>OZ038415.1:16858434-18314179 GCA_964036255.1 Caenorhabditis virilis | reverse complement strand
TAACAGTGTAGTGTCACGAAGCGTATATTTCAGAAAATCATATCTCAAGACTGACACACAGGATTTCAGTCATTTTGGTACCATTCGAAAGAGAATGCGCGGTAGATTCTAATTCCACTTTAAATTTTGAGTTTTCGTCAATTTAAACGATTTTTAGACTCATTTAAAATTTAGCCCACTAACAGTGTAGTGTCACGAAGCGTATATTTCAGAAAATCATATCTCAAGACTGACACACAGGATTTCAGTCATTTTGGTACCATTCGAAAGAGAATGCGCGGTAGATTCTAATTCCACTTTAAATTTTGAGTTTTCGTCAATTTAAACGATTTTTAGACTCATTTAAAATTTAGCCCAGCTAACAGTGTAGTGTCACGAAGCGTATATTTCAGAAAATCATATCTCAAGACTGACACACAGGATTTCAGTCATTTTGGTACCATTCGAAAGAGAATGCGCGGTAGATTCTAATTCCACTTTAAATTTTGAGTTTTCGTCAATTTAAACGATTTTTAGACTCATTTAAAATTTAGCCCACTAACAGTGTAGTGTCACGAAGCGTATATTTCAGAAAATCATATCTCAAGACTGACACACAGGATTTCAGTCATTTTGGTACCATTCGAAAGAGAATGCGCGGTAGATTCTAATTCCACTTTAAATTTTGAGTTTTCGTCAATTTAAACGATTTTTAGACTCATTTAAAATTTAGCCCACTAACAGTGTAGTGTCACGAAGCGTATATTTCAGAAAATCATATCTCAAGACTGACACACAGGATTTCAGTCATTTTGGTACCATTCGAAAGAGAATGCGCGGTAGATTCTAATTCCACTTTAAATTTTGAGTTTTCGTCAATTTAAACGATTTTTAGACTCATTTAAAATTTAGCCCACTAACAGTGTAGTGTCACGAAGCGTATATTTCAGAAAATCATATCTCAAGACTGACACACAGGATTTCAGTCATTTTGGTACCATTCGAAAGAGAATGCGCGGTAGATTCTAATTCCACTTTAAATTTTGAGTTTTCGTCAATTTAAACGATTTTTAGACTCATTTAAAATTTAGCCCACTAACAGTGTAGTGTCACGAAGCGTATATTTCAGAAAATCATATCTCAAGACTGACACACAGGATTTCAGTCATTTTGGTACCATTCGAAAGAGAATGCGCGGTAGATTCTAATTCCACTTTAAATTTTGAGTTTTCGTCAATTTAAACGATTTTTAGACTCATTTAAAATTTAGCCCACTAACAGTGTAGTGTCACGAAGCGTATATTTCAGAAAATCATATCTCAAGACTGACACACAGGATTTCAGTCATTTTGGTACCATTCGAAAGAGAATGCGCGGTAGATTCTAATTCCACTTTAAATTTTGAGTTTTCGTCAATTTAAACGATTTTTAGACTCATTTAAAATTTAGCCCACTAACAGTGTAGTGTCACGAAGCGTATATTTCAGAAAATCATATCTCAAGACTGACACACAGGATTTCAGTCATTTTGGTACCATTCGAAAGAGAATGCGCGGTAGATTCTAATTCCACTTTAAATTTTGAGTTTTCGTCAATTTAAACGATTTTTAGACTCATTTAAAATTTAGCCCACTAACAGTGTAGTGTCACGAAGCGTATATTTCAGAAAATCATATCTCAAGACTGACACACAGGATTTCAGTCATTTTGGTACCATTCGAAAGAGAATGCGCGGTAGATTCTAATTCCACTTTAAATTTTGAGTTTTCGTCAATTTAAACGATTTTTAGACTCATTTAAAATTTAGCCCACTAACAGTGTAGTGTCACGAAGCGTATATTTCAGAAAATCATATCTCAAGACTGACACACAGGATTTCAGTCATTTTGGTACCATTCGAAAGAGAATGCGCGGTAGATTCTAATTCCACTTTAAATTTTGAGTTTTCGTCAATTTAAACGATTTTAGACTCATTTAAAATTTAGCCCACTAACAGTGTAGTGTCACGAAGCGTATATTTCAGAAAATCATATCTCAAGACTGACACACAGGATTTCAGTCATTTTGGTACCATTCGAAAGAGAATGCGCGGTAGATTCTAATTCCACTTTAAATTTTGAGTTTTCGTCAATTTAAACGATTTTTAGACTCATTTAAAATTTAGCCCACTAACAGTGTAGTGTCACGAAGCGTATATTTCAGAAAATCATATCTCAAGACTGACACACAGGATTTCAGTCATTTTGGTACCATTCGAAAGAGAATGCGCGGTAGATTCTAATTCCACTTTAAATTTTGAGTTTTCGTCAATTTAAACGATTTTTAGACTCATTTAAAATTTAGCCCACTAACAGTGTAGTGTCACGAAGCGTATATTTCAGAAAATCATATCTCAAGACTGACACACAGGATTTCAGTCATTTTGGTACCATTCGAAAGAGAATGCGCGGTAGATTCTAATTCCACTTTAAATTTTGAGTTTTCGTCAATTTAAACGATTTTTAGACTCATTTAAAATTTAGCCCACTAACAGTGTAGTGTCACGAAGCGTATATTTCAGAAAATCATATCTCAAGACTGACACACAGGATTTCAGTCATTTTGGTACCATTCGAAAGAGAATGCGCGGTAGATTCTAATTCCACTTTAAATTTTGAGTTTTCGTCAATTTAAACGATTTTTAGACTCATTTAAAATTTAGCCCACTAACAGTGTAGTGTCACGAAGCGTATATTTCAGAAAATCATATCTCAAGACTGACACACAGGATTTCAGTCATTTTGGTACCATTCGAAAGAGAATGCGCGGTAGATTCTAATTCCACTTTAAATTTTGAGTTTTCGTCAATTTAAACGATTTTTAGACTCATTTAAAATTTAGCCCACTAACAGTGTAGTGTCACGAAGCGTATATTTCAGAAAATCATATCTCAAGACTGACACACAGGATTTCAGTCATTTTGGTACCATTCGAAAGAGAATGCGCGGTAGATTCTAATTCCACTTTAAATTTTGAGTTTTCGTCAATTTAAACGATTTTTAGACTCATTTAAAATTTAGCCCACTAACAGTGTAGTGTCACGAAGCGTATATTTCAGAAAATCATATCTCAAGACTGACACACAGGATTTCAGTCATTTTGGTACCATTCGAAAGAGAATGCGCGGTAGATTCTAATTCCACTTTAAATTTTGAGTTTTCGTCAATTTAAACGATTTTTAGACTCATTTAAAATTTACCCCACTAACAGTGTAGTGTCACGAAGCGTATATTTCAGAAAATCATATCTCAAGACTGACACACAGGATTTCAGTCATTTTGGTACCATTCGAAAGAGAATGCGCGGTAGATTCTAATTCCACTTTAAATTTTGAGTTTTCGTCAATTTAAACGATTTTTAGACTCATTTAAAATTTACCCCGCTAACAGTGTAGTGTCACGAAGCGTATATTTCAGAAAATCATATCTCAAGACTGACACACAGGATTTCAGTCATTTTGGTACCATTCGAAAGAGAATGCGCGGTAGATTCTAATTCCACTTTAAATTTTGAGTTTTCGTCAATTTAAACGATTTTTAGACTCATTTAAAATTTAGCCCACTAACAGTGTAGTGTCACGAAGCGTATATTTCAGAAAATCATATCTCAAGACTGACACACAGGATTTCAGTCATTTTGGTACCATTCGAAAGAGAATGCGCGGTAGATTCTAATTCCACTTTAAATTTTGAGTTTTCGTCAATTTAAACGATTTTTAGACTCATTTAAAATTTACCCCGCTAACAGTGTAGTGTCACGAAGCGTATATTTCAGAAAATCATATCTCAAGACTGACACACAGGATTTCAGTCATTTTGGTACCATTCGAAAGAGAATGCGCGGTAGATTCTAATTCCACTTTAAATTTTGAGTTTTCGTCAATTTAAACGATTTTTAGACTCATTTAAAATTTAGCCCACTAACAGTGTAGTGTCACGAAGCGTATATTTCAGAAAATCATATCTCAAGACTGACACACAGGATTTCAGTCATTTTGGTACCATTCGAAAGAGAATGCGCGGTAGATTCTAATTCCACTTTAAATTTTGAGTTTTCGTCAATTTAAACGATTTTTAGACTCATTTAAAATTTAGCCCACTAACAGTGTAGTGTCACGAAGCGTATATTTCAGAAAATCATATCTCAAGACTGACACACAGGATTTCAGTCATTTTGGTACCATTCGAAAGAGAATGCGCGGTAGATTCTAATTCCACTTTAAATTTTGAGTTTTCGTCAATTTAAACGATTTTTAGACTCATTTAAAATTTAGCCCACTAACAGTGTAGTGTCACGAAGCGTATATTTCAGAAAATCATATCTCAAGACTGACACACAGGATTTCAGTCATTTTGGTACCATTCGAAAGAGAATGCGCGGTAGATTCTAATTCCACTTTAAATTTTGAGTTTTCGTCAATTTAAACGATTTTTAGACTCATTTAAAATTTAGCCCACTAACAGTGTAGTGTCACGAAGCGTATATTTCAGAAAATCATATCTCAAGACTGACACACAGGATTTCAGTCATTTTGGTACCATTCGAAAGAGAATGCGCGGTAGATTCTAATTCCACTTTAAATTTTGAGTTTTCGTCAATTTAAACGATTTTTAGACTCATTTAAAATTTAGCCCACTAACAGTGTAGTGTCACGAAGCGTATATTTCAGAAAATCATATCTCAAGACTGACACACAGGATTTCAGTCATTTTGGTACCATTCGAAAGAGAATGCGCGGTAGATTCTAATTCCACTTTAAATTTTGAGTTTTCGTCAATTTAAACGATTTTTAGACTCATTTAAAATTTAGCCCACTAACAGTGTAGTGTCACGAAGCGTATATTTCAGAAAATCATATCTCAAGACTGACACACAGGATTTCAGTCATTTTGGTACCATTCGAAAGAGAATGCGCGGTAGATTCTAATTCCACTTTAAATTTTGAGTTTTCGTCAATTTAAACGATTTTTAGACTCATTTAAAATTTAGCCCACTAACAGTGTAGTGTCACGAAGCGTATATTTCAGAAAATCATATCTCAAGACTGACACACAGGATTTCAGTCATTTTGGTACCATTCGAAAGAGAATGCGCGGTAGATTCTAATTCCACTTTAAATTTTGAGTTTTCGTCAATTTAAACGATTTTTAGACTCATTTAAAATTTAGCCCACTAACAGTGTAGTGTCACGAAGCGTATATTTCAGAAAATCATATCTCAAGACTGACACACAGGATTTCAGTCATTTTGGTACCATTCGAAAGAGAATGCGCGGTAGATTCTAATTCCACTTTAAATTTTGAGTTTTCGTCAATTTAAACGATTTTTAGACTCATTTAAAATTTAGCCCACTAACAGTGTAGTGTCACGAAGCGTATATTTCAGAAAATCATATCTCAAGACTGACACACAGGATTTCAGTCATTTTGGTACCATTCGAAAGAGAATGCGCGGTAGATTCTAATTCCACTTTAAATTTTGAGTTTTCGTCAATTTAAACGATTTTTAGACTCATTTAAAATTTAGCCCACTAACAGTGTAGTGTCACGAAGCGTATATTTCAGAAAATCATATCTCAAGACTGACACACAGGATTTCAGTCATTTTGGTACCATTCGAAAGAGAATGCGCGGTAGATTCTAATTCCACTTTAAATTTTGAGTTTTCGTCAATTTAAACGATTTTTAGACTCATTTAAAATTTAGCCCACTAACAGTGTAGTGTCACGAAGCGTATATTTCAGAAAATCATATCTCAAGACTGACACACAGGATTTCAGTCATTTTGGTACCATTCGAAAGAGAATGCGCGGTAGATTCTAATTCCACTTTAAATTTTGAGTTTTCGTCAATTTAAACGATTTTTAGACTCATTTAAAATTTAGCCCACTAACAGTGTAGTGTCACGAAGCGTATATTTCAGAAAATCATATCTCAAGACTGACACACAGGATTTCAGTCATTTTGGTACCATTCGAAAGAGAATGCGCGGTAGATTCTAATTCCACTTTAAATTTTGAGTTTTCGTCAATTTAAACGATTTTTAGACTCATTTAAAATTTAGCCCACTAACAGTGTAGTGTCACGAAGCGTATATTTCAGAAAATCATATCTCAAGACTGACACACAGGATTTCAGTCATTTTGGTACCATTCGAAAGAGAATGCGCGGTAGATTCTAATTCCACTTTAAATTTTGAGTTTTCGTCAATTTAAACGATTTTTAGACTCATTTAAAATTTAGCCCACTAACAGTGTAGTGTCACGAAGCGTATATTTCAGAAAATCATATCTCAAGACTGACACACAGGATTTCAGTCATTTTGGTACCATTCGAAAGAGAATGCGCGGTAGATTCTAATTCCACTTTAAATTTTGAGTTTTCGTCAATTTAAACGATTTTTAGACTCATTTAAAATTTAGCCCACTAACAGTGTAGTGTCACGAAGCGTATATTTCAGAAAATCATATCTCAAGACTGACACACAGGATTTCAGTCATTTTGGTACCATTCGAAAGAGAATGCGCGGTAGATTCTAATTCCACTTTAAATTTTGAGTTTTCGTCAATTTAAACGATTTTTAGACTCATTTAAAATTTTGCCCACTAACAGTGTAGTGTCACGAAGCGTATATTTCAGAAAATCATATCTCAAGACTGACACACAGGATTTCAGTCATTTTGGTACCATTCGAAAGAGAATGCGCGGTAGATTATAATTCCACTTTAAATTTTGAGTTTTCGTCAATTTAAACGATTTTTAGACTCATTTAAAATTTACCCCGCTAACAGTGTAGTGTCACGAAGCGTATATTTCAGAAAATCATATCTCAAGACTGACACACAGGATTTCAGTCATTTTGGTACCATTCGAAAGAGAATGCGCGGTAGATTCTAATTCCACTTTAAATTTTGAGTTTTCGTCAATTTAAACGATTTTTAGACTCATTTAAAATTTAGCCCACTAACAGTGTAGTGTCACGAAGCGTATATTTCAGAAAATCATATCTCAAGACTGACACACAGGATTTCAGTCATTTTGGTACCATTCGAAAGAGAATGCGCGGTAGATTCTAATTCCACTTTAAATTTTGAGTTTTCGTCAATTTAAACGATTTTTAGACTCATTTAAAATTTAGCCCACTAACAGTGTAGTGTCACGAAGCGTATATTTCAGAAAATCATATCTCAAGACTGACACACAGGATTTCAGTCATTTTGGTACCATTCGAAAGAGAATGCGCGGTAGATTCTAATTCCACTTTAAATTTTGAGTTTTCGTCAATTTAAACGATTTTTAGACTCATTTAAAATTTAGCCCACTAACAGTGTAGTGTCACGAAGCGTATATTTCAGAAAATCATATCTCAAGACTGACACACAGGATTTCAGTCATTTTGGTACCATTCGAAAGAGAATGCGCGGTAGATTCTAATTCCACTTTAAATTTTGAGTTTTCGTCAATTTAAACGATTTTTAGACTCATTTAAAATTTACCCCACTAACAGTGTAGTGTCACGAAGCGTATATTTCAGAAAATCATATCTCAAGACTGACACACAGGATTTCAGTCATTTTGGTACCATTCGAAAGAGAATGCGCGGTAGATTCTAATTCCACTTTAAATTTTGAGTTTTCGTCAATTTAAACGATTTTTAGACTCATTTAAAATTTACCCCGCTAACAGTGTAGTGTCACGAAGCGTATATTTCAGAAAATCATATCTCAAGACTGACACACAGGATTTCAGTCATTTTGGTACCATTCGAAAGAGAATGCGCGGTAGATTCTAATTCCACTTTAAATTTTGAGTTTTCGTCAATTTAAACGATTTTTAGACTCATTTAAAATTTAGCCCACTAACAGTGTAGTGTCACGAAGCGTATATTTCAGAAAATCATATCTCAAGACTGACACACAGGATTTCAGTCATTTTGGTACCATTCGAAAGAGAATGCGCGGTAGATTCTAATTCCACTTTAAATTTTGAGTTTTCGTCAATTTAAACGATTTTTAGACTCATTTAAAATTTAGCCCACTAACAGTGTAGTGTCACGAAGCGTATATTTCAGAAAATCATATCTCAAGACTGACACACAGGATTTCAGTCATTTTGGTACCATTCGAAAGAGAATGCGCGGTAGATTCTAATTCCACTTTAAATTTTGAGTTTTCGTCAATTTAAACGATTTTTAGACTCATTTAAAATTTAGCCCACTAACAGTGTAGTGTCACGAAGCGTATATTTCAGAAAATCATATCTCAAGACTGACACACAGGATTTCAGTCATTTTGGTACCATTCGAAAGAGAATGCGCGGTAGATTCTAATTCCACTTTAAATTTTGAGTTTTCGTCAATTTAAACGATTTTTAGACTCATTTAAAATTTAGCCCACTAACAGTGTAGTGTCACGAAGCGTATATTTCAGAAAATCATATCTCAAGACTGACACACAGGATTTCAGTCATTTTGGTACCATTCGAAAGAGAATGCGCGGTAGATTCTAATTCCACTTTAAATTTTGAGTTTTCGTCAATTTAAACGATTTTTAGACTCATTTAAAATTTAGCCCACTAACAGTGTAGTGTCACGAAGCGTATATTTCAGAAAATCATATCTCAAGACTGACACACAGGATTTCAGTCATTTTGGTACCATTCGAAAGAGAATTCGCGGTAGATTCTAATTCCACTTTAAATTTTGAGTTTTCATCAATTTAAACGATTTTTAGACTCATTTAAAATTTACCCCACTAACAGTGTAGTGTCACGAAGCGTATATTTCAGAAAATCATATCTCAATACTGACACACAGGATTTCAGTCATTTTGGTACCATTCGAAAGAGAATGCGCGGTAGATTCTAATTCCACTTTAAATTTTGAGTTTTCGTCAATTTAAACGATTTTTAGACTCATTTAAAATTTACCCCGCTAACAGTGTAGTGTCACGAAGCGTATATTTCAGAAAATCATATCTCAAGACTGACACACAGGATTTCAGTCATTTTGGTACCATTCGAAAGAGAATGCGCGGTAGATTCTAATTCCACTTTAAATTTTGAGTTTTCGTCAATTTAAACGATTTTTAGACTCATTTAAAATTTAGCCCACTAACAGTGTAGTGTCACGAAGCGTATATTTCAGAAAATCATATCTCAAGACTGACACACAGGATTTCAGTCATTTTGGTACCATTCGAAAGAGAATGCGCGGTAGATTCTAATTCCACTTTAAATTTTGAGTTTTCGTCAATTTAAACGATTTTTAGACTCATTTAAAATTTAGCCCACTAACAGTGTAGTGTCACGAAGCGTATATTTCAGAAAATCATATCTCAAGACTGACACACAGGATTTCAGTCATTTTGGTACCATTCGAAAGAGAATGCGCGGTAGATTCTAATTCCACTTTAAATTTTGAGTTTTCGTCAATTTAAACGATTTTTAGACTCATTTAAAATTTAGCCCACTAACAGTGTAGTGTCACGAAGCGTATATTTCAGAAAATCATATCTCAAGACTGACACACAGGATTTCAGTCATTTTGGTACCATTCGAAAGAGAATGCGCGGTAGATTCTAATTCCACTTTAAATTTTGAGTTTTCGTCAATTTAAACGATTTTTAGACTCATTTAAAATTTAGCCCACTAACAGTGTAGTGTCACGAAGCGTATATTTCAGAAAATCATATCTCAAGACTGACACACAGGATTTCAGTCATTTTGGTACCATTCGAAAGAGAATGCGCGGTAGATTCTAATTCCACTTTAAATTTTGAGTTTTCGTCAATTTAAACGATTTTTAGACTCATTTAAAATTTAGCCCACTAACAGTGTAGTGTCACGAAGCGTATATTTCAGAAAATCATATCTCAAGACTGACACACAGGATTTCAGTCATTTTGGTACCATTCGAAAGAGAATGCGCGGTAGATTCTAATTCCACTTTAAATTTTGAGTTTTCGTCAGTTTAAACGATTTTTAGACTCATTTAAAATTTAGCCCACTAACAGTGTAGTGTCACGAAGCGTATATTTCAGAAAATCATATCTCAAGACTGACACACAGGATTTCAGTCATTTTGGTACCATTCGAAAGAGAATGCGCGGTAGATTCTAATTCCACTTTAAATTTTGAGTTTTCGTCAATTTAAACGATTTTTAGACTCATTTAAAATTTACCCCACTAACAGTGTAGTGTCACGAAGCGTATATTTCAGAAAATCATATCTCAAGACTGACACACAGGATTTCAGTCATTTTGGTACCATTCGAAAGAGAATGCGCGGTAAATTCTAATTCCACTTTAAATTTTGAGTTTTCGTCAATTTAAACGATTTTTAGACTCATTTAAAATTTAGCCCACTAACAGTGTAGTGTCACGAAGCGTATATTTCAGAAAATCATATCTCAAGACTGACACACAGGATTTCAGTCATTTTGGTACCATTCGAAAGAGAATGCGCGGTAGATTCTAATTCCACTTTAAATTTTGAGTTTTCGTCAATTTAAACGATTTTTAGACTCATTTAAAATTTAGCCCACTAACAGTGTAGTGTCACGAAGCGTATATTTCAGAAAATCATATCTCAAGACTGACACACAGGATTTCAGTCATTTTGGTACCATTCGAAAGAGAATGCGCGGTAGATTCTAATTCCACTTTAAATTTTGAGTTTTCGTCAATTTAAACGATTTTTAGACTCATTTAAAATTTACCCCACTAACAGTGTAGTGTCACGAAGCGTATATTTCAGAAAATCATATCTCAAGACTGACACACAGGATTTCAGTCATTTTGGTACCATTCGAAAGAGAATGCGCGGTAGATTCTAATTCCACTTTAAATTTTGAGTTTTCGTCAATTTAAACGATTTTTAGACTCATTTAAAATTTAGCCCACTAACAGTGTAGTGTCACGAAGCGTATATTTCAGAAAATCATATCTCAAGACTGACACACAGGATTTCAGTCATTTTGGTACCATTCGAAAGAGAATGCGCGGTAGATTCTAATTCCACTTTAAATTTTGAGTTTTCGTCAATTTAAACGATTTTTAGACTCATTTAAAATTTAGCCCACTAACAGTGTAGTGTCACGAAGCGTATATTTCAGAAAATCATATCTCAAGACTGACACACAGGATTTCAGTCATTTTGGTACCATTCGAAAGAGAATTCGCGGTAGATTCTAATTCCACTTTAAATTTTGAGTTTTCGTCAATTTAAACGATTTTTAGACTCATTTAAAATTTACCCCACTAACAGTGTAGTGTCACGAAGCGTATATTTCAGAAAATCATATCTCAAGACTGACACACAGGATTTCAGTCATTTTGGTACCATTCGAAAGAGAATGCGCGGTAGATTCTAATTCCACTTTAAATTTTGAGTTTTCGTCAATTTAAACGATTTTTAGACTCATTTAAAATTTACCCCGCTAACAGTGTAGTGTCACGAAGCGTATATTTCAGAAAATCATATCTCAAGACTGACACACAGGATTTCAGTCATTTTGGTACCATTCGAAAGAGAATGCGCGGTAGATTCTAATTCCACTTTAAATTTTGAGTTTTCGTCAATTTAAACGATTTTTAGACTCATTTAAAATTTAGCCCACTAACAGTGTAGTGTCACGAAGCGTATATTTCAGAAAATCATATCTCAAGACTGACACACAGGATTTCAGTCATTTTGGTACCATTCGAAAGAGAATGCGCGGTAGATTCTAATTCCACTTTAAATTTTGAGTTTTCGTCAATTTAAACGATTTTTAGACTCATTTAAAATTTAGCCCACTAACAGTGTAGTGTCACGAAGCGTATATTTCAGAAAATCATATCTCAAGACTGACACACAGGATTTCAGTCATTTTGGTACCATTCGAAAGAGAATTCGCGGTAGATTCTAATTCCACTTTAAATTTTGAGTTTTCGTCAATTTAAACGATTTTTAGACTCATTTAAAATTTACCCCGCTAACAGTGTAGTGTCACGAAGCGTATATTTCAGAAAATCATATCTCAAGACTGACACACAGGATTTCAGTCATTTTGGTACCATTCGAAAGAGAATGCGCGGTAGATTCTAATTCCACTTTAAATTTTGAGTTTTCGTCAATTTAAACGATTTTTAGACTCATTTAAAATTTAGCCCACTAACAGTGTAGTGTCACGAAGCGTATATTTCAGAAAATCATATCTCAAGACTGACACACAGGATTTCAGTCATTTTGGTACCATTCGAAAGAGAATGCGCGGTAGATTCTAATTCCACTTTAAATTTTGAGTTTTCGTCAATTTAAACGATTTTTAGACTCATTTAAAATTTACCCCGCTAACAGTGTAGTGTCACGAAGCGTATATTTCAGAAAATCATATCTCAAGACTGACACCCAGGATTTCAGTCATTTTGGTACCATTCGAAAGAGAATGCGCGGTAGATTCTAATTCCACTTTAAATTTTGAGTTTTCGTCAATTTAAACGATTTTTAGACTCATTTAAAATTTAGCCCACTAACAGTGTAGTGTCACGAAGCGTATATTTCAGAAAATCATATCTCAAGACTGACACACAGGATTTCAGTCATTTTGGTACCATTCGAAAGAGAATTCGCGGTAGATTCTAATTCCACTTTAAATTTTGAGTTTTCGTCAATTTAAACGATTTTTAGACTCATTTAAAATTTACCCCGCTAACAGTGTAGTGTCACGAAGCGTATATTTCAGAAAATCATATCTCAAGACTGACACACAGGATTTCAGTCATTTTGGTACCATTCGAAAGAGAATGCGCGGTAGATTCTAATTCCACTTTAAATTTTGAGTTTTCGTCAATTTAAACGATTTTTAGACTCATTTAAAATTTACCCCGCTAACAGTGTAGTGTCACGAAGCGTATATTTCAGAAAATCATATCTCAAGACTGACACACAGGATTTCAGTCATTTTGGTACCATTCGAAAGAGAATGCGCGGTAGATTCTAATTCCACTTTAAATTTTGAGTTTTCGTCAATTTAAACGATTTTTAGACTCATTTAAAATTTAGCCCACTAACAGTGTAGTGTCACGAAGCGTATATTTCAGAAAATCATATCTCAAGACTGACACACAGGATTTCAGTCATTTTGGTACCATTCGAAAGAGAATGCGCGGTAGATTCTAATTCCACTGAAAAATTAGAAAAATTTTAAGAGCACTTTAAAATATCAGTTGAGTACCTTGTAAACGGGGATGGAAATTTTTCAAACTATCATATCTCAAGAATGTCGCACCGGATTTTGATGCCGATGGTCTCATTCGATTCGCATGAAAATATAGATATTTTTAGCATTTTAAATTTTGAAATTTCCTTAATTAGAAAAATTTTAAGAGCTGAAATTTAAATTTCAGTTAACTATACCGTAAACCGTGTTTGGGAATTAAAACTAGAAAATCATAAAAACAATGAGGTACAAAAAAAGCGTTGTGAACTTTACGTGGAATTTTTCTTTGCTTTTTCTATAGGACACTAAAGGAAAAGCTTCATTCAATCAAACAAAGATGCTTCAAATGAAAACCGTTTTGGTTTTTCTGCTGCTCTCAATCTTGACAACGTGCCAAAACGTAACTAGTAATCATCCGAAGAACATCAAAAAGCTCATGAATGGTGCTGAATTGGCGAACACAATTGCAACCCCGTGGGTTGTTTCAATTTCCATGAGGAGTAGTGAGTGGCTTTTTGTTTTTTTTTTTCGTCTTATAAAAATTGTTCAGTCTCAAGAACCCTCTACTGTGCTGGAAATCTAGTGTCCGCGAATTACGTCCTCACCGGCCGTAGTTGTTTCTTCACTGATGGCGACAACGCAGAAGGGAAATGGTTCTGGTGGCCGAGTAAAAGAACCTGGAATGGGAAGGAGGGATGCGATGGGAAAGATTTGATCGTTCCTGATGATATTAGGGTGCTGGCCACGTTTCGATTCAATTCGGTTTGTCGGGACTGTTATGATAATGATTCTATCTACAGAAAAGCTAGAAAGGTTTTGAAATTCTTTTTAAAATTTGCCTAACCCTGTTTTTTGTAGATCATTCTCCCAAGGATGTGTGAGGGTAAAATTTCGGAAAAATGGCAAGAAAGATTCGATCTAGCTATTGTTGAACTTTTTGAAGAAGTTCCATTCTCTGATAGAGTTTTTCCGGTTAATATTAACTGTGAGTTCAAACGCGCGCTGAGCCGCGACGCTCTTGACAGTACTGAGTTACGTATTCAAGTGCAACTTTGAAGGCTCATAACTGGCCACTGGAATCTCAGATGTTTATGAAATTTTGAGAAATTACTAATTGGATTGTTTTCAACAAAATTGCAGAAAATGAAAAAATTTTGAGTAATTTTGAAAAAGTTATGATCCTTCAAAAATAGCTTTTCGATTGAAACTTGTTAGCCTAGATTTAAATGATAAACTTCGTAGATTCATAACTCATTTGTATTTTTCCAGTTAGAGCCAAAATTTCGAGGATTTTATATTTGGACAGTTTTCAAGATATTCCTTAAACTTGAATCAATTCTAATTCATTTTCGAAAAGTTCGGAGCTTTCAAATTCGGCTAAAAAATTGACAAAAGCCTAAGTTTGCGAGCTGATAACTGAGCATAACATTTCTAAAACTTGATGAAACTTTCAGAAAACGATACATAGATTATTTACTGCATATATACCAATTTTTAGCAAATTATAGACGATTACTGTAAAGTTATCCACCTGTGGAGTTGGTCATTTCTTAGTAAATGTGCATTTTGGAAAAAAAGTGCAAACTCCTCTAATCTCAATAAACTTCAAACAATTGGGGTTTTTAACCTATTTCTGAATTTTGACAAAATTCTACTTAATTTTTGTTCCAAGTTGTAAACATTCAAAGTAGATCCTACTGAAATTTATGTACCAGGCGCGCTGCGGTCGCGTGGCGCATCCATTTCAATTTAAAAAATCATTAAACCCATTTTCAGTCGCAAAACCAGAATCACATTATGGACAACAAGTCACTGTTGCAGGTTATGGTTCCGTTAGTATGTTGAATCCTTTTTGGACAAATTACAAAACTTCCGAAAAATTTCAGCTCCCGATCCCAACACAGCTGGAAAATTGAGATTCTTCGCGACAAATGGGGTAATTTAAAAATAGATGTTATATATTATATATTCTCTAAAATATAGCCCAAAATTTAGCAATTTTAGCTCGTCATGTGCCTTGGTTTCCATGGTGTGGAATTGGATAGAAGCAAGTGGTTGTGTGCCAGATCATTGCCACATATTCGAATGATTTGCACCGTAAGTTTTCAACCAAATTTATGCTGAATTTCAATTTTATTGCTCTAGGGAGACAGCGGAGCTGGTGCGATTGTTGAGCGAGCCGGAAAATACGAAATACTTGGGCTTTTCGTTAGATCCGATAATTGTAACAGTGAATCAATGATCGCCGGATTTATGACACCTGTGCAGAGATATTCTGAAGCAATTTGCAAATATACTAAGATTTGTCCTTGAACTCAATTATTTCTTCATTTTTTTGAAATTTGATTATACTTGCGGAATGAATAAATGGTCTGAAAATGGCGATTTTAAGCAAAGTTCTCTAAAAGTTAACGGTTCTCATCTAAAAACCAATCGATAATTATGAAAAATAGCTGAAATTGTAGCCAATATTTTTCTCAACATTTTGGAATAAATTTCAGACAAAAATTGCAATTTTCAGCCAGCTTAGAGGTTTTCGAAAGTTGTATGCTCGTCAGAATCTAGTACATCGAAACCAAATTTGTGTTATTTTTTTCAAACAGGATTCTGTTAAAGGCAAGGTGACACTTGGACAAAACGGAAGGTGTTGGAAAGAAATAAAATACTATTGGAATCTCAAATTAAAAAAAAAAAAAGTGAATCGAATATGACAGTTTGAAATCTCCGAAATTCAGAAACTCAAAGTCTTAAAGACATAGTGTCAGCTGTTCTTTGTTAATTTCACTGGCATCAGAATCTTGTGGAATTTGGAAGTATTTTCATCTCTAAAAATTTCCAATTCAAAAATTTGATTTTGAAAATTAAAGCTCGATTTTTAAAGTAAAGAAAATGTTTAAAATATCAATAAAAAATACGTGACATTTTTTTAATATTTGCTTTCCTCGCAGTTACAAAAGAAAAAGCTTCATTCAAAAGATCATAAAGCTTCAAATGAAAACCTTTTTCATTTTTCTGCTGCTCTCAATCTTGACAACAGTGAAAGCTAAGTATCCAAAGAAGATCCTAAACGGAAAGGAGTTGGACAGTACTCTTAAAACCCCATGGGTTGTTGCGGTTGAAATACAGGAAACTGGTACTAATTTTTAAATTTTCTCGAATAAAAAAAAGGTTGTCAAAAATTCCAGAAACTTTAAAAGTTTATTGCGTTGGAAACCTGATTTCTTCTCGTCATGTTCTTTCCTCTGGTCATTGTTTCGTTGATAATGCTGACATCGCGGATGGACAATGGTACTGGCTTCCGTTTAATAAAACATGGGATGGGAAGGAAGGATGCGATGGGAAAGATTTGATCGTTCCGGATGATATTAGAGATGCATACACCTTTAAATTCAATACTGTTTTTCGGCATTGTGACAATGATAATACGATAGTTAGGAAAGCCAAAAAGGTATCGAAGGGGACACGCTTCGCATCCGCAAAACGTTGCTCATGTACGAAAAACCAAACAATTTTTAGATTATTCTACCTGGAATGTGTTATGGTAAATCCCCGGAAAATTGGTTTCAGAAGTTCGATTTTGCAATTGTTGAGCTCATCGAGGAAGTTCCACTCTCCGACACAGTTTCCCCGGCTAAAGTTAGCTGTAAGTCATTACCGCTGAGAGAACTGGGATGCGCAACTTTAATGGGTTATAACTCGACCCTATCAATTCCGTTTTGGATGAAATGTTGAGAACTTACTATTTGGATTGTTTTCAATGAAATTACCAAAAATTAATAAATTTAGAATAATTTTGGAAAAGTTATGATCCTTCGAATATCGCATTCTAATAGGAATTTGTGAGCCTTTTGTAAGATCAACTTCGAAGGTTCATAACTCATTTGGATCACTTCCATTCAAGATGAAATTTTGATTATTTGATATTTGGAGATTTTTCAAATTAATTGCTGAATTTGAATCAATTCTGATAAATTTTCAAAAAGTTAGGAACTTTCAAAGTCGGCTTTCCATGAAAATTTTGAACTTCACTTTGAAACCTCATAACTTGTCGCAAACCATACAGCGGCTTGCGAAATTTTACTTTAATTTTTTAGAACGATTTTACAAATTTTTAATAACCTAAATTTGTTTTAGAGCTATTTATGTATCCTAAAATTTCAGCCTACCATAGAAAATGAATTATGATTAACTTTGAAGGTTCATAACTTGGATAACACTCCTCAGAAACGTCTGAAGTTTTACAGTTGTAATATTTTGGTCACTATTAATATATTTTCCAAATTTAGGCAATTAACACTTTGTTTTGTACAACTTATGACCCTTCAAAGTTTGCCAACCTTCATGTCAAGCGCGTAGAAGCGCGTAAAAAGCGATTACAAGTTATTGATTCAAATTTCAGTCGAACCAATTTCATATTTGGGAAAACAAATCACGGTTGCTGGTTATGGTTATGATCGTAAGTTTGCAATTTATTTTCCAAAACTTATTTCATTTTTCAGCTTCCACCCACAGTGTAAGAGGAAAACTGAAATATTTCGTGTCAAATGAGGTATTTACTAAATTATTGATTTTTTCAAAAATTGTTTCAAACTTTCTTCAGATTGTTAATTGTAATAATTTCGAAGAACACACATTGCCAACGGATGACTGGCTTTGTTTCAAATCACCGGAACAGATGTTTTGCGGGGTTCGCTTCTAGAAAAAATACCAGAATTCTAAAAATGTTTTTGCAGTCTGATAGCGGAGCTGGCGGTGTTTTGACAGAGGGTGGAAAATATCAGATTGTTGGAATTATGTCGAGATCTGATCCATGTATCAGTGGAAATGATATGAGCGGCTATATGGTGCCGGTTAAAAAACATCTTGCGGATATTTGTAAATATACTGAAATTTGTGCTTGATCCCCCTAGATTAAGCTGGATTATACTTGCAAAATAAAAGAGTTTTTACTAGTCTTAAAGGCAGAGTGACACTTGAATCTAATCTTCTGAAATTCAGGTCTAAAAAGTCACATTTTGTTCATAGTTTGAAAAAAACCTCAAAAAATGTATGTTTAAAGGATAAAAAAGTTTTCAACCGAGATTTTCTAAATTTAAAGAAAAATTTAATTAAAATTGTTTTGAAATTTGAGAGTTTTAGATTCTTAAAATTGGAATTTGAGAAATCTTGAGAAAATTCTAGAAACTAGAAAAAATCCTAGAAACTACTAGAAACTAGAAATTCAGAATCCAAAATTTTGGCAGTTAAATTTTGGTATTCTGAAAATAAAAATATCAATTGTTTTAAAAAAATTCCTGAGGTCTCAAGATTTCAGAATTTTAAATTCCGATCGTAGTGAAAACAGATGGACAGCCGTTTGTTTTTTTTCTCGGCCATAAATTGCTAAATTTTGGAATGTAATTTTCGGGAAAATTAAATTTTAGGACCCCAAATTTTGAGAAGCACCACTGCGAGCATTGCCATATCTTCGCGTTCGAACGCAAAATCTTAAAAGAAGCCGTTTTTTTTTCGTTTTAAATTACAAAAATTTGATTAAAAGGATTTAACAAAAAAAGAGTCATCAAAAAAGACGCAGAGTAATAACAATGAATCTGATTGTCTGCATCGAGCCGACGCCAAAGACACCACTGTTGCACCCTGGTCCATTTTCAGCGGAGTGTAACTCATCGGCAAGTGATGCACATTAGACGAAAATTTGTAACAAT
The DNA here is from genome assembly GCA_964036255.1 of Caenorhabditis virilis. Taxonomy (NCBI): domain Eukaryota; kingdom Metazoa; phylum Nematoda; class Chromadorea; order Rhabditida; family Rhabditidae; genus Caenorhabditis; species Caenorhabditis virilis. The sequence continues at coordinate 18,295,255 of OZ038415.1, read as the reverse complement.
ATTTGGAAAAATTAGTAGAATAGATTCTCCAAGTTTGGAATACGAGCTATGAGCGGGTGCTGAGATATGAAGGTTCAAAGTGTACCTTTTTAATCGAAATTTTGAAAATAAGCTAAAATGATTTTCAAAAAAACGTATAAATAACCTTAGAAACTCTTTTGAATAAATTTTTCATTTCTCAATGTTCATGCTAAACTATCTATTTTTATCATATCTATCGTTTCTATCTTTAACAAAATGCAAAAAATTAACCGTGGAGGAGAATCTGGAATTACAGCGGAGTTGTGGCCGAAATATGACATGTGAGCACTTTAATTAGGATTCAAAAAACCGGAATTCAAAATTTTTTCAGTCCCGACGGAATATTCAAGGAAAGTTTTGAATGGTTACAACATTACCAGTAAATATGAAGCACCTTGGTCAATTTCGGTAAAAATTAAGAGTCGATATTCGCGTAAGTTGTTTTTTAGAAATGTTTTGGAAAATTGTTGGGATTTGCTTTTAGTGGAAAAATCGCAGTGTAGTGGGACGTTGATATCCAAGCGACATGTTTTGACGGCTAGGCATTGTTTCCTACATGATGCGGATCGATGGAACCAACTCAAATGGATAACCGATGATACCACATGGAACAAGCACGAGTTTTGTGATGGCCATGATTTAATAGTCCCGGAACGTGTCAAAGAACTCGCCGATTTTATGTTTAGACACTGTTCTACTTGTCATCCAGTTCAGAATTATTTTTGGAGATATGCTAAAAAGGTTTACCTTTGGAAACAAAATGCTTTTTTTGCATCCTGGACTTTTATAGATTATTCTACCGGGATTGTGCAAACCTCAAAAATATGGATGGGATACTAATGACCTGGCAATTGTTGAACTTGATGAAGATGTCGAGTTTTCTGAAGCCATTAGGCCAGTTTGTGTTAGCAGTAAGCGTTGGATTTCATATTACGGAATATGTGGAATTTTCAGACTCGTCTGAAGATCAGAAAATCGGGGCCAACATTGTGTTGTATGGATATGGAGTTGATCGTAAGTTACGAAATTTGTAAAAATTGGTTCAAAATTTAATTTTAAATAGCGGAAGAGAAGTGAAAAAATTGCAATTGCAAAACACTAGAAAAAGGGGCACTTGTTCTTAAAGGTTTAAAAAAGACGATAGAAAGAAAATAAAATAAAAATTGTATTTTTCGTAAAAATGGGAATTCAAATATTTGCGTTTACCGCTCCGTACGATTATGGCGAGAATAACTGAAACACTGTCTTTACCAACCACGTGCACTGAAATGATCGATTCCGAGTGCCTTTGAAACGGTTTTCACAATTTTTCGGTAATTTTAAATCGATTGATCAACATTTCCGAAAAAAGATCCGGTTTTTTTGAAAACAATTTTTAGGAAACGAATAATGCTCAAAATTGGATCATTAGTGTACCTTCAAAATATTATTAATTTTCGAAAAATACTGTCCAATTAAAAACAATCAATAATTTATTCTGAAAATTTGATGCTTAATGTAATTTTACACAAATTTCAGTGGAGCGCACTTGCTTCGGTCTTAGAAAACAAGTTTGTCCGCGAGACTAGGGGTTTTCAAAAAAAATAGAATATCTGCATTTTTTTAAAGAAATACTCAAAAAATTCAACTTTTCCTTAATTTCCGAAAAAAAAGTGCAGCGCGCTTGCTTCAGAAAGACATGTAATTTTGAGTTTTCATTAATTGGGAAACATTAATATTTTTGCTAACAGATTCTAAAATGTTCTATTGTCAACTTAAAAATTTTGGATCATCCATTTTTTACTAAAAGACCGCAGCGCAGCCGCTCGCATTTAAAAATAGCACGACTGTGTGAGAGACTTGTTAGATTTTCAGGGTAGGTCAAAAACAACTTGCATGATCAAGAATATTTGAGCTGACAATAGTAATTTTATAAACCTGCAAATGTTACCGAATTTCGAACTTTGGGGATCCAAAAGTTGGCTTTGACAATTATTTTCGTCCTGTACGGAACTGTTAAAAGCACTTGGGATTAAAATAGACTTCATACCGATTCCAAATCTGTTTTCAGAATTTTTAAAAACCATGTACAAGCCGAGAAAAACAAGCTTCAAAATAATGGCCCAGAAAAAGTTTCCACCTGGCCGAACTTTTTCGATGAGCTTTTTCCGTTTTATATTGATGAATATTTATGAGAAATACTTGGATTTGTTCATTTTTACTTATCTTCCTGCATTTTTTTTTGTATTCGTCACGCAATAGTGTCCGCGGATTAGTTTTCGCACTTTTTCTAGGCCACTATTTTGAAGCTTGTTTTCTCGGCTTCTACTCGGTTTTAGAAAGTTTTGAAAACAGATTTGGAATGTGCATGAGCTCTATTTTTGTCACAAGTACATTTATTGAGTCTATGAGGTCCTCCTTTCAAATCCATTTTTATAGGTGCAATTGAGGGGTATTCTGCAGGAACGTTGCGATACGAGATTTCGAGAGTAATAAAACTACGTTCATTTTCATCCAAAATTCCTTTTTTTACAGATTGATGAATGTGATAATGAATGTAATAAAGAAAAGTGGTTTTGCTCGCGATCGTTGACCGAAATTCAGATGGGTTGTGTGGTAAGAGTTGCCCTTTAAGCCTGGAAAAATGTGTTCCATTTCAGGGTGACAGCGGTGCTGGCGCTCTACTAAAAGTCAACGATTCTATCACAATTGTGGGGGTTTTTAGTGCTGGACCGTATTGTGAAAAGACGTCGAGAAATGAGATTGACATTATGGTTCCGATTCGGGACAATATTGATCGAATCTGTGCACATACTGGAATTTGCTTTGAAAATTTCAGCAGCCAGGCTGGTTTTTCATTTTTTGGAGTTGGAGTTATTTCTGTAGAATTGATGGTAATTGGGTGGTATGGAATAAAATTTTGAAAAAAAAACTATTTTACAAATATAAAAATACATAATTTACACCTTATCGAAATTAATTGTTATTAGTTTTCTGAAGCTCCTTCTCTTCAATCGTTTTCCGAGTAATAAATGTGAAATCTTGCGGTTGGTCAGTTGCCATAAATAAGAATACGATATTAGCCTGAAAATTAAAAAAAAATTGAAAATACCTTAAAGAAGCACTTTACGGAGTTTTACTCATTCCAAATCTGTTTTCAAAATTTTGGAAAACCTAGTAGAAGCCGAGAAAATGAGCTTCAAAACAATGGTCTAAAAAAATGCCCCCCCCCCTTTTCCTATGAGCTTTTTTTTGCTCCGTAAAGTCCTTCGAGCTTCTTACAAGGAACATCAATCCGCCATTCAGGATGTAAACATAACCCCATTGCTTGTGAGAAGTTTCATCGGATACAAAAATGGCAACTGACGCCGGTGCCGCAAATAGGGCGATACATTTGGAGAATTGGATCATGGCTAGAACAAAGTGAGCATATTGACGAGCAGCAAGTGTTCCGCACTTGTAGAAGCCTCCACAGTTGCATCCAGTTAGGGTGTAGATTATGGTGAACATTACAACGCCTGGAATATATTTCCATATTCCTGGATCCTGTGGTATATCAAAAACTCACTCATGTATTTATAATCGGGTGGGATGAATGCCAAAGTCATGCACATGAAACCTGCGAGCCCAACTGATAAGGTGTTAAAGAACCACATACGAATACGTTCGGACAAGAAGTTCCGATCGGACAACAATCCGGATATTAGCTTCATTGGCAAATGCGCCAAAGCGGAGAGTGAGATTAACATCCCTGACAACATATAATCAAAAAAGTATTTTCAAAGGGTACCCCTTACCGGTCTCGAGGACACTAAACTCGAGAACATTTCGGAAATAAGTTGGGGAGTAAGTAAGGAGCAGGATCATTGTTGTCATTTCGAAAAATGCGTTGAGCCAAACAGTGAGAATTACCTTGTTTTTGCAAATTTCCTAAATCATATTGTGGACTCCTGACACTCTATCTTTAAAAACCTCACCAAATATGGAACAAAAGTGTCCCTCTCAATATGTGCCTGGGTTTTATCCTTCTGAATGGTTGTCAACTCTTTCGCCGAGACTTTTTCACTCTTCTGCGGGTCGTCATTATAGAAATAGAGCCATGTGAGGAAGAAGATGAAGCCGAAGACTCCGTGGATGTAGAATGCGGATCGCCAACCGAGTGATGATTTGCAGAGCTGAAAATGAAATATGGATCTTGATCCGAGTGGGCTTGGACTCCTATATTTACTAGTACTCTAGCAGGCATTTCAAGATATCCCAAGAATTCGTTCACAATTTGGTTTACTGTAATTGTGAACTATTGAAACCCCCCTCCCCTCATTTATTTTTTTGCAAAAGTTTTGATTAATCTGGATTAACAAGATGATTTCAGAACTGTTCAATGAATGATGCATAGTGGCACGTAATGTAAAAGTTTACACACTTCCAATGGGAGTTGCGGCAGGACTTTATGGGCGGGGTCACGTGTACAGTTAAGGCATAATTGTTGATTGGATTTCTTGATTTTAGCGATGTTTTAGATTCCTATAGAAGTGATAGGCTTCTGTTAAGTTTATTTGAGCGAACACATAATCTCAGAATTCGTTAGGACCCATTTTCACCATTTATTTAAAAAAAAATCTCACCCAACCCGATGCCGCATTTGTTACAACCGTTGCCACCGGACTAAAACTCGTCAGAATCGCAATGAAAAGCCCGGCTTGAGCCAGCGGAGCCCATCGAACGCACACAATTCCAATCGCTGCAAAATCTGCGGAATACGCGAGACCTTGAGCAAATCGCAGGATCAAGAAAACTGGGAGTCCGAGGTAAACGCCGATTGGTGTAAGAACTGTCGAGAGCGCTGATACGATGCCAGCAATAAAGAATGGCCAACGGGCGCCGTATCTGACGTAGGAATAATTGATCGGGCCAGTTCCGAGGATTGTTCCGATTGCGACAGCCCAGACTATTGCGCTTTTCTCGGTTACTGAGTAGTCGTAGCGATTGTATGAGGTCTGGAAATAAAAAAAGTTGGAAAGCTAAATTGATAAAAAGAAAAATGCATTTCTCTACTTTTTCTATCATTTTTATCAGATATTTTCAGCAAAAATTCACTTCATGACGTCATTTTAAGAATTGTATAAAAAGTCTAAAATTTCAAAGATTTTCATAGGGTTGTAACTCTACTGAAAATTATTAATTTTCCATGAATTATATATCAATATGATCACCAGAAACTGGAACTATTTTTTTGATTTTCGAAACACAAATTTTTTTGATTAACACAATATTCCTATCCTTTTTTTCATGGAAAACCATTTTTTGATAAATCAAAAAATTTACTTAGATTTCAATGTTTTGTATTTTGGCTTAAAATATGTCAAAATTTAAAAAATTTATATTAAAATGACCAGAAATTCAGTGACAAAATCAGCGACAATTTTCAAGTCTGAATATTTTTCAAAAACCTTTAAAATTTCAAAATTTTCAGTGGGTTGAGTTCAATTTTAGCGAATTGGGTATTTTTTTAATTCTAATCTTGTTTTTTTTATTTTTGAAATTCACTTTTAAAAATTCTAAATTTTCAAGCACAATTTTTGAAAGGTCCTTAAAAATGAATTCAAAAATGCAATCTTTTCCGAAAAAGCAATAAAATTTTGAGTTACCTTGTCACAATTCATAAAAATTTTATATAAAAACGATTAGAAAAGTTTTTGCGAAATTTTTTTATCTCAAAAAATCTGGTAGAAAAAGTTAAAGAAAAAGCAATAAAATTTAAATAATCGGACAACGGTAGAAGGCATTTTGGGTTTCTGGGACATATAAGGGAAGACACCGAAAGAAGGCCAAGAAACCCAAATGATAGGAAATGTCTTTATTCTATTTTTCATAACGCAGAAATGGACTAGAAACCCAGATTGCATTCATTTCTTCGGCCATATTAGATGTTTTTTTTTAATTTTTATCGGATTTTTAAATTTTTGGATTAAAACAAATTTTTTGCCATCAACCGGTGGCTCCTTTTTCTAGGCCATTGTTTTGAAACGCGTTTTCTTGGCTTCTAGGTGGTTTTAGAAAATTTCAATTACTGATTTCGAATGAGTATGACGTATATTTTCACTTAAAGTACATTCATCAGCTCCGTAAAGTCCTCCTTCATTTTTTTTGCATTTTTTCCGAACTCACCCCATTTTCAGTCTCCACAATTCCAGTCGGATCATCCTTCATACAAATAAAAGTGAAATTGATAACCATATAATTTGACATAACAGATGTTAGACATGCCAATCCAAGGAATACAATTAAATATCGAAAGTTATTCTTGACAGGGTTCATGGCTGAAAAAAATGGAATGGAAAATGATAACAAAACGTTCCACTTTTTGTAAATAACAAGTCAGAACAATAAAGAGTCGTTTGTTTTTTCTTTAGAAAACACAGTCACAGTAGGACAAAATGAAAGCATAGATCACCATTAAAAAGTGCGGTATCTCTCATAAAACAATCAACATCACAAAAAAAATATTTATAAAATAGAACGATCAGGAAAAGGTCTCTAACGCCTCCTATTATATATTTTGTCGATATGTTTGATTCATCACACTGGTATAACCTTCAGTTTTTGCAGAGAGAAAGGATTTTGAAAAATTGTCCAAATATATCGGAGTAAATAAATAGTCGTTCATCGAATTGAAATGTTAGTGTTATTGCAAAAAAGTAGTTGGAAACAAAAACATGCACTATAGTTTGTAATGACGTTATTGTTGGGGGATTCCGTCGAATATTGGCACACTTGATAAGAAAAAAATAAGGATTTAAGTTTTTGAAAAACAAAGATGCCCTGATTTACAATAAACTTTAAAATATTTGGGAAAATTAAAGCAGTCCCAACACACTTCACGAAATTTGATAAAATTTCGATAAAGGAGGCACACTTTGAACCTCCATATCTCGTCACCCACTCAAAGCTCGTTTTCCAAATTTTGTGGATCTCTTCAACTACATTTTCGAAATATGTTTTCAAATTTTTGTCCAATTTGCATCACGTACCGATGAGTTACGCCCATTTAAAAATAGATCGTCGACTAGGGCGCAACAATGGTGTTTTTGGCGGCGGCTCGATGCAGACAACGAGAGTCATTGCCCTGCGTCTTTTTACTCTGCGTCTTTTTGGTGACCTTTTTTTGTTCCTTTGTTCAAATTTTTGTTATTTTCAGCCAAAAAAACCCGTTTTCTTTTAAGATTTTGCGTTCTGTGCAAATATATGGCAACAAGAAGGGTTCACGTGTGTTTACTGAATTTTGAGGTGAGTTTTTGCATTTTTAATTTAGTTTTTTGATTTTTAAAATTAAAAAATCTTTTTAACTGATTTTCTTCAAGATTTTGGACCATGGTGCATCGAATTCGAGGAAGGATTCATCACCACGCTCGCCGTGGTGCTTCTGAATTTTGAGGTCAATTTTGTATTTTTTTTATTTTAAATTTTTTGGCTGAAAATTATCTGACAATTTGGTGCCAATTTATTTCTGAAATTAATATTTTTATTTTATTTTGATGTTTTATTTTTATTTTGAACACTTCTTTTTTTAATCAAAATCAAAAATGTCTTTTTTTTTAATTTTCGATTCCTAAAAATTTAATTTTCTAAAAACATTATATTCTTAAACTTTAAATCTCATCTATTTTTTTCCTGTGGGCGTTTATGCAAAGGCGTTCTCTTCTATTTTTTCCAATTTCTCATTTTCAACTCTTTTCTCTAGGTATCAAAATTGACATTTTCTGAAAATCTAATTGTCTAAAAAAATTACATTTCTAAATTTTAAATATTCAAATCTTAGATTCGAAAGCTCTAAAAATTCCAAATGTTTAAAACTTGAGATTTTCGAAAAAAAAAACACGTATTTTTGAAGTTCTGGGGTTTCAGAATTTTGTACTCTAAATTTACTTAAAGACAGCTGTTCAGTTAATTTTACCCCATATGCACGATATACCAAAAATTAGTACTTTCTTTCAGCAATCTGATACGACTATTTAAAAAAATTTTTGTCAAAAAGCCGATTTACAGCAGCCGGCCAAAGTCGGAAAAATAAAATTTTGAATTGCCGCGGGTCCGTGCGGCGCGGTCGTGGTCCGTACAACGCGGTCGACAAATGGCGCGAAGCAAAAAAATTCAAAAAATGATGATTTTTCAGAGATTAATTATTTTTCGATTTTTTTGGTGAAAATTATAATTTCTGAATGGAAACAGTTTATAATAATCATTTTTTTGATTAGGAAAAATTTTCAACATGAAATTGACAAAAATAGTTATAAATTAAAAACATTTTTTAATCAGATTAACAATTTCGTCAGAAAATGCACCGATTCTGCAAGATCTTGTGAAATGGATGTAGCTCTGGCATTATTAAGTAGTACATTTTATTCAAATTATAAAAAATTATAAATAATCACAAATAAAACACATTTCAAACACATTATTTATCATCGAGACCATTTTATTAAGTAAATAATAAATTTCTTTTAATTATCATCGAAGAAAGTTAATTTATTAGCCTATTTTATTGAAAGGTATCATTTGAACGGCATCTAGAAGACGATTAGGTGAAGTTGATGTCGGTGGCGTGAAAGATTTGATCGTTTGAAACGGGACCGAAATCGACTAACTGAAAACGATAAAATATAAATTTTTCATAAAATCCCAACTAACCAAAATCCTTAACATTCACAGCCTCCATTTTTATGCACCATTTTCGAAATTGAAGTAAAGGCGTTGCGAAACAAATCGAATTCGAGCAACATTGAATTTTCGTATGCTTCGCTGTCTTCCAGAATCTAAAAAAAATTATTTCGATAAATAACATTTAAAATAATCTCTTACAAGTCGTTAAAATTGCCATCAATGTAGTTTTAACGCAGTGATTGGAGAAGTTTTTCATTTTGTCATGGAACTCGTTTTACCTAACTCTTCCTGCCATTTTTGTTTGTTTTCTGAAACTTAAAAAAATTAAAAAATGAATGTTCACCATAAATAACCAAAAAAATCAAGTAAAACCATCGAAAATTCAAGGAAATCGGAAAAAAATTTAAAAAAATAGTGAAAAATTCAAAAATAGTTATTTCCCGCGCACACCCACATGACTGATTGTCCGTGGAGCGCAGATGTTTACTGAAAAGCGCGCAAGTTCAAATTTGCACCCCTGCACATCGGATTTTTTTATCTGAACAGCTGTCTTTAATTACCTATTGAATAAATTTCAGAAATTTTAAAATTTTCAGACAAAATACTTTTTTTTTAATTTCATAAAAAATTTCCTGAATTCCTGAACTTTTGGTTCTAGAAAGATCAGAATGTAATTTCAATTTGTTAAATTAATAAAATTCTTAAAGTTGAAATCCTTTTTTAAATTTTATAGGAGGACTATAAACAGGTTTTAAATGTTGCTTAATAGATCTGAAATTCAATTTTATATACCGAAACGATAATGAAAAAATTTGCAAAAAAGTAGAAAAGGGCACCCGGAATCGAACTTTGGTCTCAAAAACCACCACAAGTTCGATTCCGGGTGCGAAATTTTTTGCATTTCGAGTTGTTTGCAATTTGTTCCATTATTTGTTCGGCATATACAATTTAATTTTAAATCAATTGAATAACATTTACAAAATGAGCACACCCCTCCTTTAAAATGACACTATGTCTTTAAGTAGTCCAACAAACGTTTTTTAGTAAAAGTCCAACGAAAATCGAACATTTTCCAGAATTTTCCAGAACATTTTGTAAATCGATGCGCTCAAATTTTCAATTCATTCTCTGAAGTTTTTGGCAATTTATGAGCTTTCAAATTCCCAAAAAAGCGCAATTTTTTGAACTTAGGCTGTCCATAACTCGGTTAAAAGCCTCCAGTAGCTCTAGGAACTCATTTTGAACTAGTGCGAACTTTATTTTTTGCTCAAATGTTCCCTTATAAGATTTTTCCATAAAATTCCCCCCCCCCCCCCCTGCTCAAATATTTATTACCACATAAAAACAAATATTTTGTCCCCCCCCCACACTCCATCAACTTAATTGAAATTTCAACCCAACAAAATTCGACATTCATAAATAATTCAAAAACTATTTTCGTTTGGTGGGGGGTTTTCATTCGTTTCGAGAAAAAGGTGCTGACATTTCGTACTAGCACCACCACCACGTCAAATTAGCAATCTAAATAACGTTTTGCCACCCGTCCGAAGAAGAAGAAGCCAAGATGACATTTCAATTTCACAATGAATAATTCATCAAGCCTAAACATTTATATATCAAAGAATCGTGCACGTCAGGTCCCCATAAAAATGGGGGCTTGGGAGCTTCCAGAAGATGGCTTTTTGCTCCCTGAGAATGCGTGACCGGATTTTATGTTTGTTGGGGGGGGAGTCTCTTTGACTAAACTCTTTTTGCCCCCCTTTCCTAAACCCTTCAATTATTTTGGGAATATGTACAGCGAGAGAAGTATTCATTCGGTCTCGTTCATTTTCAACTTTATTATTATGTTTGTCGTGTTCGTTTTTCGTCGCACTTCATTAAACTTCATTCAAAAATTTATTTATTTATTTATTTCTGATCCAATCCGGGGGGTGACGGATAACATTTCGAACAAATTGGATAAAGAATTCTTGCTCTGGGTAACGGAACATGTTCGGTTTTTAGGTGTCTGGTTGTCTAGAGTTGAAGAAGTCAATTGAGCATTTTTTGAGCACTTTTTTTAGAAGTCTTTGAATTTTTGGATTTTTTTAACTTATTGATTTTCTGATTTTATGGAAAATCGTTTTTTTAACTGAATTTTTTGAGTTTTTTCTAGAAAATTTCAATTGAACTTCTGCCTTTAAAGACAGAGGTCTACTTATTTATACTAAATTGTTTAATTGTGAAAAACATATTTATTTACGCTTTTTTAACATAAAAAATGTCCATAATTTCCAGAATTTCGGAAATGTTATTGAAAAAAAGCTGAAAAGTGCGAAAAAAGTTGTTTACAAAAACAATATATTAAAAAATGGCCTAGAAAACCAAACATGGTTCCTCGGCCATTAGGGACATCTAACATTTTATAGCTTTTTTTATTTCATATTTTTTTTCGCAATTTTTTTCATTTATAGATAAACAATCATACTTTTATCAGTTTTAAACCATGTATTTAGTCCCCTCAAGCTTCCTTTAAGCTTAAATTGAATCTAAACGTAATCTTAAATTAGGTATTGTCAACTCAATTATTCTTGATCATTACGTTTTGAGGGCTGCTCAACCTCACAGACGCTCCGTGCGTGCGGAGCGTCTGTGATCAAAGAACATTCGAGTTTACAATATGATTAGTTAGTATTTTTAATTTATCGATTTTCTGGATCTGGTTTTTGAATTTATCGATTTTTAAATCCCATTTTGAAATTCTCGAATTTTATTTCATCAGTGTGCGGTTTAGGTACCCACTGCCTTTAAGATTCCCACTGTTTTATTCACCAAAAAATTTTCGATCTTTCGATGCGATTAGATTGGTGGAAAACTGAATTTGAAAATGACCCCAAGATGAAATCCTCAATTTTTTAATCGGAATTTGGGGTCTAAACCGAGATATGGGTGTTCAAAGGTCTCAAAAATTGTATTTTTAGAAGCTTTGAAGGTATATAACTCGCCTTAATCTTCTCGGAATGCTTTAAAAATATGCGAGCACTATATTCTGACATTTTCAATTAGATATATTTTACAAAAAACCCCGATTTTGCCTGGGTTCCCAGAAAAAAACCTCTGGGAGGCCCGAACACGGTACTTCGCCAAATTTCCAAATCTGTGCTTAGATCAGTTATCCGATCGGTTCGAGTCTGCTAGTTAGAAGTTCATGACTGCCCCTTCTGATTCATTTTTTAAAAATTTTAAATTAATGTATCACAAAAATTTGCCTTCGCCGAGTCGAACCGATACGACCCGGATTGATCCGATCCAAATCGGTACACTAACCTCGACCTCCTTTTACCTAAAATCCTCCAACTATGTATTTCAAAAATCTCTTCCTTTTGTTTCAAATACGACAAAAAAAAACGCATCCTCCAATTTATCTTCTTCCTTCGTTTTTCCCACTTTTTTATTTTGAAAAATTGTGCATTTTCTTCTTCTTCTTCCTCCATCCCTGAATTTGTCAGCTTGTTGTCGTTGAAAACGCAATTATAATAAAACACGCCGTGGACATACATATTTGGTGGAAAATAAAAAAAAAAGAAGAAGAAGACGGGTTCAGAAATTTATGCATAACCTTTGTAGTCGTCGTGTGGTTTTTTTTTGGTGGGGAAAAGAGAAGAATCGTCCGTTTTTCATATTATTATTGTTATTATTATTCACATATTAGTAGTACTATTTGAGAAATGGGGGGGGGGGGGCTAATTTGCCTCCCCTCCTCTCAATTTCGTTTTTAATTTTTTCGTTTTGAGAATTTAGAGAGAAAATTGGGGTTGTTGTTGACAGATCTATGCATTTTTGATGATCGGTATTTAGAATGCGGAAGGTTTTTTCTTTCTCCTTTTGTATGTTTCATTTGAGATTCGACACTTTTTTTGGAAATTTTGATTTGTTTTGAGAAAATGTCCGAAATTTGAAAAAAAGAAAATGTTAATTTCCCGCCACCAAAAATTGGCGCGAAACACAAGGAATTTGAAATTTTCTCAAAAATACATTATTTCCGCGCCGGCGATACGCAGTGCAATAGAGCGCATAAACCATGTTTTCGGTGGGAAGCTGAAAAATGCAAAAAATCACATTTTTCATACATACTGTCAGTTTTCTTGTTTTTTTTTTTGAAATTAGTTTGAAAAATTAATTTTTTCAGAGCGTTCCACTAAAAATGCTTATTTTTCAGTTTTGAGTACTCTAGCATTAAATTTACGGGATGTATGCAAGTGCGCTCTAATGCAAATCGGTCTAATTTTACCATTTCCTCAAGTTTTTTGGCTATAAAAATTACTTTTTTTTCGAAAATTAGCGAAAAAACATATTTTAGTACCCTAAATAAACATTTAGAAATTTCTAGAATATCCCGAAAAAATCGAAAAAAATTAAATATATTTTAAAGGCAGACTTTACACAGGTTTCAAGTGTTATTAGATGGATTTAAATTTAAATTTAATGTACCAAAAGCAAAAATAAGGACAAAATTATAGAAAATTTTAAAAAACGAGTACCCTCAATCGATAAATGTTACGTTTTTGAGACCAAAGTTCGATTCCGGGTGCCAATTTTTTTCATTTCTATTTTTTTGCAAATTTTTTCATAATCGTTTCGGTATATAAAATTGAATTTCAGATCTATTAAGCAACATTTATAACCTACTTTTAGTCCTCCTTTAAAATTTAAAAAATGATCACAAATTTTAGAATTTTAATAATTTAACAAATTGAAATTAAAAGCTAATTTTTTAAAATGTTCTAAAAATAAAAGTTCTGGAATTCTCGAAATTTTTTGTCTGAAAATTTTAAAATTTCTGAAATTTTTCAAATCAAAAACGAATCTATAAACGTTTTTGTTTTGTATGAATTCTAGGCTTCGTGAAGAAAAATTGGATTTCTAGGAAAACTTAATTTTGAGGAACTTAATTTTTAAAAATTCAAAAATTTGCGTTTCCCGCCAAAATTGCGTCACGCGGGAATTTAAAATTCGTTTTTTATGTACGTATTTTTAAAAATTCAAAAATTTACATTTCCCGCCAAAATTGTATTCCCGCCGGAATTCAAAATTATTTTTTGGTACCTATTTATCTAAGTTCGAAATTTTGTGTTTCCCGCCAAAAAGTCGTCTTTTGGTAAATTCTGATTTTTGGTAAATCCTGATGCTTTTATCTTGTTCAATAGATCAAAATTTGATTCGTTATCCTTCTCGTTTTCCCTCGATTTTCAGTTTTTGTGTGTATTTTCTCACAAATTTTCCTCCAATCCAAAAAAAGCTCCTGAAAACTAATAAAATTTTTCAATAACTATAATATTTTCCTTCATTTTTTTTCGTTCTCTCCAACGAGCCGCAAAAAAATCCACTATGGTGTTTATTATGAAAATTTCCGCTTCAACTCTCTCTCTCTCTCTAAAAACAAAGAGCAAAAACAAAAAAAGGGGAAAGATGTGCATTTATGCACTTTTCCCATGCTTATAAATATCCGGAGCCCTTCTTTTTTTTTCTTCAAATTTTTTTTCGGTGCTCTTCCCTCCCCCCCCCCCTTTTTCCCAGCTTCATAAAAACCGGGTGGTGTAAAAATGGATACTTTTCACCATGGGCACACTAAATCAAAAATTCACCCTCCCATTTCTTTTTCGAGTTTTCGCTAGATTTTCTTGGAATGTTCTACACTTTCTTATTTGTATACTAAAACTTTAAAAAATTTGAGAAAAAAGTTTTTTCAAGAAAAACGTAAAAAAAAATAATAATTTTATGAAAAACGTTATGTCCCTTTAAAGTGACTACGGTAGCTTTTTTTCGAAAGAAAAGGGATGATTTTTAAAAATCTCGGAAAATTTGAAAAATCAATAAAAACTGACGATTTTTACACCATTTTGAAGCGGGAATTCGGAATTTTCAGAAAGTTCATTTTTAAAATATGGAAATTACTCAAAAAATCTATTTTTGCCCGAAAATTCACTGAAACGTTCACATTTTCTGAAATTTGAAAAATTCGCAAAAAAGGCCAAAATCTCGAGAATTTAAGTTTTGTTTCGAAATTTCGGGTATTTTCACAATTTCCGAATTTTTTCTAAATTTTATCACAATTTGAAAAATCTTACTAATTTTTCTAAGGTTGTTCCTAACTTCAAAATTTCCAAAAGCATAAAATGAGACGTAAAAATTTAATATGCGAAAAATTATCTACAAAATTCAAAAATTATTAATTTTTCAAAATATTTTGTTCCAAAAAACCGATTTTTATAAAGATCTCATCCGAAATTGCACGAAACGTTGAATTTGACGCAAAAATGCACAATTTAGATAAGTATCGTATTAATTTTCTCGAAAAAATAGGAAAACTCACTCAATTTGCAGATAAGATTGAATTTGACGCAAAAATGCACAGTTTTAATTATTTTATTTTATTTTTGAATACCAGATTCCTCAAATCTCATTGGTCCGCAAATGTTCGCCATAGTGTTGCACCATATCTGACGCACAATTGCACACAATTCTATATTTATCGTTTTTTTGGCGTTGAATTTCGCACTTTTCCCCGTACACAAAACACTTCCTTTTTTCCCCAATAAATCTTTTTTGCATCTTTATCTTTAGGAACAACGCAAAACGGAAAAAAAAAAAAAGAAGTTTCACTTTATCTCCCAAAACTATCTAGTTTTGGAAGATTTTCTGTTGTTTTAAGTTTTAAGCTTTTTTAGTTTTTTTTTTCTCTCCATTTTTTCTAAATATTTTCACCCAAAAAAAAGAGAGCTTGTTGTTTTGTCTTCGTTGCAAAAATAGATGAGCTTCACTTTATATGTAAATATATATATATATCTAGCTTTATAAATATTATATTTCAACACTTCTCTATTCTGTTTTTTTCAGAGGGGGAAACGCAAAGAGAAGAAGCACTAAAATTTGCGCTTTGTTTCAATGATTCATTATTTTTCGCAGAAGCATCTTTTTGTTTTTGGTAAGTGTTTTTTTTTCTTTTTTGTACTTTTTTGAGGCAAAATATATTTTTTGAACATTTTCTAAGAGATTTAACTTTTTAACCAGCTGACCGATTTTAATGGGAAATAGCTAGTTTTGTAGAGGAAATTTAGAATTTTGGTTTGGCACTAAGATCATCTAGAATTTCGGAAAAATTTAGAATTTTCGCTGAGTTAAGATAAACCGAACGTCGATGTCGGATGCTCCCGAGAGAGGGGGTGGGGCACAATTTCCTCGTTTTTTGTTAGAAATCCTATATTTTACTCATACTTTTGCCATTTTCACGCTTTTCGAGGCAAATTAATTTACAAAGCTTCAAAGTTAAATTTTGTGGCTTTTTAAATGCCAAATAGTATTAACTAGCAAATAAGTCGCATTTTCAGATTTTGAGCTTCAAAATGCTCCATAATTTTAAAAAAGCGGATAATTTTTCGAAAAGATGTGATCCTTTAAAATGATGTGCCAAATTTTTCCAGTTTCACTTTTCTTTTAAAAACAAATTTAATTTTTCAAAATTTCTAGACCAATTAGAAAATCGAGTAATTTTCGAAAAGTTACAACATTTTTTAATGGGTACAACATTTTCAAATTTCCATTTCGTTGTGATTTTTAAGATTTTTTAAGATTCGTAAACTATTTTGAAGCGAAAAATCTAAATTTTCCGAATTTCAGCTTCAAAGTGCTCCAAAATCTTGATAATCGCGTAATTTTTCGAAAAGTTTCAAAATTTTTTTTAATGCGTACAAATTTTTTTCTGATTTATATTTTGTAGCGATTTCCATGATTTTTCAAAATTGTTATACCATTTTGAAGCTAAAATTCTAAATTTTCAGATTTTCAGCTTCAAAATTCTCCGACAATCTTGAAAATCGCTTTTTTCCAAAAAGTTATGATTATTTCAAAAGTTATTTTCTAAATTTCTATTAATTTCTATTTCGTCGTGATTTCTATGATTTTTCAAGATTTCGAGACCATTCGAAAAATTGTTTAACGACTTCTGAAGCTAAAAATCTGAAAATTAAAAATTTCATCTTTAAAATTGTCTAAAAATCATAAAATACCAATAATTTTAAAAACACTTTCTCAGATCTGGAAAAACTTCCGACCATTTTTATATATCGTTACTTTTTGGAAAATTTACAGTTTTTTGAGGTTGTTATACCATTTCAAAGCTAAAATTCGGAATTTTCAGAATTTTAGCTTCAAAATGCTTCAAAAATCTTGGAAATTGATCAATTTTTCGAAAAGTTATGGTTCTTTGAAAAAATTTTGACATTTTTCAGATGAAAATCTCTTATTATTCAAACTGACACCTTGTCTTTAAAGAAAAAACAAACAAAAATTAAAATAGAGCGCACTTGCAACATCCACCTAAATTTCAATGTTCGGTCCAACTAACACCGTATCTTTAAAAGGTCTCATTATTCCTAGCTTCGTCGACAAAATTCCTGCAAAACGTTCACTCTCCAAAAATTCCTCTTTGTTCACTGAATTCTCTATTGTTCTGAAAACTGAATAAGAAGAAAAAGACGACGAAGAAGAAGAAGTCTTCTTGAAAAGAATTGTTTCTTTTCTGTCAAGTCGTGAATATTGCCCACTTCAGTTGGAGACCTTTCCAAATTAAGTGGCATTTTATTAACAAGTTATTACTATTATTCATCATTATTTTAATAGGAATTATTATTATTTATTTATTTATTATTTATTTTCAGATTTCTGGTAAATAATGGGAGCACGATTGTCATGCTCCTGCTCGCAGGCTGAATGTTGGAGCAATGATGAATCGACTTTAAGGTGAAAAAATTTGAAATTTATTTTTTTTCCATCAATTTTTTGAACTCTATAGTTCCGCTTAACATCCCCCCGGGGGACCCCCACAGATGTATATAAATTATATTTTGTGTAAACAACAATGTTCTTTGAAAAAAAGCCAATACTTGACAATTTGATGGATGACTCCATTGCAAAAATGTTGGAAATCTGCCAGTGTCATTAATTTTCGTCTCTTTTTTTGTCCTTTGATGTCAAAGATCCAAAAAGAAACAAAGTTTGGGGATTTTTTTTTGAAAACTCGCTATATTTGACGAGAAATTGCGTACCTGAAATAAAACTATATTTGCAGGATAGACGCGGAAGTGTTCAATTTGTCAGAGGATGGGCAAAAGTGGGAAAGGGTTGATGGAAGATTGGCAAAGGTGAGAAATGAAAGTTGTTTTTCAATAACTTGAAAAAATATAGGACTTCGTCTTTAAAAATCAGTTTAAATTGTGTAAATTGACAAATTTCTCGCGGTGAACACGAGAAATTTTCATATTTTTCAAAACCCTGTAACTTTCTTCAAAATGTGTGGATTTTTACGTTTTTGATCGCATTTTGTAGAGAAAATCGTCTGAAATTAAAAAATATAGATTTCAAGCTTCCAAATTCTTTTAAAATTTTAAAAATTGATAAATTTCGAGCAAAGTTACGACACTTTGAAAATTTGTGTTTTTTCTTGATGTCGCCGCGAGAAGCTTCATGAGGTCTCGTGGTGAACACGAGAAATTTTCATAATTTTCAAAACCGTGTAACTTTCTTCAAAATTTTTGGATTTTCACGATTTTGATTGCATTTTGCAGAGAAACTTTTTGAAATTCGTAAAAATTAGGCTTGAAACTTCAGAACTGCGCTGAAAATCTGTAAATTGACTTGTTTTGAGCAAAGTTATGAAGATTTGAAAATTTTTATTTTTTTCTCAGAAATTTTCAATTTTCAAAATCCTTCTAACTTTTTTTTAGATATTCTTGTTTTGAGAAACTCAATGTAATTGAAAAAATTAGGTCTCAAAATCTTCGAATTTTCCAGATTCGCGTATTCAACCAATTCGACGAATCCCAACCACGAATCATCGCCACCTCATCATCCGGACAAGTACTTCTGGACACTTTTGTTCCGATTGGTTAGTTTTGTCCTTCTTCTTTTATTCTTCAATCGTTATTATTATTCTTCGCAACAATTAATATACATATCCTCAATTCCCCCTCTTCTAAAAAAGAACTGTCATGTTTTTTAATGACACCAAATATGAGACGACGCCTATTTTCACTTCATTAAAGGAACATGAACATTTTTTGGAAAAACTATTTTTTTTCAGAAAAGGGCCACACCTTCCAAAAAAAAATCTTTTCAAAAATGCATGAAAGTGGAACCTTTTTCACATTTGTTGTTTGTCTGAAAAATCCTAGGATCTTTCGTTTTTTTTTTTCGAAAAAAAACACCCACGATTGATAAATACATTTGACGCCCCCCTAGCACTAAGAATCAGTTTTCAAGTGTTGTTCAAATAATGAGAGCTTTTCATCATTATCATCATATTATTAGTATTTTATTAATAGGTTATATTTATTGATGGTGAAGGAGAAACGTCTGGCGAAATTATTTGGTTTTTTTGTTTAAAAATGATATTGAAAATCAGTTTTTTACTCTATGAAAAGCAGGTTTTTTCATTGCCTTTTTCTTACATTCTCATTCAATGTTATAAATTAAATAATTTAAAATCAGAAAATATAGATTTCAAGCTTCCAAATTCTTTAAAAATTTAGTAAATTAATCAATTTTGAGCAAAGTTACGACAATTTGAAAATTTGCGTTTTTTCTCGTCGTCACCACGAGAAGCTTCATGAGGTCTCGTGGTGAACACGAGAAAATTTCATGTTTTTGGAAACCTTGTAACTTTCTTCAAAATGTGTGGATTTTTATGATTTTGATGGCATTTTGTAGAGAAAACATTAAAAAATTCGAAAAATTGGGTTTAAACTTTCCAAATCCTGCTGAAATTTCGAAAATTGATCAAGTAGGAGCAAAGTTGTGATACTTCAAAAGTTTCTTTTTTTTTCCTCATGAACATTTATTTAGTAAATTGTCTGGAAATTAGTGCAAGAAATCAATAAAATAATTTAAAATATTATTATTTTGATATTTGTTCCTTAAAGACAGGGTGTCACCTTTTTCAAAATGTGTTTTTTTTTTCAATTTTCAATTCTGATCCTCTAGAAACCTTAGGCAACACAAGTTTTTTATTGCAAAAATTGTCATAAATCCCCACAAAAAAAGTTGAGCCCTCTTGAGAAAAAAAAACAACAGCACTAAAAATAGTCAGTTACCAAGCA
Source organism: Caenorhabditis virilis (assembly GCA_964036255.1). Lineage (NCBI taxonomy): Eukaryota > Metazoa > Nematoda > Chromadorea > Rhabditida > Rhabditidae > Caenorhabditis > Caenorhabditis virilis. The sequence continues at coordinate 18,275,462 of OZ038415.1, read as the reverse complement.
ATTTTCGTTTCATAAAATATTTCCTTTGTTTTTTTCTTCTAGATACTTTTTTTTGCCTACGTCACGGTTTTTTTATTTCAAAAATTTCAAACACTATCTTTGAATATTTAGGATTTATCAACAAAAAAATTAAGAGAAGTTGTTTAAATCCGATAAATTTTCAGGTGAAAAAGTGCACAAAGTCAGCGATTTCTTCGTCTATCTTCGCCTGGAACCCGGCGGAAAAACGATTGGTTTTAATACGCTGAGCGCCAGGGATACGGCGCTTTTTATTTCCCAGGTAAATACCCCATGTTTTCTTCCAGCAGAAAACAAAAAATGCCATAAAACCACTTTTTTTATGAAAAAAAGTGGGAGGAACAAATGTCATTTGGGGTTTTAACAACATGTGAATAGCGTTTTGGTTTTTTCTTTCATAATTTGAAAGAAAAAGCGTGGGATTTTCCCAACTTTTTTGGTGACAATTGTGAACTTTTGGAATTTTTTGTCCTTTGAAGTTACCGACAGTTCGGCCTTTTTTCTTATTTTTTGAAAAGGTATTTTTTGACTCCTCACTTTTTTTCGAGAATTTTGAAAAACTAATTTTAAAAACCTTTGTACATTTTTTTAAAATGTAAATATTACAACAAAAATAGGAAAATTTTGGATGCATTCTTTAAAATTTTGTAAAAATATTTTAAATTAAAAAACCGATGAAAATGTGACTATTGCTCGTTGTCATCACGAGAAAATGTTAGGTCTCGCAGTGAACACGAGAAGAAAAAAAATATTCGTATTTTTCAAAATCTTGTAACTGTCTTCAAAAGTTATGGATTTTTACGTTTTTGGTCACATTCGGTAGACAAACTCTTCTAAAATTGTAAAATATAGATTCCAAGCCTCCAAATTCTTCAAAAATTTAGTAAATTGATCAATTTCGAGCAAAGTTACGACACTTTGAAAATTTGTGTTTTTTTTCTCGTTGGCGCGACGAGAAATTTCATAAGGTCTCGTGGCGAACACGAGAAATATTCATATTTTTCAAAACCTTGTAACTTTCTTCAAGATTCATGGATTTTTACGTTTGTTATCGCATTTTGTAGATAAACTCTTCTAAAATTTAAAAATATAGATTCTTCTAAAGATTTTTAAAATTATGTAAATTGATCAATTTCCAGCGGAGTTATGATACTTGTATTTTTGTTTTCTTTACATTAAAATTTACTATAGTCCTCTCACAAAATCGGTTGCATAACGAAGAGCTTCCCTCTGCTGCGAGAGAGTGTTGTTTGGCGAGAGGTAGTTGTCTGCGTATAGTCTCCCCCTCTTTATGTTTCGCCTGCGAGCGTGTCGATTTTTTAGAGCGCGCTTGCTCGTTTATAAAGCCGAATTTGTGAGCAGCTAATATTAAATTTTAAACCGCTGAGAAAAATTATAATTTACTAATTTCTTTTCAAAACTTTATACTAATCAGTTTATTATTAAGGTTATCGGGAAATGCTTCTGATTGACATTTTTTGATAAGACGATTATTTAAAAACAAATATACGAAATTTTGATATACTATTTTATTTTCCTAATATTTCCATAACTATAAAATCAGAATTTCAATTAAACTTTTCTCTAATTTATCCCATTTTTACAGAGTTCAAACACCACATTGTTCAACATGTTCCAACATTCCTTCACAGCGTCAGTGTCTAGGATAGCTACATTTGAAGACGACACAATTCAACCATGTGATGAGAAGCCCGAATTAACAAATGTATTTTAAAATAGCCCCTCCATGTAAAATTATCTAAAATCCATCTTATTTCCAGGTCTCCCTCAACCCTTTAAGTATGGTGTTCAACTACAAACAATCACCGGTCACCATTGATTTATTAGAATGCTTCGCGTGCGCGGGTGATGGTGAACAAGCTGGCAAAACGGCGGAAAATTGTGTTGATATCACGCATGCGAATAATATATTCCGAATAACGATCAGCGCTCATGCTCATATATTTCTGATACAGGCTCTGAATGTGTCGTCGTTACTGTTGGCGCGTACGACGTCGCCGCAGATGGCGATCTCGTATTTGCAGCGGCAGAGTGAGAAGATTCAGCAGAAATTGATTGCGGTAGGTTATTTTTTTTGAAACAATTTTTTTAATTATTATTAATAAATAATACTATTAGTATTACTTTTATGATGCTTTTAATTTTTAGGCAAAGGTATATAGAGGAATTTCGATTTTCCTCGTTAAAGGAGGGCTTCACGGAGATTATGAATGCGTCTGGGAAGAAAATAGGCTTCAGACTCATTCCAAATCTGTTTTTAAAATTTTCTAAAACCACCTAGAAGCCGAGAAAACACGCCTCAAAACAATGGCCTAGAAAAAAGGGCCACCTGGCCGAACTTTTTCCTATGAGCTTTTTTCGTGTTTCGTTAATAAATAGTTATGCATAATCTTATAATAGTCCTTTTTAATGTTTTTTCATCTTAATTAATGTTTTGTTTTTCATTTTTTTGGACTTTTCATGCCTGCGGACTAGTTTTCGCCGGTGGCCCTTTTTTCTAGGCCATTGTTTTGAGGCGTGTTTTCTCGGCTTCTAGGTGGTTTTAGAAAATTTTAAAAACAGATTTGGAATGAGTCTGAAGCCTATTTTCATCTCAGGCGCATTCATAATCTCCGTAAAACCCTCCTTTAAAATTGGGTCAAATTACGAACTTTTAACAGAATTTTAAATAATAACGAAAATCTCTACAAAATGCGAAAAAATTCGTGAAATTTCATGAAATTTAAAGAAGGTTACAATGTCTCAAAAAATAGAAAATTTCTCGTGTTCACCACGAGACCTCATGAAGCTTCTCGTGGCGACAACGAGAAAAAACACACATTTTCAAAGTGTCGTAACTTTTCTCGAAATCTATCAATTTAAAAAATTTTTATACTATTTGGAAGCTTGAAATCTATATTTTCTGATTTTGAATTATTTACTTTATAAAATAAACAAAATATTCTGAATTTCAAACTGAAAAGTATGCAATTGTGCGTTAAATTAGGTGCAAATTTGAATTTTTCAATTTTCCGAAAGTCGTACTGCACAAAAATTGTCGTAAAATTCAGTGTAGGGCTAAAAAAAAATAAAATTCAGTGTAGGGCTTGTTTTGAAAACTTTTAAAAATCCAAAAAGGACTTCTAACTGAAAAGAATACGTCAGATTCGATGCACCATGTTCTGTGCGTACTCTAAAATACTCCATTTATATAGTTAAAATTGGGTTTTAAAGGATGAAACTCATATTTTTCAATTCCTGATAAGTTTTGCTACAAAAAGCAATCAAAAGAATAAAAATCCAAGCATTTTGAAGAAAGTTACAGGTTTTTGAAAAATATGAAAACTTCTCGTGTTCACCACGAGACCTCATGAAACTTCTCGTGGTCACTACGAGAAAAAACAACAATTTTCAAAGTGTCGTAACTTTTCACCAAATTAAGCAATTTATAAAAATCCAACTGATATTTAAAGTATTGAATCTAGATTTTTAAATTCCATACATTTTTTCATGAAATTCAAAGAAAAGCTCACGGAAATAAAAAAAACAGTGATTTCTAAACCTTCCTCGAAAACCATTTTTTTCAGCTTCTCGATTGCTCCGAATCCTCCACCACGCCGTCACCAAAAGAGGACGTTCGTGAAATGCTCCTCCTGAAGAATGTGGTAGTGGTCCAACGGTTAAACGCCCTACAGCAACGTCCCCTTCCAGGCATTGAGGTTTGTTTCTTTTATTTATTTTTTACTTTTTTTAAGACATCAAAAGAGAAAAAAAGCGACGCTTCTTTTCTGAAGAACACTTCATTTATAATACAATTTTTCTTTGCATCGTCGCCTTATTTTGTGTTGAATACGAAAAGAGTATACTTCTCGCCTCGCCTCCCTTTTTGAGAGCAAACAAAAAAAAAGAAGAAGATTTTTTGATAAATATTTTGTTGAAAATTGTAAAATGTTTTGGAAGCGAAATTGTAACGCTACTATTTTTATGGTTGTTGGTAATATAATTGATGATGGAAATTTTTTGATAAGAGCCCCGTTTGTGCATTTTGTCATCGCTTTATTTAGACGACAGAAAATTCCTGATTCGTCCCGCCAAAAGCGTAAAAATCTATACGAAAATCTGTTGGTCAAGTGGATTTTTCAAGTTTTGTTTTGTCTTTTCCCGAAAAAGAATCTAGGATACTTGACGACAAATGAAAGGAAGTGAAGATTGTCCTTTTTTTGGAAGAAATATCCAATTATTTATTTATTTTTAAGAAATTTTCTAACTTTTAAGTTGTTTTAATTTATTTTTTCAAAAAAAATATAGAATTTTTATATTTACATTGTTACAAATTTCCTTTAAACCCGATTTATTTAACATTTTTTAACGCTCACCAAAACTTTGGTAAAATATTGCAATTCATGAGAAATCTCGTATAAATAAAATTAAAAAATATAGATTTCAAGCTTCCAAATTCTTTAAAAATTTTTTAAATTGGTAAATTTTGAGCAAAGTTATGACACTTTGAAAATGTTTGTTTTTTCTCGTTGTCGCCACGAGAAGCTTCATGAGGTCTCGTGGTGAACACGAGGAATTTTCATATTTTTCAAACATCTGTAACTTTCTTCAAAATGCTTGGATTTTTATGTTTTTGATCGCATTTTGTAGAGAAACTCATCAGGAATTGAAAAATAATAAGTTTCCTCCTTTAAAACCCGATTTTAACTATATAAATGGAGTATTTTGGAGCAAATTTACGTCACTTTGCAAATTCTTATCAGAGGTCACAAGATATTTTGAGATCTCGCAACGAATGATGAGTTTTCATATTTTTCAAGTCGTCGTATGAACACCATCCTATCTGATTTTTGAGCTCTAAAAAACTCGTCAGAAACCCAGTGTTTCCAAAACTATAAAACAGCTTCCTTCATTTTTTCCGAAAAAAACATATCATTTTTTCGTTATTTCCTCTATCAAAAACCACATTATAAATGTACCTTAAATGAAAATAGACTTCATTCTCATTCAAAATCTGTTTTTAAAATTTTCTAAAACCACCTAGAAGCCGAGAAAATGAGCTTCAAAACAATGGCCTAGAAAAAGGGGCCACCTGGCCGAACTTTTTCCAATGAGCTTTTTTTCGCGTTTCGTTAATAAATAGTTATGAAGAATGCTTATATTAGTTCTTTTTTATATATTTTTTTAATTTTAACTTTTTTTTTGATTTTTCATGACCGCGGACTAGTTTTCGCCGATGGCCCCTTTTTCTAGGCCATTGTTTTAAAGCTCATTTTCTCGGCTTCTAGGTGGTTTTAGAAAATTTAAAAAACAGACTTGGAATGAGAATGAAGTCTATTTTCATCACAGACGCATTCATTAGCTCCGTAAAGCCCTCCTTTAAGAATATATATGTTAAAAATTGGTAAATTTTTCTCTGAATAAAAATAAGAGCCTCATCCCTCTAGAGTTTTTGGTTTTTTGATTGTTTTTGCACAAAGAACATTGAAAATGCATTCACGAACTCAATCTACATTTCCTAATGACCTCCGAACTCCCAAAAAAACCCTTGTACACAATGAAAAGGTGATTAGTTCGCGAGAAAACCTTTCACAAAACCATTCCTTCAATTTCCATCAAACCCAGGGGCAGGCGAGTGTAAAAACCAATTCATAATAAACTTTCCATTTTCTCTATTGCCCTTTTTCTTTTGGATATATAATAATAATAATAATATTAATCTTTTTCCCTTTTTCCTCCGCAATCCAAAATCCACCCTCCCAAATTGTACGATTTGCCACTAGGTTCTGTAGAGGGGCGCGAGAGGAGTAGGGGAGGACTATTCATTTGAATGTTTGCATAACTCTCTCTCTCTCTTCCTTCCGCTTCGACAAAAAAAACTTCTTCAATTTTTTTGTTCTTTTATTCATTATTTTTTGTATTTGTTTACTGTCTTTCATGATTTTTTTGTTGCTCATTTATGTAGAGCATTTCCAGAGCATGTTTCTAAATTTTCTAAAGTACTCTATCATTTGTTTATTTTTTACTCATACCTTATCTTTAATACTTACATGTGTTACATGTATGATCAAATATTGACAACAATTCCAAAAATGGCAACTTTTTCAAGGTGAAAAATATGCATTTTTGAATGTAAAAATGCGTTTTTTTTTGTGACCTGAATCTTCACGTTTTCACCGAATTTGGCGCACAGTTGCGTACTTTTCAGTTAGAAATTCGGAAGCTTCAAAATTCTATGAAAATTTTGAAAATTGATAAATTTTGAGCAAAGTTACGACACTTTGAAAATTTGTATTATTTCTCGTTGTCGCCACGAGAAGTTTTATGAGGTCTCGCGGTGAACACGAGAAATTTTCGTATTTTTCAAAACCTTGTAACTTTCTTCAAAATGCTTGGCTTTTCACAATTGTGGTCGGATTTTGTAGAGAAACTTATCAAGCGTTGAAATATGTAGGTACCGCGATTTGAAAAACAGTTAGAATTTTGAAAATCGATAATTTTGGAGCAAAGTTATGACATTCTGAAAATTCTTACTTTTTCAAGTTCGGGTGTCAGTTATTTTTACCCCATATGGATTTAATTGTGAAAAAGTAGTCTTTCTATCAACATTCAAGTATGTCGTATGTGAAATCCCGACGAAAAGAAACCGTTTTGTAACAGCGTTTTTTGAGAAGCATTTTTGCAAAAATTCCAGCCGTGCGCTTTTTTGGCGGGAAGCACAAAAATTTGAATTTTTGCACGGTTTTTAAAAACATCATGCTTTCGAAAAATATTTCATCGATCCTATCAGCTTTCAAAATTCTGGCGAAATGTTCATTTTTCTATGAAAATTCGGAAAATCAACGATTTAGTTCCTGTTTAGTTCCTGTTAGAAGTTTTGTTCCTGTTAGAAAACTTAATTTGGCACCTACTAAAAATTATTAACAACGATAAGCAACAAAAAAATGCTGAAAATCGGACAAAAACGAAAGAAATTAAAAAAAAACACACAAAAAATTCAAAAACTCAAATTTCCGCGCACACACCTGACTACTGTAGAGCGCACATGTACATAAAGCGCGGTGATTTGAAGTCTTGTCGCCGTAGTGGCGAAGTTTTTAACTGACACCATGTCTTTAATTTTTTTCTGAACCAAAATTAAGATATGTGTTTTTTCGAGTAATTTTTAATTGTTATTCTGAATTGGAAACTAGAAAAATGTGGTAGTACGCGTCAGAATCGATGCTCCATGCCAGAACATGGTGTGCTTCATTTAAAAATCGATATATTCGGCTTCTAGTGAAGTTCACAAAATATTCTGAAACTCCCCCACACAACTTTATTTGACGACCAATTCCCGCACCATACTTTCACTATTGTTTCTATGAACTACTTTGAGTTTTAACAGATTAATCCAAGGTCGTTTCAATGTCCTCGGAATTTTTTCAAATTACTTCTTTTTTTTTGGTCGTTCCCATTTCTCGAGCTAATTTTGAACACCCCATCTTAAAAATGACCAAAATGCGTATAAAATTGGCAACAAGTTTCTCGCTGCCCTCCCCCCCCCCGTCGTCGTCGCCACTGACTTTGTGTCGACAAGAGGATTAGTAGCGTTCCCCTTCGTTCCGAAGGGGGGTCTTCACATACTCTCCTTCCTTTTACAAAATTTTTGCTTTTCTTGCCTTTTCAAGAACACAAACAGCACCCCGAAACAAATAATTCATCAATGGCTCGTTTCCTTTTTTTCTTTAAAAAAAAACCTTTCTTTCAGCTCATCGAAAACGACATTTCGACAACAGTCGGAGAACAATTGCTTCAAAAGTGCCGGCTGGCTTCGTTGTTTTTGTTTCATTTTAATATGAGCTCGTTTCGGATGTAAGTCATTTTTTCAAGTTTTAGGGGTATTCAAAAATTTTGAAACATAATGTCGAAAAATAATTTTAAAATAATTTTTAATCAATTTTTCACTAATTCCGGTGTTAAAGATTTTTAAAGACAAGCTCTCAGAGATTGTACTTCTCACGAACTATCCGATCAAACATCAAAAGCAAGATAAATATTTTTAGTTTGTTTAACATGAGTTGTCCTTGTTCTACCGGTTTCGAATTTGCGATTTTTCTTCAGTTTTTCTTCACCATTGACCAGTTTCCATTTCCAAAATTTATTTGATTATTTTTATCTGGGGATTTTGAAGCTGGTACCCATTATTTTCAGAACTTTTCCGTTTATTTCAGTATTCTGAAAATTTTCTAAAAAATGTTTTTTAATTCCTACTTAGAAAATCGAAAATTATATATCTTTTTAAAGTTTATTTGGTCAAATTGCACCATTTAAGTTTTAGCAATTGTTCATTGGATCTCATAATCCTTACTTAACACTTGAAACAATACTTACAATTTCGAAAAAAAACTAACTTGTAAAACAAATATACATTTTTTGAAAACTTTGAAGTGACTGTAGTTTACTACACTTTTTAAAAGAGAAATCATCTCGAATTTGTTAGGGAAAAAAGGAAAAGAATCTGGATTTTGGATCCTCATACCGAGAATCTAGAAGGATAATTAGCACGAAATACTGATAAGATTATAGAAATTTTATTTGGTAGTTTTTTTGAGAAAAAATGATATATTTTGAGCAAAGTTATGAACAATTTAAAATTTTATAATTGCACCGCCCATCTTTGAAACGTCTATCTTCGTTGAAAATTAACGTTTTTTGCATAAAATTTATATAAGAAAACTTTAAATTTAATTTTCTATTTTTCAATCGCATTTTTATCAAAATTTATCGATTTTTCGTAGAGTTACGATAATTTTTCACCAGCAATTTTTAAAATATTCATAACTCTGTACTAAATCAAGTCTTTTGTACGAATCTTAGTTTAAGATATAGAACATTCAATTCTTAATATTTTGATAGTTTTTTGAGCAAAATTGATCTAATTTTAGCAAAGTTATTAACAATTTTAAAAGTTCGATTTGCACCGCCCATCTTTGAAACGTCTATAACTTCGTTGAAAATTAAGATTTTTGCATAAAATTTATATTTTAAAAACTGGAAATTTAATGTTCTATTTTTCAATCGTATTTTTATTGAAATTTATCATTTTTTTGCGGAGTTACGATCATTTTTCACCAGCAATTTTTAAAGCATCCATAACTGTGTAACAGATCAAGTGTTTTGAACGAATCTTATTTTAAAATATAGAACATCTAATTTTCTACCGTTTTGCAAAATTTTAATAAGATCGATCAATTTAATACGAAGTTATGACCTTTTTTTCATCCGACGTTTGCACCGCCCATCTTTGAAACGATCATAACTTTGCTCAAAATCTGTTATTTCGCCCAATATTTTGACTAGGGTATAGAAAATATTATTTTCTTTTTTTTTTGGCTTTTTTTTGAAGAGAATTGAGAGATTATTATCAAAGAAATAACCATTCAAAAAGGGTTTGATCAAATTATTATGAATTGTAGTATGCATTATGGTCGATGCGTCATGACCAACAGATCCTTTAATAAAGAACCTTAACAAAGAGCCTTAACACAACTTAGAAGCTAAATCACAAATTTTTGCAGATGGCGAAAACCAATGGAAGTTCGAGACTTCAACAGTCTCCCATCGACCAGCAGTACCTCCACGAGTCCAGAAGATCACATCACCACTTTTAACGGCACTACAACATTTCACACAACTGTAAACAACTCCCCTTAACATTAAAATGATAAGTAATTCGTTTTCCAGTCACCAATCCGACCCGACTATCCACCAAAGCCAATTAATGGTGGATTCTCATTAGCCGAAGCGTCTGAGAATCGGATGAAAGAGATTTCTGAACAGAAACGAGAGTTGAATGGGAACGGACAGGACTATCGGGTGAGGAAGACGAATGGAAGATTGGGTTTGACTATTTTCGCTCATAATGATGAGGGAACGGTTCGAGCGGAGGTATGAATCAAAATTAATAATTAAAGATAAGTCGTCATGATTGCAGGTCCGAGGGGTAACATCATTCGCGCCACGATCCGCACAAGTCGGTGATTCAGTGGTTGCCGTAGATGGCGAACTGATATCCACTCTTCGAAATCCATCAGATGTTGAGAAGCTACTAAGAGTTGGGAAAACAATACACTTGCGGAGGAATACACCATTGGCGCCAGTGCCAAAAGCTCCGACACAAATGGATCCGGCGAGAAAAGCGACGTCGAAACTGGTGATGACACTGCAGGAGTTGTTGACAACGGAGAAGAAATATGTCGCAGATTTGAGAGAAATGAACGACGTGTTTTTGAGTATTCGGACAGTTCGAGAGATCATGGTCTCGGCGTTGAAGCTTTATAAAATTCAGGTGAATACGATCAACCGTATGCTTAGTTGTCAAAATTAGGTCATTAGAAATGACCATAACTCGGCTAAAAATCAATATTTTTCAAAAATTCTGTGATGTTCTGAAAGCCCTGAAAATTCCCTATCTTTCTATTGAACTTGATTTTTAAAATTTATTTGAAAAAAAATTTCAGATAGCATTTGTTGACAGTATCGAAGAAGCGGTGGGTGATATTTCAAGGACTGATATTTCGGTAGCACAGATAAAGGTACTCGTAATTTCGAAATATATTCTCAATTGCATTTTCCCTTCAGGATTCTGTGATGCGTGTAAGCGCTGTAATTGTTAACAAATCAAGTGAATTCAAAATCTATTCGGATTATTCGACAGCTTATCAAAAACTTCAAGCGGAAATTAAGCACAACAAAGACCTGCTGACGAAACTTGAAGCGGTGAATCGAACAAAAGAGCAGCATTGTTCATGGGAGTCGAAAATGATCAAGCCAATTCAAAGGATCGTTCAATATCCACTTCTTCTCAAGTCAATTATCGAGGCGTTACAAACGGATGGACGTGAGAGGATACAAGCAGAAGCGGCACTTCAGAAAATGAAATCAATGGCGGATTTCGTGAACGAGATGCAGAGGATAAATGAGAAGCACTCGAATAATCTAGAAACTGTTAGGAAAGCTTATGAGAATGTGATCCTTGAGAAGGGAATCCGATTCGATTTGAGGGAACTGAGCATGTATGGTTGTATCAAATGGAAGGATGCTCCAGCCGAATATTTTGATATTTTCTTGTTTAGTACTGTGATTCTGTTGTTGCCGACTTATGTACGACGGGAGTTGAATGTAAGATTTTTTGAAAAGCGAAATAGAAAATTTAATTTTTTTTTAATTTTTTTATTGCTTTTTAAGCAAAATTTATCTATTTTGAGCAAAGTTATGAACAATTTAAAAATTTAGATTTGCACCGCCCATCTTTTAAACATCTATATCTTCGTTGAAAATTAAGTTTTTTGCATAAAATTTGTATAGGAAAACTGGAAATTTAATTTTCTATTTTCCAATCGCATTTTTATCAAAAATTTATCGATTTTTCGTAGAGTTATAGTCGTTTTTCACCGCTCATTTTAAAATATCCATAACTCTGTAATAAATCAAATGTTTTGAACGAATCGTAGTTTAAAATATAGAAAATTTCATTTTCTACTTCTTTGTTAATTTTTAAGAAAATTGATAAATTTTGGACGAAGCTATGGGTAATTATTCACCTGATGTTTGCACCGCCCATCTGTGAAATGATCATAACTTTGCTCAAAATCTGTCATTTTGCTCTAATCTTTGATGGGAATATAGAAAATTTTATCTTACAATTTTTCAGTTGCGCTATGATTAAAATTGAGTGATTTTGAGCAAAAATTTTACCATTTAAAGACGAAAACACAATAAATTTTCCTTTAAAAACAATTTTTTGATACTTTAATTTCTGAAATTCTCAAAATTTTCCAGATGAAATGGGTTCGAGTACTTCCTATAAATGAAATCGACATCGATGAGCTTTCCAGTGACCCTGTTAAACTAAAACTTCGTCATGCTGCTTTTGAAGGACCTAACGGTCAATTAAGTCATTGTAAGATCCTGATCCGAATACGATATTGATCACAAACCCCCCATTCATTTCAGCATATCCCAACACCATCTACAACGTGGAATGCACACAACCCGAATTCAAGCCGCGTCTAATTCGAGGGATTAAAAAAGCCAGGCATAATTTTTCGTATGTTCTCGACTTAGATGCCCCATTCCCCGAAAAAATGGACTTTCAATCAATAATCTATATATGTTTTCAGACGTGAATGCCGACCACTCAGCGGTTCAAGCCTTTCTGATGGTGGCTATGCGAGTGAGGTGTCGAAAGATCACCGATTCTCGAAATAATCAGTCATTTTTGTACATTGTGCTTCAAACATTCATTGCCATTCAAAATTTCATTCTAGTTCAAATGTTATTGTTATTACCAAATTTATACTTAAAAACGGGTTATGAAAAATAAATGACTTACAATTTTTGATTTTTTTTTTCGAAATTCTTAAATTTCAGATTTGTTTTCTGGAAAATGTTGATTACATTTCACAGTTTATTGTTGAAAATGCTGAAAATATAAGAGTGAAGTTTTCATTTCGATTTCCTTGAATTTCAGAGTTATTTTTAGATTTTCACTAGAATTAAAAATAAACTGAAATTTCAGCTTTTTCCACATATTACGTTAAAATTATCTTTCTTTTTTTTTCCAGATCGAATTAGAATTTTTAGTGGAATTAGAATCACAAAAAAACTAACATGAGCAGTTAGTGTATCGTGTTTGGTGTCTACGCTACGCTTTGATTATCAATTTGAAATGGCCATATGTTTACAAAAAATCACCCAATTTCATTCAAAAAACAACCAAAAAATGGAAAAAATTTTTTTCTATACTCCAGTCAAAATTTTGGGCGAAATGACAGACTTTGAGCAAAGTTATGATCATTTCAAAGATGGGCGGTGCAAACGTCGGATGAAAAAAAGGTCATAACTTCGTATTAAATTGATCGATCTTATTAAAATTTTGCAAAACGGTAGAAAATTAGATTTTCTATATTTTAATCTAAGATTCATTCAAAACAATTGATTTGTTACAAAGTTATGGATATTTAAAAAATTTTTAAAGGTGAAAAATGACTATAACAAAGTTATGGAAATTTCAAAAATTGCTGGTGATAAATGATCGTAACTCTGCGAAAAATTGATAAATTTTGATAAAAATGCTATTGAAAAATAGAAAATTAAATTTCCAGTATTCTTGTATAAACTTTATGCAAAAATCTTAATTTTCAACGAAGTTATAAACGTTTCAAAGATGGGCGGTGCAAATCGAACTTTTTAAATTATCAATAACTTTTCTCAAATTAGATCAATTTTGCTCAAAAAACGATTAAAATATCAAGAATTGAATTTTCTATATTTTAAACTAAGATTCGTTCAAAACACTTGATTTGTTACAAAGTTATGGATATTTTAAAAATTGGTGGTGAAAAATGATCGTAACTCTGCAAGAAATCGATAAATTTTGATAAAAATGCTATTGAAAAATAGAAAATTAAATTTCCAGTTTTCTTATATAAATTTTATGCAAAAATCTTAATTTTCAACGAAGTTACAGATGTTTAAAAGATGGGCGGTGCAATTATAAAATTTTAAAATTTGCATCACTTTGCTCAAAATATATCAAAATATATCAAAATAGAATAAAAAAATCAAAATTTTAATTCTCTATCGATGTACAATTTTTTGTAAAAACTCAATCTTAAACTAGAAGAAATTATCAAAATTCATCAAAATTAAATACCCGAAAGATGACATGATTTCTGATCGATGCTTCTTTATTTTGGATGTTCAAAAAAAAATTTCAGAAAAGACGAGTCGTAATCAAACACGTTTGTAGATAGCGATTTTCTTTCTGAAATCAGAACTGAAATAATATTTTTAAAAATCTAAAATTCATCAGAATCCTCCCAGGAAAACCGAATTTTATAAAAATCTAAAAATTTGTCCTTTTCCCAAGTCTATACATCTCTTTATTCCACTTTTCATGATAAATGTTCGTCGTAAGACCTCTAGCTACATTATAGCGCTCCCCCCCCCCCCTTCACTATTTATCAATACCATTGATAACAAAAATGTTCGGTCTTAAGAATTCTCTCAACTTTTTATTTATTCATTAAAAAATAAAATACTTACCTTTATATTTATTTTTGCAGAAAAAATGTCGTCATTTTTCTCAAACCTTTTCAAATATTTTTATGCCTCATATCGTCAATATTTATACACAACTTGGGCGCTTACCGATCTGGTTTGGAAGCGAATCGTTCATGGAGAGGACTACTTCCGGGAACATGTTTATATCGAGCCTGAATGCGTGAGGGATGGTTGGAATCATTGTCATGTGCAGTTGAAGGTTTGAAATGTTTAATTTTGAAGGAATTTTGGAAAAATCTTCATTTTGAACAAAGTTATGAACAATTTCAAAATTTTGATTTGCACCGCCCGTCTTTGAAATATCTATAACTTCGTTGAAAATTGAGTTTTGTAAATAAAATTTATAATAAGAATTGATATTTTTATTTTCTACTTTCTGATGTTATTTTCATCGAAATTTATCGATTTTTGGTAGAGTTATAGCCATTTTTCACCACCCATTTTTAAAATATCCATAACGTCGCATCAAATTAAGTGTTTTAAACGAATCTTAATTTAAGCTATAGAAAATTTAATTTTCTACAGATTTGTCAAATTTTAAGAAAAGATATCCATTTCGTGCGCTTTTATGGACTAATATCCATCTGAAGTTTGCACCGCCCATCTTTGAAATTATCATAACTTTGCTCAAAATCTGTTATTTTTCTCAAAATTTTGTTAGAAAATTTTATATACAATGTTAGAAAATTTTATATACAACTTTTACTTGTTTTTTAATTGAAATTGATTAATTTTTAGCTAAAATATGGTCATTGAACAAAAATAATGAACAAAGTTTTTGTGAATCTTCAATTTTTTCCAGTCCGGAATTCGTATCCATTACGTCGATGAAGGACCCAATGATGCCCCAGAAACCATTCTAATGGTCCACGGCTTTCCAGAATTTTGGTACTCTTGGCGCTATCAATTGGAACATTTCAAGAAAACCAACAGAAGGTGTATTGCCATCGACATGCGTGGTTATAATCAATCCGACAAGCCCAATGGAACATCAAACTATTCATTAGACATTTTGGTTGAAGATATTCGCGATTTTATAGAAAGCCTCAATTTAAAAAATGTGATTTTGACCGCTCATGACTGGGGAGCGATTGTTTGTTGGCGGGCAGCTATTTTGCATCCGGAAATTATTCAAAAGTTGATTATTTTTGATGTTCCACATCCTTTTGCGTTTTATGAGATTTTTAAGGAGAGCCAGGAGCAGCGAGATAAAAGTTGGTGAGTTTAAAAGTCATTGACAAAAAAAGCAAAACAGTTTTCGATGAAAGGGAATTGAACCCTTGACCTTCCGCACGACAGCCAAAATTTTTATCCACTACACCATAGGGAACTCGAGTACATCTTGTCAATTTCAGTATATATGCTTGCGCTTCCCAAATTTTTTTTAAACTCCTCGTTTTACAAAATTATTTTTTTGCAAATCACACTTCTTTAAAAAAATCAATATTTTAGGTACATCTACCTGTTCCAATCACCACGTATCCCGGAAATTATGTTAACTGCCAACAAACTCGAATGGATTGAGAAAATGTTCCGTGGAAAAAGGGCCGGAATTCGAAATCGTAAAAATTTCAATGATAATGATATGCAGGCATGGAAACATGTTTTTAGTCAGCCAGGTGATTATAGTTTTAGGAAAAAGGTGGTTTATTGAAAGTTTTCAGGTGGTATCACTGGGCCGGTCAACTATTATCGCGAGATTTTCAATGCGAAGCCTATACCGGTGGGAAAAGCGAAGGTTAAGGTAAGTTTTTTAAGAATATTCGTCTGGAATTTGATTTTGTTTGGATGCCTAAGACTTTTTCTCCAATTTGATATGACCCTCAAAGAATATTATAAAGATTGAGCAAAGTTATGACTGCTCAATGATGTGTACCTCATAATTTTCAGTATGCCAAGGAGGTTACTCAAAACGGCACATAACACAATTATTTTTGAAGGAAAATTTGTCGTGTTTAGACTTTTTTGAAAGAAAAATAAATTTTCTACACATAAATGCAAATCTTATCACATTCCATCAAAAGTTACAAAAGTTACAAGCCCCCAAACTTGACACAAAATTTTCCAGCCACCCGTTCTCATCATTTGGGGCGAAGAAGACGCATTTCTAGACAAGCGGGGAGCCTACGAGTCTGTGAAGGTACCAAATTCTTAATATTTTCTCAAAATTAGAATTAACTTTCAGTACTGCAATTCGTGTGCCGTCCACATGATCCCCGGTGCATCCCACTGGGTGCAACAAGACGAGCCCGAGATGGTTAACGAGATCATGGAGCGTTTTATAGAAGATCCCCAATCTTCTCTAACATTGTCAAATTCTTCCAATTCATCATCTAAATTGTAATTACTTACTTACCTAATTAATAAAAAAAAGAAAAGAAACAAATGCCAACAAAACAAGAAAAAAACGGGTCTAGTTACTTTCACCTATCCAAATAAGTATATAAAAACCAAATCCACAACAACAAAACAGTAATGCAGAAAAATGAAAAATGTGTTCATTCCATTATACTTATTCACAATTTCCCTTATATTCATTTTCCTCGTGAATCTTGTCGTTCAAATCCTTTTCGATTTAGAGGAACTCAAAAAGGACATCGGATTTGAAATGATCGAGTTTTCGGTACGATTTATTTCGAAAATTTCAAATATTTTGACTTTTTTTTTTGATACAGTACTCCGCTAATGAGGCCTGGAAGGAGATGCGACAGGTTTATGCCTTGAATTTGGTGCAAAATCGACAGAAAAGAGGGTCGAGGATGAGTAATAAGAGGTTTGCAATTTACAGCTTTGCACCGCCCATGTTCAGGCTTTTTCATGATTTTGACTCCAAATCTGAATTTCATAGCATTTTTCCTTTCTTTGAAAAAAAGCGCCAACCAAAAATATAAATTTTGAGCGAAGTTATGGCGGTTTGAAATTTTCAGCTTTGTACCGCCCATCTTTAAAAAGTTTGTAACTTTGCTCAACTTCAACATTTTTAGCCCAAACTTATTCAATTTATAGAAAAAATCAATAACAATAGAATAAATCAGATTTCGTTTTAAAATACCAATTTATTCGGATGTTATGGTTCTTTTTGAGTGCTTTACTATTTTTTTTTCAAAATAAGATTGAATTTGTATGCTTCTACACTATTTTGACTACAATTCTGAATTTATTAGAGAAAATGTTTTAGTTTAACAAAGAAGTAGCAAAAAATGCAAAAATTGAGCAAAGTTATGGTGCTTTGAAATGCAGAGAACAAGCTCTCCTTTTTCAGAGAACAAGCTCTCCGACTATGGGACGAAAGATCAGCATCTTTAATACCAAATTACAGTAAATTCTTTGGGAATTATGAAGGTAAACCTTTTTCATCGACTAATAACCAACCTCATCAGTTTTCAGCACAAACCTCAGTACCACCAAACGACCAAGGCTTCCTCGCTTCCTTATCCATCGATGCGGATTCTCAAGCAGCTGCCAACAATGAAGGCCAACGAGTCAAACAAAAAATGTCCAAACTGCTGAAAAAAGTTGAAAAAGCGAAAGAAAATGCTAAAGTTTGCGCGATTGATTGTGAGCAGAAAAGTCAATATTGTCCTCCTGGGCCGCCAGGTCGACCTGGTAAGAAAGGCCGCAATGGTCTTCCAGGACTTCCTGGTGTTGATGGACGCCACGGGCTAAGTGGGATTGCTGTAGCCATCTCGGGGGCGTGTATCGAATGCCCAACTGGGAAACCGGGTCCGGCAGGTATTTTACAAGTGACCTCGTGCCTTTAATAACTTTCTTAACTTCTCAGGCGTCGACGGTCCACCCGGAAAAGCGGGCAAACCAGGAGCGCCTGGAATTTCAGTAAAAGCGGTTATTGGGTTGCCCGGAGAGCCCGGCGAACAAGGGGATCCTGGCTATCCAGGCTTTCGAGGCCCTTTGGGACCACGTGGACCACCAGGTCAACCGACTAAACGTTTTTACAACTTCAAAGGGCCACCAGGTCCCCCGGGAAGACCAGGGTATCAAGGTGCACAAGGACGTGCTGGATTTTGTACGATATTTGTGTTTTTAAATTAGTTAATTTTTTAAAATTTAGCATATGACACAGAAATTGTTGGTCGCCCTGGTGTTGGAGGACGAAATGGAAATCCAGGAGCAACGGGAAACCCAGGACGTGTAAGTAAAAATTAAAAAAAATGCTCCTCTTCCGTTGCGGGGAATCGAACCCCGGCCTTATGGGTGAGAGCCATAAATCCTAACCACTAGACCACACTCAGACAATGGGGGAACTGCTTTTTTATCAGTTCGGGGCCATTTCGACTGCTTTTTTGGCAGTACTAGTAAAATACCAGTCGAAATCGAAAGTAGAACTGCTTTTTTGGCAGTACTGGTAAAAAACCAGTCCAAATCGAAAAGAGAACTGCTTTTTTAGCAGTAACTGATAAAAAACCAGTCGAAAATTTTAATTTAATTTTTTTTAATTTAATTTTTTTAAACTTTTAAACTTTTATTATATAAATGTATATTTAATCTTTGCAGATGTTGTAAATCGTGTTTAATTAGTTGAAACTGATGTTTTATTCAACAGATAGTTTTTTTTGCTTAGAAAAGTATTTTTTTGAAACAAGAAATTATAGTTATCTCCAAACCCAAGAGAGCCCCTGCGAGTGAGACCCTGCTCGTCGGCTGGAAACAACTATAACGATGATCTCAGGTGTGCTATGTCCTTCAACAGGTACATTTTTCGATTTTTCACGTGCCATCATCTCAAAGAACGAAAAAGTTGCGAAGTCATTCAAAGTTCAGGGCTATCCATCAGCAGTGCTCAAAGATTTGACATATCAACAGGGTTTGAATGATTTGGCGGCAATGAAGCCGGATGTTGTCGATTATTTAAAAGGTTAATATTTACAAATATGATATAAATCAGTATTGAAAAATTACAGAAGTGTCTTAGTCATTTTTTGAGTTTGAAGATTGTTCACTGGAGTTGAACATCGAGGATTCATCTTTTTAACACAGCAAGTCAGTTTTCATGTCTTTTCATTACAATTTTCAAAATCTCTAAAATTACAGCCTATATAAATCAATTGATGGATCGGTTTAGCAGGAAATTTCTATAATTAAGAAGAATCGTAGTTCGTGGGACGCAAAGGAATTCACTCAAAGATTGAAGAAGTCTATGTAGGTTCATGAAAGCATATGCACTTATAATTTTTTATGTTTAGGACCGAAGCGTGAAGAGTTGCGTCTTCTAAAGAACTGGAAAACGCAAACCGAAACGCTGAGAATGAACTACTTGAATCCGAGGACTACCTCAACATAAATTACTAAGTATTTTGTTTCTTTTTTTTTGTTATATATTTTTTTTATTTTTTTTTATCCTTGAACCGTGTTCTTTTTTTTGTATTATTTAATAAATATTGTTATAATAAAGCTGCAATGGCGTTTTTACTATTTTTTGCGTGAATCGAATTTATGAAATTCGACTGCTTTTTTATCAGTTCCCGACTAGTTCATTATGAGTTGCCGACTAGTTCATTACTAGTTAGCCGACTAGTCGGAAAACTGATAAAAAACCAGTTCCCCCATTGTCTGAGCAACGGATGATGGGAGTAGTAGTGGGAATGGCACTTATGTGTTAGCGGGAGACGGCAGGTTGTGGGAGTGAGGAAGCAAAATTTACACTATGAGGAAAAAATAGAAAACTGATTTTTTTTGCAGAACGGAAAACCTGGCAGACCAGGAAGAGATGGAAACTACTGTCCATGCCCGAAATCATCGAAAATTCAATACCAGAAGTTTAAAAATGTGTAAATTGTTGTAAAAATTATATTTATTTTCATATCCTGTTTGAAATTTAGGAATGTTTTCCTCTTTCCTTCCGAAACGGAAATTTCCCTTGTTTGTAGAATTTAGGAATTTTAATCGAATGAAATGTCAATTTGTCGTGATTGCATGGAGCCAAAACGGAGCTAATTTACAGTAGTATGGAGCCTAGGAGAGAGGGGGAGGGGGGCGAGCTCCATCTGATGTAAAGTGGTATAAATGTCAAGTGCATCATAGATTACATGTAATTTTTGTTGTTGTTGCTTTTTGCATACAATATGACGCCATGAATTGAAATGAGAAGTTATGGTGCATTTTTTGGCGGAAATCTGAAGGAAACTACACAAATATTTAGATTTTTTGTGGAAAAAATTGAATATTCGAGGTTTTTTAAAGTTTTCATTCTGAATCTGAATTCTGGTGAAAAAATACTTTCATTTAAAAAAAGAATCAACAAGAAATTCGAATTCTGAGCGAAGTTATGGAGTTTTGAAAATTTGAAAATTTTCAAGTTTGCACCGCCCATCTTTTAAATGTTCACAACTTCGCTGAAAACGGATATCTTTTATTCAAATTTGGTGGAAATTTTGAAGAATTCATTAGCTACACGATACAATTTAGATTTTCGAAAAATTACATTATTTTCCAAAGTTATGGTCGTTTCCAAATACATCTTCTTTTTTTGATAAAGTATGGTTAAAATTTGAGCGATTTTTTCAAATTTTAAAATGCATCTGAATTTTGTATTATATTTCTTTCATTTTACAAAAAGAGTCAGCAGAAAAATTGAAGTTTAAAGAAAAATTATGATTTTTTGACATTTTAAAGTTTGCACCGCCCATCTTTCAAATGTTCATAACTTTGCTACAAATTATTATTTTATTCTCAAAATTGGCTGATAAATAAAATAATTTTAAATAAATTTAAAAAATCATTATTATTTAAACTACTTCAATTGTTGACAAAGTTATGATTATTTTAAAAACATTTGTTCTTTAATATCACTAAAATTACCACAACCACACTAAAAATCAACAATTTTCTACAGGACGTTGCTCATTATGTGCACAATTTCAAGAGCAACAATCTGCTGCAAAATCTACCGTAGTCCAACCAAAAGCTCCGCCTACAAACCCTGAGGGTCCGTATTCGATTATCCTCACACCATAATTCCAGTTTCATTCAATTTTTCGGTGTATTTCTAACGTTAAAATCAAATTCTTTTTCAGCTAAAATTAATATAACTCTTTTTTGTCCGCTACTAATTTATCAATCGAATTGGGCAAAAAATGATGGACTATGGTGGATATTTCACTTCATCCGGTGGTGGACAACCAACTGGAACGCAGTCTGAATCTTCTGGAAATGCTTCTTCGGTGACGAATCCATTTTTCTATACACCGCAATCTCAACACTTGTATCAGCAATATGCTGGTAATCCGTACCTGACTGCGAGCGGTGGACGGGCGGTACAAAGTGGAGGAGGGGGGAGTTCGGCGGGAACTTCCGCGTCGGCGAGCAGTTATCGAAATTCGACTCATGATTCGTTGCAAGCATTTTTTAATACTGGTGGGTTCTAGAAAATTTAAATGGTGATTTTCTAGATGCTTTTTGAACCAATTAACCTATCAAGTTTGCACCGCCCATCTTTAAAACTTCTATAACTTGACTCAGCGTAGTTAGTTTCGCTTAAAACTTTGATAAAAATACAGAAGATTTAAATTGCAACATTTTGAATGTATTTTTAAGAAAATTGAAGAAACTTAAATAAAGATACGACCTTTTAAATGATCTGAAGTTCTTAAAGTGTACCGCCCATCTTTAAAACATCGATAACTTGACTCAACCTTGTTACTTTTGCTCAAAACCTTGATAAGAATATAGAAAATTTTATTTTCTACATTTTGACTGCATTTTGAAGAAAATTGATCAATCTTGAGCAAAGTTATAACATTTTTTGCACCGCCCATCCTTAAAACTCATCTAGACGAAAAATGAAAATTTTAATTTTTTTGTCTACGTTTTGAACAAAAACTCAAAAAATGTGCACCGCCCGTCTTTTGAGCTTTCACAACTTTTCCCCATTTCGGAATTGTCTAATGAAATTTGGAACAAATGTAGAAAATTACTCGAAGATCCTAGTTTTTCAGGTCTCCAATATCAACTCTACCAAAAATCGCAACTAATTTCCGGAAATGATGGCTTACCTCGAACAAGTAACGGAGTTATTGCAGGAATTCCAGGGAGTTCGTTAGTAGGTAATACATAAATATTAATCTTGAAAATTGAGCAAACGGTATTTAGGAGCCCTATGTGGGTCGTCAAACGGTGCATCGAGTGGTGGTAACCCAGCGGAGAGACGAAAACAACGTCGAATCCGGACCACGTTCACTTCTGGACAGTTAAAGGAGTTGGAGAGGGCTTTTTGTGAAACCCATTACCCGGATATCTACACCCGGGAAGATATTGCAATGCGGATTGATTTGACTGAAGCCCGGGTTCAAGTCTGGTTCCAGAATCGGAGAGCCAAGTACCGAAAACAGGAAAAAGTCCGGCGTTCGAAAGAAGATGGGATAGATGATAAGAAAGAGGATGAGCAGGATGATATTATGATGAAGAATCAGGTTCTTTTGGAGGATATTATTGATCATATTTAATTCAGATTTTTTTTTTTAAAGTTTTATGTAAATCAAATAATTTATCTAAATTTTACGCACCGTCTAAATGAACTTGAGGGTTTTAAAATGTTTCACATTGCATTTTGACAAAAGAATTTCTTTTTTTCTTTTGCAAAGGCATCCTTTTTTTAATCTTATCAATTATTTATCACAGGGTTCGAGTTTTTGGCACTAATTTGGGCTATTTAACAAAAATATTGGCAATTGTTGTGAAAATTGTGGTCAAACATGCATATGTAAAGGCTACAAAAGCTGTAATTATTTGCGGAGTTGATGAAATTGCCCGCGAGATTGTCGATGACGTGGCCGGCTGGGTTACACGAATCACTGGCACGTGACCAATACTTCCGATGGATAGACGATGACTGAAAGTGAAGATTTTCAGAGAATATTTAAAAATTTTAGACAGGTACCATCGACTAGAAATGGTCCTTGTTGTAATATCGCCATCTTCGTTGAACACCGCCCGTCTAATACGTTTTGGCTGAAGATCGGCGACGTCTGAAACGAGAATTTTAGAATTGATTAGAGGGGAATAATATTGGATGATATGGAACAACTTTATTGAAAACCTTATCACGAAAAATTTATAAAAATTGCGTACTTAATTGCATTGGAGGTATTGAAGGAGCTGACGTCGATGGGATCATTCCATTTGGGAGTGGAATACCATTCGAAACAATGGTTCGATGATTCTTCGGCACTTTTGGCGTTATTTTGGGGAGACGTGGCGTTTCTCGCGGAGTGACCTCTAGACCCTCCTCGATTCGTACCATTCTCATGAGCTCTTTCATTGGCACCAGATTTCTGGAATTGCTATTTTAAGATACCTATACTGAAAATATGTATTATCTCTCAATTTTGAGCAATTCCGCTGAAAACCAGGCGAAATTCTGGTTTCTCGAATTTTGCTTCTTAAAGACATGGGATCACCAATTTCTAAAATTTTGAAAAAATTAGCTTTCTTCATCTAGAAACTTTTAAAGTGAGTTTAGTTAACTTTTATCTTCTTAAAGGGATGGGTTCACGAATTTTCAAGCTAGTTTGTTTTTTCGAGCCATCTTATATGAAAAATTTATAGACATTTGTCTTTAAAATCAAATAAAAAATTCCTTTCCAAATTTTTGATAGCGAAAAAATGTTTCTGATAAAAATTTAAATATACATTTTGCATCCATAACTGAAAAATGAAAGAGAATTTGTTGTTTATGGCCTAGAAACCCAAAATTTTGACTTTTTGGGAAAATTATATTTACTTCTTGACTATCTACATATAACATTTTATTTTGACCCCTTATCTTTAAAAGTGTCCACTTACTCTCCATCAGCTTGTCTAGAAGTCCTAGCAGTCTGAAACTCGTCAATCTCTCCAGCACCACCTGACGTCACAGCCATTTGAACCTCCTCCAGATTGATTACAGTACTTTCAGGTCTTGCCACGTCATTCCTCGGTGGCGGTATAATCGAAACCGCCGGCACTCTTAACTGACTCCTTCCATTGACCTTTATCTCAATATCACTCTTGTTTCGCGTTCTTCCTCCAGCTTCTTCTGAATTCTTTCGAAAATACCTCGAACAACAACAAAATGTTTGAGCGGTCGATGGAGTCATCCCTTCAAGCCATTGTATTTATTTAACTATATATATATATACATATAGTTAAAGCCGCCACGAAAAAATAAAAAGAGAATGTTGTTATTATTATCAGGTGTTGATTGAAGTTTTATCTTATTCTTTTTTCGTATTTTTTCCGTCTATTCTATATTTTTTTTTGGGTTGGGGCGGTTACTCCTAGCAACAAGAGGTGCTCGCAAATCAGATGTTTCGGAAATAGAATGGAGGTGTGGAGAGACGCAGAGATATTAAGGGAGGCAATGAAGCTGATAGGTAATTAGAGGGGTAAGGCAAGAAGATGGTTGGATACGTAAGAATCGGGGCAGGCAAAAAATTATGGTGCATGGGGCACAACAATGCGGATTTTGAGGGGAAATAAATGATGATGATGACTTTGAAACACCAAAAAAATGTTGGAAGAATCGCGAAATTAAAGAAATGCGTTACTGAGAATATAAACGACGTTAAAAATGTCACTCTTATGTTATAAATGGTTTTCAAAAATTGTTTTAAAGGTCATAGAAGAAAAAAAGAGAAAACACGAGCTAAAAAATTTCCACAGGGGAAGCGTTTTGATTTCTAGTCCGCGATTATTTGGATTCCTAGGCCACCTGTTAAATAAGACCGAAAACATCAAATTTACTCTAAAAATCATTTTAAAAATTTCCAAATATCCGGAAAATATTGCTTTTGTGCGGTACTTGGCAACTCCAGTAACTTGGGCCTCAATTTCAAAAGTGAACGCACAAATCTTATTATTTTTCATGATTTCAGGACTCCAGAATATCATTTTCATTTATTTCGTATCTCAAAACGTGTGAAAGTGTGTTTTCATTGATAAAAGTTGTTTTGCAAGGTCATCAAAATGCGTAAACTATTCGGAAATATAGATTTTTAAAGGAGGTCATTTGCAAAGAATATAAATAACGTTAAATTGTCGAAAAACGACATAATTATGTTTAAAAAATTAACTTGAGATAAAAAAACGGAGAAAAACGAGTTACCCGCAAAAAAGGTTACACCGCGGAAGAGTTTTCGTTTCTAGTCCGCGATAGTTTGGGTTCCTAGGCCACCTATTAAATTTGTCCATTTTTATTCATTTTTTTTGCAATTAAAGCGAATTATTGGTATTTTTCCAAAAAAGATCAAACACCAAAATTCTGGGCTCAAATGTGCATCAAAACTCATTATTATCACAGGTTTTTCCGCATCAGAAAATTATGCAAAAGTGCGTTTTCTTAGAATTTCCTTTAAAAATATTTTTCAGAGCTAAAAATGACAGAATTTGTTGAGAAATTCAGAAAATTTCAAGAAATTTTTTTTAATTTGGCTTAATTTTTTAAATCCACGTAGTTTGCCGAGAAAAAGAGCTTTCAGACAATGCCCTAGAAAATGTTGTTTTCGGCCAGATGGAAACATTTTCTAGGCCATTATTTTGAAGCTCTTTTTCTAGGTTTTAACGTGGTTTTAGAAAATTTTCAAAATAGATTTGGAATGAGCATGATTTCTATTTTTGCCACATGCGTTTATATTCATTGATTCTATAAGGTTCTTCTTTAAGAACAGGCTCTCTTTTTCACAATAGCTCGAAAAAATGAATCTGAAAAAGTTTTTGCTTTACAATGGAAGGGTACGAAATCAGTCAAAGAGTTTTAAATGTGCCGTAGCTCACTAGAAAGAGCAAGGTCTAAAGACTAAGAAACTACGAAAATTAGTTGCTAATATGCACAAGGGAGCAAGTTATAGCGACTCAAAATCTGAAAATTTCTCAAAATTTGAACTTTTAAATGCTATAACTTGTCGCCAGCTCAATATTGTTGGGTAAGAATCTCAGGAATAAATCATAATACCATTTTTAACCAACTGGTAAAATCTGAGCTAATTTTGTTGAAATTTTTTTGAAAATCTGAAAAAATTAATAATTTTCAGAATGGCTTAACCTAGCTCCAAAATTATCAATTTTCAAAATTCCAATTGTTTGTCAAAGCGTGGTAGCTACACATTTTAATTCCCGATAATGTTCTCTACAAAATCCGACCAAAATCGTGAAAATCCATGCATTTTGAAGAAAGTTACAATGTTTTGAAAAATCCGAAAATTTCTCGTGTTCACCACGAGACCTCATGAAGCTTCTCGTGACGACAACGAGAAAAACATAAATTTTTCAAAGTGTCGTAACTTTTCTCAAAATTTTTATAGAATTTTGAAGCTTTCAGACACCGTTTGTGGTATATCGAAAAAAATGCAGAATTTCGAACTGAAAAGTACGCAATTGTGCGTGCAAATTTGAATTTTTCAATTTTTTTGAAACTCGTAGATCTGGAATGGAATACTGAAATTGTCGTAAAATTTAGTGGCTAAATTTCTGAAAAAAATAAAAAATAAAAATTTGAAAAAAGTTAAGGATTTCTAAAAAAAAAAAGGGGGTGAACTCCAAAATTTTCGAACATTCCTGCAAACCGAATAAACTCGAAAACTTTCGCCAAATTGAAGTAAGTTTAAAAAAAAACGATGAATAACCAAAAAACTTTTGAAAAAAAAAAGACAGAAATTCCATTTTCCCCCCACTTTTCCCTTTGTGAGAAGTGTAAGTAAGTCTTGTCAGAAGCCTAAATCAAATTTATAGCCGATCATGACGAGACATTTTTTTTAGGTTTTTTTTCGAGGACAGAAAAAAATAAATTTGGTGAAAAAGAGACAGATACTTAGATAGACAGGTGCTCAAAAAAGATCTGAAAAAAAAATTTTTTTCCACACAACAAAATGATTTTAATTGCTTTTTTGTTGATAAGATAAATTATGCGGCTTCTTATCAACCATTATAGTTTACTTTATTTATTTTTTATTTTGTTTTTGCAAACAAAAGCTTTTTTTGCCCTTTTTCTGATTTTTGGCACCTTATTTTAGATTCTGAAGAAAATTGGCGTTTTTCTTTCTTTTCAAACAACCCCCACCCTTTTTTTCCTATTGTTATCTTAAGATCCCATGGTGACCAAAATAACAATAGGGGCCACCTTCTAGTTTTTGTGGAAAAAGACAAAAAAACTTTTTTTTTAAATCGCTCATTTGTTTATTTACACAAAATGAAACGTTACGTTTTGGTTTTCGCCATTTTGGTGATGGTTTTGGCGATTTTTCAAGGTATTTTTGGGATTTTTGGTGGAATGACGTTTGGGGGTTCATAACTTTTTTAATATTTATCGGAATTTTTTGAAATTTTGAAAATAAATTGAAAAAGGTTCAAATAATGAATTCTGAACATTTCAGGGGTTTTTAAAAAGGTTTAGAAAAGTTATGAACCTCCAAAGTTGGTTGAAATTCTTACTCAATTCTAACGAAATGGTTAGGATTATCGATTAATAGAATTATTATTAACGATCAGAATTTGATAAAATTTTGCATAAATGCTGAAAGGAATCTAAATAAGAAATTCTGAACAATTTAGACTTTATTTCTAAGTTTGAGCAAAGTTATGAATCACCCCAAAAGGGTGTTGCAATGTTCATAACGTTCTTAATATAGTTCACAACTTATTCAAATTTTGCATCAATGCTGAAAAGAGTCTTGGTAATAAATTCTGACAATTTCATAAGTTTTTAATAAAATTGATAAAAGTTATGAACCACTAAAGTTCTTACAACGTCAATTCAATAAATCCAAATAATAAATTCTGAATATTCCTTATAAATCTTCAATTTTTTCGAAAAACGCCACTTTCTTTTACTGTACAAACTAGGTACCCATTTGATGCATAAACCAGTTAAATGATAATTATAATTTTCTGAAAAAAAAACTACCCAAAACATGAAAACTGGGTACATGATATTCACCCTAACATACAAGTCAAACTATCAATTTTTGATAAATTCAATTTTTTTTGTTCTTCTTAAAGATAGCATCCCCTTTATATATTTTTTGGAATTCGGTTGAAATATCAAACTCGGCGAAGACGTCATTTGAAAATTTGAAAATTACAAAAACTTGTGAAGCCCTGTCTTTAAGATGCAAGTTCCTTTAAAGGTGAATAAAATACAAAATACTTAAATTTTACAAAATAATTGACACCTTGTCTTTAAAGGAGGGCTTTACGCAGATTATAAATGAAGTTAAAACGCAAAAAAAGATCATACTCATGTTATAAATGGGTTTAAAATTTTTTGTTTTAATTCGTAGAAGAAAAAAAACAGAAAAAACGAGCCACCTATAAAAAAAGGGGGATCGCGGAAGAACTTGTGTTTCTAGTCCGCGAACGTTTGGTTTCCTAGGCCACATATTAAATCTGTGCTTTTTTATTCATTTTTTAATTTTTTTTTGTTTTTTTCGCATTTAAAATGAAAAACAGAGCAAAAAGTGATGCAAAATTTTGCAATTATTAAGTTTCTACACAAATACAACACTAGTTTTTCCCATTCTGAAAAAAATAGCAGAAAAAAACAAAAAGTAGGGTTATGAAAACTGAAATTTAAAAAAAAAACATTCATCAGCTTGTTTTACATGCAAAATTATAACCTTGTTTCATTTTTAATGCAAAAAAATAAAAATAAAATGAAAAAAATGAATAAATTTAATAGTTGGCCTAGGAAACCAAACGTTCGCGGACTAGAAACACAAGTTCTTCCGCGATCCCCCTTTTTTTATAGGTGGCTCGTTTTTTCTGTTTTTTTTCTTCTTCGAATTAAAACAAAAAATTTTAAACCCATTTATAACATGAGTATGATTTTTTTTTTTGCGTTTTAACTTCATTTATAATCTGCGTAAAGCCCTCCTTTAAAGATAAAATTTTACAATTTCTAATGCAGTTTCAATGAATTCCTTTAATATGGTTTTTAAAAGTTGGGGCCCTGCCTTTAAGAATATGTAATTTTTAAAAAGTGGGACCCCGCCTTTAAGACATTTTCTAAACGGATTCTGAGCAGCGGTCTAGATCGGAATTTCCAATCAGGATCCACTGATAGATGTAATTTTTTTCCAGAAGTCCATTCTTCACCACAACCACCGCCAGTGATTCGTCCGGAGTCCTCTCATCCTAACGTTCCTCCACCAGAAGCCGGAATAAGAGTGGTACAACGAGTACCAGTTCCCGAGCCAGTGCCAGAAAGGATTCCAGGACAAAATGAGCATCCAGAAGGCGCGGATCACATTCAGGGACCTCCTGGCCCAGAACACCGTCGTGAAAAGCGTCGAAGCGGCAAGAAACATGGAAAAACCCATAAAAATGGCTAATAACTTTTTTATTTATATTGATCCTTGTATATTCTTTATTTATTTTATAAATTATAAATATATTTAAATCTGATTTACCAATTTCAAAATTCGCTGCAAGAAATTTTAAAATTTCGAAAACATCAGTTCTAGAATTACTATAAATTCCGGGCCTTCAGGATGTTCATTAGAACAACATTGAAGATATTTACAGTGTTTATGCTTAAAATCTGAAAATCTTGAATTTCAGCTTCAAAACAATTTAGAAATTCTAAAAATTAATCAATTTTGGGAACTTCGTAACTTTTAACAAATCCAAGACAATTTTTCCAGATTTCGGCTCATTTTTAAAGACAGGGTGCTAGTTAAAAATTCAAGTTTTTAGGTGTGTCTGTAAACTGAAATTTTCGATTTTCACATTTTGGGCTTTAAAGGGTCTGTTTACTAATTTTCAATTTTGGAATTAATGTACTCAGAATCACCTATTATTAACGGAATCAGCAAAAAAATCAGTTTAAAAGCTTCATTTCGCCAAAAACGGTCCTCGAAAATCTCGAAAACAGGTGGTGGCACCACCCGTTTTGTACTGCCACAGCCTTGTTTTTTAACAAACACTTTAATTGAAATTCATCATTGAAAATTAAAACAAACCAACAATTAAAAACAGCTTGTCAGTTAACACGGTCCAAATTCTATGCAAAAAAAATCAAAATTCGAATGGGAACCCAGGTGGTCCAAAGAACATTACCAATATGTAGCCAAATTCAAATAATTGCGTTTCGCGCCAATTTCGATCGCGATGCACGGACTCGCGCGCATTCAAATTTTGATTTTTTCAACTTTGGACCGCTGCTATGACGCGTGTATTTCGCATAAATTGTATTGTATTAATTAGAGAACGCTCTAATTTTTGAAATTAAGAACAGGTAGTGTCAAATTAAGTGAATAGCTGTCTTTAACGTTTTGTATGAAGAACATTTTCCAGAAATTTTTTAATTTTATAAGAAGTAGGTTGATATATAATTTTTAAAAACTTTGTATTCTGTATGCACTATTGTCAACTAAATTATTCTTGATCATTGCGTTC
Source organism: Caenorhabditis virilis (assembly GCA_964036255.1). NCBI lineage: Eukaryota > Metazoa > Nematoda > Chromadorea > Rhabditida > Rhabditidae > Caenorhabditis > Caenorhabditis virilis. Next base: position 18,244,952 of record OZ038415.1, on the reverse strand, counting down.
GGAAGGCTGCTCAACCTCACAGCCGCTCCGCACGCACGCGACGCGGTGGCCTCCCACTAAATACTGAAATATTGGCGGGAAAATTAATTATTCAAATTTTCCAGTGTGTGTAAGTGTCGGCAGCCGCGTCTCGTGCGTGCGGAGCGGCCGTGAGGTTGAGCAGCCTTCCGAACGCAATGATCAAGAATAATTGAGTTGACAATATTAGAATAAATTTATTTCAGATTTTATTTCAAAAAATTATTATTACTTAATAGCAAAAAATAGAGAGAAAATGGAAATACATGCAATTATAATATTTGTCAACATTCTAAAATTCATAAAACAAATACATATAAAGGTCGCCAATTGGCACACTGAAATGGCTTTGAATTATTCATAGGTATTGTCAAGATAAAACTTTCTGGCTGCTCGTTTTGGAGCGCGTTTGGAATAGAAATGAGGCAATGTTAACTTAAATTAATGAACAAAATGGCAATAAGTACAGCATTCGAACGGGTAAACCGAACTACTAAGATGTTTAAACCTATTACTCAATTCCGCGCAACTTTTCCATAAGAATATCTTTTGTTCGCTCATAGTCCATCATTGCTTGACCTTCGTCTTGTTTCATAAATTCTTTGATTTCCTCCATTCCCATGTTTTTCAACACCTCGATCTAAAGTTCAATTTGTAATTTTTTAAATATTCCGAATTCCAAGATGCTAACCTGTAACTTAGGAAAACCAAAACATTCAGCCAGAATAAGTTTATTGCCATTAGAGAGGCTTATCAACTCTGTAGAAATCAAAAATTCCTCGCAATTAGATTTCAGACAGTGGATATCAAACTGTTCGGCAAAATTAAGAAGATTACAGAAGAAGTCGAAATCTTTGTCTGAAAATTTAGAAATCTGCACAAAATTTGAAGGGTTCAACTTTTATTTGGAATAAATTGTGGAAATCGATTTTTCGAAATTTTGTTATAGTTAAAGACGACGTCTCAGTTAACGCGATTCGAAAAAACAAAAACAAAATATTTCGCGAAACTTTTAAAAAATTCCCAATTAAAGCGGAAACATCCCTAAATGAACATCCCTAATCCCTAAATGGCCGATATACCGCTTGCTTTTTTCTAGACCACCTGAACTTTATTTTGAAAAAAGTTTTATTTTTTTTTTCCTCTTTTTTTGTAAAGAAATGTTTTTTCAAAGCTTTGTGAAATTATTGTTTTACAAAAAAAAATGTTTAAAAAGGTGAAAAATACAAACAAATATATTTTTAAAAAAAAAATAAAAATCAGGTGGTCTAGGAAAAAAACGGAACTTGGGTCATTAAAGGATTTTCTAGTTTTTCTTTAGTTTGGAATTTTTTTCGCCGGCTTTTTTAAAAATTTATCGCGGTTAGGACATGTTTCCGGACATCTTACAACGAAAAAAAAAGAATAAAAAACAAGTTTCCGGACAGTATCCGGAAACGCGTTCTGAAAATGTCCGGAAACGTTTTCTACCCTACAAGCGAGATAAACAATTATTCTACCAAATATTTAGTCGGCTCAACCTCTGGTATTAGTTGTTTACAAATTCTGTTATATAAACGTGAAAAACCAGTGTCAAAAAATCGACACGCCACGCGTGAGGGAAATGGGTAGGGTTGCGTTGCGTTGTCTTATTATCCCTCACCATACACTATTTCGCAAAATAGGGAAGTTCACGTTTATGAAGCCGATTTCGTGAGACAATAATAATAAACATTTTTTATTATTTTTGCTTTAATTTTGAAATGCTCATCTCAATATTCACGATTTCAAAATCTGTTGAAAGCCCAGAATCGAAAATTTTAAGATTTCTGCTCCAGGTTAAGCAACAAATTGATAAATTATCTATTTTTGGAAAAATTAAACAAACCTGCCAAATTTTGCTCGAGTCGATACAAAATTCGAAGGAAAGCGACAAATTCTTCTATTTTGTATTTTTTTCCAAGATCCACAGCAATATGTTCTTCTTCTTCTTCTTCTTCTTCTTCTTCTTCTCCTTTTTCTTCTTCTTCTCCTTCTTCTTCTTCTCCTTCTTCTTCTTCTTCTTCTTCTTCTTCTTCTTCTTCTTCTTCTTCTTCTTCTTCTTCTTCTTCTTTTTCGTTTGTTTCCCATTTCCTTTTTGAAAACGTGTCACGAAAAACCGGGGAACATGACATTAGAAGCTGGAAGAAATTTTAAATTAAATGAGGCTCACTTCTTAAAACACCCACATATTTATCGACATACAACTCATCTCCTTCAACAATTAAAACAACCTCCGAATCGATGTTTTTTGGATATGAAAACTCGAACTTCTTAATACCACTCGTTGACTTGATGTCAATACTCACATTAACTAAAAAAGGCATTAGCAATCCAGATTCCATAACTCCTGTTGGAAAATTTCCAAAGTTCACACATGTCGAACGACTATCAAAAAAACAATCCCATATTTTTGGTTTTCTCCTAGTACCTCCCGTTTGCACATCAACTGAAACTTGAGTGTTGCATGTCCACGAGTCGGATTCGGCATTTTTATAAATACATTGCACGTTGATGGTCACAGTTCCATCGGCAACATTGGTATATGTCGGCACAATCTTCCTGAAATAGGGGACTGATTGAAGGAGGACTTGAAGGAGGACTTAAAAAATTGAAGGAGGACTTAAAAAATCCATTAATGAAAATTTTTAAATACCCGCGGCAATAATTTTTGTTAAGTGTTAATTATTTTTCGCGGTGGATACCTAACTTGCACAATGACTCAGTTAGGAGATGGGATCTGAATGACTTGGCATTCAGATACATAATTTATAATTTAGATAAGGAGTTCCTTTTAATTCGCCGATTGCCACACTGAAATGGCTTTGAAATATTCAAATGGGGTTCGGGAGAAAGCTTCGCAAAAATCGATCTTCACCAGACCGGAGTCGAACCAGCATCTGACATCTGGTGAAGATCGATTTTTGCGAAGCTTTCTCCCGAACCCCATTTGAACATTCAGATACAACAACGTGCTCACCTGGAGCAACTACTATAAAAAGAATGAATTTGTATTATTTTATGTCTTCATAACGAGTTATCTCGTGTTCAACTAAAACCAAGTCAAGTTCTAATCTTGCTGAAACCGTCCACTACTAAAATGATTATAATTTAGGTTTTAAAAAAACCAACCATTGAAAATTTTTCCATTCGATTAATAGAACGTCTTGATTTGGACAGATAATAAATCCTTCGACTTGAGCTAATGGAAGAAGATCGGAGAGTTTCATCTTAAAATGAATTGTTAGATGAAATGAAAAAATTGAGAAAAGTAGCGGTAAAAACGAAAAAATTACGATTTGATGTGGCCAGATAATTAATCTTTCGCGTTGTCGTGATCGAGGAGGCTGCAGCGATTGAACATAATCGAAGAGATTCATCTTGAAATTAATTATCAAAAAAATGAAAATACAAGGATTGGAGACGTTGGAAAACAATAAAGTTGGCAAAAGGAAAAAAAACAAAATTTAGGGAAACATTATTTTTAGTTTTTGGAAAGCAGAAGACTAATCTGCAAGGGCGCTCTATTGGACAACACAGATCATTATCGATTTCTTCATGTGATTAAATACAGCGTGTCAGTAAAATCAAAATTTAAATGGGAGCCCAGAAGGTCGAAAAACGTGTAGCCACATTCAAATAGTTGTATTTCTAATTTTTGAAACTAGGATCAGGTAGGGTCAAATTAAATGATACACTACCTTTAACAAGGAAAGTGTGCGTTATCCGTCTAAGAGTTTTACATGAGACAAATCCTAATTGAAAGAGCTCGACTTGAAGATTAAGAAACTGTAGTCTTAATATGCACAAGGGAGAGAACAAAATATGGCGCCTCAAAGTCTGAAAAATTGTCAAATTTTAAATTTTGAAGATCTATTGCTTTGCTCAAAAACTCAATGGTTTTTAATTGAAATTGTACGACACTCCGCTAAAGATTCTACACTGTTTATTTTGTAAATTGACAGAAATAACTTATTAAATTTAAGAAAAAACATGAGAATAGGAATAAAAAAAGACAATAATGTCCATGAAAAAATAAATGGCGTTTTTTCACCAAAGTTACCCGCCGTAACTTGGTCGCGCCCAAAAATCGGTTGTTCCCGCAGGGAAAATAATCGACGTCGAAAAATATACGTTAATTAAAATTACTCGAACAACTTCAAATATCACGGAAATTTTCGGGAAACCAGCAGAAACGTTTCGTTAAATCCTCTATCAGGCAAAAACCCGAACATTGATGAATATCAAAAAAATAGTTTCGTAAGACACACAAAAGTTGGCTCTTACAGTGACTGTGTGATATAACAAAAATAGACGCAGATAATCCATAAAACTGTGCGCGTAAACTGAGAACGCAATAGGGGACGCCACGGCAGACACCTATTAATATCATGCAGCGTGGTTTAACCATTCTATTTTTGTTATTGTTTACTTTTTCCAAAAAATAATATTTTAATTTCATTTGACAATTAATTTCAAGATGGATCTCTCCGATTTTCTTCAATCGCTGAAGCCTCCTCGTTCACGGAAACTCGAAGGATTAATTATCTGGCCAAATCAAGACGTTTTAATAATCGAATGCGAAAATTTTCAATGGTTGGTTTTTTAAAAACCTAATTTATAATCATGTTAGTAGTCGACGTATTCATCAAAGTTTAAAGTTTAAAGTTTATTTACGTTAGCGGAAAAGTAACGTGATAAAAAAAAAGAAGAATGAACGCATAAGTTGAAAAAAAAATCAAATATGGATATTAAAAGAACATAATTACCATGAAGGTTTTAAAAAAATATGTATATAAGGTCGTATCTCTAAGACCGGAACTTTGCGTGCCTTAGGGAAAGTTATTTACACGAGCGTATACTACATGTCTGAAGCATCATAATTCACGAAAAAAGTTGTCAAAATTTTGATATACGGTAGCGTGGCGGGTTACGGTAGGTCATTATGTCGAAAATTCAAAAGTTGTGGTGAGGTAGTCATATGGGGTATCATTCGATTCCTTGTGTTAATCTAAACATTTTTGTAGTTGACAACTTTTTTTGATCTCATTCCGTTAAAAAGTTATAGCTAAAAATGTTCAAAAAAAAGGAATTTTTTTCACTCTAGCAGAAAAAAATACCACTTTTTGAAAAGTCTTCTTGGGGTTTTAATTGATTATAATACTAGAGAAAAAATTCTACGTTTTAATTCTAAATATGAAAAAATAAATGTGCGTTAAGCATGTTTTACGCCACTCCAAACATCACCACTTTTTCAAAAAATAACTATATCATTCTACTTCTCCACATGTTCTGTCGAAATCAGGAATGCTTTCCAAGTGAAATTAGAATTTTTTGCATGCAAACGAAGTAATTTATTAAAAATAACATTAGAATCACAAAAATATTGAGTTACTGTAGCGTGGCGGGTTGATTTCCGTAGATTGATTTCCGTAGATTTGTCGAATGTTTAAAATTAGAAGTATGGTAGTTAAATGCGATATAAATAGATTTCTCGGATAATTCTGATAATTTTTAGTATTGACAATTTTTATTCAAATATTTTTGTTTTTAATTTATAGCTGAAAATGTTCAAAATGTGGCATTTCTTTCACTCTGTCAGACAAGACAAAAGGTGTGTGAATGGCGGAGGTATGCTGCACCAAACGCAAAACTTTGATTTCGTGTAACTTTTGAACGGATCAACTAAATTGCGACATTTATAGATTTTTTGAAATAAAATGTTCTAAGCATGAAGAAAGAAATCAAAACAAGTAGAGAAATCACTTTTTAATTTGGTAAACCAGAAAAATCTGTAGTATAGTCAATTTTTCACAAGTTTGGATAGGTTATTTGTATATGAGCAGTTGAAAAAGTTACTTTTTACTATGTTTTGATTCCTTTCTTTATTCTTAGAAAATTTCCTTTCAGAAAAGCTATAAATTGTTTAATTTCGACAATCCGTTAAAAAGTTACACGAAGTCAAAGTTTTGTATTTTGTTCAGCACACTTCCACCACTCACACAGCCTTGCGCATTAGGCGATCCCTTGTTTTCGATAGCGTATAACTTTTTTCTCGCAGTATTTCTTTTATATACTTTTTGTTACAAAGGTTTTTTGATACGCAGAATCCGAAAAATGATAGCTTAATGCTCAATAATTTCATTTTTCTTATTTTTCTAAAATAAAATTTTAATTTCTTTTATTTTACTTTCAAAAACACGTAATCATAATTTTTTCAAAAAAAATTAAAATCATAATTTTTTCTTCAATTTGATCTATAGTTTGATTAAATTGATAACACCATTCAAAAGTTACAAATTACCAAACTTATGACCTCAAAAAAAAACGCGGATTTAAAGGCACATGTCTATCTTAGGTATACGGTATTTGTTAAAAATAATATTTTCACTTTTTATCACACACAAACATACCTTCGCAGGAAGTGTGCTGCACAAAACACAAAACTTTGACTTCGTGTAACTTTTTAACGGATTGTCGAAATTAAGGAATTTCTAGCTTTTCTGAAAGGAAATTTTCTAAGAATAAAGAAAGGAATCAAAACATAGTAAAAAGTAACTTTTTCAACTGCTCATATACAAATAACCTATCCAAACTTGTGAAAAATTGACTATACTACAGATTTTTCTGGTTTACCAAATTAAAAAGTGATTTCTCTACTTGTTTTGATTTCTTTCTTCATGCTTAGAACATTTTATTTCAAAAAAGCTATAAATGTCGCAATTTAGTTGATCCGTTCAAAAGTTACACGAAATCAAAGTTTTGCGTTTGGTGCAGCATACCTCCGCCATTCGCACACCTTTTGTTTTGTCTGACAGAGTGAAAGAAATGCCACATTTTGAACATTTTCAGCTATAAATTAAAAACAAAAATATTTGAATAAAAATTGTCAATACTAAAAATTATCAGAATTATCCGAGAAATCTATTTATATCGCATTTAACTACCATACTTCTAATTTTAAACATTCGACAAATCTACGGAAATCAATCTACGGAAATCAACCCGCCACGCTACAGTAACTCAATATTTTTGTGATTCTAATGTTATTTTTAATAAATTACTTCGTTTGCATGCAAAAAATTCTAATTTCACTTGGAAAGCATTCCTGATTTCGACAGAACATGTGGAGAAGTAGAATGATATAGTTATTTTTTGAAAAAGTGGTGATGTTTGGAGTGGCGTAAAACATGCTTAACGCACATTTATTTTTTCATATTTAGAATTAAAACGTAGCATTTTTTCTCTAGTATTATAATCAATTAAAACCCCAAGAAGACTTTTCAAAAAGTGGTATTTTTTTCTGCTAGAGTGAAAAAAATTCCTTTTTTTTGAACATTTTTAGCTATAACTTTTTAACGGAATGAGATCAAAAAAAGTTGTCAACTACAAAAATGTTTAGATTAACACAAGGAATCGAATGATACCCCATATGACTACCTCACCACAACTTTTGAATTTTCGACATAATGACCTACCGTAACCCGCCACGCTACCGTAACCTAAGCAAGGGAACTGCGACTTACGCAAAACACTGAATTTGATGTGCCCTACACGCTTGTGAAATATCACTTCGATAACTTTCATATTCGCCCTAAGGCAGGGCCTATGGTAGGATAGTTTCATTCTTACAGATACGACCTTATATATAAAAAATGTAAAAAAAAAAAAAAAGAATGACCAAGATTAGAACTTGACTTGATTTTAGTTGAACGCGATCAGAAGAGTTAACTCTTTATGAAGACATAGAATAATACAAATTCACTATTTTTATAGTAGTTGCTCCAGGTGAGAACGTTAATAAAAATAAACATTAATAAAATAAAAATTAACACCACCCAATTAAAGGGAGCTTGTCAGTTAACACGACCCAAATTTAAGGCAAAAACTAAAAATTCGAATGGGGACCGGACGGTCGGGATAACAATAACAATAGGTAGCCAAATTCAAATAATTGTGTTTCGCGCCGATTCCGACCGCGTTGCACGGACACGCGCGCATTCAAATTTTTAATTTTGCAACTTTGGACGGCTGCGTGTATTTATCGGTGTAATATCGCATAAATTTCATTGTACTAATCAGAGAACGCTCTAATTTTTGAAACTAAGATCAGGTAGGGTCAAATTAGCTGAACAGCTGTCTTTAACACTTACTAGGAATCCTATTTTCGTGTCCTACGTTTTTTGGAAAGAACCTAATGTATATGTGTGTGTATAATAAAATGTGAAAATATTACTGTAGCAACAAACCGATTCCAAACGCGCTCTACTGACAAACCCCGGTTTTTTGGTGTGTTCCGGGGGACGGACAAAAAAAATAATTTTTCATAATTGGTCCAATAGATACCAAAAATGCATTTATGACTCAAAAACAATATTTTCAATACGTACGGACGCGGTAAGGGCCATACAAGCTTGCGAAAACAGTGGTGCGCGTTTGGAATCGAGTTGAACGAACAGTACAATCCACAACTACCGTATATCTGAGATAGCCATGTGCCTTTAAATCCATGTTTTTTCGAAAAATCCACGTTTCATAATTCGTCCAATAGATACCAAAAATTCATTTATGACTCAAAATTTTTAATACGTACGGGCACGGAAAAGGCCATACAAGCTTGCGAAAACAGTGGTGCGCGTTTGGAATCGAATTGAACGAACAGTAGCTTAAATGAAAATGGATTTCATTCTCAGTCCAAATATGTCTTTAAAATTTTCGAAAACAGCGTAGTCCGAGAAAAAGTGGCCACCGGGCCGAAATTTTTCCAATAAGCTTTTTTCGTTTTTCGTTAATAAATAATTATGCTTAATACTTAAACTGTAATTTATGGTTTTTTTTGGATTTCTCATTCCTGCGGACTAGTGTTCGACGGTGGACACTTTTCCTATCCCTTTCATTCATCTCTCACGTGTTCTCGATTTCTAGGTGGTTTTAGAAAATTTTAAAAACAGATTTGGAATGAGAATGAAGTCTATTTTCATCCCAGCCGCATCCATTAGCTCCGTAAAGTCCTCTTTTAATCAGCCCCTATTTTAGGAAGATTGTGCCGACATATACCAATGTTGCCGATGGAACTGTGAACATAAACGTGCAATGTATTTATAAAAATGCCGAATCAGACTCGTGGGAATGTAAAGCAGAAGTTTCAGTTGATGTGCAAACGGGAGGTACTAGGAGAAGACCGAAAATATTGAATTGCTTTTTTGATAGTCGTTCGACATGTGTGAACTTTGGAAATTTTCCAACAGGAGTTATGGAATATGGATTGCTAATGCCTTTTTTAGTTAATGTGAGTATTGACATCAAGTCAACGAGTGGTATTAAGAAGTTCGAGTTTTCATATCCAAAAAACATCGATTCGGAGGTTGTTTTAATTGTTGAAGGAGATAAGTTGTATGTCGATAAATATGTGGGTGTTTTAAGAAGTAAGCCTCATCTTATTAAAATTTAAAAAATTTCCAGCTTCTAATGTCATGTTCCCCTTTTTTTCGTGACATGTTTTCAGAGAGTAAATTGGAAACAATCGAAAAAGAAGAAGAAGAAGAATATATTGCTGTGGATCTTGGAAAAAAATACAAAATAGAAGAATTTGTCGCTTTCCTTCGAATTTTGTATCGACTCGAGCAAAATTTGGCAGGTTTGTTTAATTTTTCCAAAAATAGATAATTTATCAATTTGTTGCTTAACCTGGAGCAGAAATCTTAAAATTTTCGATTCTGCGATTTCTATGGATGTTGAAAATCGTGAATATTGAGAAATGTGTGAGAAAATTTATGAGAATTTCAAAGATAAAGAAAATATTTAAAACATTTTAATTACCAGGGTTAAGCGGACGAAATAAATGGTAGAATAAATGGTAGAATGTAAGATGTCCGGACTCCGGAAACATGTTCTAACAGAGATAAATAAATCAAGAAAAAAAAATCAAAACGGTGAAACAAAATTCCAAACTAAAAACAATTGATAATCCTTTAATGACCCAATTCCCGTTTGTTTTTCCGGAATTTTATTTTTAAAACAATATTTATTTGTATTTTCCCCTCTTTGTTCAATTGTTGTTTTTTGTAAAAAAAAAATTTTTTTCCAGAATAAAGTTCAGGTGGCCTAGAAAATATCAAACGGAACTTCGGCCATTTAGGGATTATCTAACTAGGAAAGGCATTTTAACATAAAATTGAAATTTGATTGAGACCTATTGTAAATGAAAGGTCTTGACTGATATAGTAACTGACCAAAATGTGACGATCCACTTTCACCGTATTCCTGAGATATGGTCTCCGATGTAAAGTGTACTTTTAAACGCGCTCGCAAAAAATGAGGCATTTTTCAAAACATCATAACTTTTGAAGACATTAACCACATTTTACGTGTTATAGCTCATTTAAAAGAGGACATTATTGGCTATAAAACTGTAATTAACAACTATTTGTAATATTGAGTTTTAAATTCATAAATATTGCAAAAACCAACAATTGTCAGCATTGAATATGGCGAACCACTATGTCAAACATTTTTTGCAAGCCTGGTTTTATGATTTTCAAATTCTACTGGCTGAGTTATGTATAAAAATGCTAATTTGGATATAGGTATCCGTTAACTTACAAAAGTTACAATGCAAAATAACGGGATTTTTGATACCATAGCTATTTCATGTGGAACTTGATTCGTTTTTAGAGCTGAATCATAAATTCTATTCAACCAAATACTGAAAAAAATTATTTTTGATGGTTTTCACCTTTAAACTTTTTATTTTATTCCTTATAAACAATTTCAATAGTCACAGAAGGTGAAAGTTAAAAATTGCGTTGAATTTTTCCCGATTCAAAGTTTGAAGAGCCATAACTTGGTTCAATGTTGATAATAATGGCTAAAAATTTGTAACTTTTGTAGTAACATCACTCTATATTTTACTCTATATTTTAAGCAGCCCAAAACTGGATTTTTTGACTTTTGGCACAATTATAAATGTTTTTTTCTCAAATAAATGCTCTATACCTCATACTTCCAATATTCCCAATCTTCGGTCCATCAATTTGTTGCCACGTGCCCAAATGAATCGCCGTACGATGCAACAAATCCCAATAATTCAGCGGCAGAAGATAGGTCATATAGAGATTTGAGCCGCTGGTGAATCGATTAATCTTTCAGCAAACTTTAAGAAAGCCGATTTTTATTAAAACACAGGCAAGTCGCCAGGCGCACACGAGGCGTCTGCCAGGTGCGCCCGGGTGTTTGGTGCGCGTCACGCACACACCAGGCGCGCCTCAGCGAACCTTGTTTTACAATTTTCCAACAGCCTTTAAAAATTAGCTGTTTTTTGCAAAATAATTAAACGTAGCAACTTGGTTCATATTTTTTTAACATGCCGTGTTATTTGAATATCTTTAAAACACTTGAAATTCAATTTGAAGAGTCGTCAGTGTAAAACAGTTTAGCAAGCTTTATCTATTCAAAAAACAGTTAACTGATGTGTTTAAACTATCCTGAAATAAATATTACTTTGTTTTCTTTACAACTGTAACTAAAAATCCAATCCTCTTTAGTTTTAGGACATTTTTTAGTAAAACTTTAACATGCAGTTTTGACTGAAATTGAATTTTCCGTAATTTTTGGTTTTTGACACACATTATGCAATTTCATGGTTAAAAATGAAAGATTTCAGCAAATTAAATGAAAGAAATTATTTTTTGTCCCAAAAACAGAAGACCCACAATTGAAACCTCATCCGCACGTCAGCGACTTTCGCTGTGGCGCACCCCGTGTGCACGTGGCGTGCGCCTGGCGACCTTTCATTTTTATTTTTGAAGGTGGCCACTAAATTCATCAAGGCTTTATGAAAATAGTTAGAACTGAATGAAAAAAAGCTTGTAAATATTGATTTCTGTAAATTTCAAGTTAATTTCATTCTAATTTAAAGACCAAATGCTTTTAAATCTTATTCCACTTTCAAAATATGTTATTTTAGTTGTGAGAACTTTTGATGGACAGTATTTGAGTTGTCATTTTAGTTATTTCTCATTTCTATAACATTTATCGGAATTTAGCGATAAATATCAAATTTCAGATCATTCTGGTTGTCATGTCGAAAAATAGAGCAAATTGGATTGGCGCGCCGCAAAATTGCGGAAATGCGAGCCACGCTCTTGCGTGGGCGGAGCTAACGAAATTTTCAGTGAAAAATTATTTGTTTTTGCGCTTTTTTTTGCTTTTCTTTTCTTCAAAATTAACAAAAACTATTTGTTTTGTTTTCTATTAATTAATTATCATATTCAGCGTTAATTTTTTAACAATAATTGTGACATATCGTCCATTTAAAACATATTTAATTTTTAGAGAGCATTATTTTATTTCAGTACTTGCTCAAAATCACTAAGAAACTTCTGAACTGATTATAAAATCCAATGAGAAAATTTTGAGACATCGAAAAATTATATTTACCGCTTTAATTTACTTTTAAAAAAATGTTTTGCATTCGTTCTTAGTTTCTCGATATGTTAACCGTTACCATTTTTCTTCGCCTATTTTATGCCGCATTCCTTCTTGAATATAGACATATATCTGTTACGTTTCAGACCTCAAATATTCGAGACTTCAATTTCGATAAAAAAAGAGCAGTGCTTACATCCGAGCTGCTGAATGCATGGACGTGCGACAAAGTGTTTTTGCACAAGACCGTTCGCGTAAGTGAGAAGCCTTATATTTCGGCATGATTTATCTCTAATTTCAGGTTCAAATCTAAATAGTGAATCAAAAACTGGGTGGAATGATGCAATCACGGAAATAAGGAATAAATCGAGACAATGTAAGCTTTTTTCCTTATCAACTAACGTCAATCTCTGTAATTTTCAGAGCCGTGATGATGATGCTGCGAGACCCCCGGAAATGGACTACAGCTCAAGATTCAAACAACATGGGAACTTTTCGACAGAGATATGAACTTTAATTTCGAACCATTTTAGTTTAATTGCTGGGGTGAGATCAATTTTTCTTGTTCACGGAAAAGCTCTGGAGGTAGACGCCGAAAATTCAACATTAAATTATATTTTTGTGTTTCTATCGCTAATTTCTCGCGTCGACGAACATGCTTTTCTGTGAACTCAGAGCTAAAAAGCCCTCCTTATCGACCCCAACCAGCATTTTACCCATTTTTGGTAGTTTTTTATTTACTTTAAAGTTTTGTACTTTTCTGAACCCTTTTTTGTTTAAAAAATTGCTCAAGTTCCACATTTTTCTTTTTTGTCTCACTCTAAAAACTTCTCATTTTAATATTTTTACTATCTGAGAAATTTTTTTTCTTGCTCTACAGTCCCAAACCGTTATTGCTTTTGGTTGTTAAAATGTAAGAGCCATTGTTTTTTTTTCTTAATTTGGTTGTGATTTATCTGATTTTGTTCTAAACTATTTTGAATTTAAACACATAAATAAATAAAGTTCGATCAACTAAAAGACGCGTTAAATACTATCAAATCAACAAAAAAATGAAATGAGAATGAAGGGAAACCCAAGCAAAAATTTTTCAAAAAAGTCGCCAGGTGCGCGTGGCAGACGCCTCCGGCACGCCGCAGCTGGTACGTCGTGCCCGCCACAGCGAACAAAAAAGTTCGCTGAGGCGCGCCTGGCGTGCGCGTGGCGTCCCATCGCGACTTGCCTGTGAAAATCAATAATTAAGCTCACAAATGCCGCATCGATTTCATTTTTCCTCCACTGTCCAAAAAGTACTCGAAATCTGTGAAGCCATGCGATTATTTCAGAACGGAAGATCATAATGCATACCATAATACTGAAAATAACTTCTATTCTTAATTTAAAAAGTATTAAAATCATACGGAAAGAAGAAATAAAGCACTGAATGCGTTGGATAATCGTGACAGACTCGGGAAAAGCTGAAATTTTTGATTTTCCCGCTGAAATTTGTATCAAACCTGAACAAAAAGCTGGTAATGATAAGGATCATCAGGGGGGTTTTAATGACGGCATGACCATAAGAGTTGATTGAACGAATTGCGTTTGATTGATTGAAATTGTTGCAATTAGGTCGGTTATCTGGGGAAAAATGGATTTTTAAATATATAATTTACCAAAATGGAAGTTTTTACAGTTGTGAAGCTTAAAATTTGAAAATCTTAAAGTTCAGCTTCAAAACAATTTCGAAATTCTAAAAATTGGTCAATTTTGAAAACTTTAAAGAAACTCAACAATTTTTCCAGATTTTGTGCTCATTTTAAAACTGAAATTTTCGATTTTCATAGTTTGCGCTTTAATTGAAATTTATCTCTGAAATTTTAGCTTTAAAACGCGCCAACAATTAACGTTTTGCCGGAGAAAAGTTTCCAGAAATGATTTAGTTTAGTTTTTATTTGAAAATTTTCACGGATTGTAATTTTCTTTTACATTTTAATTTTTTTCATTTCCAAACATTAAAAAAAAGAAGCTATTACCGTTTTCCAAAAACACATGGTCACTCTCCATCCGAGCAGAAGTCCGACGCATGATAAAAAATATGGATTTATCAAGTGGAATTTCTAAATAAACTGTTTCATAAATATTTCATTTTCAAAATATTCTCAAATCACCAATGAGTAATGCCAATATGATTTCGGAAGCCACCACAATGTCTTGTAAATATTCAGGTATTGCAGAAACAGCGCCAAAACTGAATAGAGGAATAAAGTGCATTCGAAGAAGAGTTCTCCTTGGGTGAACTGTAAATCAGGCCAAATCGGGTGTACGGATACCGTCACTCCACTGGTGGCGGTTGAAATCGGGTTTCTTGGTAGTATCGGTGCAGGTTGAGGTTGTGGTGCTGCCATTACAGGCGGAACTGTTCGTTTGCCGCTTTTTGGTGGCATCTTTAATGTATTGGGCTATAGGTTTCGTTTTTTTCTCGAACTTGTAGGGGTTAAATATTAGAAAGGAAGGGAACCATTAAACAATTGTTTAAATTATATCTTTGTACACTAGACACATTTTTTAATCAATAACAAATTTATTGGGAACAAATAACATTTATTGTGGTGGGGCTCCACGTCCGAATCCTGCTCTGTAAACTGGAGCGGCTCCTGGCCCAGCTTCGGTAGTCTTCTCGGTTCTGTAAGCATCACGATCTCCCTTCTCTCCTGGAGCTGAAAAAATATACGACTTTTATCAATATTTAGCAATTAATTATTTTATCAAAAAAAAAACATTTTCCGTCTTGACTCCGAACAGAAAGGGGAAAGGGATGAGATTTAAAAAAAAGCTTACCGGAACGTTGAACTCTGTCTCCAGATGGGACACGTATCTCTCTTGGCTTGGTCTTGATGGTTTGTGGGACAATTTCCGCTGGGAGAGCCAAGTACTCACGAAGGTAGCTGATTCCGGCATCGGTCAAGTACCAATAGTAATGGCGCCAGGCGAATTGTTCCTTGACCAATTCGCGGGAAGCGAGTGACTAAAAATTAAACGATTTTTTAATAAGAATTAGTATTGTAATAAAATTTAAAATGTTCACTGAAAAAACTCACTCTCAAGGTCTTGATAACCTCAAGGTTGGTAACTCCCTCAATGTTTGGGTGAGTTTTGGCATTGTAGTCCTTCTTTGCAACAGCTACTCCCTCATTGAAGAGGTATTCGTAGATAATCTTGGTGTTTTGTTTATGGATGAGCATGATGACCGCATGTTCTGGAAAACAACCATTCGTATTGAAGGTCGAAACAATTTTAATAAAGTGAAAGAGGTATAGAAAATCGATAAAAAATGGAAAAGGGAAACCGAAATAAATATAAAAGAATTAACGTGAAAAATCGGTAAAAATCAAGGTTTATAAACAAAAAAAAAGGTTTTAAAACAAGTAGAATAGTAAGATTTAATTTTTAATGTAATGGACCTACCCAGAAACTAAAAACGACGCAAAAAATTGCAAACAAATGCAAAAAATTCAATGCAGAAACGTGAAAAAAATTGCAAGAAATGACAAGAAATTGCAATTTTTTGCAGCCGATTTACGGGCAATCTACGGTAGAAAGCTCAAAGGTTCGTACTCTTCGCTGCGGGACCCGGCACATATTTCACCTGTGTGTGTCCATAAATGCGGAAAATATGGTCAAGAGCCGTTTTTCTTTGAAGGTCACGCAACGATTAAGGTAGATTTCCCGTAAATCGGCTGCAAAAAAATTGCAATTTCTTGTCATTTCTTGCAATTTTTTCACGTTTCTGCATTGAATTTTTTGCATTTGTTTGCAATTTTTTGCGTCGTTTTTAGTTTCTGCATAGGTCCATAATGAAATCAAGGATATTCACAGCTCAAAGTATTCTTAAAATTCTCTCGATGAGAAAAACGAAAAAAATGTCTAAATGTTCGTTGTTTCTTTTCGAAATGTTGAAATTTTTAAGCGATTTTGGGAAATTTCGTAACTTTCGTTCATGTTGGTTTCAGGTATCTAAAAAAAAGATCCCAGATTTTTGATTTAGTTAACATTTTTCTCTTTTTTCCGCAAAACAGAACAAAACATCAACACAAAGTATAAAATTCAATGGCGTACAGTGGAAAGTGTGCCCCAGCGATAAATGACGCAAATGAACAAAACTACAAATTAATTTATTTGAAATTTTAGGCCTCGGCTTTGTTTTACTCGCTTCTTTAATTACTATCTTCATTTTTTTCTTTTGAATATTTTGTAATATAATATTTTCTCAGAAATGGGTGATAACGTTCCCGATACCCAAATGGCAACTCTTATCTTGCAAAAATCTGCACTCCAACTAAAAGTGCAGGAACTCGAACTTCAGTTACGTGAAAAGTCGGAATCTTGCGAGGCTTACGAAAGAAAACTCGCAACGACCATTTACAAATTGGTTGAATGTGAGAGAAACTTGAAAGAATCTTCAAATGAGCTGCAAAAATTTAAGAAAGTAAGTTTAATATTTCTTCTTTCTCTAAGATATTCGTTTTCTAGCTGAGCATCTGTCATATTTGTCCAAAGTTGTTGAGCTGCGATATCGGATTAGATAGTCACAATTACCAGGTGCATGGAATTGTTAAAACGAAAGATAACTCTAAAATTGCCCGACACACCGATACCAAGCCAAGAGAGATCCGTGTCCAATCTGGAGACAGAGTTCAACGTTCCGGTAAGCTTTTTTTTAAATCTCATCCCTTTCCCCTTTCTGTTCGGAGTCAAGACGGAAAATGTTTTTTTTTTTCGATAAAATAATTAATTGCTATTGATAAAAATCGTATATTTTTTCAGCTCCAGGAGAGAAGGGAGATCGTGATGCTTACAGAACCGAGAAGACTACTGAAGCTGGACCAGGAGCAGGGTTGCCGTTTTTTTTCGATTTTTTTTCGGTTTTCGTGATTTTCGGGTGTTTTACGCCGAAAAAGTTTTTTTTATTTCGGGTTGCGCGAAGCGCGTAAATTTTTATTTTATTTTTTTCGGTTTTCTATCCTCAATTTTTTTCGGTGTTTCCGTCTTACGGAAAACAAATTTTTAAATTTGAATATACCATTTTTTAACATAAATTTCCAACTGTTTTACTAATTTTTAACTGAATGAAGGTAGAAAACCTTTAAATCGTTTTTTTTTCTGATGAAATATGATTCATTAATCACTTGGAACGCCGAAAAAATTTTTTTTCGGTATTTTTCCAATAAAACGAAAAAAAAATTATTTTTTTTCGTCGTTTTTTCCTGGCTGACGAAAAAATTTATTTTTTTTCGGCATTTTTTACTGGCCGACGAAAAAATTTATTTTTTTTCGGCCAAAAACTTTTTCGGCGGCACCCCTGACCAGGAGCCGCTCCAGTTTACAGAGCAGGATTCGGACGTGGAGCCCCACCACAATAAATGTTATTTGTTCCCAATAAATTTGTTGTTGATTAAAAAATGTGTCTAGTGTACAAAGATATAATTTCAACAATTGTTTAATGGTTCCCTTCCTTTCTAATATTTAATCGCTGCAAGTTCGAAAAAAAAAAACGAAAGCTATAGCCCAATACATTAAAGATGCCACCAAAAAGCGGCAAACGAACAGTTCCGCCTGTAATGACAGCACCACAACCTCAACCAGCGCCGATACTACCCAGAAACCCGATTTCTACCGCCACTAGTGGAGTGACGACATCAAACAGTTTTTTATTTAGAAATTCCACTTGATAAATCCATATTTTTTATCATGAGTCGGACTTTTGCTCGGATGGAGAGTGACCATGTGTTTTTGGAAAACGGTAATAGCTTCTTTTTTTTTTTTGAAAATTTTGGAAATGAAAAAAGGAATAAAATGTGAAAAAAACTTCAATCCGTGGAAGATAATTCATTTTCAAAGGGAATGAAATCATTTCTGGAAAATGTTCTTTCACAAAACGTACATTGGTGGTTTGTTTTAAAGCTTTATTTTCAGAAATAAAAAAGATTCCAAAAATTACCAATTTTTAGAATTTCTAAATTGTTTTGAAGCTGAACTTTAAGATTTTCAAATTTTATGCTTCACAACTGTAAAAACTTCCATTTTGGTAAATTATATTTTTTTTAATCCATTTTTCCCCAGATAACCGACCTAATTGCAACAATTTCAATCAATCAAACGCAGTTCGTTCAATCAACTCTTATGGTCATCGAATATGCCGTAATTAAAACCCCCCTGATGACCCTTATTATTACAAGCTTTTTGTTCAGGTTTGATACAAATTTCAGCGGGAAAATGAAAAATATAAAATCAAAAATTGCAGCTTTTCTCGAGTGTGTCACGATTATCCAACGAATTCAGTGCTTTATTTCTTCTTTCCGTAAGATTTTATAATTTTTGAAATTAAGAATATGAGTTATTTTCAGTATTATGGTATACATTATGATCTTCCGTTCTGAAATAATCGCATGGCTTCACAGATTTCGGGTAATTTTTGGACAGTGGAGGAAAAATGAAATCGATGCGGCAATTGTGAGCTTAATTATTGATTTTTTTTTAATACAAATGGGTTTTCTTAAAGTTTGCTGAAAGATTAATCGATTCACCAGCGGCTCAAATCGATCTTGAATCGGTTTTACATATGTGTAGTAATAATCCAGCACAAGTTCGTGAAGAGATTGCAGTATTGATTGATGATTTGGTGCTAAGGATCAAAAAGAGTATATTTGCTGGAACATCAACAGCATATTTGAGTATTTTACTACCTTGTATTTTTGTGCCGGTAATTTTGACCCCAAATGAAAATATTTAAATCATCATCCAAACATTTTCAGTACAAAACCAGCCTCGGAGTTCCACAAACCATTCTTATCAACATTTTCTGGGAATGTCAATTGGGTCTGGTGGTTGGAATGACGGCTTTCTCGCTCTATATGACCTATCTTCTGCCGCTGAATTATTTGGATTTGTTGCATCGTACGGCGATTCATTTGGGCACGTGGCAACAAATTGATGGACCAAAGATTGGGAATATTGGAAGTATGAGGTATAGAGCATTTGAAAAGTTGAGAAAAATTTATAATTATGCCAAAAGTTTTTCAACGAATGAAAACCTGTTTTAAAAAAAATCGATAACGATATTGCATCATGATTTAGAGACCTGGAAATCAGGAATCAGATAAGTACTTTTCTCGAATTTTTAAAGTTGTACCCCCATGAACTCTGAATTTTTGAAAAATCATTATTTTTGAAATAGCACCTATGCGTTGAGCTCAAGAAATAAAAAAAAGCAAATTTTATAATTTTTGAAAGGTTTTATGAACTTTGTCAGATTTTAAATTGAAATAAATAATTTATCTGCATAAAAATTGAAGGAATTCGTAGTATTCTTAATTCCCTGAAGTTTTTGTAACGAAATAACATTTTTCAGTGCCTGTCCACTTCCTTGGAACGATGCCTGCCTCTATTCTGACGGTGAAACCGTTCAAATGCCAGATGGAAGGTAAATAAAGCCGAAATTCGTGTTTCAACACACCAAAATAACATATTTTCAGATGTTATCGTGCCAAGTCATCGGTTTTGATAAGAACAGTTGCTTCGCAGCCGGATAATCATCGGCATAACACTTTTTTTGTAAGATTATCATTTTTTTCACTTATTTTTTGGAAAAAATCATATATTTTTCTCTAGAAAGTCCTCCAAAAACCCAACAATCTTATTAATTCAATGTGTTTCTTCGAATTCACGCTGATTTTCATACAATTCTGGATGCTGGTTTTGACGAATGACTGGCAACATATTGTCACTTTTGTGCTGTTGATGTTTGCGAATTATTTGCTTTTTGCGAAATTGTTTAAAGACAAGGTACCAATGAATTTGTCGGATTTTCTCTGAAAGCCTCTCCGAAAATTTTGCAGATAATCCTTGGCCGAATTTATGACCCTTCTCAAGAGGACCTCATGCTTATGCAACAACTTCGACAAGGGATTGGAAGGCTTAATTAAGGCCTATTATCCTTTTATATAACTGGGTAAGGAGGCGGGGCGTCTGTCCCTATTTTTTGTGCGTCTGAAGCCTTTTTTATAGTAAAATTCAAAAGTTACTGAGAGGAATTGAACTCGCATCGGTTCACGTGAAGAAATTATTACTTAACCAGTAGACCATATATGGGTCACCAGAAGAGTAGGGACTTTTTGAAACCTAATGATTGCGGATATTAATTTCGTCATTTCTTTTTAAAAATTTGTTAAAATTCCATGAAGGTATATGAAAAAATAGGTTAAGAAACTAGGTCAAATTTGGAAAATTATAGGTTTAGTTTAGGTTGAAAAATAGGATTAGTTTAGGTTGAAAAAGGCAAAATCCAAATAAATGATAAACTAACAAAAAACTCCGATCAAGAAATTTCGGGGAGGGGGCGAAGCCGCAGAAAAAGTTATTATTAGGAAATTAGGATGAGTTTAGCTTAAAGAGAGCGAAATCCAAAGAAATGGTAAATTAACATACTCGCGCGATTTCAAAGAATCGATGCGCTTTTCCTGACTGTTATTGTCAAGATAATAAGCGCTCGTTTTGCGGAGTTTCGTTCGGAATTTTACTCGCAACGCGCTCAAATTCAAATTTCTCAGTTGGTCTTGCGCGTAGCGGTCGCGTTGCGAGTAAATTCCCAAAGACGCTCCGCAAAACGAGCGGCCAGAAATATTTATCTTGGCAATATGTAAGTGTAGATAATTATTTCTCTTTTTTTCTGAAAAACTGATGAAATTTTAAAGTAATTAAAAAAATTTTTTGATTTATATTTTATCACCGTGTTTCGAACCCCATAAAAAGGAATAATTTAACAAACGAGACACGCCGCAAGCGTGTTGGAAAGCGAAGCCGAAGGCGAGCAGTAATCCGGGAGTTTTGCCGCGCAGCGGCAGGGGACTCCTGGTTTGTATATATTTCAAGGCAGTGCCTTTTTTTCTTTCTTTTTTCTTTCCTTTCTCATTCCATTTCGGGCTTTTTTCAGTACTTATGTATCTAATTATCTAATTAATTTATTATATATTTTTTTCATTATGGTGGCTGTGATGCTCAAAATTGCATAATTATGTGATAAATTTCAAGTTTTTAAATTAAAATATGTATTTTTGCTTAAAGGAGCAGTTTCCAATCGATATTTTGAGTTTTTTTCTGTCAAATTTAGAAAAAAAAGAAATATTTTTAAGAAAAAAAAATATGGAACATTTTGATCTCATTGGAAACTGAGTAAGAATTGAGCTGGACACAGGGCTGAAGCATTCCGGAAGGTTTGTAGAAGGGAATCTGGTTACGGTAGATCCGACATCGGAGACGGTGGTTTTGGCGAAATTAGGAGGGGATTACGGTAAGTTACGGTAGAAAAAGAAGTTTTTAAGAAAAATGATGGTGATTTTCAGAAGTTCAAAGTTTTGAGATGATACCGAAATGCTCGATAACGGAGATGGTGAAAGTTGAAAGTGAAGAGAATGAGAATGAGGAGGTTTTGAAGAAGATTAATGAGAATATTGAAAAGATTTTGAATGGTGGAACGAAGGTGGAAGGGAAGGAAGATGAGCAGACGAAAAGACAGAGGTAGGCATAATTTTTGAGCTTAAAGAGGGTGTGCCACTATTTTTAAAAGTAGGTTGATATATAATTTTTAAAAACTTAGTATTCTGTATGCACTATCAAAATAAATTTATTTCAGATTTTATTTTAAAAAATTATTATTACTTAATAGCAAAAAATACAGAGAAAATGGAAATACATGCAATTATAATATTTGTCAAAGTTCGAAAATTCATAAAACAAATACATGTAAAGGTCGCCAATTGGCACACTGAAATGGCTTTGAAATATTCAAAGGTAAGTAACTTAAATTAATGAACAAAATGGCAATAAGTACAGCATTCGAAGAGGTAAACCGAACTACTAAGATGTTTAAACCTATTACTCAATTCCGCGCAACTTTTCCATAAGAATATCTTTTGTTCGCTCAAAGTCCATCAGTGCTTTACCTCCGTCTTGTTTCATAAATTCTTTGATTTCCTCCATTCCCATGTTTTTCAACACCTCGATCTAAAGTTCAATTTGCAACTTTTTAAATATTCCGAATTCCAAGATGCTAACCTGTAACTTAGGAAAACCAAAAACATAAATATATTTCATTGTGGTCTAAGTGTGGTCTAAGAGTTTTACATGATACAAATCCCATTTGAAAGAGCTCGGCCTGAAGACTAAGAAACTGTAGTCTTAATATGCACAAGGGAGAGAACAAAATATGGCGCCTCAAAGTCTGAAAAATTGTCAAATTTTGAAGATCTATTGCTTTGCTCAAAAACTCAATGGTTTTTAATTGAAATTCTACGACACTCCGCTAAAGATTCTACACTGTTTATTTTGTAAATTGACATAAATAACTTATTAAATTTAAGAAAAAACATGAGAATAGGAATAAAAAAGGCAACATCGAATAATGTTTACGAAAAAATAAATGGCGTTCTTTCACCAAAGTTACCAGCCGTAAATTGGTCGCGCCCAAAAATCGGTTGTTCCCGCAGGGAAAATAATCGACGTCGAAAAATATACGTTAATTAAAATTACTCGAACAACTTCAAATATCATGGAAATTTTCGGGAAACCAGCAGAAACGTTTCGTTAAATCCTCTATCAGGCAAAAACCCGAACATTGATGAATATCAAAAAAATAGTTTCGTAAGACACACAAAAGTTGGCTCTTACAGTGACTGTGTGATATAACAAAAATAGACGCAGATAATCCATAAAACTGTGCGCGTAAACTGAGAACGCAATAGGGGACGCCACGGCAGACACCTATGAATATCATGCAGCGTGGTTTAACCATTCTATTTTTGTTATTGTTTACTTTTTCCAAAAAATAATATTTTAATTTCATTTGACAATTAATTTCAAGATGGATCTCTCCGATTTTCTTCAATCGCTGAAGCCTCCTCGTTCACGGAAACTCGAAGGATTAATTATCTGGCCAAATCAAGACGTTTTAATAATCGAATGCGAAAATTTTCAATGGTTGGTTTTTTAAAAACCTAATTTATAATCATGTTAGTAGTCGACGTATTCATCAAGATTAGAACTTGACTTGATTTTAGTTGAACGCGATCAGAAGAGTTAACTCTTTATGAAGACATAAAATAATACAAATTCACTATTTTTACAGTAGTTGCTCCAGGTGAGCACGTTAATAAATATAAAAATTAACATTAATAAAATAAAAATTAACACCACCCAATTAACACTAGAATCTGAGAAAATCGGCTTCAAAATAATGGCCTAGAACAAGGGGCCAAAATTTTTCCTATAAGCTTTTTTCGTGTTTCGTTAATAAATAATCATGCAGAATACTTATAGTTATCCTTTTAAACATTTTTTAAAAACTTTAATTTACGGTTTTTTGGATTTCTCATTCCTGCGGACTAGTTTTCGCTGGTGGACTCTTTTTCTAGGTCATTGTTTTGAGGCGTGTTTTCTTGGCTTCTAGGTGGTTTTAGAAAATTTTAAAAACATATTTGGAATGATAATGAAGTCTATTTTCATCCCAGACGCATCCATTAGCTCCGTAAGGTCCTCTTTTAATCATCCCCTATTTTAGGAAGATTGTGCCGACATATACCAATGTTGCCGATGGAACTGTGAACATAAACGTGCAATGTATTTATAAAAATGCCGAATCAGACTCGTGGGAATGTAAAGCAGAAGTTTCAGTTGATGTGCAAACGGGAGGTACTAGGAGAAGACCAAAAATATTGAATTGCTTTTTTGATCGTCGTTCGACATGGGTGAACTTTGGAAATTTTCGAACAGGAGTTATGGAATCTGGATTGCTAATGCCTTTTTTAGTTAATGGAAGTATTGACATCAAGTCAACGAGTGGCATTAAGAAGTTCGAGTTTTCATCTTCAAAAAACATAGATTCGGAGGTTGTTTTAATTGTTGAAGGAGATAAGTTGTATGTCGATAAATATGTGGGTGTTTTAAGAAGTAAGCCTCATCTTATTAAAATTAAAAAAATTTCCAGCTTCTAATGTCATGTTCCCCTTTTTTTCGTGACATGTTTTCAGAGAGTAAATTGGAAACAATCGAAAAAGAAGAAGAAGAAGAATATATTGCTGTGGATCTTGGAAAAAAATACAAAATAGAAGAATTTGTCGCTTTCCTTCGAATTTTGTATCGACTCGAGCAAAATTTGGCAGGTTTGTTTAATTTTTCCAAAAATAGATAATTTATCAATTTGTTGCTTGACCTGGAGCAGAAATCTTAAAATTTTCGATTCTGCGCTTTCTATGGATGTTGAAAATCGTTAAATTGAGAAATGTGTGAGAAAATTTATGATAATTTCAAAGCTAAAGAAAATATTTAAAACATTTTAATTACAAGGGTTAAGCGGACGAAATAAATGGTAGAATAAATGGTAGAATGTAAGATGTCCGTTTCAATTTTATGTTAAAATGCCTTTCCTAGTAAGTGTTTCCGCTTTTTGAGAAGATTTCTAAATTTTCAGACAAAGATTTCGGCTTCTTCTTTAATCTTCTTCGTTTTGCCGGACAGTTTGATATCCAATGTCTGACATCTAATTGCGAGGAATTTTTGATTTCTACAGAGTTGATAAGCCTCCCTAATGGCAATAAACTTTTTCTGGCTGAATGTTTTGGTTTTCCTAAGTTACAGGTTAGCATCTTGGAATTCGGAATATTTAAAAAGTTGCAAATTGAACTTTAGATCGAGGTGTTGAAAAACATGGGAATGGAGGAAATCAAAGAATTTATGAAACAAGACGGAGGTAAAGCACTGATGGACTTTGAGCGAACAAAAGATATTCTTATGGAAAAGTTGCGCGGAATTGAGTAATAGGTTTAAACATCTTAGTAGTTCGGTTTACCTCTTCGAATGCTGTACTTATTGCCATTTTGTTCATTAATTTAAGTTACTTACCTTTGAATATTTCAAAGCCATTTCAGTGTGCCAATTGGCGACCTTTACATGTATTTGTTTTATGAATTTTCGAACTTTGACAAATATTATAATTGCATGTATTTCCATTTTCTCTGTATTTTTTGCTATTAAGTAATAATAATTTTTTAAAATAAAATCTGAAATAAATTTATTTTGATAGTGCATACAGAATACTAAGTTTTTAAAAATTATATATCAACCTGCTTTTTATAAAATTGATCCACTACCAATTATATTATATATAAGGATATATCACGCTATTTCTGTAAGAGTCGATCTCACAATCAGCCAAAACAAAAATCAACAATATTTACTCAGAGAAAAAACCGCGCGTCATCCGCGTCCCGCGCGAAAAAATCGGCGGCCCCGCGGGGAGCCCGCGGCGGGCCCGCCGATTTTCTAGAGCGGGCACGCGGATCAGGGTTGCCGTTTTTTTTCGATTTTTTTTCGGTTTTCGTGATTTTCGGGTGTTTTACGCCGAAAAAGTTTTTTTTATTTCGGGTTGCGCGAAGCGCGTAAATTTTTATTTTATTTTTTTCGGTTTTCTATCCTCAATTTTTTTCGGTGTTTCCGTCTTACGGAAAACAAATTTTTAAATTTGAATATACCATTTTTTAACATAAATTTCCAACTGTTTTACTAATTTTTAACTGAATGAAGGTAGAAAACCTTTAAATCGTTTTTTTTTCTGATGAAATATGATTCATTAATCACTTGGAACGCCGAAAAAATTTTTTTTCGGTATTTTTCCAATAAAACGAAAAAAAAATTATTTTTTTTCGTCGTTTTTTCCTGGCTGACGAAAAAATTTATTTTTTTTCGGCATTTTTTACTGGCCGACGAAAAAATTTATTTTTTTTCGGCCAAAAACTTTTTCGGCGGCACCCCTGACGCGGATGACGCGCCTCATCGTGCGCGGGCACGCGTATCTCACGCCGATTTCACGCCGACGCCACGCCGCTTCCGGCTCATTTCGATTTTTCATTGCATTAAAAATGTGTTCGGTTCTCAAAACAAAAACAATGACTATAGTTTTGAAACCACTTTTGATTTATTGTCAATCTCGAAAAGAAAACATTTAATAAAACAAAACAACAATGAGATATCTAGTAATAATTAAGAAAATTACTTATACTTTTCCATCCGGACGTTTTGCACATGCTTCAATAGTTCCACTGGTTTTTGTTTCGGCTGGAGGAGCGCTGTAAAATACAAAGTTTTAGTTTCTCTATGCGACTTGAGTTTAAAACGTTAAATACAGTAGCGGCGAACAAGAAATACACCTTTAGCTTTTTTTACATAACTAGTTGGAGCTTTTTGACGAAATTTGGATATGATATGCAGTACATAGAACTGGGAACTAAATTCTCAAGTACCATACAAATTGTGCACACCAGAGAATATTTTTGTTATTTTTTATTGTCAAGATAAAAATTTCTGGCCGCTCGTTTTGCGGAGTGTCGTTGGGAATTTCCTCGCAACGCGCTCAAATTCAAATTTCTCAGTTGGTCTTGCGCGTTGCGGTCGCGCTGTGAGGAAATTCCCAACAACACTCCGCAAAACGAGCGGCCAGAAATTCTTATCTTGACAATATGAATTTTTCGGCTAGTCAGACAGTTATTGTTATGATTTTTTTCCAATTTGTGATATAGCGTTCACATAAAACCATATTTTTTCTAGTTTTACTAAAAGTCTGGCAGTGTTTTCAGATCAAAATAATAACAAAAACTCTAATGAGAAAACTGTGCAGATGAAAATATATAACGACTCAGTTCAAGGGGTGGAACACCTTGAAACCGACTAGATCTTTGACACCAGTTGATATTTTTTAATTTCAATATTGTTATTGAACATTCAATATAACAAATAATGGTAAGATTGCAATCACAAACAGATATCAGAATTGTCCCATTGTAATAGCTTTGTAGCAAATGCGACACATTGTGATTTTCTCATATTATTATCCATTTCTATCAATTGTGATCACAGTTATAGCTCTTCAAAGTTCGACTAATTTTAAAATTGAAGAATCACACTTTTCACACCTGTCTTCAAAACCCTAATTTTCAAAATATATTTTCTAGATTTGACAGAAAATTGGTACACATTTTCGCTGGGGAATTTTCTTTATCATAATCGGAAAAAAAACTCACTTGACATTCTTTGTCGGCACATTTGTATGGTGAAATTTGAACGCTTCAACAAGCATGGTACTCAATGATAGGCTACCGTGCTGAAATTCGATAATTTAAGATCATTTTTCCGAAATATCAAAAACTTACATTAATCCACACAACGGGTCCCGCCTGATAGATCTTAAAGCGAATGCATGACGCTTCTCCGGTCGATTTTTCTTCACCAGATCTGAAAATTCGAACTCTTACGGGTAAGATGTAAGGAAAAAAAACAGCTATTTTGAAATCTTACTCAGGAAATCGTAAGAGAAAAAGCGAAATCAAAAGTGACGAGTTGGCTATACTTTTTTGCCCCGCACTCACTGAGTTTTCGGGGAAAAAGTCACAGTTCCGTTAAAACTAAGCTATACTACTTATAGTTCTATAAAGCTATGAAAACATTCGTGTCAGCAAAAAAATCAATTGAGTAGTAATCATGAAATAGTTAAGTCAACAATTTTTTATGAAAATTATATCAACGACGTTTGTAAAAAATATTTCCAAGTTTTTTTTGTAATTTTACTGACTAGCTACTAGCCCCCTAGCTCCCTAACAATATCTGTTAACAATGGATTTAAAAATTTCGAAGAAAAAACGTTGAAAACTCTCAAAGCGAAAAAAAAAGAAATAAAAAAAAGAAAACAAAAAATTGGCGTCATATATAACAAACAAACAATTCGACGGTAAATTGCACGGTGGCGGGCCGCGCGCACCTGCGCCTATTTGACGCGGGTCCCGCTCTCCCCCGCCGACAGCGCGACGAAGGCGTCCCGCCAATTTTTTGTCGCGAGCCCGCGCATTCCGCGCTGACTCTCCGGCGTGCACGCACTTTCCACGCGGCATGAGAGCGGGCTCGCCGAAACACGCCGTTTTTTCTCTGAGTTTATTTGCAAATAACAAAAAATCTTACCGAGTGCACTTATCGCTTTCCTCCGACCTTTGGGGCTGAAGATTTAACGTTCTTGGCGGCCTTTTGTTGTTGCTTTGGTTTCGAAGCCTTCCTTTCCCAGAAATTAGAATATTTAATTTTGAGAACAAAAAAATTAAATATTAGACGAAATAAAAATAATGAATTTTAAATGTTGTGATTAATTACAAGACGCCGGCGGCCGCTGGGAGATGGGAATTGATCACTCGGTCACTAGCGCAGTGTGTAGAGCACTATTTCATGTCCACCTCGTCGTGTAATGCAATGAGCGTATTCAGTGCTTCACCTAAAGTTTTTCGAAAATATTTTTTCCGATAATTTTTGTTAAGTGTTCAACTAATGAAATATGTCAAATTTAATCAGAAATCAATTTCCACTAATAATTTTTGAAATCTAAAGTCCAAAAAACAATTTCATCATTTTTTTTTGAAAATAGGTTTTTCCGATCCATAAAAGTATTGCACTACTTTTTCCAATTTGTTTTATTGTAAATTAAAGGAGGGTTTTACGGAGATTATGAATGCGCCTGAGATGAAAATAGGCTTCAGACTCATTCCAAATCTGTTTTTAAAATTTTCTAAAACCACCTAGAAGCCGAGAAAACAACCCTCAAAACAATGGCCTAGAAAAAAGGGCCACCGGCGAAAACTAGTCCGCAGGCATGAAAAGTCCAAAAAAATGAAAAACAAAACATAAATTAAGATGAAAAAGCATTAAAAAGGACTATTATAAGATTATGCATAACTGTTTATTAACGAAACACGAAAAAAGCTCATAGGAAAAAGTTCGGCCAGGTGGCCCTTTTTTCTAGGCCATTGTTTTGAGGCGTGTTTTCTCGGCTTCTAGGTGGTTTTAGAAAATTTTAAGTACAGATTTGGAATGAGTCTGAAGCCTATTTTCTTCCCAGACGCATTCATAATCTCCGTGAAGCCCTCCTTTAAATTATAAATATGTTCAAATCTGATCAACCAATTTAAAAATTCGCTGCAAGACCAGCGGAATATCACAATAGAAGTTGTCACGGGAATACGGTCGTTCGAAACGCTGAAAATTCAAAAATGTTTCTTAAATCTAAGAAAAATGGCTACCACAATTCCACAAATTTCAAAAATCCCTTCTTGTTTCTCAACAACGTCGATATGGTGTGATTTGAGGTAATCGATTATTTTTTGGCATCTGAAAAGAAAAAGGATTTTTTAAATTAAAATAATTAAAGAGTTGTTATCACAATAAGTTTTGAAAATTCTGGAATTTATAATGAAAATAGTTAACATTTTGATTCCTGGTCAAATACCAAAAAATTCAAACTTTCCTGAAACCGAAAAAGAAAAAATAAATTGATTTTAAGACTCTTGGATTCTGGCAAACAGTCAAAAATACTGTCTTCTCCACGTGGCCTAGAAACCCAAAACTAGTCCCTCTTTTGAAAATCCAGTCTTTCTCAGGAAACTGCTTCTAGCACTCATCAAGGTTTTGCAAATTTTTAAAATTGGTGACCGTCGTTCCTTCAATTTATCGATTTTTCTTAAAATGTTTCGAAATATCGATTTTTCCATTAAATAAAGAAAAATAGACAGTGCCTAGAAAACAAAACCTAGTTCCCCCATTGAAAACGTGACACAGTACCTGTTTAATGACGTTCTAGGTGATACCTACCTAATTTTTTCAATATTTAAAGACCCCATGGCTTTAAGAATAACAATTCAGATGATTTTTTGAGGTATTTCGCATCTTTTCATTGAAAAAAATAGTGGCACACTCTCTTTAAGCTCAAAAATTAAGCCTACCTCTCTTTTATCGTCTGCTCATCTTCCTTCCCTTCCACCTTCGTTCCACCATTCAAAATCTTTTCAATATTCTCATTAATCTTCTTCAAAACCTCCTCATTCTCATTCTCTTCACTTTCAACTTTCACCATCTCCGTTATCGAGCATTTCGGTATCATCTCAAAACTTTGAACTTCTGAAAATCACCATCATTTTTCTTAAAAACTTCTTTTTCTACCGTAACTTACCGTAATCCCCTCCTAATTTCGCCAAAACCACCGTCTCCGATGTCGGATCTACCGTAACCAGATTCCCTTCTACAAACCTTCCGGAATACTTCAGCCCTGTGTCCAGCTCAATTCTTACTCGCTTTCCAATGAGATCAAAATGTTCCATATTTTTTTTTTCTTAAAAATATTTCTTTTTTTTTAATGCTACAGAAAAAAACTCAAAATATCGATTGGAAACTGCTCCTTTAAGCAAAAATACAATCTTTAATTTGAAAAATTGAAATTTATCACATATTATGCAATTTTGAGCATCACAGCCACCATAATGAAAAATATAATAAATTAATTAGATAATTAGATACATAAGTACTGAAAAAAGCCCGAAATGGAATGAGAAAGGCAAGAAAAGAGAAAGAGAAAAAAAGGCACTGCCTTGAAATATATACAAAAAATAGGCCTTAATTAGGCCTTCCAATCCCTTGTCGAAGTTGTTGCATAAGCATGAGGTCCTCTTGAGAAGGGTCATAGATTCGGCCAAGGATTATCTGCAAAATTTTCGGAGAGGCTTTCAGAGAAAATCCTACAAATTCTTTGGTACCTTGTCTTTAAACAATTTCGCAAACAGCAAATAATTCGCAAACATCAACAGCACAAAAGTGACAATATGTTGCCAGTCATTCGTCAAAACCAGCATCCAGAATTGTATGAAAATCAGCGTGAATTCGAAGAAGCACATTGAATTTATAAGATTGTTGGGTTTTTGGAGGACTTTCTGGGAAAAAAATATGTTTTTACAAAAAATAAGTGACAAAACCAAAAATCTTACAAAAAAAGTGTTATGCCGATGATTATCCGGCTGCGCAGCAACTGTTCTTATCAAAACCGATGACTTGGCACGATAACATCTGAAAATATGGTTTTTTGGTGAGTTGAAACAAGAATCTCGGCTTTATGTACCTTCCATCTGGCATTTGAACGGTTTCACCGTCAGAATAGAGGCAGGCATCGTTCCAAGGAAGTGGGCAGGCGCTGAAAAATGTTATTTCGTTGCAAAAAGTTTTCATGGTAATTAAGAATACTATTAATTCTTCCGATGTTTATGATATATTAATTAAATTTTGATTTCCCACAATATGCGATGTTGCAAGTGCGCCCCAGCGATAATGTCTCTAATTCGGCTGGTTCTTCATTTTTTTTTAAATTAAAAAATTAGCGTATTCGATAAAAAAATTTTTAAAAGTGTTCTAGGTATGAAATACACTTTTTAATACAAAAAAAAAATATTTTGGCACAATTATAATGTTTTTTCTCAACTATTCAAACGCTCTATACCTCATACTTCCAATATTCCCAATCTTCGGTCCATCAATTTGTTGCCACGTGCCTAAATGAATCGCCGCCCGATGCAACAAATCCAAATAATTGAGCGGTAGAAGATAGGTCATATAGAGCGAGAAAGCCGTCATTCCAACCACCAGACCCAATTGACATTCCCAGAAAATGTTGATAAGAATGGTTTGTGGAACTCCGAGGCTGGTTTTGTACTGAAAACGTTTGGATAATGTTTAAATCACTTCCATTTGGGTCAAAAGTACCGGCACAAAAATACAAGGTAATAAAATACTCAAATATGCTGTTGATGTTCCAGCAAATATACTCTTTTTGATCCTTAGCACCAAATCATCAATCAATACTGCAATCTCTTCCCGAACTTGTGCTGGATTATTACTACACATATGTAAAACCGATTCAAGGTCGATTTGAGCCGCTGGTGAATCGATTAATCTTTCAGCAAACTTTAAGAAAACCGATTTTTATTAAAAAATCAATAATTAAGCTCACAATTGCCGCATCGATTTCATTTTTCCTCCACTGTCCAAAAAGTACCCGAAATCTATGAAGCCATGCGATAATTTCAGAACGGAAGATCATAATGTATACCATAATACTGAAAATAACTTCTATTCTTAATTTAAAAATATTTTTAAAAAATCTTACGGAAAGAAGAAATAAAGTACTGAATTCGTTGGATAATCGTGACAGACTCGGGAAAAGCTGCAATTTTTGATTTTAAATTTTTGATTTTCCATCTGAAATTTTTATCAAACCTGAACAAAAAGCTGGTAATGATAAGGGTCATCAGGGGGGTTTTAATGACGGCATATTCGATGACCATAAGAGTTGATTGAACAAATTGCGTTTGATTGATTGAAATTGTTGCAATTAGGTCGGTTATCTGGGAAAAAATGGATTTTTAAAAATATAATTCGCCAAAATTGAAGATGTTTACAGTTTGGAAGCTTAAAATTTGAAAATCTTAAATTTTAGCTTCAAAACAATTTCGAAATTCTGAAAATTGGTCAATTTTGAAAACTTTAAAGAAACTCAACAAGTTTTCCAGATTTTGTGCTCATTTTAAAACTGAAATTTTCGATTTTCATAGTTTGCGCTTTAATTGAAATTTATCTCTGAAATTTAAGCTTTAAAACGCGCCAACAATTAACGTTTTGCCGAGGAAAAGTTTCCAGAAATGATTTAGTTTAGTTTTAATTTGAAAATTTTCACGGATTGTAATTTTCTTTTACATTTTAATTTTTTTCATTTCCAAACATTTAAAAAAAAGAAGCTATTACCGTTTTCCAAAAACACATGGTCACTCTCCATCCGAGCAGAAGTCCGACGCATGATAAAAAATATGGATTTATCAAGTGGAATTTCTAAATAAACTGTTTCATAAATATTTCATTTTCAGAATATTCTCAAATCACCAATGAGTAATGCCAATACGATTTCGGAAGCCACCACAACGTCTTGTAAATATTCAGGTATTGAAGAAACAGCGCCAAAACTGAATAGAGGAATAAAGTGCATTCGAAGAAGAGTTCTCCTTGGGTGAACTGTAAATCAGGCCAAATCGGGTGTACGGATATCGTCACTCCACTGGTGGCGGTAGAAATCGGGTTTCTTGGTAGTATCGGTGCAGGTTGAGGTTGTGGTGCTGCCATTACAGGCGGAACTGTTCGTTTGCCGCTTTTTGGTGGCATCTTTAATGTATTGGGCTATAGCTTTCGTTTTTTTTTTTCGAACTTGCAGCGATTAAATATTAGAAAGGAAGGGAACCATTAAACAATTGTTGAAATTATATCTTTGTACACTAGACACATTTTTTAATCAATAACAAATTTATTGGGAACAAATAACATTTATTGTGGTGGGGCTCCACGTCCGAATCCTGCTCTGTAAACTGGAGCGGCTCCTGGTCCAGCTTCAGTAGTCTTCTCGGTTCTGTAAGCATCACGATCTCCCTTCTCTCCTGGAGCTGAAAAAATATACGATTTTTATCAATAGCAATTAATTATTTTATCGAAAAAAAAACATTTTCCGTCTCGACTCCGAATAGAAATGGGAAAAGGATGAGATTTAAAAAAAAAAGCTTACCGGAACGTTGAACTCTGTCTCCAGATGGGACACGGATCTCTCTTGGCTTGGTCTTGATGGTTTGTGGGACAATTTCCGCTGGGAGAGCCAAGTACTCACGAAGGTAGCTGATTCCGGCATCAGTCAAGTACCAATAGTAATGGCGCCAGGCGAATTGTTCCTTGACCAATTCGCGGGAAGCGAGTGACTAAAAATTAAACGAATTTTTTAATAAGAATTAGTATTATAATAAAATTTAAAATGTTCACTGAAAAAAACTCACTCTCAAGGTCTTGATAACCTCAAGGTTGGTAACTCCCTCAATGTTTGGGTGAGTTTTGGCATTGTAGTCCTTCTTGGCAACAGCTACTCCCTCATTGAAGAGGTATTCGTAGATAATCTTGGTGTTTTGTTTACGGATGAACATGATGACCGCAAGTTCTGGAAAACAACCATTCAAATTGAAGGTCGAAACAATATTAATAAAGTGAAAGCAGTATAGAAAATCGATAAAAACCGAAAAAGTGAAAATTTCTATGAATTAACGGGAAAAAATCGGTAAAAAACAAGGTTTACAAACAAAATACTTGTTTTAAAACAAGCAGAATATTAGGATTTAATTTTTAACATATTGAAATTAAAGATATACACAGTTCAAAGTATTTTAAAAGTCTCTCGGCGAAAAAAACGAAAAAAATTTTCTGAATTTTCGTTGGCCAATGGTAAAGATAGGGGCAGCCACGCACACATAGTATTGAAGGACACACGCCACTTTGTGTTACCGTACTTTTCTGCGTGGCACCCCTATGCTTAAGCATAGGAAGAGAGGAGGAATTTTTTAACTTTTCTTTTTTCTTTTTTTTCGTCGTCCTATTTTCCGAAATTTACAATTTTTTGAATAATTTGCATTGAAATTTAAATTGCCGCCACTTTATTGATGTATAAAGCTCTAAATTCCGTTATTTTCTTTTTTTAAAACTTAATTTATATTTGTAGTTCAGTCAAACGTGGGAATCCACAATGAAGGTCGAAACCTGCGTTTATTCCGGATACAAGATCCACCCAGGACACGGAAAGAGAGTTGTCCGTACTGATGGAAAGGTAAAATTAATGTTGTCCTGAAACATTTTTATGTATCAAATTTTCTAGGTCAACATCTTCTTGAGCGGAAAGGCCCTTAAGGGAGCCAAGCTCCGCCGTAATCCAAGAGATATCAGATGGACTGTTCTCTACAGAATCAAGAACAAGAAGGTGTTTTAGTTTTTTGTTTCCAATGTGTACAAGGTGTATTTTTAGGGAACTCACGGACAAGAACAAGTCCAAAGAAAGAAGACCAAGAAGACTGTCCAAGTTGTCAACCGCGCCGTCGCTGGATTGACCCTTGAGGCTCTTCTCGCCAAGAGAAACCAAACCGAGGATTTCCGTCGCAAGCAACGTGAAGAAGCCTCGAAGGCCGCTAAGGATGCCAACAAGGCTGCCCGCGCCGCCAAGCAAGCCGCTAGCAAGGTAATTTTTGTAGATTATTGGAAATTATTCTGAATTCTTTTAAACATTGCATGCTATTAGAACTCGTGAAAAGATTTATGTTTTCATGAGTGTCGAAGTTATGCAAAATAAAATGTTTTTAATTACAATCGAGAGACGTTAACTTTCTGGTTACAAGTTATTTGTTTCCTATTTAGTCGGTAAGTCTTTCTTGTAATTAATCACAACATTTAAAATTCATAATTTTTATTTCGTCTAATATTTAAAATTTATTTTCAAAAATAAATATCCTAATTTCCAGGAAAAGAAGGCTTCGCAACCAAAGCAACAACAAAAGGCCGCCAAGAACGTTAAATCTTCAGCCCCAAAGGTCGGAGGAAAGCGATAAGTGCACTCGGCAAGATTTTTTGTTATTTGCAAATAAATATTGTTGATCATTTTTTGAATTCCGATGGGAACAAGGCATTGTCATTGAATAATTGACTTCTTCTATTTTGAAGGAAAATTAATATTTAGAGACATGAAAGTTTCAAATTCAAGATGGATGCGACGACACGGTTAACTAATATTAATTTCTTCATCGAAAGCACGATTCTGACAGCTGCCATATCTTTATGGGCTTATAATGCTTTACTAGAGGCGCCGATACTTTTAGACCTGACTCCAAAAAAAGATATTGGTGAATTAATAGACTCTAACAAAATGTGCCCATTTATGATGGATGTTGAATATGATCCGGGATTCAGTGGTAATTGTTAAAATGTTCTGAAAAAGGATTTCAAGTCAATTTCAGTATACGGGTTTACAACTCCGCTTACCTATGATCTTCTAGTCTCAAAAATTCAAACAATAATGGCTTCCGATTTCGATAAGAAAACAAGTTGGATTTTAGAACAATTCCATGGAAAACACTTGTTTAATGAAGTGTTTTTCTCCTTTCATTTTTTGGTGATTGATTTTATGGGGAAATGCTGAAACATCAAATTATTAAGATCTCATTTCTTTCAATGACTCTGACAATCGGAATCATTCAAGTTTGTGTTGTGGAGCGATTATCAAAATTTATTGAAGATGTACAGAAGAGAAAAGAAGTCGGGGAGAAGGAAAAAGAGCAGCTGGGGAGATATTTTAAGTAAATTAGACATTTCGGAGCATTTCAAATGAAAACATTTTTCCAGACATTATGCAACAGAAAAAGTTCTGGTTCTAGCTTATGTGATCGTTCAATTTCATATGGATGCTGTAGAACCAATGTAAATAAGATTAGTTCCATATTTGTTAGGAAAAGTCTTGAATTGATCGTTTAAGAATAATATTTTGTGGAAAGAGCGTAACCTAGATTTGGGTTTCTAGGCCATAACCAAAATTTCGTTTTGCACGTTTTTTTTTCACTAAAAAATGACTTTCTCACTTTTGAAGTTATAAATGTCCAGTAAATCCAAACATTCTAGGCCTGTCTTCAAAGATTTTTCAAATTTTGTGAGATGGAAGTTAATAACAATGACAGATATCACCGATTGCACAATTTTCGGGATTTGTTTCTGTTTTTCGGCGATGATAAATGTTTGTACAGAATTGGTGAATAATAGGATCTTTTTGGTACTTTTTCAGTTGTTGAATTCTTGAATTTCGTCGAATTTCCAGACCCTCAAAAATTCGCCAAATTTGATGAATCGACTACACTCGGATCCAACGATCCTTTCGATTCTTGTCGTCTCAATTGCGGTTTTCATCTTCT
Source organism: Caenorhabditis virilis (assembly GCA_964036255.1). Lineage (NCBI taxonomy): Eukaryota > Metazoa > Nematoda > Chromadorea > Rhabditida > Rhabditidae > Caenorhabditis > Caenorhabditis virilis. The sequence continues at coordinate 18,207,801 of OZ038415.1, read as the reverse complement.
CCTCGTTTTTCTGCATCATTTGCGGACTTTCGTTTCATTATCTTAATGTTTTTTATGCTCAGATGATATTTTTGGAGGTGATTTTAAGTGAGTTTTTGTTTTACTCAATAAATTTAAAATTTTCAGGGATATCGTTGTTGGCTCCGCAGTTGCTTTGTGATGCTTCGATTGACTTTTTCGATTTCAGCGTCAAGGGAGAAAATCTCGTCAGAAATGGTGATTTATTGATTAATTTTCCGAGTTCTGATCGAGCGGTAGAATCTGCTTTGTGGAACATTTTAGAATAATGAAATTATGGTTTTTAGTCAAAAGTTTTTTAAAGACAGTATGCTAGATAATTTTAATCCTATCCACTCATACCATAGTGTTAATAAAATCTTAACCTTTTCAATTTTTCAAAAATACACCTTTTTTCCAGACCGATGAAGAAATCGGTTCATATCTCGCCCGTGGTGGAAACAAAGAAGGTCATTTATCAATTTTGAAATGGATTTACGATTTTAGTTACAATTTATTATGTATATATTTATATTCTCTTTATGTGGTAAGAGTTTAATAACTAAATACTTGACAACGCCTTTAAATAAAATTTCAGTACTACGGTACCACAGTTGCTGGAAAATTGCTTGCCGTCATTTTCACCAGAAAAATTGTGGTTCATCTTCAACGTCTTGCCGAATGCGTTTGTGTGATTCCGAGGGATTTTGAGAGATTAATTTGAATTTTATGTTTACGGGTTTTATTTTTTTGAATTTGGGTTTTTGCATAAAATTTAATTTATTTGTGGATTTTTGGTGTTTTTTGTTCGGACAATTGTTGATTTCTGGGTTTACTGAGCCGTTTTGTATTGAGTTTTTGTAAAAAAGGGAGTAGTTCAAACAAAATAAGCAAGCACCCTGATTTTCGTCAATTTGGAATTCTATGAGCATTTTTGAAAACGTGGCCTAGAAACTCATATTGTTGGAATCTAGGCCACGTTTCTAATTTTGTGTAGAGAACATTCCAAATATTCACTTTTGTCAAAAAACAACCATTTTTAGGTATAATAATGCGTTTTTATGATAAACAAACAGTGTAAAATGTAGCTCTCCTGTTTTACAACTTGTTTTAGGTCAATAAATGACTTAATGCATAAAATTTAGATGAAAGTAAGGAATTCATTAGTTAAACGGTCTAGATTTCTTTTATTTTTATTTTTTGTTTAAATTTCCCGAAATATTACAAAAATTTCCAAAAAAAAAAGTAATTATTCTCAAATCTTCCAAATTTTCAGTTGTCTATGAGCTCCCCGAATCTTACTCTAAAATCACCATGTAAACCAAGCACATCAACTTCTCCAACACCATCACTTGCTTCAAGTTCTCCGACACGTTTAGAATATGGTAAGAAACCTTCATAAGATCCTTGAAAAACGAAAAATTAATCTTAAAGATCGCGAACCACGTAATTTCACAATCTCCGATGAAGGACGTGTACCATTGGGCAATTTAAATAGCGAAAACCGGCGGGAGTTGCAGGAACTCATTGTGAATAGCGTTTTGGAGGAGACGTTGAAAGCGTGGAACGATTTTGAGGAAAGTACGAGGAAGAAACCAAGGGTTGAGAGAAATTTGAAGATTTTTGAATAGTTAACTGAGTTTAGGATGCATTTATGGCACAATGTGTTGATAAGGATGTTAGAACGTATCCAGCAAAACGGAAGAATGAATATTTGGTTGAAGAGGGATCGCAACCTTCAACTAGTTATGGTAAGTTACGAACATTAGGATCCGGGGAGCTCACAAATTGATTTAAAAACATTCATGTCCAAAAATTAGGAAACATCTGATAAAAATAAAAAAAAATAGAATATAGGCATGTCCTAAGAAATTCAATTTGGTTTTCTAGGCCATCCGTTTTCTGTTTTTTTTTCGATGGTAGACCAAGTGTTCAGGAGGCACAAGTACTTAGTTTTGTTAGTTTGCACTTGCATTAAATGCAAAAAATTATTAAAGACAGTTTTTCGTCGTTTTAAGGGAGTTCATATTAATTTTCGTACTGGTAGAAGCTGAAAGTTTCATTTTATTGATTTTCTATCCAAAATTACCAAGAAAAAATTACTTGAACATTTAGTATGTTCCTTTTATGACCTAGAAACCCAAATTGCATTTCTTAGGTCGACTTTTTAAATTTTTATATTGATTTTTCTTACTTTTTCAATTTAAAAAATAGTTTTTCTATCAATTGGCAGATAGTCGTCTTCGTATTCATCTTAATACCATTACTGAGCTCTCGCCCCCTGTCGAAAAACAACTCCTAATTGTCCAGTTCCAGAACACCGCTTCAAAATCAATCGAAAAGTCGAACAAACCGCCGAAACGTTGAAAATCACGATCCCTGATAGGAATTCGGAGCAGAGTGTTAGTGAAATGTCAGCGGAGGAGAGAAGTAGAATAATTAAAGAGAAAACCCTCTTGAATTTGTCGATACTTCAACAACGACGAAAAGCACGGGTGGAAGAGGTGTTGGGAGAGAATAGTGCCGTAGAGGAGGGTCTAAATACCCCTCGTCAAAAATGTATATTGTACAAGTTTGGGCATTGTATTGTGAGTATTTGATATTTATTTTATTTTAATAAAAAAATTGGTCTCTATTTTAAGAGAGCTGAGAAATGCCCTTATTCACATAGTGGAGACGTTGAGCAGAAAGTTGGGGCAATATCAAGCATACGAGTAAAAGATTGGCCCAAAAGAACATCAGATGTAGAAATTTGTCCGGTAAGGATATTAATGTTTTTCAAAAAGCAATGAAAATTAGTTTTTAAGGGTTATTTGAACATGGTATGTTGGGATATGGAATGTAATCTACGACATGTTGCACTTCCAAGGGAAACTGAGAATTTTTAACTTATTTCTTTTTGTTCTTCTTTTAAATATTCAAACAATACATATTTTCTGTATTTTTTGTTATGTTGTGATTTTCTAAGCAAAACAGTCTCCAAAAAGTTGATTAAATAAAAAGGAAACACCGGAAAAATAATTTTCCGCCGGAGCTCTTAAAAAGAAAGTGACGCGAGAGAAAGTCAGTTACAGTGTTTCGTTACTCAAATATTCCTGATCATTCGTTGGTTTTGACCTACCCAGAAAAGCTAAGTCTCGCACAAAGTCGTGATATTTTTACATGCGAGCGGTTGCGCTGCGGTCTTTTAGTAGAAAATGGATGATCCAAAAATTTTAAGTTGACAATACGTCGCTGTGAGATTCTGAACATATTTCTGAGCATGTTCCTTTAATGTTGTCAAAATTGTCTGGCGGGAAATTTGAATTTTATTATTTGGTTTATAAAAATTCTCGATTTCGGCCTAGTTTTTGATTCTTAGTGTCCTGGTTTAATTTTGGAGCAGTCCCGAAGCAGTCCCTAAAATATAGTTTTTCCTGATTGTGATTTAAATAAAAATTTATTCAGATCAGAGCAAGCAAAAGCACAATTATAAAATCTACTTTAATCTATAATTAATAGAATAATTGCGGCCGATTAATAATATTTCAAGATTTTCTTCAATAATTGTTAGCCCACGTGAACTTGCATCGGCTAAGACATTCTCTACAACTTGTTTAACATCATTTTCACAAGCGTTATCAATTATTGAAACAAAATTTGTAACAATTTCGATGTATTCTTCGAAATGATGACGTGTTGCTGCCTTGCGAAAGTAATTTCTAAGAAAAGGAAATAAAGAAAATGCAAAATAAATGAATAAAACTTACAAACAATCCTTCGATTTCACCCAGATATCAATTATTTGAAAACGCTGAAAAAAGTTGTCATAAAATTGTGAAGAAAACCGATTGACCGCCTTGTGTCGTTAATTAAACTAACATTAGAAATAAGCTGGTTAGAAATGGAAATCATATAAAGCGATCTAATCGTTTCATCGCGTGTATTTATTTCACATCCACCACGGGCGAAAAAGTTCTCGAGTGAAACATTAACAGCAGCAAAAAGGTAGTGACACGCAAGATCATGATCATCTTCAGAAATAGCTTTTGCGATCATTTCCATCGGGCTGAGCTTGACCAACTCTTCCTGAAAGAAAAACATAAATATAGTAAAGCTAAGAAAAACAATCACCTCCGGAACCAAATCACACCAACTGTATTCGTTCAAGTCATCAAGGTCTGGATTGTCATCAAGTTCAGGATTGTCATAAACTACTGGATTGGCATACACTTCTGGATTGTCATCAAGTTCTGGTTCGGCAGTTGGCAACGTTTCGAATCGATGATCTTTGAAACAGTTCATATATATATGTGCCTTTGTACATTCTGTGCAGAGATCGGCCCCGCAATCGTAACAGTATGAAATTGCCTGAAATAACTGATTTTGAGAATCAAAATGTGCAGTTTGCATTTTACAGAAGGTAAAAATAGAACAACTGCTTGTCACGGCTTGTAAAAAAAAACCAAGGAAAGAGGAAAAATTTCCGCCCGACAATTCAAGATTTTTGCACAGAAATGGGCGTGGCAAGGAAAACGCAACTGTGGCACGCGATATTTTACAGTAAATAGCGTGCAGTTTGAAGAGGTTTTTCTCTGATCTGTGCTTGCGGACAATGCGCAACCAGCCTGTTCACGCGCGAATGACACAGGTTCATTTTTACAAGCCGTGCTTGTGAGATTTAGATTTTCTGGATAGTTCAAAACCAACTTGTAAGATACAGAAATTTTATGTTGACAATATTCAAATTGCGCTCCATTGGACGACCGTATTTGGCATGAGTCCAAAAGGGTGATTTTGTTTTTTTAAAAGAAAGCCTACGAAAATGGATAATGTTTAAAAGAAAATCTTGCTCCTTAACCTGTGAGACCTGGAATTCGGATTTTGTGCCTTGAATTGGACATGACTATTTGTTTTTTTTTCACGAACCTTATGAACCTATTCAGTTTGAAAAAAAAAATACAAAAAATGTCGAGAAAATCAATGCAGAAATTGCAGAGAAATGCAGAGAAATTGCAATTTTTGAATTTCTCGACATTTATTGAATTTCTCGTTTGAAAATTCTCGAATAAAAAAATAAAGCTCATACTCGATTGAATCTACTGCAACACGAGCACAACGTGTATTCCGGCATATTGTCGATGGCTGAGTTCAATTTTTTCAAGCCCATACATTTTTCACAAGTTGAACGTTGGCTATTCTGACCACTACTTTGCAACGAATTCAATGGTGCGGAAGATGATGGCGGCATTATCTAAAAATATATTAATATTTATTTTCAATTCTGGAAAAAAACAATTGGAGCAGGCCAATGTTGTTGTTCTTTTTTCGGTGGAGAGTACTTGAAACAAAATTGAAAAAAGCTAAATTTTCAAATTTGGGAAATCATGAAAATGAAATGTTTTTTAACGTCGGCAATGTTTTGTTTATTTGATAAAATCTCTGATGGGCCTATTCCGTTTGAAAAAAAATCAAAAAATTCCGATAAATTCAATGCAGAAATAGCAGAGAAATGTCGAGAAATATTGTCAAGATAAAAATTTCCGGCCGCTCATTTTGCGGAGTGTCGTTGGGAATTTCCTCGCTTCACAACCGCGACGCGCAGGACCAACTGATAAATTTGAATTTGGGCGCGTTGCGAGGAAATTCCCAACGACACTCCGCAAAACGAGCGGCCAGAATTTTTTATCTTGACAATACCGAGAAATTGTAATTTCTTTTTGAACTAGTTTTCTTCAAGACCCAAACGAAATAATCTGTGTCCCTTTAAACAATTTTATGGAAAATGTTTGTTTTTGTGTCTATCATTGTGGAAATTTTACCAAAAAATCAGTAGCGAGTCCCAATCAGGGGTGCCGCCGAAAAAGTTTTTGACCGAAAAAAAATAAATTTTTTCGTCGGCCAGTAAAAAATGCCGAAAAAAAATAAATTTTTTCGTCAGCCAGGAAAAAATGACGAAAAAAAAATAATTTTTTTTTCGTTTTATTGGAAAAATACCGAAAAATAATTTTTTCGGCGTTCCAAGTGATTAATGAATCATATTTCATCAGAAAGAAAACGATTTTAAGGTTTTCTACCTTCATTCAGTTAAAAATTAGTAAAATAGTTGGAAATTGATGTAAAAAAATGGTATATTCAAATTTAAAAATCTGTTTTCCGTAAGACGGAAACACCGAAAAAAATTGAGGATAGAAAACCGAAAAAAATAAAATAAAAATTTACGCGCTTCGCGCAACCCGAAATAAATAAAACTTTTTCGGCGTAAAACACCCGAAAATCACGAAAACCGAAAAAAAATCGAAAAAAAACGGCAACCCTGGTCCCAATGGCCCTTTGAGGTCCAAAATATCTGATTTAGGCCCAAAAAGCCTATCTGGGTAGAAAAAATAAAAGACTGAGAAATTGCAATTTCTCGGTATTTCTCGGCATTTCTTTTTCAAACTGAATAGGTCCATAAAACATAATTGGAATGAGTATGCATTCTATTTTCTAACGATTCAACTCCATATCAAAGATTAAATTAATATGATTAATTACATCACCCACTGACTACAATGACAACTGTAGTAACATGGTCGACCAGATGAGCAAAAACGACAAGTAAGCATATTGCGAAATTGAGAAAAAACTGCGAAAAAGAAAAAATTATTTTTTCCACTTTTTGTACACGTAATTAGAGAGCGAATGAGCGTCCTGTTAGGTTGTGTTTATTTACGATGCTAGATGGAGCGTACTTTCATTCCATCACATACTCACTCACCCTAGGGGTGGCCCGATTTCGCGTTCAACTCAACTCGAAACACAATTGATGATATTTCCATCCAAAATCGTTGTTTTCTCGCCAATAAAGGTCATAGTGATAAATTTCGGAGCTTATTAATGTAACCGGGACGAAAGTAGAAATCAGCTATGTTTTTGACTTTTAGGGATTCTTCACGTAATATTACACGGGGACTAGTTTTCGTCCATGAAAACTTTTTCTAGACCATTGTTTTAAAGCGTATGTTCTCGGCGTCTACGTGACTTAGGAAAAAACAATTTGGAATGAGAAAGGTTTTTTTTTCCGAAAAGTTTTTTCCGACCAACCCCACGGTTGTAAAAAGAAACCGAAGAAATGGAAAAAATTTCGCCCGACAATTGGAAAATTAGTGCACAAAAATGGGCGTGGCACACCGCAATTTTTTCACTTTTGTTTTTTCGTTGGCGGCAATTCAAATATTTGAATTTTTGTGTGCGATTTCCAAAATGGTTACTTTACATACCGTGCTGACCAGTACAAAGAAACAATTCTTAACCACCATAATTGACACTTCGGAAACAGCAATTTTTAATATGGACATTTCTTAGCTCTCTGAAAATAGATACCAATTTTTTTATTAAAATAAAATAAATATCAAAAACTCACAATACAATGCCCAAACTTGTACAATATACATTTTTGACGAGGGGTATTTAGACCCTCCTCCACGGCACTATTCTCTCCCAACACCTCTTCCACCCGTGCTTTTCGTCGTTGTTGAAGTATCGACAAATTCAAGAGGGTTTTCTTTTTAATTATTCTACTTCTCTCCTCCGCTGTCATTTCACTAACACTCTGCTCCGAATTCCTATCAGGGATCGTGATTTTCAACGTTTCGGCGGTTTGTTCGACTTTTCGATTGATTTTGAAGCGGTGTTCTGGAACTGGACAATTAGGAGTTGTTTTGCGACAGTGGGCTCCGGAGAGCTCAGTAATGGTATTAAGATGAATAAGATGACGATTATCTACCAATTGATAGAAAAACAATTTTTTAAATTGAAAAACTAAGAAAAATCAATATAAAAATTTAAAAAGTCGACCTAAGAAACGCAATTTGGGTTTCTAGGTCATAAAAGGAATAAACTAAATGTTCAAGTAATTTTTTCTTGGTAATTTTTGATAGAAAATCAATAAAACTAAATTTTCAGCTGCAACCAATACTAAGAAAATTAATATGAACGCCCTTAAAACGACGAAAAACTGTCTTTAATAATTTTTTGCATTTAATGCAAGTGCAAACTACCAAAACAAAAACTTGTGCCTCCGAGCACTTGGTCTACCATCGAAAAAAAAAACAGAAAACGGATGGCCTAGAAAATCAAATTGAATTTCTTAGGACATGTCAATATATTCAATTTTTTTAATCTTTTGTCATATTTTTCCTAATTTTTGGACATGAATGTTTTTAAATCAATTTGTGAGCTCCCCGGAGCTTAATTTTCGTAGCTTACCATAACTAGTTGAAGGTTGCGATCCCTCTTCAACCAAATATTCATTCTTCCGTTTTGCTGGATACGTTCTAATATCCTTATCAACACATTGTGCCATAAATGCATCCTAAACTCAGTTAACTATTCAAAAATCTTCAAATTTCTCTCAACCCTTGGTTTCTTCCTCGTACTTTCCTCAAAATCGTTCCACGCTTTCAACGTCTCCTCCAAAACGCTATTAACAATGAGTTCCTGCAACTCCCGCCGGTTTTCGCTATTTAAATTGCCCAATGGTACACGTCCTTCATCGGAGATTGTGAAATTACGTGGTTCGCGATCTTTAAGATTAATTTTTCGTTTTTCAAGGATCTTATGAAGGTTTCTTACCATATTCTAAACGTGTCGGAGAACTTGAAGCAAGTGGTGGTGTTGAAGAAGTTGATGTGCTTGGTTTACATGGTGATTTTAGAGGATTCGGGAAGTTCATAGACAGCTGAAAATTTGGAAGATTTGAGAATAATTACTTTTTTTTGTATTGAAATACTACGCTCAAGGTTGGCTTTGTAGAGTTAAGAAATGTTTATTAGTTTTTAAAAAACTCAACAAAAAAGTCAAAAAATCTTCATTTCGTGTATTACCTTAATCTGTCTCGCTTCTATTCTTCTTCATTCCCTATCCAGTTTTCCAAATCATCCAATTCCATAGCTCGAATCTGTTCTTCGTGCCAACCGATTGGTAATCGTTGAAATGGTTCATTAACATGCACCTGAAAATATAATTGGAATGTACTATGGATCAAATGAAATAATGATATTATAAATGGTACTCGATAATACGCGGTACAAACTGAAAACTATTTTCTTGAAATCCTTTCCCATCTAATTTTGCATTAAATTAATTTTTGAACATTTTCAAACTGCGCTCAATTGAAAACGTTTCCAATTGAATACGAAAAATTTGGTCTTTCAAACAGGACTCACCTTTTTTTTTCTTAAAAAGTTGGTGATGTGCTATTTAATAAGACTCATGAAACTATATCCAAAATAAAGAAAAACCGTTGTCAAGATCATTCGGAAAACAAAATCATAATCGACAAAACAAAAAATTTTTTTCAAATTTGCTTGAAAAAAATGGCTGAAGTTTTTCCTAGTCCGCAATTTTTTAAAATTCTATTTAACTCCCAAATGACGAAATTAATATTTTTTTGCATTTCTTTTGGATTAAAGCAACTACTTTTTTTCATTATTTCTTGAAAAAACCTCCAAGTTCGTGCATTTTCTCTCAAAACATATTTGTAAAATTATTTTTTTAAATAAAATTAAGTCGATAAATGGAAAATCACATTCTACTTCTACAATTTTTTACAATTACTGAAAAAACGCGTTATAAAGAAAACGAACACATGTGTCTACGCATACCACCATTCTGAGCTCATGTGAAACATTTTTTACTTACTTCTTGTAATTCTTCTTCATGATCAGCTGGCAGCGGAGGAAGTGGCACCGGAGGTACCAGAGGAACTGGCACCTGATGGGAAGCTACCAGAGGAGGAGAAGCAACAAATTTCTTCTGGCAATTTTTTTTGGCATTTTTTATTGGTTGCCCCATTTTCTTTACTTTTCTAAGTGTTTTTGTTCTTGTTTTTGATTTCGATTCTTTCTTCTTACAACATCGTTTCTTCCAAATGCAACCAACGATAATTGTTGAAACGATCAGGACAATGAAAACGACGACTATTATCACAATAGTAAGTGTCCATGATCCACCGGCTTCCGGCATTTTCTTAAGTGGGTTGACAACACAATAATGTTCATCGTTGCTCCTCTTCATACAAACATGTTCCGTCGTGCAATCTCTGGAAAAAATGAAACAAAACACTCAATGAAATAACTTCAGTGCTTCAATCATTCTACAAAAAAATACTTACATATTAGACTTGCAATTTTTTCCATTTTTAGCAATTGATTCTCCATTAACATTTGTTGTACCCACAATCACCATTCTATTATTCTCCCGATCACAGAATGCATAATTGAAGTGTTTTGGGATTGGTTTGTCTGGTTTACAAGAACTGTTAGTCGTGTATATCTTCTCGCCCACTTTGAATTCATTCTCACCGCTTTTCACCACTGAAATAGAACTCTTTTTTTTCGAAAAAGACAAAAAAAACAAGACAAACATGATGGACAACAGTGGCCACGTCGACAGATTCCTCCATCTTCTGAGCATTTTCCTGAATCGATATCCGACGGAGAGAAGTCACTACATGCTGGTTCGTTGAATAATGGTGTCGCACCGTCTGGACACGCCCACAATTCCTTATCATTACCTAAAATTGTTGAAAATTATTGATTTGAATAAATTTTCGAGAAATTTACCTTCGCAGCAATGTTTGCTCTTCTTATCACACCACTTATCCATAACCAGTTCGGGGTCTTTATTATTGCAACTTGCAAAACTGGAACACTGTTTGAGCGGATATTGCAATGTACCAACTTCACAATCTTTGTTGTGTCCTGAATTTTTATTATCATTTTCACAAATTTTTAAAATTTGAAAACTTACTGAAACAACACATTCTGACTTTTGTCAAATTGGCAGCAGCAACACATTCAGGACTGAAAAAAAGATAAATAAAAAACTAACAAGAACATTGATTAGGGTGAGGTACAGAAACTATTTCCTAATTGGTACACTTCCAGTGTAGAACTAGTATACTTACTCCGTTTTCGAATGCTTGTTTGCCTTGGCACTTCCCTGACAATCTTCATTTTGTTGACAAAACGTGTTACTTTTGGACAATGAAGCAACAATGTCTTCATGTTTTGAATGATCACAGACTTGAGCCACTGCGCAACATCCCTTGTTAAATTTTATGTTTCCGTCATTGTCCGCTGTTTGAATGTCCGTTCTTCCTCCTTTATCTTCTTTATTTTCGAAACAAAATGTGTCCGATCCGTGAGATGCCGCACAGTGCGAATTGTTATTGCATCCGACCAAGTCCATCTCATTCGCATTGATTATTGGTTTTATGTTGGTGAATCCAAAGTTTTGAACTGAAAACTTCTAATTTAATTTTGATCAATAATTCAAGACAACCCACATTTATAGCAGAACCTTAATGGAGCACCATTTTTTCCACTTTTATCTAATAATTCTTTTGTGAACATCGGGTGAGATGCCGCACCGCAAAACTCTTCATTTTCCCTGTTGCAATCCGAATTTTTTCCGCATGTTTTCGGTTTTGAGGAGTCCGACTTTTTAAAATCTGCAAAATATCGTTTGAAAATACAATCAGTTTTATGAGATTTCAATCAAAGGTTAAGATCCACAAAATTATGAAAAACATCTAACAGAAATGAATTAAAATGAAAAATATAACTGACCTATTGGCAAGAAATTATCGATTAATCTATATGTGAACGAGTAGGGAATTGCTAAAAATTATCAATTTTGTGGTTATAATTGATGAAACATACGGCATGCAATGACCTCATTTCCCAATCTCACATTGTACCACTTCGTATCAGATGATTCAGATTCAACGGGTCCCCACGAATACGGTGCCATTTTATCCTGCGTGTTGAATGAATGCATTTTTGTTGGGCAAAACGTGTCAAGGTTTCCTGAACGTTTTTAATTATTGTAAAATTATAAAGATTTATTATTACCGCAACAAAAAATTTCACTATTTTTACGATAACAAATCGAACCCGATGGACAATGATCAACTACCGAGCAAGCTTCTTGTGTGCGTGGTTTTCCAGTTGGACACTTTTCTTGAGCATTCGTTTGAATGAAGGTTAATCCAAACAGTATTATTGTAATATGAAAGTATTTCATCTGTAATGTTCTTTTTTTCATTGAATAGTTCTCATAATTCTTTGTTCATAATTCATTCTTACAATCTAATAAGATTCCGTTCTCGTTGAAAACTTAAATGAAACCTATGAGTAATGAATTAATACTGTGAATTTGAATTATCATTTGAATTATTTCATGTTGGATGGGTGGTCACGTTCAGATTATATTTACTTTCTATTTTTATGTATTTTTTCTAATTTCTAAAAAGCATTTTTTTTATTTTTGAAATTATTATGATTGAAAAACACAGATTTTTGTTGTATTAAAGGAGGGCTTTACGGAGATTATGAATGCGTCTTGGAAGAAAATAGGCTTCAGACTCATTCCAAATCTGTTTTTAAAATTTTCTAAAACCACCTAAAAGCCGAGAAAACAAGCATCAAAACAATGGCCTAGAAAAAAGGGCCACCTGGCCGAACTTTTTCCTATGAGCTTTTTTCGTGTTTCGTTAATAAATAGTTATGCAGAATGCTTATAGTAGTCCTTTTTAATGTTTTTTCATCTTAATTTATGTTTTGTTTTTCATTTTTTTGGACTTTTCACGCCTGCGGACTAGTTTTCGCCGGTGGTCCTTTTTTCTAGGCCTTTGTTTTGGCATGTTAATTTCAAATTAACGAGTCAACAATAATGAAATATCGCGCATAATTTTTGACTTTACGGCAAGTATGCTCTACCGACCACGATTAGATGTTCCCACAAAAATGTTGGCACATAATAAACGCTACGCTTAGAAACACTCATACCAAATCGTACCAAATCTGTTTTTCTTAAATTTTCCTGAGAGCACGTAGAAGTCGAGAAAACGAGAAAGCGAAAAAGATCGGCCAGGTGGAAATGTTTTCTAGGCTATTGCTTGGAAGCCTGTTTTCAAAAACCTTGACGAACGAGTTCGTTATCAGCCCAAATATACTCAACAATGCACAAAAAACAACTCACTAAATTTGACAAAACAAGTCAATAAAACTTTGGGTCTCGGAAAAGCTGAGATTAATTATTTTCACATAATGTTCTAACAATTGTAAAATCGATAATATCTACGTGTACATGAAAAAACAGTACATGAAAAAAAATACATGAAAAAACAAATATACCGAAGGCGGCGAATGGCCTAACAATTGCAAACACTCTCACATTAGCATGCTCTCTCGCGCGCGGCCGAGCGGTTAGGCCATTCGCCGCCTTACCCTGTAAATGTGCTTTTTTCGTGTACTAGAAAAGGAAATTTCGATAAATTGTTTTGCTTGTATAGGTTTTGAAATATCGAGAAGAATATGAAAATGGAATAAAAACCCAAATTCACTAAAGAATCCTTTTAAGATTTATCACCAAAATGGTACCACTAGAGCCAACCATCCATTTTCTATAGTCTTCAAACGCTTTTTTGACAGCCTTTTCCTGATAATCCTTCTCAGGCATATGAAAGTTTGGATTAACTTGCTCGGGTCCCTGAAATGATCATTGAGATAAACTTTGAAACTCATGACAATTTAATGGTACTCGATTAGACTTGTCGCGAAGAAAGTTCGGCCCGGCCGCCAGGGCGCCCGGCCGGTCCTAACACGGCCCTAGGGCCCATGGCGGGCCCTTCGGAAAGCCAAGGCCCGGCCCTGGTGCTTTATATATTTTTTTGTTTTTTTTTCGAAATAGATAACATATTGGCATATTGAACAGGATGCTCGAAAATTGGCTGAGGAATCTTACGTTTCAGTTGTTCCTTTGATTTTAGTCACCAAACTGTTAAAATTCTAGTTTTGGGTAAATAAAACCGATTTTTTATCTAGTGTAGCATATATGAACTGTTCCATGTTAACTTTGTTCTTTGTTTTACATCGTGTTGTTTAAATTTAGTCAATGAAAAAAAAAACAATGAAAAAAATTGGGCCGGCCCTCGGTCCCGTTGCATGAGGGCCGGCTTGGGGGCCTAAACGACAAGTCTGTACTCGATAATACCCTGTAAAAACTTCTCAGGGAAAGCAATGCGCCAGAACATTCCAATTTTGTTTGGGACTGCATCGAAATTTGTCCTGGGACGCATTTCGGGGAAGTGTGCGTATAATAAACGGTGAAAACATCACATCTCACAAATACCGTATACCTGAGATAGCCATGCGCCTTTAAAGCCACTTTTTTGAGGTCATCAGTTTGGTGGTTTGTAACTTTTGAACGGCTTTATCAATTTAAACAATCTATAGGTTTTCAAGAAATAATGAAAAAAAAGTTAGTAAAGTGGTGTCCCTTGTATAAACTAGGTTCACAGAGATTCGAGTGGATGAAAACCAGCTTTAAACAACAAAAATAAACGCGAATTATTTTCAAGAAGATTTATTAATTAAGAAACAAGAATTTAATACGAAAGAATGGTTAATAAATTTGCAAAGAACAAAATAAAATACTAGCCGCAGCTAGAAACAATAAAAACGAGCCCTAACTGGCTTAAACACGAGCTTGTTTTCTTTCCACAACAAAACTAATGTGACGCCCGAGAAGGTGGCCTAGAAACACAATTTGCGGAAGCTAGTCCCCCTGGGTTGGGATTCTAGTCCTCGGCCATTTATCTCAACATCCCCCTCCTTTAGAAGAACAGGCTCCTGACTGTTGGGATACATCATAAAATAATACGGGTAGAAGGGATATGGGGTCGAACATTTATCACATTGAACTGACTGTTCTTTAACGATTTTCAGCTTGTTCCTGTCCCTTTTTCCACTTTGCCCATTCATCTCAACGCTCTTGGCCTTCATATTCTGAGGTTTCACTCCAATCATCACATCTTTCTCCTGATGCTTCTCTTTCACACTTGTTTCCACTTCCGAACATCTTCCAAATTGATCTTGTGACTTGGCAATCGAAAAAATTTGACGATTTGGCTTGGCACTTGCATACAACTGATTGACTGTTGACGGACCCTGAATAACAAAAGGTTTTGTGACATTTGTCACGTTCTTCGACCATCTGTGCCTCGGTTTGCTCTTGCATCTCATCTTGTCATTCTCACGACCTCCGATTTTCTGCTCACTTCCCCGATCACCAGCTTTTCCAAAGACCTTGTCCTTCACTGAACCTCCCGACACAATGCCTTTACTATACATCACATCTACATTCACTGGACATCTTTTCTCCAACTTCACACGATTCTTCCCAAATGGCAGCTTTCCTTCACTTCCAGCTCCACCAAAATGCTTCAATCTTACTGCATTCACAACAGCTTTCTTCTTCTCCTCAACGACATCTTTCCAGCCGATACGGATTCCAAAACTTTCAAACGAATTCGTGCCCAAAACAGCATATTCTTCATTACTTTCACACACTTGGAACGAAACACTCTTCTTCTTGTGCCTGATTTCAATCGGAACGTCAACTTGGTGAACAATATTCATCTTTGTATTTGACGCATCAATTACTTCCAAATCTTTATCCGTTGCACTTTCCACAAACTTCTCATCCGTCAAGTTTCCTTTCTTGACTCTGCTCCATGTTTTGGTTGACAACAAGCTCACTTGAGCACCACTATCGATAACAATTGTGACATCCTTTCCAAGAATTTTTGCTTGTTCGAGTACTAGGCTTCCAGCTCCAGCATGATTTCCCTGTCGCAGTGCTTTCTCATCACAAATTACTCCGTGCGCGTATGCAACTTTATTGTTTTCCTGACATCTTGCAGCATAATGCCCAGGTTTTCCACATTTGAAACAATTTTTTCCAAATTTGCTTTCAACTGGCACATTTCCATTCAATACATCATTTGATCCTACTGGAACTGCATTAGAACCAGAGACCGGTGATGATTTCATTCCTCCAGGATGGCTAAAACCGTTAACATCCCATTTTCTTCCACCAGGATGACTAGAACCGTTAACATCCAAATTTCTTCCACCAGGATGACTAGAACCGTTAACATCCCATTTTCTTCCACCAGGATGACTCAATCTGTTAACATCCCATTGTCTACTCCTTTCAAAATTATCAGAATATCCCATTTGATTTTCATTCATCAAATTTTCCTCTTCAAACTCCAACGCTATCCTCTTCAACGTCTCATATTGATTTTTCACATCAACTTCCACTCGTTTCATATTCAAAATGCAATGCAACGTCTGATCTCTTTGAGCTGCTCTCAACAATTTCGTAACTTTCAATGGTGCGATTTTCTCATCATCCATATCAAAAGCTTCTTTTGACAACTTTTCAATCAACAAACAATAATCTCTGATCGATTGGTGCTCCAGAATATGCAGTTGATCAAGTTTTCGCATCGACGAGAACGAAATACTGCTTCTTGACTTCTTCAATCTCTCTTGAAATTCCAACATTGTTTCATTAAATGAATCTTTCTTCGGAATGGTTCTAAACACTTGGAGTGCTTTTCCAACCAAAAATCTTTCCTCCAAAATCGTCATCAATTCTTCATCCTTCTCCATTAGTTTCCCATACTTAGATTTGAACGTAGTCAGAAAACTTCCAAAGTTTCTGTCATCATCTCCAGTATATGCTTTTGGATCCGGCAACGCATTTGCTCTGAACGTTGTTTCCATAAAGCTCATCTGCTTTCTCACCAAATATAATTCATCAGATAACTTGCTCCTGTCCGAAACTCCAGTTTCTTGAACAATATCTTCATTCTTCTTAACATTTTCATTAATGCTTTCGAAATTTTCAGACTTTTGAACAAAATTTCCATCTTCCACAAAATGTTTACGAGCCCAATTTTCAGCTTTTATCACACTTTCAGCGATTTCTGGAACTCGAGTTGGTTCAACTTTCGTGAGTATCGTGCTCCTAGGCTTCGGTATTGGTGTTCCTGGTCCATTTGCCAAACTGATCAATTTTTGACGAACATGACCCATCAATTTTTCCGATTTAGAAGAATCATTTATCAATCCTTTCAACCTCTCACAATTCTCCTTCCATTGTTCCATTTCCTTCTGAACATCCTCCAGTTTCAATCTAATATCATGCCTATCCTTATCCATTTCAACCAACTGCAACGAAATCTTTTCATTTTCCAATTCAAGAATTTCCTTAGCATTTGAATCATCCGTCAACTTCATCAAAATTTCTGCCAATTGATCTCCATTGCGAATATTCACACTATTCAGCATATCAATGACTTCTCTTTCATTCTCATTCAATTCACAAAAATTTTTGGCAACATTTTCTTTTTCAGCCGAAGAAATTTCATTTCTTGCCAAATCCAGACTTTGTTCCATCAATTTCAGCTTTTCATGCAACTCGTGCACTTCCATAACCTTCTGTTGAATATCATACATCAATTTTGCATTTGCATCCGAAGCCTCTCTGTTAACAGCTTTCTCATTTTCCACTTCTTCCAAAAAGCTCAAAAATTTCCTTTCATTTTGCTTTTTCTCTTCCAAAAGTTTCAAATTTTCCGCTGACTTCGCTTCCATCCAAACCGCAAGCTTTTCCGTACTTTCAATATCCATTGCTTTCAAAAATATCCAAAGTTTTCTACATTCTTCCATGTACTCAACATTTGCGATCAATTTTTCAGCTTCATCATCTTGATCCTCTTTCAGATTTTCCAATTTTTCCATCAACACATCAAAACCTTCTTTCATTCCTTCGAAAATAGTTTCTCTCTGCGTTTTCGACATCCTTGTTTGAGTTTCAACAAACTTTTCAGCTTTCACAACTTTTCTCCAAAAAGTTTTCAATAATTTTTCCACAACCAAAAATTTGCAAACTCCAAACTTCTTTCCAAACAATTTCAAAATATCACCCGCAACCTCTTGCAACCTTTCTGTTGACTGACAGACGCTTTGCTTCCTGGCGATCTCCTCTTTTGACCATTTTGCATCATCCATCGATTTTACCTCATCGAAGACTCTTTGCAACAACTGATCCATGTTCTCCAAACAATTTTCCAATTCTTTACGTTTCAAATAATTTTTCAACTGCTCACCAACATTTGACATTCCCGAACCAGATGCAACTGCTAATCCATCTCTCGGCACGACCATGTTCCTTGACGAAGACGAGGACGCTGACATCTTTCCAATTTTTCAAATTTATTCTATATCTCTATTTCCAGATATACAAATATCTCAGTATTTATACTCTTTCCACAGAAGAACAAAAGTGAAACGATCCGACGATTCAAATTTTAACGAATTTCTCGGTCTCAGTGTTTGTAAATGGCTACAAACAACAGAACTTGAAAAAAACGAAAAAAACGGCGACGAAGATTTCAAATAATTTGCCCAGACGGTCTGTTTAATGTCAACCTCTAGGTGAAGACCAAACAAAATCCGAACGTACAAAAATTCGAAATTAAACGGCAAAAAAATGCGAAAAAATTCAAGAAAAATCAATAAACCCTCAAAAACACGAAAATTTTGCTATTTCAGCGGTTTTCCAACTCTGAACGGCTTCGGCCCCCAAGTAAAGTGGTGTCCCTTGTATAAACTAGGTTCACAGAGATTCGAGTGGATGAAAACCAGCTTTAAACAACAAAAATAAACGCGAATTATTTTCAAGAAGATTTATTAATTAAGAAACAAGAATTTAATACGAAAGAATGGTTAATAAATTTGCAAAGAACAAAATAAAATACTAGCCGCAGCTAGAAACAATAAAAACGAGCCCTAACTGGCTTAAACACGAGCTTGTTTTCTTTCCACAACAAAACTAATGTGACGCCCGAGAAGGTGGCCTAGAAACACAATTTGCGGAAGCTAGTCCCCCTGGGTTGGGATTCTAGTCCTCGGCCATTTATCTCAACAAGTTGCTTTAATCCAAAAGAAATGCAAAAAAACATTAATTTCATCATTAGGAAGTTAAATAGACTTTCAAAAAATTGCGGACTAGGAAAAACTTCAGCCATTTTTTTCAAGCACATTTGAAAAAAAACTTTCGTTTTATCGATTATGATATTATTTTTAAACCAGGAGTTGCGTGACGCTACGCGGCAAAACTCCTGGACGACGCCTCGCCTTCGGCTTCGCTTTCCAACACGCCTCCGGCGTACCCCCTTTTGTTACATGTGTCTCAAATAAAGATTACTTGTTATGAGATTGCAAACATGGCCTAACTTTTCTTTGAAATCCGGAGTGTGTGAAATAGCGAAATAATTGAAGGTTCGTATTGTCAACTCAAATTTTCTTGATCATGCAAGATGGTTTTGAACTACCCAGAACATGTAAGTCTCTTAAGTATTTTTACCTGCGAGCGGTTGCGAAGGGGACCATAGTTCGAAAAATTGTCCAGACAAAAAATTTCACAAAAATGCACATTTAACCGAGATACAAATATTTGATGAAAGGACACTTTCTTCATTTAAAACGAGGAAGTGGTGAAAGTAGAGAAACGCAGGCAGAAAGTGAAGCTTTTTGTCGATATTTAAAAATTAAACATAGGTTTTTTCGCAGATATCGGTCTTTTATTGATTTTACGCATTTAATATTTTAATTCCCAACTCTAATCGTTTTCATTTTTTTTTCGGAGTAGTCGGCTTCGATTCTTTCTTCTTACAACATGGTTTCTTCCAAATGCAACCAACGATAATTGTTGAAACGATCAGGACAATGAAAACGACGATTATTATCACAATAGTAAGTGTCCATGATCCACCGGCTTCCGGCATTTTCTTAAGTGGGTTGACAATACAATAATGCTCATCGTTGCTTCTCTTCATACAAACATGTTCCGTCGTACAATCTCTGGAAAAAATGAAAAAAAAACTCAATGAAATAACTTCAGTATTTCCACCATTCTACAAAAAAATACTTACATATTAGACTTGCAATTTTTTCCATTTTTAGCAATTGATTCTCCATTAACATTTGTTGTACCCACAATCACCATTCTATTATTCTCCCGATCACAGAATGCATAATTGAAGTGTTTTGGGATTGGTTTGTCTGGTTTACAAGAACTGTTAGTCGTGTATATCTTCTCGCCCACTTTGAATTCATTCTCACCGCTTTTCACCACTGAAATAGAACTCTTTTTTTTCGAAAAAGACAAAAAAAACAAGACAAACATGATGGACAACAGTGGCCACGTCGACAGATTCCTCCATCTTCTGGGCATTTTCCTGAATCGATATCCGATGGAGAAAAGTCACTACATTCTGGTTCGTTGAATAATGGTGTCGCACCGTCTGGACACGCCCACAATTCCTTATCATTACCTAAAATTGTTGAAAATTATTGATTTGAATAAATTTTCGAGAAATTTACCTTCACAGCAATGTTTGCTCCTCTTATCACACCACTTATCCATAACCAGTTCGGAGTCTTTATTATTGCAACTTGCAAAACTGGAACACTGTTTGAGCGGATATTGCAATGTACCAACTTCACAATCTTTGTTGTGTCCTGAATTTTTATTATCATTTTCACAAATTTTTAAAATTTGAAAACTTACTGAAACAACACATTCTGACTTTTGTCAAATTGGCAGCAGCAACACATTCAGGACTGAAAAAAGATAAATAAAAAACTAACAAGAACATTGATTAGGGTGAGGTACAGAAGCTATTTCCTAATTGGTACACTTCCAGTGTAGAACTAGTATACTTACTCCGTTTTCGAATGCTTGTTTGCCTTGGCACTTCCCTGACAATCTTCATTTTGTTGACAAAACGTGTTACTTTTGGACAATGAAGCAACAATGTCTTCATGTTTTGAATGATCACAGACTTGAGCCACTGCGCAACATCCCTTGTTAAATTTTATGTTTCCGTCATTGTCCGCTGTTTGAATTTCCGTTCTTCCTCTTTTCCCTTCTTTATTTTCGAAACAAAATGTGTCCGATCCGTGAGATGCCGCACAGTGCGAATTGTTATTGCATCCGACCAAGTCCATCTCATTCGCGTTGATTATTGGTTTTATGTTGGTGAATCCAAAGTTTTGGACTGAAAACTGCTAATTTAATTTTGATCAATAATTCAAGACAACCCACATTTATAGCAGAACCTTAATGGAGCACCATTTTTTCCACTTCTATCTAATTTTTTTGAGAACATCCAGTGAGATACCGCACCGCAAAATTCTTCATTTTCCCTGTTGCAATCCGAATTAATTTTGCATGGTTTCGGTTTTGAGGCGGCTGAATTTTCAATATCTGCAAAATATCGTTCGAAAATAATTTAACTTTTATGAAATTTCGAATTTTCATTCAAAGGTTATGGCCCAGAATAGTATGAAATATATCTTTTTCTATTGCTCCAAAGTGTATTATGTATCTCTTAAATACCATCAATCTTCTCACTCAAATTGATTCACATTTCAGAAAATTAACAAAAATAATTTTTCCCATTCTAATTTAAAATATTATTCATATGAAAATCGGTTGGAACAATTAAATATTGTCAAGCCTTCCACTAGAATTCTTAGTCTCTCTCTCTCTCTCTCTCTCTCTCTCTCTCTCTCTCTCTCTCTCTCTCTCTCTCTCTCTCTCTCTGGCTCATATTGGGACTAACTTTGGGAAGTTAGTCCTTCGAAGGTAAAATTTTGATCAGAATCAAATTTGGAAAAAAAAAATGTTCAACTTTCATTGTTACAGTTTACTTTGCATGATTGCTGAAAAAAAGAAGTTTTCAACGAAGAATTTATTTCTGAGAATCAAAATTAAAAAAAAAAGAATAACAAGGGAAGTATACGAGCAAAGGATAATTGTTTTGAATGGGAGATACATAGCTCATTGGAAAGATCATATTCTTGTCTACAAGGTACCGTTTTATTTTTTGCCGAGGAACTCCTAGGGGCTTTTTATGGTCCCTCAAAGTTTTGCCCAAATTTACTTCATTTTCCCTCGCACATATATTTGGTAATTCAACAACAGTTTACAACCGAGTTGGTAGTGCAGCGCCAGTGTGATTGACTGTTAACCAGGGTTGCCGTTTTTTTTCGATTTTTTTTCGGTTTTCGTGATTTTCGGGTGTTTTACGCCGAAAAAGTTTTATTTATTTCGGGTTGCGCAAAGCGCGTAAATTTTTATTTTATTTTTTTCGGTTTTCTATCCTCAATTTTTTTCGGTGTTTCCGTCTTACGGAAAACAGATTTTTAAATTTGAATATACCATTTTTTTACATCAATTTCCAACTATTTTACTAATTTTTAACTGAATGAAGGTAGAAAACCTTAAAGACAGGGTGCCAGTTATTTTTACCCCATATGGATTTAATTGTGAAAAATTCATCTTTCTACCGACATTCTAGTATATTCCATGCGAAATCCCGACGAAAAAAAACAATTTTGTAGTTCCGTCCGGTAGATGAAAAAAATTATTTTCAAATTCCCGCCGTACGCTCACGTACGCTTTTTGGCGGGAAGCACAACAATTTGAATTTTTTACATTTTTTTCAAAACTGTTATTTTTTAATTTTTTTAGTGGAAAATGTTTCTTTTCAGTAGAATAACATAAGTAAAGTATGGTGCGATCAGTTTCAAACAATTTTGAGGCAAATTTTATTGAAATACCCGAAAAATAAGAAAAATTCAAAAAAATTCAAAAAACTCAAAAACAAACAAAAATTGTTAAAAAACGATAATGACATTTTTAGAAATCTAAAATGATATGTCAAACTGATCTATTTTTCGGAAAACTGATTTTTTGGGTCGCTGATGAATTGTGTCCATGAAATCTGTAAATGTTTCATTTGTTTCAAAAAAAAATAAACTACAATACCTGTGAAATAATAATTTATTTGCGAAACGTACGTATATTTAATCTGCTTTCAAAATTATAACGAAATTTTCATTTTTGGATGAAAATTGGGAAAATCAACGTTTTTCCCGCATTTTATGAGGAATCCCGGTTAGTTCCTGTAAGAAAAATTAATTTGACACTTATTAAAAATAATTAATGACTTTCAGCAAAAAAAAAGGCTGAAAATCGGTCAAAAACGAAAGAAATTTGAAAAAAACACACAAAAAATTCAAAAATTCAAATTACCGCGCACACACATGACTGCTGTTCATTGGAGCGCACATGAAAATTCAAAACACGCGGTAATTTAAAATCTTATCGCCGCAGCGGCGAAATTTTTAACTGGCACCCTGTCTTTAAAATCGTTTTCTTTCTGATGAAATATGATTCATTAATCACTTGGAACGCCGAAAAAAATTTTTTTCGGTATTTTTCCAATAAAACGAAAAAAAAATTTTTTTTTCGTCATTTTTTCCTGGCTGACGAAAAAATTTATTTTTTTTCGGCATTTTTTACTGGCCGACGAAAAAATTTATTTTTTTTCGGTCAAAAATTTTTTCGGCGGCACCCCTGCTGTTAACCATGAGGGCGAGGGTTGAAAATGGCCCACGCAATTTTTTTTGTTTTTTTTTTGCTGCTTTTGAGAAGTTTCAAGAGTGTTATATTCCTGTTTTCAAATTTTTCGAAGCGCGTAATTCTGTATTTGCGTTCTGTACCATGTTGATTTAGCGGAGTCTCTGTAACCTTTTTGAAGATTCAGGGCAAAATAGGCGAGATTTTACAGTGCGCCGCAAAATTCCAAAGGGTCCCCCCCATGGAAAAATTTTGAAAAAATTTTAAAATTTTAAAATCTCCCCATATTATCAGAGGGAGTCTTACTAATAAATATTTATCGCGCTTTACATGAAACAGTTTGCTTTGTATGGGACTGAAGGTTTCTGTGAGCTGTTGCTACGTGGCCCATAGGTCCACAAGATGGCTAATATTTTGGGAAACACTAAATATTCATTGGTTAAATGTTAAAATTTTAAAATTTTTCCATACGTGAGAGGGAAAATGAAGTAAATTTGGGCAAAAGCTTTGAGGGACCATAAAAAGCTCCTAGGAGACTGTCGGCAAAAAATGAAAACGGTACCTTGTAGACAAGAATATGATCTTTTCAATGATCTCACATTCAAAACAATTATCCTTTGCTCGTACACTTCCCTTGTAAAATCAGATGATCAAGTGGATGGTCTGATGATTGGAAGGGTCCCCATGAATAAAATAAGACATGTGGATGATCTGATCTTGGTGAATCGAATTCCAAGCCGTTTTTCTACATGATGACACCCGTAGCCTGCGGACATGTCGAACTTGCAACGCAAATAAACATTCACAATGAATTTGCGCCGCAAGTTCGACAGATTCTCAAGATAAAATTATTAAAATTCGAAGTGCGTTCTCGATTTCCCTCACGTCACGTCCAGATATTTAAATGACACCTATGTCCACTGAGGCATTTGTCTCATTTCGGCAAATGTCCCAAAATTTCATGCCGTAATGCGGAACCCTGGTTGAAACTCTTTTTTTTCAGGAAGCATTAACAATAAACTCAGAGGGAGTTAAGGCTTGTAAACGGCTTGCGTGCTGAATTGGGCGGCAAAAATATATATGGGTTCCAATCAACTAGGTTTTTCTAAGATTAACAGTGGATTCAAAAGGTAATCTATTTATCGTGAAATTTCAACTTTTCCTGAATGTTCCCGTTCTTATATATATATATACCAGGAAAACTGTCACCGCTTCGCGGTGGTTTTCCTGGTTTGTAGTTCGCCTTCGGCGCACTTCAAGGAGGACTTTACGGAGCTAATAAATGTACCTTAAATTGAAATAGACGTCATTCTAATTACATAGCAGTTAGTTTTCGCCGGTTGACGACCATAAATTTATTTAAAATTTGGTAATCTAAAAGCAATTTCTTTGGATTTCGCTCTCTTTAATCTAAGCTCATCATAATTACCTAATACCTTTTTCTACGCCTCGCCTCCGGCTTCGCCCCTTATAAGCCTTCGGCGTCACTTTCAGTTATTTGGCGAGTTAACACCTTTTGAATTTAGTTGTCGGGACCGAAATTTCTTGATCGAAAAGTATTGGAATGCGAGCCGAAGGCACAGAAGAAGCTCGCCTTCGGCTCGCTTCTTCCGTGCCTTCGGCACGCATTCCAATACCGTTGATCGTATTTCCAACGCCGCTGCGCGGCGAAACGCTCCTAATTTGAAGTTTAACAATTTCACTGGAATATTCTCAAAAAAAACCAACCATACTTGTCACATTTGATTACAATTATTTAATCTTCTAAAATGGTTATAATTAGGTTCTTAAATACAGAAATGAATCAGAAAAGGGTTTTCTTTAATCTTCTTACCCTAGCTAACCTTATTTTTTCCAATTAAAATAGTCATCATCAGTCAGTCATCAGTCAGTCACAACGATCATTTTCTTTGAGTTAATTTTAAAAGAATGAATCTCCTCAGAAATGACAACAAATAAATTTTCAAATTTGACCTAGTTTCTTGACCTATTTTTTCATAAACGTTCATGGAATTTTGACAAAATTTTACAAAAATGAAGAAATGAAAATCCACAATCATTAGGTTTCAAAAAGTCTCTCCGCTTTCGGTCACCCCTATGGTCTACCGGTTAAGTAATCATTTCTTTACGTGATCCGATTCGAGTTCAATTCCACTCAGTAACTTTTGAATTTTACTATGAAAAAAGCTTCGGAAACACAAAAAATTGCGAACAGATTTGTGTTAACAGACACTTTCTCGGCGTTTTCAAATATATAATAGGATAAGGATAAAGAATTACATCCATGAAATGAATTAAAATGAAAAATATAACTGACCTATTGGCAAGAAATTATCGATTAATCTATATGTGAACGAGAAGGGAATTGCTAAAAATTATCAATTTTGTGGTTATAATTGATAAAACATACGGCATGCAATGACCTCATTTCCTAATGTCACATTGTAAAATTTCGTTTCATATTTATACATGTCAGGTTTAAAGGGTCTCCATGAATACACAATCATTCCATCCTCCGAGTTTAATGCATGCATTTTTGTTGGGCAAAACATGTCAAGGTCCCCTGAACATTTGTAATTTATGGGGTTTTAAAGCAAGAATATTAATCCTTATTCCGAGAAATTGGTTTGAAAAAAAAATTCCGAGAAATACCGAGAAATTTGAATTTCTCAGAATTTTTAGAATTTCAGCTTTCTTAAGGACCCAAACGATTAAATATGTGTCCCTTTTATCAGGGATGCGGTCAAGTGAACCGAAGAGGCCCGAAATGCCTGAAAAAACCTTAAAAAATCAATTTAGGACGAAAAATGAAAAAAAAAAAGATTTTTAAAATCTCAATTTGGACCCAAAGCAGACTTTTTTAACGATGTTTTTTTCCGAGATATTCCTCATTATTTCTCGGAACTTCTCCGCCATTTCTGCATTAAATTCCATGCTCCAATAAAATATTTTTTTAAAAATTCAAAAGAAAATTTTTGACAATAAATAAAATGGTAATACTTAAACGGAGAATTTTCACCACACTAAATTTTTTCATAAATTAATGTATGTAGCACGCCGCGGACGTAGTGAAAGCGAAGCCGAATGTGAGCCGTAGGTCGGGAGCAGATTACCACAACAAAAATAGTCTTTCTCTTTCTGATAACATATCGAACCCGACGGACAATGCTCATATAACGAGCAAGGTTCTTTCGTAGTTGGTTTTCCAGTTGGACACTTTTCTTGAGAATTCGTTTGAATGAAGGTTAATCCAAACAGTATTATTGCAATATGAAAATTTTTCTTCTGTAATGTTCTTTTTTCCATTATAATGTTCATAATTCATTGATTTTTACCTGCTCCAAATCTAATAAAATTCCGTTCTTCTTGAAAACTTGCATGAAATCTTCTAGTAATAAATTAATACCTTGACTTTGAATTGTCATTTGAATTATTTCACGTTGGTTTCAATTTCATTTTTATGACTTGTTGAAATAATAATTTCAATAAACTTTTTATGAACTTTTTCAAAATTCTAAAAAATCCGAGGTTTTAAAAAAAATGTTTTTTTTTTGGAATTATGATGACCCAGGTTTCTATTGTTTTACAGGCTGCGAGAAATTGGCCATTACACGTTTAACTCACGAATATTCTGCATTTTAATAAAATATATTTAAATTTATTTTCAGGCCTGGCAAAACAACTGGAGAAGGCAGAGGGTTTATTTGCAAACGCTTTTGTTCTTGGTCGGAAGACCTCACTTGAAACCAATACTTTATGACAAAAGGGGACTAGAAATCCAATTTCGGCCTTTTTTACCCTAACCCTTTGGAATATAAAAATTAAAAACAAGTACATATCCTGTATTAGCAGCACACAAAATCGGCTTTTCAAGCGCGCTCTAAAAAAACCGACACGCTCGCATGCGAAATATAACGAGGGGAGACTATACACAGACAACTACCTCTCACCAAACAACACTCTTTCATAAGAAATTCAATTTGGTTTTCTAGACCATCTTTCCGTTTTTTCGAGGGTGGACCGAGTGTTGGTAACGGTAAAGCGCACTTGCATCAGAAGAAAATAAATTTGTATACGGTGTTTTTCGTCGTTTTAATGTTAATTTCCTTTTATGACCTAGGAACCCAAATTGCGTTTCTTGGGTCGGCTTTTTCAATTTTTATCGATTTTCTTATTTTTTCGGTAAAAAAATGTTTTGCTATTATTGTCTCACAAAATCGGCTGTATAAACGTGAAATTCCCTATTTTGCGA
Organism: Caenorhabditis virilis; assembly: GCA_964036255.1. Taxonomy (NCBI): domain Eukaryota; kingdom Metazoa; phylum Nematoda; class Chromadorea; order Rhabditida; family Rhabditidae; genus Caenorhabditis; species Caenorhabditis virilis. Next base: position 18,180,236 of record OZ038415.1, on the reverse strand, counting down.
AATAATTTGTGGTGAGTGATAATAAGTTAACGCTTCACAACCCTCTCAATTGCCCACACGCGTAGCGTGTCGTTTTTTTGACATAGGTTTTTTTCACGTTTATATAACAGATTTTGTAAACAACTAATATCAATATGTGGATAATCCTTTTCTTATTCATCTTAATACCATTACTGAGCTCTCCGCAGCCCTATGTTGAAAAAAAAACTCTTAAATAAAAAACTCTTAATCATGGTGGAGACGTTGAGCAGAAAGTTGGTGCAATATCAAGCATACGAGTAAAAGATTGGCCCAAAAGAACAGCAGATGTCGAAATTTGTCCGGTAAAGATATTAATGTTTTTCAAAAAGCAATGAAAATTAGTTTTTAAGGGTTATTTGAACATGGTATGTTGGGATATGGAATGTAATCTACGACATGTTGCACTTCCAAGGGAAACTGAGAATTTTTAACTTATTTCTTTTTGTTCCTCTTTTAAATTTTCAAAGAATACATGTTTTCTGTATTTTTTGTTATGTTGAGGTTTTCTAAGCAAAGCAGCCTCCAAAAACATGATAAAATAAAAAAGTAAAAATAATTTTCCGCTAGAGCTCTTGAAAAAAACAATATTTAAAGGATTTCTTCAATAATTTTTTTTATTTAGAAATTTTAAAATATTTGTTACGCATTAAGAGAGGTTTGAAGTGAGAAAAATTTGGGTCTCAGCAAAGCTGAGGAAAAATTACATGTGGAAAACAGGATAATCTTTCTAAGGAAAATCTTTTATTTCTTTCCCGATTCTTCTTGTGTAGGGGCAGAATCGGTTTCGTATATTAAATCTAAATTCTCCATTTCTGCGACCGCCTTGTCCTGATAACCTGGCTCTGGCAATTTCGCGTTTCGATTAACATTGTCTACCTGAAATAATAATTGTAATGTGAACTTTGAAACTAATGAAAATTTTAAGGCACTCCAAAATTCGCGGTAAAAACTGGCAACGTACCGCCGATCGCTTTTCTTGAAAAAGTTAGAAAGTACTTAAAGACAGGGTGCCGGTTAAAAATTTCGCTACTGCGACGACAAGATTTGAAATTACCGCGCTTTATGGTTTTTCATGTTCGCTCCAGCGAACAGTAGTCAGGTGTGTGCGCGGAAATTTGAATATTTTAATTTTTTGCATTTTTCCCCATTTTTTCTTGAAAATCACAAACCCAAAAATGGTAAAAAATTCCGCCGAAAATAACTCATTTTCTATAGGTTAAATGGCCTAGCAAAACGAAAGGGGACTAGAAATCCAAGTTCGGCCATTTACCCTAACTTTTTGCTTTTTTTCGTCAGCATAACCGTTTTTTATTGATTTTGGCACGCGTTCGGATCAAACCTTTTGGAATAAAAATTCTCGTAGAAACTTTTTTAAAAAAAACGCATATACTCATTATAAAATATTTTAGAAACATGGTTTCGTTTTATTTAAAAAAAACCATTTATTGCTTTTTGAAAATCCCAACGCTGAGGTTTATCGTTAGTCTAAATGTGCATTTTTTCGAGAGAATCTGATCAAAGCCCCGTGAAAAATATTTGCTTACGTCTTCCTCCTCTTTACTTCCTTCATTGGTAGCTTCTGGAGTTGGTGCGGGATTATGGACGACATCTGAGCTTTTGATAGCTGCTGAATAATTTGCAACTTCGGAAGTTTTGGTGGGAACTGTTGTCTTAGTGTAATGTGCTGCGGTTTTGCGAACTTTTGCATCAGCGACATGTGCTGCGGTTTTGCGAACTTTTGCATCAGTGACATGTGTTGCGGTTGTGGGAACTGTTAATGAATTATTAATGACAACTTCTGAGCTTGTACGAACTCTTGAATTACCGGTTGAAACTGGACTTTTGGAACCTTTTCGTTTTTCTTCTGGGGATTTGACAACTTCTTGACTAGCTGAGGGACTATTGGCTTCCGAACTTTTCGTAGCTGCTGGACTTTTCGCAACTGGTGGATCTGATAAATGTTTTTTAAAGTCTCTTTGTCCAGGAGAATCAATATTTTTCTGTTTCTCCGGAGTAGTGGGCTTCGGTTCGTCCTTCTTCCTAAAACATCTCCACCAAATGCCCAATCCAACAAGTAAACAAATGGCAAAAAGGAGAAAGACGATTATTATTATTACCAATTTACAATTTTCTGATAACCATGCCCAGACGCCTGCGGCTTCCGTTTTTTTCTTCAATGGGTTGGCAACACAATAATGTTCATCGTTGCTTCTCTTCATACAAACATGTTCCGTCTTGCAAGCCCTGGAGAAAATGAAAAAAATGAAATAACTTCAGTATTTCCATAATCCTACAAAAAAATACTTACATATTAGACTTGCAATTTGTTCCATTTTTAGCAATTGATTCTCCATTAACATCTGTTGCACCCACAATCACGATTTTATTATTCTCCCGATCACAGAATGCATAATTGAAGTGTTTTGGGATTGGTTTGTCTGGTTTACAAGAACTGTTAGTCGTGTATATCTTCTCGCCCACTTTGAATTCATTCTCACCGCTTTTCACCACTGAAATAGAATTCTTTTTTTTCGAAAAAGACAAAAAAACAAGACGAACATGATGGACAACAGTGGCCACGTCGACAGATTCCTCCATCTTCTGGGCATTTTCCTGAATCGATATCCGATGGAGAGAAGTCACTACATTCTGGTTCGTTGAATAATGGTGTCGCACCGTCTGGACACGCCCACAATTCCTTATCATCATCATTACCTAAAATTGTTGAAAATTGTTGGTTTCAATAAATATTACCTTCACAGCAAATTTACCTTCACAGCAATGTTTGTTCTTCTTATCACACCACTTATCCATAACCAATTCGGAGTCTTTGTTGTTACAACTTTCGAAACTGGAACATTGTTTGAGCGGATATTGCAATCTACCAACTTCACAATCTTTGTCGTGTTCTAAATTTTGTATTATATTCTGAACATTTTTTAGTTTCAAAACTAACGGAAACAACACAATTTGACTTCTGGCAAATTGGGAGCAGCAACACATTCAGGCCTGAAAAATTGAGCTTTAACAAATGGCGCTGCTAGCTCAGAATTTAATTCCAAATTGGTAGACTTCCAGTGTAGAACAAGTATACTTACTCCATTCCAGAATGCTTGTTTGCCTTGGCACTTCCCTGACAATCTTCATTTTTTTGACAGAACGTGTTACTTTTGGACAATGAAGCGACAATGTCTTCATGTTTAGAATGATCACAGACTTGAGCCACTGCGCAAAATCCCTTGTTTACTGTTATTTTTCCATCATTGCCCGCTATTCGAACGAATGTTCCTTTCTTTTCGAAACAAAATGTTTCGGTTCCCTGAGATCCAGCACAATCCGCATTGCTATCGCATCCTACTAACTCCTTCTCATTCGCATTGATTATTGGTTTTATGTTGCTGAATCCAAAGTTTTGAACTGAAATTATTAGTTTAATTTTCATCAAAAATTCAAGACAACCCACAGTTATAGCAGAACCTTAATGGAGCACCATTTTTTCCACTTTTATCTAATAATTCTTTTGTGAACATCGGGTGAGATGCCGCACCGCAAAACTCTTCATTTTCCTTGTTACAATCCGAATTCTTTTCGCATGTTTTCGGTTTTGATGTTTCCGACTTTTCAAAATCTGCAAGCGTTAGTTTTAAAATACTTTCAATTTTATGAATTTTCGAAATTTCATTTAAAAGTTACGATCCATAATGAAAATCGTTCATGAAGTGAGTTGAAATGAAAAACAACTGACCTACTGGCAACACCTTCACTTCCTCGTAAAGCAAATAAGTAAATGAGAAGGGCATTGCTAGAAAATGCTCAATTTTAAATTTAAAAATATGGAACATACGACATGCAATGATCTCATTTTCCGATTTAACATCGTACCACTTCGTGTCTGTTATCGGTCCCCATGAATAAGTTAACATTTTATCCTCCGAGTTGAATGCATGCATTTTTGTTGGGCAAAACGTGTCAAGGTCTCCTGAACATTTTTAATTTTTGTAAATTTATAAAGAATTATTATTACCGCAACAAAATTTTTCATTATTTTTACGATAACAAATCGATCCCGATGGACATGTTTGTGGACTACAATCTTGTGTGCGCGGTTTTCCAGTTGGGCACTTTTCTTGAGCATTGGTTTGAATGCATGTTAATGCAAGTAGTGTTATTGCAATATAAAAATATTTCATCTGTAATAACCTTTGTTAAATGGTTCTCATATTTAATTGCTACTTACCTGCTTACAATCTAATAAGATTCCGTTCTCGTTGAAAACTTAAATGAAACCTATGAGTAATGAATTAATACTGTGAATTTGAATCATCATTTGAATTATTTCATGTTCGATGGGTGATCACGTTCAGGTTATATTTACTTTTCATTTTTATGACCCTTTGTAAAATTAGAATTTCAATACGCTTTTTTAAAAATATTTTTTAAATCTGATTTTTATTAAAATTTTTGAACGCGATGTTGCAAGTGCGCCCCAATGAAAATGACTCTAATTCGGGCAATTTCTTCGTATTTTTGATTTTAAAAAATTGCCTTCCATATATATTTTTTTTAATTTTCTGGAATTTTTAATTTTTGTTGAAGGTTATTTAAATCCTAGAAACAAATTTCGAAAAACATTTTTGGAATTTAAAACAAAATTGAAAACGCAAGTTTCTTTTCACACCCTTGTTTTTAAATATCAAATCGTTACATGCCCAAAACATTCAAGAATTAAGATATAATTTTTATTCATACAAAATAATTTGAACACCCTTAATATGGTTGTTTCTATTTTTAATATTGTTCAATCGATTGGGAATTCACTTGGTGGCATTTTCATAATTGCGGTTACGATTGGACGACATCTTTCTTTGTTCAAAAGCAGTATGCGGATTTCTTCTTGGGTGGCCTGGAAATGAGAAAATTTTGGTTTTGGAGCTTCTTAGACTACAAACTACAAGTTGTTTTATCAAAAAAATAAGATACCTTCTCGGGATCCTTGCATGTTAAAAGTGTTGTATAAGAATATTTGTGTCCAGGAGCCAGAAACGAAATAGGCATCAAAGGAATCTCGAACTCGTAAACACTAGTATCGCAAATCATAGAAAGCATCATATCAAATAGATTGAATTTCGCGGAAGATTCTAAATAAATGGTAATTCTGAAGCTTGGGCCAAAACCGTGAATATCGACGGAAATAGCGATGGGGAGGGATTTTGTGGAAGAGACGATTGACGACGAGCTGGCCGTCAAATCTTGAAAGGTTTCGGCGATTCGGCAGCGCAGAAGAAAGAGGTCTTTTTGATAGGCTTGGTTGATTTTGATAGTGTTGTCACGTTCTCGAATTGTTTGATCGATGAAGATTTTGGTCTTTTTGGGAATCGCTAGTTTGATACTATGTGCAGGTGGAACATAATTGTGTTCGGTTTTTTCATCAAGGTTTGCCGTTCGCCGGAACATTCGTACGGACACCGAACCATCTGAAAATTGGGGAAGATGTTCATGAAAACAAAAACAAATACCTTTAAAACAACAAATCAGTGAGCCATCCTCTCTTCCATAACTTCCGAATTTGATCCAAGACAGTGGCTTGTCAAATTTTATAACATCGAGCAAATACATCTCATTATACATCTTAACTTCTCTGTCAAACATCACTAAAACTGCCATGAATTGTTTTTGTTCGTAGTCGAATACTTCAAGCATTTTCACACGATTTTCACATTTTGCTGTCTTTATCTTTCTTCCACGAAGATTGACGAAATGGATCTCATTTTCTGATGTTGTGTAGACGAGCTGAAATATATGAACTATTACACTAGAAACCGCAAAAAATGGAGCTGCTTAAACTGCAAACTACAACAAATGGAGCTGCTTAAACTACAAACTACAAAAAATGGAGCTGCTTAAACTACAAACTACAACAAATGGAGCTGCTTAAACTACAAACTACAAAAAATGGAGCTGCTTAAACTACAAACTACAAAAAATGTAGCTGCTTAAACTACAAACTACAACAAATGGAGCTGCTTAAATTACAAACTACAGAAAATGGAGCTGCTTATTCAATACAACAACAACTCACCATTTTATTGATCCGTATCATCGCCGTAATCATACATTGTGAAGAAATTAAAGGCATTTTGACTTCAGTGTCATCTCTTTTTATCGCATAAATTGACGAATCTCGAGTAAGTACAAAAATATTGTACTTGACGTCAAAAGTCCCAAAGGTACAAATTGAAACCGGAGCCGATGGGATTTTACACTTTTGTAGCGTAGTGAATGCCTGACTGTCTATTACACAAACATCGCCGTGTTCTGTGCCAACGAGAAGCACGTCGATGACGTCAGCGGATGATTTTTTCATTTTTGCCACACATGTGATGGGTGCTGAATTCGTCAATGGTTTGTTGGCGTTACGGTCAAGGAGGGCTTGCCGCTCGGATGGATCAATGAGCAGCATGGTTTGTGAGGTTGGCGTCAGGTTTGACACCGAGATATCGGTCACCAATTTTGACAAGACTGTGTACAAGTCATCAACAGTTATTGATTTGTTACCTGCCGAAGCCCAAGCTTCTTCCTCAACAGGATTTATCTCTGAACTGGGTGAGGTAAACTTGTAGAACGGCTTCAAATTCTTATAAATCAATAATGAAGGACCTGATGCCACTGCAAGCGAAGGAAGAGAGCTTAATTCATTTACAAAATGAATTATCGCCGTTGGCACATCTGCGAGATTACTCTCGGAGCATTGGGTCACTCCTTTAAACACCCGAAGCTTCATATTTAGTCTGAAATTTTAGAGATTTCAAAAAAAAACATGTTTAAAACGTTTACCCTTTGTGCCCTCCATGCGCCACCACCAATTTCGTATCTCCATCCGAGTAAAGATCCCCTAACGCCACGCAAGTGACCGGACAATGAATCTCACACCCTGTTATCGGTACGGCAGATGTCCATTTACATTTTGCGTTTTCCATTGTAAATTAAAAAATAGAAGAAAAAGAAAAATCTTGTAAAAGCGCGAAAATCTGGTTGGGCGTTGCTATGGTAACCAAAATGATGCTGGGTTACATATTATGAAAAAGGGGGAGACGAAGTCATCTAGGTTAAGCACCTCCAAAAATTCAGTTTTCAGTCTAAGCAGCTCCATATTTAGTAGTTTGTAGTTTAAGCAGCTCCATATTTTGTAGTTTGTAGTCTAAGCAGCTCCATGTTTTGTAGTTTGTAGTTTAAGCAGCTCCATATTTTGTAGTTTGTAGTCTAAGCAGCTCCAACTTTATTTCTTGAAGTTTTTAAAGCAAAAATGAATAAATTTTATTCAAGGAGAAAAATAAGAAATCGTAAATCTTCACAAAAAAACTATTTCAAAAATGTCCACTCAAATTACTAGTATTCTGTTTGGTGACAAAGCGAATATCGGATGATCTGTTCTCAGTGACAAATCGATCCATCTTCAAATAACCCAAAATTCTGTTGCGATAATTCGGTAGCGCCGACATCACCACCAACGGATCCAACACCGGAAACGCGGAAAGCGCAAGAACGCCGAGATAATTGTTCCACTGACCGATGTCAAGCATGAAAATCGGCGAATACCACGCGAAGAAACACGGGGAAAAACTGATACAAATCGGAATAATTGTCTGGATGATAAGCGATTTTAGAAGACGCCTGTGGAATCGTATTGTGGTTTCAGAGAACGCGTGGGTGTGTAGCTTTCTCGAGATCTGAAAATTGGTAATTTAAATTTTTCATTGAAATTTTCAAATATTTACCATTGTTCCAACAATAATATACAACGAAATCACATAGAATGAGAATGCGGTTAAAAATAAGATTCCAGTCCAGCTTCGAGCAATAACATCTGGTGCTGCATCCTGAAACGGTGAAGAGGTTTTTCGAATTTCGAGAGATTGAGCTGCTTAAACTACAAACTACAAAATCTGGAGCTGCTTAAACTACAAACTACAAAATCTGGAGCTGCTTAAACTAAAAACTATAAAATATGGAGCTGCTTAAACTACAAACTACAAAATATGGAGCTGCTTAAACGAACCCTATAAATAGCGACCATTATCTGAATTTTTGTTGGATCTACATTGTAAACATCGCGAAAGATTCCAAAAAATGACTGACGAATCTGTTCGGTGGCATAGAAACACAATTCACCGGTCTGTAAAAAAGGTAAGCCACATTTAAAAAAATTGAATTTTAATATTTCGCACACACCATCGACCATATGATTCCATGAAGAATGAAGAATATGAAAACTGCAAACAATCCCAATGGTTTGGATAATGTTTGAAGGACTTGGGTACTGTAAAATGAAACTGAAATTAATTGCTCTGTAGTTTTAAGAATTACTTAAAAATTGCAAAGTATCTGTACAAAAAGTGGATTATCAAAATCGCATAGCTCAAGGCAATGAACCCGCAGCGAAAGGATATAGCATGTTGGCTCCATTTTTCGCTCTGAAAATCTTGCTCCAAATTTTTTGCTACATTATTTTTCAGGAACCTCAAAAAATGGGCCATCTGAAATATAGATAATAAAAGTAGAATTGGTACCATGAATTGCGATTGGTATAATTTGTTCAACAGTTGAATAAACCAAATTGAAGGAGGCAAAGAAAACAAGCATGAATCGATATTTTCCCATTATTGATTTTTTCTCCGTCATAATCAGAATGATGAAATTAATGTTGAAAATATAGGAAAGAAGTGCGCATAGTTTCGGAAGATAATAGTGTGGCCAGTTGATGTACATCTGAAATGAGTAGATCGACATTTCAGACGCATTTTTTGTGATTTTGGTGAGGTAAAAATTCTACAAATAATGAGATCCAGGTGGAATTCTTCAGCAGAAAAGGAAGTTGAGTCACGTCCAACTTAATCTGTTTTTTTGCAGCCTACAATGTTCCAGGAGACGATATTTTTCAACAATTATTATTTTCAGAAAATGAAAATGTCATTCTAACTAAATTCCTGAAACCCATTAAAAATATTGTTGTTTTTGACCGAATTTGAATGATTTCTTTGAACTTTCAGAAATCCGCAAAAATTTCCGCATTTTTTGAAAAATATTGAATGCACTGCTAATTTCATCATTTGGAGCTGCTTAAACTACAAACTACAACATCATGGAGCTGCTTAAACTACAAACTACAAAACATGGAGCTGCTTAAACTACAAACTACAAAATATGGAGCTGCTTAGACTACTAAAATAAAAATGATTCAAGAGCATTTAGAACAGACAATTATTTTTAATAAACGGGGCACATTTATGAAGAATAATGAAGATTGTTACTTTGAAGCTAACACGATTACGATTACGATCCCAAGAGAAAATTGACTAGAAAAAACATCATGATGTTTGTTGATGTTTCTAATGTCGAAGTTCTTTACTCTTCTACCTCTCAGGTAGGACTCAGGTAATCGCCTATTAAGTTAGACTCTATTCATCGATGTGCTAATGTACTTTAAACAATTTTTTTGCATGAAAACATCTTTAGAAACTTGTTTGTACTATATCATTTTTAATTTTTTTTGATCTCACTGATCTTGAACGTTCTTTGAATGGATAGCAAGTATTTCAAAAAAAATTCTTCCATAGCCAGAAATTAGCAAATAGCTGATAATGCTCATGGGACTTTTCAAGACTACAAACTACAACATTTGGAGCTGCTTAGAAATTATCAAATACGAAAAATATGAAGAAAAATTGGGGAAAACAACCCATCTGATCCGATTTGAGTTCTTTAAATACACAAAGTTAAGTGATGATATCCGGTATTGATATTCGTAATTTTCTGGAAAAACCCTTTTATTTTTAGGCGTTAATCTTCTTCTAACCTATTTTCTATTCAAAATTATAAGACTTTAATACTTTCGGACAATTGTTACATTTTTAAAAGACAAATCCTCTAAAAATTCTAATAAACAAGAATTAGTCACTTCTTTTTAACTACTTCCTAGGTGTATGATTGGATAGGTAACCTCAAGTTTTGATGATCTCTGTTACTGATTTAAAGAAGAAGAATTTCTCGAATTTTAGACTTACACTGTGAACTCCATATTTTGGAGCTGCTTAAACTACAAACTACAAAGTATGGAGCTGCTTAAACTACAAACTACAAAACATGGAGCTACTTAAACTACAAACTACAACAAATGGAGCTGCTTAAACTACAAACTACACATTTTGGATTTTTTTTTCATAAAATTGAAATATCCAACAGAAAAAAAAAACAAAATATTTATTTACAAACAATAAAGAAACCTGATAACGAAATTATAATAGCGCGGAGCTTCCTAGGCATAAAAACTCTGACTCCTCGAATCAATAGTTTGGTGTAATTGAATGGGCGGCATGATTCCGGTCGCGTCATGATGGACGAATCTCGAAGTGGCCGGCGATGATAATTCTGAAGTGTCGACGTGTGACTTGTGCATCGGACGCTGTTGACGATATGGTTGGCGTTGACGGTGTCGGTTTCCATCCTTTCGCTTCTTTTTCTTCTTGCGTTCGAGTTTTTTCTTGAACAGGTAGAAAAAGAACCCGCAAATGAACATAAAGATTCCGCCGCAGAAGACTGCGGCGATAACGACGGTTCGATCAGCTGATGACTCTTTTAAGGAACCTATAAATTGGTTATAATTCAATTTATATATTTTAAGCATTACACTGCAAAGTACACACAAAAATACAAAAGCTGACAAGAAGCGGTTGATGAAATGTATGATGATTTTGTAGTTATTTTGGAGGAGCCTGTATCACATCAAAGCACACATATTATTTCCATTCTTTTGCACAATCAACTCACAATGCTGCTCATCAGTATCATCTTGAACCGAATAACCACAATTATCTTGACCATCACACCTTAATTTCGAATCGATGCACAATTTCGAGTATGTACAAAGATATAAAGAATCTGACGAACATTGAGATTCTTCTCCTTCTTTCTCCAGATTCTTAACTTCCGTCCATGATAAATTAAAGCCTCTCAGACCGTTGACCTTGTCAGGAGCGGTTAGAAAACTGATTCGAACTGTGTTATTTTTCGATAAAAACGGCTCAAAAAATTCCAAGTTCGTTCCACAGTACTCTGGTTTATCGGCACCTTCAACACGAATCACGGCCTATAAAAAATATATAAATACCAATAATATCTCGTCAATATATGAATAAATACCTTCGGACAACTTATATAATCCGTTGTCATTTCACCTTCAATATAAATGTCCAACATTTTGAACAGAATCTGGTGTCCTTCTCGAACATTTATCCTCCAGTCACAATGAACATCTTTCGTGTATTTGACTGGATAATTTGGTGACGCTATATGTCCACTTGGTTTGTCATGTCCTGCTTCGATTATCGATCCACAACGATAGGCGGTTTTACGTTGGAGGGCTTCTGAAAAAGGCATTTTTGCTTGATTGCGCTAAGCAGCCCCAAAGTTTGTAGTTTGTAGTTTAAGCAGCTCCAAAACGCGTAGTTTGTAGTCTAAGCAGCTCCAAAATTTTTAGTTTGTTCAAAATAGATTTAGCAATGAATTTACGACTTTTAAAAAAAAAAATGTTGGTAAAATATTTATCAAAAAGGACGTCTACACTTTTAATTGTAATAATCAGCTTCAAAAATTCTAGTTTTTAAGCAGCCCGGAATTTTGTAGTTTGCTCAGAAAGTTGTAGTTTGTCACTTACTTCCAGTTGGAACATCCTCTGTCCTAGCGGTCCGGATCTCGAAAAAGGCTTTAAATCCATTGGCCCTTCCAGTAGAACCTGATGAAAAGATCACACGCATTTCATAGGATCCGAATGCGGAGACAGTGGGACCTGGGAAAGAGTCTGCGCAGTAACGTTCTGAAAAAAAATTAAATTGAGAAAATTGTTTGAAAGAATCGGAGTTACGTCGAAGTTGGAGTCGTTCTTTGCCTGACTTCTCGTGGAAAACATCAATAACGTCTAGATAATCGGAACACTTGTTGTCATTATCTTCTTGAAGCTCGAATTGTTCAAAATGGATTAGGATCTCTTTTCCGGGCTGACCAACGATATAATAGGTGCAATTTGTGTCCAGGGGGTACTGTAATTTTTCTGGTAATTTCTTCTGTCAGTGAAAAGCTTACATTTGCTGGATATCTTGGGCTATTAAAAAATCCAGTAGAAGAAGTGAATCGAAATTTACATTCATTAGAAGTCCCTAAAGATTCGCCAGTGACACCGAAATCAGTTTTGAATTCGATATTGGCTTTAAATCCCAATGGTGAGATCCCATCGTCCCTTGTATCGGTACTTCCAAACTGCATGACCATTCTCGGACCTTCACTGATATAAGGACCTAGGAGGTTAGAATCCCCGGGGATTCTTTCGCAAAGGGTATGATCGAATATCGAATCATCGGTTGATGACATCACTGCTTTCATATTACCTTCAGAAATGGCTACTCCTATCCATGCACTTGGGCATGCTATATCGTCAGGGAGTGTGGAGATTCTAAAGATTTTAAGTACTATTTATAAAATTTTAGATTAACGTTGTTACGTAGTGTCGTAGGATAATACTGCAATGGATTCGAAAGTTAGTATAACTTTCTCCAGATTTTGATCTCCTTGAAGTCCATGAATAATATAAGTGCAAGTGGTATTGGCTGGATATGCATCAGGGTACTGTAATCAATCATTTAAAAAAAATTTCTCAAAGGTCTAACCTACATTAGGACTTGAAATACTATGACTCGTCTCCCTATTACTCTCCACCCTTACATCACACTCAGTTCCTCTAATATGAGTAACCCCCTTCTGATTCCCTAGCAATTTCTCAACATTCACAAATCTCGCACTAAACTCGTAATCCATCACAAATCCCCTCGGATCACTTTTCGCCGGATTCGTCGTGTTAAAATGTATCAGAAGCTCATTTGACATCGAATAAATCTCCATTCGTTGCTGTAAACCGCATACTTTTCGAATTATTGGAGATTTTTGTGTGGCGCCGTCGAAAATGGTGATGCTATCATAGGGACAACTGAAAATATGGAGTCAGAAGTGTTAGATGGTTTTTTTTCGGGGGGACTCACTGTTCTCCACCAAAAAATATATCGAAATCTGTGAAAAATAGGCGGATTCTTTCACCACGATAACCACGGAGAAGATAGGAGCAGTGCATGTTCTGAAAATTTAGATTTTTAAAAGATTTTTTATATGGAGCTGCTTAAACTACAAACTACAAAATTTGGAGCTGCTTAAACTACAAACTACAACATATGGAGCTGCGTAAACTACAAACTACAACATATGGAGCTGCTTAAACTACAAACTACAAAGTATGGAGATGCTTATATATCTGTTTTTCTTACATGTGGATACGTCCCCGGATACGTTGACGAATAAATTGTGCCGGAAGCCCGATCGCCGGAATCAATAACCCAACTGCATTTTTTGCCAGGAATTGGCTCACCCGCTATAAATTTGTCTGAAAATTCAAATTGTATTGTTTCTACTTTCCTTGAAAGCTTCCAAACCTTCAGGTATAAAAGAGTACTTGGCACGGAACCCATAATTATCCTCTCGATGTAAAGATCGAGAATGCAAAATAAGTTTCATAATACGATGTAAACTAATTCGAACATGTGGCGCTACAGTACCACAATATCGACCACCTAATGAAGAGGATAAAATATCTTCGTCGATTGATTCAATTTCGGAATAAATATCTACATATTCTATATCACAGTTTTCAGAGCTGCCGGAGAAGAGGAAGTGATCGAATTCCAGCATTACACGGTGCCCCGGTCCCGCAACAAACGTGTATACACACTGGAAAATATTGAAATTTTAATTTCAGATGTTTTTTGCTGCTAAAATAAATGTTTAGGGACCCAAAATAACCTGAAAGTTGTGGGGTTGTTCGGTTTTATTCGACAAAAGATGGCTGATTTTCGGAACGTCTGGAAAAGTGACAACTCCCTCGGGTTTTGTCGAGTCAAAGTGCTGGTCACATTCTGAAAATGTCAAGGTTTCGGTTTTTATCACAGAATTGACACCGAGAAAGAGATTTGCTACATTTTTTTTGGGTCCCTCGTCGTTCTTTAAAACCTACTCTTCATATTGTAGAACACCTTTCAACCAGAACACCATGATAAGTACCAGAAGGCACGCGATAACAATTGTGAAAAGAAGTGCAAATATGATATCACAGTCTAGAGCTCGACATTTTGCACAATCTTCTTTGGTTTCCTTAGAATCCCATTCGAGAAGTTCGATACGTGTCTCGACGATTCGTTCGAGGCTCCGCATCCTAGGAATTTTTATGTTTTCGGTGAAAAAATGTGAAGGAGAAAGATGGAGCTGCTTAAACTACAAACTACAAAACATGGAGCTGCTTAAACTACAAACTACACAATTTGGAGCTGCTTAAACTACAAACTACAAAATTTGGAGCTGCTTAGAAAAAATATAGATTTCTTAGAAAAACCTTGTTATATCAAAAATTAAAATCACTTAAATGATAAAATAAAAAGTCATTGAGTTGCGCGGAAAATGACAACCCCCTCGACAAAGCATTTAACATTAGAAAATAGTGTATTGATAGAAGATAAGCAGAGAAATGAAATAATAGTCAAACAAAAGATGACAAGATGGGTATTTGAAAAAGCAAGAAAAAAGTTTAAAAGAGCAATTTTGAAATAAATAATAGGAGGCCTAGGTTTATTGGTATTTTTGTTTCGTTGTCAAAAAAAGGGGGTTTGGTGACCGTTTAGCGAAATTCTAAAGATGGGGTGGGGGATTATTTTGACAAGTTGAGCCGAGTAGAGAAAATGTTTCGAAAAATGATCCCAAGAGACGTTGGATTTTTCTGAAGAATAGGAAGGAAAACAAGAAGAAAATAGATGCACCTTCTATTTTATGTTTTTTTTCGCTCAAAAGGACCCACTTCAGTGAAAAATGTAAAATGTACAATTGATATAAAACAATTCATCTCTTCTCTCGTTTCTGCTAAATCTCTTTCTCGGCGAAGCCCACCAGAAAAAATGAAATAAATGATGGAACTCACGAAAAATGGTCTTCCTTTCATTGGTGCACTCGACGTCGTCTAAATTGTTCAGATGGAACAAAAAAGTTAATAGAAGTGAATTGAAGACGTGGTGAAGCATTTTCTAATCGTCCTCCTTTGCTTGCTTTTTTCTTGGTTTTCCTCATATCCTCGGTGACATTTCGGGGGGTCTCGGGAAGGAAGTACTAAGAATACTAATCTGCAAAAATAAAGTGTTTTCATTCCTTTTTTTCTGTTCCGAAATTGATGAGGGTAATCAAGAAAAGAAGGAAGTTGGAGAAAAGCGATAATTGACATGATTTAAATTTTAAATTAGAGAACGTTTGTTATCCATAAATAAATGGAGCTGCTTAGACTACAAACTATACTACATGGAGCTGCTTAGACTACAAACTACACTACATGGAGCTGCTTATGCTACAAACTACACTTTTTCGAGTTTCATATAAAATTTTATATTTTTCGACTAAAAAAATGCGTTTCGTCATTTTGATTCCTACAATGTCATTGTTTTAAAAAACTGGGAGTTAAAAACTAGGGTTCATTCGAATTTCCAAGAAATCGGGAAATTTCAATGAATGTAGGGAAATTAGAAACTGAGCGGTTTCAGAATTTTTAAAAAAATTAAAGATGTTAAACCCAGAATTGTATTTTAAAACTAATATTTCAAGAAAAAAAGATCTGAAAAATAAGCCTAAAAATTTCAAATTTTGTATTTCTAAAATTTTTCGGAATTTTGGAAATTTTTTGCTTTTTAAATCCTCAAGTTTTCCTGGTAAACCTTCGAATTTCAAAATTTTAGCAATTTGAAAACTTGGAGCTGCTTATACTACAAACTACAACTTTTGGAGCTGCTTAAACTACAAACTACAATTTTTGGAGCTGCTTAAACTACAAACAACAACTTTTGGAGCTGCTTAAACTACAAACTACAATTTTTTGGAGCTGCTTAAACTACAAACTACAATTTTTTGGAGCTGCTTAAACTACAAACTAAAATTTTTTGGAGCTGCTTAAACTACAAACTACAATTTTTTGGAGCTGACAAAAAAATCAGCGTGTCCAAAAATACTAAAAAAAAAAAGAGGAAGAATCCAATATTAAATTTGAAGCCGAACAAAAAACAGAATTGCACTAATTCAATTGACACATGTAAAGTTTTAGGAAGCTGAAAACCGCCGGCAAAAAGTATCGTATTACAACATTTTTTTGTTTCCGATTTTAGAAATCATAAACGAAATAGTGGTTCATATGAAAAAAAAGGGGGGGGGAGGGAGAACATGTAAAAATGTGTATAAAAGGGATTTAAAAGAAAGAAACGAGGAAACAGAATTCAAAATGATGACGACGACACTTGAGAAAGTGACAATAAGAAATATATATTTAAAAGAATTTTGGGCTGGTGAAAATCGCCGGACCAATTAGGATTAGGCTCAATTTTCAATGATGAACGCGGAAAAGATTGTATAAGAGACTGGTCAATTGAAAAAGAAGAAGAAGCTATTCATTGCACATTTCTTCACCCCCAAGAACTAACTCCCAAAAGACCTCTATCATCATTATCGCCAGATTTTCGTTGCAACTTCTTCCGAATTTGATTAGAGAGGGGGCCAGGATTACAAATTTGGACTACAAGAAGAAAAATTGACTAAACAAAAAAAAACACAGAAAATGAATATATTCCCAAAAAGGCAAAAAGCAAAAAAAAAAGAACAACATCAAAAAAAGGCAAAACGGAAAAAGGGGTTATCGATCAAAAGTCTTTCAAGTGCTTTCTTTTTTACTTCACGGAGGAATGGAATTTGGACGAGAGTGGTCCTTTTTGGAACATTATTTTTGCAGAAAAATTCATTTGGGGTGGAACTGCTGAGAAATAAAGCGTTGGAGCTGCTTATACTACAAACTACACAAAATGGAGCTGCTTAAACTACAAACTACAAACAATGGAGCTGCTTAGACTACAAACTACAAAATGGAGCTGCTTAGGAAAAAAAAATAAGCATTAATTGAATAATTAATTGAAATTAGCGTTTTAGATAGAATTGGTTTTAAAAATTGAAATTCGCAAACTTCATAAAAGGAAAAATTGGGATTGTCTTCAAAATTTCTAGTCACAAATTTTTGAAATTTTTGAACTTTTTCCAAAATTTGAAAAAAAAAAAGTAGGCAAATTTTGAAAATATTTAGTTTCCTCAATGAAGCTGACGCTGCTCAGAAAAAAGGATCTAGTGAACGGCCGGAACCATGATTTTTAAAGAATTTTTTGGCTTCTCAGTAAAAAATGGGAATCAAAATTGATTCGTATAATAACATTTGTCAAGCCAAGCATTTGTTGGCAAATTGCCAATGCTCCAACAAATTAATGAGCGATTTTTGAAGCAATTAACAATTTGCCATAAAACAGTTCATTTTAATTTAAAACAAAACGGTCTAACATCACTGAATATTCTCTTCCATTTCAATAAAAATTTTAAGATGAGCTTCTTGGAATTTTTCTTAAAAACTTACATGTTTTCGAAACTTTGGAGCTGCTTATACTACAAACTACAAAATATGGAGCTGCTTAGACTACAAACTACAATTTTCGGAGCTGCTTAAACTACAAACTACAATTTTCGGAGCTGCTTAGAAAACATGTTTCAAAAAGCGCAAAAAACTCTGAAATCAATAATAAAGACAGGGATAATGTAGAAGATGATAAAAATCGTTTAGGAAAAAGAGAAAAAGATAGAAAGTGCTTGGTCCGAGGTTCCCGCGGGCCGTGTGAGAAAAGAAAATGAAAATGAACTGAATATTACACAATTTTAGATGTTTCGAGAGGTTTTTGATTTCATTTTTAGTTGGACTGTTATAATAATTAAGGTTTTTTTGACTTGTACTTTTTAAAATTTTTATAAACATTTTTTTAAAAGTAAAAACTGTCATATCAGTTTATAAACTCGAGCTTCATCATTTTTTTAGAAACATTTCTCAAAATCTTTTCCATATTTTGCTTATAAATTAAATTTTTTTTTGAAAATTTTCTTATCAATTCTCGCTATTCATCACTTCCATTTGATGCTTCATCTTCTCACAATCATATTCTCCCCCTCGCTTCCCCTGAAATATCTACTTCGTTTCCGTTGTAATATTGTTGATGCCAGCTTTCCTTCTGCTCCTTCCCGTCCCACACACTCATACACATTTTGTGTTGTTCAGTGTTATAACATCAGTCGAGATTTGACGCCGTTTATCGATTAGATTTCTGCATATTCTACGATTTTTCTAAGCAGCTCCATAATTTTTTGTAGTTTGTAGTTTAAGCAGCTCCACTATTTGTAGTTTGTAGTCTAAGCAGCTCCAACTTCTTTCCACCCTCCCTAGCTGATCATAAATCTTCATTAGAAACATTGAACTTTTTGCCGCCATATGTTGCGCACCGGTCAATTAGGAGGCAAAAAGTTCACACATGTTATATTTCGTAGAAAAAAACAACACTTTTGCACACTTTTAAATTCTGCGTCGCATGTTTTGTAAATATTGCGTCTTGGAATTTTCACTCTTTTCCTTATAAGTGTGCAAATTCTGCATTATTGCTGACTAATACTTACCTAACATGTACTCATACAAATACTCTCGGTACTCACTTTTCCTATTCTTATTAAAAAGTGAAATAACATTTCAAAAAGGTCGCCCCCTTACAGAATGACAATCTCGCCACAACCAACATCTCAACGACAGCAATTCGAGTCGCATCATTTCTCGACGGAGAGTCGGCGAACTTTGACACCTTCTCAACGTAAAAATTCCAGGGAAATATTCGAAAAACCCGCGCACTTTTTCAGAATACCAACAGAGAAGTGATTCTCGGGCTTCCACAATTCCAGACCCTGTGGAGAGACATGTGGCGAGATGGAGAAGTGAAAGCCGCAATTCGAATCGTGATAAGGTTTTTAGAAACGATGAGGAATTTAGTCAACGTGAGTTTTTCCCCATGTTTTGTAGTTTTTAGTTTAAGCAGCTCCATTTTTTGTAGTTTGTAGTTTAAGCAGCTCCATATTTTGTAGTTTGTAGTTTAAGCAGCTCCATTTTTTTAAAAACTATATTTTTTAATTTCAGAAGATGATATCGTCAATGGAACACTTTCGGCATTGAAAGACGATGTTGAACAAACGACGGAAATTATTAGAAGAAAACAGGAGCAAATGGTAATATTTTTTGGAATTATCATACCAAAAATGATATTTTTAGAGACTTGAACGCCGTCAATTTCAAACTGAGATGGAAGTGAGCGGTAGGATCTCAGTGGATCCGGCGGACGATTGGTTGGCGATGAGATTGAAGGCGGTCAGCACGGATGATATGAATAATCAGTTGAATAAACTCAAAGGGGATCAGAGACAACACGCGGTGACTGATACGTTGGCGGCACTGGTCTATGACGTGAACGCCACCACTGAAGTTCTCCGTCGCGGATCCCTTGGACGTAACAAGGATGATGCGAACAGAAAACGTCGCGAGGAGATCGAATACAAATTGAGATTGACACCAGCACCGGAAGACATCCCACCACAACGGCCAAAAATCCCAGACGATTTGGAAGTCGACGACTTCTCTAGAGACTACGGTGTCCAAATGTCTGAAGAAACCGACAGCCTTCGTCGTCGGCGTGCCAGAAGTACCACCCCTCGTCGGACCCTTCACATTTCCGGCTCACCACCTCCACCAGCTGTCGCCGTCTGTGCCTACTGTAGTGAGGAAATCGATGGTCCGATTTTGACAGCGTTGGCTCCAAATTCCGATAGGGCTCAGAAATTCCACACCTATCATTTCATGTGCACGTATTGTCAGAAAGCACTCAACATGCACGGCACTTATCGTGAACATGACCGTAAACCATTCTGCCATGATTGTTTCTACAAGTTGTATAATGGACTTCAATATGCACCAGATGAGCATCAAGCGTCTATTGAAAAACTTATTTGAATTATATGTGTGTGTACTTTAAAAATTTTTTTCTTTTATAAAAATTCCTGCCCTGAATAATAAACTACTAATTTGAATTGAATGAAGATTTTTTTTGATTTTGGAGCTGCTTAAACTACAAACTACAACGATGGAGCTGCTTAAACTACAAACTACAAATACCATGGAGCTGCTTAAACTACAAACTACAAACATGGAGCTGCTTAAACTACAAACTACAAATACCATGGAGCTGCTTAAACTACAAACTACAAGCATGGAGCTGCTTAAACTATAAACTACAACAGCATGGAGCTGCTTAAACTACAAACTACAAAGTTTTTCATTTTTCAAATTGGTTCAAAAAACTCATCAATTTTTTTAAATATCTCCATTTCGCGCGTGTGCAATGGAGCGCACATTCCGTTTTCCAATTTCCAATTTTCAGCATTTGAGATAACTTTTTCGTCCTCAAAGCATAATCTGAGATACGACATTGAAAAAATGTTTATATTCAAAACGAAACATCAAAAACTTGAAAAGAATTAGTTGGATAAAGTGTGCAATTGGTCAATTGATCCTCATTCTCCTCGTCAGTGTCGATTATGTCCAGTCGAGGGAATAACCGTTCTCCGGAACATGCAACAAGTCTGGAATTTGACTGGCTGACGCATGGAACACATGTAGACGCGATTTTCTTCTTGAAAATCGGCTCAACTTCCTCGAGATAGCTGTTAATGTCAAAAGCAACGACTTCGCCGGAAGACGTGCCGGAGTAGAGGATTCTTTGAGCGCTGAAAAAAAATTTTTATGTGAAAAATAGGAAAAAAGGCTTACAAATCTATATCAAAAACAGTCCTATGATTCTGAACCATTTCCCGTTTCATAATTTGTGTCAAGGAATTCATCCTCAGATCAAATACATGAATATCACCCTTTCGTTCTGAGGCAAACAGCCTATTCCCATCTTCAGAATATCTGACATGTGTATATCCCTTAGGACTTCCAATTATTGTTGTGATTGCTGATTTATATTGCTCGGAGTAGACAGCGACACGATCACAACATCCAACAGTTGCGAAGATCTTTTCCATCTTTGGATGGGAATCGATAGACATTGATTGATTGGTAAGTCCAGCGCCATCTGAAAAAAAGAATATTTAGAATTTTATGATATAATTTTTAAAAAAAAGCTTACAAGTTTTATCAAAAAACGGAAAAGCCAATAAATGTTGCCCGGCTCGCTCGATATCCCATAACTTGAAATATTTCTTATATCCCCCAACAATATGATTTCCAGATGTTCCCACACAAAATGCGCCTTCTACAGCGTCTGCATAATCTCGTCCTATGAATGCAGCCAATCGATCACCAGTCTGAGCATCCCATAAATGAATCGGATGATCTTTTGAGGTTGTAGCAAATTGGTCACCATTTTTAAGCCAAGACAAATCGTATATCAAACCGCCCATGTTATGCTTCCACGAGATTGTTGGTTTTGGATCCTGGAGATTTTTATAGACCCTCACGTATCGATCCTGTGATGCTACAGCTGCGAAGTCGCCCTTTATTAATGAAAATCTGACATAATTATTGTTCTGCACACTTTCAGGCCCAAATGATGCTTTGTAGTTTAAGAATGCTGCTTCGTCGCTAAAAACAAATATTTAATTTATATTTTAAAAAAAGGAAACATCTTTAAATGTGTTCCAACAGTGAGAAAATATTAATTTTATGCAATATTTTGAAAAAAAAGTTTAAGTAGCTTCGAAAATTAAAAAAAACAACATAGTTTTCATTTTTTTTTTGAATGAAAGGCATTTAAAAAAATTTAATTAAGGCTTTAAGAAGTTGTTTTCTTCAATTATTTTCATTTTTTCGAAATTTTACACAAATTAAGGCATTTCCTCACTTTTGAAGCATATTTTATTGTCAATATTTGGTTGAAAAAAAGATGCTCACCAAAACTTGAGCTCGATGCTTGTTGGCACTTTCGCTGGCTCAAAAACTGTCGGATCCGTGGAATTATTCGCGTTTTCCTTTTCTTTTTCATACTTTTCCTTCAATTCCGCTTGTTGTAAGGCTCTTCGCTCCTTCCGATTTAACGGACGGTCCGGGCACGTCTTTTTGGCTTCAGGTTCATCTGATTTTTCGTGATTTTCGTATGATGTCGATGGTTTTTCACTTCTGAGCTGAAAAGCTTTCTAAATAAGGATAAACTTGACATTTCTTACATTTGCCAATAATGCTCCAAGTCCTGCGGTTTTTGCTTTGAGGGTTACTCGCTCATTTTTCTGGAATAAAATTAAAATAAATTTTTTTAAAGCTTTTTAAAATTTTTACCTTTTCCACTAATCGCTCAGCATTTATTACTAATTCGTTGACAATTTCCTGAACTTCGTTGTCCATTTTTTATCTGCAATTTTATTTTTTTAATTAAAAATTAAAAAAAAATTCCTCCACGAGAAGTAGGAATTTTTATTGAAAGCCGACGTATTCTAGATTATTATGTGCAGTTGGAATGAATTTTAATTTTTTTATTACGTACTTTTATTCATTTTTAAGAGATTTTGAGGATTAATTGCATGTAAAAATGCAATTTCAACAATTATTAATATTTGCTTACGACAAAATGCACAAATTCTGCAAACACCTTGTCTATTCGTTTAACACCCTCCAATCTTTGCACACTATTTCTCTCCCTATTGGCCACATAATGTTTCCTCGTCATTCCCAGACCCTTTTTCTTTCCTTTTTTCAACAAATTGTAAAACAAAATAAATTATTTGTTTCTAGGAGACCAAAACAAGGAAAAATGGCTAACGCCGTCGAGTTGGCCATCGAAAAGATCGATGAATATAAGTCGAGAATTGGCCGGACTCTTGGAACACCAATGAGGCTTCGGGACCTGATTCGACAGGTTCGTGCGGCCCGGACCATGGCTGAAGAACGGGCCGTAGTTGATCGAGAGAGCGCGAACATTCGCGAGAGTTTTAGAGACGATGATTCGCCGTGGAAGTGCAGGAATATCGCGAAATTGTTGTATATTCATATGTTGGGTTATCCGGCGCATTTCGGACAGGTTTTTTTCCTGGAATTATTGATTTTTTAATAGCCGTGAAATTCAGATGGAATGCATGAAACTTGTTGCTCAACCTCGATTCACCGACAAGAGAATTGGTTACCTTGGAGCCATGCTTTTATTAGATGAAAGATCAGAAGTTCATCTTTTGGTTACGAATTCTTTAAAGAAGTATGTTGTAGGGGAAAATATGTGAAAAATAAGAAATTATTTTCAAAAATAAAGAAAAACACGTTTCTGAGAATCCAATGTCAACAATCCATCATAAAACCTTTCATTTCAATAAAAATACAGTGCAGAAATGGATTTTTAATTGTTTTTAAACGGTAAAAAATAATTCTTAAAAAAAAGTTCGCAAAAAGAGAAAATAAAGCGAGAAAATCCTTAAAAATACCATTTGTTCACAAAAGTTTCACTAAAACGCTTCCAATAAAATTCATTCTCAAAAAACGAGTCAGAAAATAAACTATTTTCAGAAATTTAAAAAAAACCCACGAAATTTTGGGTTTCAATGACAAAAAGCTTTATTTCTATCCGAAAAATACAATTTTTTATAGTTTGTACTCTAAGCAGCTCCATGCTTTGTAGTTTGTAGTTTAAGCAGCTCCATGCTTTGTAGTTTGTAGTTTAAGCAGCTCCATGTTCTTGTAGTTTGTAGTTTAAGCAGCTCCATACTTTGTAGTTTGTAGTTTAAGCAGCTCTATTTTTTAAAGTTTAGAATTTGTCAATTTTTATAAAATTAATGTTTTTTTCTTTCAGCGATCTAACGTGCTCAACACAATTCGTCTCAGGATTAGCCCTATGCACCCTAGGATCAATCTGCTCTGCAGAAATGTGCAGAGACCTGGCGAACGAAGTCGAGAAGATTATCAAACAAAACAATGCGTATTTGAAGAAGAAAGCGGCTCTGTGCGCGTTTCGAATCGTTCGAAAAGTCCCGGAATTGATGGAGGTTTTCATCAGTTGCACTCGTTCGCTGCTCGGAGAAAAGAATCACGGTGTTCTGATGGGCGCGATCACTTTGGTCACAGAAATGTGTGATAAAAGCCCGGATGTGTTGAATCATTTTAAGAAATTGGTCCCAAATTTGGTTCGAATTTTGAAGAATCTTCTGATGACTGGCTATTCTCCAGAACATGATGTTACCGGGATTTCGGATCCGTTTTTGCAGGTACGTATTTTGAAAAAAAAAGTGTTTTTAGTTTGTAGTCTAAGCAGCTCCAAAAAATTCGAATTTCTAGGTCAAAATCCTCCGTCTTTTACGTATCCTTGGCAAAGATGACGTCAGAGCAACCGAGGAAATGAACGATATATTGGCACAAGTGGCAACGAACACTGAAACCGCTAAAAATGTTGGAAATGCAATCCTTTATGAGACCGTTTTGACGATTATGGAAATAAAGAGTGAAAGTGGACTGAGAATTTTGGCTGTGAATATTCTTGGAAGATTTTTGTTAAATACTGACAAGAATATCAGATATGTGGCGCTTAATACGCTCCTCAAGACTGTTCATGTTGATTATCAGGTAAATTTTCATTTATTTTTAGTTTGTAGTTTAAGCAGCTCCATGTTTTTGTAGTTTGTAGTTTAAGCAGCTCCATGTTTTGTAGTTTGTAGTTTAAGCAGCTCCATGTTTTGTAGTTTGTAGTTTAAGCAGCTCCATGTTTTGTAGTTTGTAGTTTAAGCAGCTCCATGTTTTGTAGTTTGTAGTTTAAGCAGCTCCATGTTTTTGTAGTTTGTAGTTTAAGCAGCTCCATGTTTTTGTAGTTTGTAGTTTAAGCAGCTCCATGTTTTTGTAGTTTGTAGTTTAAGCAGCTCCATGTTTTGTCCAAATTTTATATTTTTAAAAATACCCATTTAAAAACTTTTGGTTTTTTTTCTGTATAATCAATCGAAATGCAAATTTTCAGGCGGTTCAACGTCACCGAAGCGTTGTTGTCGAATGCCTCAAAGATCCGGATATTTCGATTAGAAAAAGAGCGATGGAGTTGTGTTTTGCATTGATGAACAAGACGAATATTGCGCTGATGACGAAAGAAATATTGATTTTCCTGGAGACGGCAGACGCGGAATTTAAGTCGGAATGCGCTTCGAAGATGTATATTGCAACGGAGAGATACTCACCGAATCACGAATGGCATTTGGATACAATGATAACGGTTTTGAGATTGGTAGGTTCCTTTTTCCTTTAATGATTTCAATTCGATTGAAATTTCCAGGCTGGAAAATATGTGCCAGATGAGGTGGTTTCATGTATGATTCAACTTATTTCGGCGAATGCTCAACTTCAAAATTATGCCGTTGTTCAATTGTTCCATGCGGCTCAGAAGGATGCGATTAATGCTCAACCATTACTTCAAGTGGCGTTCTGGACGATTGGAGAGTTTGGGGATTTGTTGTTGCAACCGGCTGATGCGGATTGTACGCCGGTGAGTTTAAAAAAACATTTTCCTTAATATCCAAATTTCCACTAAAAACAGAAGTTATCCTTATATTTTCCAGATTTCTGAGAATGACGTTGTTGAATTATTCGAAAGCGTGCTGCCATCAACCCTCACCTCACTTCTAACCAAATGCTACGCAGTTACGGCGTTGGCGAAGCTGGCGACACGTTTCACACAAACAAGTGATCGAATTGAAGCATTGCTTAGAATAAATCAGGCACATATTCATTTGGAATTGCAGCAAAGATCAGTGGAATTTAATCAGATTATGAATTTGGGTGAATTGAGGTGAGGACCTGTTTGAACTGTTTTTAGGCTTGCTTTATGTTAAAATTTGTAGAAACACGTTTGAAAATATTCAGGTTCACAATTAATTTTATCAGAAGTTTGGTTTCGTTAAATTTATGGAAAAAATCAATATTTTTATTTGAAAATTTTAAAAATTGAATATTTTCTTCAAAAAATTAATTACAGTTTCAAAAAAATTTCTATCAAAATTTCACGTTTTTGAGCTTATTAAAAAAATCTGAAAACCCTTGAAAATCGCTAAACAAATCTGAAAAAATCTTGTTTTTCTTTAAAAATTCGAATTTTTAATGTTTTTTTGAATAAAAATTGTCTTGCAACGAATTTTCAAAGTTGTATATCAATTGAAATCAAAACAATTGTACGAGAATTTTTGAAAATGTAATTTTTAACATTTTTAATATGAGCGGGCTTGAAGCAAATAATAGTAAATTAGAAGAACTAATTGAAAATGGTGTAAAATTTATGAAACCGTTTTTTTTTTTCGAAATTTTTGAAAAATTATTAACATTGGGCTTTTACTACTTTTTAAAATTTGAATTTAAAGTGTTTTGTCTCAAAATGATTCACGAGCAATTTTGCATTGATTTTTCACGATGTAAATACACCTACACCATTAAAATTGGGAAAATTATTTAAAAAATGTGTAAAATTTTTGAAATTGCAGCTTTTTTTCGAAATTTTTGGAAATTTATCAATATTCGGGCTTTTAGTATTTTTTAAAACTTAAGTTTTAAGTGTTTTGTCTGAAAATGATTCTCTAACACATGTGTATTGATTTTTCACGATGAAATTATAACACCACCATTAAAATCGTAAAACTAATTTAAAAGTGTATAAAATTTTGGAAACTGTAATTTTTTTTTTCGAAACTTTTAAAATTTATCAAAATTGGGCTTTTAGTATTTTTTAAATTTAAATTTTAAGTTTTTTGTCTGAAAATGATCCTGGGACAGTTTTTTTTTTGAAAAACAAATTTGTAATGGTTCAAAACTCATTTTTTCAAGCTGAAAAAAAGTATTGATTTTCTGTTTTTTCCAGATACGGACTGCTCGAACGAATGCCAATAATCACTCATAATTCGCTAAATGCTGCTGCTTCTTCGATAATCGATGCGGGCGATTCTTCGTCGCTAATTGAAGACGTTCCAGCGTCCCAGAATGGCGAGGAAAAGGGCCCATCGAATGTGGATTTATTGTTGGGAGGATTGACGTTGGACTCGACACCGGCCGCTAGCAATTCAAGTGATATTTTGGACATTTTGGGAGGTTTAGGACAACCGCAGCAATCGCAACAAAAAGCGTCGGCGGATCCGTTTGACATATTTGGGGGAGCAGCACCAGCCGCACAGAATTCGAGCCAAAAACCGGCGAATAAACCGACAATTGCAATAAACTCGAAAGGAATTGAAGTGCAAATTGAGGTGATCGAAGGATGGAATGGTGGAGATAAGGCGAGACTCCGAATGACGGCGTTCAATTACACACCAACGACGGTGGTGAATTTTAACTTTTTGGCGGCGGTGACGAAAGCGTTTGTAATTCAACTGGAGTCCGCGTCGACGGCGAATATTGAGCCGGAAGGCACGGCGACACAAGGGATGACGATTTTGAGAAAGGTTCCCGGCGCGGTGGTAAGTGTTTTTTATTTTGTTTTGGTAAACTATTGGTGGAAGTTAAAATGGAAACATTTACAATTTTAGGTAAATATAAGAAATGTTTATTTTGAAACGTATGTTTATTTTGACAATTTATATAATTAACTTTTTTTTAAATTTGGAATTCTAGGTAATTTCACAGAATTTGGTTTTCTAGGCCATTATTTCTAAAATTTGGGTTTCTAGGCAATTGTTTCTAATATTGGGGTTTCTAGACCATTTTTTCGAATACGTGGTTTTCTAGGATATAATTTCTAAAAGTTAGGGTTCCACTATTTCTAAAATTTGGGTTTCTATGCCATTGTTTCTAAAGTTTGGGTTTCTAGACCATTTTGCAGAATTTGGTTTTCTAGGTCATTATTTCTAATATTTGGGTTTCTAGGCCATTATTTTTAATATTGGGTTTTCTAGGCCGTGTTTCGAATATTTGGGTATATTGGCCGTTTTTTTCAAATATTTAGGCCATTTTTTCGAATTCGTGTATGATTTCTAAAATTTATGTGCTGAAATTCTGAATTTTCAGATTTATGGCTTGAAAATTATGCCAAAATCTCTGAAATTGAGAAAATTTTCACATTTTTCAATATTTTTCGGTTTTCATGACTTTTATACAAAATTAAAGCTGAAATTCTGAATTTTCAGATTCATCGCTTCAAAATTGAAGAATATCTTTGGAATTGAGAGATTTTCAAAAAACTAGAATAAATTTAAAGATTTTTTTTTCGAAAATTTCCAGAATTTAAAAAAATCGATATTTTTTCAGGCCCGAATGCGCACGAAGATCTCCTACATTGTCAATGGTGTTGAGCAGACGGCGAACGGAGAAGTTAACGAATTTCCGGGATTGAATTGAAGTGGATTTATCATCGATTTTTTCTGGACTTTTTCTTGTAATATTTAAGCCACGCCTCCTTTTAATGCCACGCCCCTTTTTTTTTAGTGTTCAATATTCCTAAAACAATATTTGGGTACCCAAATAATACTTGCACAGATATTTTTTGAAGAAATATCCTAAAATTTTATTTATTTTTTGAATTTTCGTCTCAAAACCACAAAAATTGTGATAAAAATTATAATTTCAACAATTTTCTTTCGAAATTTTTCCTAGAACGGATAGAAAAAATGAAAAAGGTTGTGTAATTCTTGTTCTAGCATCATAAATGTAATTATTGATTGATTTTTATGGAATTAAATTAAATTATTGATTTTTTATCATTTTTTTTTCGTCTCTCGGTAAATGAAAATTTTAAATTTTTTTTTTCATTTCTCAGTTTTTTTCTAAATAATGTGATAGCAATGGTGAATGCCGTACATTTGGTTTATTTTTATTTGTTTATATGACATTTTTTCAAAAATTTGTTGAAATTTTCAGAAAGAGAGCCCCGAGCCGCACGAGAAGCTTCGAATCGAGGGATTTTTGGTGGGTTTTGGATTTTTTGAGAAATTTCTGCAAACGGTACAGAAAATTAAAGTTTCGTAGATTAAAGAGATGGTCCGAGTTGAATTTTAGTCTTGAAAAGTTTATTTTTGAGGAAAATTTGAAAGTTTCTGCATTTTGTCGTATAATCAGGTGTTTTTCAAAACATAGTTTTCTGATATATTTGACGTTTTTCGGTATTTTGAAAGTTATGTGCATTTTGTCGTCAAATGTGTTGTTTTTCGTATTCCCTGAAATTAACAAAATACGAAAATTCTCCGGAATTTCTAATATAACCTTTTGTGTCCAGATGGTCTTAAAAATACACGATTTTCGTAAAATTGTCATCTTTTTTGTCTGATTTATGCCAAGGACCAAGACGATGACTAAGTTAGACACAAAGCATGCAAAAACAAAAACAAATTAAAAATTCGTCAAAAAAAAAGAAATAAATCTTAGAACCTGGATCGCTACGGACTAAGTTAAATTTTTGAAACGTACATTTTTTTTTGTATTTTTAGTAAATTCTTAAATATGTGCATTTTGCCTTAAAATGTGATGTTTTCTAGTTAGTTTTAAATATGTGCATTTTGTCGTCAAATATGGTGTTTTCTATAAATTTTTGAATATGTGCATATTGTCGCCAAATATAGAGTTTTCTAGAAATTCCTAAATATGTGAATTTTGCCGTAAAATTTGAGGTTTTCTAGAAATTTTAAAATATGTGCATTTTGTCGTCAAATATAATGTTTTATAGAAAATTTTAAATATATGCATTCTGTCGTCAAATATGATGTTTTCTAGTAATTCTTAAATATGTGCATTTTGCCGTCAAAAGTGATGTTTTATAGAACTTCTTAAATATGTGCACCTTGTCGTCAAATATTATGTTTTCTAGAAATTTTAAAATATGTGCATTTTGTCGTCAGATATGATGTTTTATTGAAATTTTAAAATGTGTGCATTTTGTCGTCAAATATAATGGTTTTTTTCGAAAATTCACAGCAATGTGCATTTTACCGTCAATTTTGATGTTTTTTTTCTGAAATTCGGAAATTTCCCCATTTTATCGTCGTGTGACGTTTTTCCCGGAATTCAGAAAATGCTCTTTTTCGGAAAAAATGTTTTCTTTGAAAAAAAAAATGGTCACAAAAAATGATTCATACGAAAATATATTTACAAAATGTGCTCATCAATCATTTTGTTTTTTTTTTCCTCATTTTTCGGGGAAAAATATGTTTAAAAAAAACGGGCGGTCTATAATTTGTCATTTTGACAATTTCTCTGAAATTTCCCCCTTCCCCCCCCCCCCCCCAAAAAATCAATTTTTTAAAAAGATTTTTTTTTAATGCTCAAATAAAAAGAAGTTTTGTTTGCTCAGGGTTACACTGTCAGGGTACAATATATCAATAGTGCCAAATTTTGTATTTTTTATCTAAAAATATGAAAATTTGGCATTTTTTGACCGAAAAATGATTTTTTGAACTTAGGAGGTGTTTTAGGCTAGAAATTTGTAGAAAAACTGGAATTTTCGAGAAAAAAAACGATTCTGGGCTCTTTTGGCCATTTTTCGCCCTCCACCGAGAAACTATTTGATGACATTGAATGTAGACCCTGTGTAAATATTAACTTTTGAGGGTCTATACACCGGTTTTCAAGGCATTTTTCATGTATGTATTTAGTTGGTTTTTACTCGTATTTATTTTTGTAGTTTTTGTGGACTCATTTTTTAGTACATTTTGCTTTGGATTTTTTATTTGAATTTCTATTTTTTGAAGATTTTTCTGTTTTTAAGCCAAAAGTTTAAGAAAATTTGAAATTTTTAGAGTCTTTGGACGTTTATTAGTATATCTATATTTTTTGGCGCTTAAATTATCGATTTTTTGAGTTAATGCCAATTTTGCTAATTTTTTTGAGTTTTTCATGCAAAATCTCAAGTTTTACTGCAAATTTTCGAAATTTATCAAAAAATAAAATAAAAGCGCGCAAAATTCCTTTTTTTAACTCTCGAAAAATGTTCGTTTCAAGACCTTGTTTATATTTACATCATATAAAATTTGATGTTTTTCAAAATTACATTAAAAATCTGGAATTTAATAAGATTTTTAAACAAAATATTCCGAATTCTGAAAATATCTGGAAATCGGGGATTTTTTAAATGGAATTTTAGATTTTTTTAAATTTTAAAAATAGGAAAATGTTTTTTTTCGGTTTTTTCCGCCCGTTTTATTTTTGAAAATATTTTTCGCCGAAAAATGAGAAAAAATGAATGATGTGCACATTTTGTAAATATATTTTCGTATGAATCATTTTTTGCGACTAATTTCTTTGAAAGAAAACATTTTTTTCTTAATTTCTGGAATAAAAACGTCACACGACGTCAAAATGCAGAAATGTTAGAATTTCAGAAAAAACAACTTGAAAATTGACGGTAAAATATACATTTTTGTGAATTTTCGCAATAAAACACTATATTTAACGACAAAATGCACATAGTTATAAATTTTCGAACATATACACAAATTTAAGAATTTCTAGAAAACGTCATATTTGACGGGAAAATGCACATATTTAAGAATTTCTAGAAAACGTCATATTTGATGGCAAAATGCACATATTTAAGAATTCCTTGAAAACACCATATTTGACGACAAAATGGACATATTTAAAAAAGTCCTAGAACACACCATATTTGACGACAAAATTCACATATTTGAGAATTTCTAGAAAACATCATATTTGACGAAAAAATGCACATATTTAAGAATTTCTAGAAAACGTCATATTCGACGACAAAATGCACATATTTAAGAATTTCTAGAAAACGTCACATTTGATGGCAAAATGCACATATTTAAGAATTCCTTGAAAACACCATATTTGACGACAAAATGGACATATTTAAAAAAGTCCTAGAACACACCATATTTGACGACAAAATTCACATATTTGAGAATTTCTAGAAAACATCATATTTGACGAAAAAATGCACATATTTAAGAATTTCTAGAAAACGTCATATTCGACGACAAAATGCACATATTTAAGAATTTCTAGAAAAACGTCCTAATAAAATTCAACCAAAAATACCAACAAAAAAAATGTACGTTTCAATAATTTAACTTAGTCCGTAGCGATCCAGGTTCTAAGATTTCGTTCCTTTTTTTCTGAGGAATTTTAAATTTTTGTTTTTGTTTTTGCATGTTTTGTGTCTAACTTTGTCACCGTCTTGGTCTTTGGCATAAATCAGACAACTGAAATGTTAGATTTTCCTAAAATTTTGAAAAATGTTCGTCTCAAGATCCATTTTTAAAACGAATTGTATCTTTTTCGGAAAAAATTTGAAATGTTCAGATTTTTTCCGAAAAATTTGGAAAATTCGTTCGAAAGTTTTGAAAATGTTGTTTTTAGAGATAATATAGGTTTAAAATTGATTTGAATGATCTGAAAATCCGGAATTGTAAGAAAAACCTTTTTAAAAAATCGATTTTTAATCATATCAGAGATCAATCACAAAAATGGAAATTTATCTTATCAAAAAAAAAAGGTTTTTTGTTCTCCAATTTTTCTGCACATAAACTGATTAACTATGTACCGCATAATTATAATAAATAAAATCGATGATAAAAGGGGGGAAATTTTTTGAGGTTTTTTATCAACAAAATTTCATTTCTTATCATTTATTCGACCCCTAAACATCATATTCCGCATTGAAAATTCGGGTTTATTCGATATTTTCTCAATAAAGGAAAAAATGACTATATTTTGTTGTACGGTAATTCAATGGACCAAGAAAATTTGAAATCCAATTAAAAAATCGATGGTTTTCAGCGTATGCAAAGTCGAAAATCGAGGAGAAGAGCGGCGAAGATGAGGAGGGCCATCTCACCATCTTATGGGTATTTAATGGGATAGTGTCTTTAAGAAGAAATAACCCAGAAAATTTTAGAGATGAGATGTTGGAACAGGCGTGGATGCCGCAAGAGATGTCGGGGGTTGGATGGAAGGCGAGAGGGGATCGGAAGCCGAAGGAGAAGAGAGTGCCGTTTAATCGGCCCACTCCGAAGCAGGTAATATAGAAATTGGATAGAAAGATGGGGGGGGGGGGGGGTTGAAATGTACTTCGGGAAAATTCACTTGAACTAGGCCTACTACCTCAAATTTATGCAAGCCTGAAAAATTGGTATTTTTTTAGCAAGGATTTAGTCCAACCTGCAAAATGGGCCTATTTTTAAAAGGCCTTAAAAAAATTCAGAAAAATAGGCCTATTTTTTTGACAAGACCTTTAATCGGCCTGAAACGGGTATTTTTTGGCAAGGGAAAGCGATAAATCAGCCTGAAAATAGGCCTAAACCCAGCCTGTAATAATAGGCATGTTTTTGTGTCTTAAGCGGCCTGAAAAACGATCTATTTTTGACAACGCCTAAAATCAGCCTGAAAAATGGTTCCTCCTAGGCTTTAAAAAATCCTAAAAGAATAATCCTGTTGTCATGACAGGTCTGAAAAAGGCCCTATTTTTAAAAGGCCTAGAATTTCTAAAAAAAAACTTTTGGTAGTGTGAAAAAATACCTAAACCCAGTTTTTTTGGTGGCAATGACTTTGTTCAGCCTGAAATAATGGGTTTAACCTGAAAAACGGACTATTTTTAACTTGGCCTAAAAAGGGCCTGTAATAATAGGCCTTTAATTGACAATCTATATAAGGCCTAAAATCAGCCTGAATTAATAGGCCTTCATATTCCAATTTCAGGTCTACGAGGCCCTTCCATTCGTTCGTCGTTATTTTATGTACTGGATGAAACACACATTCGACAAGGAGAAGCTGTTCATCAACACATTCCAACCATTGAAACATAAACCATATTATGGTATGAATTTCCTATAATTTGAGGGAAAAAATCGAGAACTTCGCAGGTGTTCCATGTGGTGGAATCGGTTGTGGTGCGATTGGAAGAGACTTCCGCGGTGGTTTCTGCAAATTCAGCTTAAGACCAGGACTTGTGGAGCATAAAGTTGATATTGTAGCGGTAGGGCGTTACCTAGACATTCGGCTTGAATAGAGCCTTAATTTTCAGGCGGATCAATTCATTTTATCAGTGCGGGAGAACAATAAATGCATCTACCAGAAAGTGCTATCAGCTGCGGATTATCCCAGAAATTCGGGGATATTATCCAGTTGGGATTTTGGGTTCGCGAAGAAGGATGTGTATTATAGGTAGGTTTTTATTAGGGGGAGAACAAAGAAAGAAACAATTTCAACCAGGGTTTTTTTTGGGAAAGAACAAAATGACACATGAGCAAATAAATTATAAAATATGAAAAGTTAAAACTACCGCTTCCGCATTTTGTTAAAAATCGAAAGATCGAAACTTAGAAAAGTCCTATTGTTGCCACCGGCGGGCTCTTGTTGTTGCTCCTGACGACCTATTAAACGTTCCGTGTTTTTCTCGTACATTTTACGATAGAATGGTCCGGGTTCGGGTGGCGAAAATGTGTTGCGACGTTGTCGTTTTGGTTCCTGAGGTTCGGTGTCGAAGCGGAGGCTGAATAACGGGTCACCTGTAAGAAATCGAGGGTTTTTTGAGAGTGGCCTAGAAAATCAATATTTTAGAAGTGGTGGCCTAGAATCCCACATTTTAGAAATAATGGCTTAGAAATCCAAATTCCGGAAAATGACCTAGAACCCCAAATTTTAGAAATAGTGGCCTAGAAACCCAAATTCTGCGAAGGGACATAGAATCCCAAATTTTAGAAATAATGGCCTAGAAAGCCAAATTCCGGATAAGGACCTAGAAAACCAAATTTTAGAAATAATGGCCTAGAAAAACACATTCCGGAAAATTTGAATTTCTGTGCATTTTTGCGTGAAATTCGATGCACCGGTCGAGTTTAGTCTAACGTTCCAAAGTCTTACCAATGGTACTGCAAGCCTTCCGATAGTCATCTACTGTCAATTGAACGACTTCCATTTGATCTTCGATAACAATAGCCTCATCAATATGTAGATTTGGATCCGATTTTCGATGATGCATGAAACCTTCTTTTACAAGCTGAAAATATCGTTTTTTAAAAATTATTGCAGGCTTAAAGGCATTATCCCACTTACTTCCATTATAAATTCGCGAGCCACATAATCCAAATGATATATCAAATCGGTTTCCAATGGTGGAAGACCGATGGCCTCATGCAGACGATGCGCAAAATATGGGCTTTGTCGCCCGCGTGGACTACAGAACGAGATTCTCCGGGTGGTCCGCCAGAATGGTTGGACTCTTGCCGGCCAGGAAGTATAAGATTTCTCGAAGATCTCAACGGAGCTTTTTAAGCGGGGATCTGGCGGGACGTCGTCTTCAAAGAAATTGACGAAGTTTGGACGATGGGTGAAGATGCGACAGACGTGCCGGCATAATGGACTGATGTAACGATTGAAGTCCGAGAGGACGGGTTGTTGATCAGTGTCCTGGAAATTTAGGGTTACTGTAGGTTTAATGACCACCCAGGGGCTATCTATGCTACCAGTTAGATTACTGCAGACAGTTTTTGTACCACCCACGACGTTTTTTAAAACTATCTCGAGAAGGGTTCCGAAATACTTCGAGTCACAAATTTTGTCATTGAAATTTCAATAATTTGTGATATTTTAAACTGAAATTTTCAAAAATTTAGGCGGGTTCCAGTTTTTGAAATTTTCAGACCTTAGAAATCATTTTCAGAATTAACGGTGAATTAAAGAATCGTAGGTCTTAGTGTCAGCTTTTGAATAATATAAATATTATGCGAAAATTTGAACCTTGAGAAAAGTTATGATTTTCCCGACTTTGGGGAGAATTGCGGATGTATTTCTCGAATTTCAGCTTCAAAATTGCATTTTCAAAATTTTTTATTGAAAAGGCTTAATTATAGGTTTTGAATTATATAAATAAGAATAATATAAAAAATTATTGAGCAAGAATTTGACAGTTTTTTGAATTGGACCACCCACGACGTTTTTTTTCAAAATGAAGATTTAGACTAGTTTTTTGAGAAGAGATGTTAGATTTTTCTTTAAGTTTAATTGAAAAGGATTTTTTGAATCCGAAAAACTCACCAACGCAAAATTGACAAATCTCCGGAATCGATAACTATCCCTGCTCATCAATTGCATCAAATCAAGTGTTCTGATATAGTTGCGCCCGTCCTCTCTCGCCAGACGCCACATATAATTGCAATATGCCACCAACATGCTCATCGTGTGCTGAAACACGACGCGAACAGCAGATGGGTCGGAACATGGGCCGTCGCCGTAGGTGAACATCATTCGGGACACGACGCCGAGTAAATGGTGTTTTTCAAATGTTTTGAAATTGAAGTTCTCGCATGGTGGATAGTAGGCGACGAGTGGTTCGGGGAAAATGAAGGATGGACCGGAGATTAGGGGCCAATCGAGGGATGATATTGAAATGTTGGTTAATTGGGAGAAATAGTCGAAATGTAGCATTGAGAGTTGAAACCGGATTGTTGAGCTGTCGAGGCTGGAAAATGTATGTATTTCGAAGGCCTGAAACCTGCCTTAAGGTAAGGTTGGAGGGCCTGAGGGGGCCTTTTCAAAATCGAGTACCTAAAAAGAGGCATTTTCTAAATCAAGGGCCTAAAAAACGTCCTTTTCTAGGCCTATTCTTAATTGCGAGCCTAAATAAAGACCTATTCTAAATTCCCGAACTAAAGAAAGGCCTATTCTAAATCCCGGGCCTAAAAAAGGCCTACTCTTAATCACAATTAAAAATCCTATTTTTAATTTCAGGTCCAGCTTTTTATTTAAAGAAATAGGCCTTTCTTATGCCCTGATATTAGACCTATTTCATAAAAATCGTGTCAAAATCCCAACAAATTGGAATTTCGATTTCAAATAACAGAAGTTTTATACATACCCGATTTGATAATTTTTCCTTGGGATTTTCTTAATTTCTGGTTGATCATCATCGGCATCGTTTTGAACTAGAGCACGTCGCATATATATATTCTGAAAATGTGTGAGTTGTACCAAAAATAGAAAGTTGCAAGAAATGTTTGATTATAAAAGTTAAGAAGGATCAAGAAGGTACATAATAGTAACACGATCCATTCAAAACGAGAGAATAGGTTTCATTCCCAATTCGACGCGTCCGTAGGAACAAAAGGAACGAGGAAATAGTATAGAAACGGGGTGGAGGGTGGAAAAGAAGCGACGTTCCGTTTTCTACATGGGTGGTCTCTTTGGGAATATAACCCAATGATGGTGTCTGCGTCTCTGCGTTGTGTCTGGGGATAGTGAGAGAGAGGGAAAAAGAAAAAGCTGGAAGATGCCTGGCACGAGAGCAAGGAACATTTATATTTGATGAAAAAAAGTTTTGGAGACGACGGCGGGGGGGAACACTTTTATGGGAATGTACTTCGAATGGTCTTGAGACGAAGGAGATGGATGTGTTTTCGTGGTGGGTGGCCTCTGGTGGGTTTTATAGCGATTACGCGCGGGGTAATCTACAGTAGTTTTTAGTTTTCTTTGTGGGTGGTCTCAAACGTTTTCACAAATGAAAATAGATCTCGGCCGCGCGGTGATTCGATGCATTTTCAATTTTCTTCTTGGGTGGTCTTACCGTTTTTTTTCGAGGTTTACGTGTAGTTTTGAATCAAGATGGATGGAATTTTATCAATGGGTATTTTCCGACTACCGTAATCCTCATACATTTTTGACTGGGTGGTTTTAAATCGAAGGTTCTGGGATATCAATAGAATATATTGATATCAATGACAGATTGATATTTTTTGGAAAATGTTGAAAAATGTGATTACTGTAGTCGCAGGGGTTACTGTAGAAAAGGATAAATTAATTTATAGAAGTTGAAATTACTGTAATCATAGAACTCCTGTAGCATAAAATGTATGTCGTTAAAGATAGAGTGCCAGTTTCGTTAAAGACACAGTCCCACTTATTTTGAATAGATCAATTTCATATGTAGAATTTTATTATTTCTTGTGTTTTGATCGAACCCGGTGAAAATAATGATAAATACAAAATGTTGTCCTCTTAAAGACAGTGTGTCAGCTAACACCACCAGAATTTGGGGCATTTTTTAAATCTGCTGAATATCTAATTATATTGAAGATGAAAATGTATAATGTTCCAATTTCAAAAAAAGGATTGATGTCGAGATGCACTAATTTGATTAGTAGTACACTGTCTTTAACGGTTGCGCTAGATATAAAATTATTATGAGTTCAAAGAGAAAACCACTTGTGTTATGGTAATCTCTGGAAAAGTGAGAAACTGTTTACTGCAGTCCTGGATCATTAGGAAAATGTAATTTCTCTAGTTTAGATACGAAATACCCACTAGATAATAAAAATACAATGATTGCAAATTGAACTATGGCAATATCAAGATTAGAGTAGATTAAAACAATCTTCTCCGCGAAAAAAGCGTCATTAATCAAAACAGAACGGGAAAAAATTCCAATAGTGGCAGTTGTTTTTTCCTTGCGTGGTGGCGCCGAAAAAGATTATTTTTTATCATTGCACGTATTTTTTAAATGAAATGCGATCAAAATGTTAAAAACTTTATTTTTTCAAGGGATACTGTAGGTTCAATGATGTGAGCAGTTTCAGGATTTTCGTATTAGTGGAAAAATATTTAAATTGGGAATTCGAAAAAAAAACTAGATAGAACGCCTGGGAAAAATATTCAAGATTACTGTAATTGAGAGATTACTGTAGCGACGTGACGCGGATTTTTATAAAATTACTGTAACTGAAGTCATGATGCTGAAATTATTAGAAAAATAGGATTACTGTAGTTATTAAAGTTAAAAATAGGATTACTGTAGTTATTAAAGTACAAAATAGGATTACTGTAGTTATTAAAGTTAAAAATAGGAGTACTGTAGTTATTAAAATTAAAAATAGGAGTACTGTAGTTTTAAAGTGCAAACTAGGGTTACTGTAGTTATTAAAGTTAAAAATAGGAGTACTGTAGTTATTAAAATTAAAAATAGGAGTACTGTAGTTTTAAAGTGCAAACTAGGGTTACTGTAGTTATTCCGAATGGAGTAATTTGACCTATTTATTCCCCAAGATTATTTTAATCTGGATTCAAGGCATATTAGGTAGTTCCCTTTGTCATGTATTAGGTTGTTCGGATATAAACGAGACTTTCGACTCAAACTTTCAAACATCACAAAATTTTTTATAACAAGTCTTTATTCCAAACAATATTCTCCACAACTATCAACAACCCTTCGCCATCGATCATGCAGGTTGTGGATGTCGTCCTCAAAGAATTTGGTTTGCTGTGAGTCGAAGTATGATGCGACCCAAAATCGGACTTCGTCGATATTGTTGCACTTTTTCTCCGACAATCCGAGATGCATCGATCAAAATAGATGGTAGTCCGATTGAGCCAAGTCCGGACTATAGGGCGGATGCGGCAAAACTTTCCAGCCCTATTCTTCGATTGTTTGCTGAACAATCTTCGCAACGTGTGGTCGAGCATTATCATGAAGTAATTTGATAGACTGTCCCTCAATGCCTTGACGACGAAGAGCCATGTTGACATGTGTTAATTGTTGGGCGTATACTTCGGCAGTAACGGTTTGGCCGGATTCGAGCACTTCAAAATACACCAATCCTTTGTTATTCGACTATACGCAGAGTAACGCATTCTTTCCATGAAAGTCTATTTTCGGCGTTGTCGGAGGCGAGATCCATACTCGCTTCTTCGTAGAGTTATCGAAATAAATCCAGTTTTCATCCGACGTTAATATAAGTTTTTTTGTAGTTTGTGCCGGATAAGACTCGATCGCCTGCTTCAGTAATTCGTCGTCTACCACTTGAGGACGATATCGGTGTTTTTCGTTTTCTAAGCTCTCATTTCCATTTTCAAAGCGTTGGAACCATTTGAAGCATTGACTTCGGGAAATCACATCTTCACCGAATGCTTTGCATAGTGAGCGGTGCGAATCGGATGCCGTAATGCCTCGTTTGAAATCATATAACAAGCCGGCGCGCACAATGTGTTTCAAATCCGTTATAACCTGACATTTAAAAAACATTACAGAAATCAAAAATAATAAAAAAAAGAAAGTAAAATATACAGGCTACAGAAAGGATACTTCCCGGTAACAACGGTCCAAATTTCTGTTCGAAATTCGTAAAGTTTCGAAAGTCTCGTTTATATCCGAACAACCTAATAGAAACATTCCATCATATTTTAAAAAAGTTTGAAGCTAATTATAATCGAGGAAGACTCGGAAATAATATTTTCAATGCGTACGGACACGGGAAAGGCCGCACAAGCTTGTGAAAACATGGGTGCGCGTTTGGAATCGAATTGAACGAACAGTAATTAAAATTCGAAACAAATTGTTGTTTGATTTTATGAACATCTCAATTCAGTTGATAAACATCTCATTATCTATCTCGAGAGTAATAATATAGTGTAATTAATCAAAAACAAAAAAAGACGGGAACAGTGTTCAACAGTGGTTTTTTCTCGGACGTTTTTTTTGGTATGGTGGCGTCAAGGACGGGGGGAAATAAATGGCAGGGAAAGTGGTGAAAGTTTTTGTTAGAGATGTTTGTAATTAATATACCTATTAATTTTGGCCACCCTGATAAAGAGGGCTTTAAAGTAGATTTTTTCAGAATTATTGAAAAATGAACTGTTTTGGGGCAATGGGTACACATTTTTTAGAATTTCCGGAGTTTTCGAAATTTTGAAAATTAGGTACTTTATTTTTCTATAGGATTTCTAGTAGTCTAGATGGTTACGGTAGTTTAGAAGGACACAGTTTTTTGTACCTACAGTAATCCGTTCCAGTCATCGGTCACTTTTTGACAATTTCATTCATAATTTGTAAAATAAAGAACAAAAAAAATTGTCGTAAATCAAAAAGGGAAAAAGTCGGACAAAGGTGTCATATCAAGGACAATCAATAAGAAAAAAGAGAAACGTGATGATAATGCTTTATGTTTTTTTACAGAGGACTCTACCCACGAAGCTGGACGACGTACCGTATACCGGAGATTGGGATAGTTGTGACAATCCGCCAGGTGTCACCAGTGATTCCTGGAAATTATGAGGACTCGTCGATGCCGGTGACGGTGTTCGTGGTGGATGTGGAGAATACGTCGACGGATCGCGAGTTTGAAGTGTCGGTGGCTTTTACGTTTAGGAATGGGACGGGCAATCGGAGATGGGATCGGGAGGCGGAATGCACGTCGGCGAGGTATATGGCCGCGGGGACGAAAGGTGATGAGAAGAAGGTGGAGAGTGTTGCTCTTTTTCATTCGATTGCTTCGATGCCGTGCACTTATGGATTGGCAACGGAAATTGTATACTAGATACTGATGAGAATTTCAAAATTTTGTTTTTTTAAGACCAAAGGGACCGAAACGAGCATTTGTCAAAGATTCAACCCTTCTGGAAATGGTGCAGCGTTGTGGGCGTCGTTGGAACAGACGGGAGATGTACCGAATCATGTAAGCTTACGGACAAATAGAACATTTTCTGGGCTTTCAAAATTTCGATGAATTTCTGGAAAATATTAATTTTCAGCCGAGTTCACGAAGAATTTCAGAAAAATTGGAATTTCACAAAATTTTAAAGTAAATTTCAAAAATCTAACTCAATGGCGAAATAGGGAATTTTCGGGGCTTTCAGAATCTTAAAGAATTTCTGAAAAATATTGATTTTCAGCCGAGTTATGACCATTTTTAAGCAGCAACTATTTTTGCGAAGAATTTCAGAAAAATTGGAATTTCACAAAATTATAAAATAAATATCAAAAATCTAATTCGATAGCGAAATAGAACATTTTCCGGACTTACAGAATCTTAAACAATTTATGAAAAATATTGATTTTCAGCCGAGTTATGCCCATTTTTAATTTTTAAATTTTGTGACATTCCAATTTTACTGAAATACTTTTTATAATATAATCATTGGATTTGAGAAAATTTGAAAAATTTGCAGTTTCAAATTATAATTTTTGTTGAAAAAAAACGTTCAAAAATAGTTGATTATTAGAAATGGCCATAACTCGGCTGAAAATCAATATTTTTCGGAAATTCTTTGAGATTCTGAAAGTCCAGAAAATTAACTACCCCGTCACTGAGTTAGATTTTTGAAATTTATTTTAAAATTTTGTGATATTTCAATTTTTCTGAATTAATTTTTAAAAACAGTTGATGATGAGAAATGATCATAACTTGGTTGAAAATCAATATTTTTCTGAAATTCTTTGAGATTCTGAAAGCCCAGAAAATTCTCTATTTCGCTATTGTACTAGATTTTTGAAATAAATTTGGAGCTTTTTAAAATTTAAAATCCTAATTTTCAGGAAGAAGAATGCCCGGAAAATGCTCGTGAAATGGCGGTAGCTGTCTGCAACAGATTCAAACTCTCACCAAAACAAAGGAAATCACATAATTATGCGCTGAGTTGGGATATGCCGAAAGTGAACTTCGGATCGGTTCAGAGACAATATTCAAGACGATATACTCGATTTTTCGATGGAAACTCGACAGCGGAAGGGTTGTGTGTAAGAGCATTGAGAAGACTCGAAATTTGGGAAGAGGAAATTGAAAAATGGCAAAATCCGGTGATAGAACACGATCGACTGCCAGAATGGTATAAATCCGCACTTTTTAACGAATTGTATTTTATGACGGACGGCGGATCGGTTTGGTTTGAGTTTGACAAGAATTGGGAGATGCACGAGACGCATTTGAGTGAATATACGAAGAAAATGATGGCTCGGATTGGGAGATTTGGATATTTAGAATCTTGGGAATATCGCATGGTTAATACGTATGATGTTCATTTTTATGCGTCCTATGCGTTGGCGGAGCTGTGGCCGGAAATGGAGTTGGCGGTGCAGGCGGAATTTAGTAGGTTTTTTGGGGGGGGGGGGATTTTGAGAGGTTACTGTAGATTCTAAAATATTAAGCCACTTTTAAAATTGTTACTGGTACTAATTTCAAGATTACTGTAGTATTGGAAAAAGTCTGAGAATTTGAAGATTTTTAGATTTTTTTAAATTTTAAACATTTCTAATTTTTTGAAGAAAAAAAACATATAAGTGTTGATATTACTGTAGATTTCAAACGATTGAATAAACAAGAATACGGTAGACAAAGAAGCACGTCAGGATTATTAGAAAATTGCACTTCAGAATTGTTGTTTTTGAAAAAAAATTGAATTTTCTAAAAAATTTCGGAAATTTTTAGGGTAACATAATTTTTTGTAGTTCAGAAATGTTGGTATACTCTGAAAATATCTTGAATTTCTGAAATGCGGAAAATTTTGAGAATTTTCAGTTTTTTTTTCAATTTTTCAAGAATTTCCATTTATTTGGAATTTTTTTAATAATTGAAGGTGTTCCTCTGAAATATATTAGGAATTGAACTGATTTTTATGAAATTTGAACTTTTTGGAATCAATCGGAATTTTCAGATTCATAATATTAATTTCAGAAATTCAACTCTTGTGAAAAATCAGCTTGAAAAATCTAAAAATGTCAATGTTTCAGAAATATTATTTTGGGAAATTTTAAAAATGAATTTGTTCCAGAAAATCTTCCAAAATATATGAGAATTTTTATTTTTAGAGATTTTAAGAAAAGTTCTAGAATTTTTTTAGAATTCTGAGAATTTCAGAATTTTCCATTTCTTTTTTTGTATTTTTACAGTTTGGAAATTTAGATTTAAATATTTTTGACGATTTTAGAAGTTCTGATGTTTCACAATTTTTGTATCTTAAAAATCTGAAATTTCAGAAGAAAAAACATGTTCTTATAGAAATTTTCAGTTTTAAAACAGTTTTTTAAAAAATCCAACCATCTTTTTCCAGCCGATCAAGTGTACCATTCAATCGATAAACAAATTCGATTCCATATGGAAGGTGATTGGGCAAATTTGAAGACCGCCAGTCGGGTTCCACACGATTTGGGAAATCCGGGTACCTTTTTTTGGCTGTCATTTTACTGAAAATGTCGTTTTTTTGCAGCTGACGAACCATGGGTGGCAACAAATGCTTATGTGATGCATGATACGGGAAAATGGAAGGATCTAAATATGAAATATGTTCTGACTTCGTGGAGGGATTATGTGGCACTTTCCAAAGAGCATGATGAGTTTTTGAAGCATACTTGGACGGCTGTAAAGGTAGGGTTTTGGGGGATATTCAGGGAATTTCCAACAATCTAATATTTTCAGGTCATAATGACAGAAGCGCTCGAAAATTGGGACCAGGACGGCGACGGAATGATCGAGAATTTCGGAAAAGCTGATCAAACCTATGACGCGTGGCAGATGGAAGGGGTTAGCGCATATTGTGGATCACTTTGGTTAGCATCATTGAGAGTGGCAATAGAAATGGCCGGAATTGTTGGTGATGTGGAAACGAAGGATTTGTTGGGGAGAACCCTTCCCAAAGCGAAAGCGGTGTTTATTGAGAAATTGTGGACTGGGAAGTATTTTAGGTTTTGCGAGAGGAGTAGGAGGTGAGGACTGGTTTTTTGCTGGAATTTTTGCTTAAAGACAATGTGACTTGATCATTTTTGTGGTCGCGTTCTACTTTTTAAGTTAATTTATAACTTTTCATGACTCTTAGCTTAGCTTAAAGCTGAAATTCTGAATTTTCAGATTTTCAGCTTCAAAATACTACAATTTTTCAAAATATTACGCTTCTTCGAAATTTTAAAGTGGGACCTTGTCTTTAATGACATACATATCATAAAATCTTTCAAAATTGGTTTTTGTTTACAGCCGAGAAACCGTGATGGCCGATCAGTTGTGTGGATACTGGTTCCTGCAGTCA
This sequence comes from Caenorhabditis virilis, assembly GCA_964036255.1. NCBI lineage: Eukaryota > Metazoa > Nematoda > Chromadorea > Rhabditida > Rhabditidae > Caenorhabditis > Caenorhabditis virilis. The sequence continues at coordinate 18,135,472 of OZ038415.1, read as the reverse complement.
GTCTCACCGAAATTGGCTGATGACGTCCTCCCGAAACACATGGTCAAATCAGCACTAGATACCATTTATGAAATGAATGTATGTAAATTTGGAAACGGCCAAATGGGAGCGGTGAATGGGATGAAACCCAACGGGTCGGTCGATAGGGAATACATTCAGGCCGATGAAATGTGGACAGGAGTGACGTACGCGGTGGCGTCTTTGATGATACAACAAGGTGAAGTGGAGAAGGGTTTTCACACGGCGTCTGGAAGTTATTTGACGTGTTTTGAGAAGACTGGATTGCAGTATCAGACGCCCGAAGCGTTGTATGAGAATAAGTGGGTTTTTTGAAGTTTGTAGTTTAAGCAGCTCCATGTAGTGTAGTTTGTAGTTTAAGCAGCTCCATGTAGTGTAGTTTGTAGTTTAAGCAGCTCCATGTAGTGTAGTTTGTAGTTTAAGCAGCTCCGTGTGTTTTATAGTTTGTAGTTTAAGCAGCTCCAAAAATTGTAGTTTGTAGTTTAAGCAGCTTCATACTTTGTAGTTTGTTGTTTTTGCAGCTCCATGTAGTGTAGTTTTTAGTTTAAGCAGCTCCATGTGTTTCTTAGTTTGTAGTTTAAGCAGCTCAATGTTTTTGTAGTTTGTAGTTTAAGCAGCTCCATGTTTTTTGTAGTTTGTAGTTTAAGCAGCTCCATGTAGTGTAGTTTGTAGTTTAAGCAGCTCCGTGTGTTTTATAGTTTGTAGTTTAAGCAGCTCCAAAAATTGTAGTTTGTAGTTTAAGCAGCTTCATACTTTGTAGTTTGTAGTTTTTGCAGCTCCATGTAGTGTAGTTTTTAGTTTAAGCAGCTCCATGTGTTTCTTAGTTTGTAGTTTAAGCAGCTCAATGTTTTTGTAGTTTGTAGTTTAAGCAGCTCCATGTTTTTTGTAGTTTGTAGTATAAGCAGCTCCAGATAAAAAATTTCAAATTAGTATGACTTGAGATATCTTTCATCAAAATTTTAAAGAAGTTAAATGATAAAAACCAATTTAGAAACCAAATACAATGATTTTTAGTTCATTTTGAGGTTGAAATTCTGAAATTTCAGATTTTACCGAGCTATAGGATACATGAGACCACTTTCAATATGGGCAATGCAATGGTCACTTAAAAAACATCGAGGACTTTTTACAAAAGTTGAAAATTTACCGGATCGTGGAGTGAGAAATGGGGACGAGATGGTTGTTCAACACCCGTTGGATAGAGGTGCCAATTTTCCTTCGAAAAAAATCTAGAAATTTAGAATTTTCAGCAAATTCTGAAGATAACTCGAGCTTGGGATATGTTAGCGACTTTCGGGAGGATATACCTCAAAGATAACTCTTTTTTTTGGTTGTTAAAAATGCATTTTCTAGTTTTTTGCTTAAAATATTACGGTTATTTGAACTAATTTTTCGCTTTTATTATTAATTACAACGGCAATAATTTTCTAGAATAAAGAATTCACTTGAAATTGAATGGAAGTTTTTTTTTGGAGGTTTGGAACCGACTTTTATTTTTTTATTAGTTTTTAAGAATTTCATTTACAAGGAAAAATTGTTAGATGCTCCGAACCGCCCTCACCTTGCCAAGAAGTTTTTTAAAGTCCGCAATTTTGCGGAACGTGTGCTCACATGAGCACTCGGCGGCGGAGAAGAATATGGCAGAATTGTTGAGAAAGGGAATTGAAGGGTGTACAGATGTTCATGTACATGATGTGTCGAGTAAGCGGTTTTTAAAGGGGGTCTTTTCCGAAGTGGTAAAAATGGTTTCAAACTCTTACAACTTTCTCGGAAATTTACAAATTTTCAAATAATCATAAGTTTGTGAGAAATTGTTCAATTTTTAAAGTTTGACAACCATTTTGATTTTTAAAGTTTTACAACCACAAGAATCTGAAATTTCATAATTTAAGCCTCAAATTGGGCCAAAATCGTGAAGAAATATAAATTTTAACGCTCATGAAGGCCTCCTTTCAAAAGAATTTCAGAAAAACCCGAAAACAACTGAAATTTTCAGACGGATGCGGTTCGATGTTTGACGTTGTCGTTGAAGCCACGTCTTTCAAAGGAAAATCAAAAGTTGCTCAACATAAAATTGTGACTGGAATTCTCAAGGAGCAAATCAAGGAGATGCACGGGTTGACTATCAAAACAAAAGCGGCATAATTCATTTGTGAAGAGATTTTTTGTAAATTTTGGTTGTTTCTTTCGTTTTTCGTTTTTCTAAATAGGCGTAATAAATGTTAGGAGTTTCGTTTTTTTTTGGTTTTATATTGTTGAGTTAAGCAGCTCCAAATATTGTAGTTTGTAGCTTAAGCAGCTCCAAAAATTGTAGTTTGTAGCTTAAGCAGCTCCAAAAATTGTAGTTTGTAGCTTAAGCAGCTCCAAAAATTGTAGTTTGTAGCTTAAGCAGCTCCAAATGTTGTAGTTTGTAGCTTAAGCAGCTCCATTTTTTGTAGTCTGTAGTATAAGCAGCTCCATATATTTTTTTTCTTTTTTCATCTTTCAAATGGGAAATGTTGCCAAATTGTGGGATTAACCCAACAATCCTAGCTTGCCCTTTCGCCTGATACAAACAGATGTGACCACATTTCCGCACCTGCCCAGAAACGAGGTCTTTTCCAGAGAATATTACCCTAATTTTGCTAATTTTCCTTTTTCCCCCCCGAAAGAGTGTACATTTCCTCCGTTGAACGAACGGCACATGTACATCTGCATCTATCTCTGGACTCTCTTCATGTTCAAGCTAAGAAGAGAAATATTTAGAAAACTGTTATTGTGTATACGCGTATCATATTGTTTTCTTTCGCACTTTTTCTTTTTTTTTGCTGTTTATTGAACAAATGTTCAATGTTTCTTTTTGTTTCATTCGAGTTTTTGAGCTTTCTTCAATTTTGAAAGTTTTAAAATTAAAAAAAAAGATTCTTAAGAAGTTAAAGGCATTGTTCCATTTGTTTTCTATTTTTTAGGAACTTGTAGTTTTTCACAAAATTTATCACTTTTCATGATTGTTAGCTCAGTTTAAAGCTGATATTCTGAATAATACGAATTTTAGCTTCAAATTGGTTTTAAAATCTTTACAATTGAAGAATTTTTGAAAAAGTTACGGTCATTTTAAAATCATGCTTTTTTTTAAATGTTCGTTATTTTAAAGAGCTTGTAACTTTTCACAATATTGACCATTTCTTATGATTTTTTGCTTATTTTAAAGATGAACTTCTGCATTTTCAGAATTTCAGCTTGGGGGTGGTAGATAAATGACGAAATGTGGTAAATTTTGAAAAAAGTTATAATCGTCTGAAATTTTTTTGAGTATTTCTCTAAAAATCTATCACCTTTCGTGATATTAATCTCATTTCAAAGCGAAATTTCTGAATTTTCAGATTTTTAGCTTCAAAATGTTTTTAAAAATTAAAAATTTGAATAATTTTCGAAAAAGTTGTGATCATGTAAAACATATATTTTTTTTTGGGATTTTTCGAAGTTGGTAGCCTTTTGCAGAGTTAAGCGTTTTTCATGATTTTGTACTTATTGTGAAGGTGAAATTCTAAATTTTCAGATTTTTAGCTTCAAAATGAGCTAAAAATCACGAAATTTGAAGATTTTTTTGACAAAATTATAATTATTAAAAAACTATGAATTCTGAATTTTTTGAAACTCTCTAACTTTTCAAAAAGTTAATCTACATTCAATTTTTTTTTCAGATGGCAATACCTTGGGACAAACAAACGGTTTCAACCTACGACAATGAGCTAGTCAAATTTTTGGATAAAAAGTTCAGAAGAAAGGATAAAAGCTCCGGATGGTACATCTTCCTGGCAATATTCTCCGGTCGAACGGAATGTCTACCACCAGACGAATGGCAAGAATTGGCAATGAAGCGCGATTTCGACATGTTCAATTTTGAGAGGCTGCTCAGAAGTGGAAGGGGATATCGTTCGGCGCCGTTTTTTGGGTTTGCTGAAACTGAAAATATCGAGAAGGAACTGAAGATGATACATCGGAAAGATAACAGAATTTATATTAAACTCCCGCATGCTAATTATCACGAGTTTTCGAAGAAGATAGATCTGGTAAATGATTGGAAAATTGATGTAAGAATTTAATTTTTTCATTGACAAATGAATATTCCAACTTTTTACAGCCTTGGGTACTTGACAACATCCGACCGAAGATTGAAATACACCAAGAAGTGATGTTTCAAGCGGCTGAAGGTGCTAATTTGACTGGAATACATGCGGCACGGTTCTCTTCGATGGTTTTGCTCGAACGGGGTATGGATGAGGAGGATGAGCATAATGGCGAAAGGATTTTACATGATTTAACTGATGCGAAAATTGACGGAGGTGAGAAGTTTGTAGTTTAAGCAGCTCCAAATTTTGTAGTTTGTAGTTTAAGCAGCTCCATATTTTGTAGTTTGTAGTTTAAGCAGCTCCATGCTGTTGTAGTTTGTAGTTTAAGCAGCTCCATGTCTTTGTAGTTTGTAGTTTAAGCAGCTCCATGCTGTTGTAGTTTGTAGTTTAAGCAGCTCCATGTACTTGTAGTTTGTAGTTTAAGCAGCTCCGTGTACTTGTAGTTTGTAGTTTAAGCAGCTCCATGATGTTGTAGTTTGTAGTTTAAGCAGCTCCATGCTGTTGTAGTTTGTAGTTTAAGCAGCTCCGTGTCTTTGTAGTTTGTAGTTTAAGCATCTCCATGTCTTTTGTAGTTCGTAGTTTAAGCAGCTCCATGCTGTTGTAGTTTGTAGTTTAAGCAGCTCCATGCTGTTGTAGTTTGTAGTTTAAGCAGCTCCATGTCTTTGTAGTTTGTCATTTAAGCAGCTCCACATTTTAGAGTTTGTAGTTTAAGCAGATCCATATTTTTTCTAAATAAATTTCAGTATTTCAGATAAATCTGGAGTAACCCTCGTCGACGTTTGTGAAGAATATCCTCCAGGTATTCGATTCATAGGAATCGCAATACGATTCGAGTTTCACGTGATCTCCGAAAAGTCGCTGGAAGAACAATCGAAAAATTTTCTGGTTTTTTCCGACTGCTTTCTACAAATTCAAATGCCAAAAGTGGATTTTGAGAAGATTCCAACGAAACAAGTGGTTGAAAGGGGAAATCGATTGGAATATGATATTTCATACAGAGAGGAAGAGCTGGTTTTCGAAAGTTCATTGGATCCCGGTCAATCATACACATATTCTGATCTCCAGGAATCTGATACGCTGATTGTTGCCGAATAAATTTTTTAAAAATTACGTGGTAGTTTAAGCATTTTGTTATGTACAATTTTGTTGCTTTCATTTACATTGTTGGTCTCTACGTCGTCTGTTCTTGCTATTTCGTTCATATAATAAATATTTTTGTTATTTCTCCTCGCTATTTATTCATTTGCGCAAGCTATGCAAGATGGTTCACAGACCTCTATCTATATCTCTTACCTTCTATGCTCTCTATTCCTGCCCATGCTGTCTCGTTTGTCCTTTTTTTTCGTTCAATAAGCGTTTATTTGGGAAATAATAATTTTTCCTCGTGATTTTGACGTTTGTTCAGTATTTTGTAGTCTGTATTTTAAGCAGCTCCATATTTTGTAGTTTGTAGTTTAAGCAGCTCCATTTTTTGTAGTTTGGAGTTTAAGCAGCTCCATTTTTTTTAGTTTGTAGTTTAAGCAGCTCCGTTTTTTTTCTTGACGCGTTTTTGGTGATTTTAACAAAAATTTTATAGAATGGAATCTCCAACCACATCAACCGGCTCAACAAATCCTGTTGAAAAGGTTCCATTGGAAATTTGGCGTCGTATAATGCTCAACTGCGATAATAGAACACTTTTGAGCTTGGAAAAGGTAAAAATCAATAAAATTGTAAGAAAAAAGGAATTTTACAGACCGCTGGAGGGTTTAAAACGATGCTTGAAGACAACAAATTCTGGCTAGAACGTGCAATTCATCAAAACAAGTTGGATAGTTTTCCACCGGCGTTTTATCGAGAGCACAAGATGCTACCAGAGTTTTCGTATCGCCCGCTGGCGATGTTGAAGAGAGGATTTAAAAGAACACCGATTTTTGAGATCGGAAAAGGGAATTGTTTTAAACGAGAGCTGAAGACAGAAATTCGACTACCGGATAATAGTAAAATGAAGGCGGTGGCGGTGAAAGGGTTCAAATTCTTCGAAATTTCGATTGATATTGAATTGGTGGAGAATTTGGGAATTGATGTGAGTTGTATCATTGATTTTTGAGTCAGAAATATATTTGCAGCCATGGGTTCTCGACGTACTTCGACCAAAAATAAGCGTAACCCAAGTTGTTGGATTTTTGAAGGAGAAATTTGGAATTCTAAGATTTTGGGGAACATTACATGATGGCGTCACTCCAGACGATGGAACAACTGAACAAGTCAGCGTTTGCTACTTGGAGGATGAAAGTAGGGTTTTTTTTTTAATATTTCAAACTTTCTAAAATAGCGCTGTTTACAGACTCATACGGAGTTCGCGAAGCAAGCCTAACTTACGAGAACTACGCGCCAGGAATGAGGCATTTGACAATTATCATCGTCTCGCGGCCGGTTTTTATCATCGGGAAAGCCGAGAAATGCACATATTTTGGAAATATGTACATTGATGTTGAACTTCCAAACGAGATGAATATTGAGGAAGCGTTAGAAGATGCCGACTTTGATCCCGATGACGATAACCATGTGGGAGAGTTGAGAGACTTTCATAGACCGAGTGTTGAGATCAATTGTGCTAATGGTTGAATATCTTTTTGCTTTAACTTTTTAATATTGGAATAAATTATGTTTTAAAAATTCTGAAATTATGGAAAATGTAAGAAATCCTACGGTTTTCGTTACTTTTGGACGCATAATTAATTTTGTGCTGATTAGACTACAAACTACAAGAAATGGAGCTGCTTAAACCACACAATACAAAATATGAAGCGTTGTAAGTATTTTTTTTTTGAAAAAAATCATTTATTTAACAAAAAAATCTAAATTTCAAAAGTGAAGGAATATAATTGTAATATAGCTCTGTCCAAAAATCATACAACCCGAATAAGTAAATATAATATCGTTACATGTCCTTTTTTTCGAAAGAAAACTGATTCCCAAAATTTTTAACTGGAATTTATTGCACATCTGGTACGGCTCCCTGATTTTCGGCGGCGTTTTCTTGATTTTCCGCCGCATTTTCATTGTTTTCCTCTTGGTTTTCAGCGTTGTCGGCGTTCTCCGGGGCTACTGGATTAATAGTGGTTGACGGCGCTACTGGTTCGACTTTTTCCGGCTCGGCGACGGATTCTGGTTTCACTTCGGCGATTGGAGCATTGTTTTCAGGTTTTGGCTCAGCTGGGGGTGTTGGCTTGGTAGGTGGGGTGACCAAATTAACTTTTTGCTCATTTTGTTGCTCCTGTTGCTTCTTCACAGCTCCTAATTGACTGGTTTCGAATTTAAGGCTGAAACAAATTGTTTCGACTTCAAAATGCGAAAATTAGGTTCTCACATTGAAACAGTTTGATTCAACTGCTGGATCAGTTGCTCTTGCGCCGAATTCACGCTCAATAATCCTGTATTATTTCTCTGAATCTCTTCGACCCTTTCTTTCAACGATGTGAGCTCATTTTGAAGTTTCCTGAAATTTTTTCCTCTCAAACCTTGTTTTCTTAATTTAAGCCTACGTCACATTATCCGCATTTTCACCATTCGTTTTCTCCAACGTGTCTAATCTCAATTTCGACGAACGTAGCGAATTATAACAATCATCGCTTTTCTTCTTGGTTTCTTCAAATTCTGTGGTCAGCGATTTTTGTGCAGAATTGACAGTTTCCAGGGATGCTAGGGCGTCTGGAAAATTGGTTTTATTTGTGAAATGCCTTTTTCAAAAAGAAATAACAAATGAAAATAGAAATGCTTATTTTTTTTTCAAAAATTGAAAAAAAATATATATATCTACAGTAATATGTTTAAAGGCGCATAATGAAAAAGTTTAATACGTGGGATAATGTGCGCCTTTAAACAAGAGATTACTGTAAAGAATATTTTCATTTCTCTTTTTCCCTATTTTCTCGATTTTTCTCGTTTTTTCCGCATTTTCATCGAAATTTGATAATTATCAACAAAAAGTATTTGCAATAAACGATTATAAACATTTTCTCATAATAAATTCACTAACCAACTAGCTTATTTTTCGTAGTCGATAACTGAGTGTTCAACAATCTGATCTCATCGCTAGCCATCGACAGAGAAGCACTCTGCGCTTGGTAGATGTAGAAAATGTAGAAGAATAGGACTAGGCCGATAAGGAATAGGAATAGTGGCCAGTTACGCATTGATGGACGGTCGGAATGAGAGTTGCTGCTGGAATAGGAAGGGAATTCGTAGGGAAATGAGTAAAGTCGTGATTTTAAGGGTTAATATTGAATGAAAATGTATTTAGAAATGTAGACTTTTTCGATGAATTGTAATAAACGTGAACTTTAAAAAAAAATGTATTTTAAATTTTTTTCGAAGTTCATTTTAAAAATGTTGAAAATACACAAAAAGTTGCTTCAAATCCAGGTTTTCGATTTTTTCTTTCTCTAATTCTAGATCTCAAGCAACTTTAGGATAGTTATCGACTTTTAGAAAAAGTGAATTCATTTCAGAATTACTGAACGAAAATCCATTTCGAATTTTTAAAATGGTTGCTAACCTACAACTATACATAACAACACTAAATTCTTGTAGCGTTATATTTTTTTAGCTTTAAAATCGGATTTTTAATGAAAACGTCCCTTGTAAGTTTTCGAAAAATGACTCGTGGTTTTTTTTAGATTGAATATAAAAATGTCGATTATTTAATAGATCTAAAAAGAGACAACGATTCGTAACGTATTTCATGGCCATTGTGAACAATCAAAAACCCATAATTTTTGAAAATATAACGCGAAAAAAAAAGAACAAACCGTATTAATGGTTTCCGACTAGACGACATGCCGTCCCTAATACCGCGAGATCTGTAACACCAAAATGTTATTTTTATTTTTAATTGCCTCTATAAATTTGCAAGAATAATCGAAAAACAAGAAACCATTGGCAATATGGAGCTGCTTAAGCTATAAACTACAAAAAATGGGGCTCCTGAGAACTTGGACATCCAATTGGGCTATAAATGTCAAAAAAGAGGTGCAAAAGACGTGGAATGTGGAAAAGAAGGCGAGAGATAAGTAATCCATGAAGAGGCGCGCAGACAGCTAAAGGAATTTGGAATGCTTGGGTCAGGGACGCAGTGGAGAAGAGGACAGCGACTCTCTTTTTCGAAACGTTTTTTGTTTTGTCTGCTTTTCTCGTGCAAAAAATTTTCATCTTCTCCAACATCAGGCCGTTCGTGTACAGCATTTTCTTTATTTTTTTTGGCCGGATTTTTTTGCTTAAATAATTTTAAACTTTTCAGCTAGTTACTGGTTATGCGACCGTCGTCAGAGAGGAAGGATGGCACACCGGTTCGTTTTTTTTGTTATCAATGAATTTTTTTCGACAAAAAATGTGTCAATTTTACTGATAAAATGAAATTATAATTAAAAAATGTCTGGAAAATGATATTTGATCTTATTTTAATTAAAATTATTTAAAAAATATATTTTATATGTTGAAAATTTAGAGTGAATCATAAAATTTGTATATTTTGATAATGATTCACATATTTCGAAAGTTTAATGAAAAAATTGTTTAAAAAACGTTTTACAAAGCTGAAAATCGAACATTTTTCAGTAGCAGCTAAAATAGGAACCCGTGTAATTGCGTAGCGCCGTACTGATAATTTGGAAAAATTTGAAATTAATTTATTTTTTTCAGGAAGTCCGAGTTGGTAGACATCGAGAGAAATTAGAGGAAATTCGGGAATCTTTAAAAGCCTATGAACATGAATCACAACAACATCAACAACAATTACAACAGCTTCAGCAGCAACAAGCTCAATCTTGTTCAGATAGCCATAACAATGGGAACAGTAGTAGTATGGAAACGTCGAGTTCGAGCAGGGTTTGTATTTTTGAGAAAATCGATATCTACAACAGCAAAACAAATAATCAATAAATATTCCAGGCGGAAACGACGCCTAAAACGCGGCACGCTCCACAAGCGCCAACACAATCGGATATTCAGCAATTGTTCCATCGAAGTCCGGTGTTGAGGAATAATGGGAATTCGTCGGCGGCACATTCGATCGTCCAACCGCCAACCATGACGACGACGACGAATTATAGATTTGAAATGCAACAAGCGCCTCCGATTTATCAGCCACAGATTTCGCCGGTTTTTGTAAGCGATTTTGTTGAAGAATTAAAATTTTTAAGGGTCGTAGTAGGTCGGAAATAAGTTTAAAACGATGAAAAGATATCTCATGTCTTAAACAGTCGAAAGTTGTTTTTAAAAATATACTTGTTTAAAAAAGCTGGAAAATTGGGGAAAAACTTTGGCTTTTAGGCCAAATTATTTTTTTTTCGGAAGTTTCAACTGAAATAGATGTGATTTTCATTTAGAGTTCTAATAAATTGAAAAACAAAGAGATAAAAAAGGTTCATACAGGTAATATTCAAAATAAACAGTAATTGGCGATTAAAAATCACTTTCAGGACATTTAGAAAGTTTTTTTTCTATATGAAACAAGCCCAAAAATGTGAAAATGTGTATTTCCAAATTGATATTTTTTGTAGGAAATAAATGACATGTTTTATTTTTATCGTATTTTTTGGACTTGTTTCATATTGGAAATTTTCTAAATGTAATGAAAGTGATATTTAATCAACAGTTCCTGTGTGTTTTTAAAATTATATGTATGAAGCATTTTCCTTTCTCTGTTTTTTTCGTATTTTTAAACTTTTAATGAAAAACACATAAATTTCAGTTGAAAATTCCCGAAATAGAAATTATTTCATTTATTTTCAAGAAAAGCAAATCAATTTGGACTAGAAATCCAAAGTTTTTCCCCGAGCGAATTTTATATTATTGTTTTTCTTTTGAATTTATGGTCAAAAGTTTTTTCAATCGTAGACGACGCGATATATACTCCTTTCATCGTTTTATGCTTGTTTCGATTAAAACCCTGTTAATTCTTTCTCCTATAAGCAGCTCCATATGTTTTGTCGTTTGTAGTATAAGCAGCTCCATGTAGTGTAGTTTGTAGTTTAAGCAGCTCCATGCTTTGTAGTTTGTAGTTTCAGCAGCTCCATGTTTTTGTAGTTTGTAGTTTAAGCAGCTCCATGTACTTGTAGTTTGTAGTTTAAGCAGCTCCATGCTGTTGTAGTTTGTAGTTTAAGCAGCTCCATGTACTTGTAGTTTGTAGTTTAAGCAGCTCCATGATGTTGTAGTTTGTAGTTTAAGCAGCTCCATGCTTTGTAGTTTGTAGTTTAAGCAGCTCCATGTAGTTTAAGCAGCTCCATGCTTTGCAGTTTGTAGTTTAAGCAGCCCATGCTGTTGTAGTTTGTAGTTTAAGCAGCTCCATGCTTTGTAGTTTGTAGTATAAGCAGCTCCATGTAGTGTAGTTTGTAGTTTAAGCAGCTCCATGCTTTGTAGTTTGTAGTTTAAGCAGCTCCATGTAGTGTAGTTTGTAGTTTAAGCAGCTCCATGATGTTGTAGTTTGTAGTTTAAGCAGCTCCATGCTGTTGTAGTTTTTAGTTTAAGCAGCTCCATGATGTTGTAGTTTGTAGTTTAAGCAGCTCCATGCTGTTGTAGTTTATAGTTTAAGCAGCTCTATGTCCTTGTAGTTTGTAGTTTAAGCAGCTCCATGTACTTGTAGTTTGTAGTTTAAGCAGCTCCATGATGTTGTAGTTTGTAGTTTAAGCAGCTCCATGCTGTTGTAGTTTCTTAAGCAGCTCCATGCTGTTGTAGTTTCTTAAGCAGCTCCTTCAAAGAAAAAAAACAATTTCCAGCAACGTCCACCACCTCCAGCCTACGATGCTCCGCCACCAAAAAATTTGAGGATGACACCAGTGTCTAGTGACAATTATAGAACACATCTGCATATTAATACGTAAAACTATTTTTTCAACTGTTGGTTTAGAACCCAATAAATCAATATTCCAGACAACCGAAGTACAACATCCAGCATCACAAAACAATGGCGCCGCTACCGCCATCGGGACGCAGCGGTGGGACGACGGTTTCGATTGAGCAGAATGTGACGGATATGACGGGACGGAATGAGGCGATGACGAGCAGATTGTATCACACGTCGCTGGATCAGAAGAATGCGAATAGTGTTGTTAGCATAAATGTTGCGTCGCCGCATACGGTACGGAGATTTTTTTTTTGAAAAACACCAAAAAAAATATGTTAAAATTCGGCTTTTAATTTTTTAAAGAGTCGGACGTCATTTTTCGCGATTTTGCCTAATTTTTTAAAGAGTTTTGTATTTTTCAATTGAAAATATGGATTGTGACCGATCCAGCTCAGAAAACTGCTCCGAAGTGAAAAAGGTATTAAAAATTGTATTATTTTCAGACAAAAGTGAATCTTGGTGATGGCCCACTATCTACCAAATCATTCGTCATTGGGCCACGGTACACAACCGATATGGATCGAACGAAAATATTTGTAAACTACACTGATGAATTGCGGCAAGACCCAAGAATGGTACCATCGACGTCATCAAGTGTGAATGATGAGGAATCATATAGGAATAATCATAATAGCCAAGTGTTGTTCAAACCGCCGAATTTGGATATAACTTTTCAATCGCGTCAACATAATCATAATCCACCGTCGTATGATGAGCCGTCACCGGTCAGAGCGACGTCCCCGATTGATAGAGCACATCTGGATAGTTATCTGAAGAGTCCGAATCGAAGGGTACAAGCGTGCAAGCCGAATATGTTTAGATTTTATATGGAACAACACGTGGAGAGATTATTGCAACAATATCGAGAAAGAGAGAAAAGGATGAGACAACTGGAGAAAGAGATGAATGCGGCAAATCTTCCAGAATTGATGAGGAAAAACATGCTGGAATTTTTGCAACAAAAGGAGTCGAGATATACGCGATTGAGAAGGCAGAAAATGAGCAAATCGCATTTTACAATAATTTCGCATATCGGACTTGGTGCGTTTGGAAAAGTGTCGCTGGTTCGGAAGAATGATACGGGAAAGGTTTACGCGATGAAAAGTCTCGAAAAAGCGGACGTGATTATGAAGCAGCAGGCGGCGCATGTGAAGGCGGAGAGGGATATTTTGGCGGAAGCGGACTCGCATTGGATTGTGCGCTTGTTTTTTTCGTTTCAAGATGAGGCTTGTTTGTATTTTATAATGGAGTATGTGCCGGGAGGGGATATGATGACGTTGTTGATACAGAAGGGTGTTTTTGAGGAAAAATTGGCGAGGTGAGCTTTTTTTTTTGTTTGAAAAATTTCATTATCTGGGGATCCAGGAGGCCCGAAATTGCCGCTTTAGGCCGAATAAACATCATTTTGAACATGTTTATCTTTTCTGTCTTTGTTTTGACTATTTCGGAGCTTTTCAAGATGAAAATACCTAGATTTCACGTATTTTTTACATCTTAAAATCACATTTCAAAACAGTTTCTTCAATTTTTTTGTTTTTTGTTAAAAAATGAATTCTCATCAATTTTTAAGATTTTTATGTCGGCTGGGTAATTGAAGTAAAAAGTAAATATTTCGAGAATTTCTGATTTTTTTGAAAAAAAAACCCCCCGAAATTTCAAAGTTCTACATGCCTGAAAATCAGATTTGAAAGACTTTTCTTGAAATTTGAATTTTTGAAAATCTTTGGAGGTATTTTCTGAAATTTTCAACATTTTTCTGAAAAAAAAACGAAATTTTCAGATAATTTTTGAAATCTACATTAAATTTATTGAAAATTCGAAGTTAGTCAGTGTTTTTGAACTAAAATCTGAATTTTATCTTACTTTTTACGACATAAAACTGAAAATGTCGATTTCCAGCCAAAATTCCATCGAATTCTCAAAGAAATCCGATTTTCTTTTCAGATTTTACATTGCCGAATTAACGTGTGCGATTGAATACGTCCATTCGGTGGGTTTCATCCATCGAGACATCAAACCGGACAATATATTGATCGATCAACATGGGCATATTAAGCTGACGGATTTTGGACTATGTACGGGGTTGAGATGGACACATGATCGGAGGTATTTGTAGAATTTATTGATTTTTTCTTTTAAAAAATTGTTAAAGATTCTACGGGCCTGAAAATGATCATCAGCGAGTGGATTCCTTTTCGCTTCCTCCAGAAGTTGCGGAAATTGAAAGAAGTGTGAAAGTTTTGAAGATTCGGCAACAATCTAGACGACAATATGCGCATTCGGTGGTTGGAACGGGGAATTATATGGCGCCGGAGGTGATTACCAGGTCCGGGCATACGCAGTCGTGTGATTGGTGGTCAATGGGTGTGATTCTTTATGAAATGGTGTTTGGGCGAGTTCCATTTCATTCGGAAAATCCGGCGGAGACGCAATTTCGTATTGTACACTGGAAACAGTATCTGGATTTATCATATGGAAGGAATTTGTCACCGGAATGTCTGGTAATGATCCAACAATTGGTTTGTGATGTTATGACGAGAATTGGATCGCGTGGCGGAGCGGCACAAATAAAGCAGCATCCATGGTTTAAGGGGATTGATTTTGAGAATTTGAGAAAGTCGAAAGCCGAATATATACCGACGGTTGAACACGAGGAGGATACGTCGAACTTTGACACGTTTCAGGTAAGGAACTTGCTTTTTTTTAGATGAAAATCTGTAATATTTCTCTGATAACTCGGCATTTTTTCTTTTTTCAAACGAGAATTTGATGGAACGTTTTTCATTTTTAAAATGACAAAATTTAGAAAAAATCTGAAATTTCCCAACCTAGTTTTTTCTAATTTTCCTGAAGATAGTTTTATGATTTAGAATCCGAAAAAGTTAATAATCTAGATTCTCCAAGACGAAATTCAAAATTTTTACATAAATTTTCTTGAAAATCCGTAAATCAAATGAAACATTTTTTGAAACTACAGCTAAAACATGAAAATTGGAATTTTTAAATTTTTTTAATTGAAAATAAAAATCAATAAAACATTCCCAGGTCAACGACAAGACCGAAAAACCAGTACGTCCATTCAACAATCCGGCCTTCTACGAATTCACCTATCGTCACTTTTTCGACACTGATAGCCTTGGATGCCCGTCACTTCGTCCGCCAACACGTCGACGATCCCTCCGGCCACTTCTTCAAAATGGAATGTTTGACGATAGTTCTACAATATCTGAAGAGGATACCAGTTCACATGTTTAAGGAGCTTTTATTTTATTATATATTTTTTTCAATTTTTTAACCATTTTCATTATTTTTTGATCATTCGTGTAACATTCAGTTCATTCAATTTCCCACTGTGATTGATCTCATTACGGTATTTTCTTAATCTTATTTTTGCGAAATCCATTAATTATTTGCTCAATTTTCGAGTTTACAAGTATTTTGTTTATGTGCCTATTATTGTTTTCTTTTCGGTTTTCATTATTGTTGTACGAAATTCCATTATTGCGGGAGTATATTTATGAAGAATTGCACAATATCTTGGCGGGATTTTGGAAAAAAGGTAAAGTATTGATTTCTTTTTCTGTAATTACACAAATCCACTCGAAAAGGTAGCGATTTGTGGAAATTCTTATGTCGAAGGCTTTCCGGAACAAATTACAGAGATCTGAAAAGCAGTACGAATATTTCGATTCTTTTCTTTCAAATGAACAGTAAAATTTCGACATGTCGAAGACCGCGCACAGAATGTCCCCACGAAGGCCGTGCACTCCGAATCCTTCCAGCACTCCGAATACGATCCGATTACGAGCCGGTGTGAAGCGCGAGAGACGTTCCACGGTCGAAGAAACCCTGAGAACATTCCTTTTAGCAGATTCGACAACAGACAACCGACATTTTCAGACCTTCTGATGGACAAACTACGCTCCAGAAAACACTGGCCTGAACAAAATTAGGCGTTTGCGGATAAAACAGATTCCGGAAAACCCTTTTCTTCCCAAATCCGACAGTGGTTGATCAGTTCCGGACCTGACCAACTTACTGAGAGACTGGAATGGATGGAGGTGTTGAGAAGCTCCCTTTCTCAACTTTATTATTCATCTTACAGCGGGATTCTAGAATGGAAGGAGAGAATGGGACGCATACTTCAAATCTCGCTTTTAAGAAGAGTTAAAGACCATCCCAAACCATGAGCTCCTAGAATACCAGCTGTTGGGAGCCTCTCAACACTTAAAACAAAAGAAAAAACATGCAGAATATTATAATAATTTAAAAATCGATCGTTCTTTCTACGGTGTTCGGTGTTCGGTGCAATTCGGTGATGCGGCGAGGGGTGGATGCTGCAGACTCGATCTGAACAAAATTATTTAATAAACTTATGATTTGAAATTCATTTTGAATTCCTAGATGCATCTCCCAGTTTAGAAATAAGATCAGAACTGAACTTAAACCGATAGGAAATCAATTTTCTGGAGAAGATCAACCGGGGTTTAAAAAATTGCCAGTTAATGATCTAAGAAACTATTTTTCTAGGATTACATGAACATCTCTTCAGAAATTAATTTTCTTCGCTTTAAAGTAAACAAAAAATCTTACCTCAAATATCTATGTTTATGCCTTTAATGGTTCCTGTTGACTGGAGCGTTGCTGTAGGACTGGAGCGTTGCTTGAGGTCTGTAAATCAAGAATATTGATCAAAAAATAATTTATTGATTTTTAATAGCAGTCTGATTTCATCAAAAAAAAACATTTAACAAGCTTTAGTGTTCTAAGAAATTGATTGTAGATGAACAAGAACATTGATGCATAAAAACTTGTCTAAAAAATTAGAAAAAAAAACACAGATTTCGAGGGTAGGCCTTGTGTTTGGAGGCACAAGTGTTTGGAAGCACGTGTGTTTGGAGGCACAAGTGTTTGGAGGCACAAGTGTTCGTTACGGTAGAGCGCACTTACTACAAACACAGCATTTTTGGGAAATAAAGTATTTTTATTAGAAAAAAACAATTTTAAGGATTTTTTAAAGAGTTTGATGGGATTAATAATGTTTCTTATTGCTTAATGTTCAGTTTGAATGCTTTTGATGTAAAATCATCTGGGGAAACTAGTAAAAATGACGAAAATGAGGATGTAAAGAATTTTTCGCGTAAATGTATCAAAAATTCGTTTGTTGTTTTTTCGTTGTCTTTGAGAATATAGTGTTGCCGTCAGATGGATTTGCGATTAAACTGAAAGTAGTAAAAATTTAATATGGGAATTATCAAGAAATTTCGGTATTTCGTTTGAAAACACATTTTCATCGTTCTTCGTGTATTACAAGACTTTAGCAACGACACGTTCCGCCCAATTTCACGGTTTTCATCATGTACAATTTCATTTTAAAGTTTGTCATGTAAAATTATCACGAAATCTTATAAAGAAAAACAACTTGTGGGATATGGAGTTTTGTTTTCAAATTATTTTTTTGCAGGATGTGCTCTATTTCTTTACGAGGTGCTGAACGGAAATTGATAGAATTGTGACATGTTTTTATTCCGGCGTTATTTAATGTAATACTTCCCTGATAGTAAAAATGTTAAAATCTGAGAAAAAAGTTAGACAAAGCGGATTAAAACATTTTATTTTCAAAATTAGCCGTACCGCAAATAAAAAAATGCTTGTAAAAATGAACCTACTCAGACAATGGGGGGAACTAGTTCTAGGATCAGTTCTCAACTACTTTTTCGGTCAGTATCGACCAGACTTGTCGTTTAGACCTCCGGGTCGGCCCAGGGCCAAACTTTCTTTGCGACAAGTCTGGTCTCGACTGGTCGTTTGAGTCTGGTATGGCTAGTCGAACATCGGTCGGTGGCAACTAAATTTTTCTCGCAGCCGCCACGGGATAGCATAGCAATTTCACGTGGCGGCCGCGTAGTGTGGGTGGTGTTAAGCAATGTCAGCGATAAACCCATCCTGGAACCGAACTTGCGACGACTTGACCTCCTGCTTGCTTGACGAGATCTTTCAACCACTTGACTATGTATAATTATACCTGAACATGTGGGGAACGGGGGAAGGAGCGCTAGCGCCAGAGTTCCTTGAGAGTTTATAAAGGAGAATTTGATCATAACTATTGTTCTAGGTACTCGGAAGGGCTCAAATTTTGAGAAATTATAGTTTGAAACTTGATTGTTAATAATAGCAGCCTTTTTTTTATTAGAAAAACACTGATTTCCATTTTATACAGGTGAAAAATAATTATTGTCACCTGTTTCAATAGCTGAAATTCGTTATTTTCAAATACGATATTTTTAATTTTTACTAAATTGATGGGAATGAAAATATACTGGACTTGGTTACATTAATTTTCACACGGTGATTAAATAGTTTTCGGAAGTCAATTTCGATCATCTCAATTGGATGTGTCTTTCTGTGCTGCAGTTTCTGATTTATGAGAAAATCAATATTGAAATTTTGAGAAAAAATTAATTATTTTTGCTTCAAAATAAGACATTGCACTCTCTTGAGAAATTCCTTAATCATAAATTATAATCACCGTTTTCAGAAAATGTTTCTTAGAGGAAGTAATTTTTTCAGAGTTGTAGACATTCATTTGTAAAAAATGTCCTAAACTATGTCTTTCTTTGATTTAAACTGACTTTTAGACATTTTCGTGAAAAACTAGTTTTAAAAATATATTTACACTGTTTTCCATAATAGAATATATTTTTGCTCAGGCTTTATGAATGAAATTTTCAGATGTACATTGTGGTTTCATTTTTCACAAATTTACCAACTTGCAGCTAATTTGGCTGAGATATAATACATTTTTTTAAAGAAACGGTCAAAAAATGTAATTTAGAATTTAGATAAGGAGGTCCTTTTAATTCGCCGATTGGCACACTGAAATCTTTGAATCACTCGGAGCATTTTTACCTGAGCAGAGTTATCTGCAAAACACTGGAATGGATTGACGATTCTTGCAAGCTTGTTGATGATCATACAATGAAGGAAACAACATCATTTCCTGGGCTTGCAAAGCATTGTCTATACAGAAATAAAATGCTTCGTGAGGCCTTATCGAATAATCATAAGAATTCTGAGGAATTTTTTGATGATGTTCTCATTTACTTCAACATGCTAAAATTGAACCACTAAAAAGGCCTTAACCAATATAAATTATTAAAATACATATAGATTTTGAAATTTTGATAAATTATTTTGTAACGTGCCGGAAAATTTCTATTTTTTTTTCAAATAAGCCAAAGATTCGGATTTTTTACAGACTTTACACCATTGTTGAATACTTTTAGTTGTTAAAATGTTATCATGTTTCAGGAAACTATTTTTATTTTATTTCTCCGTTTACTATTCAAAATGTTCAACAGTTTTTTTGTCATGATCAATGGTTGAATAAATGCCAAGTTTTCAATATACAACGGAATTCGTCGATATACGTTAAAATGGTTTACAGAAAGCAGACTTAAGTTTAAAATTAAAGTTGTAAACAATTAAATCGTGAAAACCATGTTAAAATTCCAGATTCAAACTTTTAAATATGGATCGTTTTTACGTGACAAACTTTAAAATGAAATTGTACATGATGAAAACCGTGAAATTGGGCGGAACGTGTCGTTGCTAAAGTCTTGTAATACACGAAGAACGATGAAAATGTGTTTTCAAACGAAATACCGAAATTTCTTGATAATTCCCATATTAAATTTTTACTACTTTCAGTTTAATCGCAAATCCATCTGACGGCAACACTATATTCTCAAAGACAACGAAAAAACAACAAACGAATTTTTGATACATTTACGCGAAAAATTCTTTACATCCTCATTTTCGTCATTTTTACTAGTTTCCCCAGATGATTTTACATCAAAAGCATTCAAACTGAACATTAAGCAATAAGAAACATTATTAATCCCATCAAACTCTTTAAAAAATCCTTAAAATTGTTTTTTTCTAATAAAAATACTTTATTTCCCAAAAATGCTGTGTTTGTAGTAAGTGCGCTCTACCGTAACGAACACTTGTGCCTCCAAACACTTGTGCCTCCAAACACTTGTGCCTCCAAACACACGTGCTTCCAAACACTTGTGCCTCCAAACACAAGGCCTACCCTCCAGATTTCCTTATATGACCTAGGAACCCAAATTTAATTTCTTCGGCCGCGTTTTTTCTTACTTTTCGATTAGGATTCTTTGTTTAAAATCGAAATAACTAACATCCAACAGTTAAACTAGATGTTTTATAATTCTCGATATATTGGAATTCCGATGGTTTGTCAATTCAACCTAGGGCACATTTGCTTATCCTATCTCACTCGTCGAATACCGAAATACTTAGAAATGGTGTGCCCACCCTACCTTTAATGATAATTCCGGGGATTTAACACTAATCCAGAAATTTCTTGATCCTATTTTTAAAGCATAAAAATCAGAATAAACCCAATGTGTTTAATATGAAAAAAAATATTCTCACCAATAAATTGCTGCGTAGGTGACTCCTTTTGATACGAGCCTTCATAAGCATTCCAACCATCCTTGAAAAATCGGCGAGCATGTGATGGTCCAAATTTCTCAAACTCCAACCCGACGTTAAATTCTTCTAGCGTCTTCAGTGGTTCATCGGCGTATGCACAATTCGATTGCGCGACTTGCTGTAGACATGCGGACTTGACGATCTGAAAAAAAAACCGTTTCAATTGGAGGTTTCTAGGCCATCTACTTCGAGTTTCGGCATAATTCTGATAAAGGCAGGAAATTCTAACTGTAAAATTCCAACCAAGCTCTCTAAATCTCACAAAAATAAATAAATGTTATCCACCGGATTGTAAATTGAAATTCCGAGAAGCAAAATGGTTTTTGAAAGCGTAAATTGAAGGAGTTCTCTGGAGAGCTGTGAAATGGGCTTCAGATGAATAAGAAGACGACCAATTTATAGGAAAAAAGTAAGAAACCCCGATAGAATTTATAAAAATATTTTTGGCGGGTTTTCTTAATTTTTCGAATAAATTTTCTATCAATTGGTGTATAATCATTTTTTGCCGTTTTTTTTCCAAAAACTCCTACTCGTATCTTCTTTAAAATTTTGAATACTAGAAGTAGAATGAATTCAAAAAATGTTTTCTTAAATTAGATATAAACATATTCTCACCCAACAATTGCTTCGAAGGTGATTCTCAGCATTCTTCATCGTAGATCTTCGAGATTAGCTCCATCATATGACATCATTGAAAAATGGATCCTTGAACAATTGACGCTGAGCTCTTCTTGTCCACCATGTATCGGATAAGCAATCGATGAATCAAATTGGATGCAGCAATGATCGGCGGCTCCAAAATCTCGTTTCTCTGAAAATATAATCAATTGATTTGGAGTCAAGGTTTTGAGGGGTCTACCAAATTCATTGACGGCGTCGTTTCTCCTTCCATATCATTCTAATCCTGATCATCTATGGATCGCTTTGCCATTCTGAACCATTCCCCGTGTTGAGTAAATCTGAAAACTAAAAATTTTATATCAAATTTAAATTTCTCGAAAATAAAATAATATTTATTTTAAAATATTCCAGAATTTTAGTGAATTCAACGGTAATAGTGTTGACCATTGATCCTTGATTAGTTTTTTTAAATTTTTAAATTAACAAACCTCAACAAAACAACATTGCTGAATGAATGGGTGCTCCAGTTTTTCCCAACTCTTCAAGTAATCTTCAGTTTTATCCACCTGGTTTCACTATTCGGTGGCGATGGCACTTCTGAAAATGATCCTCCACAAATTAGCCGTTCGTGGATTGTTGAACGAAGGACCAGTCAGATCTTGAATATTTCTGGAAAAAACATGCATTTCGGAAGTATTTTTTAAGCAAAACGAACACTGCTATTCAAAATTCCAAAGTATCAAAATCGTATTATCGGTTCAAATCAGCAATTCCTCGTGATGAGTTTGGCAGATTGTACTTCGCATCCTAATCTTCGCATGATCTTGGCTCGAAGGTCTTCCCGGCTATGATTATTTGAACAATCGGATAATGTCACATTTATCTGCAAATAATCAGTTTTTTGCTTCTTTTCTGTTCACAGAGAATGTTACCGTTGAAAATTTCAGAGTTGAATCTTTTCCATTTCGACCCGTGGTCCAATAAATGCCAACTAAACGAGCATCTGTCAACGATGGTGCTTTCCGGCAGAACACCTCCAGTTGGATTCGGATTCAACTTGCGATGCTTCGCTTGCTTGATCGTTGATCTGATTGATCTGATATTCCACTGCTGGTCATTTATAAGTGAACAATGCCGACGAGGTGAAGTAGGACGGGTCGAGCTCAGCTGGTTTCGATCTGAAATTATAAAAATTATTGAAACTTCAGAATTTCCTATATCGAACTGTTTTCTCGCGGCCTCCATTCTCTTTCCAGCGTTGTGCAATTCTCATCCATTTTTCATACTTCGCTTGCTTGATCGTTTGAGCCAACCACCGTACTAATAAAGACAATAATCCCAGCGATCTTCCAGCACTCATTTTTGATTACATCCAATTGTAAGTTGTTGGTGACGAAGGTGGCTTGGTGTGATTTTTGGCGGCTCCAGCTGTAGATTTGCTGATAATCTGATATTCTACTACTGGTCCTTGATCACTGAACAATGCCGACGAGGTGAAGTAGGACGGCTCGAGCTCAGCTGGTTTCATTCTGAAATTATAAATATTATTGAAAAGTCAGAATTTTTTATATCGAACTGTTTTCTCGCGGCCTCCAGTCTCCTTCCAATGTTGTGCAAAATCTTGTCCATTTTTCATACTTCGCTTGCTTGATCGTTTGAGCCAACCACCGTACTAATAGAGACAATAATCCCAGTGTTCTTCCGGCACTCAATATCGATTACATCCCAATGACAACGTTGTTGGTGATGATGATGGTCTGGTGCGACGTTTGGAGGCTCCAGCTTTGCCAATTAACTGATATAAACATTTCGTTGAAATAACAAGGGTTCCAGCGGGCAAACTGTCTGATTCACAACTTCTTCAATTGTGTGCATTTCCTGATCGTCTGTGATTTCTGATTCTGGCGGTTATGTTGACGATGATGATGGTTCGATGAAGATTGGCGGCTCGAGCATAAGCTGAAAATTAAAAATTCATTGAAAAAAATGTATTTTTGGTTTTAAACTATTATATGCCAGATTTGATGCTTCAAGCCAATTGTTGGTGATTCGAAGAAGCCAACACGCCGAATCCACTGAACCACAAAATTCTCATCACAACCATTGAATCGCTGCTGCAGATGTCGTTTGAGTCGTTCGATTGATCATGGAAAAATTTTTAATTAGTAATTTGAATTTTAAAAAGCAGAAAATCTTTAATTAAATATCTTTTTTTCTCATTTTTTGATAGGCCAACAGGTCGAACATCAAATACCACAACTAGAATTTGAACGGTCGGCTAAGAGAATGAAAGAGGACATGACCCGGAAACCTAGGTTTATAGTCTGCATGCTGCCTCCGTCCCAAGTTATGGAATTCATCAGGATACCCCTGACTCTACCTTGAATTTCGGTACCGCCACCAAGGGTTGCCTCATCTGATGCCCACGGCAGTGATACATCAGCGTGTTGGCGTCGGGCTCCTCCGAGTGCTCAGATACCTGACTGGGTAACAACGGCCGTTTCAATTTTACGACGGAAGAACCACGCCACCCATATCTAAGCTTGTCACGGAAACCCGGGACTTTACTTGCCGACTCTGCACTTAATCTGTCTCTTTCTCACCAACAAGACCGTCACCAATATCCTCGCGTTTCGACTCCCCATTCCGCTAAGGAAATGGGTCGGCCCAATTCATCCTCTGAATTGGTGCACCGCGGTCTATCATCCCGAAGGATGAAACCCCGTGTTAGGAGGAGCGGCTCTGTCATGTTGCACTTTTTTCATTGGCATCGACATACGGGAACCTGGTAGACAGGAAATCTACTCTCAAGCCCCAAGCGAAGAGGATCACTACCTCCGAGATACTGATGACTTTCAGGTGGTATCGAGAAAGAACCTTAGCATCGAAAAATGGGGGGAATTTAGACTAGATCTCTCAAACTCCGCACACTTGTCTAATTCCACCGGGCTATCGCCAGTTCTACTATTTGCCTATATTTTCACAAAATTAACTAATTTTTCTTTTTAAGTTTCAATTTTCAAATAAACTCACGCTTATTATCCTAATTTGATGTTTGATTGGTGCAACGACCTTGTTTCTTGTGGATTTTGAGCCAACTGAAAATTTTTTCAATTAGTATTTATTTATTTAGCGAAAAAACGAGAAAAATGACGAGAGACGACGGAAATAACTAAAATCATGAAATATATGGTCGAATTTATGGTGATAAATGAGCACTTACCTAATTTAAAAAAAAAGGGACCTAGAAACCCCAATAACATGAAATTCAAATGTTCTTAGGTAGTTGTTATTTCAAGCTATTTTTGAAATCGATTCTTCTAGAAATTAGCAAACTCAGTTTAAAATACCTTAAAATTACTGCCAAAACAGCAAAAACTAATCTCCCCATTCTCAACATTGAAATGCCATTCTAATGACAATCTCACTGCCAGCCAGGTCATTCCAGACCATCTGTCAGTCAACTTCTCTACAAGTTATTCTTAATAAGTTTTGCAATTGCCATGCGAATGACAGTTTGCTGAAAATAACTGGACACAAATGCAATTTTCATACTGCAATTTCACCATTCTTTACTTAAAATTCTCGATTTGAAATTGTCAGCCTACTGACAATCTCACTGACAGCTAGATCATTCCAGACCATCTGTAAGTTAACTCCTCTCTAGAAGTTATTCTTAATATCTTGCAATTGTAGTTTCACCAAAAACCGGCCACCATGGCTTTTGACGGTTTAATCACGTTGGCCTGTTACTTGGTATCTGTTCTAGGCTTTTCGGTGGAAAAAATAATGTATGAAACTTGAACAGAAACAACTAGTTGAAAATAATTGGACACAAATGCAATTTCTCCATTCTTTATTTAAAATCCTTGATTTGAAATTGTCAGCCTAATGACAATCTCACTGACAGCCGGCCAATCCTGCTTCAGGCACCTGTCAGTCAATTTCTTCAAAAATAACTTGTAGAAAATGGAATTGTCATCCTAATGACAACTTCCGTAACAGCCGGCCGATTCCAGACAGCTTCTGTCACTTTACAGCTCTTATATTGATGAAAATGAAACATTTTTCATTGTTCTTTGTAGTGTTTCGTTTGCTTTCTCATACCCCACAATAAAAAAATAAAAATCGAAATAAAAACAAAACATCGCGCAAGTGCGAAAGCTGGAATTGTGTTCCTTTTTCTGCGAGCCATTATTGTTTCAAAATTACTAAATTTAGTGGATTTTGTGGCGCCTTTTTACAAAAATCATCTAAATTCAAAGTTTCCGACAAAGCTCGCCAATAAAAATCAAAAATAAGGAAAGAAAACGAGTGAGAGAGCGTAGAACACAACGAGAATTTCGACAATCGCGCCGGCAAGATTTTTGAAAATGATGATTATCAATGGAGCGCGCTTGCGTGCAAAAATGGAAAAATCCGCGGGAACATGTAGATTTTTGAAAAAACAATTTTGTTTCTGAGGTTTTAAACCTCGCTGATTCTGAATTTCAATGTCTCGAGTTCCAAAAATTAGGAGTATTGCAGAAAAGTTTTAAAAAAAGGCGAGTAAATAAACATTGGAAAAGAGTTTAGAATAAACAATAAACAATGAACATCGAAAAATGATTATTTAAAATTTACTAAAAGTTGTGGAATATGTGGAAGGTCACGTCAAGTCCAAAGATTTAAGAAATGTATAAAAAATGCGTCTAGAATTTTTCCTTTGACAAAAAACCGTCGTACAGAATTCCCTAATCCCAACGGTTTATTGTCCTCTGTGACACGTTTGTCATCATCGAAATAAAACAATTAAAAGAAAAATGATGAAGAAACTGGAATTTTCAGCAAAAAATTAGAAAAACATCAATAAGGGACGCTCATCAACAGCTAAAATTCGAAAAAATGGCGGGCGGAAAAAGGGAGTGAGTGCCGAACACAGTGAGGCTTTCAAAAAATGAGACCCCTCGCGCCGGAGGTCGAGCGCAAAAATTTAAATTTTTGAAAATGATTACATTATCAATGGAGCGCGCTTGCGTGACAACTGGGGGAAAATAGCGGGAGGACGTGATTTTTGGAAAAATAATTTTGGGTCTGAGGTTTTAAACCCCGCTGATTCAGAATTTTAATATGTCGAGTGATGAAAATTTCGTCTTGTTGGAGAAAGGACAATATTGCAGACGAAAGAGAGTAAGAATGGAAATTTTAAAAAATCGTATGCTTCTTTCTATCTAATTCGATAGTCATGTCAAGAAAATAAACTTTTAAAAGATATCTATTTCACGTTAATTTTCGAAAATCCAGTTTATTTATCATTTTAAAATGTACAAAAATTAGAGAGGGGTTGCTTTACATAATATTCCAGTAAGCTACATTCTAGTGATTCTAGTAAAATAAATACATATGATATTAATAGGTTAACATTATTGGGTCAACGACAAGCGGGTGGAAATTATGAAAAATATAGGAATTGTTGAATTATTGTAAGTTTTACATTGAAAAAAATTAACAAGCTTCTGGCAAATTGAGCAGTTTGGGGGAGGTGAGGTAAATTATATTTAAAACTTGTTAGAAAATCAGTGACCCAATTCCTTCTTCATGCTGAGCAAAAGACGAGCCATTGGATGGTTATACTGAAAATTCAATTGATTTTTAAAGTCGTGAATTTTTATGAAAAAACGAACTCTTTGGAAAAGAATCTCGTCATCTCCCAACACGTCGGCAAAGCAATTGATCTTTCCGCTTTTGTTAGAAACCAATGTATAAGCCATCTGCAGAAAAAGTGATGAAAATTTAAAAATTTCGGAAATAATGAACTTACGATGACTGGTGCCAAACTATACGTTCTGTGTTCTCCGTGTTTGAACATTTTGCAAGGTTCACAAGTCGCCCAATACTTGAAATGATAGAAACCATACTCGAGTCCATTGCTTTCCGCCAATTCAGCATCAACACAAGTTTGACAAACGAACGCTCTTCAAATTTCTATTTTTCCTTGTTTAATTTGCGAAAACTAACTTATTATTGAAAAATAACCCTCCACACTCGATACAGTTCCTCTCATTCGGTTGCTGATTGCCTGGAGAGATGTCAAATGGTCCGAAGAATCGAATATCATAGACTTTTTGAGCAGCATCGACGATCGCATCCAATTTCTGTGAAAATTGGAAATATTTTGAATTTCCTGATGTGCTTAGTGCTTACAAATTCCCCAAGAATATCTTGAAAACGTCCATAGCATCTTTTCATCGTTTCAATCGGTGTACGAATCTGTAAAATGACAAAAATGTACCTCTTTTTCGAAAAAATTAAATTCAAGTCGGTTAGAACACCGAACGTGCTTTTAAATACAATTTTTCGATTGGAAATTAACAAAAATTTGGTTTTTAAATGTTTTAAACGAGCAGTTCTTGTTGAAAAACAGTGAAACTGCCCTCTTAGTATAAAATCATCTATTTAAATATTTTAAAAACGGATGTCAACTAGAATTGTTCGTTTAACACAGGAAAGTCCCAACTTTTGTTTATTTCCAATCGAAATATTGTATTTAAACGAATTTCCGACATTTTAGCCATTTTTCCGCGATTGAAAACCGATTTGAATTTCAGTTTTCCTAAAAAACGTATCCTCAAACATGATAGTACCGAATTTTCAGATGCTTTTTCTCCAAACGGCTCGCAATTTTTGCAGTAGAGATAAATTCTATTTCCGGATTCGTCTTGCTCACAAACACTGGTCATGCTATAAAATCTGATTGAAGATTACGCTTATCAAGCACATAAACCAACTCTAGAAGATCCTGCTCGATTCCACAAGTTGGACACATTCGCTTCCCTTTCAATTGCATCAAAATCGCTTGCTTAAATGGTGGAAATCCTTTTTCGTCGCTTTCCTCCAATTTCTCTAAAATTAAAATTAATTTTTAGTGCACAATTTCGAACAATTCACCCAAAATGTGCGGATAAATCGATTCGTTGGCAATTTTCTCGCATTCTTCATCATCCAAACAGCTTCTTTCCAACAATCCAAAAGAAATCATGAAGAATTTGAAACTGCGGAAAAGTCTGGCCATTTCCTAGAATTTTGACATAATTTAAGGCTTATTGTTTTGTATTTAAATAATTTACCGCTTTATTTGTATCTTTTCCAAAAGTTCTACCAATTTCTACGATTCTTTGGAAAGTTTCAATCATCAATCGGATGTGCTCATCATTCTCACATGCTTTTTCAATTCGATAACTTTCGTATTCTTTCACAAATGGTGCAACTTTGTGAGTTTGATGTCTTGAAACAGAGCAATCGGTGCAAATTGCAAATTTCTTCAAATCGTTCGAATTGTAGCAAGTTTTGCAGATTTTCATGCTGAAATTTGGAGTCATATTAATCTTAGAAAGAGATCTTGAAACTTGCAATGTTTTTTTGCGGGTTGCTTTGCATTCAATGCATTCTATTCCAAGATCCACACCTTCGATCAGCTCATTTTCTTGAATAAATCCATCAACTGTCAAGCTTTTATTCAGAATACGAAAAAGTGACATTTTTGCAACAATATTTCTATTGACGCTATTGCGCTCAAGAGAATCAAGTAAATAGCAGAAGCGTAAGAAAGATAACAGATCTGGGATTTGACAGAACACTGGAACGTGTGATCGTTCGTCGTAACCTCTCAAAACATGACCTCTCGGAGCACAACCTCCTCTCGAAGCGATTGGTTTTTCGACTTTCACAACTTTGTGATGTATTTCTGAAGACACTTGCAAGTCCAAATTATTCTGCTTTTTGCAAGTTGGACACCATGTTCTGAAATAGTTTATTATGTTTTCGCCAAAATTTACCGACTCTTTTTCACCTATTTTTAGCAAATTCAACGCAAGTTGAGCACAAACGATGATTGCATTCCAATTTCTCCGCTTTTCTATTCTCCTGGTCTGAAATTTAGTATTTAGCAACTTCATCTTGATTAATATTACTCACCAAAGAATTTTTTGCACCTTGGGCACTTCATTTCTCCTTCTTTTACACGAAAATGTGAATATTTTAGGATTTCTGCAAATTGCTAATTTTAAAATTTGAATTTTTGGATTTCGCGGCGAACAAGTCCGCAAGCACGCCGACGAGAAATTGCACACAAAATATTTATTATTTTAACATTCATCATTTTTTAAAACAAATTTCATGTTTTTAAATGAATGATATACATTTAAAATAACGAAATTTAACTTTTTTCTGACAATATGAACTGTTGAGTCTACAGATCTTTTAAAAATGTTCGCTACAAATTACAGACAATTTATTCAAACTTCATTGAATCCTATTTTTCTATAAAATAGGTAGGACGATGGCCGATTTCAATAATTTTAAACAAAATTTTTTGAAACTTTTCAATTTTCGGCATTTTTAAAAAAATATTTTCTGAAATTAGTTCTAGACACAATGAAATTACAGTTTATTATTTTGAATATTTACAAAAAATCAATTGGGATCTACATTTTGTTTAAAACAAGTTTTAATCAAGCTAGTAACAATTAAACAGAATTATTAACAGTTTCGAGAATCAGTGAGCCAATTCTTTTTTCATCTGCATCAAGGTTTGAACAACCGGGTAGCACATCTGAAAAATAAAGATTCAGATTTCGTATAGCTTGCTTTTTAAACTAACTCTCTGATGAAGTGCACGATCACTTCCCAACACGTCGGCAAAACATTTGATTCGTCCACTGTTTTTAGCAACTAATGGATAAGCTGCCTGAAAAGGTTAAAAATGTCAACTATTTCGAAATAAGGACTAACAATAAGGGGTTCAGAGTCATAAGTTCTGTGCATTCGATGGTTGAATCTCTTGCAAGCTCCACAAAGGGCCCAAATCTCGAAATGATAAAATCCAAATTCTAGACCATTGCTTTTTGTCAATTTTTCATCGGCACAAGTTTGGCAGACGAACATGCTACAAAAAGCAACTTTTTTGATACTAATTAAATAAAACTCACTCAAATTTCGGGAACAGTCCGTAACATTCAATGCATTTAATCTCATTTGGTTGCTCTTTGTTGGATGGAAAAACGAATGGAGAGAAGAATCGGATGTCGAGGACTCTTTCAGCAGCGTCGACGATGGCGTCCCATTTCTATAAATATTAGCGGAGTTTTATTTCTGCGAGGTATTTATTGAAATACTTACGAATTCTCCAAGAACTACCTGGAATTGTCCAAAACATTTTCTCAGCACTTTGTCTGGTGTACGAAGCTGCGAATTTTGTTTTTGAGATTATATTCTATTTTAATATTTTATGTTTACCAAATGTTCAGCAACGGGCGACCCAAATGGTCTACATTTTTGGCAATACATGTAGAATCGCTCTTCTGGGATTCCTTCCTCGGTGTAGCCATCTTCAGTGACAGCCATCATGCTATAAAAATTCAGATTCGCATTTTTATTCTTATTTTCACATCAAACCTGAGCATATTCTCCACGACACCACAGCCTGGACATATTCTGTTACCTTTCAATATCAAAAGGATCGCTTTTTTGATTTCTGGATTTCCTTTAGCTCCGCCTTGTTCCATTTTTTCTGAAAATTCAAATTTGTTAGAGTTACTAAATTAGTTAAAGTTTAATATACCCAAAAGTTGTGGATAAATCGATTCGTTGGCGAATTTCTCGCATTCTTCATCATCTAAACAGCTTCTTTCCAACAATCCAAAAGAAATCATGAAGAATTTGAAACTGCGGAAAAGTTTGGTCATTTCCTAGAATTTTGAAATAATTTAAGGCTCATTTTTTGTATTTAAATAATTTACCGCTTTATTTGTATCTTTTCCAAAAGTTCTACCAATTTCTACAATTCTTTCAAAGGTTTGGATCATCAAACGAACGGTCTCATCATTTTCACAAGCTTTTTCAATTCGATAACTTGCATATTCTCTCAAAAATGGTTTGATATCATGAGATAGATGTTTAGAAACAGAGCAATCGGTGCAAAGGGAGAATTTCTTCAAATCATCCGAGTCGTAGCAAGTTTTGCAGATTTTCATGCTGAAATTGTGAAAAAATAAAAATAAAAACACGCATTTCTATGAGACTTACTTTGTTTTGTCATTGGAAATGTCGCACTCATAACATTCCATTTTAACATCTACTCCTTCGATCAGCTCATTTTTTTGAACAAATCCATCAGCTGTCAAGCTTTTATTCATCAGATAAAAGAGTGACATATTTGCCATTGGACATTTTTTGGCGTTTTCTGTTCGTCGAGAATCACTCGAAACTTGAGATCGCAAAAGTTCCTGAAGAGCAGACATCATCGAAGAATAATTGGGAACTTTCGATTCCGCAGAAACTCTTGAAACTGTTGGTTTTTCGACTTTCACAACCTTGTGATGTCTTGCCGAAGACACTTGCAACTTCAAATCATTTTGCTTTTTACATGTTGGGCATTTCCAAGTTCTGAAATAGTTTTAAAAGTTTTTCATCGAAATTTCCTGATTTTTTCACCTATTTTGCGCAGTTTCAACGCAAGTTGAGCACAGATGATGACTGCATTCCAATTTCTCCGCTTTTCTATTCTCCAGGTCTGAAATTTAGTATTTAGCAACTTCATCTTGATTAATATTACTCACCAAAGAGTTTTTTGCACCTTGGGCACTTCATTCCTCCTTCTTTTACAAGAAAAATGT
The DNA here is from genome assembly GCA_964036255.1 of Caenorhabditis virilis. Classification (NCBI taxonomy): domain Eukaryota; kingdom Metazoa; phylum Nematoda; class Chromadorea; order Rhabditida; family Rhabditidae; genus Caenorhabditis; species Caenorhabditis virilis. The sequence continues at coordinate 18,103,664 of OZ038415.1, read as the reverse complement.
GAATATTTTAGGATTTCTGCAAATTGCTAATTTTAAAATTTGAATTAGTTTTGCGGCAAAAAAGGTCCGCAAGCACGATGACGAGATATTGCACACAAGCCATTGTTCGAATTGTTCGAATATTGATTTTATTGTTTTTTCAGCGAAATTGAAAATAACAGATTATTTTGCAACATTAAAAAAAATCATTTTCTTGATTTGTGTATTAATTCTGTTAAAGACAAAATTACTAATGCAGCATGTTTCGAAATTCCTGTTTATTGTTAATTATTACGAAAGTGTATTGTCAACTCAATTATTCTTGATCATTGCGTTCGGAAGGCTGCTCAACCTCACAGCCGCTCCGCACGCACGCGACGCGGCTGCCGACACTCAGCAGACTGGAAAATTTGAATAATTAATGTTCCCGCCAATATTTCAGTGTTGAGTGAGAGGTCGCCGCGTCGCGTGCGTGCGAAGCGGCTGTGAGGTTGAGCAGCCTTCCGAACGCAATGATCAAGAATAATTGAGTTGGAAATGCAAAAGTGAAGTTAATAATTAATTAATAGAATAATGAAGATGGGAAGAATTAATAAGATCCTCCACTCATTTCGGCTTTCAGTTTCAACAAAATTGGAGTGACTTGATCGGAACCCTGCAAAATTTTCAATTTTTTGACATTTACTAGCCCTTTTGACTTGAAACGTGCAAATCTGTGAATAATATCATTTTCATCTCCCAACACGTCAGATAGTTTGCTGATTCTTCCTCGCTTTCTCTTGACCAATAAATACCCAAACTGTAACAAAACAAATTTTTACATGGTTTTGTTAAGGGATTAATACCATGAATGGATCCAATTCATATATCATATGCATCCAGTGGAAGAATGTTACACAATTGTGACAAATTGTCCATTTCTTGTAATTGTAAAATTCGAAATTGAGTCCATCACTTCTTGACAATTCGCCATCGACACACGGCTGACAGATGAACATGCTGAAAACAGAAAACTTACTATAGTCTTTTTTACACCTTGGACACTTCATTTTGTCGTTTTCAATTTTTGGTATTATAACAAATCCACGAAAATGTAAGAATTTCTGCCCTTTTTGAAAATTGCTAATTATAACATTTGAATTCTCGTGTTTCGCGGCAAAGAAGTCTGTAGGCACGCTGACGACACATTGCACACACAAATTTTGTTTCAGCTCTGAAAATTATTTTTTAATTGAAGGATATTTTGAGTTTTTGTTGCTTTTTAATGTAAAAAAGTGATTTTAAAAGAAGAATAGGATTTTCTTTGCGTTTTTGCAAACGTGTTCTCTATGAACTTCATTCCAATGATAATTTGAAATAGCGTAGAAGTTTTTCTTAAACATTTTTCACTTTGCCAATTTTTCATTATTGGTTTCAGTTTCCCTATGATGTAAACTTGCAATATGTAGCTTCCTTTTCAGATACTAAAAAGCAATGGACAATCAAGAATACGACAAAGTGTTGGATTATGTTGGAAAAGTTCTAGATGATCCTTCAATGTTTGAAGAGGTGAAAAATTCGAAAATCTGGACTGATGAGATGGTTTTCGGTAATTTTATTGATTTCGCAACGTATATCATCTGAATAATGTTCAGCTTCGATGAGAGAGCATTACTCCGGAATTTTTAATATCAGCGAGGCTCCAGATTATGCTAGCTTTCCAGAATTTACGTACCAGCTGTGGAGGTGAGTTTTGTTGAGTAATCATCATACTATATAATAAAGCGCTAAGGCCGTGCGTGTTTTCGCTTTCTAGAATGCATTTCTCATGAATAACTTTTTGACCCCTGGACCGATCTGTCCCATACTTGGTATATCGTCATGCCTCTCGGAGCGCTTCACAAAAATACTGTTTCGATCGCGGATTACTGTAGGATTACTGTAGCTACAGTACACCAATTTTTTTCACATTTTTTTTAGAATGGTCGGATCGAGACCAAACTTTCATGGTGACATCTTTGGAGTATTGTAAGGTCACTGTGAAAATTTGGTGCGGATTACGGTAGTATTACGGTAGTTACCGTAACCTAATTAACGTTAGCGTTTTTCTATGTGTCTCTTCATTTAACACACTATTTCTCTCATTTTTCGTTCAGTAATCTCAAACATACTTATAATAAAACGTTGGGCGTGCGTGTGTCCGCAATCTAGAACATTCCAGAAAAGTCTAGAAGATTCAAAAAAAATTCCAAAATGGTCTAGAACATTCCAGAAAATTTTTTAAAAATTCCAGAAACTTCCAAAAAATTTCAAAAGAATTCTAGAAGCTTCAAAAAAATTCTAGAAGCTTCCAGAAATTCCAGAAGCTTTCAAAAAACTCCAGAAGCCTCTAGAAGCTTCCAGAAAATTCCAGAAGCTTCGAGAAACTTCCAGAATGTTCCAGAAGATTCCAGAAACTTCCAGAATGTTCTAGAAAATTATAGAAGTTTCCAGAAGCTTCCAGAATGTTCCAGAAAATTCCAGAAAGTTCCCGCGTGTTCTAGAAAATTCTAGAAGCTTCCAGAAAGTTCCAGAAGCTTCCAGAAAATTCCAGAAATTTCTAGAAAAATGTGTTCAATGGGGTCAAATGGGTCCAGGGCCCATGAGACTTTATAGGGCAGCTTAGGAGAGAGATAGAGAGAAATGTTAAGATTCAATGTCCCTTTCTACTAACGAAAATTTTAAAACGCAGAGCTCGCGAAGCGAGCTCACTAGCCGTTTACCGCCGCGAAGCGGCGACAAACGGCTAGTGCATTTATAAGTATCCATTTTTCAGAAATGGCATGAATACAGTAACATCAGCTAGAGTTTCGTTTAATTTCGCACTTGCATGGGGCATCTTGAAATCTATGAAGAAAGATCCAGAAAACGATGAAGTGTTGTTGAAATGGTTCTCGGCTTTGTTATCATTTGCAAGAACTCAAAGTTGTTCAGAAACTTGGAGAATCGATTTGTTTTATCTGATGCTGGTGACTGTTCCACTGAACATCATAGAGAAGAATAAGAAAAAGTTCGAATTGCTTTTGACTTCTTTGGATGAATTGGTCGATTTTGAAACAAGAAAATTGCACAGATATGGTATTTTGATAATTATTTCATTTATTTTAATATAATTCGATTTCAGAATCAAACCAAGACATTGAAGGCGCGAACGATAACATGCAACGCCCGGAACTCGACGAGCAGACGTATGCATTTCATAGTGGAGCTGCTCGCATCATTCACAATATTTTGGGAGGAATCCCGAAGGAAAAAATCGAGGTATTTAAAAATTCATAATAGAATCTGAAAGTCTATAATTTTTTTTTCCAGGAAATGCAAAGCTCCGGCGCTCTTCAAATTTTCGCCTATAAAGTTCGACAAAATCGCCAATTTAAGGAGGCCGAGGCGCAGATAGCTAGTTTTATCAGAAATGGTGGTCTTTCTGCAATTGTTGAATCTCTTCAACTCTCCGATGACGCTGATCCTTATGCAGGATATGAGGTTGCTGACTTTGAAGATTTTTAAATGTAGAATTTCTACAAATTACAATTAAAAACCATCGTTGTTTTTATATAAACTTATGTTTTCCTTTAAAGCTTTTTCCTGGTATGTTTTGTAAATTATAACTAATAAATACGAATTGTTTTGAAAATCTCCTTTTTTTTCAATTTTGGGTTGAACTATATGATTCACAAAGAGCTGATGGAGATAGGTTCAGTATATTCAAAAAATTTAGTAAAAGGAGGACATTACAGAGAATAACGTTAAATCAACGAAAAGTGACGTGCTTACGTTATAAATGTGTTTAAAATTCTTTTAAAAATTCACGGAAGAAAAAACTGAAAAACGGGCACGTGACAGTTCGGGAGAAAATCAGCTCGGGAGAAAGACAGTTCGGGAGAAAGACAGTTTGGGAGAATAAGAACAGTTCGGGAGAAAAAAGTGACAGTTCGGGAGAATTTTAAAATTCTCTTGTTTTTTTACATTTACATTTTTTAAACTTAAATTTTCGGCATTTCGAAAGCTTTTGCACCGAAAAAAACTTATGAAATGACGAAACTTTAAGTTTAAAAAATGAAAATGCAAAAAAAAGAGAATTTTAAAATTCTCCCGAACTGTCACTTTTTTCTCCCGAACTGTCCTTATTCTCCCAAACTGTCTTTCTCCCGAACTGATTTTCTCCCGAACTGTCACGTGCCCTGAAAAACGAGCTACATGCAAAAATTTCCACCGCGGAAGAGTTTTGGTTTCTAGTCCGCCATGGTTTCTAGGCCACTTATTAAATTTGTGCTTTTTTATTCATTTTTTGTTTTTTTTCGCTTTTAAAATGAAAAACCGACATAAACACTTTACGTTTTTCATTTTAAATGCAAAAAATGAATAAAAATGCAAAAATTTAATATGTGGCCTAGGAACCCAAACTATCGCGGACTAGAAACCAAAGCTCTTCCGCGGTGGAATCTTTTTAGCTCGTTTTTTCCGTTGTTTGTCTTCCATGAATTTATAAAATAATTTAAAACTCATTTATAACGTAAGTATGTCATTTTTCAGCGATTTAACGTAATTTATATTCTCTGTAATGTCATCTTTTAAAATTCGATACAATTTCTTATTTTTCATGAATCTGGTAAATGTCAAACATTTTTCAAAAAATCATAGGGGTTTTTAAGAATTAAATTTTCCACAAATACTATTATTGTCTCACAAATTCGGCTTCATAAACGTGAACTTCCCCATTTTGCGAAATAGTGTGTGGTGAGGGATAATAAGACAACGCAACGCAACCCTTCCCATTGCCCTCACGCGTGGCGTGTCGATTTTTTAGACACAGGGTTTTCACGTTTATATAACAGATTTTGTAAACAACGTATACTGCAATGCCCTCTAAATTTCGGTTTTTTTTAAAATTAAATTTCCACAGGTATTTAGCCCTCTAAATGTCCGTTTTTTTTAAATTTTGAAATAAAAAGTACAATTCTTTAAAAAACAAGAATAAAAAAACAAGTTTTATTTTTTCCTCCACCGAAATTTATTTCCATCAAATTTATGTAACACTAAACCTTTGTTTTTATCTTTTTTTAGATGTGTTCTTGTCTTTTTCTATTTTTCCGGGGGAAAGAAAAATCATTTTGAGAGACATGTTCACACGTGACAAGAGGGAGTAAAGTGGCGTCAATCAACAATATTTTTGCAACAAAAAAAAATTCAAAAAAAAAAAGAGTAAAAAAATTCCAACTCAAAAAATCACAAGATTTTTGTACACTTGTCTTTGAACAATTTATGTTGGTTTTATAAATACTTTTATTATCTCTTAATTGCAATGTTTGTGTTAGAAAGACAATTTTTTTGGTTTTTTCTGAACGAAAAATTTCTTTTTTCTTTCTTTTGGGGACGGATTTTTGTGTTGTGTTTGTTTAGCATTGCCTGCTGTTGATGAAGGCGGTTTTTGAGAAAAAATGAAGAATTTATAGGTTTGTCTTGGTTTTTTTGCTTCCTTTCCACTGGAAATGTTCATTTTTTTTTTTGAAAGGAAACGTTCGTTTTGAGAGATAAGGTTTCGCGTGTTGTACAATTATTTTTTTTTCTCAAGGAATATTTGAGAGAACGTCTCGTGTTTAAAAATGTTTATTTTGACGTCTTTGAGTTGATGATTTTCAGTTTTTCTGAAATATTTCTCATTTTTTAAAAGTAGCATCATTATTTTTTGAATATCAGCTTTTTTCTGATCATCACGTTTTTTATTAAAATGTTTTTTTAGGCATTTATTAATTTTTGTTTTCAAAAATTCACGTTTCTAGATTTTTTCCTGGAATTTTTTATTTCTGAAAATTCTAATTTTTCTTTTTTGAAAAATAATTGAAAATTTAATTTTTATACTCTTTTATAACCTTCTCTGAAAAAAACTGAAAATAAAAGAAAAACATGAAAAAAAATAAAATTACAAAAAAAATAAGACGGCCTAGAAAACCAAAAAGCGTTTCTTCGGTCATTAGGTACGTAAGATTTAAAAAAAAAATTTCTTTTTGAATATTTTTTTTCGCCATTTTGATTTGTTTCATTTTTTTCATTGATTGATAAACAATCATACTTTTATCAATTTTAAATCATTTATTTCGTCGCGGCCTCCTTCAAATCCCATTTTTTTGGATTTTTTTTCAGAAATTTACATTTTTGTTATTTTCTCAAAATTTAGCAAGATTTTCAGGATATTTTTTCAAAAAATTCATTGTTTTTTCTTCTTTTTTTCCAAAGAAAAGGGAACTTTTCGCGGGCAAAAAATTCTATTATTGTCTCACAAAATCGGTTTCATAAACGTGAACTTCCCTATTTTGCGAAATAGTGTATGGTGAGGGATAATAAGACAACGCAACGCAACCCTTCCCATTGCCCTCACGCGTGGCGTGTCGATTTTTTGACACTGGTTTTTTCACGTTTATATAACAGAATTTGTAAACAACTAATATTGCCAACTCAATTATTCTTGATCATTGCGTTCGGAAGGCTGCTCAACCTCACAGCCGCTCCGCACGCACGCGACGCGGCGACCTCCAACCCAACACTGAAATATTGGCGGGAACATTAATTATTCAAATTTTCCAGTGTGCTGAGTGTAGGAAGCCGCGTCGCGTGCGTGCGGGGCGGCTGTGAGGTTGAGCAGCCTTCCGAACGCAATGATCAAGAATAATTGAGTTAACAATACTCAATTACGACGTTGCAAGTGCGCCCCAATACAAATCCTCCAATTTATTGGTTTTAATTTAAATTTTTAAAAAATTATAAATATTCTATAAACCTAATTCAACGCATTTAAATTAAAGTTTTATTTTATTTTCAAATTTTTCGTCTGAAAACTAAAATTTAATGACATTTTTAAAACATAAATTCAGTTTTTTAGGAATTTTGGCTAAATTTTTCAAAAATTTTCCTAAAAATCTCATTTTTCTGGTAAATATCATCTATTTCTCTTAATTTTTTCAATTTCTTCTCATAAAAATAAATACAAGGCTGTACAAATTTTGGTACAGTCCTTTCATCGTCAATTCTTTTCTTCCTTCTTCAAGATTGACTCATTTTTAGTACTATTCAATAAAAAAACAGCCTTCTTTTGTAACAGAAAACACAAAAAAGTGTCCTTTTGAGTACGTTTTATTAGTTTTTTCGTCTTATTTTCGCTAGCAAAAAACATTCTCTCGAATAATAAATAACTTGATATATTTATATATTTTTTTGCAACCGGAAGTTTTCCAAATGTGCACTTTATTAGGAAAATATAAAGGAAAGTTGGCAGCAAACGTTCGAAGTTTTTGTTTTTCCAAGGTATATCACTTGAATATTTTTTTTATTTAATCCATGGCAACCGACTTCGAAATTTTATTCATTCTCACACTGAAAAAAAATGTGCACATACTTCTTTTTTTTTTTGAAAAAAATATGTACATATATAGTCTCTCAATGGGGGTGAGCACCTCTTTTTTCTCATGTTTCTTGAAAAATTTGAGCAGCATTTTCTAAAAGGATTTTAATTTTTGAAAATTAGTGCACAAAATTCGGGATTCGTAGATTTGAAATATAGGGTTTCGCGGTGAAAATATTTGAAATTCGATGGTACAAAGTGCGCCCCATCGCAAATTGATGTATTTCAACAAATCGCTTGTATTTCTTAATTATTTAAATATTTTTTGACAAACGAAATTTTTATAACAAATAAAGATTCAAAACTTTCGAGAAGACACTCCGAAAAATCCGGTAATTCAATGCTTGTTCCAATTTTTAAAACATTTTTTGTTAAAGGCAGTGTGTCACTTAATTATGAAATATATGCGGAGAGTCCAGGGGAGAGTCCATAAAGTAACTTCACGAGTAGTTCTAATTTCCGAAAATTTCGAAAAAAATGAGCTGGTATACTGTCTTTAAAATGCAAAACTTAAAATATTGCGAACTCCTAAAACTCAATTTGTGAAGCTGAACTTCTTGATTCAGAATTTTACTTTGTTAAAATTCTAACTCAAAATTAGAAATTTTAGAATCTATTCCTCTAATTTTCAAATTTAATTCATTTTTTTTTCAAGCTTTCAAATTCTGAAAACTTCATTTTATGTTCAAAACCCGGAAATTTTTAAATTTCAACGTTTATATTTAGCATTTAGCATCTTAAATTTAGAAATATGTAATCAGAAATCTTCCAGTATTCCAAAACTTCGAGACCTATCCGAAATTCGAAAACGCCAAAAATTTTTGAAATTCAACGAGAACTTCAAAAAAAGAACATCTGCAAAAGTTCCAAACTTTCAATTCCCCTCCCCCCCGATTCCTTAAGTAAATTCCAACGGAAATAAAATCGCCGACCCTCTGTTTCATTTATCGGCGGGCGGCGTTGCATTTTCGCCAGCAAAATCTTGTCTCTTTTTCTTTTTCCCTTTTTTTCGCTTCTTCTTCTTCTTCTTTTCTCGGCTTTGACACTATCATCAGCCATCATCAACATCATCATTTCGTTCGCTGTTTTTTTTCTGGATTATATATGTTTTCCTACTTTTTGGGGGGATTTTAAAAGTAGCTTCGTTGTTTGCTAAATATGGCCTAGAATCCGACAATACGACCTAACAAACCCTCACAACAAATAATATTTCACTTTCCGGTTCAAACACCGTGACAAATTGCTTATGTACCTTTAAATAGTACAAATCCTCTAAAATTAGAAAAAAACATTAATAACACATGAATGGAGAGACGTAGAGAAACACAGAAAACCGTCGAATTAGCCGGACAGAAAGGGAGAAAGAGACGAAGAGTGACAAAAACGACAGGTTGGAATTGAAAAGAAAAATATTCGCGTACAAAAAAAAAAGAAAGAGGTTTCCATCCATTATAAATGGATAGGTGTTGTTGCGCGCTTTTTATTGGTGTTTTCGAATAATTCAGTTGCAATCGATTTGTTTTTGTAACTTTTTGATCTTTTTGGACTTTAAATTTTTTTTGCATATTGACCTCATTTTCCTAGTAATTTCTCATCCGTTATTGGTAAATTTTGAGCTTTTTTCTGAAATTTTTAAAATTTCCAATGCTTGAAAAGTTTAGCCACTCACAATTAACAAAGATTAAGAAATTAGAGTGCAATAAATGTAGAAATTATTTTTTTAAATGGTTTTTTTCACGTTTGATAGTCCGCACTGTTTTTTTTTAATTTTTGGAAATTTTGCGAAAAATCCTGATTGCAGAAAAAAAAGCCTTAAAAATTTTCCAACATTTTTCTGAGCAAAATGCACCAATTCAAATTTCTAGTCTCCAATTCTGCAGCATTCTCTAAATAAACGAAATTGGCCGAAGTTGGATTTCTAGTCCTCGTTTGTTTTTCTAGGCCAATTTATGTAAACCATACTAAATTCAATTGTTTTTGATCATTTCTCGGGTTTTGGAACAATTTTCAATGAAATAAAGAAATATGAAATGAAATTAATAAACCTGTTGTTGAAAAATAATTTAATTTTTGAAGAAATTCCTAATAACTTAAAACAAAACCTAAAATAATTAAACAGGTGGAATTTTGTAAATTAAATGGCCTAGAAAAATAAAACGGTGACTAGAAATCCAAGTTTGCCAGTTACACCAACATTTTTAAGGGACTTGTTGAAAAATATCCATTTTTTCGTTTTTTAAAGCGGAATCAGTAAACACGCTCCACCGAAATGTGAAAAAATGCAATTTTAGTGTGTTTTATGCAGTTTTACAGCAAGCTTTGCATAATTTAAGAAATAGATACCCTGTATTGAATTTTTTTAAAAACATGCTGAAAATAGGAAAAACTCTATTTTTTAAACTTTTTTCACCCTGTCTGATTTTTTGAGAATGGAAAACCTAAAAATCAACGGGTTTCGAGTCAGCCGATTTTTTCTTTACAAAAAAAATGAAGACATCTGATTTATGAACACCGAAGAAAATTGAAAAAATGGCTGTCATCATTTTTTTTTTGGTTTTCCTCGTTGATGGAACATTTGTTCTCGTTGTTTGACAAAGTAAATAGGTTCATAACCTAACTCTAATTAGTTTGAGGTTTTCGATCAGTGGAACGTTTTAAAATTCTCATTGGTAATCATAAAAATTATCCACGTCATGTTTACAAGCTATATATAACAAATTCCAAAAATTTCCAAGTTTCTATTAAATTATAGGGTTACTGTCCAACAAAAAAGTCAAAAACCTCATTTTCCCAATGTTAATGGCTACAAAATTACAGGCCTCTTCTGTCCTTTCCACACAAAATAACAAAACAACCTATTTTTCCAATATGTGTTCGTTTTTTTGTGTTGTGTGTGTCCCTCAAACAAATACCCAAGAAGAAAAAAAAGATCGAATGAGTAGAAAAGGGCGATGAAATAGCAGCAGCAGGGGGAAAAAATAGTGGTGGCAACAATGAAAAAAAAAGAGTTCAATAAAATTGAATCATGCAACCGAGAAAAGAAATTGAGCTGCAGTGACCGAAGGGGCCCCCGACGACGCTATTAGGGTGCACGGCAGCTATTTTTGGGTTTTTTACAATGGGTTTTGTGGAAGGGGAACACTTTTTTATGGAATGACGAATGTAGGGGTAGCATTTGATATTTATTGGTAAAATTTTTCTAGATTTTTTCTTAGATTTCCTTGAATTTATATTTTTTTCTTAGATTTCTTCGGATTTCCATTTTTTTTCTTTGATTTTCTTTAATTTTAATTCTTCGTTGATTTTCTTCGATTTATCATGCTTCATTTCGAGATTCCGTTCTTCTCCATTTTCAGAAATTTTCCCTTTACATTTGATTTAAAAAAATATATTTTCACGATTTTTTTAAAATTTTCAGAATTTTAAAAGTTTTTATCGATTATTAATTTTTAGAATAATTAAACAGGTTTTTAGTTATATAAAAAAATTCTTAATTTTTTTTAAATGTTTAAAAATTTAAAATAAAATCTGAAATTACTTTTTTTGAATTTTCCAATTTTCCAATTTTCATTTTTTTTTTCAAAAATTCAGAATTTCGATTTTTTCCGATTTATCATGACTTTTCAAATTTTCTAAATTTTTCTGATATGAAAAAAAATAAAAAGCATAGGAATTCGATTAAAAATAAGATTTTTTTATTGTCCCCATTTTTTTCCTCAAAATTTTGATAATTCAGATTTTTCTTGAAATTTTAGAAAATCGCAATTTTCTAGAAATTTATCTGAAATTTTTAAAAAGTTCCGAAAATTTGTATTTTTTGCACTTTTCTTTAAAAATTTTTTTCTTGAATTTTTCTCGCTATTTTTTTGATTTTCTGGACATTTTCTAAAAATTTTCTAAATTTTTCCAAAAGTGATTTTTTTGCTAATTTCTCTCTAGTTCTCAACTTTATTTTCGATTTTCGCGATATATTTCGAATGTTTCAGATTTTTTTTTGCAAATTACTGATTTAAAAAAATTTAGAAACTGTATAATAAAGAATAACCTAAAATAAATCAAAATTTCGAGGAAAAAACCACAAAAATATACCAAAAAATGCTGTCAAATTTTTAGAAAATTATTTTCTATTTTCTTGTTCTCATTTTTTTTGTATTTCTTGAAAAATTGAATATTTCGGTTTCGAATTTCTTTCGCAAATATTTCGTCTATTTCTCCACAAAAAAATTCAAAATTATCTGCACAAATACACCAAACCTGACGCGCAATCACGTACCATTCAACAAGGAAAGAAAAAAAAGTGAAATGAACTCACCTGGAGTTCATATCACAATTTTTCACAACTTTTTTGCCGTGGTTGTAAATAATTTCACTCGGCCTGGTTGTAATAACCCTTCCCATTCGTTCCTCCCCATCATCTCTCAAAAACTCTTCCCATCATCCGTTGCCTTTCCTTTTTCCCTTTGCAAATCAACAACACCAACATTTTTCGAAGGGGAGAATCCCCTATGTCCTTTCCCCCCTATTTTCTTCATTATCTTTTCGCTTTTTTTTGCAGTTTCGTCGTTCATTCTCACAATTGAAATGAGGCGAACAAATTTATTTATTTTTTTTCGAAATTTTCATTTGAAAAATATGAGCTTTGAGCATCATTATTAACAATTATGAAATTTTTCGTTCGCCGTGGAAACAAATATTTTTTTGAACACCTATGTAATTTTACATTGTTTGTTTTTTGGTGTTTACTATCTGTTTACTTTTCGGGAGATGACAATTCATTGCACTTTGAATTTGGGATTATTTGTTTCATTGATTTTTACTGGTTTTTTAAAACGTGTTCAAAATAAGCTTTTTCTTCAACATTTTTTTTAGCAAATTACCTATTTACCTTGATAATTCGATATTCATTAATTGTTTGCGCTCTTACCGTATTCATTAAAGGGACATAACAATTCTCAGATTATTAAAATGATATTCTCAAATTGGGAAAATTCCTTTTTTTTATTAATCGAAAATTGGTATTAGTTATAGGTTTGTTTGAAAAACGAAAAAAGGGAAATCATATTTTCGCAGTATTTACAAAATTGGAAAAATTTTATGTCCCTTTAAAAATTGTAGAATTTCGATAGAGCGCAGATTCTTTTTTTTTTAAATATTCTTACAGTTGCTAGATTTTCCTCCCAATTCATGTACCCATTTTCCATAGTAATTAACCACTAGAATTCCAAGTTACCACATTTCCTTTTTTTTGTTTCACTGATAAAATCTCATTTTTTTTCAATTAGAAGGACGCACCCTTTCACAACACCACCATTTCCTCGCTCTCTTCCGAATGAAACAAATTCAATTCGAAAGTTCATTTCGAACGCATTTTTTGTCATCGTTCGTTTCATTCATTGAATTTCGGAATTTCCGGTCCAAAATGATTCATCCGACTATTTTTTTTTTGGTTCCTAAAAAGAGTTCCTTTTTTTCGTTCGTTTTCAATCAATGTTCGTTTTCGTATCCTCGCCACATAAATTTTGAATTAAAGTAAAAAAAAAGTAAGCGGAGCGAGCGTCGCGATGAAAAAAAGCAGGGGTCTAGCGTGAGGAATTGATTGAGACTAGTTGGATTGGGATTAGAGACTGTTTCAATGTGTACGTTTGAAATTGTATTACACTATTGAATGGGGGGCATTTTGAGCTCTTTTTCAACGATTTTTTTTCACAAATTATTCGGTTTTTATAGGCTTTTTACCTGTAAAAAGTCTATAGCTCGTAAAATCGTCTTATGTTTAATTTACGAGTAAAATTCTTCGTTTTATTACCATTAAAATACTCACGTTTTATTGGTTATTTTTACTAGTAAAATTCCTAGTTTTACCAGAAAGACCTAGTAATTGTGGAATTAGTCTATAAAAATAATCAAATTGAGAAAAAAGCAACAAAACATTTTAAAGGCTTTGCTCTAAAAAGTTAGTTTTTTTGAAAAAATAAATTTAGAATTTATTGAAAATTTTTTTTTAATTTAATTTTTAATTTCTTTTATTTTTAAAAAATATTCGGAAAAAAAAAACAAAAAATGAAGTTATTTTCATAGTAAATAACCTATATTTTATTGTTTTTTTTTTCTGAACATTTCGAAACAGATCTCTATCGAGTTTTCAAACTCCTGACTCACAAACATTCTTTAGAACGTCATTTGTTCATTTTTTTAGTTTTTTTTCTCTAAAAGATTTCATAAAGACAAAACAACAACTAAAAAAAGCGAAAAAATGATGAACATTTGATTTCTCACCCAATTTCGAAGATATTACATCTTTTATGATCACTTTCTTTTTTTCAACTGGTCAGAAAAAAGATGAAGAAGAAGACTTTTATGGCCAATTTGTTCCTCCTTAATTGTTAACAAACACTATCACACTTTTTGTTGTTTTCTTATTGCAAATCGAGAGAGTTAAAAAAAAAGAAACTTGGATTTTGGCAACATTTTAAAGTACCTTTGTATCCGTCAACTTTTTTTCTTTTTTTCTCTGCATCTCTCACATTTCGAAATCTGCCCGTTTTTATTATATCATGTTCTTATGTTTTGTTTTCCAATGTTGTTGTACAGATACCAAATTTTCTTATGAAATTCTGATTTTCGAGAAAAATTTTTAAACTTTGTCAATTTTTGTATTTTTGCAAGCTTGGTTTTTGAAGTTTAATTTTGCTGAATTTATTCTTTTACATTTTTTCTTTGATTTTTTCTTTTGAAAATTCGATTTTTTTAAACTATATAATCCTATGATTTTTAAAAATTCTTACCGTATTAAAGGAGCATACCATTTATTCAGTTGATGTGGTCTCATAGCGAACACTAAAAATTTGCGTGTTCCTTTAAATTGATTACTGTACCTACTCTTTCTTTTCTGGTTTCTCGATATGTTTTTGCATTCGCTTCGTTTTTTATCCTTAATTTTAATACAAAAAATTAGAAATAAAATCTTCCATTTCATTCGGATTTTACCACGAAATTCCTATTTGCTTCATATTCCAATTTTCTAAATGTTTTTTTAAATTCCAAATATCTTTTTTACGTCAAAAATCATTTATTTCCATACAACTTTTTTTAAATTACAACTTTTATCCTAAAATTTTGTTTTTCGATTATTTATTTCTTGTTTATGCCTGTTTTTTGATCAATTAACAATGTTAGTCTCAAAAATCTTCGAAACTATTGTTTTTCACAAAAGATTTTTGAAATTTGGCAAAATTCCAAAAGAAGTATTGAATTTATTTTTTCTAGCCACACCCTTGATTTATTTCCATCGTGTTGAATCAGAATTTCATCAGATTTTTGCAATTTCTATCGCAATTAATCATTGTATCCTATTTTTATCATTTCGAAATTGATACTTTATTGATTTTTTTCGCTAAAACTTTGCCAAAATTGAGTACATTGAATATTTCCCCAATTCTTGTTTTTACTCCTACGTTACCACTTCATTTAACCCTTAATTTTCAAATAAAAAACTGAATATTCAATTTTTTAGGTTATATGAGTGATAACCCCGCGCGCAATCTACCTCCCATCCGAACAGGTACGTTTCTGATGAAAAACGAAAAGAAGAGAATCTTGAATCATGTTTATTATCAAGAATTGGTTGCCTCTGTTGTTCATTAATATGATGATAAAACCGCAACCAAAAATTTTGTTCTACGCCGGTGTAAACAATCAATCATCAATTTCACATCCAATTTTAGAATGGGGGAAAATAGTATTGTGATCGTGTAATAATTTAATATGATTGATCGCTATAATGATTGAGAAATACATACTTATTCGGCTAATGTCATTAAATTGAGGTTCTAAGGGAAAATTAGGAAGAAATGTGGTTGAACGATGGTAATTCTAATTTTTTCAGGAAGGGAGATCGAACGTCCGAGATGGACGGTGACACGACGCGAAGAGACACGACACTCGCCGTCAAGGTTTGTTTCATTGGAATATTTTATTAAAAACTAGACCAGTGATAAAAATGTAGTTTTTGAACTGTTTCGAGACCCAAACACTTGAATTTATCTTTTTGAGAATGTTTGATCGAATTTTTTAGGATATTGTTTCAAAGAGATTCGTGCATCGCTTATGTACCGAAAATCAAAAATCTAATTTCTCGAAGTTTAACGATTAATCCTATTCTAAAACTATCAACTTGACTTTACCACAACAACGTCACGTGATATTCCGTACGAAAGTCCTTATTTTTTCAGGCCAACTTCTCCGTTTCAGTCGAGAAGTGTCACGACTACTGAAAGAGTGCATATCGTGCAACTGCCGGTCGACGAAAACTCACAAGTTTGTTAATAGATTGCACTTGAACTTGTTTTCCAAGTTATCTTCTTTAGGTGTCACCAGCGCATATTCTTGCCTTGTCACCACATGGCAACACTTCCCAATCTGTTTCGTCGATTATAACCACTAATCAAGTAAGCAACCCTTTGTATGTTTTGAGGAATAATTAATTGCTTCCAGGCCGAAGGTGTGGGCTTGATTGGTGGAATCACTGCCGCCGGAGTACCATTGTTTAATGGTATTTTGTTCAATCGAGACACGAAACAAACTACAACAATCATTACAACCACGACTACTACTTATAAAATTCTAGAGGTACATTGGCATAAGAAGATGCCATTAAAAAATAAAATTGTTATTTAACTTCAGGTCAGCGATAGTGATTCGCTATCATCAGACTACGATTTTGTTGATGAAAATACATTGACGGTAGATCTCGATATGACCGAAAGAGCAACTTCTCCGAACTATGTTATTGTATCAAAAAGCGAAACAGAGGAACCGCCCATGTCACCAGTCACTAGAGCCAAGCTCAACATTGATCTGGAATTTCCTACTAAAATAAATGAGACACATAAGCGCCAAGAAATTGAACCATTTCCTCTTTCGTCGGTGGTTAATGTTTATCATTGCGGATTGTCGGATTATGATCAAGAAGATGCCAAGAAAACCGAGAAAATTGCGATATACGAAGAGTCACAATATGTGGCTGATGATGAGCAAATGGCATCAACTTCTTCATCACCAGAAGGATTTGAAAGAATTGATGTACGTGACATTTAAAGTTAACTATGACATAATCTATCCTTTTTTTTTCAGAACGACTACCCTATCTATCAAGACTATGACTTGACAACTGTTCAAACAACTAGTCGACGGTTAACAATTGATGATATTCCATTGAATCAACAAGTCGATGTTGTTCATGACAAAAATGTCTACGAGGGACAACCGAAAAAGATCGAAACTAAAAAACCAATCAAAACAAAAATTTCTGGATTGTTCAAGAAATCACCATCTCATCTTGATTATCCAATCTCCGAAGAATACACTGGACCACTCGACAACACACAAAGAGCACAAAACATCGATGATCTTCCACTCACAACTCAAGTTTCTGCCTATCCAGCTGAATTTGAATACGAGAAATTGCCAGAAGCAGTCCCAGTTCCAGTTGTGGTTGAAGAACAAGAGAAGAAGGATGAACCAAGCTTGAAATCGAAGATCACAGGATTGTTCAAGAAATCACCATCTCATCTTGATTATCCAATCTCCGAAGAATACACTGGACCACTCGACAACACACAAAGAGCACAAAACATCGATGATCTTCCACTCACAACTCAAGTTTCTGCCTATCCAGCTGAATTTGAATACGAGAAATTGCCAGAAACAGTCCCAGTTCCAGTTGTGGTTGAAGAACAAGAGAAGAAGGATGAACCAAGCTTGAAATCGAAGATCACAGGATTGTTCAAGAAATCACCATCTCATCTTGATTATCCAATCTCCGAAGAATACACTGGACCACTCGACAACACACAAAGAGCACAAAACATCGATGATCTCCCACTCACAACTCAAGTTTCTGCCTATCCAGCTGAATTTGAATACGAGAAATTGCCAGAAGCAGTTCCAGTTCCAGTTGTGGTTGAAGAACAAGAGAAGAAGGATGAACCAAGCTTGAAATCGAAGATCACAGGATTGTTCAAGAAATCACCATCTCATCTTGATTATCCAATCTCCGAAGAATACACTGGACCACTCGACAACACACAAAGAGCACAAAACATCGATGATCTTCCACTCACAACTCAAGTTTCTGCCTATCCAGCTGAATTTGAATACGAGAAATTGCCAGAAGCAGTTCCAGTTCCAGTTGTGGTTGAAGAATCAGAGAAGAAGGATGAACCAAGCTTGAAATCGAAGATCACAGGATTGTTCAAGAAATCACCATCTCATCTTGATTATCCAATCTCCGAAGAATACACTGGACCACTCGACAACACACAAAGAGCACAAAACATCGATGATCTCCCACTCACAACTCAAGTTTCTGCCTATCCAGCTGAATTTGAATACGAGAAATTGCCAGAAGCAGTTCCAGTTCCAGTTGTGGTTGAAGAATCAGAGAAGAAGGATGAACCAAGCTTGAAATCGAAGATCACAGGATTGTTCAAGAAATCACCATCTCATCTTGATTATCCAATCTCCGAAGAATACACTGGACCACTCGACAACACACAAAGAGCACAAAACATCGATGATCTCCCACTCACAACTCAAGTTTCTGCCTATCCAGCTGAATTTGAATACGAGAAATTGCCAGAAGCAGTTCCAGTTCCAGTTGTGGTTGAAGAATCAGAGAAGAAGGATGAACCAAGCTTGAAATCGAAGATCACAGGATTGTTCAAGAAATCACCATCTCATCTTGATTATCCAATCTCCGAAGAATACACTGGACCACTCGACAACACACAAAGAGCACAAAACATCGATGATCTCCCACTCACAACTCAAGTTTCTGCCTATCCAGCTGAATTTGAATACGAGAAATTGCCAGAAGCAGTTCCAGTTCCAGTTGTGGTTGAAGAACAAGAGAAGAAGGACGAACCAAGCTTGAAATCGAAGATCACAGGATTGTTCAAGAAATCACCATCTCATCTTGATTATCCAATCTCCGAAGAATACACTGGACCACTCGACAACACACAAAGAGCACAAAACATCGATGATCTTCCACTCACAACTCAAGTTTCTGCCTATCCAGCTGAATTTGAATACGAGAAATTGCCAGAAGCAGTTCCAGTTGTCGTTGAACGTGAAGAATCAGAGAAGAAGGATGAACCAAGCTTGAAATCGAAGATCACAGGATTGTTCAAGAAATCACCATCTCATCTTGATTATCCAATCTCCGAAGAATACACTGGACCACTCGACAACACACAAAGAGCACAAAACATCGATGATCTTCCACTCACAACTCAAGTTTCTGCCTATCCAGCTGAATTTGAATACGAGAAATTGCCAGAAGCAGTTCCAGTTGTCGTTGAACGTGAAGAATCAGAGAAGAAGGATGAACCAAGCTTGAAATCGAAGATCACAGGATTGTTCAAGAAATCACCATCTCATCTTGATTATCCAATCTCCGAAGAATACACTGGACCACTCGACAACACACAAAGAGCACAAAACATCGATGATCTTCCACTCACAACTCAAGTTTCTGCCTATCCAGCTGAATTTGAATACGAGAAATTGCCAGAAGCAGTTCCAGTTGTCGTTGAACGTGAAGAATCAGAGAAGAAGGATGAACCAAGCTTGAAATCGAAGATCACAGGATTGTTCAAGAAATCACCATCTCATCTTGATTATCCAATCTCCGAAGAATACACTGGACCACTCGACAACACACAAAGAGCACAAAACATCGATGATCTTCCACTCACAACTCAAGTTTCTGCCTATCCAGCTGAATTTGAATACGAGAAATTGCCAGAAGCAGTCCCAGTTCCAGTTGTGGTTGAAGAACAAGAGAAGAAGGATGAACCAAGCTTGAAATCGAAGATCACAGGATTGTTCAAGAAATCACCATCTCATCTTGATTATCCAATCTCCGAAGAATACACTGGACCACTCGACAACACACAAAGAGCACAAAACATCGATGATCTTCCACTCACAACTCAAGTTTCTGCCTATCCAGCTGAATTTGAATACGAGAAATTGCCAGAAGCAGTTCCAGTTCCAGTTGTGGTTGAAGAATCAGAGAAGAAGGATGAACCAAGCTTGAAATCGAAGATCACAGGATTGTTCAAGAAATCACCATCTCATCTTGATTATCCAATCTCCGAAGAATACACTGGACCACTCGACAACACACAAAGAGCACAAAACATCGATGATCTCCCACTCACAACTCAAGTTTCTGCCTATCCAGCTGAATTTGAATACGAGAAATTGCCAGAAGCAGTTCCAGTTCCAGTTGTGGTTGAAGAACAAGAGAAGAAGGATGAACCAAGCTTGAAATCGAAGATCACAGGATTGTTCAAGAAATCACCATCTCATCTTGATTATCCAATCTCCGAAGAATACACTGGACCACTCGACAACACACAAAGAGCACAAAACATCGATGATCTCCCACTCACAACTCAAGTTTCTGCCTATCCAGCTGAATTTGAATACGAGAAATTGCCAGAAGCAGTTCCAGTTCCAGTTGTGGTTGAAGAATCAGAGAAGAAGGATGAACCAAGCTTGAAATCGAAGATCACAGGATTGTTCAAGAAATCACCATCTCATCTTGATTATCCAATCTCCGAAGAATACACTGGACCACTCGACAACACACAAAGAGCACAAAACATCGATGATCTCCCACTCACAACTCAAGTTTCTGCCTATCCAGCTGAATTTGAATACGAGAAATTGCCAGAAGCAGTTCCAGTTCCAGTTGTGGTTGAAGAACAAGAGAAGAAGGACGAACCAAGCTTGAAATCGAAGATCACAGGATTGTTCAAGAAATCACCATCTCATCTTGATTATCCAATCTCCGAAGAATACACTGGACCACTCGACAACACACAAAGAGCACAAAACATCGATGATCTTCCACTCACAACTCAAGTTTCTGCCTATCCAGCTGAATTTGAATACGAGAAATTGCCAGAAGCAGTTCCAGTTGTCGTTGAACGTGAAGAATCAGAGAAGAAGGATGAACCAAGCTTGAAATCGAAGATCACAGGATTGTTCAAGAAATCACCATCTCATCTTGATTATCCAATCTCCGAAGAATACACTGGACCACTCGACAACACACAAAGAGCACAAAACATCGATGATCTTCCACTCACAACTCAAGTTTCTGCCTATCCAGCTGAATTTGAATACGAGAAATTGCCAGAAGCAGTTCCAGTTGTCGTTGAACGTGAAGAATCAGAGAAGAAGGATGAACCAAGCTTGAAATCGAAGATCACAGGATTGTTCAAGAAATCACCATCTCATCTTGATTATCCAATCTCCGAAGAATACACTGGACCACTCGACAACACACAAAGAGCACAAAACATCGATGATCTTCCACTCACAACTCAAGTTTCTGCCTATCCAGCTGAATTTGAATACGAGAAATTGCCAGAAGCAGTTCCAGTTCCAGTTGTGGTTGAAGAACAAGAGAAGAAGGATGAACCAAGCTTGAAATCGAAGATCACAGGATTGTTCAAGAAATCACCATCTCATCTTGATTATCCAATCTCCGAAGAATACACTGGACCACTCGACAACACACAAAGAGCACAAAACATCGATGATCTCCCACTCACATCTCAAGTTTCTGCCTATCCAGCTGAATTTGAATACGAGAAATTGCCAGAAGCAGTCCCAGTTCCAGTTGTGGTTGAAGAACAAGAGAAGAAGGATGAACCAAGCTTGAAATCGAAGATCACAGGATTGTTCAAGAAATCACCATCTCATCTTGATTATCCAATCTCCGAAGAATACACTGGACCACTCGACAACACACAAAGAGCACAAAACATCGATGATCTTCCACTCACAACTCAAGTTTCTGCCTATCCAGCTGAATTTGAATACGAGAAATTGCCAGAAGCAGTTCCAGTTGTCGTTGAACGTGAAGAATCAGAGAAGAAGGATGAACCAAGCTTGAAATCGAAGATCACAGGATTGTTCAAGAAATCACCATCTCATCTTGATTATCCAATCTCCGAAGAATACACTGGACCACTCGACAACACACAAAGAGCACAAAACATCGATGATCTCCCACTCACATCTCAAGTTTCTGCCTATCCAGCTGAATTTGAATACGAGAAATTGCCAGAAGCAGTTCCAGTTGTCGTTGAACGTGAAGAATCAGAGAAGAAGAATGAACCAAGCTTGAAATCGAAGATCACAGGATTGTTCAAGAAATCACCATCTCATCTTGATTATCCAATCTCCGAAGAATACACTGGACCACTCGACAACACACAAAGAGCACAAAACATCGATGATCTTCCACTCACAACTCAAGTTTCTGCCTATCCAGCTGAATTTGAATACGAGAAATTGCCAGAAGCAGTTCCAGTTGTCGTTGAACGTGAAGAATCAGAGAAGAAGGATGAACCAAGCTTGAAATCGAAGATCACAGGATTGTTCAAGAAATCACCATCTCATCTTGATTATCCAATCTCCGAAGAATACACTGGACCACTCGACAACACACAAAGAGCACAAAACATCGATGATCTTCCACTCACAACTCAAGTTTCTGCCTATCCAGCTGAATTTGAATACGAGAAATTGCCAGAAGCAGTTCCAGTTGTCGTTGAACGTGAAGAATCAGAGAAGAAGGATGAACCAAGCTTGAAATCGAAGATCACAGGATTGTTCAAGAAATCACCATCTCATCTTGATTATCCAATCTCCGAAGAATACACTGGACCACTCGACAACACACAAAGAGCACAAAACATCGATGATCTTCCACTCACAACTCAAGTTTCTGCCTATCCAGCTGAATTTGAATACGAGAAATTGCCAGAAGCAGTTCCAGTTGTCGTTGAACGTGAAGAATCAGAGAAGAAGGATGAACCAAGCTTGAAATCGAAGATCACAGGATTGTTCAAGAAATCACCATCTCATCTTGATTATCCAATCTCCGAAGAATACACTGGACCACTCGACAACACACAAAGAGCACAAAACATCGATGATCTCCCACTCACATCTCAAGTTTCTGCCTATCCAGCTGAATTTGAATACGAGAAATTGCCAGAAGCAGTTCCAGTTGTCGTTGAACGTGAAGAATCAGAGAAGAAGAATGAACCAAGCTTGAAATCGAAGATCACAGGATTGTTCAAGAAATCACCATCTCATCTTGATTATCCAATCTCCGAAGAATACACTGGACCACTCGACAACACACAAAGAGCACAAAACATCGATGATCTTCCACTCACAACTCAAGTTTCTGCCTATCCAGCTGAATTTGAATACGAGAAATTGCCAGAAGCAGTTCCAGTTGTCGTTGAACGTGAAGAATCAGAGAAGAAGGATGAACCAAGCTTGAAATCGAAGATCACAGGATTGTTCAAGAAATCACCATCTCATCTTGATTATCCAATCTCCGAAGAATACACTGGACCACTCGACAACACACAAAGAGCACAAAACATCGATGATCTTCCACTCACAACTCAAGTTTCTGCCTATCCAGCTGAATTTGAATACGAGAAATTGCCAGAAGCAGTTCCAGTTGTCGTTGAACGTGAAGAATCAGAGAAGAAGGATGAACCAAGCTTGAAATCGAAGATCACAGGATTGTTCAAGAAATCACCATCTCATCTTGATTATCCAATCTCCGAAGAATACACTGGACCACTCGACAACACACAAAGAGCACAAAACATCGATGATCTTCCACTCACATCTCAAGTTTCTGCCTATCCAGCTGAATTTGAATACGAGAAATTGCCAGAAGCAGTTCCAGTTGTCGTTGAACGTGAAGAATCAGAGAAGAAGGATGAACCAAGCTTGAAATCGAAGATCACAGGATTGTTCAAGAAATCACCATCTCATCTTGATTATCCAATCTCCGAAGAATACACTGGACCACTCGACAACACACAAAGAGCACAAAACATCGATGATCTTCCACTCACAACTCAAGTTTCTGCCTATCCAGCTGAATTTGAATACGAGAAATTGCCAGAAGCAGTTCCAGTTGTCGTTGAACGTGAAGAATCAGAGAAGAAGGATGAACCAAGCTTGAAATCGAAGATCACAGGATTGTTCAAGAAATCACCATCTCATCTTGATTATCCAATCTCCGAAGAATACACTGGACCACTCGACAACACACAAAGAGCACAAAACATCGATGATCTTCCACTCACAACTCAAGTTTCTGCCTATCCAGCTGAATTTGAATACGAGAAATTGCCAGAAGCAGTTCCAGTTGTCGTTGAACGTGAAGAATCAGAGAAGAAGGATGAACCAAGCTTGAAATCGAAGATCACAGGATTGTTCAAGAAATCACCATCTCATCTTGATTATCCAATCTCCGAAGAATACACTGGACCACTCGACAACACACAAAGAGCACAAAACATCGATGATCTTCCACTCACAACTCAAGTTTCTGCCTATCCAGCTGAATTTGAATACGAGAAATTGCCAGAAGCAGTTCCAGTTGTCGTTGAACGTGAAGAATCAGAGAAGAAGGATGAACCAAGCTTGAAATCGAAGATCACAGGATTGTTCAAGAAATCACCATCTCATCTTGATTATCCAATCTCCGAAGAATACACTGGACCACTCGACAACACACAAAGAGCACAAAACATCGATGATCTTCCACTCACAACTCAAGTTTCTGCCTATCCAGCTGAATTTGAATACGAGAAATTGCCAGAAGCAGTTTCAGTTCCAGTTGTGGTTGAAGAACAAGAGAAGAAGGATGAACCAAGCTTGAAATCGAAGATCACAGGATTGTTCAAGAAATCACCATCTCATCTTGATTATCCAATCTTCGAAGAATACACTGGACCACTCGACAACACACAAAGAGCACAAAACATCGATGATCTCCCACTCACAACTCAAGTTTCTGCCTATCCAGCTGAATTTGAATACGAGAAATTGCCAGAAGCAGTTCCAGTTCCAGTTGTGGTTGAAGAACAAGAGAAGAAGGATGAACCAAGCTTGAAATCGAAGATCACAGGATTGTTCAAGAAATCACCATCTCATCTTGATTATCCAATCTCCGAAGAATACACTGGACCACTCGACAACACACAAAGAGCACAAAACATCGATGATCTTCCACTCACAACTCAAGTTTCTGCCTATCCAGCTGAATTTGAATACGAGAAATTGCCAGAAGCAGTTCCAGTTGTCGTTGAACGTGAAGAATCAGAGAAGAAGGATGAACCAAGCTTGAAATCGAAGATCACAGGATTGTTCAAGAAATCACCATCTCATCTTGATTATCCAATCTCCGAAGAATACACTGGACCACTCGACAACACACAAAGAGCACAAAACATCGATGATCTTCCACTCACAACTCAAGTTTCTGCCTATCCAGCTGAATTTGAATACGAGAAATTGCCAGAAGCAGTTCCAGTTGTCGTTGAACGTGAAGAATCAGAGAAGAAGGATGAACCAAGCTTGAAATCGAAGATCACAGGATTGTTCAAGAAATCACCATCTCATCTTGATTATCCAATCTCCGAAGAATACACTGGACCACTCGACAACACACAAAGAGCACAAAACATCGATGATCTTCCACTCACAACTCAAGTTTCTGCCTATCCAGCTGAATTTGAATACGAGAAATTGCCAGAAGCAGTTCCAGTTGTCGTTGAACGTGAAGAATCAGAGAAGAAGGATGAACCAAGCTTGAAATCGAAGATCACAGGATTGTTCAAGAAATCACCATCTCATCTTGATTATCCAATCTCCGAAGAATACACTGGACCACTCGACAACACACAAAGAGCACAAAACATCGATGATCTTCCACTCACAACTCAAGTTTCTGCCTATCCAGCTGAATTTGAATACGAGAAATTGCCAGAAGCAGTTCCAGTTCCAGTTGTGGTTGAAGAACAAGAGAAGAAGGATGAACCAACCTTGAAATCGAAGATCACAGGATTGTTCAAGAAATCACCATCTCATCTTGATTATCCAATCTCCGAAGAATACACTGGACCACTCGACAACACACAAAGAGCACAAAACATCGATGATCTTCCACTCACAACTCAAGTTTCTGCCTATCCAGCTGAATTTGAATACGAGAAATTGCCAGAAGCAGTTCCAGTTGTCGTTGAACGTGATGAATCAGAGAAGAAGGATGAACCAAGCTTGAAATCGAAGATCACAGGATTGTTCAAGAAATCACCATCTCATCTTGATTATCCAATCTCCGAAGAATACACTGGACCACTCGACAACACACACCGTGCTCAGAACATCGATGATCTTCCACTCACATCTCAAGTTTCTGCTTATCCAGCTGAATTTGAATACGAGAAATTGCCAGAAGCAGTTCCAGTTCCAGTTGTGGTTGAAGAACCAGAGAAGAAGGACGAACAAAGCTTGAAATCGAAGATCACTGGATTGTTCAAGAAATCACCATCTCATCTTGATTATCCAATCTCCGAAGAATACACTGGACCACTCGACAACACACACCGTGCTCAGAACATCGATGATCTTCCACTCACATCTCAAGTTTCTGCTTATCCAGCTGAATTTGAATACGAGAAATTGCCAGAAGCAGTTCCAGTTCCAGTTGTGGTTGAAGAACCAGAGAAGAAGGACGAACAAAGCTTGAAATCGAAGATCACTGGATTGTTCAAGAAATCACCATCTCATCTTGATTATCCAATCTCCGAAGAATACACTGGACCACTCGACAACACACAAAGAGCTCAGAACATCGATGATCTTCCACTAACATCTCAAGTTTCTGCTTATCCAGCTGAATTTGAATACGAGAAATTGCCAGAAGCAGTTCCAGTTCCAGCTGTGGTTGAAGAACCAGAGAAGAAGGATGAAACAAGCTTGAAATCGAAGATCACAGGATTGTTCAAGAAATCACCATCTCATCTTGATTATCCAATCTCCGAAGAATACACTGGACCACTCGACAACACACAAAGAGCTCAGAACATCGATGATCTTCCACTCACATCTCAAGTTTCTGCTTATCCAGCTGAATTTGAATACGAGAAATTGCCAGAAGCAGTTCCAGTTCCAGTTGTGGTTGAAGAACCAGAGAAGAAGGACGAACAAAGCTTGAAATCGAAGATCACTGGATTGTTCAAGAAATCACCATCTCATCTTGATTATCCAATCTCCGAAGAATACACTGGACCACTCGACAACACACACCGTGCTCAGAACATCGATGATCTTCCACTCACATCTCAAGTTTCTGCTTATCCAGCTGAATTTGAATACGAGAAATTGCCAGAAGCAGTTCCAGTTCCAGTTGTGGTTGAAGAACCAGAGAAGAAGGACGAACAAAGCTTGAAATCGAAGATCACTGGATTGTTCAAGAAATCACCATCTCATCTTGATTATCCAATCTCCGAAGAATACACTGGACCACTCGACAACACACAAAGAGCTCAGAACATCGATGATCTTCCACTAACATCTCAAGTTTCTGCTTATCCAGCTGAATTTGAATACGAGAAATTGCCAGAAGCAGTTCCAGTTCCAGTTGTGGTTGAAGAACCAGAGAAGAAGGACGAACAAAGCTTGAAATCGAAGATCACTGGATTGTTCAAGAAATCACCATCTCATCTTGATTATCCAATCTCCGAAGAATACACTGGACCACTCGACAACACACAAAGAGCTCAGAACATCGATGATCTTCCACTAACATCTCAAGTTTCTGCTTATCCAGCTGAATTTGAATACGAGAAATTGCCAGAAGCAGTTCCAGTTCCAGCTGTGGTTGAAGAACCAGAGAAGAAGGATGAAACAAGCTTGAAATCGAAGATCACAGGATTGTTCAAGAAATCACCATCTCATCTTGATTATCCAATCTCCGAAGAATACACTGGACCACTCGACAACACACAAAGAGCTCAGAACATCGATGATCTTCCACTCACATCTCAAGTTTCTGCTTATCCAGCTGAATTTGAATACGAGAAATTGCCAGTAGCAGTTCCAGTTCCAGTTGTGGTTGAAGAACCAGAGAAGAAGGACGAACAAAGCTTGAAATCGAAGATCACTGGATTGTTCAAGAAATCACCATCTCATCTTGATTATCCAATCTCCGAAGAATACACTGGACCACTCGACAACACACAAAGAGCTCAGAACATCGATGATCTTCCACTCACATCTCAAGTTTCTGCTTATCCAGCTGAATTTGAATACGAGAAATTGCCAGAAGCAGTTCCAGTTCCAGCTGTGGTTGAAGAACCAGAGAAGAAGGATGAAACAAGCTTGAAATCGAAGATCACTGGATTGTTCAAGAAATCACCATCTCATCTTGATTATCCAATCTCCGAAGAATACACTGGACCACTCGACAACACACACCGTGCTCAGAACATCGATGATCTTCCACTCACATCTCAAGTTTCTGCTTATCCAGCTGAATTTGAATACGAGAAATTGCCAGAAGCAGTTCCAGTTCCAGTTGTGGTTGAAGAACCAGAGAAGAAGGACGAACAAAGCTTGAAATCGAAGATCACTGGATTGTTCAAGAAATCACCATCTCATCTTGATTATCCAATCTCCGAAGAATACACTGGACCACTCGACAACACACACCGTGCTCAGAACATCGATGATCTTCCACTCACATCTCAAGTTTCTGCTTATCCAGCTGAATTTGAATACGAGAAATTGCCAGAAGCAGTTCCAGTTCCAGTTGTGGTTGAAGAACCAGAGAAGAAGGACGAACAAAGCTTGAAATCGAAGATCACTGGATTGTTCAAGAAATCACCATCTCATCTTGATTATCCAATCTCCGAAGAATACACTGGACCACTCGACAACACACAAAGAGCTCAGAACATCGATGATCTTCCACTAACATCTCAAGTTTCTGCTTATCCAGCTGAATTTGAATACGAGAAATTGCCAGAAGCAGTTCCAGTTCCAGCTGTGGTTGAAGAACCAGAGAAGAAGGATGAAACAAGCTTGAAATCGAAGATCACAGGATTGTTCAAGAAATCACCATCTCATCTTGATTATCCAATCTCCGAAGAATACACTGGACCACTCGACAACACACAAAGAGCTCAGAACATCGATGATCTTCCACTCACATCTCAAGTTTCTGCTTATCCAGCTGAATTTGAATACGAGAAATTGCCAGAAGCAGTTCCAGTTCCAGTTGTGGTTGAAGAACCAGAGAAGAAGGACGAACAAAGCTTGAAATCGAAGATCACTGGATTGTTCAAGAAATCACCATCTCATCTTGATTATCCAATCTCCGAAGAATACACTGGACCACTCGACAACACACACCGTGCTCAGAACATCGATGATCTTCCACTCACATCTCAAGTTTCTGCTTATCCAGCTGAATTTGAATACGAGAAATTGCCAGAAGCAGTTCCAGTTCCAGTTGTGGTTGAAGAACCAGAGAAGAAGGACGAACAAAGCTTGAAATCGAAGATCACTGGATTGTTCAAGAAATCACCATCTCATCTTGATTATCCAATCTCCGAAGAATACACTGGACCACTCGACAACACACAAAGAGCTCAGAACATCGATGATCTTCCACTAACATCTCAAGTTTCTGCTTATCCAGCTGAATTTGAATACGAGAAATTGCCAGAAGCAGTTCCAGTTCCAGTTGTGGTTGAAGAACCAGAGAAGAAGGACGAACAAAGCTTGAAATCGAAGATCACTGGATTGTTCAAGAAATCACCATCTCATCTTGATTATCCAATCTCCGAAGAATACACTGGACCACTCGACAACACACAAAGAGCTCAGAACATCGATGATCTTCCACTAACATCTCAAGTTTCTGCTTATCCAGCTGAATTTGAATACGAGAAATTGCCAGAAGCAGTTCCAGTTCCAGCTGTGGTTGAAGAACCAGAGAAGAAGGATGAAACAAGCTTGAAATCGAAGATCACAGGATTGTTCAAGAAATCACCATCTCATCTTGATTATCCAATCTCCGAAGAATACACTGGACCACTCGACAACACACAAAGAGCTCAGAACATCGATGATCTTCCACTCACATCTCAAGTTTCTGCTTATCCAGCTGAATTTGAATACGAGAAATTGCCAGTAGCAGTTCCAGTTCCAGTTGTGGTTGAAGAACCAGAGAAGAAGGACGAACAAAGCTTGAAATCGAAGATCACTGGATTGTTCAAGAAATCACCATCTCATCTTGATTATCCAATCTCCGAAGAATACACTGGACCACTCGACAACACACAAAGAGCTCAGAACATCGATGATCTTCCACTCACATCTCAAGTTTCTGCTTATCCAGCTGAATTTGAATACGAGAAATTGCCAGAAGCAGTTCCAGTTCCAGCTGTGGTTGAAGAACCAGAGAAGAAGGATGAAACAAGCTTGAAATCGAAGATCACAGGATTGTTCAAGAAATCACCATCTCATCTTGATTATCCAATCTCCGAAGAATACACTGGACCACTCGACAACACACAAAGAGCTCAGAACATCGATGATCTTCCACTCACATCTCAAGTTTCTGCTTATCCAGCTGAATTTGAATACGAGAAATTGCCAGAAGCAGTTCCAGTTGTCGTTGAACGTGAAGAACCAGAGAAGAAGGATGAAACAAGCTTGAAATCGAAGATCACTGGATTGTTCAAGAAATCACCATCTCATCTTGATTATCCAATCTCCGAAGAATACACTGGACCACTCGACAACACACAAAGAGGTCAGAACATCGATGATCTTCCATTCACATCTCAAGTTTCTGCTTATCCAGCTGAATTTGAATACGAGAAATTGCCAGAAGCAGTTCCAGTTGTCGTTGAACGTGAAGAACCAGAGAAGAAGGATGAAACAAGCTTGAAATCGAAGATCACTGGATTGTTCAAGAAATCACCATCTCATCTTGATTATCCAATCTCCGAAGAATACACTGGACCACTCGACAACACACAAAGAGCTCAGAACATCGATGATCTTCCACTAACATCTCAAGTTTCTGCTTATCCAGCTGAATTTGAATACGAGAAATTGCCAGAAGCAGTTCCAGTTCCAGTTGTGGTTGAAGAACCAGAGAAGAAGGACGAACAAAGCTTGAAATCGAAGATCACTGGATTGTTCAAGAAATCACCATCTCATCTTGATTATCCAATCTCCGAAGAATACACTGGACCACTCGACAACACACAAAGAGCTCAGAACATCGATGATCTTCCACTAACATCTCAAGTTTCTGCTTATCCAGCTGAATTTGAATACGAGAAATTGCCAGAAGCAGTTCCAGTTCCAGCTGTGGTTGAAGAACCAGAGAAGAAGGATGAAACAAGCTTGAAATCGAAGATCACAGGATTGTTCAAGAAATCACCATCTCATCTTGATTATCCAATCTCCGAAGAATACACTGGACCACTCGACAACACACAAAGAGCTCAGAACATCGATGATCTTCCACTCACATCTCAAGTTTCTGCTTATCCAGCTGAATTTGAATACGAGAAATTGCCAGTAGCAGTTCCAGTTCCAGTTGTGGTTGAAGAACCAGAGAAGAAGGACGAACAAAGCTTGAAATCGAAGATCACTGGATTGTTCAAGAAATCACCATCTCATCTTGATTATCCAATCTCCGAAGAATACACTGGACCACTCGACAACACACAAAGAGCTCAGAACATCGATGATCTTCCACTCACATCTCAAGTTTCTGCTTATCCAGCTGAATTTGAATACGAGAAATTGCCAGAAGCAGT
Source organism: Caenorhabditis virilis (assembly GCA_964036255.1). Taxonomy (NCBI): domain Eukaryota; kingdom Metazoa; phylum Nematoda; class Chromadorea; order Rhabditida; family Rhabditidae; genus Caenorhabditis; species Caenorhabditis virilis. The sequence goes on along the minus strand of OZ038415.1, from coordinate 18,072,521 downwards.
TCCAGTTGTCGTTGAACGTGAAGAACCAGAGAAGAAGGATGAAACAAGCTTGAAATCGAAGATCACTGGATTGTTCAAGAAATCACCATCTCATCTTGATTATCCAATCTCCGAAGAATACACTGGACCACTCGACAACACACAAAGAGCTCAGAACATCGATGATCTTCCACTCACATCTCAAGTTTCTGCTTATCCAGCTGAATTTGAATACGAGAAATTGCCAGAAGCAGTTCCAGTTCCAGCTGTGGTTGAAGAACCAGAGAAGAAGGATGAAACAAGCTTGAAATCGAAGATCACAGGATTGTTCAAGAAATCACCATCTCATCTTGATTATCCAATCTCCGAAGAATACACTGGACCACTCGACAACACACAAAGAGCTCAGAACATCGATGATCTTCCACTCACATCTCAAGTTTCTGCTTATCCAGCTGAATTTGAATACGAGAAATTGCCAGAAGCAGTTCCAGTTGTCGTTGAACGTGAAGAACCAGAGAAGAAGGATGAAACAAGCTTGAAATCGAAGATCACTGGATTGTTCAAGAAATCACCATCTCATCTTGATTATCCAATCTCCGAAGAATACACTGGACCACTCGACAACACACAAAGAGGTCAGAACATCGATGATCTTCCATTCACATCTCAAGTTTCTGCTTATCCAGCTGAATTTGAATACGAGAAATTGCCAGAAGCAGTTCCAGTTGTCGTTGAACGTGAAGAACCAGAGAAGAAGGATGAAACAAGCTTGAAATCGAAGATCACTGGATTGTTCAAGAAATCACCATCTCATCTTGATTATCCAATCTCCGAAGAATACACTGGACCACTCGACAACACACAAAGAGCTCAGAACATCGATGATCTTCCACTAACATCTCAAGTTTCGACTTATCCAGCTGAATTTGAATACGAGAAATTGCCAGAAGCAGTTCCAGTTCCAGCTGTGGTTGAAGAACCAGAGAAGAAGGATGAAACAAGCTTGAAATCGAAGATCACAGGATTGTTCAAGAAATCACCATCTCATCTTGATTATCCAATCTCCGAAGAATACACTGGACCACTCGACAACACACAAAGAGCTCAGAACATCGATGATCTTCCACTCACATCTCAAGTTTCTGCTTATCCAGCTGAATTTGAATACGAGAAATTGCCAGAAGCAGTTCCAGTTCCAGTTGTGGTTGAAGAACGAGAGAAGAAGGATGAAACAAGCTTGAAATCGAAGATCACAGGATTGTTCAAGAAATCACCATCTCATCTTGATTATCCAATCTCCGAAGAATACACTGGACCACTCGACAACACACAAAGAGCTCAGAACATCGATGATCTTCCACTAACATCTCAAGTTTCGACTTATCCAGCTGAATTTGAATACGAGAAATTGCCAGAAGCAGTTCCAGTTCCAGTTGTGGTTGAAGAACGAGAGAAGAAGGATGAAACAAGCTTGAAATCGAAGATCACAGGATTGTTCAAGAAATCACCATCTCATCTTGATTATCCAATCTCCGAAGAATACACTGGACCACTCGACAACACACAAAGAGCTCAGAACATCGATGATCTTCCACTCACATCTCAAGTTTCTGCTTATCCAGCTGAATTTGAATACGAGAAATTGCCAGAAGCAGTTCCAGTTCCAGTTGTGGTTGAAGAACGAGAGAAGAAGGATGAAACAAGCTTGAAATCGAAGATCACAGGATTGTTCAAGAAATCACCATCTCATCTTGATTATCCAATCTCCGAAGAATACACTGGACCACTCGACAACACACAAAGAGCTCAGAACATCGATGATCTTCCACTAACATCTCAAGTTTCGACTTATCCAGCTGAATTTGAATACGAGAAATTGCCAGAAGCAGTTCCAGTTCCAGTTGTGGTTGAAGAACGAGAGAAGAAGGATGAAACAAGCTTGAAATCGAAGATCACAGGATTGTTCAAGAAATCACCATCTCATCTTGATTATCCAATCTCCGAAGAATACACTGGACCACTCGACAACACACAAAGAGCTCAGAACATCGATGATCTTCCACTCACATCTCAAGTTTCTGCTTATCCAGCTGAATTTGAATACGAGAAATTGCCAGAAGCAGTTCCAGTTCCAGTTGTGGTTGAAGAACCAGAGAAGAAGGATGAAACAAGCTTGAAATGGAAGATCACTGGATTGTTCAAGAAATCACCATCTCATCTTGATTATCCAATCTCCGAAGAATACACTGGACCACTCGACAACACACAAAGAGCTCAGAACATCGATGATCTTCCACTAACATCTCAAGTTTCGACTTATCCAGCTGAATTTGAATACGAGAAATTGCCAGAAGCAGTTCCAGTTCCAGTTGTGGTTGAAGAACCAGAGAAGAAGGACGAACAAAGCTTGAAATCGAAGATCACTGGATTGTTCAAGAAATCACCATCTCATCTTGATTATCCAATCTCCGAAGAATACACTGGACCACTCGACAACACACAAAGAGCTCAGAACATCGATGATCTTCCACTCACATCTCAAGTTTCTGCTTATCCAGCTGAATTTGAATACGAGAAATTGCCAGAAGCAGTTCCAGTTCCAGTTGTGGTTGAAGAACCAGAGAAGAAGGACGAACAAAGCTTGAAATCGAAGATCACTGGATTGTTCAAGAAATCACCATCTCATCTTGATTATCCAATCTCCGAAGAATACACTGGACCACTCGACAACACACACCGTGCTCAGAACATCGATGATCTTCCACTCACATCTCAAGTTTCTGCTTATCCAGCTGAATTTGAATACGAGAAATTGCCAGAAGCAGTTCCAGTTCCAGTTGTGGTTGAAGAACCAGAGAAGAAGGACGAACAAAGCTTGAAATCGAAGATCACTGGATTGTTCAAGAAATCACCATCTCATCTTGATTATCCAATCTCCGAAGAATACACTGGACCACTCGACAACACACAAAGAGCTCAGAACATCGATGATCTTCCACTCACATCTCAAGTTTCTGCTTATCCAGCTGAATTTGAATACGAGAAATTGCCAGAAGCAGTTCCAGTTGTCGTTGAACGTGAAGAACCAGAGAAGAAGGATGAAACAAGCTTGAAATCGAAGATCACTGGATTGTTCAAGAAATCACCATCTCATCTTGATTATCCAATCTCCGAAGAATACACTGGACCACTCGACAACACACACCGTGCTCAGAACATCGATGATCTTCCACTCACATCTCAAGTTTCTGCTTATCCAGCTGAATTTGAATACGAGAAATTGCCAGAAGCAGTTCCAGTTCCAGTTGTGGTTGAAGAACCAGAGAAGAAGGACGAACAAAGCTTGAAATCGAAGATCACTGGATTGTTCAAGAAATCACCATCTCATCTTGATTATCCAATCTCCGAAGAATACACTGGACCACTCGACAACACACAAAGAGCTCAGAACATCGATGATCTTCCACTCACATCTCAAGTTTCTGCTTATCCAGCTGAATTTGAATACGAGAAATTGCCAGAAGCAGTTCCAGTTCCAGTTGTGGTTGAAGAACCAGAGAAGAAGGACGAACAAAGCTTGAAATCGAAGATCACTGGATTGTTCAAGAAATCACCATCTCATCTTGATTATCCAATCTCCGAAGAATACACTGGACCACTCGACAACACACAACGTGCTCAGAACATCGATGATCTTCCACTCACATCTCAAGTTTCTGCTTATCCAGCTGAATTTGAATACGAGAAATTGCCAGAAGCAGTTCCAGTTCCAGTTGTGGTTGAAGAACCAGAGAAGAAGGACGAACAAAGCTTGAAATCGAAGATCACTGGATTGTTCAAGAAATCACCATCTCATCTTGATTATCCAATCTCCGAAGAATACACTGGACCACTCGACAACACACACCGTGCTCAGAACATCGATGATCTTCCACTCACATCTCAAGTTTCTGCTTATCCAGCTGAATTTGAATACGAGAAATTGCCAGAAGCAGTTCCAGTTGTCGTTGAACGTGAAGAACCAGAGAAGAAGGATGAAACAAGCTTGAAATCGAAGATCACTGGATTGTTCAAGAAATCACCATCTCATCTTGATTATCCAATCTCCGAAGAATACACTGGACCACTCGACAACACACACCGTGCTCAGAACATCGATGATCTTCCACTCACATCTCAAGTTTCTGCTTATCCAGCTGAATTTGAATACGAGAAGTTGCCAGAAGCAGTTCCAGTTCCAGTTGTGGTTGAAGAACCAGAGAAGAAGGATGAAACAAGCTTGAAATCGAAGATCACAGGATTGTTCAAGAAATCACCATCTCATCTTGATTATCCAATCTCCGAAGAATACACTGGACCACTCGACAACACACAAAGAGCTCAGAACATCGATGATCTTCCACTCACATCTCAAGTTTCTGCTTATCCAGCTGAATTTGAATACGAGAAATTGCCAGAAGCAGTTCCAGTTCCAGTTGTGGTTGAAGAACCAGAGAAGAAGGACGAACAAAGCTTGAAATCGAAGATCACTGGATTGTTCAAGAAATCACCATCTCATCTTGATTATCCAATCTCCGAAGAATACACTGGACCACTCGACAACACACACCGTGCTCAGAACATCGATGATCTTCCACTCACATCTCAAGTTTCTGCTTATCCAGCTGAATTTGAATACGAGAAATTGCCAGAAGCAGTTCCAGTTCCAGTTGTGGTTGAAGAACCAGAGAAGAAGGACGAACAAAGCTTGAAATCGAAGATCACTGGATTGTTCAAGAAATCACCATCTCATCTTGATTATCCAATCTCCGAAGAATACACTGGACCACTCGACAACACACAAAGAGCTCAGAACATCGATGATCTTCCACTCACATCTCAAGTTTCTGCTTATCCAGCTGAATTTGAATACGAGAAATTGCCAGAAGCAGTTCCAGTTCCAGTTGTGGTTGAAGAACCAGAGAAGAAGGACGAACAAAGCTTGAAATCGAAGATCACTGGATTGTTCAAGAAATCACCATCTCATCTTGATTATCCAATCTCCGAAGAATACACTGGACCACTCGACAACACACACCGTGCTCAGAACATCGATGATCTTCCACTCACATCTCATGTTTCTGCTTATCCAGCTGAATTTGAATACGAGAAATTGCCAGAAGCAGTTCCAGTTCCAGTTGTGGTTGAAGAACCAGAGAAGAAGGACGAACAAAGCTTGAAATCGAAGATCACTGGATTGTTCAAGAAATCACCATCTCATCTTGATTATCCAATCTCCGAAGAATACACTGGACCACTCGACAACACACACCGTGCTCAGAACATCGATGATCTTCCACTCACATCTCAAGTTTCTGCTTATCCAGCTGAATTTGAATACGAGAAATTGCCAGAAGCAGTTCCAGTTCCAGTTGTGGTTGAAGAACCAGAGAAGAAGGACGAACAAAGCTTGAAATCGAAGATCACTGGATTGTTCAAGAAATCACCATCTCATCTTGATTATCCAATCTCCGAAGAATACACTGGACCACTCGACAACACACACCGTGCTCAGAACATCGATGATCTTCCACTCACATCTCAAGTTTCTGCTTATCCAGCTGAATTTGAATACGAGAAATTGCCAGAAGCAGTTCCAGTTCCAGTTGTGGTTGAAGAACCAGAGAAGAAGGACGAACAAAGCTTGAAATCGAAGATCACTGGATTGTTCAAGAAATCACCATCTCATCTTGATTATCCAATCTCCGAAGAATACACTGGACCACTCGACAACACACAAAGAGCTCAGAACATCGATGATCTTCCACTCACATCTCAAGTTTCAGCTTATCCAGCTGAATTTGAATACGAGAAATTGCCAGAAGCAGTTCCAGTTCCAGTTGTGGTTGAAGAACCAGAGAAGAAGGACGAACAAAGCTTGAAATCGAAGATCACTGGATTGTTCAAGAAATCACCATCTCATCTTGATTATCCAATCTCCGAAGAATACACTGGACCACTCGACAACACACAAAGAGCTCAGAACATCGATGATCTTCCACTCACATCTCAAGTTTCAGCTTATCCAGCTGAATTTGAATACGAGAAATTGCCAGAAGCAGTTCCAGTTCCAGTTGTGGTTGAAGAACCAGAGAAGAAGGACGAACAAAGCTTGAAATCGAAGATCACTGGATTGTTCAAGAAATCACCATCTCATCTTGATTATCCAATCTCCGAAGAATACACTGGACCACTCGACAACACACAAAGAGCTCAGAACATCGATGATCTTCCACTCACATCTCAAGTTTCTGCTTATCCAGCTGAATTTGAATACGAGAAATTGCCAGAAGCAGTTCCAGTTCCAGTTGTGGTTGAAGAACCAGAGAAGAAGGACGAACAAAGCTTGAAATCGAAGATCACTGGATTGTTCAAGAAATCACCATCTCATCTTGATTATCCAATCTCCGAAGAATACACTGGACCACTCGACAACACACAAAGAGCTCAGAACATCGATGATCTTCCACTCACATCTCAAGTTTCAGCTTATCCAGCTGAATTTGAATACGAGAAATTGCCAGAAGCAGTTCCAGTTCCAGTTGTGGTTGAAGAACCAGAGAAGAAGGACGAACAAAGCTTGAAATCGAAGATCACTGGATTGTTCAAGAAATCACCATCTCATCTTGATTATCCAATCTCCGAAGAATACACTGGACCACTCGACAACACACAAAGAGCTCAGAACATCGATGATCTTCCACTCACATCTCAAGTTTCAGCTTATCCAGCTGAATTTGAATACGAGAAATTGCCAGAAGCAGTTCCAGTTCCAGTTGTGGTTGAAGAACCAGAGAAGAAGGACGAACAAAGCTTGAAATCGAAGATCACTGGATTGTTCAAGAAATCACCATCTCATCTTGATTATCCAATCTCCGAAGATTACACTGGACCACTCGACAACACACAAAGAGCTCAGAACATCGATGATCTTCCACTCACATCTCAAGTTTCTGCTTATCCAGCTGAATTTGAATACGAGAAATTGCCAGAAGCAGTTCCAGTTCCAGTTGTGGTTGAAGAACCAGAGAAGAAGGACGAACAAAGCTTGAAATCGAAGATCACTGGATTGTTCAAGAAATCACCATCTCATCTTGATTATCCAATCTCCGAAGAATACACTGGACCACTCGACAACACACAAAGAGCTCAGAACATCGATGATCTTCCACTCACATCTCAAGTTTCTGCTTATCCAGCTGAATTTGAATACGAGAAATTGCCAGAAGCAGTTCCAGTTCCAGTTGTGGTTGAAGAACCAGAGAAGAAGGACGAACAAAGCTTGAAATCGAAGATCACTGGATTGTTCAAGAAATCAGCATCTCATCTTGATTATCCAATCTCCGAAGAATACACTGGACCACTCGACAACACACACCGTGCTCAGAACATCGATGATCTTCCACTCACATCTCAAGTTTCTGCTTATCCAGCTGAATTTGAATACGAGAAATTGCCAGAAGCAGTTCCAGTTGTCGTTGAACGAGAAGAACCAGAGAAGAAGGATGAAACAAGCTTGAAATCGAAGATCACTGGATTGTTCAAGAAATCACCATCTCATCTTGATTATCCAATCTCCGAAGAATACACTGGACCACTCGACAACACACAAAGAGCTCAGAACATCGACGATCTTCCACTCACATCTCAAGTTTCTGCTTATCCAGCTGAATTTGAATACGAGAAATTGCCAGAAGCAGTTCCAGTTGTCGTTGAACGAGAAGAACCAGAGAAGAAGGATGAAACAAGCTTGAAATCGAAGATCACTGGATTGTTCAAGAAATCACCATCTCATCTTGATTATCCAATCTCCGAAGAATACACTGGACCACTCGACAACACACAAAGAGCTCAGAACATCGATGATCTTCCACTAACATCTCAAGTTTCTGCTTATCCAGCTGAATTTGAATACGAGAAATTGCCAGAAGCAGTTCCAGTTCCAGTTGTGGTTGAAGAACCAGAGAAGAAGGACGAACAAAGCTTGAAATCGAAGATCACTGGATTGTTCAAGAAATCACCATCTCATCTTGATTATCCAATCTCCGAAGAATACACTGGACCACTCGACAACACACAAAGAGCTCAGAACATCGATGATCTTCCACTCACATCTCAAGTTTCTGCTTATCCAGCTGAATTTGAATACGAGAAATTGCCAGAAGCAGTTCCAGTTCCAGTTGTGGTTGAAGAACCAGAGAAGAAGGACGAACAAAGCTTGAAATCGAAGATCACTGGATTGTTCAAGAAATCACCATCTCATCTTGATTATCCAATCTCAGCAGAATACACTGGACCACTCGACAACACACAAAGAGCTCAGAACATCGATGATCTTCCACTAACATCTCAAGTTTCTGCTTATCCAGCTGAATTTGAATACGAGAAATTGCCAGAAGCAGTTCCAGTTCCAGCTGTGGTTGAAGAACCAGAGAAGAAGGATGAAACAAGCTTGAAATCGAAGATCACAGGATTGTTCAAGAAATCACCATCTCATCTTGATTATCCAATCTCCGAAGAATACACTGGACCACTCGACAACACACAAAGAGCTCAGAACATCGATGATCTTCCACTAACATCTCAAGTTTCGACTTATCCAGCTGAATTTGAATACGAGAAATTGCCAGAAGCAGTTCCAGTTCCAGTTATGGTTGAAGAACCAGAGAAGAAGGATGAAACAAGCTTGAAATCGAAGATCACAGGATTGTTCAAGAAATCACCATCTCATCTTGATTATCCAATCTCCGAAGAATACACTGGACCACTCGACAACACACAAAGAGCTCAGAACATCGATGATCTTCCACTAACATCTCAAGTTTCGACTTGTCCAGCTGAATTTGAATACGAGAAATTGCCAGAAGCAGTTCCAGTTCCAGTTGTGGTTGAAGAACCAGAGAAGAAGGATGAAACAAGCTTGAAATCGAAGATCACTGGATTGTTCAAGAAATCACCATCTCATCTTGATTATCCAATCTCCGAAGAATACACTGGACCACTCGACAACACACACCGTGCTCAGAACATCGATGATCTTCCACTAACATCTCAAGTTTCTGCTTATCCAGCTGAATTTGAATACGAGAAATTGCCAGAAGCAGTTCCAGTTGTCGTTGAACGAGAAGAACCAGAGAAGAAGGATGAAACAAGCTTGAAATCGAAGATCACTGGATTGTTCAAGAAATCACCATCTCATCTTGATTATCCAATCTCCGAAGAATACACTGGACCACTCGACAACACACAAAGAGCTCAGAACATCGACGATCTTCCACTAACATCTCAAGTTTCGACTTATCCAGCTGAATTTGAATACGAGAAATTGCCAGAAGCAGTTCCAGTTCCAGCTGTGGTTGAAGAACAAGAGAAGAAGGATGAACCAAGCTTGAAATCGAAGATCACTGGATTGTTCAAGAAATCACCATCTCATCTTGATTATCCAATCTCCGAAGAATACACTGGACCACTCGACAACACACAAAGAGCTCAGAACATCGACGATCTTCCACTAACATCTCAAGTTTCTGCTTATCCAGCTGAATTTGAATACGAGAAATTGCCAGAAGCAGTTCCAGTTCCAGTTGTGGTTGAAGAACCAGAGAAGAAGGACGAACAAAGCTTGAAATCGAAGATCACTGGATTGTTCAAGAAATCACCATCTCATCTTGATTATCCAATCTCCGAAGAATACACTGGACCACTCGACAACACACAAAGAGCTCAGAACATCGACGATCTTCCACTAACATCTCAAGTTTCGACTTATCCAGCTGAATTTGAATACGAGAAATTGCCAGAAGCAGTTCCAGTTCCAGCTGTGGTTGAAGAACCAGAGAAGAAGGATGAAAAAAGCTTGAAATCGAAGATCACAGGATTGTTCAAGAAATCACCATCTCATCTTGATTATCCAATCTCCGAAGAATACACTGGACCACTCGACAACACACAAAGAGCTCAGAACATCGATGATCTTCCACTAACATCTCAAGTTTCTGCTTATCCAGCTGAATTTGAATACGAGAAATTGCCAGAAGCAGTTCCAGTTCCAGTTGTGGTTGAAGAACCAGAGAAGAAGGACGAACAAAGCTTGAAATCGAAGATCACTGGATTGTTCAAGAAATCACCATCTCATCTTGATTATCCAATCTCCGAAGAATACACTGGACCACTCGACAACACACAAAGAGCTCAGAACATCGATGATCTTCCACTCACATCTCAAGTTTCTGCTTATCCAGCTGAATTTGAATACGAGAAATTGCCAGAAGCAGTTCCAGTTGTCGTTGAACGTGAAGAACCAGAGAAGAAGGATGAAACAAGCTTGAAATCGAAGATCACTGGATTGTTCAAGAAATCACCATCTCATCTTGATTATCCAATCTCCGAAGAATACACTGGACCACTCGACAACACACACCGTGCTCAGAACATCGATGATCTTCCACTCACATCTCAAGTTTCTGCTTATCCAGCTGAATTTGAATACGAGAAATTGCCAGAAGCAGTTCCAGTTGTCGTTGAACGTGAAGAACCAGAGAAGAAGGATGAAACAAGCTTGAAATCGAAGATCACTGGATTGTTCAAGAAATCACCATCTCATCTTGATTATCCAATCTCCGAAGAATACACTGGACCACTCGACAACACACACCGTGCTCAGAACATCGATGATCTTCCACTCACATCTCAAGTTTCTGCTTATCCAGCTGAATTTGAATACGAGAAATTGCCAGAAGCAGTTCCAGTTCCAGTTGTGGTTGAAGAACCAGAGAAGAAGGACGAACAAAGCTTGAAATCGAAGATCACTGGATTGTTCAAGAAATCACCATCTCATCTTGATTATCCAATCTCCGAAGAATACACTGGACCACTCGACAACACACACCGTGCTCAGAACATCGATGATCTTCCACTCACATCTCAAGTTTCTGCTTATCCAGCTGAATTTGAATACGAGAAATTGCCAGAAGCAGTTCCAGTTGTCGTTGAACGTGAAGAACCAGAGAAGAAGGATGAAACAAGCTTGAAATCGAAGATCACTGGATTGTTCAAGAAATCACCATCTCATCTTGATTATCCAATCTCCGAAGAATACACTGGACCACTCGACAACACACAAAGAGCTCAGAACATCGATGATCTTCCACTAACATCTCAAGTTTCTGCTTATCCAGCTGAATTTGAATACGAGAAATTGCCAGAAGCAGTTCCAGTTCCAGTTGTGGTTGAAGAACAAGAGAAGAAGGATGAACCAAGCTTGAAATCGAAGATCACTGGATTGTTCAAGAAATCACCATCTCATCTTGATTATCCACTCTCCGAAGAATACACTGGACCACTCGACAACACACACCGTGCTCAGAACATCGATGATCTTCCACTAACATCTCAAGTTTCTGCTTATCCAGCTGAATTTGAATACGAGAAATTGCCAGAAGCAGTTCCAGTTCCAGCTGTGGTTGAAGAACCAGAGAAGAAGGATGAAACAAGCTTGAAATCGAAGATCACAGGATTGTTCAAGAAATCACCATCTCATCTTGATTATCCAATCTCCGAAGAATACACTGGACCACTCGACAACACACAAAGAGCTCAGAACATCGATGATCTTCCACTAACATCTCAAGTTTCTGCTTATCCAGCTGAATTTGAATACGAGAAATTGCCAGAAGCAGTTCCAGTTCCAGTTGTGGTTGAAGAACAAGAGAAGAAGGATGAACCAAGCTTGAAATCGAAGATCACTGGATTGTTCAAGAAATCACCATCTCATCTTGATTATCCAATCTCCGAAGAATACACTGGACCACTCGACAACACACAAAGAGCTCAGAACATCGATGATCTTCCACTCACATCTCAAGTTTCTGCTTATCCAGCTGAATTTGAATACGAGAAATTGCCAGAAGCAGTTCCAGTTCCAGCTGTGGTTGAAGAACCAGAGAAGAAGGATGAAACAAGCTTGAAATCGAAGATCACAGGATTGTTCAAGAAATCACCATCTCATCTTGATTATCCAATCTCCGAAGAATACACTGGACCACTCGACAACACACAAAGAGCTCAGAACATCGATGATCTTCCACTAACATCTCAAGTTTCTGCTTATCCAGCTGAATTTGAATACGAGAAATTGCCAGAAGCAGTTCCAGTTCCAGTTGTGGTTGAAGAACCAGAGAAGAAGGACGAACAAAGCTTGAAATCGAAGATCACTGGATTGTTCAAGAAATCACCATCTCATCTTGATTATCCAATCTCCGAAGAATACACTGGACCACTCGACAACACACAAAGAGCTCAGAACATCGATGATCTTCCACTAACATCTCAAGTTTCTGCTTATCCAGCTGAATTTGAATACGAGAAATTGCCAGAAGCAGTTCCAGTTGTCGTTGAACGTGAAGAACCAGAGAAGAAGGATGAAACAAGCTTGAAATCGAAGATCACTGGATTGTTCAAGAAATCACCATCTCATCTTGATTATCCAATCTCCGAAGAATACACTGGACCACTCGACAACACACAAAGAGCTCAGAACATCGATGATCTTCCACTAACATCTCAAGTTTCGACTTATCCAGCTGAATTTGAATACGAGAAATTGCCAGAAGCAGTTCCAGTTCCAGTTGTGGTTGAAGAACCAGAGAAGAAGGATGAAACAAGCTTGAAATCGAAGATCACTGGATTGTTCAAGAAATCACCATCTCATCTTGATTATCCAATCTCCGAAGAATACACTGGACCACTCGACAACACACACCGTGCTCAGAACATCGATGATCTTCCACTCACATCTCAAGTTTCTGCTTATCCAGCTGAATTTGAATACGAGAAATTGCCAGAAGCAGTTCCAGTTCCAGTTGTGGTTGAAGAACCAGAGAAGAAGGACGAACAAAGCTTGAAATCGAAGATCACTGGATTGTTCAAGAAATCACCATCTCATCTTGATTATCCAATCTCCGAAGAATACACTGGACCACTCGACAACACACAAAGAGCTCAGAACATCGATGATCTTCCACTAACATCTCAAGTTTCTGCTTATCCAGCTGAATTTGAATACGAGAAATTGCCAGAAGCAGTTCCAGTTCCAGCTGTGGTTGAAGAACCAGAGAAGAAGGATGAAACAAGCTTGAAATCGAAGATCACAGGATTGTTCAAGAAATCACCATCTCATCTTGATTATCCAATCTCCGAAGAATACACTGGACCACTCGACAACACACAAAGAGCTCAGAACATCGATGATCTTCCACTAACATCTCAAGTTTCTGCTTATCCAGCTGAATTTGAATACGAGAAATTGCCAGAAGCAGTTCCAGTTCCAGTTGTGGTTGAAGAACAAGAGAAGAAGGATGAACCAAGCTTGAAATCGAAGATCACAGGATTGTTCAAGAAATCACCATCTCATCTTGATTATCCAATCTCCGAAGAATACACTGGACCACTCGACAACACACAAAGAGCTCAGAACATCGATGATCTTCCACTCACATCTCAAGTTTCTGCTTATCCAGCTGAATTTGAATACGAGAAATTGCCAGAAGCAGTTCCAGTTGTCGTTGAACGTGAAGAACCAGAGAAGAAGGATGAAACAAGCTTGAAATCGAAGATCACTGGATTGTTCAAGAAATCACCATCTCATCTTGATTATCCAATCTCCGAAGAATACACTGGACCACTCGACAACACACAAAGAGCTCAGAACATCGATGATCTTCCACTAACATCTCAAGTTTCTGCTTATCCAGCTGAATTTGAATACGAGAAATTGCCAGAAGCAGTTCCAGTTCCAGTTGTGGTTGAAGAACAAGAGAAGAAGGATGAACCAAGCTTGAAATCGAAGATCACAGGATTGTTCAAGAAATCACCATCTCATCTTGATTATCCAATCTCCGAAGAATACACTGGACCACTCGACAACACACACCGTGCTCAGAACATCGATGATCTTCCACTCACATCTCAAGTTTCTGCTTATCCAGCTGAATTTGAATACGAGAAATTGCCAGAAGCAGTTCCAGTTGTCGTTGAACGTGAAGAACCAGAGAAGAAGGATGAAACAAGCTTGAAATCGAAGATCACTGGATTGTTCAAGAAATCACCATCTCATCTTGATTATCCAATCTCCGAAGAATACACTGGACCACTCGACAACACACACCGTGCTCAGAACATCGATGATCTTCCACTAACATCTCAAGTTTCTGCTTATCCAGCTGAATTTGAATACGAGAAATTGCCAGAAGCAGTTCCAGTTCCAGTTGTGGTTGAAGAACCAGAGAAGAAGGACGAACAAAGCTTGAAATCGAAGATCACTGGATTGTTCAAGAAATCACCATCTCATCTTGATTATCCAATCTCCGAAGAATACACTGGACCACTCGACAACACACACCGTGCTCAGAACATCGATGATCTTCCACTCACATCTCAAGTTTCTGCTTATCCAGCTGAATTTGAATACGAGAAATTGCCAGAAGCAGTTCCAGTTCCAGTTGTGGTTGAAGAACCAGAGAAGAAGGACGAACAAAGCTTGAAATCGAAGATCACTGGATTGTTCAAGAAATCACCATCTCATCTTGATTATCCAATCTCCGAAGAATACACTGGACCACTCGACAACACACACCGTGCTCAGAACATCGATGATCTTCCACTCACATCTCAAGTTTCTGCTTATCCAGCTGAATTTGAATACGAGAAATTGCCAGAAGCAGTTCCAGTTCCAGTTGTGGTTGAAGAACAAGAGAAGAAGGATGAACCAAGCTTGAAATCGAAGATCACAGGATTGTTCAAGAAATCACCATCTCATCTTGATTATCCAATCTCCGAAGAATACACTGGACCACTCGACAACACAGAAAGAGCTCAGAACATCGATGATCTTCCACTAACATCTCAAGTTTCTGCTTATCCAGCTGAATTTGAATACGAGAAATTGCCAGAAGCAGTTCCAGTTCCAGCTGTGGTTGAAGAACCAGAGAAGAAGGATGAAACAAGCTTGAAATCGAAGATCACAGGATTGTTCAAGAAATCACCATCTCATCTTGATTATCCAATCTCCGAAGAATACACTGGACCACTCGACAACACAGAAAGAGCTCAGAACATCGATGATCTTCCACTAACATCTCAAGTTTCTGCTTATCCAGCTGAATTTGAATACGAGAAATTGCAAGAAGCAGTTCCAGTTCCAGTTGTGGTTGAAGAACCAGAGAAGAAGGATGAAACAAGCTTGAAATCGAAGATCACGGGATTGTTCAAGAAATCACCATCTCATCTTGATTATCCAATCTCCGAAGAATACACTGGACCACTCGACAACACACAAAGAGCTCAGAACATCGATGATCTTCCACTAACATCTCAAGTTTCTGCTTATCCAGCTGAATTTGAATACGAGAAATTGCCAGAAGCAGTTCCAGTTCCAGTTGTGGTTGAAGAACCAGAGAACAAGGATGAAACAAGCTTGAAATCGAAGATCACAGGATTGTTCAAGAAATCACCATCTCATCTAGATTATCCAATCTCCGAAGAATACACTGGACCACTCGACAACACACAAAGAGCTCAGAACATCGATGATCTTCCACTCACATCTCAAGTTTCTGCTTATCCAGCTGAATTTGAATACGAGAAATTGCCAGAAGCAGTTCCAGTTGTCGTTGAACGTGAAGAACCAGAGAAGAAGGACGAACAAAGCTTGAAATCGAAGATCACAGGATTGTTCAAGAAATCACCATCTCATCTTGATTATCCAATCTCCGAAGAATACACTGGACCACTCGACAACACACACCGTGCTCAGAACATCGATGATCTTCCACTCACATCTCAAGTTTCTGCTTATCCAGCTGAATTTGAATACGAGAAATTGCCAGAAGCAGTTCCAGTTCCAGTTGTGGTTGAAGAACCAGAGAAGAAGGACGAACAAAGCTTGAAATCGAAGATCACTGGATTGTTCAAGAAATCACCATCTCATCTTGATTATCCAATCTCCGAAGAATACACTGGACCACTCGACAACACACACCGTGCTCAGAACATCGATGATCTTCCACTCACATCTCAAGTTTCTGCTTATCCAGCTGAATTTGAATACGAGAAATTGCCAGAAGCAGTTCCAGTTGTCGTTGAACGTGAAGAACCAGAGAAGAAGGACGAACAAAGCTTGAAATCGAAGATCACAGGATTGTTCAAGAAATCACCATCTCATCTTGATTATCCAATCTCCGAAGAATACACTGGACCACTCGACAACACACACCGTGCTCAGAACATCGATGATCTTCCACTCACATCTCAAGTTTCTGCTTATCCAGCTGAATTTGAATACGAGAAATTGCCAGAAGCAGTTCCAGTTCCAGTTGTGGTTGAAGAACAAGAGAAGAAGGATGAACCAAGCTTGAAATCGAAGATCACAGGATTGTTCAAGAAATCACCATCTCATCTTGATTATCCAATCTCCGAAGAATACACTGGACCACTCGACAACACAGAAAGAGCTCAGAACATCGATGATCTTCCACTAACATCTCAAGTTTCTGCTTATCCAGCTGAATTTGAATACGAGAAATTGCCAGAAGCAGTTCCAGTTCCAGCTGTGGTTGAAGAACCAGAGAAGAAGGATGAAACAAGCTTGAAATCGAAGATCACAGGATTGTTCAAGAAATCACCATCTCATCTTGATTATCCAATCTCCGAAGAATACACTGGACCACTCGACAACACAGAAAGAGCTCAGAACATCGATGATCTTCCACTAACATCTCAAGTTTCTGCTTATCCAGCTGAATTTGAATACGAGAAATTGCCAGAAGCAGTTCCAGTTCCAGTTGTGGTTGAAGAACCAGAGAAGAAGGACGAACAAAGCTTGAAATCGAAGATCACTGGATTGTTCAAGAAATCACCATCTCATCTTGATTATCCAATCTCCGAAGAATACACTGGACCACTCGACAACACACACCGTGCTCAGAACATCGATGATCTTCCACTCACATCTCAAGTTTCTGCTTATCCAGCTGAATTTGAATACGAGAAATTGCCAGAAGCAGTTCCAGTTCCAGTTGTGGTTGAAGAACAAGAGAAGAAGGATGAACCAAGCTTGAAATCGAAGATCACAGGATTGTTCAAGAAATCACCATCTCATCTTGATTATCCAATCTCCGAAGAATACACTGGACCACTCGACAACACAGAAAGAGCTCAGAACATCGATGATCTTCCACTAACATCTCAAGTTTCTGCTTATCCAGCTGAATTTGAATACGAGAAATTGCCAGAAGCAGTTCCAGTTCCAGCTGTGGTTGAAGAACCAGAGAAGAAGGATGAAACAAGCTTGAAATCGAAGATCACAGGATTGTTCAAGAAATCACCATCTCATCTTGATTATCCAATCTCCGAAGAATACACTGGACCACTCGACAACACAGAAAGAGCTCAGAACATCGATGATCTTCCACTAACATCTCAAGTTTCTGCTTATCCAGCTGAATTTGAATACGAGAAATTGCCAGAAGCAGTTCCAGTTCCAGTTGTGGTTGAAGAACCAGAGAAGAAGGACGAACAAAGCTTGAAATCGAAGATCACTGGATTGTTCAAGAAATCACCATCTCATCTTGATTATCCAATCTCCGAAGAATACACTGGACCACTCGACAACACACACCGTGCTCAGAACATCGATGATCTTCCACTCACATCTCAAGTTTCTGCTTATCCAGCTGAATTTGAATACGAGAAATTGCCAGAAGCAGTTCCAGTTCCAGTTGTGGTTGAAGAACCAGAGAAGAAGGACGAACAAAGCTTGAAATCGAAGATCACTGAATTGTTCAAGAAATCACCATCTCATCTTGATTATCCAATCTCCGAAGAATACACTGGACCACTCGACAACACACACCGTGCTCAGAACATCGATGATCTTCCACTCACATCTCAAGTTTCTGCTTATCCAGCTGAATTTGAATACGAGAAATTGCCAGAAGCAGTTCCAGTTCCAGTTGTGGTTGAAGAACCAGAGAAGAAGGACGAACAAAGCTTGAAATCGAAGATCACTGGATTGTTCAAGAAATCACCATCTCATCTTGATTATCCAATCTCCGAAGAATACACTGGACCACTCGACAACACACACCGTGCTCAGAACATCGATGATCTTCCACTCACATCTCACGTTTCTGCTTATCCAGCTGAATTTGAATACGAGAAATTGCCAGAAGCAGTTCCAGTTCCAGTTGTGGTTGAAGAACCAGAGAAGAAGGACGAACAAAGCTTGAAATCGAAGATCACTGGATTGTTCAAGAAATCACCATCTCATCTTGATTATCCAATCTCCGAAGAATACACTGGACCACTCGACAACACACAAAGAGCTCAGAACATCGATGATCTTCCACTCACATCTCAAGTTTCTGCTTATCCAGCTGAATTTGAATACGAGAAATTGCCAGAAGCAGTTCCAGTTCCAGTTGTGGTTGAAGAACCAGAGAAGAAGGACGAACAAAGCTTGAAATCGAAGATCACTGGATTGTTCAAGAAATCACCATCTCATCTTGATTATCCAATCTCCGAAGAATACACTGGACCACTCGACAACACACAAAGAGCACAAAACATCGATGATCTTCCACTCACAACTCAAGTTTCTGCCTATCCAGCTGAATTTGAATACGAGAAATTGCCAGAAGCAGTTCCAGTTCCAGTTGTGGTTGAAGAACCAGAGAAGAAGGATGAAACAAGCTTGAAATCGAAGATCACAGGATTGTTCAAGAAATCACCATCTCATCTTGATTATCCAATCTCCGAAGAATACACTGGACCACTCGACAACACACAAAGAGCTCAGAACATCGACGATCTTCCACTCACATCTCAAGTTTCTGCTTATCCAGCTGAATTTGAATACGAGAAATTGCCAGAAGCAGTTCCAGTTGTCGTTGAACGTGAAGAACCAGAGAAGAAGGATGAAACAAGCTTGAAATCGAAGATCACTGGATTGTTCAAGAAATCACCATCTCATCTTGATTATCCAATCTCCGAAGAATACACTGGACCACTCGACAACACACAAAGAGCTCAGAACATCGATGATCTTCCACTAACATCTCAAGTTTCTGCTTATCCAGCTGAATTTGAATACGAGAAATTGCAAGAAGCAGTTCCAGTTCCAGTTGTGGTTGAAGAACAAGAGAAGAAGGATGAACCAAGCTTGAAATCGAAGATCACTGGATTGTTCAAGAAATCACCATCTCATCTTGATTATCCAATCTCCGAAGAATACACTGGACCACTCGACAACACACAAAGAGCTCAGAACATCGATGATCTTCCACTCACATCTCAAGTTTCTGCTTATCCAGCTGAATTTGAATACGAGAAATTGCCAGAAGCAGTTCCAGTTCCAGTTGTGGTTGAAGAACCAGAGAAGAAGGACGAACAAAGCTTGAAATCGAAGATCACTGGATTGTTCAAGAAATCACCATCTCATCTTGATTATCCAATCTCCGAAGAATACACTGGACCACTCGACAACACACAAAGAGCACAAAACATCGATGATCTTCCACTCACAACTCAAGTTTCTGCCTATCCAGCTGAATTTGAATACGAGAAATTGCCAGAAGCAGTTCCAGTTCCAGTTGTGGTTGAAGAACAAGAGAAGAAGGATGAACCAAGCTTGAAATCGAAGATCACTGGATTGTTCAAGAAATCACCATCTCATCTTGATTATCCAATCTCCGAAGAATACACTGGACCACTCGACAACACACAAAGAGCTCAGAACATCGATGATCTTCCACTAACATCTCAAGTTTCTGCTTATCCAGCTGAATTTGAATACGAGAAATTGCAAGAAGCAGTTCCAGTTCCAGTTGTGGTTGAAGAACCAGAGAAGAAGGATGAAACAAGCTTGAAATCGAAGATCACAGGATTGTTCAAGAAATCACCATCTCATCTTGATTATCCAATCTCCGAAGAATACACTGGACCACTCGACAACACACAAAGAGCTCCGAACATCGACGATCTTCCACTCACATCTCAAGTTTCTGCTTATCCAGCTGAATTTGAATACGAGAAATTGCCAGAAGCAGTTCCAGTTGTCGTTGAACGTGAAGAACCAGAGAAGAAGGATGAAACAAGCTTGAAATCGAAGATCACTGGATTGTTCAAGAAATCACCATCTCATCTTGATTATCCAATCTCCGAAGAATACACTGGACCACTCGACAACACACAAAGAGCTCAGAACATCGATGATCTTCCACTAACATCTCAAGTTTCTGCTTATCCAGCTGAATTTGAATACGAGAAATTGCCAGAAGCAGTTCCAGTTCCAGCTGTGGTTGAAGAACCAGAGAAGAAGGATGAAACAAGCTTGAAATCGAAGATCACAGGATTGTTCAAGAAATCACCATCTCATCTTGATTATCCAATCTCCGAAGAATACACTGGACCACTCGACAACACACAAAGAGCTCAGAACATCGATGATCTTCCACTAACATCTCAAGTTTCTGCTTATCCAGCTGAATTTGAATACGAGAAATTGCCAGAAGCAGTTCCAGTTCCAGTTGTGGTTGAAGAACAAGAGAAGAAGGATGAACCAAGCTTGAAATCGAAGATCACAGGATTGTTCAAGAAATCACCATCTCATCTTGATTATCCAATCTCCGAAGAATACACTGGACCACTCGACAACACAGAAAGAGCTCAGAACATCGATGATCTTCCACTAACATCTCAAGTTTCTGCTTATCCAGCTGAATTTGAATACGAGAAATTGCCAGAAGCAGTTCCAGTTCCAGCTGTGGTTGAAGAACCAGAGAAGAAGGATGAAACAAGCTTGAAATCGAAGATCACAGGATTGTTCAAGAAATCACCATCTCATCTTGATTATCCAATCTCCGAAGAATACACTGGACCACTCGACAACACAGAAAGAGCTCAGAACATCGATGATCTTCCACTAACATCTCAAGTTTCTGCTTATCCAGCTGAATTTGAATACGAGAAATTGCCAGAAGCAGTTCCAGTTCCAGTTGTGGTTGAAGAACCAGAGAAGAAGGACGAACAAAGCTTGAAATCGAAGATCACTGGATTGTTCAAGAAATCACCATCTCATCTTGATTATCCAATCTCCGAAGAATACACTGGACCACTCGACAACACACACCGTGCTCAGAACATCGATGATCTTCCACTCACATCTCAAGTTTCTGCTTATCCAGCTGAATTTGAATACGAGAAATTGCCAGAAGCAGTTCCAGTTCCAGTTGTGGTTGAAGAACCAGAGAAGAAGGATGAAACAAGCTTGAAATCGAAGATCACTGGATTGTTCAAGAAATCACCATCTCATCTTGATTATCCAATCTCCGAAGAATACACTGGACCACTCGACAACACACAAAGAGCTCAGAACATCGATGATCTTCCACTCACATCTCAAGTTTCTGCTTATCCAGCTGAATTTGAATACGAGAAATTGCCAGAAGCAGTTCCAGTTGTCGTTGAACGTGAAGAACCAGAGAAGAAGGATGAAACAAGCTTGAAATCGAAGATCACTGGATTGTTCAAGAAATCACCATCTCATCTTGATTATCCAATCTCCGAAGAATACACTGGACCACTCGACAACACACAAAGAGCTCAGAACATCGATGATCTTCCACTCACATCTCAAGTTTCTGCTTATCCAGCTGAATTTGAATACGAGAAATTGCCAGAAGCAGTTCCAGTTGTCGTTGAACGTGAAGAACCAGAGAAGAAGGATGAAACAAGCTTGAAATCGAAGATCACTGGATTGTTCAAGAAATCACCATCTCATCTTGATTATCCAATCTCCGAAGAATACACTGGACCACTCGACAACACACAAAGAGCTCAGAACATCGATGATCTTCCACTAACATCTCAAGTTTCTGCTTATCCAGCTGAATTTGAATACGAGAAATTGCCAGAAGCAGTTCCAGTTCCAGTTGTGGTTGAAGAACAAGAGAAGAAGGATGAACCAAGCTTGAAATCGAAGATCACAGGATTGTTCAAGAAATCACCATCTCATCTTGATTATCCAATCTCCGAAGAATACACTGGACCACTCGACAACACACACCGTGCTCAGAACATCGATGATCTTCCACTCACATCTCAAGTTTCTGCTTATCCAGCTGAATTTGAATACGAGAAATTGCCAGAAGCAGTTCCAGTTGTCGTTGAACGTGAAGAACCAGAGAAGAAGGATGAAACAAGCTTGAAATCGAAGATCACTGGATTGTTCAAGAAATCACCATCTCATCTTGATTATCCAATCTCCGAAGAATACACTGGACCACTCGACAACACACACCGTGCTCAGAACATCGATGATCTTCCACTAACATCTCAAGTTTCTGCTTATCCAGCTGAATTTGAATACGAGAAATTGCCAGAAGCAGTTCCAGTTCCAGTTGTGGTTGAAGAACCAGAGAAGAAGGACGAACAAAGCTTGAAATCGAAGATCACTGGATTGTTCAAGAAATCACCATCTCATCTTGATTATCCAATCTCCGAAGAATACACTGGACCACTCGACAACACACACCGTGCTCAGAACATCGATGATCTTCCACTCACATCTCAAGTTTCTGCTTATCCAGCTGAATTTGAATACGAGAAATTGCCAGAAGCAGTTCCAGTTCCAGTTGTGGTTGAAGAACCAGAGAAGAAGGACGAACAAAGCTTGAAATCGAAGATCACTGGATTGTTCAAGAAATCACCATCTCATCTTGATTATCCAATCTCCGAAGAATACACTGGACCACTCGACAACACACACCGTGCTCAGAACATCGATGATCTTCCACTCACATCTCAAGTTTCTGCTTATCCAGCTGAATTTGAATACGAGAAATTGCCAGAAGCAGTTCCAGTTCCAGTTGTGGTTGAAGAACAAGAGAAGAAGGATGAACCAAGCTTGAAATCGAAGATCACAGGATTGTTCAAGAAATCACCATCTCATCTTGATTATCCAATCTCCGAAGAATACACTGGACCACTCGACAACACAGAAAGAGCTCAGAACATCGATGATCTTCCACTAACATCTCAAGTTTCTGCTTATCCAGCTGAATTTGAATACGAGAAATTGCCAGAAGCAGTTCCAGTTCCAGCTGTGGTTGAAGAACCAGAGAAGAAGGATGAAACAAGCTTGAAATCGAAGATCACAGGATTGTTCAAGAAATCACCATCTCATCTTGATTATCCAATCTCCGAAGAATACACTGGACCACTCGACAACACACAAAGAGCTCAGAACATCGATGATCTTCCACTAACATCTCAAGTTTCTGCTTATCCAGCTGAATTTGAATACGAGAAATTGCCAGAAGCAGTTCCAGTTCCAGTTGTGGTTGAAGAACAAGAGAAGAAGGATGAACCAAGCTTGAAATCGAAGATCACAGGATTGTTCAAGAAATCACCATCTCATCTTGATTATCCAATCTCCGAAGAATACACTGGACCACTCGACAACACAGAAAGAGCTCAGAACATCGATGATCTTCCACTAACATCTCAAGTTTCTGCTTATCCAGCTGAATTTGAATACGAGAAATTGCCAGAAGCAGTTCCAGTTCCAGCTGTGGTTGAAGAACCAGAGAAGAAGGATGAAACAAGCTTGAAATCGAAGATCACAGGATTGTTCAAGAAATCACCATCTCATCTTGATTATCCAATCTCCGAAGAATACACTGGACCACTCGACAACACAGAAAGAGCTCAGAACATCGATGATCTTCCACTAACATCTCAAGTTTCTGCTTATCCAGCTGAATTTGAATACGAGAAATTGCCAGAAGCAGTTCCAGTTCCAGTTGTGGTTGAAGAACCAGAGAAGAAGGACGAACAAAGCTTGAAATCGAAGATCACTGGATTGTTCAAGAAATCACCATCTCATCTTGATTATCCAATCTCCGAAGAATACACTGGACCACTCGACAACACACACCGTGCTCAGAACATCGATGATCTTCCACTCACATCTCAAGTTTCTGCTTATCCAGCTGAATTTGAATACGAGAAATTGCCAGAAGCAGTTCCAGTTCCAGTTGTGGTTGAAGAACCAGAGAAGAAGGATGAAACAAGCTTGAAATCGAAGATCACTGGATTGTTCAAGAAATCACCATCTCATCTTGATTATCCAATCTCCGAAGAATACACTGGACCACTCGACAACACACAAAGAGCTCAGAACATCGATGATCTTCCACTCACATCTCAAGTTTCTGCTTATCCAGCTGAATTTGAATACGAGAAATTGCCAGAAGCAGTTCCAGTTGTCGTTGAACGTGAAGAACCAGAGAAGAAGGATGAAACAAGCTTGAAATCGAAGATCACTGGATTGTTCAAGAAATCACCATCTCATCTTGATTATCCAATCTCCGAAGAATACACTGGACCACTCGACAACACACAAAGAGCTCAGAACATCGATGATCTTCCACTCACATCTCAAGTTTCTGCTTATCCAGCTGAATTTGAATACGAGAAATTGCCAGAAGCAGTTCCAGTTCCAGTTGTGGTTGAAGAACCAGAGAAGAAGGACGAACAAAGCTTGAAATCGAAGATCACTGGATTGTTCAAGAAATCACCATCTCATCTTGATTATCCAATCTCCGAAGAATACACTGGACCACTCGACAACACACACCGTGCTCAGAACATCGATGATCTTCCACTCACATCTCAAGTTTCTGCTTATCCAGCTGAATTTGAATACGAGAAATTGCCAGAAGCAGTTCCAGTTCCAGTTGTGGTTGAAGAACCAGAGAAGAAGGATGAAACAAGCTTGAAATCGAAGATCACTGGATTGTTCAAGAAATCACCATCTCATCTTGATTATCCAATCTCCGAAGAATACACTGGACCACTCGACAACACACAAAGAGCTCAGAACATCGATGATCTTCCACTCACATCTCAAGTTTCTGCTTATCCAGCTGAATTTGAATACGAGAAATTGCCAGAAGCAGTTCCAGTTGTCGTTGAACGTGAAGAACCAGAGAAGAAGGATGAAACAAGCTTGAAATCGAAGATCACTGGATTGTTCAAGAAATCACCATCTCATCTTGATTATCCAATCTCCGAAGAATACACTGGACCACTCGACAACACACAAAGAGCTCAGAACATCGATGATCTTCCACTCACATCTCAAGTTTCTGCTTATCCAGCTGAATTTGAATACGAGAAATTGCCAGAAGCAGTTCCAGTTGTCGTTGAACGTGAAGAACCAGAGAAGAAGGATGAAACAAGCTTGAAATCGAAGATCACTGGATTGTTCAAGAAATCACCATCTCATCTTGATTATCCAATCTCCGAAGAATACACTGGACCACTCGACAACACACAAAGAGCTCAGAACATCGATGATCTTCCACTAACATCTCAAGTTTCTGCTTATCCAGCTGAATTTGAATACGAGAAATTGCCAGAAGCAGTTCCAGTTCCAGTTGTGGTTGAAGAACAAGAGAAGAAGGATGAACCAAGCTTGAAATCGAAGATCACAGGATTGTTCAAGAAATCACCATCTCATCTTGATTATCCAATCTCCGAAGAATACACTGGACCACTCGACAACACACACCGTGCTCAGAACATCGATGATCTTCCACTCACATCTCAAGTTTCTGCTTATCCAGCTGAATTTGAATACGAGAAATTGCCAGAAGCAGTTCCAGTTGTCGTTGAACGTGAAGAACCAGAGAAGAAGGATGAAACAAGCTTGAAATCGAAGATCACTGGATTGTTCAAGAAATCACCATCTCATCTTGATTATCCAATCTCCGAAGAATACACTGGACCACTCGACAACACACACCGTGCTCAGAACATCGATGATCTTCCACTAACATCTCAAGTTTCTGCTTATCCAGCTGAATTTGAATACGAGAAATTGCCAGAAGCAGTTCCAGTTCCAGTTGTGGTTGAAGAACCAGAGAAGAAGGACGAACAAAGCTTGAAATCGAAGATCACTGGATTGTTCAAGAAATCACCATCTCATCTTGATTATCCAATCTCCGAAGAATACACTGGACCACTCGACAACACACACCGTGCTCAGAACATCGATGATCTTCCACTCACATCTCAAGTTTCTGCTTATCCAGCTGAATTTGAATACGAGAAATTGCCAGAAGCAGTTCCAGTTCCAGTTGTGGTTGAAGAACCAGAGAAGAAGGACGAACAAAGCTTGAAATCGAAGATCACTGGATTGTTCAAGAAATCACCATCTCATCTTGATTATCCAATCTCCGAAGAATACACTGGACCACTCGACAACACACACCGTGCTCAGAACATCGATGATCTTCCACTCACATCTCAAGTTTCTGCTTATCCAGCTGAATTTGAATACGAGAAATTGCCAGAAGCAGTTCCAGTTCCAGTTGTGGTTGAAGAACAAGAGAAGAAGGATGAACCAAGCTTGAAATCGAAGATCACAGGATTGTTCAAGAAATCACCATCTCATCTTGATTATCCAATCTCCGAAGAATACACTGGACCACTCGACAACACAGAAAGAGCTCAGAACATCGATGATCTTCCACTAACATCTCAAGTTTCTGCTTATCCAGCTGAATTTGAATACGAGAAATTGCCAGAAGCAGTTCCAGTTCCAGCTGTGGTTGAAGAACCAGAGAAGAAGGATGAAACAAGCTTGAAATCGAAGATCACAGGATTGTTCAAGAAATCACCATCTCATCTTGATTATCCAATCTCCGAAGAATACACTGGACCACTCGACAACACACAAAGAGCTCAGAACATCGATGATCTTCCACTAACATCTCAAGTTTCTGCTTATCCAGCTGAATTTGAATACGAGAAATTGCCAGAAGCAGTTCCAGTTCCAGTTGTGGTTGAAGAACAAGAGAAGAAGGATGAACCAAGCTTGAAATCGAAGATCACAGGATTGTTCAAGAAATCACCATCTCATCTTGATTATCCAATCTCCGAAGAATACACTGGACCACTCGACAACACAGAAAGAGCTCAGAACATCGATGATCTTCCACTAACATCTCAAGTTTCTGCTTATCCAGCTGAATTTGAATACGAGAAATTGCCAGAAGCAGTTCCAGTTCCAGCTGTGGTTGAAGAACCAGAGAAGAAGGATGAAACAAGCTTGAAATCGAAGATCACAGGATTGTTCAAGAAATCACCATCTCATCTTGATTATCCAATCTCCGAAGAATACACTGGACCACTCGACAACACAGAAAGAGCTCAGAACATCGATGATCTTCCACTAACATCTCAAGTTTCTGCTTATCCAGCTGAATTTGAATACGAGAAATTGCCAGAAGCAGTTCCAGTTCCAGTTGTGGTTGAAGAACCAGAGAAGAAGGACGAACAAAGCTTGAAATCGAAGATCACTGGATTGTTCAAGAAATCACCATCTCATCTTGATTATCCAATCTCCGAAGAATACACTGGACCACTCGACAACACACACCGTGCTCAGAACATCGATGATCTTCCACTCACATCTCAAGTTTCTGCTTATCCAGCTGAATTTGAATACGAGAAATTGCCAGAAGCAGTTCCAGTTCCAGTTGTGGTTGAAGAACCAGAGAAGAAGGATGAAACAAGCTTGAAATCGAAGATCACTGGATTGTTCAAGAAATCACCATCTCATCTTGATTATCCAATCTCCGAAGAATACACTGGACCACTCGACAACACACAAAGAGCTCAGAACATCGATGATCTTCCACTCACATCTCAAGTTTCTGCTTATCCAGCTGAATTTGAATACGAGAAATTGCCAGAAGCAGTTCCAGTTGTCGTTGAACGTGAAGAACCAGAGAAGAAGGATGAAACAAGCTTGAAATCGAAGATCACTGGATTGTTCAAGAAATCACCATCTCATCTTGATTATCCAATCTCCGAAGAATACACTGGACCACTCGACAACACACAAAGAGCTCAGAACATCGATGATCTTCCACTCACATCTCAAGTTTCTGCTTATCCAGCTGAATTTGAATACGAGAAATTGCCAGAAGCAGTTCCAGTTGTCGTTGAACGTGAAGAACCAGAGAAGAAGGATGAAACAAGCTTGAAATCGAAGATCACTGGATTGTTCAAGAAATCACCATCTCATCTTGATTATCCAATCTCCGAAGAATACACTGGACCACTCGACAACACACAAAGAGCTCAGAACATCGATGATCTTCCACTAACATCTCAAGTTTCTGCTTATCCAGCTGAATTTGAATACGAGAAATTGCCAGAAGCAGTTCCAGTTCCAGTTGTGGTTGAAGAACAAGAGAAGAAGGATGAACCAAGCTTGAAATCGAAGATCACAGGATTGTTCAAGAAATCACCATCTCATCTTGATTATCCAATCTCCGAAGAATACACTGGACCACTCGACAACACACACCGTGCTCAGAACATCGATGATCTTCCACTCACATCTCAAGTTTCTGCTTATCCAGCTGAATTTGAATACGAGAAATTGCCAGAAGCAGTTCCAGTTGTCGTTGAACGTGAAGAACCAGAGAAGAAGGATGAAACAAGCTTGAAATCGAAGATCACTGGATTGTTCAAGAAATCACCATCTCATCTTGATTATCCAATCTCCGAAGAATACACTGGACCACTCGACAACACACACCGTGCTCAGAACATCGATGATCTTCCACTAACATCTCAAGTTTCTGCTTATCCAGCTGAATTTGAATACGAGAAATTGCCAGAAGCAGTTCCAGTTCCAGTTGTGGTTGAAGAACCAGAGAAGAAGGACGAACAAAGCTTGAAATCGAAGATCACTGGATTGTTCAAGAAATCACCATCTCATCTTGATTATCCAATCTCCGAAGAATACACTGGACCACTCGACAACACACACCGTGCTCAGAACATCGATGATCTTCCACTCACATCTCAAGTTTCTGCTTATCCAGCTGAATTTGAATACGAGAAATTGCCAGAAGCAGTTCCAGTTCCAGTTGTGGTTGAAGAACCAGAGAAGAAGGACGAACAAAGCTTGAAATCGAAGATCACTGGATTGTTCAAGAAATCACCATCTCATCTTGATTATCCAATCTCCGAAGAATACACTGGACCACTCGACAACACACACCGTGCTCAGAACATCGATGATCTTCCACTCACATCTCAAGTTTCTGCTTATCCAGCTGAATTTGAATACGAGAAATTGCCAGAAGCAGTTCCAGTTCCAGTTGTGGTTGAAGAACAAGAGAAGAAGGATGAACCAAGCTTGAAATCGAAGATCACAGGATTGTTCAAGAAATCACCATCTCATCTTGATTATCCAATCTCCGAAGAATACACTGGACCACTCGACAACACAGAAAGAGCTCAGAACATCGATGATCTTCCACTAACATCTCAAGTTTCTGCTTATCCAGCTGAATTTGAATACGAGAAATTGCCAGAAGCAGTTCCAGTTCCAGCTGTGGTTGAAGAACCAGAGAAGAAGGATGAAACAAGCTTGAAATCGAAGATCACAGGATTGTTCAAGAAATCACCATCTCATCTTGATTATCCAATCTCCGAAGAATACACTGGACCACTCGACAACACAGAAAGAGCTCAGAACATCGATGATCTTCCACTAACATCTCAAGTTTCTGCTTATCCAGCTGAATTTGAATACGAGAAATTGCAAGAAGCAGTTCCAGTTCCAGTTGTGGTTGAAGAACCAGAGAAGAAGGATGAAACAAGCTTGAAATCGAAGATCACGGGATTGTTCAAGAAATCACCATCTCATCTTGATTATCCAATCTCCGAAGAATACACTGGACCACTCGACAACACACAAAGAGCTCAGAACATCGATGATCTTCCACTAACATCTCAAGTTTCTGCTTATCCAGCTGAATTTGAATACGAGAAATTGCCAGAAGCAGTTCCAGTTCCAGTTGTGGTTGAAGAACCAGAGAACAAGGATGAAACAAGCTTGAAATCGAAGATCACAGGATTGTTCAAGAAATCACCATCTCATCTTGATTATCCAATCTCCGAAGAATACACTGGACCACTCGACAACACACAAAGAGCTCAGAACATCGATGATCTTCCACTCACATCTCAAGTTTCTGCTTATCCAGCTGAATTTGAATACGAGAAATTGCCAGAAGCAGTTCCAGTTGTCGTTGAACGTGAAGAACCAGAGAAGAAGGACGAACAAAGCTTGAAATCGAAGATCACAGGATTGTTCAAGAAATCACCATCTCATCTTGATTATCCAATCTCCGAAGAATACACTGGACCACTCGACAACACACACCGTGCTCAGAACATCGATGATCTTCCACTCACATCTCAAGTTTCTGCTTATCCAGCTGAATTTGAATACGAGAAATTGCCAGAAGCAGTTCCAGTTCCAGTTGTGGTTGAAGAACCAGAGAAGAAGGACGAACAAAGCTTGAAATCGAAGATCACTGGATTGTTCAAGAAATCACCATCTCATCTTGATTATCCAATCTCCGAAGAATACACTGGACCACTCGACAACACACACCGTGCTCAGAACATCGATGATCTTCCACTCACATCTCAAGTTTCTGCTTATCCAGCTGAATTTGAATACGAGAAATTGCCAGAAGCAGTTCCAGTTGTCGTTGAACGTGAAGAACCAGAGAAGAAGGACGAACAAAGCTTGAAATCGAAGATCACAGGATTGTTCAAGAAATCACCATCTCATCTTGATTATCCAATCTCCGAAGAATACACTGGACCACTCGACAACACACACCGTGCTCAGAACATCGATGATCTTCCACTCACATCTCAAGTTTCTGCTTATCCAGCTGAATTTGAATACGAGAAATTGCCAGAAGCAGTTCCAGTTCCAGTTGTGGTTGAAGAACCAGAGAAGAAGGACGAACAAAGCTTGAAATCGAAGATCACTGGATTGTTCAAGAAATCACCATCTCATCTTGATTATCCAATCTCCGAAGAATACACTGGACCACTCGACAACACACACCGTGCTCAGAACATCGATGATCTTCCACTCACATCTCAAGTTTCTGCTTATCCAGCTGAATTTGAATACGAGAAATTGCCAGAAGCAGTTCCAGTTCCAGTTGTGGTTGAAGAACAAGAGAAGAAGGATGAACCAAGCTTGAAATCGAAGATCACAGGATTGTTCAAGAAATCACCATCTCATCTTGATTATCCAATCTCCGAAGAATACACTGGACCACTCGACAACACAGAAAGAGCTCAGAACATCGATGATCTTCCACTAACATCTCAAGTTTCTGCTTATCCAGCTGAATTTGAATACGAGAAATTGCCAGAAGCAGTTCCAGTTCCAGCTGTGGTTGAAGAACCAGAGAAGAAGGATGAAACAAGCTTGAAATCGAAGATCACAGGATTGTTCAAGAAATCACCATCTCATCTTGATTATCCAATCTCCGAAGAATACACTGGACCACTCGACAACACAGAAAGAGCTCAGAACATCGATGATCTTCCACTAACATCTCAAGTTTCTGCTTATCCAGCTGAATTTGAATACGAGAAATTGCCAGAAGCAGTTCCAGTTCCAGTTGTGGTTGAAGAACCAGAGAAGAAGGACGAACAAAGCTTGAAATCGAAGATCACTGGATTGTTCAAGAAATCACCATCTCATCTTGATTATCCAATCTCCGAAGAATACACTGGACCACTCGACAACACACACCGTGCTCAGAACATCGATGATCTTCCACTCACATCTCAAGTTTCTGCTTATCCAGCTGAATTTGAATACGAGAAATTGCCAGAAGCAGTTCCAGTTCCAGTTGTGGTTGAAGAACCAGAGAAGAAGGACGAACAAAGCTTGAAATCGAAGATCACTGAATTGTTCAAGAAATCACCATCTCATCTTGATTATCCAATCTCCGAAGAATACACTGGACCACTCGACAACACACACCGTGCTCAGAACATCGATGATCTTCCACTCACATCTCAAGTTTCTGCTTATCCAGCTGAATTTGAATACGAGAAATTGCCAGAAGCAGTTCCAGTTCCAGTTGTGGTTGAAGAACCAGAGAAGAAGGACGAACAAAGCTTGAAATCGAAGATCACTGGATTGTTCAAGAAATCACCATCTCATCTTGATTATCCAATCTCCGAAGAATACACTGGACCACTCGACAACACACACCGTGCTCAGAACATCGATGATCTTCCACTCACATCTCAAGTTTCTGCTTATCCAGCTGAATTTGAATACGAGAAATTGCCAGAAGCAGTTCCAGTTCCAGTTGTGGTTGAAGAACCAGAGAAGAAGGACGAACAAAGCTTGAAATCGAAGATCACTGGATTGTTCAAGAAATCACCATCTCATCTTGATTATCCAATCTCCGAAGAATACACTGGACCACTCGACAACACACAAAGAGCTCAGAACATCGATGATCTTCCACTCACATCTCAAGTTTCTGCTTATCCAGCTGAATTTGAATACGAGAAATTGCCAGAAGCAGTTCCAGTTCCAGTTGTGGTTGAAGAACCAGAGAAGAAGGACGAACAAAGCTTGAAATCGAAGATCACTGGATTGTTCAAGAAATCACCATCTCATCTTGATTATCCAATCTCCGAAGAATACACTGGACCACTCGACAACACACAAAGAGCACAAAACATCGATGATCTTCCACTCACAACTCAAGTTTCTGCCTATCCAGCTGAATTTGAATACGAGAAATTGCCAGAAGCAGTTCCAGTTCCAGTTGTGGTTGAAGAACCAGAGAAGAAGGATGAAACAAGCTTGAAATCGAAGATCACAGGATTGTTCAAGAAATCACCATCTCATCTTGATTATCCAATCTCCGAAGAATACACTGGACCACTCGACAACACACAAAGAGCTCAGAACATCGACGATCTTCCACTCACATCTCAAGTTTCTGCTTATCCAGCTGAATTTGAATACGAGAAATTGCCAGAAGCAGTTCCAGTTGTCGTTGAACGTGAAGAACCAGAGAAGAAGGATGAAACAAGCTTGAAATCGAAGATCACTGGATTGTTCAAGAAATCACCATCTCATCTTGATTATCCAATCTCCGAAGAATACACTGGACCACTCGACAACACACAAAGAGCTCAGAACATCGATGATCTTCCACTAACATCTCAAGTTTCTGCTTATCCAGCTGAATTTGAATACGAGAAATTGCAAGAAGCAGTTCCAGTTCCAGTTGTGGTTGAAGAACAAGAGAAGAAGGATGAACCAAGCTTGAAATCGAAGATCACTGGATTGTTCAAGAAATCACCATCTCATCTTGATTATCCAATCTCCGAAGAATACACTGGACCACTCGACAACACACAAAGAGCTCAGAACATCGATGATCTTCCACTCACATCTCAAGTTTCTGCTTATCCAGCTGAATTTGAATACGAGAAATTGCCAGAAGCAGTTCCAGTTCCAGTTGTGGTTGAAGAACCAGAGAAGAAGGACAAACAAAGCTTGAAATCGAAGATCACTGGATTGTTCAAGAAATCACCATCTCATCTTGATTATCCAATCTCCGAAGAATACACTGGACCACTCGACAACACACAAAGAGCACAAAACATCGATGATCTTCCACTCACAACTCAAGTTTCTGCCTATCCAGCTGAATTTGAATACGAGAAATTGCCAGAAGCAGTTCCAGTTCCAGTTGTGGTTGAAGAACAAGAGAAGAAGGATGAACCAAGCTTGAAATCGAAGATCACTGGATTGTTCAAGAAATCACCATCTCATCTTGATTATCCAATCTCCGAAGAATACACTGGACCACTCGACAACACACAAAGAGCTCAGAACATCGATGATCTTCCACTAACATCTCAAGTTTCTGC
Source organism: Caenorhabditis virilis (assembly GCA_964036255.1). Lineage (NCBI taxonomy): Eukaryota > Metazoa > Nematoda > Chromadorea > Rhabditida > Rhabditidae > Caenorhabditis > Caenorhabditis virilis. Next base: position 18,038,633 of record OZ038415.1, on the reverse strand, counting down.
TTATCCAGCTGAATTTGAATACGAGAAATTGCAAGAAGCAGTTCCAGTTCCAGTTGTGGTTGAAGAACCAGAGAAGAAGGATGAAACAAGCTTGAAATCGAAGATCACAGGATTGTTCAAGAAATCACCATCTCATCTTGATTATCCAATCTCCGAAGAATACACTGGACCACTCGACAACACACAAAGAGCTCAGAACATCGACGATCTTCCACTCACATCTCAAGTTTCTGCTTATCCAGCTGAATTTGAATACGAGAAATTGCCAGAAGCAGTTCCAGTTGTCGTTGAACGTGAAGAACCAGAGAAGAAGGATGAAACAAGCTTGAAATCGAAGATCACTGGATTGTTCAAGAAATCACCATCTCATCTTGATTATCCAATCTCCGAAGAATACACTGGACCACTCGACAACACAGAAAGAGCTCAGAACATCGATGATCTTCCACTCACATCTCAAGTTTCTGCTTATCCAGCTGAATTTGAATACGAGAAATTGCCAGAAGCAGTTCCAGTTCCAGTTGTGGTTGAAGAACCAGAGAAGAAGGACGAACAAAGCTTGAAATCGAAGATCACTGGATTGTTCAAGAAATCACCATCTCATCTTGATTATCCAATCTCCGAAGAATACACTGGACCACTCGACAACACACAAAGAGCTCAGAACATCGATGATCTTCCACTCACATCTCAAGTTTCTGCTTATCCAGCTGAATTTGAATACGAGAAATTGCCAGAAGCAGTCCCAATTGATGACAAGTTATCAAGTCGAGATAAAGTGAATGATTTGCTGGATGACAATTTAAGAAGCAATACATCAACATTGGAATACTCAACCATTCCTGACTGGTCACAACAAGAATATATCAGTAGACCACATACCTCGTCTTTGTTGAAGTTCAAAGATGTACTCGACAAACCAGTTATTGTTCCAGCACCAGAGTTGTCTCCACAACCAACATATGACGAAATTCCATCATCAGATGAGCAATATGAAGTTCAACATGGTAGTCGGAACTTGTCGAAACATCACTTGTTCACTCGAGTTGAAACGGAAACCAGTCGATATTTGAGAAAGGAAGCTCCAGATAAAATTATCGAAAGTTCTAGTTATGAAACGCCATCCATGGCAACAAAACCTGTAAGACGACAACTGTTCACCGAAGCTGAATTCAGGAGAGATATTCCAAGCACTTCTTCACCGATTTACGATGATGTACCCGTTGACTATAACAGGCGTTCATCAACGCATCTCTACTCTCAAACAGAGGCTGAAACCATTCGTTCTGCCATAAAACCACCTTCTCCACCATCAGCAGGCTCAATCGATAAACAACCACATTTCGACGTCTCATTCAACATCATACCGCAGAAAGAAAAACCTGTAGAGAGACCAGATCTCGGATTCTCCGTATCAATCAGTGCGCGAAGCCCACTTCCACCATTGAACATTGATGAATCACCTCAACTCTTGTCAGTTGAGAATTTGATTCATTCCGCTTCACCAACAACCCACCAATCTCGCCTGTCACCGCACACCTGGACGACAGTTAGAGAAACCACTGAAGTGAGCTACATCAAGCGTGTTACTGTAACCAGTTCCACCGATTATTCGAGACCAAGAAGAGGACAACAGCAACGATCACCATCTGGAGCTAGACAAGCTCACAGTTTCCCAAGTAACTATCACTATGGAACTCAAGGACAACAAAACCAACAACATCAGTCTACAACATGTAGATGGACAACATTCGATGATCCACTGTTAAGTGTGCATCACCCGATTTATCCACCAGCCCAAGGATTGTATAAGGCTACTCCAAGAGTAGAAAGAGCGACTTATGTAGAGGTTTGATAAAATCAGTAATAACAAATTTAACAAAGAATTTCAGAATGGAGAGACAGTAACTAGACAACGGAACGGAACATCAAATGGAATCTTGTCCAAACAACAACAACACCAACAAAGATTTGGTGACGTACGCGAAGTTATGTCTTACGACAAGACTGAACTTATTCGAAATGATCAACTTTCACCAAGACGTGAGGATGTGTTCACAGTTGGAACACCATTTGTCATGGGAAGAGTTGAAGCCGATGATCACGGCAATGAGTATCTCAGGTTTGTATTTAAGAGATGGATTTTTAAAAGAGAAACTTTTTAAATCTTCAAAATAATCATAATTGTTTCCAGATACACCCACAGCGATTCACTTCCAATGATTGAAGACGGTGCCATGGAGTGCCGTCGAGCAACTGTACGCGCTAGACAAAGGTATCTAACAATCTTCAAAAATGACACAAGTCATAGTTTTAACACTTTCAGAGAAATGGACGAGGTCCGTCTGGTCGCTGAAAGAGACGAAATCGAAAGACAGCGGCGACCGATGAGACGCGCCAGACAACGAGTCAGGAATATATGCACGATGCTTTAATTAGTTATATCACTCGTATAATTACGCGAAATGTTTTATTATTTTTTTAATTTCGAAGGGTGTCTTTCAAGTTTGTTAATTTTCAAAAGACATATTGTTTTGCTCCGCTTTCGTTGCTTTCATATCATTTTCTATGAATTTTTAAAAATAAATTATACTTCTTACACATCTTCTTTACAAAAATCTTAGCCATCTGTATTTCAAGAATACAACATTTAAAAAAAATACTTATGAAAACTTCACGATTTTCCGATGTTTCAAATCGGGCTAAAAGTGCGAAAATTCGTGCTGATTGTATGTTATTCAAGAAAAAAAAACATAATTAATTCATTATCAATGGATTGATGAGCTCGAATTTTGAAATCATATCGATATATGTTCAGACCCAACGAAAATTTAATTCAAAGTGCTTTATCATGAGAAATCACAAATAAAATTATAGGCGAAGAACAACAAGTAAAAACCGCATGTCGCAAAAGAAATAGAAAACTAATCATCAGAATCATATAAAAGCTCATCCATACTTAAATCAGCAATATGTTCCCTAAAACCAAACGATAGTGAATCTGTAATTTTTTTAATTTAATTTTATTTATTTACGACGCGGAAAAGCAATCGTGAAAAAAAAAGAAAGAAACTAAGGCAAAACAAATTGTTAAATTTAAAAAAGTATAACAAAATATGAAAAGGTATATAAAAATAAGAGAATATAAAAAATGAAATAAATATACAGTTTAGAAAGAGAAAATTGGGGGTGTAGTTAGAAAAGAGCGAGGAGATAATAAGAGGATCCCGTGTTTATAAGAATTTTGAACCCGATAAGGATTAAGAACGAGAAGAAAAGTTACCCGCATCAAATGGTTCTTTTGGAGATAATAACTTATGAAGTGGTTAATTCTGGGATATTTAGACTTTTCCAAATGGCATCTTGTAATTTTTCTGAGTTTTTCTGAGAAAGGGTTGTCATTTTTTTCAAAAACTTCGGAACAACTCTCGGAATGTATGAATTTTTCCGTATTTCTTTTTTTGGTATCGGAAACAAAATGTTGAACATGGCTCTTGTACGTGTTTTTTTCAAGTGGAATAAGTTTTTCCAAAAATTGATTTTAGCTCTTCCTAGGAGTATGTTTCGGAAAAATTTAATATCAAGTTGCTCTCTTCTGTTTGCTAACGACTCAAGGCCGAAATATTCTAGTCTTTTTTCGTAATCCAGATATTCTGGATCAGAATAGCTAATAAATCTCCCATTGATTCGGGAGAATAGTTGCCTAGTAAATCTTTTCTGAACTTTTTCTATATCTTTTGCAATCTTTTCGTTTATTGAATTAGATACAGGTACTCCATACTCCAGTAACGAACGTATGTGGGAATTATATAATGAAATGAAGAATTTTGGGCTATTGTTATAAAAGCATTTAAACATTACAAACATAGCTGAGTTTGCTTTCGAAGATATGATCTTCCAATGCTGTTGACAGTCGGAAGAGATGTGAAATCCTAAGTCACGAATTAAATTTACATTTTCTATTTCATTCCCATCAATTGATGAATAAAAGGCTTTTTATGTAATGATATGGCTTTTGTTTTTTTGGCGTTAAGTGGAAGTTTATGAGAATGAGCCCAAAGTGAAACCTTGTCGATTGCAGTTTGCAATGCAGTTTTAAGCTGGTTTTGATCTAGTTTATTTTCTGTAGGTTTACAATTTTAAATCAAATTGCGATACTCCAATAACTTCATTTCCCACCTTGCTAGAGATGTCATTTACATAAATACTGAATAAAATTGGGGATAGAACACCACCCTGCGGAACTCCGGAATTGATTTTATGGCACTTAGAGAAAGAATTGCTAATTTTTACTGAAAACTCTCTATTGTGAAGAAATTGTGCCAACCAGCCACGAACTTCTGATTGATATTAAGATTTTTAAGCTTTCTAAACAAAATTTCATGATCTATTCTATCAAAGGCTTTGGCAAAATCAAAATAAATAAGATCAGTTTGTTTGTTCTTTTCCATAGCTAATGACCAAAAATCTAAACACTCTACCATTTGTGCTGTGGTTGATTTTCCTTTTATGAAACCATGTTGGGAGCTGGCAAAGAAGTTTGTTTTATCCAAATGAGAGATTAGCTTGGATTTTAATTGCGTTGAGATCAAGATCCTTCCAACCATTCAAAAGATCGTCTCTCATTTTCTTAAGTTCACGAGCTTCAATCGCATTGATAATCAGAATCTGCAGTGTGCCAATTGTTTGCATTTCCTGTAAAAATAATTATCATAAATTTAAATAAATTCGAATGAAGTTCACTTCAATAGTCTCCTTTGGCATTCCTTTCAAAATACTGATAATTATCAGAACAGCTCCATTGTAATAGGTATCGGTTAGCTTCTCACATTTCAAGCGGTCCATTTTTTCCTCATTACTTTCAATGTGCTGCCCAGATTCTGTTAAAAAATGTGTTTATTGAGAAACAATAGAAATCGCCAACCTATGTCTTCTTTAATTTTCTCGGCATTCATTAATTCATCCAGAACCTTCAGAAACGACTCAAATTTCTTCTTATTATTTTCCTTGATCTTTAGCGGTGCACTAATGAGCATCAAGTACAACAAGTGGATTCTCAAAGTTTCTGACAGTTGTTGGGTTCTTCCATATTATAAGAAAATAGACAGAGATTCATGCAACAAGTCGTCCTTTTCCGGATATTTCTTCAGAAAATTCAAGATGGGCAGAGCAATGCCTCCATTTTTTTCTATGTCATATTCACGCGTTGAGTTTATGACCTGTCTGGAAAATTCCTTGAATAAATTTTTTTCATTAGATAATATACCTCCAATAAGCTAATAACGTTTCTGTTGTTGCATCCCTTGTAATATCGCACGTGAGAACTCGCCTAAAACAAGCCGGCATTATTGAGGCTGAAAAAAAATATTCCCATAGATTTTTTATTCAAAGAATTATTCAAAATTACCAAAAACCATTTCATCAGTCCATATTCTTGACTTTTTCACCTCTTCGAACTTTGAATGATCATCTAGAATACTTCCAACATATTCCATAACATTTTTGTATTCCTTAGAGGCATTCATTTGTTCTAACCTGAAGGTTTCGATTTTTGAATAAAAACCAGGAAAGCCGAGGATTTGAAAATTATTAGAAGAATAAAAATTAACAATAAGAAGTGATGATAAATCTCTTCGGATACATAATAGTGTACATGTATACAGCGACGCAGCGTATCGTTCTAATATTTTAGCTTTTGATTGCAACTTTTGAGGGTTTGAACGATATTGGGATTTCGGGGAATGATGAAATAATGATAAAGTTTTACAGATTCTTCCCTAAAAATATATTATAAATATCTAGACCTCTTTAAACATTGAAGGATCTTCTAGGTTTTTCTAACATGCTCTAATGGGAGTAATGGACCTAACCAGAAACTAAAATGGGACTAATGGACCTACCCAGAAACTAGGTCCATAAGTGTTTATTTGGAAAAAAAGCAAAATACTGGAAAAAGTATATATTATATATTTTTTCCTCGTGTTTTCTTTTTCTTTTCCAGTAATTTTCATTTTTCAAAATCAATTCTATTAAACATTTTTATTTTCTTTGTTGAACTCTATGTTTTAACGTGAAAATTTGAATTAACACAAAAATTTATTCCAAAGCTATTTACTAAATTTCTACAAAATGGTTTTTTAAGTTAAAATTATAATTTATCTTTTTTTTTAAATTCAATAAATAATTCTTCAAAATCGGAAAATAAAGAAAAAAAATTAGGAACTCATCATATTTGAAAAAAATCAATTTTGATTACTGTAATCCGACAATATGTGCAATTTTGCGTCAGAGTGTTTGCGTACTTTTAAGCCACGAAACCCATCATTTGAATTTTCTAAAATGAAAGTAAAACTAAAATTCTCGCATTATTTCAAAAAAAAAAACAAATCACGTTTCTCCAACTTTCATTATTCCTCCAACAAAAAAAACACAAAAAGAAAATTATAAAAAATAAAAACTTTGAAAAATGTCATTCATCTCGGAGATTCATACAATTTCAACAACAACAGCCGTAAATAGACAGAAAGAGAAAAAAACAATAGAAAATGTTAATAAATGGTTTTTCTCTAGTCTTCCCTGCAGAAAAAGGTCGGGCGATTTTATTACAAAAAAATTATTATTCGATTTTTAAACGAAATGTTAAAAAAATTATAAAAATGTTAGAACTTGTCATAAAATTAAAAAAGAACGTTGAACCTTCAGAAAGAATTGGAAAGCTCACAGGAGTGCCCGTGTCGTCAAGAAAATTGTTTCTTTTTATTAAAGAAAAAAGAAAATTTTTCAATAATTAGGATAAAAACAACCGGAATAAAATGATCGCCGTAAGCAAGAATAGAAAAATGGCAAGTGGATTTTTTAAGAAATCAAAAAACATCCCAACTTTTATTGAACTTTAACAAAAGTAGGTTTCTTGACGCTTATGTGCCATTTGCTCCAGCATGTCGGATCCGGCGCGGTCGAGTTGAACAAACCATAATCTGGGACATCTGAAAAATATTTTAACTCATTTTCACATCAAGATTTTCTGAAACTCTTACGTCACACGGCCTTGACGATCATAGAGAGTGTGCCAATTCCAAGGACCATCAACTGGGAACATTGGATCAGCGTTGGCGACCTTGTTGCAAGTTTTCACATACGATTCCCAGCAATAGTTACATCCTTTGGATAGTGGTTGGCTCTGGAAAAATCGAAATATTTTCAAAAATATCGCGTTTTTGTTGCAAAAAATTTTCATGATTTTGGCACCATTTGAAAACTAAAATTTAACTTTTTCAAAATTTATAGAATTCCTCCAAAAAAATCCACAAACCTGCTGACTGCCAGCCGAACTGCTCGTCGCCACACCAGACGATCCACTATGCCACATCTCCTGATTCCCATTCCCGTTATTCCAATTCACCCAATTATTCACCCCATGTTGTTGCGGTTGTTGTTGTTGACGAACTTGTTGCTGTTGGACAACCCCCGTATTCCCATTAAATTGATCAAATGGTGCGGAAGAGCGCATAAAATCAAAGTTCTCCTTTGCATGGTGCTGATTCTGATGGAAACTTCTCAAATCCGGCTGTGATCCAATCATTGGTGCTTGCTGCTGCTGCTGCTGCTGATAAGCTCTCTGTGTCACATTGTTCATCACCAGATGATTAGGTTTCGGGTTCAGCATTTGATGACGTGCTTGTTGTGGGGCTGACGTCAGAAAAACATCCAAATCCACTTCAACAGACGGGTCGAGAATGTCATCATGCAGACGACGCTCTTCTTCCGAGCTGCTTCCGATTGACAATCCAGAAATCATGTTTTCCGACGATGTACAGCTTGAAAATCCAGAAGATGGTGTTCTCGCGGCCGCTGACGTCGTTGGCCCCTTTCCTGACAAATATCCATATGCCGGGTTCATCAAATCGTAGGCATTTGTCCTTTGTGCAGCCTTCATTTGTCTCGGTTTATGGTTTTTGAATGTCGATGGTTTTCGATTCTCCTTTTCTATGAATTTGAGGTGCTGAAAATATGAAATGTTTATTTTTTTTGTTTAAAAAATTTATTGAGTTGAAGCACACTTGGGAATGACCCTTACGGCTATCCAAGTCCATAAAGAAGCCGGTTGTGGGACGAAAATGAGAAATCGAGGACAAACCAGCTTTTTACAGCAAACATTTGATAAAAATAGTTGATTTCTCGTTCAGATTGTTCTGCACCGAAAAATATGCAAAACTAATTGATTCGTGATTCGATTTTTAAGACTTGATGATGTGGAGCTAAGCTATTGGACATTTTAGGCCAAATATGGATCTTACCGGACCTTTTTGGAGTCCATTTGTCTATCAGAACACCACTTTCTACAAATGCGGGCTTTGGGAAAAAACTCTTCCCTTAATTTAAAACTTTTTTCAAAAAAAACTCACAAATTTCTCAAGCGCTAACTGATGTGGTGGCGATGGTGACTCTTCCCCACTCGACGGAGTCCTTCCTCTAAAAATCGGCGAAAACAACGATGGAATGTCCGATCTCAACGACAATAACTGCTTGGGCGCTGCTGGTAGTCTGGCGAGTTTTCTGTGCTCCTTGTCGCTGGTTTTCTGTAAGTTTTATTACTATTTTATTTTATTTTCATAACCTTTTTGTTGTTAGTTTTTTTTTTCTAAAACAAATTATTCATTCTTCAAACAAACAAGACAAACAAACGTAATAATACAAGAGAATTGAATGAAAAAAAAACGACGTGATGAAAGTTTACCTTCGAAAAAGTTGAATAATTCGATTTTGAATAAATAGGATGGTGCATTTTGCAAATTTAGCAATTTTTGAGGCGAAAAAATTCGCGGGAAAAACATTTTCTAACAATTTTCGATATTTATAGAAAAAAAGCGTGGGAAAGTCGACAAACTCCCACGGTCGACCGTGGGAAAATAACAACAGTGCGGTGGGGCGCGGTTGCATTTCCGGAAATTTAGAAATTGGCGGTAATTTGAAAAAAAAATTTTATTTAAAAAACAGAAGATAATTTTGTAGAAAAATTTCGAAGATTCGGAAAATTAAGAAATTGCAAAATTGACAAGAAATGTACAATTTACCACGGAAAATTAAAAACTTTGAAAAATACAAAAAATCCTATTTTTTGTAATTCATAATTGGTTTCCAGAACAAATTTAAAATTTCCTGGTTAATTGAAATTTGTAAAAAAAATTTGGAGAAAAAAATTGAACATTTCTTTATTAAAATTATTTGAGAAACCGCAAGGAATTGGAGTTTTTACAAAAAATACTAAAATGTCAAATGGAAACAGATATGTTCCTTTAAATTGACTACGGTATGTATTTCGCAAAAATTCAGTTTTTAAAAAGAGGGAAGAAGTTTAACAGGATGAAACAAAGCTTCGCACGGTGTGTAAAAGTGAACGTACACCATGGTTGCGGACTTTCTTGCGGCAGCCTTTGTGGAGGCGGGGTTTTGACGCAAACAGTGCACAGTCTTGGGTCCGCCCCCTGTATTATTTTTCAGTTTTTATTAATTTATTTTTGTTTTTGATAGAAAAAACATCTTTCGAGCATTTTTTTCGTCTGAATTTGAACAAATACATTTTTTAGAATGTTTAAGTTTTATTTAAAATCGATTTCACGCGAATTATCGTATTTTTATTGCTGTTTTCATCAGTTTTTATTATTTTTTTGAAAAACAATTCATTTCCAGAATACAAATCGAGACGAATCATCAACATCACTGGGATTTTGTTCAGGAAGAAACGTCGACAGTTTTTCGATGATTTCTCCTGCAGTTCTTCATTTTTCGCATCCGCAACAGCTAGATCTTCTTGTATTCTACAAGATTTATAGGTAAAATTTATTAAATCGCGAATATTTCTGTATTCTTGCCAAAATTTTTCAGAAAATCGATTAATAACACAATGACGACGGATTCTAGCTGGTTTCGAATTGAAGAGCAAGTCAATATTTTTATTCGGTGAATTTTTAACAATATTGTTCCATTCCACAAATTATATCGTAGGTTAGTTCTGTTCTTTCAGGATAGCCCATTCCTAGAATTACACGAGAGTAGCGCAGAACCTTCCGAGGACTACAAATAACCAATAAAGTAAGGAACAAGTATATATTTTTGTACATAATTCAATAAATAATTGTTTTTAACTGAATAATACTTTTATTATATTCTCTTACCTGGAATAGAGTATGAGCATTAAAAAAACTTTATATTATTCACAATAATAATATTTAATATGAAACCTTACTTTTCCGATTCGTGTTTTTCTTTTCATCGTGAACGTTGGCGATATAAAAAAAACCAGTTAGTCGATAATTTTCGTTATTGTTCGATGGTAGAGCTATCCTGAAAGAACAGAAATAACCTACGATATAATTTTTGGAATGGAACAATATTGATAAAAATTCACCAAATAACAACATGTGCTTGAAATTTCCACTTTTAAAAGCTAATTATCTTTTAATCGCATCTTCAATTCGAAACCAGCTAGAATCCGTCGTCATTGTGTCATTAATCGATTTTCTGAAAAATTTTGGCAAGAATACAGAAATATTCGCGATTTAATAAATTTTACCTATAAATCTTGTAGAATACAAGAAGAGCTAGCTGTTGCGGATGCGAAAAATGAAGAACTGCAGGAGAAATCATCGAAAAACTGCCGACGTTTCTTCCTGAACCAAATATCTGAAGATAATAATTGAATTCGGCTTTTTATGTTTGTTTACCTTATCAAAAAATATCCGTAACAATTGTGGAAGCATATTATGATAAAATTCCAGTGATGTTGATGATTCGTCTCGATATGTATTCTGGAAATGAATTGTTTTTCTAAAAAATAATAAAAACTGATGAAAACAGCAATAAAAATACGATAATTCGCGTGAAATCGATTTTAAATAAAACTTAAACATTCTAAAAAATGTATTTGTTCAAATTCAGACGAAAAAAATGCTCGAAAAATGTTTTTTCTATCAAAAACAAAAATAAATTAATAAAAACTGAAAAATAATACAGGGGGCGGACCCAAGACTGTGCACTGTTTGCGTCAAAACCCCGCCTCCACAAAGGCTGCCGCAAGAAAGTCCGCAACGACAGATTTCTGTAGAGAGTCGTTCACTTTTACAAACCGTGCTTCGGTAAGCTCGGTTAAAAAATTCAGAAAAAAACGAGCACCCGGAATCGAAATTTTGAGAAAATGTTCAATTCCCGATGCTCATTTTTCACATTTTCCTTTTTTTTTTCTTTTCGCAGAAAAAAATAATTGAAATCCAAACAGAGCCCAAAAATTGAATTTTCTTGAATTCCAAAACCGATGCAAAAAAAAGAAAAAACAAAGTAAAAAATGCGAAGGAATGTGCTTCTTCTTCTTCTCCTCCTTTCCGAAAAAAAAACTGACACCAACGGAAAGCGAAGGGAAATAAAAAATACGAGAGAGAGAGAAAATTGATGACATTAATGCGCGACCAAAACCGACATTATCTTCTTCTCCTTCTCCTTTCGCACCCCTGACTCTTTGGTGTCCGAGAAAGGCAAAGTAGGAAAAAATTTTACACATTTTTCGCGCGGGGAGAAATGGGTAGAATCGAAGGCGATAACCAACAAAAAAATATAAGTAAGCGTACATGAGACGAACGAAAAAAACTAAACTGTCTTGTTGTTGTTGCATGAACAACGGGACGTTGGACGGCCAAGGGAGGAGGAGTGGCCTCCGATGAGTCATTTCATTCTTATTTCCGAATACGATAAGGAAAAGATGAAAAGTTTTTGCATAAGGTGTTTTTTTTCTGTTGCTGACTGAAGAATAGGTGGAATTGATACGGAAAAGCTAACAAATTCATAGAAAAATTGTACAAAATTTTGAAGGAACATTTTTGAAAAGGTTTGAGATTGTAAAAATGTGCAATAAAAGTGAAATTCTTAAATTTTGGACCTGCAGTTTAAAAACGTGTAGAAATTTGAATTAATAGTCGATGTCTGAGATTTTCGACATCAGGCCTATTGGCTATGGCACAGTTGCACCAACGTGAAGCTAGGATCTTGATATTTTGCATGGAGGGTACCTAGGCCCCCCTTAGAAAAAAAATACATAATTTATTTGGCCACGCCCCCTTTGACCTAGTGAAAAAAATCCGGGTGGTCCCAAAATCGAAATTTTTAGTTTTAAAGATAAAGTCGAAATCTCTTCGGTAATCGATTACCCGCACATTTTTGAGTATTTTTCATGTTGACACCTAATTTCGAGCTTTTCGGCATCATGCCGAAAATTTGATTTTTCTCAAAAAGTGGTCCAAATTTTCCAGTTTTTCCCATTTTTCGATATTATGAAGTACTTGGCCCCGAATGGAAATATGGAAATTTTTAATCCTTATGATGTTTGTCATCAAATTCCATGTTCATTTAGCGGAATCCCTGTAACCTTTTTGGGGTTTCAGGGCAAAATAGGCGAGATTTTCGCAAAATTCCAAAGGGTCCCCCCTATGGAAAAAGTTTGCAAAAAAATTTTAAAATTTTAAAATTTGCCAATATTATCAGAGGGACTCTTACTAATAAATATTCAGTGTTTCCCAAAATATGAGCCATCTTGTGGACCTATGGGCCACGTAGCAACAGCTCAAATACCTTCAGTCCCCGTACACAGAAAACTGTTGCCTGTATTGGAAATCGCGATATTGAATGAAAGTTATTTGAGCTGTTGCCACGCGGCCCATAGGTCCACAAGATGGCTCATATTTTGGGAAACAGTAGATATTTATTAGTAAGAGTCCCTCTGATAATATGGGGAGATTTTAAAATTTTCGATTTTTTCATCCATGGGGGGACCCTTTGGAATTTTGCAAAAATCTCGCCTATTTTGCCCTGAAACCCCAAAAAGGTTACAGAGAATCCGCTAAATCAACATGGCATTTGATGACAAACATCATAAGGATTAATAATTTCCATATTTTCCTTCGGGGCCAAGTACTTCATCATATCGAAAAATGGGAAAAACTGGAAAATTTGGACCATTTTTTCAGAAAAATAAAAATTTCGGCATGATGCCGACGAGCTGGAAATTAGATGTCAACATGAAAAATACTCAAAAATGTACGGGTAATCCATTCCCGATGAGATTTTGACTTTATCTTTAAAACTAAAAATTTCGATTTAGGGACCACCCGGATTTTTTTCACTAGGTCAAAGGGGGCGTGGCCAAATAAATTATATATTTTTTTTCTAAGGGGGGCCTAGGTACCCTCCATGCAAAATATCAAGATCCTAGCTTCACGTTGGTGCAACTGTGCCACAGTATGTTCGATTTTCTGGGACATCGACTCTTAAAATCAAATATTTTCCCGGGAAATTTTCAAAATGCTATGTTGTTAGTGCGCTCTATTGCAAATCTATCGTTTTCGAAGGGTTTACGCATTTTTATGACTATTAGAATAAATTTTCCAAATAAAAATACGATTTGGCACATTTTGAGGAAACAAACGACATTCTGAAATACTGAGTTCGGGTTAAAATATATAAAAAATTAGAACATTTTAATTTAAACGTTGAAATTGGGTCCCAAATTACTAGAATTGTCATAAAGAATACAAAAACAACATTTTCCAAAAGTTTTATGGAAAATGGGCGAATAAATAATCTCATAAAATTAAAATTTTGTGTTTCGCGCTCAATTTTAAGTTCAAAGACAAGTTCCTTGAAATTTTAGCGGTTTCTATCAAGTGATCGTCGAATTTAATCACAATTTTTAAAAAACTAAGAGCAGAGCAGTTTTCGCGAACAATTTACAAGTGTACTGACGCATTTCAATAATATAAAAACCAGGTTCTACTGAAAAATCTGACCTCAAGCACAACCACTTCCATTATCAATGAAACACGAGGGCGTTTGGCTCTCTGCCAATGTTAGCTAAACAACTTTCGAACGTTTTTTTGTTTACTTGTAACATCGTAGCGTTTTTGAGTTGTTCGGGAAGATGAAACTGTTCCAAAAAACCCAGTTTTTATAAGAGGCCGCCCGGAACAAAAAGTAACCTGATTGAACCATTTTCGTGTCTATGGAAAAAATGAAATCAAACAAATTATTTGTTTGTTTATTCTCTTTTTCAATCCATACGTGAATCACTTTTGTTGTTTTCATTTTTCGCAATCCCTCTACTTAAAAAATGACAAAAAACGTGGAAAAATGAACTTCACTGCACCGGGGGCAGTTATCAAGGTTTTTGAGGGATTATAGAATTACTTATCAAGTTTTAATTGACATTTTGAGAGAGGAACGTCATAGATTTGAACTTTATGACGTTTAATACGTTATTTTCATGAACGAGTCTTCAAAAACGTAGGAATTTCGAAAATAACAGTATAGTTGCCGCAAAAATGCACATTTTTTGGAAAACAACATCAAATTTGACGCAATAATGCACATTTCTCGAAAATAACATTACATTTGACGCAAAAATGCACATTTCTAGAGAATTGCATTGAAATTGACGTAAGAATACACATAATAAAAACGTTTCTAGAAAATCAATTTCATTTCTGAAAACTTTGGGAAATAACGATTATAACTTATGTGACGTTGGCAGTTTCTGCGGGAATAATATACACAATTTTTTCAATTACAATTTCTGAATTAAAAAAATCGATTTTTGAAAAATTTCTACAAGGACAAGAGAAGAACTGATTTGATTTAGGCAAAAACAGAAAATACCGAGAAATTATATGACTGAAAATTATTATGCACTTAATTTTCGCCATTTTTTGAATTTTCTGCAAAGATTCAATAGAAAACTGTGGAGAAGATCAAAAAGATCACATTTCAAACAAAAATGGCAAGAAAAAACGTTTGCAACAAGCCAAAAACGCACACTTTCGCGCACAATATGACAAAATAAAAAAAAACGGTGCCATTAAACCGAACAAATCGAGAAAGAAAGCGAGAACAGTCTCGCCTCCTCCCGCCTTTTCGCTATTCCATTCCTTGTGTGCAGTTTCTCTGTATACAACACATCGAGACGAGACAAACACAAAAAAAAGGGGGCTGGTTGTCGAGGTGCCGGTCACAACTGATTGATATTATACATTTTGGTCGATGTTTGCTCCCTCTCAATCTTCCCACACTCTCTAATTAATAATCGACGAAATAGCGAGTGACCTTGCTAGAGGGCCAACACGACAAAGGAGAAAAAGAAGAAGATGTTCAATGTTGATGCACCGGGAAAGGAAAGGCGAACGTTGCGAATAAATGTGGCCATGATAATAATCATCAACTGAGAATTAATTGCTTTATCAAACAAGAACCCCAAATGATACCTTATAAAATAACAAAGCAATGATAAGAAGATAATTTTGAGATAATTTATGTTTCTATAGAAACAGTTTTTGGACAATTTGTCTTTCTTAATGGATTACGCAATTCCGAAGAGAACTGTACTTTTAATGGCTAATGGAATTAGGTACAATTAACGGAAAAGTACAAAAAAACGTCTGGTCACTTCAAAAATACGGGAAAACATATTTTGTTTATTTTTAGCTTAGATTCTTAAAAATTTAAGATTTCATCAACCAGGTTCAATTCTCCGGTTCAGTATACGTTTCACAATTTTAACGTGATATTCTCTTTTTCCAAAAATTGATTTTATTAATGATTTAATTAAAATTAAAAATTCAATTAAAATTTAAAAAATTTCGAATTCTTTGAAAACTCAAAAATATTTTTGACACATATTTTTGGAGCCTGCAGTATTTTTTTTTCGAAAAATTTTCAATATTGAATTTTTTAAAGAATCGTACTGTTATTTTGTAATTCGATTAAAGGTACATGACTCAAAAGTTGTGTTGGGTCTCGAGCAGAATGCTCATAAATCTTACGGTGGGTGCTCGAAGGTTTTCGATTTTCTTTAAAAATTTTCGGTACAAAATCTGAAAGTTAGAAAAACTGGAAATTTTTAAAACAATTTTTTTCTATTTCTTAAAAAAGCACGAAAAAAATCGATATTGAAAACTCGATTTTTAGATATTTTCAGCTAAACAAAATAGTTTTTGAAAATTGCGTTTAAAGGCGCATGACTCTAAACGTATTGTGAGGTCTTGAACGGAAAATTCATTACGGTGTACATTTTTATTTTTCGAATATTTTAAGAAAAATTCTGAAAAAAAAAAATAAAAAGCCGTTCGTATTTACAAAATATTATTTATAGAACTATTTACTAATTGAACCATAGCTCTTTTTCGATATAAAATACTGGAAAATGTCAAAAAGCCAAAAAAAATTTTGACATTTCACCGAAATTCGATCTTCGGCAACATTCTCACAGATTTTTTTGTTTAAACATTTGTTTTCAAAGCCTCTCAAAGTATCGAATTACGTAACCAATTGATATTTAGAACGTACAATTTACAAGTATTCCTTGGTTTTTAAAAAAATCCGTTTACTGACAGTTGTCCAAAAAAAATTGAAAGTGTGACTAAACCCATCACATTAGAAGAGAGGAAAATAAAAACTAACTGGGGTGGTCTTTCTGCAATTTGCATTTGAAAAAGAATTAGGGAAAAAAACGTTTTTCCATCAAAAATTGCAGAGATTGGCGTTCGAAACCGGAAAAATAATGTGTTTTCTTTTTTTTTTTTTTGTAGAATTTTTTCCGAATTATAAATGCCAACAAAATAAAATGTCAATAAAGTTTTGTGGCAAAATTTGTGTGTGTGTGTGTGTGGGGGGACAGGTCAGGTCAGGTGGTTGACTGGTTTGTAGACAGTGTGTCTACAACGTAGGGACGTACGAGATAAGAGCACTTGGTAAATTTTTTAAGAAGCTTATTTGTAAATAATGAACGGGAATTTTTTTGTTGATAACAAGTATGTTTAATTGTTGGGAACATGCCGCGACAATATGAACTTTTTTAAATTTATTTTTTGTTCTTAAAGACAAGGGGTCAGTGAATAAAAAAGGAGGCATTCAGCTTTTTCAGAATTTTCAATTTATGAAATTTAAATAGCGAAAGAATCTATATTTTAAAAAACACTTCTTCAAAAAAGTATCACCTCGCCTTTAAGAAAAAAAAAGTTGTGATTATAATTCGAGAAGCGGGTCTTATTTTGAAAAAGACAAAAATTTAGTTGTTTTTTTGAAAATCTTGAAATTTTAAATTGAAAAAACAGAAACTTAAAATTTGTTAAAAATGGTCAATTTTCGGTGTCAAATTATGCTGGAATAATTGCATTTATACCAAAAAAATCTTAAAAACTTGAAATTCTCTAATATTTTAGAAATTTTGCCTTAAAAATTCTGGAAAATTCCTAAAAATATACTTAAAAATCACATTTTTTCGAGTTTTACTAAATCTTGAAAAATTGCCAATTTTTGGTGTCAAAATGTTTAGAAAATCAATGCGTTTGGCATCAAAATAATTTCGAAGTTCCCAAGATTCTGTAATATTCAGAAAATTGGCTTGAAAACGGAGTTTATTCGCTGAAAATCGACTTCAAAAATTTTATAAATTAGATTTTAGAAGGTATTTTGAAATGGACTACATTTGGTATCTAAATGTTCCGAAAATCGTTGCGTTTCGTATCAAAAAAACGTTAAAATTCAAAAATTCTTAAATTTTCAGAAATTTGACTTGAAAACTAAGAATTTTCGTTGAAAATAGACTGAAAACATCATCAATTCGGGTTTTAGAAGGTGTGCCACATTTGGTGTCAAAATGTTCAGAAAATCAATGTGTACGGTATCAAAATAATTTAAAAATTTCCAAGATCCTGAAATTTCCAAAAAATTGGCTTGAAAACGGAGTTTATCCGATGAGAATCGAATTCAAAATGTTATAAATTAGGGTTTTAAAAGGTGATTTGAAATGTACCATATCTGGTATCTAAATGTTCAGAAAATCGTAGCGTATCGTATCAAAACAATCATTAAAATTAAAAATTTAGAAATGTCAGAAATCGGACTTAAAAACTAAGCATTTTCGTTGAAAATAGACTGAAATTATCAGGAATTCGGGTTTTAGAAGGTTATTTATAATTTACCACATTTGGTATCTAAATGTTCAGAAAAGCATTGCATTTCGTATCAAAATAATCATTAAAATTTAAAAATTCCGAAATTTTCATAAATTTGACTTAAAAACTGAGAGTTTTCGTTGAAAATAGACTGAAAACATCATCAATTCAGGGTTCAGAAGGTGGGCCACAGTTGGTGAACTTAACTGACACACTGTCTTTAAATCTCGTACATATTTAATTTAATTTCGAGAATCTTGAAATTTTAACCTTCAAATTCATTATTTTTGGAATTTTTTTAAAAATCTTAAAATATGAAGATTAATCCTATTCCTATTAATCCAATTCCCGGGAGCTCCCGATTTTCTAATAAATTTACATCTCAGTTTTAATTTCTCACATTTTTAATATAAAATATATTTTGCAAAACTTCGCACCACATTTCCACTATCCGTTCTATCTTGCATCCAATACTTTTAGTACCTTCTCGATTCTTTCTATTCTACATCACATCAGCAGCAAAGTCCCATTTTATATTGCACTCGCCGGCACTTTTTGTGTAGCGATGCGTCCCGCCCTATTACAACATTAAATCTGATCAGAGTCCGAGGCCAGTACGAACTTTACACTTCCATTTCCCCCCTGCTACGTGTTCCGCTCATTTCTTATCAAAATGCACACAGTTCCAATCACCACTGACGCTGCTCCAAATTGGGATTGGCCACTTCAACACAACGACGGCGTTGTGAAGGTGACCAACACTTCGGAGAAATTCGAAGTTGGTCTTGATGCTGGATTCTTCGGGCCTCAGGATATTGATGTTAAAGTCAATGGTTATGAGATTATTATTCATTTGAGACATGATGTAAGTTATTTATTTATAGATTTTTTATTGCGGTGAGGTTGGGGGTTAAAGACAAGGTGCCACTTGTTGTTTTCAACTTTTTCTTGAGTTTTATCTTGTCTTTAAGGAATTCAATTTTCTTTTTTTCATGTAAAAAGTGTGGGAATCTGCTCTGTAGAAGCCCTAAAATTTCTTCTTGTATACTATCTTTAACGGGGCCAATTTTAATGGTTCGATTCTGTAAAGCGTTTTAACTGATATTCTGACTTTAATTTTGAAAACAATTAGTTTAAAATTTTGAAAAAAAATTATATATTAAAAAGGCAACTCCGAAAATGTCCGATGTCACCAACCACCCGCCTGATCCGCATTTTCCTCAAAGATTGCCACTCACGAAAAACCACGCCCCTTTTCAATCAAAAACCAAAACCCATCCGAAAATTTATAAAAAATCCCGCACAGACCTCATTACAGGACCGTCAAACCGAGTACGGTCTCGTCAATCGCGAAGTCCATCGCACTTACAAACTCCCGGATGATATTGATCCAAACACTGTCGCTTCGCATTTGAGCTCTTCTGGAGTTTTGACAATCACCGCCAAGAAGATTTGAGAAGAAGCGAAATTTCTCATTTCTTGTAAATAAATATTATGTTGAATGTTTATTTTAATGTCTAAAATTTTTTAAAATTAAAAAAACAATTTATTACCGTCGTAATTATCTAATTTATCAGGTTATTGATTTTTTAACAAATAAACATTATGTTTTGTTTAAAATTTTTATTTTAATCTATTCAGAATCACCTACTATTAATGAATTTAACAAAAAACATTTTTTTCGGGCACCCGTGGGTCCAAAACCCAAAATTTGCGGGAAACAGCTGGTTGCCGTGCAAAACGAGTGGTTTTTGGTGTTTTCGGGGACCGATTTTTCTTTTTTGAAGGTTTTATAACTGATTTTTTGTTTATTCCAATAATAGGTGATTCTGATTCGATTAAAACCAAAATTGAAAATGAGTAAACGGACATTTTGAAGGTGACCTGAGGGGACGATATAA
The DNA here is from genome assembly GCA_964036255.1 of Caenorhabditis virilis. Taxonomy (NCBI): domain Eukaryota; kingdom Metazoa; phylum Nematoda; class Chromadorea; order Rhabditida; family Rhabditidae; genus Caenorhabditis; species Caenorhabditis virilis. The sequence continues at coordinate 18,018,742 of OZ038415.1, read as the reverse complement.
ATGGTTTAAAAATGATAAAAGTATGATTGTTTATCAATAAATGAAAAAATTCCAAAAAAACTGAAAAATGGCGAAAAAAATTCCAAAAAACAACGATAAAATCGTAGATGTCCCTAATGGCAGAAGAAACGCTTTTTGGTTTTCTAGGCCGTCTGATTAAAAAAAATTTTTTTAGAAAATACTCTTTTATGCATAATTTTCTCTGAACAAAAAAAACAAGAAAACAAAATTTGCAAAAAAATCAGACGGCCGAGAAAACCAAAAAGCGTTTCTTCGGTCATTAGGGAGATCTACGATTTTACAGGTTTTTTCTGGATTTTTTTCATTTATTTATAAAAAATCATACTTTTATCATTTTTAAACCATTAATAGGATTCTTTACTGAATTTGGGTTTATATTACATTTTCATCTTCTTGGCGATATTTGAAAACATATGAAATTTCTTTTTCTAGTATTAAAAAAAACCAATTTACAAACGGAGACGGAATTTTTAACTGACACCCTGTCTTTAATTTGTTAATTTGTTTTTTCGTGTACTAGAAGAGGAAATAACAAAAAAAATTTTACAGTTCAGAAAAAAAAATCATAAAAGAGGTGAACTTGCATATTCGGTACCCAAGCCCTGCAATTTGAAATTCAAATATTCCGGGGAATGATACCTAATTTGCACCAAGCATCAAAAAAAATTTTAAAACACTCTTATCTTAAAATTAAAATTCAAGGAAAAATGGATTTCAAAAGTTGTTTCCTTTTTTTGAGAATTCAAAAAAATTTCTGGAATTAATTTCGAAAAATAAACATTTAAAAATTTTTTGTGGAATTTTTCAAGTCCACGAGAACTACAAAATTTGAAAATCTTAATTTAGCTAAAAATTCTTAATTTTTCGAAAAAAAAATCATAGATTGAAAAAAAAACACCGATTCCAGAATTTTCTGAAAACGTTCAAAATACCAAAAAGGGGTTTGCCCACTTTTCCAAAAGAAGTACAAAAAAATCATAAAAATTTTATTATCAAAATAAATATCATTAAATATCGGTAAACTTTTACAATTCACAAGCTCAAGGGGGGAGAAGAAAGCACTAAATATAGGGTTTTTTTCAGAAAAAATTATCGATTTTCAGCAAATTTTGAAAAATGTCACTTAAACTGCCCAATTAATCTGTCTGACACATTTGGACTCTTCATGCTTCGACAAATAGGACTTCAATGCGAATCTCTTGCCGCATCTCGCGCATCGAAACGGTTTTCGGCCTGAAAATTTAAAATTTGCAGTGATTTTTTCAAATATTTTTTGAAAAAATGTTCCTACCCGAATGCGTCTGAACATGCGCTCTCAAATTGCTTTTGTCCGCAAAGTGTTTGTCACAAATTTCACATTTGAATGGTTTTTCGCCGGCTGAAATGAAAAAAACGTTTTTAGGGACCTATTTTTCAAAAATTTAGATTACTATGTGTCCTCAAATGTCCTTGCAACAACCATTGACGACTGAATTGTTTCCCGCAGACTTGACATTGACAATTCTGAAAGTTTTCGAAAATTGTTATAATGAATTCTTTTTCATGATTTTTTCAATTATTTTGCAATTTTTTAAACTTTTTAAAAAGTGTTTAAAAATCCCAAAAATGTTTACATTTTAAGAAATTACAGAAAATTTTGGATTTACAAGAACTTCAGAAAATTTACCATTTTTAAATGTTCAGAAATTTTAACAAAATTTAAAATGAATTAAATTTCAGATAAATTTTTAAATTTAAAGAAACTTTAGAAATTTTCAATTTCAAGAAATTTCCGGAAACTTAAAATTTTGGAAATTGCAGATGAATTTTCAAATTTCAACAATTTCAGAAAATTGCACATAAATTTTTAAAATGTACAAAAAATTTAAGATATTTCTAATTTTCAAATGTCACAGAATTTCAAAAAATTTTCAAATTTTCAAATTTAAAAAAATTTTAAGCGAATTCTGTAATATTTCAGAGAATTTTCGAATTTTGTAAAATTTTCAGAGAATTTAAAATTTTTGTAAAATTTCATATAAATTTTAAAATTTCAGCAATTTCCGACAATTTTTAAATTTTGAACTGTCAAACATTTTCAGAAAGTTTTCAAATTTCGCAAAATTCAGAGAATTGTATATTTTAAAAATGTACAGAAATCTAGCAAATTTGAAATTTTAGTAAATTTAAGATATGTTCAAATTTCTCGAATTTCTGAAATTTCAGAGAATTTGAAATTTTTTTTATTTCAGAGAATTTTCAAATTTCAATAATATCATATACATTTTTGAATTTTAAGTAACTTCAAGGAATCTCAATTCATTTTAAATTTAAAAAATTTTCAGTAAATTTTCAAATTTTGTAGCATTTCAGATAATTTCAGATTTTAACAATGTTCAGAAAGTTTCAAAAATTTCAGAGAATTAAATATTTTGTAACATTTCAGAGAATTATAAAATATTGAATATTTTTTAGAAAAACAAACAAATTTCCAGAAATATAACTAAACAATTGAACTGACAGATTAGATCGATATGCATTAGGGATTTTACAAGGGCGCAATTAATATTGGAATATTTTGCCAAGTGTTTCCCTTTCAAACCGACAGTATCTCTTTAAGTTAAATAAGTACCAAAAATAAAAGTAAAATACTTACCGTAACCGGGGAAGCTGTCTTCCCAATTTTCGCTGGCTTTTTCTCCGGCGTAGTCGGTGTACTGTAACTGGAAGTCGACGGAGAAGATGTTGATCCAGGCGATGTTGTGAGCGAGCTGGGTGGTGGAACGGCGACGACTTTGCAGTGAATGTTGTATTTTTTCTGGAAATATTTGGCTTTTTCAGATTTTTTTTGAAATCTTAAAATTATCAAAACTAAAAAAATTAAATAATTTTACAAAATGAAGTATATCTCATTTTAACCAAATTTAGAAAATTAGCATGATTCCAAAATTATAGGAACAAAAAAACGTACCTGAATAACTTCTAATATCTCCCGGGTGTACTGTATCATATACGGTGTCGAGATCACAGGATACGGTGGAATTTCAAACATTCTCGACATTCCGAAGTTATCACAACTGCGGAAAATATGCAAATCACTGTGTGTCTGATCATTACTCGGCTCATGCCAATCCCAGGGAGGCGTGGCCTCCTAAAAAATCCACCGTACTTCTTTTCCCTTCCCGCCTCCTCCAAGTCGTAAAAAAACACGTGGAAATATTTTGCGGTAAAATGTGAATTATGCTCCCCTCTTATAATAATTTGGCTCCAGAGGGGGAGCATCGGCGCCATGACAATATGTCTGACGAGGTGCTTTATGGCTGATGGAGGAGGTATTTAGAAGTTTTTCGAAAGGTGATTTGTATACGACGTAATGTGACATTTTGACGCCATAAAAATGTGTTTTTTCACTTAACATCCGCTTGGGGGGAAGCTCTTGGCGAGCTGAAGAGTTGTGAACATCAGAGGGTTCTGAAAATTTTCGAGATTCGAGGATTCAGATTGGTATCTTATTTTAGAAAGGTTGTAATTAATGATGAGCCTTTAGAAATTTGAAAATTGGTACATTTCACTGAAAAATACACAAAATTTCATGAAACCCTTTAAAAACGAAGCTACCGTATTTTAAGAAAATGAAATTACAGAATACCTGAAAATAAAATTACAGTAACCCATAAAAATAATGAAACTAAAATACAGTAATATGTAAACACTTCAGGAAGTCAAATTAGCATAACGTTAAAGTATTCGGACGATATTCTTATAAACTACAGTAATCCTAACTCCGAAAATTATGGTACTTACTGAAGGTACAGAGTTATAGTAACTCTAATCAAAAAGTACTGTACTATTTAAAAATAAATAATGCAACTGCAGTAATCCAAAAAATAAGGCTACAGTAATCATAATTCCGAAAACTACTTATGTTACTATGTTGGAATTGGTTTGCTTCTACAGTACTTACTTACTGAAGGTACAGAGTTACAGTAACCCTAAAAAAAACCAGTTTCGTATTTATGTATATCACCGTAATCGCCTAAATTTCAAAGAGAAGCTACATTTTTTGAAAAATATTTCATCAGAAAGAAAAATTGAGAAAAAATGAAGAAACCCCTATTTTTAAAAATATTTCGGCTTGAAAAAAATTAGCTTAGTGATGGTCGAACTTGAATTTCTAGTCCCCCTTTTTTCGATTCTCCTGATATTTAAAAAATTTTTAAACATGATTTTCCACCACTTTTCATGAATGGCCTAGAAAACCAATGGGGGACTATAAATCCATGTTCGGCCACCAGTAATCAAACTTTTTTCCAGCCAACATCTTTAAAAAAATTCGTTTTCCTTTGTTTTTTTTTCACAATTTTCGTATTTGTCCTTTCTAATGAAATTTTGAGCTATTTTTCATAATATTGGAATATTAGATGAAAATAGAGAAATTTGGAAAATTTGGCAGATTACTGTAATCTACCCAAGTGTCGGATTCATAAGTACCGTATTTTTATGGATTACTGTAGTTATTTTTGGATTAATCTACTGTAGAAACAAACCGATTCCAAACACGCTCTACCGAACAAACTAGGTTTTTTGTAAGGGCCGTGTAGTTTGATCGTTTGGAATCGGTTTGTTTCTACAGTATTTATTTTTAAATAGTACTGTACTTTTTCATTAAAGTCATTACTATGATGGGATTTTCTTCGAAATCGTGGCTCGTGCCACCATTTCCAAACCTTCTTTCGGAACTCTCTTTCCATGTTTCCATGTTACACCCTGTAAAACGTACCACGCATGCCGAACCCAAGAAAAAACATGTTTCCAAGATTTACAATCATTTTTCTTTCTTTTCATGTTCACCTAAAATCAAAATTTGTTCCCAACGGTCAACTTCAACCTCCAATAAAAATAAGTGTTCCGCTGACCGCCGATAAATTTGTTTTTTTTGGCTCTGGAGAAAAAAGAGCCACCAGAAACAATAACAAGAAAATTGTGGAAAAAAAAACATGTGGTCTGATTTTTGGACATCCCCCCGGTGTTTCAAACGATGACCCACACACGACCCAAATTGCATTGAAATAAATACCAGCCCCATAAATTTTCGTAAATCTAAACAAAGACTACCATTAGCCATTCAGAAACATCCACCAAATCACCTTTTGATACACCGGTGTCAAAAAAAAAGATGCCACATGTTTTTTCCTGTTTTTTAGAGGATTACGGAGCTAATGAATGCAACTAGGATGAAAATAGACGCCATTCTCATTACAAATATGTTTTTAAAATTTTTTTAAACCACCTAGCAGCCGAGAAAATGCGCATGCAAACAATGGCCTAGAAAAGGTGTTCCACCTGGCAGAACTTTTTCCTATGAGCTTTTTGCGTATTATTTTTACAATCATTAATGGGCAGCACTTAAATTAGTCCATTTTTAACTTCAATTTTTAAGATTCATCACGTAATAGCACCCGCGGACTAGTTTTCGTCAGTGGAAACTTTTTCTAGGCCATTGTTTTGAGACGTGTTTTCTCGGCTTCTAGGTGGTTTTAGAAAATTTTAAAAACAGATTTGGAATGAGAATGACGTCTATTTTCATTTAAGGTATATTCATTAGCTCCGCAAAGTCCTCCTTTAAAGGTAGGGTGTCACCAAGCGTGTGAAACTTTAATTCATCATAACTTTCTGAAAATTCTAGCTATGTTCAGGAAATCAAACCAAAATTGAGCTTAAATTACGAATTTTTAGAATTTCACACTTTTCATATAAAAAATCCTGAATAACTATCAGATCCCATCAGAAACATCCCGTTTTTCTCAAAAAACATAATCAATTTACAGCTTTCCTTGTCATTTTCAGAATCTACGTCAAAAACGGGTTCTTTTGAGATGCATCATGACCTACCTAGGACATTTTTGGTACCTCCTGGTACCAAACGTTTTTCTAGCCCAAACTATGGCATGTTGTATGTCCTACGAATCCAAAAATCACGAGGAATCTGAATTTTCACCTCTATCTTTTTTTTTTTTTTTTTTTTTTCTAAGATATCATCTAGAAAATTAAGATTTTGAAAACATAGCATCAATTCAGATTTTAAAATTGCTTGCTCCTAGCAATCGTTTCTTAAATTCTTCAAAGAAACCCCTTTGAAGGCTTGGATCGCCAGACCAAGACCTCTACTTCGTTGGGGTGTTGTATTGTGTGAACAAGGAAATCTCACAAGTTCTTTATTAGAGACTTCCTCAGACAACCGATCTTAATGGCTGTCTACCACCAAGAGTGAAATGTACATGATATTATAAGGGGCGTTATCTAGATTCTCCTCTCTAAAGAGATGAGAAGATAGATAAGAATGTATATTAAATGATTAATGATGTTGCAATAAAGAGAGAGAGAGAGAGAGAGAGAGAGAGAGGAACTGGAATAACAGGTTGTACCCCTGGGGCTTTACATCCCACCCCTTCAACAGCTGCTTCGTCCCTTGAAGCATGATAAGATGTTTTGTAAGATGGTATTGGGCTTCAATTAGACTAACATTGTTGAAAGGAATTACAATAATAAACGATGTTTCTGAACTTATGAGGACTCTGGGGTGTTCTAAGATCTTAAGGCAATACAACAAAATCAATTCGACAGATGAAAATTTCTTAATTGACGTTCAGCATTCACTATCAACCCTAAAATTACTTATTGGGCGCTAAACTTGTTTCACGGGCTTTTTAAGATCAAATCTCAATTCTAATGAGGGGAGCAATCAAATCAGAAGAGTTTCAAAACCTTAACAATAGAAATTAACATTTTTAATTTGGATAAGGATTAATATTTTCTACTCAAGCAACAATCAAGCATTGTCAAAAATTCAAAATGATTGAATGAAAAAATACAATTAAATTCAATAAAAATATTTCACATTATAATTCCCTCATCGGCCGTTCTCCTCCGTCCTTCTCCGCCAGCCGGGATATATTTCAATTTTATCAATTTTTTTTTCACTTCATAATTCATCGGGACCAAAATTCATAGCACTTTTTTGCTTCAAAATATTTTTCTTCTTTTTTTTTTCTAAATTTTCATCGCAGGACATATTTAACATTTTCAACCAAAATTACAATCAAACGAAATGCCGTGAAACTAGAAAATTTACTCTTTTAATCCTTGAAACTGTGTCTTTCCAAATTGATGTTGAACTGTCGAATTGATTTTCCCCACACGGAATCAACATGAACAAACGAACAAAAATTCTGATGACTAGAAGCGAATATCAGCAGAATAACAGAATCTGACGATTTCCTGGTGTAGCGGAAGATTCAGGAAATATAGATGTTGTAGCAGAACCCTTTGACGCTCGGCAGTTCGCGGCGGACCAGCCCTTTTTCCTAGGCGAAAGACTGGCCACCTACTGGTGGAACCTCCATTTGAAGGCTTGGATCGCCAGACCAAGACCTCTACTTCGTTGGGGTGTTGTATTGTGTGAACAAGGAAATCTCACAAGTTCTTTATTAGAGACTTCCTCAGACAACCGATCTTAATGGCTGTCTACCACCAAGAGTGAAATGTACATGATATTATAAGGGGCGTTATCTAGATTCTCCTCTCTAAAGAGATGAGAAGATAGATAAGAATGTATATTAAATGATTAATGATGTTGCAATAAAGAGAGAGAGAGAGAGAGAGAGAGAGAGGAACTGGAATAACAGGTTGTACCCCTGGGGCTTTACATCCCACCCCTTCAACAGCTGCTTCGTCCCTTGAAGCATGATAAGATGTTTTGTAAGATGGTATTGGGCTTCAATTAGACTAACATTGTTGAAAGGAATTACAATAATAAACGATGTTTCTGAACTTATGAGGACTCTGGGGTGTTCTAAGATCTTAAGGCAATACAACAAAATCAATTCGACAGATGAAAATTTCTTAATTGACGTTCAGCATTCACTATCAACCCTAAAATTACTTATTGGGCGCTAAACTTGTTTCACGGGCTTTTTAAGATCAAATCTCAATTCTAATGAGGGGAGCAATCAAATCAGAAGAGTTTCAAAACCTTAACAATAGAAATTAACATTTTTAATTTGGATAAGGATTAATATTTTCTACTCAAGCAACAATCAAGCATTGTCAAAAATTCAAAATGATTGAATGAAAAAATACAATTAAATTCAATAAAAATATTTCACATTATAATTCCCTCATCGGCCGTTCTCCTCCGTCCTTCTCCGCCAGCCGGGATATATTTCAATTTTATCAATTTTTTTTTCACTTCATAATTCATCGGGACCAAAATTCATAGCACTTTTTTGCTTCAAAATATTTTTCTTCTTTTTTTTTTCTAAATTTTCATCGCAGGACATATTTAACATTTTCAACCAAAATTACAATCAAACGAAATGCCGTGAAACTAGAAAATTTACTCTTTTAATCCTTGAAACTGTGTCTTTCCAAATTGATGTTGAACTGTCGAATTGATTTTCCCCACACGGAATCAACATGAACAAACGAACAAAAATTCTGATGACTAGAAGCGAATATCAGCAGAATAACAGAATCTGACGATTTCCTGGTGTAGCGGAAGATTCAGGAAATATAGATGTTGTAGCAGAACCCTTTGACGCTCGGCAGTTCGCGGCGGACCAGCCCTTTTTCCTAGGCGAAAGACTGGCCACCTACTGGTGGAACCTCCATTTGAAGGCTTGGATCGCCAGACCAAGACCTCTACTTCGTTGGGGTGTTGTATTGTGTGAACAAGGAAATCTCACAAGTTCTTTATTAGAGACTTCCTCAGACAACCGATCTTAATGGCTGTCTACCACCAAGAGTGAAATGTACATGATATTATAAGGGGCGTTATCTAGATTCTCCTCTCTAAAGAGATGAGAAGATAGATAAGAATGTATATTAAATGATTAATGATGTTGCAATAAAGAGAGAGAGAGAGAGAGAGAGAGAGAGAGGAACTGGAATAACAGGTTGTACCCCTGGGGCTTTACACCCCCAACAACTTGTAAATCATGCTCATATTCTATTAGACCTCACTTTCTCTGTCCCAGCCGCTTTTTATGATCCAAAAACTCCTTTCTCGGCACACCTTCTCCAAAATTACGCAATTAGGAGCTCAATTGTAACAATATTATTATAAAAACCAGTGTCATCCCAACTCCATTTGTTTGTTTTTACACCACTAATCCTCACAAAAGAAATTTTTATTTTGTAATCTCTCTCCAAAAAAAAATACAATGTGGAGCGTTCTTCTACTTCTCAACCATGTTGTGATTTCCAGGATGGGCCGAGTTTCGTCGCGCAGTTTTGAACATTCTGAAGAAAAAACGTATTTTCAGATAAATTTCAGATTTCCTCTTTACGACTCACTTTGGTCCCCTCTTCTTCGTCGAAAACTTCTTTTCCTGCTTCATCGAATTATTATTCAGCGATCCATTGGAATTCGGAATTCCTACCATACTTGCTCCATTTGTCATTGCCGACTTCAGTTCACTTTTTTCCACATTGCGACGTCCCTTGTCTGATCTTTGCTGGAAAAAAATGCGGTATTAAACACAGTTCTATCGTAATTCCGTAGCATCGTTTTAACAAGAGAGTTTTTGCCCAAAAGTTGGATTTAAAAAACCCACCTCCTCCGCACTTGAAATCTCATTAACAATCGGCTCAATATATCTGACAACATCATCCATTGTCACCCTTCTCTTCGGATCCTTCACATAAATCTTCTCATAAACAAATGTTCGAAACTTTTCTGGACAAATGTCCGGAATGATCAAATGCTTTCCCGTGACAACGTTACGTTTCGCCTCCGTATTCGTGATATTCTCCCATGGTTCGTCGCCTTCGGAGAAAATCTCAAAACACATCACTCCGTAGCTGTAAAAGCAATCAATTTCTCAAAAAATTCTGGAAAAAGGCACCTATAAACATCCGTTTTAAACGTAAAATACAACGTGGTAATCGTTTCAGCAGCCAGCCATTTGATCGGCAATTTTTGCGAGGTACACAACTTGTAGGCGCTTCCGATACGTGACAACCCAAAATCTGACAACTTGACACATTTGTCAATTGAGTAGAGACAATTACGAGCAGCAATGTCTCGATGAATACAATTGTTCGAATGGAGGTACTGAAGTCCCATCGCGGCGCCTAAAAAAAGGGAAAATGTTTTTTTATAAACATTTCGAGATCTTGAAGTTTTTCTTCAAAAGAGCTTCATCGATAAAATTCTTATTCTTAGCCTTTTCTTTAAAACAGTGTATTCTCAGTTTTTTTTTTTAACGCGGTCCAACGAACTGAGCGTGGATGGAAAATTTTTCGACCTTTTTTGCACCATTTCGACTATTCCTGCTCAAATTAAGCGATCTATTTACAAAAAATATTTTTAAAATCATCAACTGATCCTTTTTTCATAATTATAGAATGCAATTATATTTTTTAAAAACTTATTCTTAAATTTTTAGCCTTTTCTTTAAAACAGTGTATTCTCAGTTTTTTCGGTCAACTAGCAAACGCGCTCCAACGAACTGGGCGTGAAACCAACGAAAAATTGAATTTTCGACCATTTTTTGAACCTTTTTAACAACTTCTGCTTAAATTAAGCGATCAATTTACCACACATTTCTTTTTTTAAAACACATATCTTTTTTCGACCCTTTTTTCATCCCTTTATTCATAATTATAGCGCTCAATTGTATTTTTTGTTGAAAAAGTTTTTTTGCAAAGCAAATAATAATTTTAATACACTTTCTAATGTCCAGAATCTAATTATCCTCATATATTTAATAGATTATAATTTATAATGGTTTCCGCCAGAAAAAACCTTGAAAAAGGTGTATCTCACTTTAAAAATTTGAATTCTCACAAACATAATTTAATTTTTTCTTTTAAAATTGCCAAAACCGCTCACCCAAGCACATATTGATCAAATCCAGCGTCGAAACCTTCTTATTCTTTTGCAAATAGGTATTCAATGCACCACCTTTCACCAATTCCAACAAAATATACAACGGTTGCTCATCAACAGCCACTCCGTAGAACCTAACCACATTTTTATGCTTAAACTCTCTCATAAGTCGCGCCTCTTTCATCATTTCTCGAATTTTAATCTTATTGAGGTCCGCCGTGCCTTTCATCTAGAAAAAAGGGCTACATTTCTGACAAAAAACGCTAAAAATCCAACCAATTTCACCGCCACCGCCACCTCTCTTCCCTTTCTCGTCAAAACTCCCGTTCTCACTTCTCCGTAGGCTCCTTCTCCCAAAAGTTGGCCAAGTTTGATGTCAGAGTGTCGGTATTCCCAGCTGTGTAGTTTGATCGGGGTTTTTAGGATGCGATTCTTCTTCTGTAAAAAAGAATAACATCGAAATTTTAGACAAGGCAAGTTGATGGCGTGTTTACAGATTTTTCGTTGAGATATTGCTCAAAACGCTTACGCAGAAACTGCTAAGAAAAAGCTTGAGCATGATTTTTCCGAGCTCAAAGTCCAAAAATTTGCAAAAAACTAATTTTGAAGAGCTGTAACTTGGCTCAAACTCAATACCGACGGGTAAAATTTTAACGTTATCATATTATAATCATTCTTAGTCGATATGCCAAATTTCAGCGAGTGTAGTCGAAATTTCTTGAAAATTCCAGGGTTAAAAATGGAATTTTCCAAAAATTTCAACCAATTGTGCTGAAATTCGGCATCTAGACTAAGAATGACTTCAATATGATAACCTCAAAATTTTATTTCGCAATTGTGAAGTTGAGTCGAGTTACAAATTTTCAAAATTCAATTTTTTGCAAATTTTCAGACTTTGAGCTCGAAAAAACACATGCTTAGCAGATCTTAAAATTCTCTTTCAAATGAGTTAATTACCGTTTCCCCAGTATTCGATTGGTGATAATGCTGCAACAATTCATTGATACTATCAAAAAAATTCGACTGCTCGATTCCAAATTTTCCATTACAGCGACGGACCACCATGTTTCTTAGCTAAAAACAACTTGGCATTGATCAAACAAAAAAAAACTATTCTGTTTAAATACCGTCCCCTCAAACTGCTGTCCCGACTTTGGCTCCTTTTCCTCCATTTGATTCTGTCCCGTTCCTAGCGTTCCCACATATACCGACAAGATCAGATCTCTTTTGATATTTGTGACGCCGTCCTTTTCATTATCCTTCTTTGCCGTAACTTCGCTGACGCGAATCAAGTAGTCGCCGTCGTTTTTCAAAAGCTTTCGCAAATCCTCTCGTGGTAGGAATCCATGATAGAACGGCATTTGTTGTAGGGACTGAAATTCGAATTACAGAAAATCGATTTTTTCAAAATGTTCATTGTTTTCTTTTAACATTTTCGTATTCTAGTTAAAAAATGGGTTCGTTTGAGATACATAATGCTATACTTTAAATTTAGGACATTTTCGGTAGCTCCGGTACAGAGTCTGTTTCTAGTCCAAAATATGGCATGTTGTATGTCAAATGAATCCAAAAAACGTGAGGAGCAAGGCTAAGACTCAAAAAATGTACTAACAATCCCACAAACACCAGGAAAAACAACAAATCAAACCTTATACAACGCCTCATCCTCCACAATATCCTTCCCATCCCACACGAACTTCGTTGTTCCACTGCCCGACGAATTCGTGCTGCCACTCGAGCCACCATGATTCGAATCGTCGTGTTTCTCAATGTCATCGATTTTACGCTCGTCGTTGTTCTCTTTATTATTATTATTGCCGTTGTGCTCGTCGGCGTCACCAGTGATTTGCTTTTTTTCGCCAGAGTCTGAAAATGAGGTAGTGTCATTAACTAAGGACATGGTTAACCATTCTCGTCGTTATTACCAACGTCGCTCATTTCTTCAATGTATAGCAATTAATCGAAAAATAAGATATGATTTAACCAGATCTCTTTCTAAACTGTGGTAATGGTTTTCGTGTTTGCACATGGTTTCGTGGATTTCAAAGGTTTTCACGTACTTCGAAACTACGAATTTAGATTTTTTGATTAGATAACGTCCGGTATTTCTGGTTTTAGGTTTTTATATATGTTTTGGGGACATTTATTAGGTTCACAGAAATTATCAGAAGTGCAGTTGAGCGCGTTTGCATCATTTTCTAATTATTTTCACAGTTACTTCTTTTTTTTTTAAATTTTTCGGTTTTTCAGCGAGAAATGTATTGATTTTTTAGAAACTTTTCAGATAGAAAATTAAATGAACTATCCATTTCTCTCAAAAAATTAGAAAGAATGAACAAAATCAAGAAAAATAAGTATTTTTAGCTAAAAAAAAATGTTTAAATTCAGTTTCATGAAAATTTTAAAATTAGAACAACGCAAACGCGCTCTGACGAAATCTAGGTTTTCTCGGCTTTGGAAATGACAAAAACCAATTTAAAAAATCAATATTCATTAAATCAACGCTCTTACAGCTACAAAAATACACACTAATATCAAAAACTGGTAGAAAAACAAAAAACAACAAAGAAATAAATTCAGCATTTGAGTCGTCAACGATTCCATATCAAACAAACGCTCAAAAATCGAAAAATGGATAAATAGTCGGGTGAGCAGAATTATCAGTATACTTCCTAGTGAAGCAAGTAGAACTATTAGCATACTGTAACAAATTTTAGTAAATATTGAATTAAAATGTGTAATAACTTCTCAACACTTATTCCAGATGGTGGTTCCGCTACCTTTTTCGTATTAGAAACGCCGGTAACATAGGTTTCAATCGCGTAATCAGATTCCGCTTCGTTTACTCGCTTAATAAGTTCGTTTCCGATAGGCTGTAAAAATCAGCATTTTTTAATGGTTTAAAAAAAATCTGAAAGCTTACATCCTCTTTAAAATCAAATGTAAAATTCCCAACTTTCTTATGATTGAAAATCGTCATATATCGATCCAAAGAAAGCCTCTCATTCCTCGTTCTGCAGAATGCGTTTAACAATATATCAACATCTTCTTTAGTTAATGAGACGATTTTTCTATATTCCTGGAATATTGATTTTACTATTTACGTTTCTAAGAATTTCCTCGTTCCTTTTTTATATTCACTGTTTTGAACTCTAGCGAAATACATGACAAAACACATCAATGTCAGTTCCAGCCACCAAAAATTCGACAAAAAATAAAAGTTATTTATTTACAAAAACATAATTTGGCTTAGAAACGACCTGCGGATTAGAAACCCACAGTTCTTCACCTAACGAAAGCGTTTTCAATTAAAATTTTATTTTCTCACTTTTCTTCATGCTTTTAAATGGACCTAAATATGCAGAAAATAAAGCCAAATCAGCAAACAACTTGATCCTTTAAAGATAATGTTTTGCTATTTTTTTTTCATTTTTTAGTTGTTGCCTTCTTTTAGTTAGTTATTCTCAACTCAATTATTCTTGATCATTGCGTTCGGAATGCTGCTCATCCTCACAGCCGCTCCACACGCACGCGACGCGGTGACACACTGAAATATAGGAGGAAAATGAATTTTTCAAATTTTCCCGTGTGTTGAGTGTCCGTAGCCGCGTCGCTTGCGTGCGGAGCGGCTGTGAGGTTGAGCAGCCTTCCGAACGCAATGATCAAGAATAATTGAGTTGACAATACTATTTTGTAATTTTGAAAATGTACCTTGAAAACCTCCAAAAACGTCTTATCCATAAAAATAGAAACATTCGATGGAATCGCATTCCACGATGACAATTTGATGTACGTGTAACAGCTGAAATTACTTTTTCAAATTAAGCAAACTCTGAAATTCTCATATTCACTTCTCATTTTCAAGTAATTTCGCTCTAAAATCTCTAAATTCCCTTTCAAACTCTGTATCTTCTTCAAAAACTCCAAATCCTACGACCAATTGAATCGATACTAAGATTAGAACGTTTTTAAACCACATATTATATCAAAAACTGAAAAAAGAATGTTTAAAAGCGCGTTCTTCATTTAAAATCCACATTTTTAAGGTCACGTGCCATTTTTTAAAATTTAGCATGGGAATTAAAAAAAATTCAGAAAAATTCAAACGCGCTCAAAAAAGAAATCAAACTATTTATTCAAGAAACGCTTTCAAAGCTACAAAAATACACACTAAAATCAAAAACTGATAGAAAAACAAAAAACAAGAAAGAAACAAATTAAGTAAGTGCGCCGTTAACGATTCCACGTCAAAAAGTCGCTCAAAAATCGCAAAATGATTGATAATCCGGGTGAGAAGGAGGAGCAGCGTGCTGATCAATAGAACAAGTAGAAGTATAAATAGTCTGAAATGATTTTGGGTTAATTTTGACTTAAAAATCTGTAAAAACCTCTCGAAAGTCCTTTCAGTTCGTGGTTCCGCTTCCGCTACTTTTCTAGAATGTCTTTGAAATGAAGAAAGCCTTTGAATTTCATATTCTGAATCCGCATCTCTTACTCGATCGATAAATTCGTTTCCAGTAGGCTGGAAAATTAGCACGCTTTTTTAATGATTTAAAAAATTTTAAACTTACATCCTCTTTAAAATTAAAAGTAAAATTTCCAACTTTCGCATGATTGAATGTCGTCATATATCGATCCAAATAAATTCTTTCATTCCTCGTTTTGCAGTACATATTGAATAATCGGTTAGCATTTTCAGGTATTCGATGAAATGCGACGATTTTTCTATATTCCTAAAGATTTGACATTATATTTAAAGTGTTCATTGTTAAAAGCATGAAAAGGGCTTTAAGTAGTCGATTCTAGAGAAATACAATGAAAATCGGTGCTAAAATCTTGAAAAACTAAGAAATTTGTGTTTTAACCCGTTTTTATTGAATTTTTCATATGTAAGGCATCCATTTCTTTTGTATTTTTGCGGAAATTCATTCCTATTCGCTTTTTCGCAATTTTTTGATTCCTTTGGAGAATTTTTAAAATCAATAAAGCATTAAATTTACCATAAAAATGTCTAGAAACGATTTATCCGCAAAAAGTGACATATTCGATGGAATCGTATTCTCTGCTGATAACTGGATGTACGTGTAACAACTGGAATCATATTTTAAAATGATCTAATATAAAAAACAAATACTTACTTCTCATTTTCGAACAACGCCGCTCGAAAATCTCGAAAATCCCTAACAAACTCTGTTTCTTCTTCAAAAACTATAAATCCTGCGACCAATGGAAACGATACCACGATTAGAACGTTATTAAACCACATGTTATATTAAAAACTGAAAAAAATAATGTTTACAATCACGTGTTCTAATTAAAATCCACGTTTTTAAGGTCATATGAATTTTTTTCAAAATCTATAATTCATTTTATTTTTCAAAATCTACTCAATCTACTCTCATCTTTCTTTTTCTTAAACTAGACACTAATGAGTAATATTTTGAGTCCTTTTTTAAATTTCTGCATTTTTTCGTTAAGAGTTACTGAAACAGAGCTCGCCTCTTGACTACAAATTCAACGATGAAAACTCAGATTCTTCGAAAAAAGACGACGAAAACAAGGCCGCAGAAGAAAAGGGTTTGACGCCCAAGGAGAATGGTTTGACGCCGAAGGAAAAATCGGGTGGGGAGACGCTTCCAAGATCCGATAATAACCTCGTATGTCTAATTTTCTCTTAAAACTCCCTCAAATGTTAACTTTTTTTCAGGAAAGGGATAAAACTCAATGGGAGTTCACTAGATTCAAAGACGAAGCGATTGGCTTGGTAACTACTGATCCTGACGCCATACAACGTACGAGACAGGGAGAAGCCTCTCCGTTGCTTCAAGAATCTCGACAAACTATGCTATACCGAGGGGAACACTTGAAAAGAAAGCCTAAAATCACACTTTTGGCTGTGGCACTCGAAACAGTAGGTTTTTTTATATTATTTTTAGAAAAAAAACCATTTTCGCACAAAAATTAAAAAATAAATAAATAAAAATGGTATACTGTAATGAAGCTTACGTGCATTTTGTCGTCACTGTGTTTGCAGATTTGCCTCTGTGCTCTCTTCGAATTGCATGTTCTCTCGTTTTTATTTATTTTTTAAAAACTTTAAAAAATGATTTTCGATGCTAAAAAACATTTTTCATTTTCAGGTTCTCTGCCTAATCACCACCACAGCTCAAGGACTCTACCTCAATCAAAATGATCAAACCTACGTCATGATATGCTTCGCCAATCTAATAATATCAACACTTGCAATGGTCGCCATTTTCTCCATCGAATACACCAGGATTCACGTGGTTAAAGAGGAATTGGATGAGGACATCCGATACCGAATCACCTACAAATGGAAATATTGGATCTTTGTCAGTCATCTTCTCCTAATATTCCTGGCCGCTTCTAACATAAACATGGCACTGGTTGCCAATGCTTGGGATTATGATGCGAGCGAAGTTGTGCTGTTTACAACTCAAATAATTATGATTGCTATGGTTTCTTCTCATGTTACTACCATTTTCCGATCAAAATAAACATATTTCTAACATTTTGTTATGTTTTTGGTTGTTATGTTGAAAGTACGCTCTATAGCAAATCTTAATACAAGACATACTTTGTAAACAACGCGTTTATCACGTTGTTTGATTGAAAAAATGTCATCGAACCTCATTTTACAAATTTTCAAACAGAGATGTCGCATCAACAGCTTTTTTCACAACTTGAAGATTATTCAGATGATGTGAGTTTCTTAATTTACTGAGAATAGCTAAAATTTCTATTTTTTTCCAGATAATTCGAAAAACTCGAAAATATATCCCATTTGTCGGTCGCCTTTTGATGCTTTCAACATTTTGGGAAGATGGCCTTCGTTTGTGGACTCAATACGGCGATCAGCGAGAATTTTTCGAATATAATTGGCATTTTCCATGGCTACTTTCCACAACGATCGTGATTTTGACGGGTTTTATTCAATTGTTGGCGCCGGTCACAATTTTATTGAGGAAAAATGTGAGTTTTTATTTTAAAATTTAAAAAATACAAATTTTTGATAAAATTTCAGGTAAAAATCGCATGCATCAGTCTTGGCGGCGTTGTGATCACGCAAATAATTGTCTACCATGTTTATACAGATTTTCGGTTCTTGATAAGGTATTTTATGGAAAAAATGTGTCCTAAAATTTATTTTATTGAATTTTAGGAGCATTAGCATCTTGGGTGGTCTGATTCTACTTATCGCTGAAACTTTGACCGAAAAGCAATTGGATCCGGGAGCGACATTGCCGAAAATGGATGATCTTGTAAATGTAAGTGGCATTTTGTGATGTCGCAAATGCGCCCTAATGCAAATCTATCCATTTCGGTCTATTTATCAATGTTTTTGATCAGAAAAATGATTTTTTTCGAAGCATACAATTTTTGGCATAGCAACAGTGAACCAGGCCTGAAAATCGATCCTTGACAGCTCAATCAAGACCTCAAAGTCTCACGGATATACCTACGCTGGCCTTTAAAAGCCCGAAACGGGCGGTTTTTTTTACAACCGCTTCTACTGATATTTTGGACCGTGGTCAACGGAGCGCGCTTGGCCATTAAAGTTAGGAAATAAAATTCATAAATGTGTGGGGCATAAGCATGTTTTAAACGTTGGCCGAGCAAGTTTCATCTGCTATTAGAGAACCCTTAGCGTTTTGAAATTTAACGTTGAAAAAATCGAATTTTACCAATTTTTCTCTATTTAAATATCGAAAAAGAGGAAACGTCGAAAAGTTAAAATGAAATCCTTGTAGAACATTGCTTTGTGAACGTTTTTATAGCCATTTCTAATGATAATGAATTTAGCCACTCCTCAATAAACCTTAGCACATTTTGAGAAGCAACATATTTTTTTCACGATTTGAATTTGTTGGCTTTCGACAGATTTAAGCGAGGAAAATGATTTTTTGGAGTTTATTTGTTGAATATACAGGGTGGCGATTAAGTATTGATCGCAATTTTGAGCCGCTGCTGGCAGCAAGCCAAAAGAGATTTTCGAAAGTCATTGGCCTATATAATCAGTTATTAAAACCATTCCTCGAAAAATTCCGATACTACTGAGTTATGCGACGATTTCCACAACGACCTATTATTGCGAAGCTTCACAACGACTGAGTCAGCGAGGTTGAGATTTCAACACGGCTTGGGATAACGGCGTCGACCGTACGTAGAGTGGTATCCCAGTTGAAAGATCGAGGACATGTCTCTGAGATTCCAAAAAGTGGAAGGAATCTTTCTGTCAACACTGCTCGAATACGTGGCATCATCGAGAAGCCGATCACTCGGAATGACGGGATCAACGCGAACAAACTTGCTTCGGAGCTTCATATCTCCAGTAAAGATGTCCAGATAATCGTGAAAAGTGACCTCAATCTTAAGAGTTATCAGCTGTCTCGTGGTCAATACCTCGAAGAAAGGTCCAAAAAACGGCGCCTCGAAAAATGCAAAAAGTTCTTGGAGGTCCTGCGCCGCCTCTTGGAGGTGATTTCGATCGATGAGAAGATTTTGACGATTAAACCACTTTCCAATCTCTAAGACACCCGGAAATTAATGTCAGCAGATGACAGTTGGTTTCCTAAACGTCACCTGGCCTACCGGAAACTTTTCCCAAAAAGTGTCTTGGTTTGGGCCGGGCTTACGTCCGATGGTATTGCTCCACTCGTTTTCATTGACCGAAACGTCACTTAATCGCCACCCTGTATTCATCGGAGTGATGAATAGATCCAGTTTCAACGGCTACAGAATAAGATTTTAAAAGAAAATCACCGATATCTGTGGTATATTACCTATGGAAGAACATTTTGCTTTTTTTCATCGAAAATGTTCACAATTGTGAAAATGAATACTAAATTATTCTGAAGACTAACAGAACCTATCAAATGAACCCCGCTGCCAAGAAAAAATTGGTGAAATGCTGTATCATTTTTCCTCAAATTATTGCAGTAGTTGAAACGAAGGTGTTCGATTTGGATTATATAAAACTCGGATATAGATAACTGATATTTTTCATTTTTAGCAACGCTCTTGATTTTTTTTTGGAATGGTTCAAAAAAAATTTGATAAATGAAAATAAATAAAAAATTTCATTTTTCTAGAATTAAAAAAAATTTTTTCCCATTTTGACATATTGCGTTTTTATTTTGTAGTGAGTTTTTATCGAAAAGTTCAGAAATTACTGATAGTCCATGTTTTAAATAGTTTTTTGATGAGTAAGCGAGAAAAAAATTTGAATTTTTGCCAGTTGTGCTAGATGCGTCAGCAAGATTGCTTGATTGACGCGTTTCACCCCTTTGCGCATTTTCGCAAGCTCCGGTCCAGATTTGGTAGTAAAAAAACCCCCATGCCCGAATAGGCAGTGCTGGTTACCAAAATAGACAAAAACCTTTGAAAACGAAAGAAAATTTCGGAATATTAATTATTTTCGAAAATAAAGTTGTAAAAAACATAATTTCCAGACAAAATCCCTGTTCGTACTCGTAGCAAGAATCTACTTGTGCCTTATGATCGTCTCACTTTTACATCTGAAAAATTTTGGCTTTTTCAAATTGATCGAAGTGGCTTTTAGCGTCGCAATTGGGATGTCATTGTCAGCTGGATTCAAAACCAAACAAATTGCGTTTTTGGCAGCGGTTTGGCTATTTGTTTCCAATTTTTTTGTTCATAATTGGTAGGTAATTAATTAAATAACAATTTCAAGGATTTTATTAAAGGTTTGTGGTTTATGATGATGAAAGAGATTATACAAAATACGACTTTTTTCAACAACTTTCTGCTGTTGGAGGTAGTTTTCAAAAAAAAATCGATAAAACTAGAATTTTATCATTTTCCAGGTTTTCTGCTTTTAATCCATGTTGGTCCTGGAGAAGTTTCAATTGATGATGCTAAGAAGCAATGGTGAGAGAATCCAAAAGTAGATTATTATGACCTTAACTAGTAAATTGTTGAAAAATCGATAAATAAGGAATATTTTATTGGAAATTTGTCAAAACCAGTGAAAACAACATCGGGGGGAAATTCGAAGATCACATTTTTTGTAGGAAAGGACATAAAAATTGGTTATTAATTTTATAAGGTTAGAAAAATCAAGAAAAAACAAAGGAAATCAACCAATATACATATTATTTATACTCTCAACTCGCCAATTTTTCGCCGAAGACGAGTTTGTTGTGGAGATGTGTCGCCTATGCTCTTCTTTCGTTGATCTCTGGGTCCTGAAACGATAAATGGAAATAATTTGTTAATTTTTAGATGGATTTTTCGAGGACTAGTACGAGACGAGTGCGATTATTCTGATTTTTACAAAATGTTGGGGATTATTTTTAATAATACTGTTTTAAGGCGGTAATATTTTAAAAATTTTTGAAATTTTCTTTCAGAATTTGGTTTCCTAGGCCATTAATTCTAAAATTTGGTTTTCTAGGCCATTATTACTAAAAGTTTGATTTCTAGGCCATTTTCCAGAATTTGGTTTTCTAGGCCATTAATTCTCAAATTTGGTTTTCTAGGCCATTAATTCTAAAATTTGGTTTTCTAGGCCATTATTACTAAAATTTTGATTTCTAGGCCATTTTCCAGAATTTGGTTTTCCAGGCCATTAATTCTAAACCTTGGTTTTCTAGGCCATTATTTCTAAAATTTTATTTTCTAGGCCATTATTTCTAAAATTTTATTTTCTAGGCCATTATTTCTAAACCTTGGTTTTCTAGGCCATTTTCTAAGATTTTGGATTTCTAGGCCATTATTACTAAAATTTTGATTTCTAGGCCATTTGCCAGAATTTGATTTTCCAGGCCATTAATTCTAAACCTTGGTTTTCTAGGCCATTTTCTAAGATTTTGGATTTCTAGGCCATTTTCCAGAATTTGGTTTTCTAGGCCATTAATTCTAAAATTTGGTTTTCTAGGCCATCATTCCTAAACCTTGGTTTTCTAGGCCATTATTTCTAAAATTTTATTTTCTAGGCCATTATTTCTAAAATTTTATTTTCTAGGCCATTATTTCTAAAATTTCGTTTTCTAGGCCTTCATTTCAAAATTTTGAATTTAGTTTTTTTTTAAATTCAGCATTTTATTGGTTTCGGGCCGAAATATTCTTTTCTAATACCAATTTTTAGTTTCTGAAGAAGTTGAAAAGTTTTCGTATGCTATTAGTTATAGAAATAAAAAAATATATAGAGCAAAAAACCACGGACAAAAACGAAAATAACTAATGTGCTCTAAATAGTACCCCGAAAATCAAAAAAAATGCCAACAACCACCTTTCAAAAGAATAAAGAAAAAATAATTACCATCTCGCTATTAATAAAAAAAAAATTAAACTAGAGAAAAATTAAAAAGAAGCTGAACAATAACGAACCGATGCGACACGGACGCTACCTCTGAGGAGCTCTGTCAAATTTGACAACTCTCGAGAAATATCGCTCAGCTGATGCTCGATGGCGGTGATTCGAAGCGAGAGTCCTTCTTGTGTCGAATGGACGTCATGCACCAGTTCATAGGTGTTCGAGGAGGTTTTCGCCACGTCGCCCAGGGAGACCAGGTTTTCGGCGAGTTTTCTTTGATCGCGTTTTACGCGTCGCATTCTGGAAAAAAAATTAATAGGTATACCAATAATTTTCTGAAAATTCGGAAAATCTTGAATTTTATGTTAAAATTTAAACTTTCAGTCAAAATTCAGAAGAAAATTCACAATTTCAGAATTAAAAAAAATTTGAATATAATCTGAGATTCTTAGAAAATATAATAGAAATTTCAGAATTTCAACAAATAGAAAATTGTCTGAAAATTCTGAAATTTTTGTAATTTTCTCGAAATTTTCAGCTTTTTTTCAAACTTTCAAACTTTCGGAATATCTCTGAAAATGTGAGCATTTCTGAAATTTTTTAAGAAAATGTGAAAATCAATAAAAAATCCTAAATTTGCAATTTTTAAAACAAAATTCCATTTTTTTAAAACTTTTCCGAAATTTGTCTGAAAATTCCATAATAGTCTAAAAAAAAACTAATTTTCAGAGTTTCAGGAATTTTTTTTTCGGAAATTCTGAATATACTAGATTTTAATACTTGATTTTAAAAATTCAATTTTTTTTTAATTTCAAAAAAATATGTTGGTTTTTTTCACATTTTTTCAGCTAGAAACAAGATTTTCAGAAAATTTAGAATAAAACGTGGTATACTACCTTTAAGAAGAACAAAAAAAACTTACTCATAAATTGCTAATAAAAATTTTCTCTGATGCTGTCTCACTTTTCCGAAATCACATTTATCCACCAGTTTTCGATATTTATAAATGAACCACGTTTCGCGTAGCACATTCGCTGCCGAGTGTTTAAGCTGGAAAAATTTCAGATTTCTACTTTTTTCCGAAATTCCTGGATTCCCAGTTACCTGCTTAGTCAGCTGGGTATCTTGCATGAAATTGTGCACATGTTTCTCCGCACGTGTTAGCTCCAATTTTCTGGCAATCACTGCAACAACCATCGAAGAAGCACATGTTCCCTAGAAATTCGGATTCGCCTAATTTTCGGGGCATTTCCAAAAATTCAGAACTCACCATAATACCAGTAATAACGGCCATACTCCTTCCACAATACGTCTTCGGCACAATATCACCATATCCAACAGATAAGAAAGTGATAGCAACCAGCCAAATCGAATTAATATAATCCATATCTTTCCGCTGATCAGGTGCCAAATATTCACGTTCACAAAGCCTCAAAATCCATCCAGCGATGATCCAAAGCGACGCGGTGAAGATCATAAGCATGGTTCCCGGACAAAGGGTCATCAAAGTTTTGAGAATGAACCTCGCGTTGAAATTCACACGGTTCAGGCCGGCGATACTTCGAGAGCTTGCGTCGGTGAAGAGACGCGAATGAAGGAGCATTACACGGCACATCCAGTAGAGTCGAAAGAACATCATGATCGAGAGGAAGACGTTGATTGCGTGGAGGGTTTTGCCGTGGATTCGTTCGTTCGGGTTGAAGAATTCGATGGGAATCGGGCAGAGAATGCAAACGCATACTTCGACGATTATCTGAAAAATTATTTATTTTTGAAAAAATCAGAATTTTCAGGGTAATTTTCAAATATATTCTCAAAACCTTAAATAATATTTTAGAATTAAAAAATTTCAAAATATAAAACTTTAGAAAAATTATCTAAAATTCGGAAAAATCGATATTCGGTCCAATTTTTATGATTTTTATGATTTTGGTACCATTTGGAAGCTGAAAATCTGAAAATTTCAGAAAAATACTATCAGACAAGACTGAGCTTGTCAAAATTGAATGATTTTCAGAAAAGTTATGAAATTTTAAATATTTCCGAAAAACCATTTTTGGCCCATTTTCGACAAATCATAATTTTTGGAAGAATTGCCCGATTTTTTAAGATTTGTGTACCATTTGGAAGCTGAAAATCTGAAAATTACAGAAAAATACTGTCAGACAAGTTAAGACCAGACGTTTAACGCCGCCTCGCGGCGGAAACGAAAAATCAGTGAAATAGTGGGTAAAATGAAGAGGGGGCAGAGAAAAAACGCGCTAACTTTAGGTTAAGGTAAGTACCGTAATACTACAGTAATCAGTACCAAATTTTCACAGTGACTTTACAATACTCCAAAGATGTTATCATGAAAGTCTGGTCACGATCCGACCATTTTGAAAAAAAGTGAAAAAGTACTGGAATACTGCATCTACAGTAATCCTACAGTAACCCGAGATCCAAACAGGATTTTTGTGAAGCGCTCCGAGAGGCATGACAATATCCCAAGTATGGGACAAATCGGTCGAGGGGTCAAAAAGTTATTCATGAGAAATGCTTGTACACACAGAACTATTCGCTTAGTAAGAAGAAAGATTAGTAAAAATTGAATAATTTTTAGAAAAGTTATAACATTTCTAAAATTTCAAAACAAATATTTTTGGCCCATTTTCGACAAATTATAATTTTTCAAAGAATCGCGTAATTTTTATGATTTTGGTACCGTTTGGAAGGTGAAAATCTGAAAATTTCAGAAAAAATACTGTCAAACAAGCCTAGACTTGTCAAAATCGAATAATTTTGATACTCGTGGGGGACCTAATTCGTCCAATGACCAATTTTTCATTTTTAAAAACCTCACTTGTAACATCCTCCTAAACGACAACGCCACCATCCAATCATCAGCCGCATTTGCATTCATAAACAATTGAACTTCAATAACATGAAAATAGGCAACAAATGATAACAACATCGCCGTCGTGCCAACAATAAACAATTTCAACGCTATACTAAACCCAGATCCTCGATGAATGATATGTGCAGATCGCAGCTCATTTTCAATTATCATCAGAATTATGCCCATTATTGCGAACGCTAGCGCTTTGTCGCAAACCATTCGACGACGTTCGTGCAGAATTTCTCGTTTTATTAGTCGTCCACCGCTGCAAGAAAAAACTATTTTACTCAATAAGGTTTCCTCGTGTTCGATCTTCCGCCATTACAAAAAAATTAGACTACTCAAAAAGGGTTCCCCATGTTCGATCTTCCCCAATCTCAAAATATTACAGTTTCTTACTTGTCTCAAAAATTATTTAAAGGCTTGAACTTCTCAGGTCCGATTCAAAGAGACGTTTTCTATTTTCTGATGACAAATTACAAAAGATTATGAGTTAAAATCTGAGAAAATCGATATTTTAGGCCAAAACGTTGAAGAGTGCTATTTTAAATGTGATGCGGTCGCGTTGCGGCTCACTTAAAAAAACCAGCCGTTTTATAAGCTCTAGATAACTGAATTTTTTTTTTTCAAAAAACATTTTCAATAATGTGTTAGGAAAAAAATCGAATTTATAGTTTTTTGTTAATCGCGGAAGATCGAACTTTAGTTCCGAAACCGACCAAAAAAATTTACAGTAGTATACGGTGCTAATGAATGCAACTGGGATGAAAATAGACGTTATACTCATTCCAAATCTGTTTTTAGAACTTTCTGAAGCCAAGTAGAAGCCGAGAAAATGAGCTTCAAAACAATGGCCTAGAAAAAGTTTTAACCTGGCCGAACTTTTTCCCATGAGCTCTTTTTGTGTGTTAAGTTGATGTATATTTATGGAAAAGCCTTTAATTACTTTAATTTAACTTAGGATTTCGCATTTTTCTGGATTCTTAAGGTAGCAATGCCCGCGGATTAGTTTTCGACAACTTTTTCTAGGCCATTGTTTTGAAGCTCATTTTCTCGGCTTCTACGTGGTTTTAGAAAATTTTAAAAACAAATTTGGAATGAGTATAAATTCAATATTCATCACAGGTACATTAAAAAAAATAAGTACCTGTTCTCATCTTTATCATCCATCAACGGTATCGTTGAATCATCACCTCCTCCTTTTCCTCCGCCAGCTTCCAGATCATTCGAATACGCAATCGATACCGATTTCCGAGATGCTGTTTCTCCTGAAAATCACATCATTATCTCTGTTTAAAAAAAAATTTTCATTAGGATGCAATTTCAAAAATCTCTCACTATCACAAGAAATCCATGATAATCCTTGCGGCCCTAGAATTCGTCTTAAAAGTGCCTGTTCCCTTGATGGTAAATAAGCCATGCTCATTCTTCTTCCACCATTTGACAACTCCAAATCGGGGTCAAAGTTGCGAAACATCGATTCAGAATTGGATCTTTGTTTCACGTCGGCGAGTCTCCAGCGGGATGGATCTCTTCGTAGTGAGGTCGTGGGACAACCATAGGTTATCGGAGCATGGGGTCCGGAACCATGGTAAGCAAATACGGGTGTTCCATTGGCTGTCAGTGCGACATGTCCATTGTTATGATGAGGTAGGGACGCTCCACTATAGCTATATTTCCCAATACCCCATCCACCGGACCTCAACCGATTCGGTCGCTCAAAAATATGAAAACTCTCCGACGCTGAGACACACGAGCTCTTCGGTGTCGGCGTCGGACTTGGCGGCACATCGAACGATAACTGTTTCGGCGCTGACGTCAATCTCGGAGCCCTCAAAATCGATTTCGGTGGATGAAGCCCGTGTGCTTCGGACCCATCGTCTGATGACGCTTGAAGCATCGGAAGATTCGACGCCGAGTGGGCGGAGCGTAACGGTAGCTCGTGATGTGCGATCGAGTGGCTTCTGGATGTTAATTGCAGCTGCTGGGTTGATGGTGACAGTTTTGTGAAAAATGGTGGTGAGATTTCGAACAGAATTCTTTTTCTTTTGGTTCTGAAGAGTGGTATATGAGAGTATAAGACTTTTAAGAAGTTAAAAAGAGTGTAGATATAATTTTTGAAGTCAAAATACAAATGCAAAAAAATTTCAAAGCATATGGAATCGAACCCCTGACCTTCCGAATGGTAGGCAAAAGTGTTAACCAGAACTTTGCCGAATACTGGTTGTACGGCGGCTAATTATGGTAAACACTTCAGCGACGCGCGATTTTTTCAAAACTTGTCAAAATCCAAAAAAAAAAAGAATTTTTATTCCTTTTTATCGTTTTTGCGCAAAAAAAATCCTAAACACACAATTTTACTGCATTTCTAAAATTCTCTGCTCGGAGGAAATTGGATAAAAATTCTGCAGATGCAAAATGACGCATTTGAGTTATATTTGCAGGGGAAATAATGAAATTAAAGTGAATTTGAAAGAACGATGAAATTGACCTAGGCTTTTCCTAGTCTATCGTTTTAAAATTAATGACTTCGAAACCGTTTATAACTCAATTATTAGGCTTCAACTTCAAAGAAAATAAAACTAGCTAACTAACTACGAAATGATACGAAAAACGAAAAACGCAAAATAAAGTTGGGGTTTGCTGAAAAAAAGCGCAAAGTGAGAATGCTGGTGAGGTCTACTACATCCTCTAACATGTATAATATCTAATATATATCCTGCGCCTCGTGCCGCTTAATTTATATAGGCTTAAACTACCAAATGTGTCTTATAATTAATGTTTTCGTCGGCATTTATTTTCTCTCTGCTTTCTACATTATATTTGAGCTTATTTTTCTTTAGCCGAGTTCTAGATTTTCAAATATCCGGATTAAATGCCATATTTTTCAAAATTGTTATTTTTATAACATTGCTATTTTAAAAAAGTCCACGTCTACCCCACTTTGCACTTCGCGCTGCCTTTATATTTGCCCTAAGCACCACTCGACCTCATGTCCGCAGTGGCTTTTTGGATAAAGCGTTCGCCTAGAAATCTAAAGGTCACGAGTTCGATTCCCCCACGCATTTAAACTTTTTTGCCATTTTTTTAAATTGGTTATTGGACTCCTAATAGGCAAAAAAAACACAAAAAAGTGAAAAAGGAGAAGAAAAAAGTGTCATTTGCAGCCATTTAGTACCTAGAATGCTCAAAAATAAATGTTTTCTATCCAATTGAGGGAAGAAAGACAAGAAGTTAGGAGAAGCAAAAAAAACGAGTCAAACATCGAAATTCAATTTATTCCGTTTTCTTTTTCGGCGAAGGTAGAAACAAGGAATTTGTCGAAGAAAAAATGAAATCCCCTCAATTATAATCGGCTTTATTGGGGGGGGGGGGGGGGGGATTTAAAAAATACTCAAAAGTGCTATTGGAACATTTAAAATTGGCCAAACACTTTAGTTGACCACAAATCTTTATGACAAAAAAAAATCTATAGAAATTTCGAATAAAAAAAAAGTGGGAACATTTTTCGCGGAACAATTTTTGCCACTTGGTTTCACATGTAATAGCCGTACTTACGAATATTCTCGAAATTTAAGAGCATGTGATTTCAAAGAAAAATGGGGGATTTGAGTCATGAAAATTGCATTTTATTTTGAGTTAAGAGGTGTTTTCAGGAAAAAATACTTTACTTGAAATATGGAGGATAGCGTAGTTGCTGAAAAACAATTTGATAAAATTACAATTTCCTTAAATTCTAATAGAGCGCACTTGCTTTTGACAACGAAAAACGGTAGAAATTCGAGAGACGCAGACAGATAGGGAAGCAAGTACGCTCTAATAAAATTTAAGGAAATTGTAATTTAAAATCAAATTGCATTTTCATTAAATTGTTTTTTCAGCAACTGGCCTATCCTCGAAATATGTGAAAACAAAATAAACTCGTAATTTTTAGATGATTATAAATTTTTTGTAAATTCTTCAATTTTTAAGAGATGTAGACCATTTTGAAGGTAAAATTGTGAAAATTTAGAATTTTTGCATCAAAATGAACCAAAAACTATTAAAAATGTTCAAAATTTAGAAAACTTGAAGAGTCCCAAAAAATTGAATATTCTAAAAAAAAATCACAATTTTCAGACGAATGTACCTTATTTTGAAAATTCTTAAATTTTAAAGTTGTTTAGTCCATTTTAAAGCTGAAAATCTGAAAATTTAGAATTTTTAAATCAAAATAAGTCAAAAGTTGTAAAAAATGTTCAAATTTTAGAAAACTTGCAGAGTCCCAAAAAAATCGAAATTTCCAAAAAAAATATTCATACGTTTCATATGAGAGTAATTTTTTTGAAAATTGTTCAATTTTCATGAAATTTATACCATTCTAAAGCTGAAAATCTCAAAATTTAGAATTTTTACATCAAAATAAACCAAAAGTTGTAAAAAATGTTCAAAATTTTAGAAAACTTGTAGAGTTCCAAAAAAAATCCTAATTTTCAAATTATCATAACTTTTTTTAAAAATTATTCAATTTTCATGACATTTATACCATTTTAAAGCTGAGAATCTGAAAATTCAGATTTTTAGCATCAAAAGAAACCAAAAATTATAAAAAACGATTAAATTTTAGAAAAGTTAGAGAGTCTCAAAAAATCGAAATTTTCAGATGAGTTCAAATTTTTATCCGGAAAAAGCTTAATGCAAATTAGAATTAGCGCGGCATTTTCTGAAAAATCGACCAAAACATACCAGACCCTAAAAATGACGTGGCATTTCATTTCCTCCCCTCAGAGATCGAACGAAAAATTCAAGAAATTAAAATCAAAGCCAGAAAAAGACACGTATCATGCCTTAGTTGATGATGAAGCTTCATCATTCCAATTAGAGAGAGAGGGAGGGAGGCTGGTTGTTGAAACGGAAATGCGAAATAATCTTCTTTTCCAATTTCGAAAAAAAAACACACAATTTTTATAAAATATGTGTCATCGCAAGAGCGCACTTTTAAAACGAACACTTTTAGATTGATTTTTATTTTTTGACTAAGAAAAAATGATCCAAGAATGAGGAAAAATATGAAAAATTGTGGAAAAAAAGAATCGTTTTCATTATTAAGGGGTATCCAATTTCTTCACATTCAGCAAATGTGAAGAAATATCCATGTTTTCTTATGCTTAATGCGTTTTATTTTAATATTTCTCTAGAGAGATTCTAGAAATGGGGAAATTTTCGAGGAAACCATAAAAATCGAGTTAAAAATGTTGTTAAGATGCTCTAAAGCGGGGGGATGAATTCAAAAACCAAAATATTCCAAAAAAATCGAGGCGGGTGAATTGCGGGAGGATTATAATGCCTCAAAATTGCTGAAACTTGCTCTCAACCTTCATCACGTACCCACGAGTCGGGGGGGTGAATTTAAATCCAAGAAAATGTCAAAGGAATTGATGCGGGTGAATTGCGGGAGAATTAAAATTCCTGAAAACTGCTGGAATTTCCACAAAATGGCGTGAAGACTATGAGGATGAATTTAAAACATTTAAAAACCTGCGAAAAACGACGCGGGTGAATAGCGGGACAATGGATGTATCAAAAACCCGCAAAATGTTGAAAATAAATTGCGGAACCTTAAAAAAAGTGTCAAATTTCACAAAAAAAACATAGACATATACATATATTCTCAAATTATGAATATTTGAGCATGTTGTTTTTCACCAAATACATGTCTTACGTCTTTCAATCCTGTGTACTTTATATATATTTTGCTCATTGATGATTTATAGCAAACAATAAGCATTGTAAAGCCAACCATGAATATTATTTTGTTGAACAATAGGGCCCAAATCCCAAGCTTTTTTGTGGAATTCAATGGAAATTGCATCCTTCAGAAAATCAAACGAGAAATGCATTCTACCGAACTACCGTAAGAACGAAAACAAGTTTAGTCATTTTTTGAGAAATTCACAATTTTTAAAAACGGTATGTACCTTTAAAGGATTACGGTAGTTCAATAGATCGTTACTTAATTCTGAAAGTCTTCCCTACCTCCATTACACGCGGCCATAACATCTGCATGTGTTCCACTCAACGACAACTTCCCCTCCATACTAACATCGGCGGTGTGCATTCGTCGCAATGATCCTAACCTCGAGATTTGTGTCGATGATTGTGAATTGTGAATAATGGTTTTCTGGAAGCACACACCTTTTATTGCGGGGGATGGTTCCCTTCCCATTAAAGACATTTTTGGGAATTCCCATCGAAAAAGTCGATCAAAAATCAAAAATCGTTCAGAAATCAATCAGTCTCGATTACCTTCGGTGTATGGTTGCCGCCATTGAGAAATGGTCGTAGTGACGGTCCGAGTCCGTTCATTCGCATCCAATTCATTGAAATCTGCAAAATTTGAGGAATTATTTGGTGGTCTCGAAATCAAAAATCTTAGAATATGGCCTAGAAAGCCAAAATCTTAGAATATGGCCTAGAAGGCTAAGATCTTAGAATATGGCCTAGAAATCCAATACCTTAGAATATGGCCTAGAAAGCCAAAATCTTAGAATATGGCCTAGAAGGCTAAGATCTTAGAATATGGCCTAGAAATCCAATACCTTAGAAAATGTCATAGAAATTCAAAATCTTAGAAAATGGCCTAGAAATCCAAAATCTTAGAAAATGGTCTAGAAACCCAAAATCTTAGAATATGGCCAAGAAACCCAAAATCTTAGAGTATGGCCTAGAAATCCAAAATCTTAGAATATGGCCTAGAAATCCAAAATCTTAGATAACAATCTTAGAAAATGTCATAGAAATCCAAAATATTAGAAAATAGCCTAGAAACCCGAAATCTTAGAAAATGGCCTAGAAACCCGAAATCTTAGAAAATGGCCTAGAAACCCGAAATCTTAGAATATGGCCTAGAAATCCAAAATCTTAGAATATGGCCTTGAACCCCAAATTTCTCGAAAAAATGACCTAGAAACCCAAATCTTAAAAACCGTAACCCAAATTTCCCCCCTAATAACCAACTTCATCATAATCCACCGGCTTTTTCCGCCTCTCCCTCAGCTCTCTCGCGTTTTTCAGAGATCTTGCTCGAATTTCGGCACTTAAATACATTATTTTTTCTGAAAAATCGAAATTTCAGACAAATTTTCGTGGAAAATAAAGTAAATGGAAAATAAAATGTGAAATGAGCACCACGAATTCGAAAATAACCCAAGAAATTTGATAGTTTCTGGAAAGAAAAATTGTCTGTATCGATGACAAATTTTTCCATAAATTATTTAAAATTCGTAAAAAAAATAGGGAAAAATTTGTTTTGCCAAAAAAACAAATACAGAAGAAGCTTCCCATTGTCATCCTTTTTAATATTATTATGATGTCTCAGGAATATTTTTGTCTGAGAATTGTTTGTCTCGTCCTTTTTACTTCTTTTCAT
Organism: Caenorhabditis virilis; assembly: GCA_964036255.1. Lineage (NCBI taxonomy): Eukaryota > Metazoa > Nematoda > Chromadorea > Rhabditida > Rhabditidae > Caenorhabditis > Caenorhabditis virilis. The sequence goes on along the minus strand of OZ038415.1, from coordinate 17,986,266 downwards.
TGTTCTTTATTCTTCACATTCCTTATTTTCTGAATAATTTTTGGTAGATTTGAAGTTTTGAAATGTGGATTTCCGGATCATTTTTTCAGAAATTTGGGTTTCTAGGCCATAATTTGAGAAAATGTAGGTTTCTAGGCCATAATTAGAGATATTTTGGGTTTCAAGGCAATATTTCGAGAAATTTGGGATGATAAGTCATTTTTTAAAAATAAATTTGGATTTCTAGGCCATATTTTGAGAAATTTGGGTTATTTATGCCGCTGGGTCATTTTTGAGGAATTTGGATTTTGCTAGGTCATTTTTAAGAAATTTGTGTTTCTAGGCCATTATTATTATTTGGGTTTTTAGGCCGCTGGGTCATTTTTGAGGAATTTGCGTTGCTAGGTCATTTTTTAAGAAATTCGGGTTTCGAGGCCATATTTTGGGAAATTTTGGGAATTTGGTTTTCTAGGCCATTTCCGGAGAATTTTGGTTTTCTAGGCCATGTCCGGAGAATTTTGGTTTTCTAGGCCATGTCCGGAGAATTTTGGTTTTCCAGGCCATGTTTGAAAGATTAATTTTTCAGACTATAACTTTTCAGCCAATAGACCAAATTTAATGATTTATTTAATTTGTAAAGCCCAAGTTTTGAACTCTATAGAAAAACTTGGAATATCTGAAAAAATAGAATATTTAAATTATTATTTTTTAATAACCAATCAAATTTTGAGCTACAGGTTGAATAGGTAGAGTACGAAGTACAGTTTTCTATGCCGCAATTAGAGAAATTTGGGTTTCTAGATCTTTCTTGAAAATTTAGGTTTCTAGACCATACTTTACAGTTTTGGATTTCTAGGCCATATTTTAAGAAAAATTGAAAATAAATCTGATTCTAACCTGAGCCACATCCTGATTCGAATCAAAAGAAGACTGCGGAGACCTTCCACCAAGCGTCGGATACCCTTTCCCATTGCTTACACCCGCACTACTGTACCCATTGCCTCCAGCACATGCGAATGCGGCGGTCGCTGGCGTCGCCGTCACCGATGTGGATCCTCCCGATATCCCCGCTCTTCGCTTCCTCTGTTGTCGATACTGAAAATTAAAAATATTTCATTTGGAAATGTGCAAACTAGAATTTCTGCTCAAAGAGCCCAACCAAAGCCGTCTCATCTAGACTGTACATGTGCTGAAGCATCGGCGACGCTGTCATTTTCGAAACTTCTTGAAAAAGTTGAGAAATATATTTTTATTAAAAGTATTCGGGGAAAGAAGGTCAAGAGAAATACGAACTGAGCCAAAAAAAGAATTTGTGTGGAGGTTTCTGGTCTCATTTGAAATTTATGAGTTTATGTTTGGACCCTTCGAAAAATGACAGAATGGAATGAAACGTCAATTTACTGGTCTTGGAACTTCAATTTTCGGATCTTGGAAACAGAATTAGTGTATCCAACTATAGTTTGAAAAAATGAGAAAAAAATGAATTTAAAAAAGACGGCGAATTTCGGACCATTTTCTCAAAAGTCGATTTTTGGACTATTTCGAAGCAGAATTGAAGCACAATTTAAGAATTTTTAAGGCAAATTTTTGATATTTTCAAAATCGTGAGAACTTCAAGATTATTTTTAAACCAAACACGGCTAGTTTCTGAACATTTTGAGACCAAACTCGGCCATTTTCGAGCACGTTAAAAAATACAAGTTTTTGAACAAGTTAAGCACTTTCAGGCAAAAAATCATAGTTTTCAGGATCCTGAAAAATCCAAGATTATTTAAATACCAAATAAGACTAATTTCTGAGCATTTAGGCTTCGAAATTAGTTATTTTTTCAAGTTAATCCGCAAAAAAATGGTAGGTCTGAAAAGGTCAAATTTCAGAAAAATTCTAGAAGTTTTTCACAAAAAATATACCGTTTTGAAGCCCTTTTTTTAGCACGTTCTCTTATAACTCAAAATAAATCATTAAAATTTTAAAAATCATGGGAATTTCTAGATTATTTTGATACTAAAAATGGTCAGTTTCTGGACATTTGAGGGCCTAGTTTGAGGCCTTTTTGGACCCTTTCCAACAATGTACGACTGACTTGGAGCCAATTTTCAGCCTAATTCCAGCATTTTCATACAGAAATTCTTAGATTTTTAGAATCCCGAAAAATTCCCCATTATTTTGATACCAAACACCACAAAATTCTGAGCACTTTGGAGTAAAACTCGGTATCTTGCAAAAATCCGATTTTCAGACAATTCTCAGCTCTTTCAGACAGTAATTCTAGGATTTTCAGAATCTTGAGAAATTCAAGACTATTTTGATACCAAATTTGACTAGTGCCTGAATATCGTGACCGAAATTTTGCACTTTTTGAGAATTTGAAAATCCATTTTATTTCAAAAACAAATTCCGTTCTAAAAAAGAAAAACAAAAAGTACATTTTCTTGACTTTACAAAAAACGTATTTCAAAAAAAAAAAAAATAAGGGGCCCTTTTTCCGAACACGAATTCCCTTAGGTTTATGCTCTTTTGGGACATTTTTTGACAGAGCCAAAAAAAAAGTTGAAAGAAACCTTGGAGAGGGGGGCCGGATGTATTTAGATCCTACACAAAGAACCGAAAAATGAATGAAGTATCTTGTTTTTTGAACATTTATCTATCAATAGCAACAGAAAAAAAAAATTTCTGACACCAACAATGACGAATTGTTCGAAGGGGAAAAAAGTGTTTGTTTCAAAAGGTTTCAACGACCAAAAATAGTCAGCAAAAAAATTGACATGGCGACTCGAATCTGAATTTTTAATCTTGTCTTATTTGGTGTTCTAGAAATGACGTGGCATGTTTTAATGACGCTTCAATTTTTAATTTTATTCTCGAAAAACAATCATTAAATTCATTAAAATAGTGGAAAATTATCAATAGAAAACGGGCATCATAGCAAGAAAAATAAGCATTTTTAAGCATGTTTTTACGCTCATTTTAACAATTTTCGAACCCAATTTTTGTAATTCTACAGAGTCCGGAAGTTATTTTAATACTAAACATGACCATTTTCTGAGCGTTTTGACACCAAATTTGGTACTTTTCGAAACAACTTCCAAAAATCGTAGTGCTACCACTTTAAAGCCTCATTTCAGCACATTTTCAGAACTTTCAGCCAAAATTTTCGAAATTTTCATAATATTGAAAATTTCAAGATTATTTTTATACCAAACATGACTATTTTTGAATCTTGAACGTTTCCTTTAATCAAGTTTCTGTAATTTTGTAAGCTCCCTTCAAAAAATTGCAGATTTTTTAAAGGGATGTTTTTTTGACCCCCAATTTCAGCAAATTTTCAAACTGTTTCAGCAAAATTTCTAGCAATTTTAGAATCTTCAGAATTTCAGCATTATTTTAATACCAAATGCGACAAATTTTGAAAATTTCGTCACCAGAATAGAGCGATTTTCCGAGTAGGTTTCGAAAAACAGGTGCATGGCTGAAAATACTGTTTTGTCGTGTTTCGAGGCCAAATTTAAGCAACTTTTTAAAGGTTTTAAGAACATGTTTTTAGGTTTCCAGAATCCTTAGAATTTCAAGATTATTTAGATACCAAACACCATAACATTCTGAACATTTGGAACCGAGTTCGGGACATTTTTGACTAAAAACAATAAAAAAATCATAGTATAGGTCTACTTCTGCTCTGCATTTCAGTACATTTTCAAAATGTTTCAGCGAAATTTCTAGAAATTTCAGAATCTTCAGAATTTCAGCATTATATAGATACCAAACACGACAATTTTTGAAAATTTCGTCACCAAAATTGAGCAATTTTCCGAGTAGGTTTCGAGAAACAGTGCATGGCTGAAAATATTTTTGGGTTGTGTTTCGATACCAAATTTAAGCAACTTTTTTAAGGTTTTAAGGAAAATTTCTTAGATTTTCAGAATCTTTAGAATTTCAAGATTATTTTGATACCAAACACTATAACATTCTGAACATTTAGAACCGAGTTTGGGCCATTTTTGACTAACCATTAATTTTTAAAAATTCATAGTAGGCCTACTTCGGCTCCGAATTTCAGTACATTTTCAGCATTTTGCAGCTCTAATTTTGGCATTTTCAGAATCTACGGAACTTCAAGATTACTTTAATACCAAACTTGACTAATTTCTGAAAACGTTAATCTAAATTTCGTGTGTTCCAAAATTATGAAAATTTTTTTTTGAAAATTTAATTTTTTTAAAATTTCGAATGAATTTCTCAAATCAAATGACGTGGCAGACATTAAGTACAACACATGAAATTTTGGCAAAACATTGGTCATACAAAATGATAATAAAATCCACTGGAATACAAAATGTGTCTAGAAAAATGCTAACAAAAATGAAATTCGATGCACCGCAAAATTTATTCAACAGAAACCTAATATTCCGTTAACCTCCAAAAAGTGTTCAAAATGTTCATGACGTGGCGAAATTCCAAAAAAAAAATACCAAAACAACTTCCAGATAATAAACAAAAATAGGAAGATGTCTGAAAGGAAGCTTTTAAAAAAAAGTTGGACAAAAAATAATGAGACGAACCATGCAATAAAAAAAGGGGAAGGAAAACCGAGTTACTGAAAAGAAAAGCATCATCACTATTATTTTTTTGGAAGCTGTTCGCTGGCACGGGAAATGGGTTTTCTCTCCTCTTTTTTTTCGCATTTTTTTTTCGTGGTATCAATTTTTTGACAATTTCCGTTTATCAGATTCGAAAATTTTTGATAGGAATTTGGAAGGATACCTTTTGTGGCAATTTCTGCAAATTTCAGAAAAATTGAACATTTTTCAGAAAAGCTAATTCTATTTTTCTGTAAATATTAAAAAAAAATAATAGCCAGAGAAGTTCTTAATATTGATCGATTTCTGGTCTATAAATTTTAGAAATTTTTCAAGAAATTTCGGATTTTCAAAAAAATTTCAAAAAGTTTAATAATTTTGAAGAATGTTAAAATTTTCAGAAATTAGTCATGTTTGGTATCAAAATAATCTTGAAGTTCTGTAGATTATGAAAATTTTAAAATTATTGCTGGAAAATGCTGAAAATGTACTAAAATTCGGAGCCGAAGTACTATGAGTTTTAAAAAATTATTTAAAAATTAGATTTTCAAAAAAATTTCAAAAAGTTTAATAATTTTGGAGCACGTTAATGTTTTCAGAAATTAGTCATGTTTGGTATCAAAATAATCTTGAAATTCTCAAGATTCTGAAAATTTAAAAATTATTACTGGAAATCGCAGAAAATGTGCTGAAATTCGGAGCCAAAGTAGGCCTACAATGAGTTTTAAAAAATGATTAAAAAATCAGATTTTCAAAAAAACATTTCATAATTTTGGAACACACGAAATTTATTTTAAACTTTTCAGAAATCAGTCGTGATTGGTATCAAAATAATCTTGAAATTCTGCAGATTCTGAAAATTTAAAAATTATTGCTGGAAAATGCTGGAAATGTACTGCATTTCGGAGCCAAAATAGGCCTACTATAAGTTAAAAAAAAATAATAATGATTAGTCAAAAATGACCCAAAATTGGTTTCAAATGTTCACAAGACTACAGTGTTTGGTTTCAAAATAATCTTGAAATTCTAAAGATTCTGAAAATCGATGAAATATTTTTTAAAACCTTCGAAAAGTTGCTTAAATTTGGCCTCGAAACGCGGCCCAACTGTATTTTCACCAATGCACTGTTTTTCGAAACCTACTCGGAAAATCGCTCAATTTCGGTGACTAAATTTTCAAAACTTATCGTGTTTGGTATCTAAATAATGCTGAAAATCTGAAGATTCTGAAATTCTCAGAAATTTTGCTGAAACAGTCCAAAAATGTACTGAAAATATGGTTAAACCTACGATTTCTTTAAAAAGTGCTAAAAATTAACTATAGGTCTGTCAGATTTGAAAATTGGTCCCTAGAAATTGTGAAGGATAATTTTTTTAGTATTCCTTGAAAATTTCAGTAGGAATTGAAGTATTTTCAAAAAAATTTGATTCTATTTTTCGAGAACCAAAAAATTTTTTAAAGAATTCAGAAAAAAACCTTCCAACCGAAAAACAAATTATGAGAAAAATATTTTGTTTTCCTGATTCCAAAAAAAAATCCTCTCTTCAATTATCTTTTCTTCTCAAAAATTTTTCGGGCTCGTGAGAAAAAAGTATGACAATGCATGTGCCAAAAAATCGAAATTTTTTCGACAAGTGTCAGGGAAAAAAAACACTTTTTGGTATTTAGGAAAACACTTTTGACGAGGAAAAATATATTTCAAAAATTACTGAGGAAATTATTGATCTTTGAGAATTTTTCTCAAAAACAAAAAAAACTGAACATTTCAGAATGAAAATAGCTTATTGAACATCGTCATATAAATATTTTTGGTCAGAAGCCTCGAAAATAAATAAAAAAATTAATGGAGAGAACGCTACATTATTAATCACGAAGCTTTTTTCTGCCAAAAATGTGGGCATTTTGTTCATTAAAAGTCAATGAGGAAAAATGGGAATGGAGTCAAGTTTTCTGAAAATTTTTGGAAATTTTTAAGAAAAATGTGTTTCACAATTCCTATTGACAAATTTTGAAAATTTGGAAAAAATGGCCACAAATTTTAGAAATCAAATTAATCAATATGAAAATTAAATTTTTCATATATTTTTAGAAAAATCTAATCAAATTTTCAGAAATTATTACGAACATTTTCATACACAATGCCTATTGACAAATTGTTGAATCTGATAGACCAAATTTTGAAAATTTCAAATTTTAGAACTGAAAAAAAAATTGTAGATCGACTTTGACCAAAAATTTCATTACATTTTCAAACTGTTTCGGCAAAATTTCTAGCAATTTCAGAATCTTCAAAATTTCAGCATTATTTATATACCAAACACGACAAATTTTGAAAATTTCGTCACCAAAATTGAGGCATTTTCCGAGAAGGTTTCATAAAATGGCTGAAAATAAAGTTGGGCTGTTTTCGAGGCCAAATTTAAGCAACTTTTCGAAGGTTTTAAGAACTATTTCATTGATTTACAGAATATTTAGAATTTCACGATTATTTTGATACCAAACACAATAACATCAATTTGAAAATTAAGAAATTCCTTAGCTTTGAGAATGAAAATAAGAATTTTGATACATTTTCAGCAAACTTAATTCAATTTTTCTGAAAATTTTAAAAACCCGTGGTAAAACTGCTCTTCACAGTTGCTATTAACAAGTTTTGGATTCTGGCAGATTCTGAAAATCTGAGAAATTTTTCCTAAAACGTTTGAAAAGTTGCTTAAATATGCTCCCGAAGTAGGCCTACTATAACTTTTTCTTTGAGTAATTATTAGTCAAAATTACCAAAAATTCATTCCAAATGTTCAGAATGTTATTGTGTTTGGTATCAAAATAATCTATAAATTCTAAAGATTCTGAAAATCTATGAAATATTTCTTTAAACTTTCGAAAATTTGTTTAAATTTGGCCTCGAAACACGGCCCAACTTTATTTTCAGCCATGTACTGTTTTTCGAAACCTACTCTGAAAATCGCTCAATTTTGTTGACGAAATTGTCAAAATTTGTCGTGTTTGGTATCTAAATAATGCTGAAATTCTGAAGATTCGGAAATTTCTAGCAATTTTCAAAAAATTAGCTATATTTTGAGCCAGAAAATGAGGAATGTGATGCATTTTCAGAAAAATTGAGAGAACTTTTCTAAAAATCCCAGAAATTTTTTCCAAAATTTTCAGAGATCCTTGATAAAACTGTTCTTCGCAGTTTTTATTGACAAATTTTTTAATCTCACAGACCAAATGTTAAAAATCTCAAATTTCAAAAAATGGCCCATAAATTAAAGAAATCAATCAATAGAAAATGTACATTTGCTATATTTGAGAGCCTGAACATAAGAATTGTGATACATTTTCAGAACAATTGAAAAAAAAACTTCTGAAAGCGTTTTTCTAGAAATTTGTCAATTTTTCAATTTTTTCTAAAATTTTTCAATTTCCCTAAAATTTTCAGAAATTATTGACAAAGTTGTCCTGCAAAATTTCTATTGACAATTTTTAAAAAAAATCTGACAGACCAAATTTTAAAAATTTCAGAAAAAAATGGTCTATAACCTTTAGAAATCTCTCTCAATAGAAAATTATTAAGAAATTCGAATTCCCCTTGCAACAATTTGATCCTGAAGCCCTTCGGAAAAAAATCCCTCCCCCCCCCCCCTTCAATCATAAAACAAGAACGTCTGCAAAGTGCTTGAAAACAAGCCCCCTTCAAAAAAAATAAAAATATCGCGTGACCGTTTGATGCAAGTCCAAAAAAATTCTGATTATTTTTTCATCTCTGCATAACTTTTTTCGACGACATCCATGTTTCGATGATGTGACGAGAAAACATTTTTGCAGAACCGATTTTTGAAATTCGCGCAACAAAAAAAATAAGAAAAGTAAAACAAAAACTAACCGCATTATCGATATCATTACATGATGAGAACAAATCGTCACTTGAAGCTGATGGTCGATCGTCGAATGAGTGTCGCATCGAATTTCCTGGAAAACAAAAAATCAATAAATAGCTTTTTGCAAAAATCTCCCAAATTTTGAACCATTTTAGAGCAGTAGATTATAATTTTCCGAAACTTGGAATTTCAAGCGGATTTCCAGAGTTTTCAAGCCAAATTTCTGACACTTTTAGAGAATCTCAAGAATTGAAAGAGTAAACTGAAATTTTCGCAAAGTACACTTTTTGCAACAATTTCTGAAATTTTTAGAAAAATTGTATCAATTTTGCTGAAATTTTTTTAAAATTTCCAATTTTAGGCTGTAATTGTGGCCAGGGAATTTCTTAATATTTTCTATTGATTAGATTTCTAAAATTTATAGACCTTTTTTTGTAATTTTCAAATTTTTGGGTGTCAGATTCAAGAATTATTCTAAAGAATCTGAAAATTTCAAAAAAATATAAACACTTTCAGAAAATTTGATTCGATTTTTCTGAAAATGTGCCAAAATTTCCGGTTTTATGCTCAATATGTGAGGGAAATATTTTCTATTGATTGATTTCGAGAAATTTCCAAAATTTGGCATGTCATAATCAAAAACTTGTTAATAGGAGCTTTGAAGAACATTTTTATCACGAATTTTTAAAATTTTCAGAAAAATTGAATCAACTTTGCTGAAAATCTATCAAAATTCTTATTTTCAAGCTCAAAATATAGCCAAGGAATTTCTTAATTCAGATTTAAAAATTAGACAATAGAAATTGTGAATGAAAATTTTTGTAAAAATTTCTGAAAATTTGATTAGTTTTTTCTGAAAATATACAAAAAATTCTAATTTCTGGTCCACGACTTATATTTATCGATTAATAAAATGTATATACTATTTTAAATTTCACAAATTTCAAAATTGGACAATAGGAATTGCTAAGAACACTTTTGTCAACATTATCTGAAAGTTTCAAAAAAATTGAATCGATTTGCTATTTAAAATTGTTTTTTTACAATTTCTAGTTTCAGGCTCTTATTGTGATCAGGGAATTTCTTAATATTTTCTATTGATCGATTTCTAAAATTTATAAATCATTTTTCTGAAATTCGAAATTTTTAAAAATCGGTCTATCAGATTCTAAAATTTATAGACAATAGGGATTGCGAAATATACTTTTTGTAACAATTCCCGAAAATTTCAGAAAAATGGAAACATTTCTAGAATATTTTATACGATTTTTTTGAAATTGACTTTTATGGGACTAATTTTGAAAAATAAAAAAAACAAGGATATTGGAAAAAGCCTCCCTCTTGTGGAAGATTTTTTGCCGACCGTAATCAACTGCCGTGGCGAGACACTACGCTTTCGCAGACGACATGTTCCTTTAAAATCAAGCCACTTGTTAAAGGGACATGTGTTTTCATTTTTTTTAATGTCTCGCCACGATTTGCGGAGTACTGTAGGAGGGAACACAAGCTTAAAGGAGGGCTTTACGGAGCTAATGACAGCGTCTGGGATGAAAATAGACTTCATACTCATTCCAAACCAGTTTTTAAAATTTTCTAAAACCACCTAGAAGCCGAGAAAACTCGCCTCAAAACAATGGTCTAGAAAAAGCTTCGGAAACTAGTCCCCGTTTAATATTACATGAATAATCCCTAAAAAATAAAAATAAAAAGTTTTAAAAAACTGAATTAAGCATTTCTCAGAAATATTCATTAATATAAACCTCATAGGAAAAAGTTCGGCCAGGTTTACACTTTTTCTAGGCCATTGTTTCGAAGCCTATTTTCTCGGCTTCTAGCTGGTTTTAGAAAATTTTAAAAACAGATTTGGAATGAGAATGAAGTATATTTTCATTTAAGTTACAATTATTAGCTCCATAAAGCCCTACTTTAAGGTTTTTTCTTTCTTTTTCCAGTACTTTACGTTGTTCTAAAATTTTTCAAAATTAGTTCCCACACATTTTTGCCAAGAATCTCCGAAATTATCTCACGTCACTCTATTCTCACATGTCTTTAAAGCAAAAGGTGTCCATATAAAAAAAAATCGAGTAAAAAACCGAGATAAAGCAAAAAAAAAGGGGGGGGGGGAGAGAAAATTAATTTTCAGAGCAACAAAAAATGTGTTTTGCTTTTTTATTCGAAAACAAAAAAAAAGAAACAGAATTTTTCAGCTGCTTAGAAAACGGTAGTTCTTTTTCCGTTTTTTTTCCTTCCCAGAACATTATCTCTCAAGGTCATAAAAATTCACGGAACATGCTGGAAAAATCTCAAGAATTCATACGCACTTGAGAAAATAAATAAATCGAGGGGGGGGGGGGGACTCTTGAAGGAAATGCGAACTTTTTATGCACCCCCTCATCTTAAAATTGATAATTTATTGATAAATTTTATTTACGCCATTTAAATCCATCTAGTTTCAAATTCTGATGTCAATTTTCAAAATTTTGAAAATTGTTGAAATTTTTTTTGCTTTTGACTTTTGACCTACTGAAAAAATTGCAAAAAATCCTTTAAAAAAATGGTCCAGACAAATTTTTTATGCGCGTTTTTATAGGCTTACCCCGAAAAAGAAACGCTAAACAAATGAGCTTTTTCGGATTGAATTTTCAATTAGAAAAAAAAGAAATTTCAGACGTTCATTAGGGGGTGCTAGAATATTTGATTATATGCTGGAAAACACAAATATTGGGAGATCCCGCATTTTAAAGAGGCGTTTTTTTTTAAAGCTGAAGATATCGATTTTCGCAGCTGAATTTCCTGTCTGACCAAAGTAAATATATGTATTTTTGAATAATATGAAAATTTGTGAATTCGTGGAATTTGGAGTCGAAATTTCAATTTTTTTAGAAAAATAATTCTCGCTGAAATTATCGATTTTAAAATGCTGAAAATTTGAAAAAAAAATGAATTTTTATTTTATTCAAAAAACTGAAATACGGCAAAAAATATAATATTTTTATGAATTTCAGAAATTCTTTACTTTGAGTCAATTTTCTGAGAATTCAGAATCTTCTGAACAATTTTAATCGATTTCATTTTTCCGGAAGTTCAAAAAAACTTGAAAATCGCTGAAATTCAGATATTTTTCAAGTTGGAATTAGTACTTAAAATACTTCTTTTATTAGCTTACCTGCTGAAACTTTAGCTGAAAAAATCGATTTTTTAAAGCTTTTTTCATGAAGCAAAAGTTTCTGAAGGAACTCTAAATGCTAATAAAATCTGTACTTAAAGTAATAATTCCAACTTGAAAAAAGTCTGAATTTCAGTTTTTTTTGAGCTTCTGAAAAAATTGAAGTGAATAAATATTGTTCAGAATATTCAGAGAATTGATTAAAAGTAAAAGAAATGTCTGAAATCCTGATAATTTCAGGCCCACAAAACTCTGAAATTTTTTTGCCTTAAAGACAGCGTGTCGGTTAACACGATCCAAGTTCGAGACGAAAAATTCAAATTGGAATGGGAGCCCAGAAGTTCAAAAAAAAACAAAATAAATATGTGGTTACATACAAATAATTGCATTTCGCGCCAATTCCGACCGCGTCGCACGGACAAATGTTGATTTTTTGCAACTTTGTTGCTTCGAACCGCGTATTTATAAAATTGTAAAATTAGTACTCATGAGAGAAAGCTCTAATTTTTTTAAATTGAAATACGGTAGGATCAAATTAACTGACCCACTGTCTTTAAGGATATCCCGATTTTTTGGAACTTTTCAAAATGTTTTGTTTTTTTTTCTTTTTTTTTCAGTCAGTTTCAGCTTGAACGTTGTTTTTAAAATTTCTAGCTCAATAATTTTAGGGACAATTTATGTTTACAAAAAATCTGAAATTCGGGCTCCAAAATCGGGCTTTTCAGTATATTCAAAAATCAATATTCACCCAGACTTTCAGAAATGAAAAGATCAACTAAATTTCCCGAAAGTAAACTATAATTCCAGTCTTCACCCCTAAAACCAGGTGTAAAAAATCAGCTGAAAATTCCAACTGAAACTCTAACCAAATTTCTCGAAAAATGTAATTCATTTTTAAATCGTAAAAATGAAGCGGTTTTCAAACTGAAATTCAGGTGAAATTTTAGCTAGCTTTTCAGACAAGAATTAAAATTCTAAAATTCCTCAAAAATTTCCCAATTTCCTGTTTATAACACACACAAATACAAAAAGTCTAAAAATAAATAACAAATTCGGCCAAGCGGTAGGGGTGGGGTTCCTTCACGCTTCTTCTCAAACAGAATAAGAAAATGAACAAAAATCTTATGCATCTATATTTCCTCCCTCCTCCCCTTCCTTCTTCCTACTATTCTTCGTCCGCCGTCATGCCCATTTTCATCACAGAGTATAAAAAATAAATTCAATTTTTTTCTTCTGCTCTCCCCCCTAAAAAGGGACCAAAGGAAACACATACTCTTTCTTAAATGAACATATTTTTATGATGCACATGTTTTTCCGATGGAGAAAATCTTGAGTTTTGATTTGGACCGCCCGAATTTTGGTTTCGGGGCCGCCTGTTTCAAAAAAAGGGGCGGGGCTTACCAAAATTCAAATTTTAACTTATAATTTGGTAATTTTGAAATTGACTGATAAAAGGAAAATAGGATAAAAACAAAAAAAGCTCCAAAAAATCGGGAAACCCTTAAATGGCCGAAGAAGACAAAATGGATTTCTAGGCTGTTTGATTTCTTTTTTTGGAAAAATATTTTTGATCTCTGAAAATTTTTTAAAAATGAATAAAAACAGAGAAAACCGACTCTAAAAAAGTGAAATATTGTATTTTAAAAAAAATCTCACAGCCTAGAAAACCAATTTGTTTTCTTCGGCCATTTAAGGATTTCCCAATTTTTTTTTTCGCCGTTTAAAAAAATCATACTTTTATCATTTTAAAGCCATTTATTTCGTTACGTCAACGTTTTGGGACCGCCCATATTTTTTTACTCAAAAGTTTTCATTTTTTTCAAGAATCAACTGATTCAAAATGGATTCTTAGCCAGTTTTGAGGTAACTTTTTGAGACCGCCCATATTTCTTTTTTTTTCTTTAATAATTTCCTCTTATAATTCAAAAACAATTTCCTTTAAATTTTAAAATTTTAAAATAAAGCCAACTGATTCAAAATGGATCCATATTTATGGACCACCAAGTGGGACCGCCCATATTTTTGTGCTTCAAATTTTTAATTTTTTGAAATTATTTCACAATTTTTTTCAAAAACTCCAAATCTTTAATATTTGCCTCTTATAATTTAAAAAATCCTTAAAATTTTAAAAATTGAGCTAAAACCAGCTTCTTCAAAATGGATGCCCTAGCCAGTTTTCAGACAACTTTTTGGACCGCCCATATCTTTTTTCAATTTTTTTTGATATCATTGAAATTATTTTCACAATTGTTTTTAGAAATCCTAAATCTTTAATATTAAACTAATATCCTAAAAATTTAAATTTTGCGCTGAAATTAACTACTTCAAAATGACTCCTTTTTGAACCCCCCACAATGTAAACCCCACTTTTGGACCGCCCATAACTTTCTTCAAAATTCTTCAATTTTTTTCAAATCTACATCAATTTATTGAGAAAATTATTCTCTTTCAATTAGTGCAAAGAACAATTTTAAAAAAATCAAGAACTCACCCCACAATTGTTGCCTTTCAGCCGCCGTGATTGGTGACGCCGAGCTGAGACATCTGCCTGATCCCATACCTGAAAAAATGAATTTTTTAAAAAACGTGAAAATAAGACATTTTTTGGGTACTTTTGAACTATGAAAAAATGGAAAAAATGTGCTTGGAACATACTTGAACTTTTCCTCAAACGTTTTTTCTCAAAAAATATCATCACTTCCTCAAGGCAAAATTTTGAGAATAAAATAAAAACCTCACAAAAAGACAACTTGTTTAAAAATTCGAAGAAAAAAACCTTTCGTTTCCTTGTTGTTTTTTGCATATTAAATCAAAAGGTTCCTTTTGACTTTTGACTTAATTATGATGACGTCAAAAACTAGAGAAAAGTAGGAAGTGTGAAGACCTTAAAAATTTCAGGCAACAAAAAAAACTTCAGAAATCTGAACATCTAGCAGAATTTTCAGTTGCCAAAATTATAAGATGATTTTTAGACTTTATTCTTTTAATATTTCCAGAATATCTGAAAATTATCGATTTTTTCAAAGTTAGAAAAAAATCAATATTAATTCAATGCTGTGGCATATTGGCTTTATACGAAAAAAAATCTGAAAATTAAAATTACCACGTATTAAGCAAAAAATTAACAACTCTGAAAATCAGAAAATTTTACAGAATTTCAGGAGCTTCAAAAAAAAAGGTAATTTCAGCCAAAAATCGAAAGGAAAGGGGCTTCAAGAACCACAATTAAATCCCTGAGGGTCCTCACAAAATCAATATTTCTATTACATAAATCTCAAATCAATCGATATTTTAAAACCGCAAAAAATCTAAATTTTCAGATGTTGTGAAAATCTGAAAATTCTAGGATCAAAAATACCAATTTTGAGTCAAAAAAGCTCTGAAAATTCCAGATTTTCAGAATCTTCAAAAATCGATGTTTCTATTACATAAATCTCAAATCAATCAATATTGTTAAACCACAAAAAATCTCAGTTTTTCAGATGTTGTAAAAATCTGAAATGCCAGGGCCAAAATAGCAATTTTGATTCAAAAAGTACTGAAAATCCAGATTTTCAGAAGCTTCAAAAATCGATATTTTCGGGTATTTCAGAAATACCTGAAAATATCGATTTTTTGTAATTTCGAAGACCTCACAAAATCAATATTTCTCCTACATAAATTTTAAATCAATCAATATTTGTAAACCTCAAAAAATTACAATTTTTCAGATATTGTGAAAATCTGAAAACCCCAGGGTCAAAATAGGAATTTTGGGTTAAAAAAGCTCTGAAAATTCCAGATTTTCAGAAACTTCAAAAATCGATATTTTCAGGTATTTAAAAATACCTGAAAATAACGATTTTTATTGTTTTAAAGGACTCAAAAAATCAATATGTCTATTAGCATAGCAATCTTCAGTAAAAAAAAGTTCTGAAACTTCCAGATTTTCACTAGCTTAAAAAATCGATATTATCAATTGTCTGAAAAAAAATCTCTTCAAGAAGACGTTAAGAAATCAATATTACTAAAACTTAAATCATTCAATATTTTTCAAACTTAAAAAATCTTTCAAAAGCCTCTGTTTTTCAGAAGTTAAAAATGAAATTTCCAGGCCCAAAATAGCAGTCTTCAGTAAAAAAAAGCTCTGAAAATTCCAGATTTCAAGACGCTTCAAAAATCGATATTTTCAGGTATTTCAAAAAATACCTGAAAATACTTGTAAATATAGATTTTTCTCGTTTCTAAGACCTCACAAAATCAATATTTCTATTACATAAATTTTAAATCAATAAATATTTTTAAACCACAAAAAATCTCAATTTTCAGATGTTGTGAAAATATGAAAATTCCAGGGTCCAAAAAATAGCCATTTTGAGTCAAAAAATGTGATTTTCAGATTTCGTTTTAAAAAAACTGAAAATTCTAGAGTTCCTAGAAGCCAATGTCAATCCAAATATCAGTCAAAAATTCCAGAAAAATCCCCCAATTTTTTACCGCCACGTCTCTCAATCTCCAGTAACAGCTCTTCGGGCGACAAAAGCATTATCCTCGGCGGTTGATTACAATTTTCAGATGACATTTGAAAATACAATAGTTTCTTAAAATAATTTTCTCAACAAAATGACGAATTTCCCGGCGCAGAAAAAGGCCAACAAATGACAAGATTAAGAAAAATCTCGAATCAAAAAAAGAACAAGAGCTCACGAAACAAAAAACAAAAAATATCTTGACTAAATGGAATTAGGACGATGCATCATGTCAAGGAATAAAAAAAACAAGAAGAATGAGAAGAAGAACTACACGAAATCAAGGGGGGAAAAAACATTTTTTTTGGGATTTTCAGAAAAAAAAGGGGGGGAGGCAATTTCAAGGGAATTTTTAATTACTGGAGGACAAAAGAGGGGAAAAGGGAAAATCTTGGCTCTCTAATTTATGGGCTCAATTTTTTCTCTATTTGGGAATAAAGAAATTTATTGTTAGTACGAAAATTTCGGATTTGAAGAGAATGTAGAAATGTATGCGAGTTTGGTGTCAGCCAATGTTTTTTTAGGAATTTCAGAAAAACACCATTTTGCATCAAATATAGTGCAAACTACACATTTTGGAGTTTTAGAAAAATAGGCAATTTTTCATAAAATCTGATACAATTAGAATTATTTCGGAATTTTCAACAATTTCGCAATTTTGTGTCAAATATGGAGAAAGCTGACGGATTTTCGAAAATCTAGGACGTACGCAATTGCTCGTCAAATATAGTGCAATCTAATATTTTTCGTAATTTTCTGAAATTCTGCAATTGCGCGTCAAATATGGAGAAAGCTGATGAATTTTAGAAAATCTATGAAGTACGCAATTGCTCGTCAAATATAGTGCAATCTAACATTTTTCGTAATTTTCTGAAATTCTGCAATTGCGCGTCAAATATGGAGAAAGCTGATGAATTTTAGAAAATCTATGAAGTACGCAATTGCTCGTCAAATATAGTGCAATCTAACATTTTTCGGAGTTTCAGAAAAATACGCAATTTTTGTTTCAAACCTGATAAAGTATGAATTATTTCGGAATTTTCTGAAATTCTGCAGTTTTGAGTCAAATATGGAGAAATCTGACGAATTGTCGAAAAACTACGAAGTATGCAATTGCTCGTCAAATATAGTGCAAACTAACATCTTTCGAAGTTTTCTGAAATTCCGCAATTGCGCGTCAAATATGGCGAAAGCTGACGATTTTTAGAAAATCTAGGAAGTACGCAATTTCTCGTCAAATATAGTTCAATCTAAAATTTTTTTTGAATTTCAGAAAAATACGCAACTTTGCGTCAAATATGGAGAAAACTAACGAATTTTCAAAAATCTAGGAAGTACGCAATTGTTCGTCAAATTTAGTGCACTATAACCTTTTTCGGGGGTTTCAAAAAGTACTCAATTGTTCGCTAAATCTGGTGCAATATGAAATATTTCGGAAAATTCTGAAATTTCGCAATTGCGCGGCAAATAAGGTGCAGTCTAAAAAAACAGTGTTTTGGAAATATACATAATTTTGGCGAAAATGCAGAACTTCTGAATTTCTACAAAAAATACGCAATTGCGCCTTAAATCTGGAAAAATTTGAAATACTTCTGAATTTAAAAAATGTACGTAATATTTCGTTAAATGAGGTGCATTCTAAAAAATTTTGAAATTTTGAAAACTACGCATTTGTTCGTCAGATATGTTGCAACTCGGCTAATTTTGGCGTATTTTAAAAGTTCTAGTTTTTACCCCCCTTTTATAGCTTTCGGAATTACAAAAAAATGATGATTTATCCAAAAAAAAACGTATTTTTTTAACAAAAAGCTTAAAAATCGCAGCTAAGCTTTAATATTAATAAAAATGCAAAAATGTGTTTCTTTGGACAAATGCTTAAGCCCTTATGACCATAATCCCACATTTTCCATGTCATCGCTTAAAATATATCTTGCAGACATTGACCAAAAAATGAGGATTAATTCACAAATTCCAATTTTCAATGTTTTCGGATATTCATTGCCTATTTATAAATTGAACATCAAAAATTCAACCGCGTGGCGGCCCGCGTTGCGTGTCAAAACTACAACTTTTATCTAAAAATAAGTAATATCTTCCGCGTATATTATTGTAAATAAAAAAAAGGGAAAAATCATGTTAGACATATCCCCCCCAAGTGACCAAAAACCCCCTAAAATAATGACGACAAGCAAGTCAAAAATAAAGCAGAAGAAAAATATAATTTTTCTTCTCCTGTCCACAAAAGGATACATTTCTCCAAAATACAAAGTCATTATTGTTCCCTCTCCGCCTTTTTGTTGTTGTTTTTTTTTTCTTCAGAAAAAAAAACAATTGTGTGAAAAAAACACGGATATTTTTTCCTGGAATAGAAAAAACCATGAAAAAACCTAAAAATGAGTTGGTTTCGGAGGGGGGAGTTTTTGGTTTTTTTACGAGCCAATAAACGTAGATGTGAAAATGAAAATTTGATTGAGAATGCATGGAAAAAAATTGGGAGCAGAAAACAAATTTTTATGTGGTCTGCGAAAAGTTGCGTGGATTTTTGAATTATCGCGGTTTTGTGATGCATTCTGAGAAATTTCTTAAAATAAGGAAAGTACGCAATTATTCGTTAAATACGGTGCAATGCGAAAATTTCCAGATTTTTAGAAAAGTACGCAATTATCCGTCAAATATGGTGCAATCTGAAATTTTTTGGATTTTCAGAAAAATTCGCAATTTTGCGTCAAATGTGGTACAGCCTGACGAATTTTCGAAAATCTAGGAAGTACACAAATGCTCGTCAAATATAGTGCAATCTAAAATTTCTCGAAATTTTCTGAAATTCTGCAATTGTGCTACAAATATGGAGAAAGCTGAAGAATTTTTAAAAATAGAGGAATTACCCAATTTTGCGTCAAATATGGTACAATTTGATGAATCCCAGATTTTTAGAAAAGTACTCAATTATCCGGAAAATATGGTGCAATTTGATGAATTACGGAATATTAAAAAAGTACGCAATTATTCGTCAATTATGGAGCATCCTGAGAAATTTCGGATTTTTAGAAAAATACGCAATTATTCGTCAAATATTGTGAAATTTGATGAATTCCAGATTTTTAGAAAAATACGCGATTTTGCGTCAAATGTGATGCATTCAGAGAAATTTCTTAATATAATGAAAGTACGCAATTATTCGTCAAATATGGTGCAATTTCATAAATTCCGGATTTTTAGAAAAATACGCGATTTTGCGTCGAATATGGTGCAATTTCATAAATTCCAGATTTTTGGATTGGTACGCATTTATTCGTCAAATGTAGGTCATGGTGAAAAAATGTCCGAAACAGATAGCTACGCAATATTGCGTCAAATATAATGTATTATGAAAATTTTTGAATTTTTCGAAAATAATGAAATTGTGTATTTTCTCCAATTCCCGATTTTTAGAAAAACAGATGTCAGATGTGGTACAATCTATCAAAAATCAGAAAAAAAGGTGCAATTGTTCGTCAAATATGGTGCAAAATTACAAAAAGAAGCCAAATTTCGAGATCACCAAAATTGTTACATTAAATGTACCGTACCGCCCGAAGAGTGTTGCTAAATGCCCATGTTTTTAAAGACCAGAAAAAACTCACTTCCACCATAAGTTTTCATCGTTTGCTGAACCACCGAACTGAACGAGTATTTAGGCGATGCGGCATGAAGACGTCCTGTTGATGAGCATGTTTGACCTGAAAGAAGTATGAATATGAAATTGTTGAGGAAATTCAGTTTTTTATGTATTGATTAAATAGTAATTTTGATTAAGATTAAGGGGTCATTCAATCGATTTGAAATTTAATTTCATTTACCGAAATAATAGTGAAAAAAATGCAAAAAACTAGAAATGCGAAAAAAACGAGCACCCGGAATCGAACTTTGGTCTCAAAACTACCACAAGTTCGATTCAGATTTCGCATTTCCAGTTTTTTGCAATTTTCAATATTTTTTCGGTATATAAAATTGAATTAAAAATCGATTGCACAACAAAAAATAACAAAATGAATGCCGTAAACATGATGATAATGCACCCAGGTTGCACCTTGCCGCTAAAAGGGAACTGCAACCATTTACAACTTGCATGGGCAAAACACAACAAATCAATAGGATTTTTTTGCCATTAGAAAGGTCATCGTGTTTCCTTCCCTTCGCGAGGGGGGCACACAAGTTACAGTAACCGAAACAACAACATGACGCTTTCGCAATAGGACGCTCAACTTTGCATTGCCTAAGAAATACAAATTTCGTGATAATGCTGGTCAAGGTTACCACCAATCGAAAGAGCTTGATTTTTTCTACCGAATGATACTAATTTCAGAAAATTTGGTCAATCGATTGAAAAGTTATGACCCGAAGAAATGAGTCTACCGAATTGCTCAAAAGAGCTAAGGATATAATCCATTTTCCCTCAAAAATAAAACATTTGAAAATTCAGAAAAAACGCAAAACTTAAAGTCTTGTCTCGACCTCCCTATTCGGACCCCCCCAACAAAAACCTTTCATACCTCCACCACTCGACGACGAATTCGGCAAAAAATCGATACTATTTGCGCGGTGCCGCGGCGTCTGCTGCGGCACCTCCAACAATTGGCAATTCTTCCCAATTTTTACCTTTAAAATTATAGCATCGTTTTTTTTAAAGAAATAGAGGTTAAAGATCAAGAAAGGAGAATACAATAAAATTCCGGATGTGTTCGGAATTCTTTATTTTACGAGCTGCTCCTTTAAAGCGAGTGAATTACGGTAGTTTCCCTTCTTTTTTTTGCAAAAAATAATCAAGGGATCAAATTAGACAAATTTTTTGGTCATGTGAACACTGAATACGAGATGATCATTTAATGCTGCAAATTGAACAATTTCGAAAATAAGATTATTAGAGCTCAAAAGTGCAAAACCACAAAAAACTACATTTATGTTTTATTTTGGTGACTTTTCGCTGGTGTTTCGTATTTACCTGATCAAAAATCTTATGCAAAAATAAGGAAAACAAACACGATTTTTTCCTGAAAATAGAGATCGTTTCGGAGTTTTTTGGAGCAAAAAAATGAAATTCTATAAATGGGTTTTAGAAAATATTTAAAAATTCACGGAAAAAATTCACAAACAGAAAAAACGGGCTAGTTTTTTGTTCCGTGAATTAAAAAAACAAATTTTTAAACCCACTTATAACATATTAACGTAATATATATTTTCTGTAAAGCCCTCTTTTAGTCTGGAATTTTCAGAAAACAAAAAAAAATTAATTTTCTAATCTATGAATTTATTAAAGGCCTGAAAACGTCGCATTTTCTTAATTTTAAGAACTTTAAGAATTCAAATTCCCTTTGTGGACTCAGGGGGCGCGAAAAACCCGAAATAACCCCCAAAAGGACCAATTTAGGGCTCAAAAAATGAGGTTTTGGCTCAAATATCAATAATAAGTCAAAATGGCTCGTAGAGACCCATAAAGCCCGATTTAGGCCTATAAAAACCGCCTTTTTACATTTTTCGAGCCTTTCTAGGCCATCTGAGTCCTCTTAGGTTCATCCCTGATCGTTTTCCAGAAGGATAGACATACATTTTTTCCATGAAACGGATTTAAAGGCAGCTTGTCCGTTAATAGGATCCAAACCCAAGGTGAAAATTGAAAAATTGGAATAAAAATTAGAATGAGGGCTGAGAAGGTCGAGAAAACAATGTCAATATGTAGCCACATTCAAATAGTGGTAATTTTTAAGTTGAAACCAGGTAGGGTCAAATTAACTGACACACTGTCTTTAAAGGGACACATATATGCTTCATCTTTTTGGTCTTGAAGCGAATTAGGTAAAGACTGGAATTCAAAAATTAAACTTTTTTTTTTTTAATTTTCGTTAAATTGAATAAGTCCATAGATATTTTAGGAAATTTTAAAAATTTCAGACAAAAATTAAAAAAAATTTTAATTTAGCAATTTTTTCAGAAAATTAGTTTAAATGAGGACATTACATACTCAATAAATGTACCGTCAAAATATAACTCATACCCTTTCCAAAGCTGTTTTTAAAATTTTCTAAAACCACCTAGAAGCCGAGAAAAAGAGCTTCAAAACAATGGCCTAGAAAAAACTGGCGAAAACTAGTCCGCGGGTGTTATTACGTGAAGAATCCAGAAAGATACAAAAACTTAAGTTAAAATTAACTAATGTAAGTATTTTTCATAAATATTCACATTACGCGGAAAAAGATCATCGGAAAAAGTTCGGCCAGGTGGAAACTTTTTCTAGGCCATTATTTTGAAGCTAATTTTCTCAGCTTCTATGTGGTTTTCGAAAATTTTAATAACAGTCTAGTCTATCTTTAAGAAAAAATCCAAAGAAAAAATCTAAAAATTCCAAAACACACGTTAAAAAAAAACAATGTCTGTGCCCTTTTTTCAAATGTATCAACAAAAAAAAGCGTCAATGAGAAAAACACAAAACGGAAGTCCATTAAAATGTGTCACAGCTATAATTTTCAGTAAAAACTGGGCGTTTTTGTCAAAAAAGCAACTCCAATTCCCGTCTATCTTTCGACGCGTCGCGGTCCGCAACGCGTGTAAAAATCTCAAAACTGGCCAAAAAAAACGAACTAAATAAAAAATTCGGTGAAAATACTTAAATGAATGAAAAAAAAACAAACATTGAAAAATTCTTGGCTTTGACAGCGAGATTCTCCACCCATTTCATTCATTAATAAACGTAGGAGGAGGAGGAAAAAAAACAAAAACAACAAAATGGATGAGATAGCGAAAAATGCACAATTTATTCATGATGATGGTTCAATTTTGTTAAATGACCGAAAAATTAGAATTTTGATTAGTTTGGCTCAAAAACCAGGATTTAAAGGGATAATGTAGATCAAATTCGGCTTTCTGTGCATTTTTGCGTCATATTAGATGCTTTCTTCTTCTTTTTCCTTTTCCAAGATATTTTAAATTTAACTTTTGACCCAAAAATGCACAGAAACTTGCAAATTTCGCGTAGAATGCCAAAATTCTGAACTAAACTAAAAATATGGATTACGGTAGATATAATTATAAGTAATCAGGACTGCAAACACTCTGACGATAAATTACGTATTTTCTTTATTTCAAGAAAATACGTAATTTCTCGTCAGCGTGTTAGAATACCGTATTCTAAGAAATATATTAATTTCACAGAAGTGTACAGCAATCAACCTTTGACGCAAAAATGCACAAAAGGTCTAAATATGTTAGTTTTAAACGCAAAAAAGCAGTATTTCTACTAAATTTTTAAGAGCTTTTAGCATTTGAGACATTATTCTTAAAAATAAAAAATATTCCCAATTATTTCCGTCTGAAAACAAAAATACTAAAGAAGCTTCTTAGAAAAAAAACCACAAGACAATGTGTTAAAACAGCCACAAAAATAGAATCTATCTTTACAATTCGCCTCCTTTTTTTGGCGATAAATTGAGTTTATTAGGTGACAAATCGGGACGTCTTCTTTTTTTTTATCCGTGTGTTTTTGTCTTAACATCTGACAAAAGAAATCCTTGTAAAAAGGGTTCTTTGATTTTATTTGAGGGGGACTTTTTCCTTGTCAAAAAGGAACTTTTCGCAACATTTTTTCAAATTGAAAAAATGAAATTACGAGCAAAAAAAAATACGGAAAAAAAAGAAAAGCTTAGAAAAATCGCATTATTTATCGCTTTCCCAATGATGAGCCGCCACTCTTTAAAAAAATATATCAGTGGTTTTTCAATTTCTTTTTTTTCTCGATTTTTTGATCACTGTGTTACACTTGTTCCTATCTGATATCTTTCTTGTTACGTGAGGCAACATTTCTGACATTTCTTTGACACTTTAGATCAAAAAACAATCTAAAAATAGGTTTTTTGGTCAAAGATTGATAGAAGTTCGAAATTTTGTCGTAAGGTTGTGCGCATTGTGTGCAACGGTACGCAATGGGAGTTGGTATACCGTATACCCCGATTTTTTTTTAAATTTAAATTTTAACGAAAAAAACGTGTTTTTGTCAATTTTTTCACGTTTTTCTTACAAAATAAACGTTCCAAAAATTTAGGAATAAATTTATATAGTTAATTAATTGATTCTCAGCAAGAATTACCGACATTTACACCAAAAATGCGATTTTTAAAAGTGGATTTTTATCAAACTTTTTCTAGTCATTTTTTTGTGCAATTAGGTTTTAATTTTCTTTCAAACATTATGAATATTTATTATCTTTAAAAAAAAAACGTATTCCTTCAAACAACAGAAGGATCTGGATTTTTCCTGGAAAATGCAAAATAAACGGTCATGTTTGTGTCGATGGGGTGGAACTTGGTGGGTAACCTATCGACTCCGGACGGATTCAAAAGAATGCTGATAAAATGGTATTTATATATACCAACCGGTTCTCTAACCTCACTACTTTTCCATTTTCCTATCAGTGCAAAAATGACTAAAATGTTTCGAAATATTTCATAACTGTCGTTCGACGCATTGATTGTGAGCGAAAAGGAAAAGTAGTGAAATGTAGGTAGCTAGACACCCTCCGACTATATAAATACCATTTTCTCGTCATTCTTCTTTCGAATCGGTCCGGAGTCGGTGGGTTATCCTTTCAGAAACCCCTCCCATCGGCACAAACATGACCGTTCCTTTTGTATTTTGTTGTAAAATGTGCTTCTAAAAACTTGGAATTTTTCCAGATTCCTCATTCAAAAACAACAACGAGCTTCTTTTTTTTTCTCGCCATGCCTTCATAAAAAAAAGGTGTCAAACAGTGCATTAAAAACCAAAAGCAAGTGAGGAGGAAAAAATTTCAAAAAAAAAGAAGATGAAAAGAAAAAGTCTATATCTCCCTTCTATACCCTTTTCATAACAATAATTACTGCTCTGTGTTGCTCCTGCTGCTTTTCATCAACATCACTATTGTGTCCTCTCATTTTTTTTCCGCTTCTTCTTTTTTTTAAACGTTGATGATCACCTTCATCAAAAAAAAGCGAACGAAAATGAGGCTACAAAATGACATGGGGAGTATTTTTGGGACAATGTTTTTAAAAAAAACATGTTCTCCAGATTTCTCATGTCTAGGACCTTGACGACACTTACCCAACGAAGCATGTGGCGGAGGTTTCTCCGAAGTCGGTGACAATGTTGAACTTGTGGCGTTTCGCATAACACGCGTTCTTTGCGCTGACACTGCTGGCGAGTCAACCACTGACGATTTTGCGGTGATTGATGTCTGGAAAGCGAAAATAAAAAATAGTGAACCGCGAAAAAAAAAAGATATGAAATTTTATTTATAATTGGCTAAAACGTGAAAGCACGAGTTGGTGCGGGGACATATCTCTTGGGAATTCGGCTAGGAAATAGAATTAAAAACAAAAATTATCGCAAGTTTATCGATGTATCGATGGAAGAGTATGAAATCGAAACAAAAAGCTACATCAAACTTCGCATTTTAAAGTGCATAAATCACCAAAAATTGCAACATCATAAAGTCAATAATTACAAGCGACAGCTGAAAATTTTGGAATGGATATTTATTCAAAGTTTGATGGAATTTAGTGAGTGGGAAAATGGCCAAAAATGAAAGAAAAACTCGAATCTAGACTCTAAGGCTTGTGGGGCTTGTGCAGATTAGGTCCGAAATTTATTAACCTGTATGTCCCCCGGGAAATTGCTAATTGTATCTGGTCTATTATGAATATCAAGTTACTTAATATTCGTGATCACGAAGCACATTAAAGGAGGGATTTACAGAGCTAATGAATGCGCCAGGGATGAAAATAGACTTCATTCTCATTCCAAACCTTTTTTTTTAATTTTCTAAGACCACCTAGAAGCCGAGAAAACGCGCCTCAAAACAATGACCTAGAAAAAGGGGCCACCGGCGAAAACTAGTCCGCAGGCATGAAAAATCCAAAAAAACATTTTTAAAAAAGGACTAATATAAGTATTCGGCATAACTATTTATTAATAAAACACGAAAAAAGCTCATAGGAAAAAGTTCGGCCAGGTGGCCACTTTTTCTAGGCCATTGTTTTGAAGCTAATTTTCTCGGCTTCTAGGTGGTTTTAGAAAATTTTAAAAACAGATTTGGAATGAGAATGAAGTCTATTGGAATGAGAATGAAGTCTCCGTTACATTTATTATCTCCGTAATGCCCTCCTTTAATCATTGTTGTGTCAAAAAAAATCAATGAATTTGAGAGATTTGGAGCATCCTAAAACTCACCTGCTTCGAGTTCTTCCTCAAGTTCTCTTCCTCGTCTTCTTGACGGGTGGTAATTGAATCAGTCGAGTAGTCATTTTGTGTGCTGAAAAAAAATCAATAATCCTTTCAAATTAGGATCTTTCGAAATTCCCATACATTAAATTCAAGAATTAAAAACCCCCGCGTTGTGAAAATTAGATTTCTCACAGCAGTGTCGTTGGTTAAAAGCAAATGATGATGGTTAATTCTCATCAGGAAAATATGAAAACGTTGGTTCTAGTACTTTTTGTGCTTGCGGTACGTTGAAATCTACACATTTTCAACAAACATTTCGCTTTTCCAGACCTTTGCGAACGCTCAAAGCCCCGATAGTACTTTGCGACTAATTGCTGATACTATGAATGATCTTGTTCACCACAGGAACGGAGGAGCATTCAGAGCTTTATTTAAAAACCCGGACGATTCCAACATAATCGTCGCTCTAGGTGGCGGCCGTCTTTTCAACAGCCCTCTTGCTCGAAAAAATTTTCGAGCAGTTGCCCTGAAAGGAGGAGATATCATTTACTTGGGCAGTGATATTCAAATCGTAGGAAGGCTTCGAATCTCCATTTACAATGTAAAAAATGGTGCAACGAATAATTATGATTTCAAAGTCGCGGTGAGAAGAAAAAAAAGTATGGCCTTTAAGAAACCAACGACTTCTGTTTTCAGCTCGAAAAAATACCAAACCGCGATCCTGTATTTAATCTCTGGAGAATCGCAGGAATCATTCAAATCAAATCCGATCCAAGCGTAAAACCTCTACCGTTTGAAAGCAGAAAATCAATCATTAATAATGACAACATTAGTAGAACTTGGCCGTTTTATATATATTGAAAATTTTAATAAAATTTCAAGCATTGAGGTTTTGTATTTCACGGAAAATTTTTAAAATAGGAAGTTTTGGTAGAACTATTCGACACGACTTTCATTTTTCCACAATTCGCTCTGGTAAAAATTTCACACACATTTTTATGAGAAAACGAGAATTTTCCAAAGTAAATGTTTAAAGACAGCTTAAAAACGAAAAATATCGAAGCTTTTCATAATACGATGAGCATCTTCGCTTTATTTATCCTTTTACTTGCAGTAAGTTTAGTTATGTTTCGGAATAAATATTAACATCTTTCAGAGCTACGCAAATTCTGAAAGCGCTTCTGGAATATTGTCCGGAATCGCAGAAAGTCTCAATAGTAAAGTTCATCAAAATCAAAAAAACGCGTTCATCGCCTTATTCTGGTCCCAAAGACAATCCAGCGAAGTCACCAGTTTGGCGAGCGGCCAACTCTTCAGCAATCCAACTGCTCGCAAATCGTTCAGAGTTTCAGCGATGCCGGGGGCACGATATGCTGACGGGGGAGTTGTCGGAAAACTTCGAATGGGAATTTATGATCCGGATAGTCATCAAACGAGATCTTATACGTTTCAAGTCAACGTTAAACATGTAACTATGATCTGAGGAAGGGAACGAATTATACTTCTTTTTCAGCTTCCGAGTCGACCATCCTGGAGTATCTCATCAATCCGTAGAGTCTCAGCTATCCATAGAAAAACACTGACTCCTCCAATAAGGAATATTAATAGAAAATCAATCAATAAAATCAAAAATAATGACCGTTGGATGTATTACATTTATTAACTCTGAAAATGAAGTGGTAATAACTTGCGTTCCTTATAATTTATATATTTTCCATGATCAGGATAATTTGGCGGAAAAAAAACAATATGGGAGTTCTGGTAGAATTACCCGATATGACTTCCATTTTTCCACTCTTTACTCTGGTTCACACAAATTTTTATGTGAAAATGAGAGATTTTTTCCAAAAATTTCGTAGTATAAAAGCAAAAAATACCGGCGAATTTTCATAAAATGATGAAAATCTTGGTTCTACTTCTCCTCGTGTCTACCGTAAGTTCCGTCAAGTTTCAAAAGAACATTAGCATTTCCAGACCTCTGTAAACTCTGAAAGCGCTTCTGGTATATTGTCCGGAATTGCTCAAAATCTCAACAATCAAGTTCATCACAACCACCAAGGCGCATTCAACTCTGTATTCCAATCGCCACAACAATCCACTATCGTTACGAATTTGGCAAACGGGCAGCTTTTCAACAACCCAACTGCTCGAAACTCATTCAGTGCTTCAGTTATGCCCGGAGCAAAATACACATCTAACCACGGTGAAAAGGGGGTGATCGGGAAACTTCGAATGGAAATTTACAACCCGGCACGACACCAAACAACCGCTTATGCGTTTCAAGTCAACGCTGGACATGTAACTACGAATTTGAAAAAAAAAAACAAAAATGCATATTTTTTCAGACAGAGAGACAAGCAAACCGCTGGGGAATTTCATCAATTCATAGAATCCCACTTATAGAACGAGTCACACTGTCTCCACCAAGAGGGAGCTTCAATAGAAAATCGAGTAATAGAAAAAGCGATGACAGCTGGATGTATTACATTTATTAAACCGGAAAATAAAGTTGATAATTTTTGTGGACTTTGTAAAATTAAAAGTCTGGATTTTTACCATGAGAAACACAACACCGATTCAGGCCAACTTTTCACCAATCCAGTTGCTCGACGCACGTTCAATGTGATCCCTGCACCAGATTGATTGATGAAAAATTTCCAGAAAACTTAAATAGACATCTTCAACCATTCTCAGAATCGCGTTAGGTCTCCGATTTTTTATGTCGAACTTCCAATGTTGAAAATGGAAAAGATTATCTACATGTGTTAATGTTACAGATTACGAGGGGACCATTTCACAGATGAAGAAATGCAACAATTCGAACTACGATTGGAATTTCATTTTGGACATGATTATTTACAATAACCTTCTTTTTTTTTTGAGATGTTTTAAATAAAATATTAATTTTTCAATTGTGTTCTTGGTTTTTAGCGAGTCTTGGTTGTACGATAAAACATGGTACATCTACTAACAGTAAAATTTTCCACAATGAACAACTATTTTTCACAGCTAGTACATATGTAGTTAGACTGTACCCCATTTCATGGATCATACCTAGAGAGCATTCAGCAGTAAATGGTCCTGAAGCATACTACTATTTGATGCATCCAAGAAATCTGTATTTTTTAAACTTGTTCCGGTCTTATCATAAATGTCATTCTTGTCCAAACAAGGGGAAATTTACAAAGTCTAAATAAGGTGGGCGGGCCGAAAAGATCATTCGTTGTAATTATGATATTAGCCTCTCTGAACCATGTTTGCACACATGGCAGCCTAAGCGACATATCTGCTCAGGTGTATGCTTGTGACCCTTCCTGGAAGAAGAACTGGATCAGTGTTCCGGAGCTCATAGATCCCAGAGGGGCTCGAATCTTGTCGACAGAAGTGCATGAACCCCAATTGGGATCCCTTCTGGGAACCCACAAGGGAAGCAACCTCTCACGAATCTAAGAAGGGATTTCAAGGATACTCTCCAGCATGGAAAACTCCTAACAAAAGCGGTGGGGGAGGAAAATTGATTTCTCAACCATGTTTGATCATCAAAATGCAGTTTTTCCTGCAAATTTTGATGTGAAACGTTGTGTGTTTCCCAGGAAATTATTGTTTAAAGCAGAGCAAACCAAAGCATTATCATCAAATGATGAAAACCTTGAAAATCCTTCTGCCATGCCTTCTGGTGCTGTTCCCTGTAGGTTTAACTCCGCGACTAGTGCCCAAATATAATTAATTACAGTCAGGACATGCGCAACGCGGTTCCTTTATCCAACGAAAAGCGGAAAATCTTTTGAGAGCGTCGGGATCGGTATGCTCCACATTCTTTAAGAGAATAATAATCTTTAAGAGAATAAAAATCAATAACTATTCCAGTCCATTGAAAAACTTGAAAGCGCTCCAGAAATCTTGCAAAAATTAGCGAATCGTCTTACCTCCTCCGTCAACAACAATCAACGACACGCCTTTCTCGATTCGTTCATAACCCAACAAGAAGCAAATCGAGTTGTCAACTTGGCTGGAGACAAACTTTTCACCAATATAATTGCTCGACACACGTTCAAGGTACTCCCCGTTGCAGGATCCAAATTCATTGGAAATGCAGTATCCGGAAAAGTTCTAATTGAGATCTTCAACCCCTCTGAGAATCGTGCTAGATCTTACCTTTTTAAACTCGAACTGAACCAGGTGAAACGAAAGAGAAAAAACAAACAAATAATTCCGCGATGTTTTCAGATTAAAAGAGATCATGAAAGAAATGAACTTTGGAGAATTACAAAACTTCTTCCGACTCCGATGGTTAATCATCTTGAAAGAAAACGAGATTCTGTATTTATCGGTCGGCCCGAAGACTATGAACCAGAAGATGAAGATGAGGGAATTTACGTTGACGACGAGGACTGGCCCTGGCCAACAACATACGAGTACTTCATTTAAATTTTTTGAGATGTTATGAATGAAGTTTAAATTCAGCAAATTGTTTTAAAAGAGGAACTTCAGTTTCAAAAATTAAAAAAAACCGACTTGCACGCAGAAGAAAGAAATTCCCGGTGGTGCTCTTTTTTTGCATTCCTTAGTTTTTGTCCACACTTTTTTAATTTCAGTCCCTCCTTAACTACAGTAAGAAAAATGTTGTGTAGAACTAAAGACAAACTATTGTGGAAATAAACGGGAGCATCGTGCTAATGCTAATAAGGCCCCGCCCACCATAATTTAAAGGAGGGCTTTCCGGAGCTAATGAATGTGTCTGGGATGAAAATATACTTCATTCTCATTTCAAATCTGTTTTTAAATTTTTCTAAAACCACCTAGAAGCCTAGAAAATTCGCCTCAAAACAATGGCCTAGAAAAAGTGTCCATCGACGAAAACTAGTCCGCAGGCATGAAAAATCCAAAAAAACATATAAATGAACTAGTATAAGTATTCCGCATAACTATTTATTAACGAAACACGAAAAAAGCTCACAGAAAAAAGTTCGGCCAGGTGGACACTTTTTCTAGGCCATTGTTTTGAAGCTCATTTTCTCGGCTTCTAGGTTGTTTTAGAATATTTTGAAAACAGATTTGGAATGAGAATGAAGTATATTTTCATTTAAAGTACATTTATTATCTCCTTAAAGCCCTCCGTTAAAAGTTTTTTTTCAGCAAAAAAACAGATTTTAAATATCTAGTTGGTTACAAATGGTCTAAAAACTACAAGAAAGAACATGGATACGTGTTGGGCGGGGCTTAAAGACAGCGGATCAGTTAATTTTACCCTATCTAATCTTAGTTCAAAAATTAGAGCTTTTTTTTTCATTAGTACAATGCAATTTTTTGATAATATCGATAAATGCGGTCCAAATTTGCAAAAATAATAATTTGAATGCGCGCGTGTAGGTGCGGCGCGGTCAGAATTGGCGCGAAAAACTATTATTTGAATGTGACTACATAGTGGTATTGTTTTCTTGGCCTTCTGGGCTCCTATAAAATTTTCATAGATCGTCTTAAATTAGGATCGTGTTAACTGACAAATCTTTAAATCCCATCCCCATTCTCCTTTATCACTGGAACGATGCTCCTATTTCGACAGTAAGTATATGCTGAAAGTCGTTGTCTTGTGGAGTTTTTTATTCGGTTTTTGGGAATTTGAAAATTCTCACATTTTGTATTGGAAGTCTCTCGGTTGCTAAAATAGTTTAGGCCTTTGGAATAATTCCAATTTTCTCCGCATTTTTGTGTTATTATTTTTTCGAAATGCCCATGTGAAACGTTGATGTTCTCAGACAAAAATTGTTTTAAAAACAAATTGAATCCTTAAATTTTCATAGAATCATGAAAACCGTCCTTCTTCTTCTGCCATGCCTTCTGGTGTTCCCAGTAAGTTAAAAACAGTTTCACACCAAAAACACATCTTGTTCCAGTCACTAGCACATTCTCAAAGTGCTGACTCGGTCCTGGAGGAAGTGGCAAGTCTTCTTACATCAAAAGTAAAAAACGGTCAAGCTGTATCCTTCGTTGAGTCTTTCAACTCTGGATCAGTTGCAAGTCAAATCAACTATTTGGCTCGCGGACAACTTTTCACTGATCCCTTTGCCCGGCGGTCATTTCAGGTTCCATCATAAACTACTCTCATTATGTGAAAATATACTTCAGGTAACCGCACTCCCAGGAGCGGTATATCTTGGTCCCGCTAATGCTCCTTCAGTATTCGGAAGACTACAAATGAAGATTTACGATCCGAATCAAAATAATTTGAGATCATATGCTTTTGACATCCATGCTGAACATGTAAGTAGAGGGACATAATGAGTAATTCCAACTAAATTTAAAGGTTGGGAACCTCTGGAAAATCACGTCAATGCAGAGTGTCCCATTCAACGAACAAACCTTATTTTCCCCATCAAACGGGAGTCTTCAAAGAAAAAGCCTGAGACATAATGATGACTGGATGTGGTCCACAGGATATGGAAAGAAATAATATTTGAGTTGAAAATGGAAATAAAGCTTTAATCGCGTCGAGATATCTACAGTACACCTTACAATTATCAACTCAAATATTCTTGATCATTGCGTTTTGAGGGCCGCTCAACCTCACAGTCGCTCCGCACGCACGCACGCGGCTGCCGACACTCAACACATTGGAAAATTCGCGGGAAAAATGAATTTTTAAAATTTTCCAGTGTGTTGAGTATCGGCAATCGAATTCCGAGTAATTCGGCCTGCTGAATCACCATGTAATCTGAGAATGAATTGACTAAAATTTGAAAGAGTGTGAAAACATTGAATCTTTTTTAGTGTTTTGGACAATATTTTCTGCAAAAAAACACTTCTGTTGATGTTCATGTGAACATGCTATATTCTCAGAGGAAAACTTCTATAAAAGCAAAATAAAACCGATAGAATTCAATTCAAGAAATGAAACTCTTGTCTTTCCTTCTTCAATGCCTTTTGGTGGTCTTAACTGTAAGTAATTCAATTTAACATCAAGTACAAAACTACTAATCCCTTACAGACCACTACCCCAGCGTTCAATCCCTTTCCAATCTTGGAAACAGTAGCAAATCGACTGACATCACAAGTTCAAAACGGTCAGCTTCATCCATTCATTAGATCTTTCGATAGAGTTAGATTATCCGATGCAATTCTCAATCTGGCACATGGTTCACTTTTCGATAATGAAAGCCTTCGACGTTCATTCAAGGTTCATTATTCTATAAACACCTCTGAAATTATCTTCACACTTCAGGTGATTCCACACAAAACCGGAGCCCAATACACTGGGAACCTCAATAATCTCAAAGTTTACGGAAAACTCACCATAATTCTTTTCGATTTATCTGTTAACCATCTTAGAACTCACACTTTCGATACCACAATTAAAAAGGCAAGTTGGAAACGAGAACACTGACAAAAAACGCAACCAGATTTTCAGATAAACGGAGATTGGATAATCACAGCACTCAGACCAGCAAGTACACCATATCCATTAAATTCATTGGGTCAAAGAAAAAGGTTCAAACATAATGATGACTGGATGTGGTCCACGGGATATGGAAAGAAATAAGCTGAATCGAGAAATAAATGTTTTGCTTATTTTTTTCTTCTTCAAAACTACAATAAAGGGAAACCAAAAAAAGTACTTAAAGACAGGGTGCCAGTTAAAATTTTCAAGATTTTAAATTACCGCGTTTTATGGAGATTCATGTGCGCTCCACTGAACATCAGTCAGGTGTGTGCGCGGAAATTTGAATTTTTTGTGTGTTTTTTTTTCAAATTTCTTTAGTTTTTGCTCGATTTTCAGCGTTTTTGGTTGCTTAACGTCGTTAATAATTATTAATAACTGTCAAATTAATTTTTCTTACAGGAACTAAACGGGATCTTTCATAAAATACGAGAAAAACGTTGATTTTCCTAATTTTCATCCAAAAATGAAAATTTCGCAGGTATTCGAGTTATTATTTTTTGAAACCAATGAAAAATTTACAGATTTCATCAACGATTCATCGCCGGCCCAAAAAATCAATATTCCGAAACATTTATCGGTTTAGCACATAATTTTAGATTTCTAAAATGTAATTATCGTTTTTTTTTAAATATTGTTAACTCAATTATTCTTGATCATTGCGTTCGGAAGGCTGCTCAACCTCACAGCCGCTCCGCACGCACGCGACGCGGCGACCTCTCACTCAACACTGAAATATTGGCGGGAACATTAATTATTCAAATTTTCCAGTGTGATGAGTGTCGGCAGCCGCGTCGCGTGCGTGCGGAGCGGCTGTGAGGTTGAGCAGCCTTCCGAACATGAATGATCAAGAATAATTGAGTTGACAATAATTTTTGTTACTTTCTTGCGTTTTTTTCTCAATTTTTCTTATTTTCCGGATGTATAAAAAATTGGATCAAATTTGCATCATTCTAATACTACACTTTATTCATGTTCTTCTACTGAAAAAAAGGCATTTTCCACTAAAAAAATTTTTAAAAAGTGAAAAATTCAAATTTTGATGCTTACCGCCAAAAAGCGATCGGCGGGAATTTGAAAATATTTTTTTTCAAATTCCTGCCGCTGCTATTTACGAAACTATTTCTTTTCGTCGGGATTTTACATGGGACATACTAGAATGCCGATAAAAAGACGATTTTTTCACAGTTTTAACGATATTAAAATTTAAAAATCCATATGGGGTAAAAATAACTGACACCTTGTCTTTAAACTTTGACGCTCGATTAATGTTCATGAGAAAACTAGAATTTCTCAGAGACCAACTTCTTTAAAAGAAAAAAAAGTCGATACAATTTCATTATAGAAAAAAAATGAAAACATCTGTGGTTTTTCTCTTCTTCCTTCTGGTGTTGGTCCCAGTAAGTTAAGCATAATTGAACAGTAAGTCATTATTCTTCACAGTTTCCAACTCATCCTCAACCTAATACTACTTTCAATGCCTTCCCAACCCTGAAACGATTAGCCGACAGTCTTACATCACATGTCTACTACGGTCAATATCATGAATTTATGGAATCTTTCAGTCCTCCGGAATTATCCAACAAAATAATTAATATTTTTGGAGGAGCACTTTTTCGTGATCCCAACATTCGACAGTCCTTTCGAGTATGTTTTTTTTCGAAAAAACACTCAATATATAATGATGATTCAGCTAACTGCCCTCCCTGAAGGAGCCAAATACATTGGTAGCCGAAAATCTCTCATAGTGTCCGGAAAACTCCAATTAATCATTTATAATCCACTTCAAAGAAACGCAAACATTCATACTTTCAATACTATTATCAAACAGGTGAGCTGAGAATCAGAATTCCGGTTAAAAACTAGTTTTTCAGATGGATAACGACTGGAAAATCACATCACTCCGTCGCGTGCCAGAAAATCAACGGAACTCCGCTTCTCCATCAAGGGGTCAGGCTCAAAGAAAAAGTTTGAAACATAATGACGACTGGATGTGGTCGACGGGTTATGGAAAGAAATAATTTTTTGGGGAAAATTGCAAAATAAAGTATGATATTATCCAAAATTTTTCGACCAGGATCGGGTATCGGGACGTTACCTACGCGCTTTGGCGATCCTTTACCCGTCCGACACTACCTGACCCGGAAACCAGTCAGACCAGGGTCATTTAGGGTATTAGAAAAAGATTTAATGATAATAATTTGGATAAATTAATGTCAGGTGATCTTAAAGATAACTGTTTAGTTAATTTGACCTTACCTGATCTTAGTTTCAAAAATTAGAGTTTTCTCTCATTATTGTCAACTCAATTATTCTTGATCATTGCGTTCGGAAGGATGATCAACCTCACAGCCGCTCCGCACGCACGCGACGCGGGGACCTCCCACTCAACACTGAAATATTGGCGGCAAAATTAATTTTTCAAATTTTCCAGTGTGTTGAGTGTCAGCAGCCGCGTCGCGTGCGTGCGCGGCGGCTGTGAGGTTGAGCAGCCTTCCGAACGCAATGATCAAGAATAATTGAGTTGACAATAGTACATTGCAATTTATACAAAAAAATATCGATAAAGACACGGCTCATAAGAGCGGTCCAAAGATGCAAAAATCAATATTTGAATGAGCGCCGGACCGTGCGGCGCGGTCTGAATTGGCGCGAAACACAATTATTTGAATGTATCTACATAATGGTATTGTTTTCTCGATCTCATGGGCCCCCGTTTCAATTTCCATTTTTTGCTTTGGATTTGAATCGTATTAACTGAAACGCTGCATTTAAAGTCAATTTTCATATTTTTCAAATACCCGGATAATCCGGTCCGGTCCGCTTCTGCGGACAGGTTGAGATGTATACGGGTCGGATCGGATGAGTACTGTGTAATACTCTAAATGACCTGGATTCCTGGGTCGGTCCACTGATCAATTTCAGAAAATACTATGAAAAATACAGTCTCTCGTAAATTGCATGAGAAATGAACCATTTTCCCGTCATCATAACCTCGAATTTTGGGCGAATATTAATGTGAAAAGCATATTTTTCCCATTAACAAACTTTTAAAAATATGGACGATTCTCTATGACTCCATCGAAATATGAGAACCGAGTTTCTCCTTCTTCTTTTATTCGTCGTAAGTTGAGCTACATTTATCTATAAGTGCCGTTGATTCCAGTCGACATGCTATGCTTTGCAACAAAACCCTTTCAGCGCCGATCCAATCATGAAAAAACTGGCAGAAAACCTGATGACATTGGTGCAGGATTCCCGGCCTTCGGAATTCGTAAAACTATTCAAAACTAGAAAAGTCGCCGATGAGATTCGAAATCTCGCTCGCGGGAAGCTTTTCAATGATGACTTGGTTCGAATGTCATTTACGGTTTCATTTTGTTCTATACTTAATATCCGTCATAAGTCATATACTATAGGTAAATGCAATCCCGGGATCAAAATACATCGGTGGTCTTCACTCTCTTAACGTGTTTGGAAAGCTTAAATTCACCCTTTTTGATCCATCACAAAGAAGTTTAAAATCTCATCTTTTTAGTGCCAGTGTCAGAAAGGTAAGCTTTTCACAAATACGTTTTCAACAAACATATTTTTCAGATTGATAACATCTGGAAAATTACAGCACTTAACCGTATCGCAGGAAATGACTTACAATCACTTCCGTTACCCCGTTCTCAGAGGAAAACATTTTGAAACATAATAACGACCGGATGAATTCTTAAAATAAAATAAATTTCAAAGTACATTGTGACTAGAATTTTCCAAAATTTTCATGTTTATAATAAACTTTAAAAACCCGGGATTTTAAAAAATTTTAATTTGAGACTGAAAAATAAATTTTTTCAGTTTTTCGAAGAAAAACATGGGAGAGGATCACCCTTTACTAACGGTCACTTCTCCCTGAACATTTTCATTAGAATTTTCTTCAATAGTAAAAATAAATAAATAATTGTTGCAGCCAAGGTTATGGACTCATTTGCCTCGAATGCTAAACTAGTGTTCCGTACCCGGATCGACTCGGATTGGTCTTTAGTCCAGTCGGATAGATCAAAAACAATCTGTGAGCCTGACCTCCGAGTCCGAGAGCACTTCTGCCAGAATACCTGATGGAAACAGACCAGATCACCGAGACCTCACCGGACCGGTACGAGTAGACTCGGGAACAACGGATCCTAACAATAGGGTGAAAGACATGGCTTTCTATAGTCCTCTCACAAAATCGGTTGCATAACGGAGGGCTTCCCTCTGCTGCGAGAGAGTGTTATTTGGCGAGAGGTAGTTGTCTGGGTCTCCCCCTCTTTATGTTTCGCCTGCGAGCGTGTCGGTTTTTTAGAGCGCGCTTGCTCGTTTATAAAGCCGAATTTGCGAGCAGCTAATATAATAAGGCGAAAAAAAAAAATTGCAACCGCGCTCCACCGCACAGAGAACTTCCAAACTTTCACCTCAACCAGGCTCCACCTATGTCGGCGCCGGTGATGATCGCTCAACCGCCGACATAATTCGAACAACCCGGTGCTCAACGGTCAAAGAGCTTACGCCTTGTTTTGCACGTGAACAGACCATCCGATCATTGGAGAGTCTCATCAAGTGCCGCCCTTATATCTAGAGATCAATACGATAGAAAATCCCTTGATAATAAATAACATATTTTTGAGAATATTTTCATTTTCTCATTTGCCCCTTTTTTTCTCTCGAACGTACCTTGTTTTCCAAGTGACACTTGGCTGCTGATTATTCGCATCCACTGATGTATTGGTCGAGGAGAGCAAAAGCACCGGATAGTGTGATACCTGAAAAGTTCTTATTTTTTTAAATATGTTGTTTTCTTCAAATACCCAGTATGATTTATAGCCGTCTGGTGTGAATGACTCTTTTTGAAAAAAATGAGGAGAGTTAAGAGAGCGGGGTATGTCGGAAGGTAACTTTTTATCATTTAAAATCCTAAATCCATGAATTTAAAATCACGCGAAACGTATAATTTACTATTTAGAATCAACAATTTGTAGTTCTTGTGGACAAACAAGTTCAAAATAAATAAATAAATTTTGATTCATGCCAAATAAATACAGTTAAAACATTTTAAGTAACGAGCAAATGCAGAATAGTTCGAAACTTCTGAATGCTTAATCATCAAGTGTCTTCGCATTTATTACAATATTTTTTCCTTAAAGGCAGCCTTCCAGTTAACATGATCCAAATAAGGCAAAAAAAAAATTCAAAATTCGAATGGGAGGTCAAAAAACACTATTCAAATTTTGGATTGTACTCATTAGAAAACACTAATTTTTGAAATTGAAAAATGGCAGGGTACAATTAACTGATACAATGCCTTTAATGCATAAAAATTAATTTTCAATACCTGAAGACTCGGATACTTCTTCCCAATCATTCCCGACTTCCTTCTGGCGGTTGTCGGCTGTTTCGTTCCACCTCCTAACCCTCCCAAACTATCCAAGGTGCCTGCATCACTTGCCGTCGACGAAGCTACTGATTCTTCCCTCTGTAGTGGTATTGGTTTCGGCGGCTCATCTAGTTTCATCGTGGTCTACTACCTTTATGGCAATGGTGATTCGTTTTCTGGAAAAAATCACTGTTTCGTTTTACAGAGTGATAATTCAATCGAAATCAAGGAAAGTTGGATTCGCATTTAAAGAAGGACATTTTTAGATGTCTTATTTTTTTCCAATTTGTCTAAAGTTTTTTTCGAAAAAACTCCGCCTACATTTAAATAATTCAAGGCTTATATTGAAAAATTCTGCTTGGAATTAGGAAAAAAAATCGAAAAAAATGGCAAGCACGCTGAATTCTCGGCGAGTCGAAAAATGGCGCGAAGCACAAACATTCGAAATCTTTTATTATTGATAAATCAGAGTATTCAGTAAAAATTTAAATTACAAAATTTTTTTTAGAAAATTGGAAAACATTTTTCTAAAAAAATTCGTATTTGAGTCTTCCAGTGGTTTGGGAGTGATTTTGAAAAATTCCAAAAATCATATTTTAAAATTATCCTAACTTTTCGAAAAATTTATAGATTTTTATAAAATTAAGCTTTTTCGGAGCTGAAATTCTGAAAATTCTGAATTTTAGCTACAAACTGGTTTTGAATTTTTGAAAGTTGGGAGGTTTTTAAATAAATAATAGAAGTTTGAAACTTTGAAAAAAAACCATTTTTCAAAAATAATCGTAACTTTTTGAAGATTTTATCGATTTTTCTAAAAATTAAGCTTTTTTCGGAGCTAGAAATCTCAAAATTCAGAATTTTAGCTTCAAAATTATATTGAAATTTTGAACATTGAGAGATTTTTGAAGAAATAACAACAGTTTGAAATTTTCAAAAATTGCAGTTTTTAAATGGTCATAACTTTTTGAAAATTTTATCGATTTTCCTGAAATTTAGATTATTTCGAAGATAAAAATCTAAAAGTTCAGAATTTTAGCTTCAAAATGGTTTTTAATTTTTGAAAATTTCGCGATTTTTGAAGAAATAACAACAGTTTGAAATTTTGAAAAAAAAACCTTTTTTCAAAAATAATCATCTTTTTGAAAAATTTATCGATTTTTCTGAAATTTAGCTTATTTCGAAGCTACAAATCCGAAAATTCAGAATCTTAGCTTCAAAATGGTATTGAAATTTTGAAAATTGAGCAATTTTTGACGAAGTAACAGCAGTTTGAAATTTTTTTAAAGTTTCCTTTCTTTTTTAAAGGGATTCTTTACTGTTTTTGGATTTCTATTCCATTTTCATCTTCTTCTTGATATTTGAAACCCTATATAAGAAAAATATTTTTGCGATTTTTCCTTTTGTAGTACTCAAACACACCCATTTCAAGAATAAGGCAGCGAAATGGCCGAATAATTGCAAACACTCTCACATTCGCATGCTCTCTCGCGCGCGGCCGAGCGGTTAGGCCATTCGCTGCCGTACCCTGTAAATGTGCTTTTTTCGTGTACTAGAAAAGGAAGCTTCGATAAATTGATTTCCTTCTATAGGTTTTCAAATACTGTGAAGAAGATGAAAATGGAATTGAAACCCAAATTCAGTAAAGAGTCCCTTTAATTATCTTAACTTTTCGAAAAATTTAGATTTTTATAATATTAAGCTTTTTCGGAGCTGAAATTCTGAAGATTCAGAATTTTAGCTACAAACTGGTTTTGAATTTTTGAAAGTTGGGAGGTTTTTAAATAAATAATAGAAGTTTGAAACTTTGAAAATATAATTTTGAAAAAAAAACCATTTTTCAAAAATAATTGTAACTTTTTGAAGATTTTATCGATTTTTCTAAAAATTAAGCTTTTTTCGGAGCTACAAATCCGAAAATTCAGAATCTTAGCTTCAAAATGGTATTAAAATTTTGAAAATTGAGCAATTTTTGACGAAGTAACAGCAGTTTGAAATTTTTTAAAAGTTTCCTTTCTTTTTTAATTATCTTAACTTTTCGAAAAATTTATCGATTTTTCTGAAAATTAGCTTATTTCAAAGCTAGATATCTGAAAATTCAGAATTTTAGCTTCAAAATGGTATTGAAATTTTGAAAATTGAGCAATTTTTGGCGAAGTAACAACAGTTTGAAATTTAAAAACAATTTATTTTTTAAATGATTCTAACATTTCGAAAAATTTATCGATTTTTCCGAAATTTAGCTTATTTCGTAGCTAAAAATCTGAAAATTCAGAAGTTTACCTTGAATGGTTTTCTTTTCATTCATTTGATATCTAAAATGTGCCAAATTCTATTTTCATTGGGAGTTAGTTATTTTCAATATTAGTCATAAAAATGCGTAAGCCTTTCTGAATATATCGATTTGCAATAGAGCGCACTTGCAGCCTTGCAGTATTGTGAAAATTATTAAATTATTAATATAACTCCAAAAGTTATCAACCTTTGAAAAAATTTGAAAAAATTCTGAAACCACGCGTCGCGGATTCCATTGCCTGTCTAAACAGAAAAAAACGCCGTAACTAAATAACAAGGAACTTTATTCAACAGAAAAGTGAGAAAGTTCTAAAATAGAAACCTAGGAAATTACACTTTTCTTCCTCCTCCATCTCATTAATTTAATTCCACCAGGGAAGAGTAAAACGAAAACACAAAAAAAGGTTATTATAAGTATATTTTTCAAGATTTTTATCGCAAAAATATTTTTAAAAAATGGGTGACAACAATTCTTTAAAAAAAACAAAAGCCGCCTCTAAAAAGTAAAAAATGTGGTCATAAACATAATGTGAAAAATTATATGAAAAATTATACATATTTCAAGGAAATAGATTTTTTTGATTAGAAAAGAGTGTACAAATTATTTGGCCTAAAAATGTCTGAGCTTCAAGCCATACATCAATAAGGTCATTCGAAAAAAGAATTAATTTTAGGGTTTCAAGATGTTTTTTTTTCGAAAATTTCATGAAAAATTCATAGAAAAATGAGTGCAAAAATAACCAATTCCATAGATCGAGCTCATATAAATTGGATATAGTGAGCTCATTTTTTTTCGGAATTAATATTAATAATAAACTAGTGGAAAATGGAATAATTATCGAAGTAAATGCGCGTAGAAAAATATGCTTTTGAACTCCGCTTTAAAGGATGACTTTACGGAGCTAATGAATGTGTCTGGGATGAAAATAGACTTCATACTCATTCCAAATATGTTTTTTAAATTTTCTAAAACCACCTAGAAGCCGAGAAAATTAGCTTCAAAACAATGGCCTAGAAAAAGGGTCGTAAACTAGTCCGCAGGCATGAAAAATCCAAAAAAAAAACATTAAAAAAGGACTAATATAAGCATTCTGCATAATTATGTATTAAAGAAACACGAAAAAAGCTCACAGAAAAAAGTTCGGCCAGGTGGAATACTTTTTCTAGGCCATTGTTTTGAAGCTCATTTTCTCGGCTTCTAGGTGGTTTTAGAAAATTTTAAAAACAGATTTGGAATGAGAATGAAGTCTATTTTCATTTAAAATACATTTATTATCTTCGTAAAGTCCTCCTTTAAAGATACATCTTCAGCTTTGAAAAAACATAAGATAATGTAAAATTGCGATAAAAATCTTGAAAAATGTACTTATACTAACTTTTTTTCGTGTTTTCATTTTTCTCTGCCCCGGAGGAATTAAATTAATGAGATGAAGGAGGATGAAAAGTGCAATTTCCTAGGTTTCTTTTTTAGAATTTTTATTATTTTTTTAAATAAAGTTCGAAGTAATTTGGTTACGGCATTTTTCTGTTTAGGCACGCAACGTAAACCGCGACGCGTGCCATCAAAATTTAAAAAAATGTATGTCAAATCTCAAAAAATTTAAAATTTTGTGTTTCGCGCTATTTTTGTATGACATTCAAATTTCCATTTTTGCTAACTTTGAACATCTGCTTTGGAACGGCGTTTTCCGTCAAAAAAAGCTATATTTCAAAAAATCGATAATTTTTTCGAAAAGTTAAGATAATTTTAAAAAGGTAATTTAAAAAAATTACAAACTGCTGTTACTTCGTCAAAAATTGCTCAATTTTCAACATTTCAAGGCCGTTTTGAAGTTAAAACTCTTAATTTTCAGATTTCTAGCTTCTAAATAAGCTAATTTTCAGAAAAATCGATAAATTTTCAAAAAGTCAGGATCATTTAAAAAATTAAATTTAAAAAATTTCAAACTTCTGTTACTTCGTCAAAAATTGCTCAATTTTCAAAATTTTAAAACCATTTTGAAGCTAAAATTCTGAATTCTCAGAATTCTAGCTTCTAAATAAGCTAATTTTCAGAAAAATCGATAAAATTTTCAAAAAGTCAGGATCATTTAAACAATTTCAAACTTCTGTTACTTCGTCAAAAATTGCTCAATTTTCAAAATTTCAATACCATTTTAAAGCTAAAATTCTGAAATTTAAGATTTATAGCTTCGAGAAAAGCTACATTTCAAAAAAATCTATACATTTTTCAAGAAGTTAGGATAATTTTTTTTGAAAATCCCCATTTTAACATTTCTAAAAACCATTTTTTCAATTTCACAAAAATTAAAATTTTCTTTCCAACCTTATAAATAAGATTAAAATTACTGACCGTCTGTCTTTAACATAATTTCAATAATTTGTAATCGAAAATTCATCAAAATAAAATTAGAAAAATTAATTTTGAGCAGCAAAACCTTCTAAAAATAATGTTTTTTGCTCTTTTCCGTTTCATAACAGACACCCAAAAAAAAGAACAAAAAGAAGATAAACCGAAACATCATCTTTTCTAGTAGTCGTTCAGAAAAAAAAACGAAATTACATTAGTCTGTTTCTTTTTTTTGAGCACCTTTATTTCTTCCAGTCCATTGTTAGGGCGGAACGGGACAATAAAAAGCCATGAAAATGTCAGTTTAAAAAATCCTAACATTTTTTGATTGATTAAAATTCCTGGTATATACGTTTTTTCCCAAAAATGACTTTTCTTGGCTCAAAAATAACAAAAACAAAGAAAGGCAGCTAAAATTGAATCTGTTTACGATGATGGGGGGCACAAAAAGTCAAAAATCTCCCCGCTCCGGAAATCAAATTTGTAGGAGGATCACGAGAAAAAAATTGTAAAATGAGAAAA
This sequence comes from Caenorhabditis virilis, assembly GCA_964036255.1. NCBI lineage: Eukaryota > Metazoa > Nematoda > Chromadorea > Rhabditida > Rhabditidae > Caenorhabditis > Caenorhabditis virilis. The sequence goes on along the minus strand of OZ038415.1, from coordinate 17,941,927 downwards.
ATAATTTGGATTTAGGTCCTGGGGGTACTAAGCTTCAACAAAAATATAACATGTCTGAAAACAAACTTGAAAAAAAAATTTTTTTTTTCAAAAAATTCAAATTTCGGCCTTGAAAATATTGAAATTTAACGTTACAAGGCTTGAAATTTATCTAAAAAGAAAGAAAATTCCATTCTCTATCGAATAATATCAAGAAATAAATTTTTGGCCAAAAACGACGGGTTGTACAAGGTGCGAAAAACTGCGTCGCCCTATGACACCATAGTATAACAGTAGAGCACGATTACATCCGACGAAATCATAATTTTCTACAATTTACACTACTTAAAGTGTTTGTTTTCTGATTTTCAATTTTTTAAAAATGTTTTTTGGGAATTCCTAATTATTAGACAATTTTAAAAAAATCATTTTTCAGGCATCCATTGATCCAAAAAGGACCACCCAAATGCACTTAAAACGGGTGCTGGAACCACCCGTTTTTGACGGTTTAATGTATCGTTTTTCTCAAAATAAGAGTTTTACAATTCATTTTATTTGTTAAATTCAGTAATAATTGGTGTTTCTCAGTCGATTAAAATCAAAATTGAAATAAGCATACACTTTAAGTACTTTAAAATATCCGTTTTTAAAGACAATATGCCAACAAAATTTTTTTCAAACCTATATGCTTTCAATTTGCTAAAAATTCACCATTTTTCAACAATCTAATGCATTACTTAAAAATCCGAACCCGTACGAGAAATAGCAAACGGACCTAAATTTTAAATTCCCGCCCATTCGAGAAATTTTTTGAATTTTTACCAAAACAAAAAAATTATAATAAAAATCAATGTTTCTTTGGGAAAATTAGAATTTAACCGGGAACTAATTGTAAATTTTTTTAAATAAATTATTTTGTTGAATTTTTAAGAAAATTGTGAATTACAAAATTTTAACAATTTTTAATTTTCAGCCAAAAATATTGAGCCTAAAAGAATCCAAAATAGAGAAAAAAAATCAAATTTCCTCATATATCTTTAAAGTGTTTGTTTACTGATTTTCAATTTTTGTTTTAATCTATTCAGAAACACCTATTATTAATGAAAACATTTTTTTTTTCCTGCGTCCGTGGGTCAAAAACAGCTCCCGCAAAAGTGCGGAAAACAGGCGGTGGCAATGCAAATCAGGAGTTGAGCGACCGTTTTGCTCAAAATTAAGCTTTTGAGCTGAATTTTTTGTTGATTCCGTTAAGATTCTGGGTCGATTAAAACAAAAATTGAAAATCAGTAAACAGACACTTTAAAACTTTTTGGAAAATGTGGGGTTTGCATTCTGTAGGAGAATTCCAGCCATTTATCAAAATTCAAAATTTAAACTAAAATTTTCTAATTTTTCTATATTTCGCACTGAATTCAGGATTCCAGAATATCGTTTGATATTCTCAAAATATCCAAAATCCTATTTTTATTGAGAAAAGTTATTTTACTATCCCTAAAAATGCATAAACCCTTCGAAAAATATCGTTTTGCTGTAGAGCGCACTTGCAACAGTTTACAATTTCCAAATGTTTTTTCTTAGCCTGGTAAATCTTTAAATATGTTTAAAAATTTGATTTTTCGCAAAAAAAACTAATTTTTATAACCAAAAATTTAAGAAACTGTGCAAATTAGCTCCATTTGCGTTAGGGCGCATTTGCAACATAACAATTTAAATATTTGAAAATACCCCTTCCAAGCCATTTTACTTTATCAAATTTGTTTTGTCAAAGTTATAATTCTTTCCAAAAATTTCAAAAAACACTCGATTTGACGAAAAAATGCACAAAACATTTTAAAAAATTGCCAATTGTAACATTTTAAAATATTCGAAACAAACTCAATTAATTCGTACTTCTCGTTTAAAAAAAACAACAAGAAAAAAACAATTATCCCGTTTTTTAACGCAGAACTCTGCAAAGAGTTCACTACTCAACAAATACAAATAGGAAATAAATTTGCATAGTTAAACAACATGTGGTTCAACAGCCACCTAATATTTTATGTTATTTTATAGAGCATGCAAGAAAAAAATCACATAAAAGTTCAATTCCAGGTGCTTGTCGTTCTTTTTTTGCAACGTATAAATAAATGTACCTCATAAAATTGTAATAGAACAATTTTATGAGATTAAAACACACATTTTTCTATCCTGCACAATTTAGAGTTTTTGGAGAAATTGATGTCTGCAAGAAGTACAAAAATTGAGAAGGAAAACATATTAAAACCGTACGGAACTTTGAAAATTTTTTTTAAAAGTTATGGATGGTTGAAAATGCAATAAAATTTTAACCTATTTTTAAAAGTTCATAACACTTTGTGAAATTTTTAAAAAAACCAACCTTTCGATAAATTTTATATAATTTTGAAGCTAAAATTCTAAAAATTCAGAATCTTGGCTTCATTTTGGAGCAAAATTTGTAAATTTTCGTGAATTTTCAAAAAAGTTATGGATGGTTGAAAATGCAATAAAACTTTTACCTATTTTTAAATGTTTACAACTTTTTGTTAAATTTTCAAATTGCGGTAAATTTTATATCATTTTAAAGCTGAAATTCTACAAATTCAGAATATTGGCTTCATTTAACAGCAATAATTTTGTAAACACGTGAAATTCAAAAAAAAATGGATTGTTGAAAATGTAATAAAATTTTTACCTAATTTTAAATGTTCACAACTTTGTTATGAAACATATTTTTTAAATAATTTTAATAACATTTTAAAGCTGAAACTCTAAAAATTCAGAATTGTGGCTTCATTTTGGTGCGAAAATTTCTAAAATACGAAAATTTTCAAAAACGTTATGGATGGTTGAAAATGCAATAAAAATGTTACCTATTTTAAAAAGTTTACAACTTTTTGTTAAATTTTCAAATTGCGGTAAATTTTATATCATTTTAAAGCTGAAATTCTAAAAATTCAGAATCTTGGCTTCGATTTGGCGCAAAAACTTTAAAAATTCGTGAATTTTCAAAAAAGTTATGGATGGTTGAAAATTCAACAAAATTTCAACCTATTTTTAAATGTTCTCAGCTTTTTGTGAAATTTAAAATTTTCAATAAATTTTATATCATTTTGAAGTAGAAATTATAAAAACTCAGGTTTTTAGCTTTATTTTGGTGCAAAAATTTTGAAAATACGTGAATTTTCAAAAAAAATTATGAATTGTTGAAAATGCAATAAAAATTTAACCTATTTTTAAATGTTCACAACTTTTTGTGAAATTTAAATTTTTTCACAGAATTTATATCATTTTGAAGCAGAAATTCTAAAAATTTAGATTTTTAGCTTCATTTTTATGCCAAAACTTTAAAAATAGATAAATTTGTTAAAAGTTATGGATTGTATAGAATTCATAATAATTTTACCCTATTTTTTAAAATTTCACAGCATTTTGTGAAATTTAAATTTTTTGATAAATTTTACATCACTTTGAAGCTGAAATTCTACAAATTCAGAATCTTGGCTTTATTTTGGTGTAAAAACTTTGAAAATACGTGCAATTTCACAAAATTTATGGATTGTTGAAAATGCAATAAAATATCAATCTTTATTAAATGTTCGCAACTTTTTGTGAACTTTAATTTTATTAAATAAAACTTATCATTTTGAAACTAAAATTCTAAAAATTCAGAATCTTGGCTTCATTTTGGTGCAAATGTTTTAAAAATATGTGAATTTTCAAAAAAGGTATGGGTTCTTTAAAATACTAAAAATGCTAATTTTCGGCATTTAGTCTGGAATGTTAGACTGAAGTTTAAACTGGAAAAAATTGTAATAATAATTGTCCACGAGAACTACAAAAACCGTATTTTTTAGAAAAAATTAAAAGTATTCAAATAAAAGGAAATACGCACCGGAAACGTTTCAAAACCGGTCCAATGTTCCATGATCCAAAAAAAAAAGGTTCTAAATTTTTATATTACATTCCAGTTGAATGCCCGAAAAAGCCTATTTCTTTCTTGACCATGTGAAAAAATATTTTTTTCACTAAAAATTGAGAGATGGATATTGCTTCTTTTCGTGCAAGAAGAAGAAGAAGACGACGACGAAAAAAAAACAACGTTTTGCTCATTCCAGAAAGTGCTCACGAGTATTATTATGTTTTTCAACGTCGTTGAACTTATGGAATTTTTTTCAAACGGGTGACAAAAAATGAGAAAAAAACAAGAGATCCATATTAAAAAACAAGGCGATTTTACTAAAAAACGAGAAAAAAATGAATGTTAATTTGAGTCAAATGGATCAAATTTTCACTTTTGATACTCGCAAGGAAAATTTCATTAGGGAAATATCTCAAAAACAAAAAAAAATGTTTTTGAAAAAAATCCATAACATTTTTTAAGATGTATCCATTTTCAAAGTTTTTTCACCAAAATGAAGCTAAAAACCTGAATTTGTAGAATTTCACCTTCAAAATAATATAAAATTTGTCGAAAATTTTAAATTTCACAAAAAGTTGGGAACATTTGAAAATAAGGTAAAATTTTAATGTATTTTAAACAACCCATAACTTTTTTGAAAATTTACCGGTTTTCAAAATTTTTGCACCAAAATGAAGCCAAGATTCTGAGTTTGTAGAATTTCAGCTTCAAAATGATATAAAGTTTATCGAAAATGTTCAATTTCACAAAAAGTTATGAACATTTAAAAATAGGTTAAAATTGTATTACATTTTCAACCATCCATAACTTTTTAAAAAAAATTTATCCATTTTCAAAGTTTTATACCAAAATGAAGCAAACAAGCTGAATTTTTAGATTTTTAGCTTCAAAATTATATAAAACTTATCGAACATCTTAAATTTCCCAAAAAATTGTGAATATTTAAAAAATAGGGTAAAAGTTTATTGTATTTTCAACCATTCATGACTTTTCTGAAAATTTACCTATTTTCAAAATTTCTACACCAAAATGAAGCTAAAAGACTCAATTTTTAGATTTTTAGCTTCAAAATGATATAAATTTTATTTAAAAAATTTTAATTTCACAAAAAAATGTGAACATTTAAAGAATGTGCACAATTTTTTAAATGTATTTTCAACAATCCTTAAATTTTTCGAAAAGTTACGTATTTTGAACATTTTCATACCAAAATGAACCTGAAAACCTGAATTTTCAGATTTTTAGATTCAAAATGATATAACATTTATTTCAATTTTAAAATTGTATTGCATTTTCAACCATCCATAACTTTTTAAAAAATTTACATGTTTTCAAAATTTTTGCACCAGAAAGAAGCCAATATCCTGAGTTTTTAGACTTTTCGCTTCAAAATGATATAACATTTTTAAAAAATATTTAATTTCACAAAAATTGTGAACATTTAACAATGTGAAGAAGGGCTAATTTTTAAGCATTTTCAACAATTCCAAAACTTTATTGAAATTTCGTGAGTTTTAAAGGAGGGTTTTACGGAGATTATGAATGCGCCTGAGATGAAAATAGGCTTCAGACTTATTCCAAATCAGTTTTTAAAATTTTCTAAAACCACCTAGAAGCCGAGAAAACAACCCTCAAAACAATGGCCTAGAAAAAAGGGCCACCGGCGAAAACTAGTCCGCAGGCATGAAAAGTCCAAAAAAATGAAAAACAAAACATAAATTAAGATGAAAAAACATTAAAAAGGACTATTATAAGATTATGCATAACTATTTATTAACGAAACACGAAAAAAGCTCATAGGAAAAAGTTCGGCCAGGTGGCCCTTTTTTCTAGGTCATTGTTTTGAAGCTCATTTTCTCGGCTTCTAGATGGTTTTAGAAAATTTTAAAAACATATTTGGAATGAGTCTGAAGCCTATTTTCTTCCCAGACGCATTCATAATCTCCGTGAAGCCCTCCTTTAAAAACGTTTGCAGCACAATGAAGCCCAGATTCTGAGTTTTTATATTTTCAGGTTCAAAATGATGTAAACTTTATCCAAAATTTAAAATTTCGCAAAAAGCTGTGAAAATTTAAAAAATAAGGTAAAATTATTATGAATTTTAGGCAATCCACAACTTTTCTGAAAATTGACCTATTTTCAAAGTTTTTACACCAAAATGAAGTTAAAAACCTGAATTTATAGAATTTCAGCTTCAAAAATGATATAAAAATTTATCCAAAATTTTAAATTTCTCAAAAAATTATGAACATTTAAAAATAAACAAAAATTTTTATTTAATTTTCAACCATTCATAACTTCTCTGAAAATTTACGAATTTTAAGAAGTTTTGCACCAACATAAAGCTAAAAACCAGAATTTTTAGATTTTTAGCTTCAAAGTGATGTAAAATTTATCATAAGATTTAAATTTCATAAAATGCTGTGAACATTTAAAAATAGGTTGAAATTTTATTTAATTTTCAAAGTTTTTATACCAAAATGAAGCTAAAATCCTGAATTTTCAGGATTTTAGCTTCAAAATGATGTAAAATTTATCCAACATTTAAAATTTCACAAAAAGTTGTGAACATTAAAAATAGGGTAAATTTTTATGAATTTTCAACAATTCCATAACTTTTTTGAAAATTTACGAATTTTCAAAATTTTCACACCAATATGAAGCCAAGATTCTAAGTTTTTAGATTTTCAGCTTCAAATGATACAAAATTTATTGAAAGTTTTAAATTTTATAAAAAGTTGTGAACGTTTTAAATTAGGTTAAAATTTTTATGTATTTTAGGCAACTCATAACTTTTAAGACAATTTACGTATTCTCTAAATTTTTTTTGTAGTTCTCGTGGACAATAATTATTCAAAATTTGTTTCCATGGAGTCTGCAGACATCTAAAATTTCGGACTAAACCGAGATAACAACCTTTTGTGGCCTAAAAACCTGCAAAAACTAGTCCGCGGGCATTTCTTCTTAAATAATCCAGTAAAATACAACAACCTTTGGTTAAATTCAATTAATTTAAGTATTTTCCCATAAATATTCATAAATATAACACCCAAAAAGCTCATATGAAAAAGTTCGGCCACGTGGAAAACATTTTCTAGGCCATTGTTTTGAACCTCATTTTCTTTGCTTCTACATGTTTTTCGAAAATTAAAGAAAAAACAAACTTGTTATGAGTATGAGCTCTATTTTCACTAAACTTTAAATTCTTGTTATCGCTTGCAAAATGAATAAAAAATTCTAGAAAAAAATCCTCAATAGCCAAAAAAAAAGTCCAAAACAACAAAACATATCCAAATAAAAAGTGATGTTTGAAGTAAGTAAGAATTCAAAAAAGAAATGAGAGCCGCGGATCGGAAATTCAATTAGACACACATGACAATTCACCCCCATACAAAGATAATTGACGCTTTCGAAAATAATGAAACCTTTTTTTTTATATTCATAAATTACTATTTTAAAAATATTTTTCGATAATAATAAATTGAGCGTCTCTCCCTTTACCCCCTAGCGATCCGTCTGGTCACTAGAACCAACGAAAAAAATATTATTTATCCGCCTACTTACCCCCAGTTTCTTCATTTATCCCAAAGCAGTTGGCGTTTTTTCATGTCGTGGTCATGGGCCACAACTTGTCTCATTTATAACCTGGAATCTTAACTTTGAAACCATTTCTCAAAACCACGTATTATTGACATATCCAAGCAAAAATTAAAAATATAATTAAGATGCGAAATTCTAGAAAAAACCAATAATTACAAAAAATAAATCAATACTTCATAGGAAGCGGTGGTGGTGCGGGAGCACTCCTTTCGAATCTGACAACTTGTAAAGCCAATGCAACTTCGGTGTCCCTGGAAAAAAATGAATTTCGGGTGCCTAATGTTCAAAATTTTCAATTTTTTTCAAAAAATCTTAAAAACTCGTGTAAAAAACTTTAAAATTAAATAAAATGCCTCAAAAATCGAAGAATTCTTTTAAAAATTGATTTTTTTTTCAAACTTAAATGAAAATCTGAAATTATTGCAAAATTCTGAAATTTCGAATTATGCTTTTAATTTAATACAGATTTTTTTGAAAAAAATTCAGAAAACGATTTTTTAAAAAGTTTTCTACCCATTTTTCAGTATTTTTCTTAGTTTCAAGGAATTTCGGCATTACCTGAAACTATATTCAATATTTTAGCAAAATAAACGAGTTTAAAATTAAAATTTTGCTTTGATTACAAAAATTTTGCGTCAGTGCGTTAGTGCAGCAGCCTTCAAAATGCTGTTAAAAAATCAATAATAACAAAAAATATGAATTTCAGATACCAAATTTTAAAAAAACTAGCTTTTTTCAAAAATCTCTTGAAAACTTCCAAAATCCAATAAAAACTCCTAAAAAGGGGAAAAGGCAAAAAATGCTTTTAAAAAATCAATAATTTTGCTAAAAAATTTTGCTTTGATTTCAAAAATTAATGTGCGGGGCGCCAGTGCGTTTGAGCAGCTTTCAAAATGCTTTCAAAAAATCAATAATTACAAAAAAATGAATTTCAGGAGCCAAATTTAAAAAAAACTCGATTTGTTCAGAAATCTCTTGAAAACTTTCAAAATCCAATGAAAATTCCTAAAAATCAAGCAAAAACGCGGAAACAAGCAAAGAATGCTTTTAAAAAATCAATGATCATAAAAAATATGAATTTCAGATGCCAAAAAAACTCGATTTTTCCAAAAATCTCTTTAAAACTTTCAAAATCCAATAAAAATTCCCGAAAATCAAGCAAAAATGGGGAAAAAAGCTAAGACTACTTTTAAAAAATCAATAATTACCAAAAAATATGAATTTCGGGTGCCAAATTTTAAAAAAATTAGATTTTTTTCAGAAATATCTTGACAACTTTCAAAATCCAATCAAAATTCCTAAAAATCAAGCAAAAACGAGGAAAAAGCAACAAATGCTTTCAAAAAATCAGTAATTGCAAAAAAAAAAAATGAATTTAGGATGCAAAATTTCGAAATGTTAAAAAATATCTTGAAAACTGCAAAAATTTTTGTAAAAATTACTGAAATCCTTCAAAATCCAATAACAATTCCTAAAAATCAAAAAATCAATTTTATAAAGAAGTTTTCTGCACATTTCTCAGTATTTTTGTTAGTTTCAAGTATTTTTGGCAAAATCTGAGGTTACATTCAATTTTTTAACGGATTAAATTGAATTTTGCTTTAATTTCAAAAATTTTGAGTATTTTCAGAAAATTAAGCAAAAAAATACATATTTTGCAATTTTGGCATCTAATTTGAGATTTTATTTTCCAAAAATCTGTTGCACCCAACTCACCACGTCTTCTGGCTCAATTCCACTTTAACACTATTCAATCCTTCTTTCGGCGTGGCAAAAAAGACAACCGGTCGAACGGAACTCTGCGCATGAAACAATGGAACATCATTCATCAGCGGTGCCGAATTGAATCTCGATCGATAAGTCGCCATCCATTTCTTCTTCGTATTATTATAAACCACCGGGAAGATGGTCAAAAAATGCCCCTGATTCTCATTCTCCACTTTTCCACTTTCATAGGGAAACTCGAAATGTGCAAATGATAGTTCTTGTCTCGGCATTATCATTACCGGCGATACCGGCTGCACATCTTTGATAAATCTGGAAAAAAATTGAAATTTCCGAAAATCTTCAAAACAATCCAAATAAATCTACGTTCTATGATACATCTTCTTTCTCGTATGCGCCATCTCTTTATTAAGCGCTGCATCATGCTCGAAAAGTGCTTCTTTCAATTCCGGCGTCGACCATACAATTTGTCTGAAAATTAGTAAATTATTCGCTAGAAACAATTTCAAAATAACTTCTGAAAAGGTGCTCGAATTTTCAATTTCGAAAAAAATTTGAAATGTTTTTAAAAATCTGAAAATTCTACAAAAATTGGGTTACCGGAACTCGCATCGAAAAAATTAAAAAAAACCGTAATTTTTTCAAATTTTGGTGAAACCGTAAAATTAATTCTAAAATTTTTTTTGGGAAATTTTAATGAAAATACTTATATTTTTTGAAATCAAATAATCAAAGCAAAATTCAATTTTTAAATTAATTTTCCAAAAAAATTGAAAAAAAGGTCAGATTTTGCCCAAAAATCCTTGAAATACTGAAAAATGTGCAGAAAACTCTTAAAAACCCAATTTTCAAGATTTGTAGGGCATTTTGAAAAAAAAATTGGTTTTTTAAACATTTTTCAAGATATTTTCAAACATTTCAAAATTTTCCCTCCGAAAATTGTTTTTTTTTGTAATTATTGATTATTTAAAAGCATTTTTAGCAATTTTTCAAATTTTTGATACATTTAAAAATTTGAAAAAACTCGAAATTTCAGTTTTTCTAAAAAAAAAGCAAGCAAAATTCAATTTTTCAAAAAAAATTTGATACTTTCAGATTTTCCCAAAAATTCTTGAAACTAACAAAAATACTGAAAAATGTGCAGAAAAATCGTTTAAAAAGCAATTTTTCGATTTTTGGCCCATTTTTATTGGATTTTTTGACGTTTGTGAGTGACTTTTACATCAATTTTTACAATTTTCAAGATATTTTTGAAAAAATCTCACATTTTTTAAGTTTCGCATCCGAAATTAATTTTTTTTCATAATTATTGATTTTTTAAAAGCATTTTTTCTATTATCCTAATTTTTGCTTATACGGTTATTTAGTATTGATTGTTTTCTTAGCACATTTTGAATACAAAATTTTAACTTCTTCAAATCAAAAAACTCCAAAAATACCTACCTCGCATTCCACGCAAGCTTCTGATTCAACAAATGATGATAAGTAACGCCTCGATTCAGAAAAAGCTTGAAACTCCTCACGTCCCTATTCGAAATCACCATTTCGATTGGTGTCACTCTCTCACGATTTGGCGTCGTCAGTGGTGAAAAACTGAGCACAAGTAATCTGATGATCCGGTACTGAAAATTTCACAAAAGTGGTACACTGTCTTTAAGAGTTTATACTACTTACATTCTTCTTTTTAATCGCTTCATGAATCGCATAATTCCCCAACGAATCCGTCAAATACAGGTCTTCTCGATGGCTCATCCTAAAATCTTCGGATGTTCAAATGCTCTTTTGCAAAAACCAAAAAAAAACCCACGAAATCAAAAATCGGATCATGACCAAATTTGGAGGTGTTCTTCCAATCATCACCGGCTGCGTGTTAGCAATCAAATGGTTCAGAATCGGACGTTTTAGTTCGCTATTATCACGCCATGTATAAATCGCCCCTCTTAGTGCGTTTTCATCAATTCTTCGACGTAAAAGACGCGCTGATTTGATGTCGCCTTTGAGGACGGCTTCCAGAAAGTTCTGGAAAAAAATGTGTTCTTTTTGACAATCTTCAAACATCTTAATTTACTTTACGTTTCTTTTTATTATTTTCCATTTAATTTCCCGTTAAAAAAAATTTTTTTTGAAACAGTAAAATTTGTATTTTTTCCTTCTTCAAAAAATTTCATTAATTAAATAAAGTGTTTTTTAAAATTCACATTTTAATGTAAACTTAAATTTCAAAAAAATTCAATTAATTTCTCAATGGAAAAGTCACATATTGAACTCATTTTTCAGTTTTTTAAATGTTTTCTGAAAATGCCAAATTTTTCAGAAAAGCTTCCATGAAAATGAGTTTAAAAATGTTGTTTTAAAAAAGCGAAAATTCAATTTTTTAAATGCTGAAATCCTTCTTTACTGATTTTTTTTTAGAAACTTTGAAAAAATCCAATTTTTCACTTTTTTAAAATAACTTTTTAAGTTTACATTTTTAACCCCGAAAAGCTCCGAAAAAACAAAATTTTGCAACAATTTCCTTCCTTTTCGATCTTTATTGGGCAAATTCGTGATTTTCGTGCCTCCCGGCTCCACTTGGGCTTATTTCTAATCGTTTTGCACAAATATACCCACAAAAACCCATTTTTTCAGTGGTATTGTTTAAAGGGACATATATGTCAATAGTTTGGGTCTTGAAGCGAATCGCGTAATAATTGAAAAAAATTCTGAAAATTCGGTTTTTTTCAGAAAATCTTCCATGAGTGTAGAAATTTTGTTTAAAAAATCGAAATTTTAATTTTTTAAATACTAAAATTCTTTTTGTTATTGATTTTTTTTAGAAACTTTGAAAAAATCCAAATTTTTTTACTTTTTTTCAATAACTTTTTAACTTTACATTACATGCTCCGAAAAATGAAATTTTGCAGCAATTTCATTTTTTTTCGATCTTTGTTGGGCGAATTCGGGATTTTTGTGCCTCCTTGGGCTCATAAACCAATTTTTTCAGTGGTATTGTTTAAAGGGACATATAAATCAATAGTTTGGGTCTTGAAGAGAATCAGGTAAAGGCTGGAATTCAAAAATTCTGAGAAATTCCAATAGGTCTGTTACGAAATCAACAAACGCTTATAAAATGAGTTTAGAAATGTTTTAAAAAAATCTCGAATTTTCTGGGGTGTACCGTATTTACGCTTAAAGGCGCACAACCCTTTTCTAACAAGGGAAGTGCGCGAAGTCACCATCGCCAATCGAGTTGAACCCTATACCATTCGATAGAGCTTTAAACCTAGGTCTAGAATCCGTTTTAAAAGTCTGCCGGTTCGACCTGTGAGCCGGTGAAACATGGGCTCAAAGTTCCTTGAGTTGAAAAAGAGGCGAGTATATAAGCGCATCTGAACCCTCCTACCACATGTGGCTGCGTGGTCAAGTGGGTTAAGCACTTGTCCATGAAAATCTTTTCCAAAAGTTCGATTCCAACCGGTTAGTAATTGTTTTGCATACTTTTTTCTTTTTGTTTTTTTTTGTTTAAAAACGTATTAATAAAAGAATTTTGAATGAAAATAGTAATATAACGATTTTGATTATTGACAACGGTGAAATGATTGAAAACAGAATTTTTGATCGTAGTAGAGACAACAAATGAATAACGATGAAAAATGATTAAAATGTGCATTAACTTGTAAATTGTTTTATTAATACGTTTTTTAAACAAAAAAAAACAAAAAGAAAAAAGTATGCAAAACAATTACCAACCGGTTGGAATCGAACTTTTGGAAAAGATTTTCATGGACAAGTGCTTAACCCACTTGGCCACGCGGCCACATGGTAGAGGAGGGTTCAGGTGCGCTTATATACTGACGTTTTTTTCAAGGAACTTTGAGCCCATGTTTCACCGGCTCACAGGTCGAACCGGCAGACTTTTAAAACGGATTCTAGACCTAGCTTTAAAGCTCTATCGAATGGTATAGGTCTCAACTCGATTAGCGATGGTGACTTCGCGCACTTCCCTTGTAAGCAGGTTTTGAAAAAAACAAAAATAAAAGCATACCGTTGTCGTCGGCACTTGTTCGTTCATCCTCCTCATCATCTCCTCCAACTCATCAACCGGATCATTCTCATTCACTTCAATACTCGTCTTAAAATACTCATCCTCTTCGTCACTCTCATCATCCCTTCCAATAAAATATTTCGGTTTTGTTGTTTCCTCTTCAGGTGACGGAGTTTCATCCCTCTCATCCTCTTCGACAACTATCTTTCTGGTCGCTCGTTTGAGAGATGGCGGGAGTTTTTCAACAACTTCTTCCTCATCGTCTTCATCTTCATCGGCTATCACCACTTTTTTGGTTCTTCCACGTCGTGTCGGCTGAAAAAAGGTAAATTCCAGAAAATTAAAGCTATCTTCAAACTCTTACCGCCTTCTTCACCGTTTCCTCCTCATTCGACTCATCGTGATTCTTCGGCTTCCTTCCTCTCTTCTTCTTAACTGGCGGGCTGTTATCCACTGATTCCTCTCCTCCTCCTTCGTGATCCTTCTCTTCCATCTCCGGCATCTTCTCAGCCTTCTTCCTTCCTCTCCTCTTAATCGCCGGGCTATCAGTCTCATCCGTCCCTTCCTGATCCTTCTCTTCTGCTTCTATATCCTCCTTTCGTTTCCTTCCTCTCTTCTTCGGTTGATTCTTCGGTACCGCCGGTGTCTGACTTCTACTATGCTCACCACCGCTTCCCGTATCACTTGCCACCTTTTTCAACTCCGCCGCTTTACTTCTCGAAATTCGACCTTCATTTGTTGCACAAGTGGCAAGAAGTAAATCTGTCGCCGTTTGACGATGAGTCGGATCGAAGAGTCTTCTGCTTTCTCCTTGGAGTTCTTTCACTGGTCTTCCGTAGAAACTATCATCTTCCGTGAGTTCTCTAGGTGCTAGTGCATCATCCTCGTCTTCGTCTTCCTGAAAAAATATCGATTTTTTAAAGAATAGGAATTCAGTTGATAAAAGTTCGGAATTTTTTGAATTTCAGATTTCACAAGACTCGCTTCAAGACCCAAACGATTAAATATCCGTCCCTTTAAACAGGAAAACATTTTTTGTGTCTATCTTCGTGGAAAACGATAAAGACACAAAAATAATTTGTTTTCATTAAATGTTTTAAAGGGACATATATTTAATCGTTGGGATCTTGAAGCAAATCACGTGAAAACTGAAATTCAAAAAAAAAACTGAATATGACCATAAACAACGTCAGAAAGTGATACTAACCGATAATTTGGATTCCAGCTCGTATTCTCTTTAAAGGCGGTGTTCCACAAAAAAATCGTAATACCTTTTGCAACGCATTTTAGAGGTCATTAATACTAGGTTATTCTAAAAATCAAATAATGAGTCGTTTCTTTACTTTAAAAACGAATATCGAGTATTAAAACTGTTAAAAAATCGATATTTCATAGAGGAACTGGAAAAAATAGCTTAGAAAACGCACACGATCTCATTTATCTCGATTTTTTAAAAGATTTTTTCGATATTTGTCAGCTAGAAGTGTTCATTAGGTTCATTAGGAAAAAAAGACACAAAAATAATTTGTTTTCATTAAATTTTTTAAAGGGACATATATTTAATCGTTGGGATCTTGAAGCAAATCACGTGAAAGCTGAAATTCAAAAAAAACACTGAATATGACCATAAACAACGTCAGAAAGTGATGCTAATCGATAAATCAATTTTAAAACGTTTTCGATTCCAGCTCCTATCCCTTTTAAAGGCGAGGTTCCACAAAAAACGTAATACCTTTTGCTACGCATTTTCGAGGCCACTAATACTAGATTATTCTTGAAAAAGGGTCCTAAAAATGAAATAATGATTTGTTTTTACTTTAAAAACGAATATCGAGTATTAAAACTGCTTAAAAATCGATACTCCATAGAGGGATTGGAAAAAATGGCTTAGAAAACCCGCAAGATCTCGTTTTCCCAGATTTATTTTTTATTTTTACGATAATTTAAGTGTTCATTTGGACCTCCCTAAATTTTAAACTTACATCACCAGCTTCATCCTCCTCTCCTTCATCATCTTCATCCTTTCCACCTGCTTCAGCGTTCACTGGATCCTTCCTAATACCACTTTTTCTATACAAACTCTCAATCTTCTCCTTATTATTCGCCCGAAACGAATTCAACATCTGCAGTGCTTCTTCTCCTATGAAACTTGTCGCCGGCTCCCATGAAAGTTGATCAAAGTTCACCCATTTGATTTGATAATTGACTTGTCGTCTGTAGTAGCGGACGTCAACAATCGCTTCCATCTGGAATTTTCGTATTTAAATGAAACAAAATGGATTGTGATTTATTATTTTTTTCACGTCAAAATTTTCACGTTTTTTTGGAAATTCGAAAATTTCTTCATTTTTCAACTTTTAAACTCGACGAAACCAAAATAATGGGTACCCAAATGTCAACCTAATGCGCGCTCTACTGCTAATCACCTTTTTCGGACCACCATGCTCTTTTTTTGTATTTTCGTTGTGACCCTCGAAATGTTTCAAAAAAATTAGGTTTTTAGAATCTTTAAAAAAATATAAAAACATAAAGCTTAGCATTTTCAGATTTCCTGATTTCGAAAAATAGATGAAAAGTTTTTAAAAAGTGAAAAAATTGAAGAAAAAACATTGAATTTGAAATTGAGCGCAAAAAAGAAGTACCTCATAGACGTCATCATCATCTTGATCCACTTCGTCCTCTCCACTGCTTAAGGTAATCGTTTCATCAGTGACCTGCTCTTCAGAACTCATTTTTCCTTAAAAAGTTGATTTTTTTTGAAAATTAGATACAATTTTCTAAAAAAGCATCAAGAAAACATAATAAATTAAGAAATTAAATTTTAAGGTGGTTAAAAATCGATTTGTTAATATATTAACTTCTAAGGCAATTTTTATGAATTAGTTTTTTAAAAATTAAAGATCAATCAATATTTAAAAAACACTGTTTTTCTTATCGAATTGTGGTCTTAACTGGATTAATGTATTCCTATGTCTCCCTTGTTTTTCCAAATTTGAAAATTTCCCATTAAAACACCTTATTTTGCTGAAAAATTGATCTAAAACGCACATTTTTCCAGTTTTTTATTTTCAATTTTATTCCACTAAACACAGATCTCTTGTGGACAAATCGTAAGAGCGTAGCATCGTACGCAGTGCGAATTTTTTTATCTTTATTTTATTTATACTTTTTCTCAATTTTTCTTAATTTATAAATTCATTATTGATTTTCCAATATTTCAGATGTTGCGAGCTGGTGCATCTCGTTGTCTTACAGTCGGAAACACCGCTGTTCGTTGCTTTTCCGCCGGAAAAGACAATTTGCCAATAACACAGACTCATGACGCGAAAAAGGTCGATGTGAATGATATTCTTGACAAGCCGGTTAGAAAGGTACTGTTAAATATTTTAATTATTCTCTAACAATTCTAAACTTTAAAACAATTATCAATCAATAAAATCGATATTTCTTCCAGACACCTGTTCAAGTGAGCGCTGACGAAGCCATCGAAATCGCCGGTGTCCCATTGGAACATCAAGAGGCGCGCACTGCTCGTATCTTCCGTCCAGCCCGTGAAACCACCCAATCTTCATGGGGAAACACCAAACTTTGGCGTATTGAGCTTGACAATCGTCAAAGATGGGAAAATCCATTGATTGGATGGTCCGGAACGTGAGTTACTTTTTATACAGTTTTGTAGATATCACATTTTGATGCTTTCAGTGCCGATCCACTCTCCAACGTCTCAATGAACCTTAAATTCGCCAGCCAAGAGGATGCGATTGCTTTCTGCGAAAAGAACCGCTGGACATATGACATTGAAGTCCCACACGAACGTCATATTAAACCAAAGAATTATGGTCAAAATTACTCGTGGAATCGTAGAACACGCATCGGCACTAAGTAAATAAAACAGCGGTATTTTTTGATACAAGGGAATGTAGTTTTATAATTTTTTTTCGTCAAAACCTTTATCCGTATAGAAATAAAGTTTTTTTTAAAAAGTAAAGAGTCTATATTTATTTTTTGGTTTTAGACCATTTAATACCTGAAAATCCCGAAAAAAAACTTTAAAACACCCCAAATTTCACAGAAATGTCACTAGTGCACATTCCGCCAACACTTCGCGGTCACCCGCCGGATCAGCAGTCAACTGTTCAGAAGTTGTTGGATGAGAATTCGAGGTTAATCGATATTATTTCGGAATTTCAAAATCAGGTGAGTATATTTTGATTATTTGGCAAGATTTTCAAGAAATTGATTTTTGTCTAGTCTAATTATGAAAATTCAAGTTTTTTGAAAAGAATCTATCGAAAATATGAAAAAAATAACGTTTTTTAAAGATAAATTGCTGTCCTTTTTTTTATTTATCGATTTTTAAGAGCTAATTATTTTTAAATTATGAAAATTCAAATTTTTATCTAAATTCGGGAGAAATCTAGACATTTTCAAATTATTTATAATTTTTAATAAAAAATACATCTCTTTACAGTCGCTTTCGATTGCTATTAAATTTCGGGGGTTAAAAATGATATAAAGCAAGTAAAATGCAATAGCCTAGGTTTCCCCTGTTGGGAAGTTAGTCCCCGTTCGTATTTCTCTTCCATTTCACAAAATTTTGGGCGAACCCGCTTAGTTCACACTGAAATGTAGAAATATTCAAATTTTCCAGGGCCGTGCCGACGACGCGATAAAACATCAACAGCTCCTTCACCGAAACCTGATACATTTGTCAAATTTGGCCGAGCCGAGCTTATTGAGCCAATTAAGAGAAGATGGGCAACAAACGCCTTCTTCGCAGCAAGCTGTCGTCCAGGAAGGTCTCGCTCCTCCACCACAACCCGCCATCGGTTACGCGACGTCTGCAAGCCCTAGCCAACCTCAAATTTATCAAGCACATCAGCCAATGCATCAAAATGGACCACCACCGCCGGGAACAGTTGCACATCAGGAATTTATGCAACATTATCAACGTCAACAGCAAGGCTATCCACCATTCGGACAGCCTGGACCACAAATGGGCATGCCGCCTGGTAGAATGCCGCCCGGATACCCATATGGACCGCCGCCAGGCCCCTACCCACCACAAGGATTCGAAGGACATCCCGGTTATCCACACCCTGGGCAACTCCCTCCACCACATGGTGCACCTCCAGGAGCCGCTCAACAACCACCAAGATAATGAGTATTTAAAACATATATATAAACTAACCGATCTCTATTTTTCACTTACTAAATATTTTGGAAAACAATATCGTTGTAAATATATTTACAATTAATTTTCATGAAAAAAATAATATTTTCCAAAAAACGTTCAAGAAGCACCACACTAAATGCGTTATATACAGAATTGTACCGGACTACAAAGAAGAAAGTAATAAAATTACATAATATTAAACCAGTCATGGCAATTAATAGAAATGGCAAAAAAAGAAGAAGAAGAAAAACAAAATCTAGAATGTTATTGATTGGCAGTAGCTATTCCTCATCGTCTTCGGTTGTTCCTAGGAAGTGTTCGTTGAACTGAATGACAATGACGGTGATGTCGTCGCGGTAGTTACGGGCACGGCCAGGGGGAACCTGTGAAATTAGGAAATTAGATATTTTTTACACTGGGCTGTTGAAAGTTGCAAGTACGCTCTATAGAAATTCAGCTAATCATACGTATAGCATAGTATTACCATGCCTTTAAGAAAAGCCAAATTCTTAAAGGTATGCCTGAAGAATTCTGGAACAAGGTACTAACTTTTAAAAATTTCTGATTCCAAGTGTTCGAAAGTGCGGGATTTTTCGATATTTTGAAAAAAAAAGACTATACCCCCCTCTTTAAGGAATTTCCACCGACTTTAAAAACGTGTCACCTTATCTTTGAAGACCTTGGGGCAAAGTATAATTTTAAAGGGGAGAGGGCTCCGGAGAGCTCAGAAATGGGCTTCAGATCAATAAAAGACATGACTATCTACATATTGACTGCAAAAAGTATTTTTAAGTCGAAAAAATGTATAAAAATTTCCTAATGCGGAATTTTAGGGGAAAACGAAAACATGGCCTAGAAGCCCAAATTGTATTTCTTAGGAAATGTCTATATTCGATTTTTTAAATTAGGTTTTTTACCTTAAAATTGTTTTAATCTCACAAAAAAACGAAAATCCCATACAAGTCCAAAATAAATAGAAAATCAGAAGTATACAATAGTATATCCAAGTCTTTAAGAAAAATCAAATTCCTGAGTGTTAGAAAACACGTGATTTTTCGACATTTTGAAAAAAAAATGGCTATACCCTATCTTTAAAGAATTTATAATAAATTCTTTAAAAACATACACCCAAAAAAATTTAGAATTTTATTTTACTTCAATTTTAGCACCCAAGCTTCCATTTTTAAGAAAAAATCGAAAAAAAAAATCACTTTCTCAAAATTTTACCTGCAAAATATCAATAAGCCGTTCATACTGCTTACTCGCTCCTCCGCTAACTCCACCCAATGCATTTCTGATAATATGTGTTGCACAATTCTCATCTATCGGTTTTTTCGTCCGAAGTTCACCTTCAGCTCTTTCTTTCAATTGTGCCCTTACCTAAAACAATCAATATTCACTTAAAGACAGGGTCGCACCGCAAAATAAAACGAAATCTAACCTGATTCAGGGTTGTTCCAGCTTTCGGCACATACGCCTGCTGCGTGATCGTTCCCAAATTATGATCATGAACCAATCGAACCACCGCATCCGGATCCAGCCATTCCCAAAGCCCATCGGTTGCCAGAACCAAAAACCTGTCGTTCCTTGTCAATTTATGATAGAAAACTTCAGGAGATGTGCTTAGATAAGGCGGCGTCAGAAGATGCAACGGCGGTGGGTGTCCCAATGGTTCGAGCACCACTTTTTGCAGCTCGAGCGGCCATTTATAGCGGACGTCACCAAAAGCGCGGAGTGGGAACAGCTCACCGAGGAGACGACCACCACGGAGGACTGTTTGAGATTCCGAAGTTGGATGCGCTGAGCGGATTCGATTTACCTGGAAGAAATTAATGAAATTTAGGAGTTTTGACACGAAAATACCAAAATTTCCGGATTTAATTATGATTTTTTAATCAATTTGACTAAAATTAATCTAAATTTAACCATAAATCCTCATTTTCTAAAAATTGAAAAGTTATTTATTTATATTTTGCATAAAATAAACAAAATATATAATTTTTCTCGATATTTCTAAATTTTTCGCTTATTTTTGAACATTTTCTGAAAAATCTGAAATTTTTTCAAAATATCATTCAAAACTTGGGTAAATTTTAGCATTTCACTAAATTTTCAAAACTCTAAGAAATTCAGAATAATTTTTAAAATTCTAAAAATTTTCCAAATTCTACGAAATTTCTAACTCTTAAATTTCTGAATAATTTTAAAAATTTTAAGAAATTTCCAAAATTCTGAAATTTTTGAATAATTTTTAAAATTTTAGAAATCCTGAAACTGTAAAACTGAAATTATTGAATGTTCATTGTCATTAAGAAGCCAGACATAATTTTCTGGCAAAAAATATATAAAAACCTAGATTTTTTTGAAAATCTCCTTTTACAAATCTGAAATCTCTTGGTGTTTTTTAAAATCTGAAAAATTGAAACTTTAGAAATCTCAATTCATGTTAAAAATTTAAAAATTCAGTTTTTTTTAAATCAAATGGAATTTTAGAAATATCAATTTCCTTTAAAATTGCACACTTTCCTTGAATTTTTCACTGTATTTTTGAAATTCTTAAGTTTTTGTTTTATTTCCTCGAAATTTAAAATTTCCAAAACCTTACCTCTTCCGCATTATCAATACAATGTGCTCTTGACAATTGTCTAGCCGTAACACTTCCATTAGGATTTACAACCCCTGAAAAACCCGAATTTTTCTTTCAAATCTCATTATTTTAGGTACCTAAAACTGCGGCAGCATCCCCAAGATTCGCCACGTGTAAATGTCTAGACCTAACATGTGCCAATGTTGCGCACGACCCGGAAGCGGCGATCATTGCGGCATGTCTAAAAAAGATTAATTTTTCAGTCCAATTTTTAAAAAAAGTTTAAAAAATTACCTATCAATACTCCCCTTGCCACTAGGAAGCGCATCCTTCCCTAAATCCTCATCACACTGCTCGAACGCTGTCTTTAGCGCTTCTCTCACAGTTCCCGTATAAAAATCAGAGTTTGACCGAAAGTTTTTGTGATATTTTAGGATATTTTCAGTGTGTTGATCCCTGAAAATCACAATTTTTCCGAAAAATCAATATTTAAAATGAAAATCACCTAAAAGCGTTAGGTAAATGAGCTTCTGAGCTGCTGAACAACCATTCCAATCGTTTATCAGCTGGATAATCAGATATTTCGTGTTTTTTCAGCACCGATGCGCAAACATAGGGGAATAAATTTGTGGAAACATGCCTGCTACATTGCTGACCTCCATGACCATCAAATACACCAAATAGAAATGCTCTGCTTGAAAGACCTGGAGAAATAAAGCGATTTTCCATTCTAAAAATCAATATTACATTTCGCTGCTGAATAAAAATCCTCAATCGGATTATTTGCCGCTAATTGACACGTGTCTACCCGAACGATTGCTTCGTCTTCAACGTTTGCCGTTCTTTCGTGAGCTCTTAAAATAAATTCGTCGTTTAAAACAAAAAACATTGGTTTACCTCAAATGAGCATCTGCGTTCCATCTCGAGTTCCTTGAACTTCGTCGAAATTCTGTTAGAATCTTCCTTTTCAGCATCACATTCGTAAACTATTTAGAAAAACTGAAAAAATTACGAATTTCGTGACAAAATGGAGAAAAAATGAAAAAAATGAAGGGTAAAAAAATTGAGGGACTAGAAATCGCAGGAGTTGGGGTTCTAGTCCAGGCGGTGTAGAAACTAGACCAGGGTTGTTTTTATAAGTTTCAGACGTGTTTTCAGCCCGAAAATGAGAGTAAAAAACTTAAAAATTCGCCGAAAATGTGGAACACACATTCCTGTTTCGCAAGACATTCGAAATCCATCAAAATTTATCGATTTTTTTGCAATTTTCTAACGAATTCTTTTTTATTAAACTATTTTCACGGGGTGGACGGTACGACACTCCGCTGTGTTTGTGTGTGCCCGGCAAATAGCAGTATAGCATTGTGGCGTGTTTATTTCAATTTTCTCGAGAAATTTCAATAACTTTTTTTTCAAAATTACCAGGATTATAGAGAAAAAAATTCTGCATCTTTTGAGACTACTCTTACTACCTGAATTTGCGTTTGTGCCGAGAAAATTCACTTTTAGACCTTTGAAACCTCATTACTCAAAAATTTTCAATAACTTTTTTTTAAAAGTTAGATATTCTTAATCAGCGTGTAAAATTCTATTGGGAAACATTTATCTCGATTCCAGAAAAACGTTTTCGAAAAAAAATTTGTTTGGTTTTTTGAAAATTTTCTCATTTTTTCTTAATGAAATTTTCCGAAACTCATAGATTATGTTTGGAAAATCTTTCGCAACAATTATCAAAAAGAATCAGTGGCAAAAATGCTGCTGACATCCGGCAAATTCGATTTTAAACATGTCAATTCAACACTTCACTGAGCCACATTCCGCCCAAAATTGGTATTCGGAGGGTTCTGATGTAGTTTTAAATACTTGGACGATGTTCGCCAATATCAAAAGTAAATTATTTTTTGCAAAACGTTTAGATGGAATCGAACTTTTGATGCTCACCTATGCCATAATTTTCATCTGTTTTATCCACTTTGCTAAAAAAAATGTGTGCGCGAGAGACGCAGAGAAAGAGACAGTTGCACACAGAAAGGGGGAAGGGTACACTTCGCCACGCCGTGATTTTTTATTTTGGTTTATTGTTCACCTAACCACATCACCTGTTTTCTTTCTATTTTTCAGTTTGATCATCAAATATGTGAGAAATGTTTTTTTCACGTCAAAACAACACATTTTTTGCACTTTTATATATTTTTAATCACAAAAAAAATTTAAAAAAGGAGAAGTTCACTTACGGTAAATCTTACTGTGCACTATTTGCTAAAAAATGTGCGCTGACTGCAAAAATCCCAACATTTTATTAAAATAAAAATATTTATACAAAAATACACGTAACGGATGATAAAATTTCGAAAAAAAAGAAGAAGTAAAATAAGAGAAGTTGTATATCAAATCTATGCAGCATTTTCAATACTATTCTTCTGTACATCATAAGTCTGTCGTTTTGAAGTACAATAACAAACTAAAATCATCGACAAAATGAGAAGTAGGAGACAAATAACGATTGAAATCACACCAAACGCCACGAAATTCTCATAGGATTTTGCTTCATGTTCGCGGTTTTTGTTGAATTTCTCGTTCGATTCGTGTTCATGATGATACTGGCTGGCGAGCTCTTCGAGCTTCCGGCGGTGCTCGCTCTCACGTTGTTCTTCTGAAAAAAGTAATTAGTGAGCATCGAAGGAGCAAAAAGGTTTTTGAGTATGCTTTGCTTGCGCTTGAAACTATTAGATGCCCGCTTCTATTTACGAGGACTTTCCCTTACGTTAAATTCTAAGATTTTATTGATTTTCTTCAAGATTGACTGACGGTATGATTAGCCTTTCTGCGGCTGCAATATAGTACACCGACCGGTCTCAGAGAGCAGGATTTCCAAATTTTCCAAATTTCAAAAAAATCCAAATTTTCAAGTCCTGTAAATCAGCTGAAAATAGGTCAATTTTACTGAAATTCAGGTTTAAAATTTCAGAAAAAATTTAATTTTCAGATAAAATACATTTTGAGATGGTGTTTTGTGAGATGTTCTGAAATAAAAGCAAATCTAAAATTTTACAAAATTACCAAAAAAAAACCTAGATTTTTAATTTCCTGTAAATCAGCCCAAAATAGGTTTTTATCGCGAAAAATATGCTTTAAGAGAGTTTTAATAAATTTTGTAAAAGTAAAAATAATTTAAATTTAGCAAAATTTCGAAAAAATTTAGAATTTTGAAATGTGTGCAATTTGTCGTAACGGTTTACCGCACACAAAGCGTTGTTCGTGACGACAATCTCGGTTCGCTTTATACACATCGTTTATTTTATTTTTTACTTTCCACCTAGCTGGGTTATTTTCCTACCTTCATCCACATATTGTTGATTGAATTTTAAAATAGGTTTCACTACCACTCCTCCGGCTAGCCACGGTTTTGAAGGTCTGAAATTTTCAGAGTTTAGATGTTGAAAAACTCTAAATCCTATTCAATTTTTCAAAACTTACCTCTCATCTTCATGTCCTTCCTTAGCTTGATCCTTCATCCCTTCCGTCGGCTCAATTCCAAACAACGTTGATGTATCAATATCCAGCGGTTTTTCCAAATCCCCTCCTTCATCATCATCCATATTATCGGCCACATAATTCGATCGTGTCGTCGAATCGTAACCCGAACTTCTTACCGACGAGTAGAAGAAGTTCGGCGGCGTTTGTTCCATACTGTCCTCTGAGAAAACCTTTCGTTTCGGGGTTGTCGTCTCAATGTTGACTTCTGATGATTCCGTCTCCGGGTCAACATCGTTCGGGGGTGTTAGATGTATCGCGAAGTTGTTAAGTGTAGTGGTCTCTTGTTCTTCTGACGCCGATGTTGATGCTCTAGTTTCAATGGAGACTACACTGATTGTCGGATGAGTAGAGTTCTCATTTTCATGATAGTCTTCTGAATAGTCTTCGTCATGAGGTGATGGTATGACAGGCTCTAGGTGTTCTTCTTCTTCCTCGTGCTCTACGATGTGCTCTTCCTCGTGGTGTTTACTATCAGAATGTTCCTGATCATTGTTCGCCTTCTCTTCAGTATGAACACTAGATTCCTTTTGCTGTTCCGATGCTTGTTCATGCTCCGGCGACGCTGTGCTAGTCCTTTTCTCCTCCCTCTCCGCTGAATCTATCAACTCATCAATCAATTCGGTGAACTCTTCTTTCTCCTTATCCTTCTTCATCTGTGTCGGATCAACTATTGTAGTAGTGGCCACTGTAGTTGTGCTCTCTATGACAACTGCATTTTCAGTCCCTTCGATCTTATTAACAATAGTTGTCAGCTCTTGCTCATAATCCTCATCCTCCTCCTCAATCCTTCTCCTCTTCTCTTCCTCCTTTCGTCTTTCCTCTTCCTCCATTGCCTGCTTTTCCGTATCCTTCATAAAATCATAAATCTGACAGGTATCCAAGTCTTCATCGTCAAAAAGCGTGTCATCAATCGGTAGGGCATAGTTCAGGAAGTAGTCTCTAAAATCAACATAATTGTTTAAATCAAGTTTGAAAAACACTAAAAATACCTAAACTTCAATCTTTTGAACAATTTCTTCCCATTCTTACAAAACAATTCAACATTATTCTCCAAACAAATCGCGTTCAGGTGCAAAAATCGGCATTCATCATGCCGTGGCGTTGTGCTCAAATCCGTCTCGGATCGCAGTTTCGAAGCTTCGTTCAAGAATGCGCTACACCTCATTTTTAAAAATGATTGATGTTTGCTTATGCATTTCAATGTTGGCTCCATTTCTGCAAATAAATTAGTCTATTTTGGTGAGAACAATATTCGGATTTTACCGCTGAGCACAAATTTGCACTTATTTTTCACCAATTTCGCAAATGCCGCATGTTTTTCAGATCGCTTGCATTTTTTCATACAGTCTAGATTGTCGTAGAGTCTCCTAAAAATTTCGATAATTATTTTTGTATTCTGGAAATTGGGAAACACAGTAGGAAACTGTTTTCCGTGTGAGACACAAGGAGGTCGGCTCACCCATGCGCCTTTAAAGTAAATATTTGGAAAATCTGAAAAAAGGAAGTTTATTTACTCACCAACAAACATCCTTTAAACTTTCTAATGGTCGCTGTCGCTCGAATAATAAGTGAAGTCTAAAAAAATATTTGATTTTCTCAAAGAATCTCAAAAAATTCCTAGAAACCTTTCATCGTCATAGCCAACTCTGTCTAATGACCGGTGTTTGAGACGAGTGCATCGTTCTTCGCATTCCTATGAAAAAAAGTGTTGTTTTTCCAAACAATAAAGAATAAACCAACCTGATCCGTGGCACCAACTTCGAATAACACGCAAATGAAAAGTATGCAGATGGAGTGGCGGAGCATCGTTTAATTATTACTATTTTATGCGTTGTCGTTGGTGGGAATAAGGTGGAACATGCCTTGTAGGAACTCGATCTGAAATTGAGACAAGATTAATGGAAAAGGCTTTACAAATAGTTTTCAAGATCGAGGATAGTGGTCAGAATTGGGATTCAAATAGACAACGATTTTTAGAAAAAAAATGCAGGCTAAGGTGAATCGGGATACGAATTACAAAATTGCATCCCTGTATAGATGAATATAACACGCTTTGCGAAACCGTGCCGCACAATTGCAAAAATTATAATCGGTTTACTTTAGCCCCGTGGGCGCATAGACCAAGAAGTTCTCACCTTCGGGTATTGGGTCGGGATCCCGACAAGGGTCAGTTTTTGCTACCGGAATTTCGACCGGGATTTCTGGGTCATTGTTGAGATGCCCTGAATTCTGCCGGAGTTCCGGCATGTTCTCTAATGAAAAATATAGCGGTACGCGTTTGGTGTATTTTTGAAGCCACACGCCTTCAAAAAGCTATTTCTCACTGTAGGTAAATGGTAAAATTAATTTTTTTCCGAAATTTTGATGAATCCCCATCCTACCTCCGGTAAATTCTCCCGAACGTGTATCTACAGGATCCCCCCTAAGCGGTCATTAAAAAATTATTGTAACAATTACAAAAAAAAAAGAGTTATTGCCATCGTATGGAATTTCCTCGCAACGCGACCGCACGCGTTGGAAATAGCTGAGCGTGTTGTATTTCTGTTGTACTAGCACCTTCCAACGCGCCGCGGTCGCGTTGCGAGGAAGTTCCCTACGATGCTACGCAAAACGAGCGGCCAGGAATTTTCATCTTGACAATACAAAAGAAAGCACAAAATTAAATTAAATGCACATTTCAGATGAAATCAATAATCAAAAATCAAAAATCTGGTGCAAGATTCCCACGTCAAAGTGTACGTACACAACTTTTGCGGACTTTCTTGCGGTAGCCTTTATGGAGGCGGGGTTTGAACGCAAACAGTGCACAGTTCTCGACTCCGCCTACTGCTTATTTAAATGTTAGTAATTTTTTTATTTTTGATAGAAAAAAACAATTTTTTGGCATTTTTTGGTGGGATCTTGAATAACATTTTTGGAATGTTCAAGTTTCATTTAAACTCGATTTCATTGCTGATAATCGTGATAATACGGTGGGCGGAGTCGAGAACTGTGCACTGTTTGCGTTAAAATCCCAGCCTCAATAAAACCTTCCTTAAGAAAATCCGCAACAACAGATTTCTGGTGAGGGTCGTTCACTTTTAAGTACAAACCGTGGGACACATATGTACATATGACTCTAGCCTCATAGCTTAAAATCCAATTTTATTTATTACATATATGTATAGAAGGAAACATTCGCGGACACTTTCGAGAGAAAGTCAACATCCAGGAAAAAAAAATAACAAACATTTTTTTTGAAAAATTTAAAATTCATTGGATTCTCCTCGCCTTTCCTAACTCAATTTTTCTGGTCAAGAAGAGTGGGAGCACCGCCTATTTTATTTTTTCCTAGTTGGGGTGACATTTTAGCCCAATTTGTGAAAGTCAAAAAATCATCCCCGGGGGAATTTTGACATTTTTGGGGAACATTTGGTTTTTGAGAAAATTTGCAAAAGTTCAACTATATACATATAGTTCCGGGGCTGCTTTCCATGAGACAAGAACACAAAACAGCTGCTGGGGGGAAAATAAAGAAAAGCCCAAAAAAATCAAAAAAGTCATAGGATCTCAGACCTTCGGTTCTTTTTTCCAGTAAAAGGTCGAGCTCGTCGGAGCATCAAGAAGTATCAGAAGAAACATGGGAATTGAGAAGCAAATGTGGGCGGTTTTATGAGCTCATGAAAACCGAGAATACATGTTGCAGCCGTTTTTTTTGTGTGTCATTCCTCTCGCGAACGCCAGTAATTTGTTGTTTTATGTATGTTTGATGTTGAAAGAGAAGAAGAGGAATTTGGGATTAGATTTGTGCCAAAAAGCATCAAAAATCGGTGGGAGGGGTATTAAGGAAAAACGAGATTAAAGTTAATTTTTTTTGTGATTTTCTGCAGGCAAAAAATTTTGAGGATTAAAGGAGGGCATAGCGGGGCAAATTAATGTAACTGGGATGAAAATTACCTTCATTCTCATTCCAAATCTGTTTTTAAAATTTTGTAAAACCATCTAGAAGTCGAGAAAACAGGCCTTAAAACAATGGCCTAGAAAAGTCGTCGCCTGGCCGAACTTTTTCCCATTAGCTTTTTGCGTTTTATATTGATGAATATTGATGACAAATGCATAATTCAGCTTTTTTAAACCCGTGTTTTTGATTTTTTAGGTATTCTTCGTTTAATATTAAACGGGGACTAGTTTTCGCCAACTTTTTCTAGGCCACTGCTTTGTAGCGCGTTTTCTCGACTTCTAAGTGGTTTTCGAAAGTTCTAAAAACAGATTTGGAATGGGTATGAAGTCTATTTTCATCACAGTTGCATTCAATCCTCCGTTTAAAGATAAAATCTCAGAAACGAGGGAAAAAAAATTGCATGGGGTTTTTTTTACATGTTACACTTTTTTCGGTTAAATGTCAACGTAGTGGTATGCAGATTAAAGACAACTTATCAGTTAAAAAAAAATTCGAATTTTTATGAAGTTGTGGTTTGTGCGCTCTATTGCGCTGATCGACTGCGTATCAACTCACAGCAATTCGCGGAAGTGACAATTTTTGAAAAAAAATAGAGAACATTTTTAAAAATTCTGTGTTTCGCTCCAATTTTTCAGTGTGTCATGGCGGGAAATTCAATTTTTCCCCAATTTTTGACAGCTTCTGTAAATCGGTTAATTATCGGTAAGATTTCGCACAAATTTTCATGAGACTGCTGAGAAAAATGTCTAATTATTACAATTGAACACTAACAGGGTTGAAAATAGCTCTTTAAGAACGTTATGAAAGAAAAATATCAGAATTATTAATCGGCCTTTAAAATATCTCAAAAATCGTTGAAAATATTAGATTTTCCCCCGAAATTAAAAAAAACCCTCATAACTTTCTTATTTAAATATTTCTTACAGTAGGAAAAAAACGGAAATTCAAAAATTTCAAAAAAAATCCAATTTTTCAAAAAATTCCATAACTTTTCTCAAAATTCTTCAATTTTAACAGCATATGTCTCATTTTGAAGCTGAAATCTGATATTTTTCACATTTCTAGCATCAAAATAAGCTTTTCAGTTTTTTTTCCTTTTAAATATAGACCTTTATCTGCAAAAAATATAGAATGATAGAAATTTCTGAAAAAAATTGAATTAATTGAAAAATATCGATTTTCTGATAAATCTGAAAAACTAGAAATTCGTTGAAAATATTAGGCTTCCCCCAAAAATTAAAAAAAACTCTCGAAACCCCGAATAATTCTAGAAATTTGTCAAATTTCAGAAAATTCTGAAAAAACTCTACAATTCTAAAAATTTAAAAAGAAAACCAAAAATTCTGAAAATTTTCAGGAAAAAACTGAAAAATATCCAAAAAAAATTTGTCCGGAGATTTGTCAAAGAATTAGTTTCCCTTTTCGCTAATCCGGCAGTTTTTCGTATATTTCGTTTATTTATTTTTCTTCAAAAAGTGGGCGTGGCTTCCGGAAATTATTTCTGATTTGAAATAGGCGTCAAAAACATGCCAATTATGAGCAATTAGGATTAAAAATAGAATCCCAAAAATATTGAAAACCAAAAAACGTATTCATTTGTTATTTATTTATTTGTGGGCGGGGCTTAAAACGCAATTTTGCGGCATGGTATTTTTCATATTATTTGTTAGTATTTTTTTTTTTGAAAACCAAAGTTGTTAGAATTTCAAAAAGAAAGGTGTCAAAAGATGTAATAGAGACTTTTTGCCCTTTTGAAATTTGAGATTCTGAGGAAAACTCAAATTTTTTGTTGATCAACAAACTAACGAAATATCAGAAAGACACCTACTCCCACGAGTTCAAGGACTAATCCACGAGAAGTACAAAATGTGCATTTTTGCTGAAAATTATTATGGAGTTTTGTAATTCTCGTGGACAATATATATAGTTTTTAGAAGACATAGTTTTAAATTTTGAAAAAAATGGCCAAAAATACATTTTTCAGGCGAAAAAAAAAAGGATTTTTCGGGTCTCTATGGGAAAAATAGTTCTCATTTCAATTTTTCTTCAAAATCCTCATTTTTCATCCCAAATTGTGTGTAGATGAGAATTTTTTCGAGCTTCAAAAATGAAGATAGGACATGAAAATGATGTTTATGATGACAGATAGTTTTAGTTTTTCTTATTTTTTTTGAAAAAATTAGTGAAAACAAGTTAAAGACAAGGGGTGAGACCTTAAAGACAAGG
Organism: Caenorhabditis virilis; assembly: GCA_964036255.1. NCBI lineage: Eukaryota > Metazoa > Nematoda > Chromadorea > Rhabditida > Rhabditidae > Caenorhabditis > Caenorhabditis virilis. The sequence continues at coordinate 17,911,214 of OZ038415.1, read as the reverse complement.
GGTGAGACCTTAAAGACAAGGGGAGACTTTTGGAAGTAAGTTTGTAATATTTGAAAATTTGAAAGCTAATTAAAGTGTCACCTTGTCTTTAAGAAATAATTGATGAAATTCGTTAAAAATACTTTGAAAATTAAAAATTTTTTTTGGAAAAATGTGAAATAACACTCTGTCTTTAAGAACCTGAAAAATTAAAATGACCAAAAAATTATTGAAAATGTTGCAAATTTAAAAATATTCTCGAAAAATACAGAAATTTTAAAATACTTCGAATTTTCAAAAATATCCACAATATTTTTTGAAATCGAAAAATTTCCGAAATTTATCGGAAAACACAAAATTCTAGAAAAATTCTGAGAAATTCCAGAAATTTCAGGAAATTCACTGAAAATGCCGATTTAAAAAAAAAATCTCTCAAAAATACTATACAAAATACCTCCTTCAGAATTATTTCGAAAAAGTGTCACCCTGTCTTTAAGAAGAATCAAAAGTACAAAGGCTCAAAAAATACTGGAAAGAATTTCCAAATATTATTTAGAAAAATACATTTTTTCGAAATTTTGAAAAAAAAAACAGGTTACACTCTATCTTTAAGGGAGAACATCTGAAAATGGGGCCAACACATCTTTATAAACCTTAGACGCTTAAGAAATAGAAGATTCTAAAAAAAAATTCAGAAATTCCTGAAAATTCTGAAAAGCAACCATCACTGATACCCTCTCTTTAAGAAAGGGTGGCTCAAGAAAACAAGCGATATTAGTAACAAACAAAACAAAACAAAATGTTTTGTGACAAAACAGCTGGACGAGGTGAAAATGACGAAACCCCTTTTTCTTCTCAAGCTTTTCGAAGGAGCAGCAAAAAAAATAAATAACGTATGGGATCTGCTCCTGCTTCAATGCGTTCTCAACACCGAAAAAAACTTTTTGAGAAGTGAGACGATTTGTAATGCGAGACGGAAAAAGGGTTTTTTTGAGTGGGGGGAAAAGTTTTCAGTTTATGGTGAAATAATAATAATAATAGGTCGGTGTTCTGTTTTAATTGAGCTATTACGGAAATGGCCTAGGAAACCAAATTTTCGAAATTTTGAAGAACATGGCCTACAATGGCCTAGATTTCGAAAATTAGTCCTTAACGGAAATTTCAACATTATGGCCTAGAAAACCAATTATCTTGAAAACTAGTCCAATGATTGAAATTCTAAATTTATGGCCTAGAAGCCCAACTTTTGTTGAAATTAGTCCCGGAACTGAAGTTTTGGCCTTATGGCCTATTATCGCAAAAACTAGTCCCCGAGCTTAAACATTAATACTGTGGCCTAGAAAGCCAAATATCTTAAAAACTCGTTCCTGGACTGAAAATTTAACTTTGTGGCCAGGAACCCCTAATTTTGTTGAAATCAGTCCCGGACTGAAATTCTGATCTTGGCCTAGAATACCATTTATGGCCTAGAATACCAATTTTCGTAAAAACTAGTCCCCGAGAACAAATTCCAACTTTATGACCTAGAAACCCAAATCCTAGGGAAATAAATAAAAAGCTAAAATTCTATCAAAATATCCCCTCACTAAAATTATGACTACATGACCTAGAAAACCAAATATTTTAAAAAGCTAGCCCCCCCCCCCTTAAGTTGAAAGAAAACTGGGATTTCAAGTCAATCAATAAAATTGTTTAAAAACCTCAATAAAAATGTCGAATACCTGCAAAAAATAGCGCTGAATTTCAAATGACACCCCCTCTTTAAGACTCGTGAATTTTTAATCTTTTGAATTTTTCATTCGACAAAAAACACGAAAACTAATCAGTGGGATGTTTTTCAAAATTTGTTTTCAAAATTTGGAATTTTGTGGGGTTAGACCAAAAAAAAAACAACTAAAAAGTGCAACGTTTGCACAAAATTTCTCGAAAAAATGAGGCTAGAGTGGACTAACTAGGCACATCGAGGCACTACTTCTAATTAAATGAATAATTTATGAAATGGGTGAACTTTGTGAGCAAAAAACGGGAAAAATGAATTAAAGACAAGATGCTAGTTGAAATTGGCTATTTTGCCTGAAAATTGGTTATTTTGGCTGAAAATTGTGCATAATGCCATAAACTTAGAATTTCAGTCTGGGGACGAATTTAAGCAAAATTTGGATTTCTAGACCATAAAGTTAGAATTTCGATCTGGGGACTAGTTTTTAAGATATTTGGTTTTCTAGGTCATAAAGTTAGACTTTTAGTCCGGGGACTAGTTTTTAAGATATTTGGTTTTCTAGGCCATAAAGTTAAAGTTCTAATATTACCGAAATGTGGTTTTCCAGGCCAACAATCCTAAAATATACTATAGAAACCGAATAACTAAAAACTCGAGAAGAAAAACGAAAAGAAGAAGCCATGCCATCATCATCATCATAAAAAGTCCAAATAATAACCACTTTGTGACTCCTTCTCCTTCCGGTGACCACCCACGAAGTTAAAAGTGACCACTCTCGACTAGTAAAAAAGTGCCTGAGGCGCTGAGCTGTAGTTATAAATAATAAAATGAAAATGTATATAATTTTTGAGTTTGATGTCTGACTTGTTTCCCGTTTTACTAGTAGTTGTAGAGTAGTCAAGGGTGAAAAAAGGAAGGTACTCATTTCATTTTTCACGGTTGTTTGGAGCGTTTGTAAAGAAGTGAAATTTGAAATGGCAGGTTTGCGGAAGGGGGGCGAATCGGAAGCTTTTGAAGATTTAGAGACGAGAAATTTGGTTTACTAGGCCAGGGGGTTGGAGAGCTAGGCCAGTTGCATATCGGACTCAGAAAACAATTTTCGGCGAAAATATTTTCTTTCCAATTTTTAAAAAATTTTATAAACATCTTTTTCAATTTTCCAAGCCTAATTCCATTCAATTTATCAAATATTGCTCAAAACGCATTTTTCATTTTCAAATCATTAAATCAAGCTCTAAGCTGTGTTAAAAAACTCGTATTTAGACTAAAAAGATGCACAATTCAAAATTCTATCGCTCTGCAAAATTTCAGAACATTTAACCCATTTGCTTTTGAGAAAAACGCAAAAAAAAACACCCTACTCTCACAGGCTATTGTTTAGCGTGCGTAGTGTCGTACTCAAGTTTTTAAAAATATTTTAATTTGGTTTTTAAAAATCTAAAATTTTTGGGATTTTTTCGTAAAATGATAGTTTTTAAAATTGCTGAATGAAATAAAGAAAAAAAGAAATATGTTTTGAGACCACCAAAACATATATTTAAAGAAAACATAAAATTTTTGAAAAAAAGCCATTTCAGAGACATGAAATAGGTAATCCTTTCCAAAAATAGAATTTTTTCATTTGAAAATTTTTAGAAATGTCTATTTGGTTGAGAGAAATTCAATAAATTCCTAAATTTAATCAGATTTCTGAAGTAATAAAATTATTCAGATTTGTTTTATGTATAAGGCAATAAAATTCTAATAAGTCTTGTTATAATTCTATTAAAGCAGATTTACACAATTATATTTCTTATTATTGTTCAGTGCGTTCCTTAAAATTAGTATATTTTATTCTTAAATTCGGTGTGGAATTTGGCAAATTTTGAGTTTTTTTGAAAATTTAAAAAATATATGCAGGGAACACACATAAGCGCAATTTTACATGAACTGCAAGGGGTAGGCTTGGCCCAGTGGATAAAACTTTTGCCTACCATTCCAAGGGTCAGTGGTTCGATTCCCACCTCCTCAAATTTCTTGTTTTTTTTTGCAATTTTCGTGAAATTCAATAAAATCACATCCAAAGTTCCTAAAAAGCAACGAATCACAAAGAAATTGCATTTTTCAATTACTTTTGATGAATGTTTGGTTTTCTAGGCCATATTTTTAAATATTATTATGAACAAATAGGAGTAATCGAATAGTGTATACTAAAATATAAAATTAACTAAATTTGCCAAATTTCCTAGTGACTTTAAATTTTACTGTAAAAAACGGAATTTTGAAAATTTTGGTTTTCTAGGTCATATTTGGTAAATTTTGAAGATTTTTTTGCCTTGATTGTCATTTTTGTAAATTTGGATTCCAAGGACGCGTTTCTAGTCTACCCAATTCAGCAGATCTCAGAAACGGGTTTCTGATGAATAATTTTACAATTTTCATGATAGGAAAAAGTTTTTAATCAAAAAATAAGAAAAAACGGCATATCCGAAGAACTTCATTTTGTCGTTCTAGGCCATGTAAGGAAATCTGTGGGTTTTTTTCATTATATGGCCTAGAAATCCAAATTAAAATTATTCGGATATATCAAGTTTTTCTGACCTTAGACAATATTCCAATATTCCAGAAACTTTGGGCAATTTTCCAGAGTTGTTATATTAAATTTTCAAAAAAACCCGAAAATTCAAAAATACGTTTTAAAGGAGGATTTTACAGAACCGCGGTTCAAAACAATGGCCTAGAAAAAGTTTCCACCTGCCCGAACCTTTTAAATTAGCCGTTTGCAAGTTAAATTGAGAAATATATATGGAATATGCTTCAATTAGTGCATTTTAACTTATATTTGTGAATTTTCTGCATTCTTCGCGTAAAATTGCCCACGGACTAGTTTTCGCCAACTTTTTCTAGGCCATTCTTTTGAAGCTCATTTTCTCAGCTTCTACGTGGTTTTAGAAAATTTTAAAAACATATTTGGAAGAGTACGAATTCTATTTTCATTCCAATTGCATTCTTTAGCCCTGTTTCGAAAAATATTTTAGAAAAAGTTGAAAAATACGTTTTTTTTTTTTTCAAAATATTCCCATTTTCAGGTCATATTCAAAGCCTTATTTAAAAAAAATAGCTACAATAATTTCAAAATTTAGAAACCCCTTATTTTTTGCATTTCTAAACTATAAAATTTTGTTTTTTTGTATTTCGGAACTTCGAACCTTTATATCCATTCGTTCTTTGCTCAAACAATTTCAATACGAAATTGACGCCCATCTTTTTCCCTCCCCTAGTTCTAAAATATCCAATTTGCCGCGTGTCCATCCAATTTTTTAGTCATTTTTTTTAGAATTACTTTTTTTTAAAAGTTTGGACCAAATTCCATATTTTTCCAAAAAAAGAAAAAGAAGAAGAATAGAGTGCGGAAGCATCCAAAACCCGGACCCTTCTCACTGACACTTCATCATCATCACTTCTCAAAAAGAAGTTTTTTCTGGCTCTGGTTCTTTGAGTGCAAAACGAAAGGAAAAAAGTTTTCAGAAGATTGATCCCCAAAAAAACATTCCTCACCAACTTTTTTCCTTGTTCTCTTCAACTTTTTTTGTCTTCATATCCAATGTGAGATGAAAAAAAAACGTTGGGACACAATTTATTTGTTTTGGATAAGATTTTGACAGGTGTACGTGGATCTTGAGATTGGGAACATTTGTACTTTTGGAATTTTGTGTTCTGATTTTTTTGTACTTCTTCAAAATTTTTTTTTGTTTTTTTGCAAAAATCTCAGAAATTTAAAACTTATCTTGAGCTTTAAATTTTATCCGTACGATGCTACGCGATAACGCATAGCCTATTGTTTAGAAAAAAAAATGAACAGTAATGTTCTTCTCACTTCTGAATTTCTTGCAAAAAATTTCACTAAACTCCTGAATTTTTTTCATTTTTCACACTTACTCGATGACGATGCTACGCAATTACGCAAATACTCTAGTTTAGCAAAAAATTAAAGAAACCGTTTTTTGATAAACAACTTCTGAATTTCGAGCCTAAAATTGCACTAAACCCCCGAATTAAAAAAAAAAATTTCACACTTACTCGATTACGATGCTACGCGATAACGCAAAGCCTATTGTTTAGTGAGAGTAGGACTTTGGTCATTTTTTGAGCTTCTGAAGGTTTGGATATTGATATTGCCACGTCAAAAAAACACCTGCTTCAGTTTCAAGCTTCAAAATCCGCAAAATCTATATTTCTACTTGTATAATCCAATAATTCAAGTTGCCATGTCAAAACCGCGTGATCCATTTTGTCACGACTGAACTCTGAAGTTCCAATCAGCTAAAAATTGAACAAATTTCTGAATTTTTTTCACAATTTTTACTACGATGCTACGGAATTACGTTAAGCCCGTAGTTTATAGCGACCAGGTTTTTGGTAACTTTTTGAGCTTCGGAACGTCTAAAGGTTAATTTTGCCTCGGTTCTTTCATTTCACCTAAATTTTGAAAATTTTTGAATAAGAATTTGTTGCGCGTACCACGTCAAAAGCTCAAACCATGTGTTGTCCCAGTAAGACCTTACTACGATACTACGCAATTACGCAGGACGCGGAGTTTAGTATAATAATTTTATCGGAAATTTTTGAATAATTTCAAATAATTTTCAGAACCTTTCAAAAAACGAGAATCCCTTTTACAACGTCAAAGTTCAGAAGTCTACCTCAAAGTTCTTATTTTGCAGCACCATTAATTTCTGCACCACTATCTTCTCCATCTTCATAAATTTTCAAAAGTACATGCCATTTTCGAGATATATTCTTTGATTCTTTCATATGCCATTCCAATTCATTCCTAATGACTCTACATCTTGATATTTTACCCCCCTTAAAAAATATATGTTCGTTAGGATATTTTGTTGTGTGTTGATTGCATTTGAGTGGGACTTTCTTCATTCGTTCGTTCGTTCGTTATTCTATTATCTTGTTTTTTTTTCTTATTTTTATTCTGCTTCTTCAAATATTCATCAAAAAAGAACGCATTTTCGGTGACAGTTTGAGAGTTTTTAGGAATATGGATGGTTTTTTCATTTGTTTTTCACTGGTAAGACGAAAAATAAGGAAATTCAGACGTTTACCGAAATTTTGTTGATTTTTACAAAAAATGCAAAGAGTTTGAAGTGGGGGGAATCGAACCCACGACCTTAAGGAATTTGGAATGACAGGCAAAATTGTTACCAATCACCCACACGGAGCAATGTGAACCGTTGAATAAATTGCGCTTATGTCGGCAAGCGTCATAGTTGTAGCTCAGGTGCTGCCAGATTCTAGACTTTTTTTGTCAAAATTCTTACAATTGTCATAACTTTACTCTCATCAATTCTTTGGAACTGAATCTTGGAGACAACAATCTCAACATCCTCTACTATCGATATCCAAAGAATCAGCAAATTCCAACAATTTTTAAAAGCTCAAAAAATATCTTCAACATTTGAAATTAAGGCTCATATTGCTTGTTTTTCTTTCTGTAGATTCTGAAGTACATAAATACGGAAGTGCGTTTTTCTCTTATATTTGTTGTTATTTTTGAGCAATGAGGGTACTTTTCAAGTCTCAAATTTATTTTTTACGTTTTCTATAGATTTTCTAAGAAGTTTTGAAGAAATTCCAATCTTTTCACACTTTTTTGAGAGTGCGGAATTAAAAAGTGTTGATTTTCAGAGAAAATGCAAAAAATACAAAAAGTTTGAAGTTGGGGGAACCGAACCCTGGGGACCCCCATTCATTAGAATGAGCAAAAAGCTAACCACTGAACCATGCCGCCATATGGGTTTAGGGGGAACAATGCGCTTATGTATCCGATACCTGTGGGGGGATGCGCAGGAGTTCCACATGCTGGTGGTCAAAAAAATAAAATACTTAAAGATACATAACTAGGCTCTCATCACGCAATTGGCTCTGAAATTTAACAATTATAAGGACTATATCCCTCTTGACCAATACTCAACATTTCAGCACATTCCAACCACATTTACATGCTCTTTTAACCCAAAAAGTTCAAACTTCTTTATTCTCCTGCAAGCCGGCTCAAAGACGAACTCTAATTCCTTAAAAATCAACAGGATGGGACCGCCGCCGGCGGCAAAATTAAGCAAAAGAAAGAAAAAGAAAAAAACAGAGAATAATTTTCGAGCATGTAGTCATGCATTGTCCTTTTTTTTCGCATAAATATTTCTGGAAAAAAATGAAGGGAGAATAAAAGACGGAAAAGCCACATATATAGCTGTTTTTGTTGTTATTTTTAACCTTAAGCTTTTTCCCCTTCGCCTTTTGTTCAAATTCACAAAAATTGTCGGTTTTGTTTTTTTGCACCCGTCTTTTGAAATTTAAAAATAAAGAAAATAAAAAACGAGCTAGACAGGTTCGCTATTTTTCATTTTTTTTCTTTCCCCAAATTTTCTAGCTACGATGCTACGCAATTACGCAGTGACTACAGTTTAGAGAGACCCTGGTTTTTGGCCAGTTTTTGAGCTTGGTAAAACGCTACTACAATGCTACGCGATTACGCCTAGACTTTATTTTAGAGAAAAACAGATTTTTGAAGATTTTTAAAAAATTTATAGAAACCTTAAAAATTTCAAAAATTGTTCTTTTTTAGAAAATATTTTTAAAAAATCTTAATTTAGCTATACGTCTTATTTTGCCACGTAAAAATCTTAAAGACAATGTCTAGGATAAAATTTTCAAAAAAATCCATGCTGCCACGTCAAAAACTCTAAATCTGATATTTTTTTTAAAAATTCATTCCAAATTGTTTCCCCCACTTTTTACCCACAAATAATGTGCTAGGATCAAAAGTTCAACCAAAAATAAAAAATATGATCTCTTAAAAGAGTTTTTTTTCGCATTTGGTTAGGAGGAAATTGAGACGAAAAAGATGGGTGGGTCTAGACTTTTCAACAAAAAAAAAGCGAAGATTCACACGATAAAACTTTTGAGTGAAGTTTTGTGGAGAAAGAGCGCCTTTTCAAAAACCTTTCAAAAATCTACTGCTCTTAACAAAAACTTTGTATTTCTGTTGTGACGGTAAAATTAATCAAAAACTCCATTATACCCCGTCAAAACTATAAAAATCTATTTTTGAGGCGGAAAAACCGTCATATTTCATTTTACCACGTCAAAAATTTTTTAGAATTGTCTTTCCACGTCAAAACGATTTAACACGCCAGAACCCTAAAAATCCATTTTTTTTGAAATCCGTCAAAACCTTAAGATTTAATTTTGATACGTCAAAATGTTTCCAAATTCACGCTGCCACGTCAAAATCAAAGAGTTTTCTTACCATTTCAAAACCCTAAAACCTTAAAACCTTATTTTGCCACGTTAAAATTTAACAAACTATTTTTCTGCGTTAAAACCTTAGGAGTCCATTCTACCACGTCAGAACCCAAAAGATCCATTTTGCCACGTCAAAACCTTAAGATTTCATTTTTCCATGTGAAATACCTATAATTTTAAGTTGATTTTACCATTTCAAAATCAATTTTTTTGCCACGTCAACATTTTTAAAAAGTTGTCTTGCCACGTCAAAACCTTAAGATTTAAATTTCCCACGTCAAAATATTTCTAAATTCATGCTGCCACGTCAAAATGAGAAAAAAATTGTCTTGCCGCGTCAAAACTCCATTTTTCCACGTCATAGCCATTTTTCGGTGTCAAGACCATCAGATTTCAATTAGCCACGTCAAAATCCTGAATCTCTATTTTGCCACGTCAAAATCAAGAAATTGGCTTGCCACTTTAAAACTTTAAAAATTCATGTTGTCTCCTTCGAAAGCTAAGAATCCCCTTTATTCCGTTAAAAACTCCAAAAATCCATTTTGCCAAGTCAAAACCTAAAAATCCACATTTTTCCACCAAAAACTCTGGTTGGCAAAATATGCCCTTGCCCTTTTCCTGTCATTCAATTTGATATCCCCCCTCTCTCAACTTGGTCCCAAAAATAAGCTTCATATGAGAAAAAAAACGGCTAAAAGATTATAAATCTCTGCCACTTCTTCTTCATGAACTTTCCCTCCTCCCGATTTTTTTTCTTTTAAAGAGAGTGTGGTGAAAAAACAAAACAACGACAAAAGTTCGTCAAAATTGATGAAAATAATAAATCACAAGAGCCAATTGCCATGTTTTTTCTTCTTCTCCTCTTCGTCCTTTTCAAAAAAAAGAAAGAAAGAACGGAAATGTTTTCTAATGAGTTTTCATCCATCTTCAGCCATTTTTTTCTGTATTCGGAAGCTCATTTGAACAACTCTCATTTGGGTTCATAAATCTTGAAGTCAATTACAGAAATGGAAAAAAAACCGAAAAGGAGGATGAGAAAAAGGAAAATGAGAAAAAATGCGCGGCTCTTAAATTGAGTAGGTGGTTGGCAAAATTTTTTTTTCATTTAGTAGGGTGCGGTTTTCGGGCTCTAACTTTTTAACCTGTGGGCCAAATCTTGTGAAACATATCGCAATCGATAGAAAATTTTACAAGCTTTCGATTGATAGTAATATTGTCAAGAAAAAATGCAATCAAAATTTTGAAAAATCTAATTTTATATGATATTTAGTAGGGGAGTAGGTAAGTGCGCTCTATTGTACTCAATGCGTTGGTTGCGGTATTTAGCTTCAGTTTTAAAAATACTGAACGTTTTTAAATTTTTTTGTTTTTCGTCAATTATTAGGGTTGTGACCCCGAAACCACCGTAATAATTATTATGTCTCATAGGGCGCACTTGCTGACTCGAACGTTAAAGTTTCGAGAAAAGCGGAATTTTCAAATTCAAGTTCGTATTTTTTTCCAGCCAATATTGCTATCAAATGAAAGCTCTTGAATTTCTCTATCGAATGGGCTACATTTCACCATATTTGACCTGAGGGTTGAAAAGTTACAGTCTGGTTAACTTGAATAATTTAACGGGTTTCCCATTTAAGAATGGACCGTGGTATTTCGACTCTAACTTTTCAGGCTGCTAACCAAATTTAATGAAATATATCTCAATCAATAGAGAATTTTGTGAGCTTTCTAAAAATAGTAAAATTGAGCAGAAAAATTAAGTTTAAATTTCCAGAAAATGTATTCTTCTGAGTAGCTTAAACTGGTCGCTCAGTTGTACATATTGTTTGGACTACTGTATCTCCAGGTCCTCACTTAATACCAAACAATCGAAAAATAAACAATATTTTTGCATTTTGTGATTCATTACCAAGAAACCTGAAGCCACAGTAATCGCTACAGCCTGTCTGATAGAGCGCGCTTGCAGCCTTAACTGTAAATGGACTCAGAAAACTCCCATTTTCCATTATGTTTTCTTATTTTTCCCAATTAATATTAATATTTTATGAAAGTTTAAAACTTTATCTATCAAATAAGCCATTTTTCATAAGCTTTGGCAAATGCATTGAAAAGATACAGCTTCATCTAGATAAATATGTAGTAATTTGACTTTCAAACCGTGAAATCATGCCTTGGAACTTTTTCAACACTTTGTACTTTTTCAACACTCTGGTCAAAAGATGCGCAATTGAAGAATGAATCACTTTGTGAAATTTCAGAAATTTTAAGCCATTCATAGCCGAGAAAAAAAGTAAAAGAAACAACTCATATAAAAACAGTCTATTGTTTAGCGCGCGCGTAATGTCGAGTGTCGTAGACACCTTCAGTTTTTAGAAATTGTTTTCGACCAGAAAACCGAAAAACGCAGACATTTTTTAAGTAAAAAAAATTCATAGAATTTCCATTTATTTTTTGTTCACATGACATGTCCACTAACTGCCATAACAAATAAACATGACGTGACAAATTTAATTAATGAAAAAATGCACCAAAATTGATATTTTTGGACTGAAAATGACTGAAGATCAGTAGGTCTCAAATCTACTTCTAATTTTCAGAAAAATCCTCGAAAATTGTGAGAAAAACTAGGTATTTTTTGGTTTAAATAAAATTTCCTGTTGAATTTTTTATGAATTCATATTTTTTGCACGACAACTTGAAGTGTTCTATCTTCTTTCAAAATTTTTTCTTCCCATTTATGACGTTTTCTCATTTAACACCTTTTGGGTTCGTTTTTTCGAGATCTGTAGCTACAGTAACCACCAAACCAGCTTGTTCAATAGAGCGTACTTGCTCCTTTTATTTTCCTTCTCAAAAAGTGGTATTTGTTGTTACTCTGCCTCATTTTGTTAAAGTCAATATTACTATCAATCGAAAGTGCATAAAATTCTCTATCAATTGAGATATATTTCACCAAATTTGGTAAACTGCTTTAAAAGTTAGAGCCCAAAAACAAAGGCCTACTCCGAAATTAAATTTTCGGGCCGCCCATCTCATTCTCGTTTTTTTTCTCATTACTGTAATTGACTTCAAGATTTATTAACCAAAAATGAGAGTTTTTCGTTCCAAATGAGCTTCGAAGATGGATGAAAACTCATTAGAACGTTTCCGTTCCGAAGAAATAAAAAAAAACATGGTAATTGGTTTTGTCTACGATTTTTTCTTTTGAAGTGAGTATTTGTCCTTTTGTGAAGTCTAGTCTATTCTTAATTTGATAAAGAGCTTCGGTTACTGTAGATTCTGATCCCAACGCGAACTAGTGTGTACAATGGAGCGTACTTGCACTCACTTCTCTAAGCCTCTCAACTTTCCACTATCGTTCTTTAATAGGCTTTTTCATGACTCGCACTTTAACCCTATTCAACCCTCAGGGCATTTTATTGACGTTCCGACAAAAAACAACATCTAAGGCCGCTATACATTTTCGTGAATTTCGTTGGCACTTTGCCAAATGTTATTAACTTTGAGTTTTGCTCCGATTTAATTAATTTTCCGCAAATTTTTAGCGCGTTCCCAAGTTCCGCCCCATTGAACACATCTGTTTGAACTCAAAGAGGGCGGAGCTTAGACTTCCGGGAAGGAATGTAGAATACACTTTTTGTTTTGTGAATGGTTCTGAAATTGCGAACTTCCGGCGACATTGGAGTCAAGAAATAGCATTCTTGAGTACAAAGTTCGTTTTCGTTAAACTACGATGCTATGGAAGTACGGCTTCTAGAAAAATATTACGTACTTTTAAAATAGCTTTGGATATATTGTTTTGAAAAACTCAAATTCTAATTTAGAATTTTTTTTAGAGAATTTTCAAAAAATTTGAAATTTCTAAAACCCTGAAAACCTTTGTTTTTCAAATTTTCTAAAAATATAAAAATTCCAAAAAAAATCGGAATTTTTTGAAAATTCTGGAAAATTACTTTTGGAGCTGCTTAAACTACAAACTACAATTTTTTGGAGCTGCTTAAACTACAAACTACAATTTTTTGGAGCTGCTTAAACTACAAACTACAATTTTTGGAGCTGCTTAAACTACAAACTACATTTTTTGGAGCTGCTTAAACTACAAACTACAAATTTTTACTCAAAATCATAAAAATCGAATAATTAATATTAAAACACAGTTTGACGTCCCCTTTAACATTTTTTTGTCTAGTACGCGGTGCTACGATGCTACGGAATTACGCGGATGTATTTTATCGTGAAAACTTGTGTTTCTTTAGCCAACATTTCTTGGTTTTTCAAATTTAATAAAAATATTAAAATTCCAAAAAAAATAGGAATTTCCTGAAAATACTCGAAAATTATTTTTGGAGCTGCTTAAACTACAAACTACACTTTTTGGAGCTGCTTAAACTACAAACTACACTTTTTGGACCTGCTTAAACTACAAACTACATTTTTTGGAGCTGCTTAGAGAAAAAATTCAATTTTTGCGTTTCGCGCCATTTTTTAATACAAGGCGGTAAATTAAAATTTTTATTTTTACAAACTTTGGAATGCTGCTTTTTTATAAATCGACACTTTTGACTCCAAAGTTCATTTCCGGACTCCATTCGGATTCCAAGAGATCCTTGTTTATTTTCAAGAGTCTTGATATTTAGCACGGATTCTTTTGCAATTTTTTTCTTTGCAAAAAAACAAAACAGAGAGTTCTTTTTGCTCTAAAAACATCAACAAGAAACCCAAAACCACTTGATACTTCGCCCCAAACGACGTAAAGAAAAAATAAATAAAATTTGTTCATCTTGTTATCTCTTCTCCCAATCTTTTTGCAGTATTAAAGAAGAACAACGCAAAAAGGACCAGTGGGTCCCCCCCCCCCCTTGTCTCCTGCTCTCCGTAAATATCTTCTTTTTTTTAACAAAAGCCACTTGCTAAACTCTTCGTCTTCCTCTTTTTTTTTCGCTGTGATTGACGCTGACGACGAATTGAATCATTTTCTCTGTTTTTTTTTTGTCATCATCACTTTTTTTTCTATGTGCTCCTTACTTTTTTTTTGCTGAAAGTCGGATTTGCTCCTCACTAAGTCTGAATTATTCAAATTTGGCTGATTTGCAGCGAGCTTTGCTAATTTGACAGATGGTGAACTTTTCGCACTTTTTTTTTGAATAAAGTTCTTTGTGAGCGTTCACCATTACGACAAATTGCAGACACCGTTGTCTGCAAATTGTCGTAAGGGTGAACGTACACTAATTCTGCCAAGTTTTTTTTAAAATTTCCAAAAATGGAGGTTTTCAGAATTTTTTTTTCGAAAAATTTGAATTTTGTGTGCAAACACCGTACGATATTTTGCGTACTTTTAAAATGGCAAGTTTTAAAAATTCAAATTCTAAAAATTTAGAATTTTTTAAAGAGAATTTTCAAAAAAATTTAAATTTCTAAAACCCTGGAAACCTTGTTTTTTAAAATTTTATAAACAATTCCAAAAAAAATCCTGAAAATTTTGGAAAAACACTTTTGGAGCTGCTTAAGCTACAAACTACAATTTTTGGAGCTGCTTAAACTACAAACTACAATTTTTGGAGCTGCTTAAACTACAAACTACACTTTTTGGAGCTGCTTAAACTACAAACTACAATTTTTTAAGCAGCTCCAAAAAAAACACGTTTTAAAAAAATCTAAACCATAAAAATGGAATAGTTTAGTTTTCAAGTTCGCAGTGTTACGATGCTACGGAGTTAGGCGCATGAAAAATTGTCGAAAACTGAAATTTCGGAAGTAATGCCAAATGTTTTAGAAAATTGGGTTTTACAAAAATCGATTTCTGTAAAATAACATTTTCAAATTTCCAGAGAATTTCAAAAAAATTTTGAAAAATTTTAAAAACTATAAGTACCATAGAAACTTTTTGAAAAAGCTAAAAATTGATTAAATCTGAAAAAAAATAGAAAATTCTTTATTAAAGGCTAAAAATCTAAGATTCGAAAGAATTTATGTGAACTCTGCTACGAAATATTGCGGACTTTTGAAATTACGTCAAATTTTGGTGAGAAAAGATTTTTAGGATATGAAAAACTATGTATACCCCTCCCCTTCGCTTATGCATTTTCAGCTACGACAATTTACAGACACATTTACAACGCTCTAAAATTCAGACAAAAACTTCAGGTCACACCATTTAAGTGCTCCTTTTAACACGTGCTTGGTCGCCCTCGACGGACCCGTCTATTCCATTTAAAGAGCATTGAATCTATGGTCCACTAACCACGACACAAAAAAAGAAGTGTGTATGGAATTATTTTTTTTTTGACAACCGAACGAAAACCAATTGTATTTCATTCTCTCAATTTTTCTTCGTCTTCACCACCCACCAATGCATGAGAAAAAAATACATCTTCCTTCCTATTTCCTTTGATGGAAATCTGTCTGATTTTCGAAATCCAGTTTTCAAAATCCAGACTTTCCGGTGATGTTCTTTGAACTTGTCTGTTATTTTTATTTCAATTTTAAAAGCTTTTTCGTTTTTATATTTTGTTGAAAACTGACACATGCTATGAGATATTGCTGTTGATTAGTCGAAAATCTCGGGGTTTTGAAGGGCAACAAACTTATTTTTTTCAATTTTTAAAGCAAAAATTACTATTTTCTCAAAGTACGCAACATTTCGCCATGGTGTTTGCACTTACTTTCTAATAAATTTCTGCTAAACTAGACCACGTCCATTTTTGCAACCTGGACGCACTTTTGTCATTAAAAAAACTACTCTCATGACAAAAAAAGTTAAAATGTCTTTTTTTTTAAATCGAAAAGTGTCCTAAAACCGCAAAATAAGAAAAAAAAATAACGATTTTCGCGATTATAGAATTTAAAATGGCCTAGAAAAATAAACGGGGTCTAGAAATCCAAGTTCAGCCATTAAGGCTATGTTTCCCAAGTAGAAATAAACTACTTTTAAATAGTTTTTTTTCTCAAATTAAATTTTTTTCGAATAAATTTGATATGAGCGTTGTTACAAATTTGGTCCTGCTTAGACTACAAACTAAAACTTTTTGGAGCTGCTTAAACTACAAACTAAAACTTTTTGGAGCTGCTTAAACTACAAACTACAACTTTTTGGAGCTGCTTAAACTACAAACTACAACTGTTTGGAGCTGCTTAACCTACAAACTACAATTTTTTGGAGCTGCTTAAACTACAAACTACAACTGTTTGGAGCTGCTTAAACTACAAACTACAATTTTTTGGAGCTGCTTAAACTACAATTTTTTACTAAAAATCCTAAAAATCTAATAATTAATATTAAACGCAGTTTGACGCCCCCTTTAAAATTTATTTTTCTAGTACGCGGTGCTACGATGCTACGGTATTACGCGGATGTATTTTATCGTGAAAATTTGTTTTTTCTTTAGAAATTTTTCGATCCCCAGTGCTTTTTGATCTCTCTAGCAAGAATTCGAGGTCATAAATAACATATTTTTTCCAAAAAAGCCGAAATGCAACATGTAAATCGGTATTTTCACCCCTCCCCCTTCTGAAAATTCCCTCCGGATTCCCACCATTCACATTTGCTCCTTTCCCAGAAAAAATGACTCGTTCCCGTCCCTCGAGACATTCTTTCAGACCAGGAGCGATGTTTACTCTACTCACTGAAATTGACTGCCTATATCCTACTATGTTCTTCTATTTTTTGTTTCTCACACGAGAATTTCCACATCATTGAACTTTTCGCGATAAAATTGCTTCGAATTCTTTGTTTTTGTTTCAGCAGTTATGAATTCGACCATTGCTGGAGAAGGAGGAGAGGATGAAGAGGATCTAACGTTTAATTCACTATACTCAGTCATGGAAACGATCGAGTATTCGGATTCATTGAGATGGTTGCGCACCAATTCACGGCATTTATTGCCGATTTTTTGTTTTGTTGGGATTTTGGGCAACACGATGGCATTGATTTTGATCAGGTTTGCGGAATTTTTTCTAGTAATTTGAAAATTTTTCAACGTTTTGTCGTTATTGTAGATCAAAACATGCGAAATAGCGTCGTGAAAAAAAATAGACCTACAAAGCTTGAAAAAATCTGGCGCGAAATACAACAATATGAATTTTTCTCAATTAATTTCAAAAATTGTTATTCCCGCGCATCTATGTTAGTCGATACGCAGCCCATTCACATAGTGCGTTGATACGCAATGTAATACACACATATTCGGCGGGAATGAGAAAAATTCCAATTTTTCGATTTTAGCACAAAAATCCCTTATAACTTCGAAATTTAAAAAAAAATTAAATTGTGATTTTCAGAAAAGAACTTATTTTTTTCATCAGAAGCAATTTTTAAAAAATATTTTCAGATTTTTTTAAAAAATTTCAGTCAATGTACCATATCTCAAGATTGAAACACCGGATTTTGGTTATTTTGGTATCAATCGATAGAAAATTCACCTTCTAAAAACACTTGAAATTTTAAAATTTCATCCATTAAAAAAATTTTTAAGCTTATTTTAATTTTTTGAAATTTTCAACATTATGTCCCGATCCATATGGGGTCGAAAAATCATATCTCAAGATTGAAACACAGGGTTTTAGTATTTTTGGTACCAAGCGATAGAAAATTCAACGTAGATTCTAAAAACACTAGAAATTTTAAAATTTCATCGATTCAAAAAATTTTGGCTCATTTTCAGTTTTTGAAATTTTCAGCATGAGGCCCAGAACTAAAAATTTAACAGTAGCATTAAATTCTTTTTTCAACAGAAAATTTATATATGACAGTTAGATCGTGTCGAAACCCAATAATGACCCCCTCGTCCTAGTAACTGAAAATTCACATATTCCTAAAAAAATCTCGGAAAATCTCGAAAACTCCAAATTTTCAAATAATCATAACTTTTTCAAAAATTCTTCAATTTCTAAATTATTTATACAGTTTTAAAGCTAAAAACCTGAAATTTCAGATTTGCAGCTTCAAAATGAGCCAAAAATTATGAAAATGTCTCAAATTTTCAAATAATCATATTTTTTTCAAAAAATGTTCCTTTAAAAACTTCTATTGCTAGTCTTACCGAAAAGTATTTTTTTAGAGAGGAGCGTAGACTTCAAACTCACCACATGTTTATTCATTCGAGAGAAAAAAAAACTTTTAAAATTATCTGTCGTCCACCCAATTTCAATTTGTCAGATGGGTATTGAAATTGAAATTTTACGCGATCAAAAACCAGAAACTTTTGTCTTTTTTTATGTTTCGGGGGCATTTTTTATTCATGTGGGTGGGGCGCCGGGTTTTTTTGAAAACAAAAACAATCTTAAATTTATGAGCTCTTTTTGGATACATAAATTTTCTGCGCTAACGAAAATCCAACATTTTTCTTTACAGAACCAACTTCTGGCTTCGTCGACTTACCTCCAACATGTATCTCTGCACCCTCTCAATTTCAAGTTGTGTCTTTCTCCTAACCGTAATCATCTCATGGGCGGACACATATCTACACCTTCCGTTATACGGAGAATCAGAAGTCGGTTGTAAGCTTGTAACGTTTCTCGCGCATTTTAGCGATTTCATCTGTGTTTGGATGATTTCGTTAATCTCTTGCGATAGAATGATAGTACTTTACCGGCCGACTGTTCGGAGGTATGTGTGCACCAAGGCGTTCGCCAGGAATATGACACTTGGCACCGTCCTTCTTTCGGCGGTACTCTATAGTTGGGTGTTTGTATTCGCTGGATTGGATCGATATGGTGATGAAGATGAGGATCAAACATTCTGCGGTCTGAACAAAGATGTGAATCTCTTTGGGTAGGTTATTTTGAAGGAGGAATCCGGACGGCATGTATCTAGAATGATAGAAAATTCAATTCTCTATCGAATGGCGTCACTAAAAAATTTTTGCGACCAAAAATAACCGAGTTATACGAGAAATAGAAAGGTTAGTCCGCACATTTGGGTTTCTAGGCCATGAGTGTTTTATGGGTGTTTTGAATCGATAAATAATAAAACAAACAATTCGGAAACTAAAAAAAGAAGAAAAAAACAAATTGATGAAGTAAAAGTGGCCTAGAAATCTCAAGTAACCTAGAAAATCAATTTCGGGACTAATTTTCTTCGAGCCTAACATAACCACTTTTCTATTTTTTGTGTAACTCGGTCATTTTTAGTCACAATTTTTTTTTCTTGGCACCATTAGAGAGAGAATGAAATTTTCATTCATATTAGACATATTTCTGCCTTCCAAGGAACCCTACTTTAAAAAAATTATCATAGAAAACGGAGAAAATTCGCACACCTTTCAGATATAAAGTAACTCAACACTACTTTGTGTTCACTTTGATGGACACTGCTATTTGTACACTCCTTCCGGCGATTTTGATAATTATCGTCAACTCGTTCTCAACGTACCGATATCGACAGTGTATGAAGATCTATAGCTCCGGGGTGCTGAGAGTCCGGTTCGTCAGGGCGCCAACCACACAGCAGCAACAGGAGCTGTTGAATGTTGATACTATACAGTTTGTAAGTTTTTGGCGACATAGTGAGACATTATGATTCTGAAGAAAGAAACTGAAATTTCATACGGTTTGAAGATAAATGCGAAATTCGAATAATTCAAAAAAATTCATTTTTTTCAAATTATCATAACTTTTGCGAAACTAAATCAATTTTCAAAATTTTTAAAGCTTATCGAAGCTGAAATTCCAAGATTTCGGAATTTCAGCACCAAAATAAGACAAAAATCATAATAAACTGTCAAGTTTGAAGAAAGATGTACAATTTTGAAAAAAATTTTTAAATCATTTTTTCAATTGATCATAACTTTTCTTAAATTCGATCAATTTTCAAAATCGTTGGCGCAATTTGAAGCTGAAAGTCTGAAAATTCAGATTTAGATCATCAAAATAAGCCAAAAATCATGAAAAACTGTCAATTTTGAAGAAAGATGCTAATTTTTGAAAAAAAAAATGTTAACAATATTTTTATGTGATCATAACTTTTCTGAAAGTTTATCAATTTTCAAGATTTTTGAAGCATTTTAAAGCTGAAAATCATAAGTTTCAGAATTTTAGCATTAAAATGAGTCAACGCTTATGAAAATTAAGTAATTAAATACAACACCAACGTTCTGGTGGAGTGTCGTACAATCTTACTTTTTAGAAGATTTTCGTGTCTTTTTTTTTGCTGAAAAATAATTTAAAAAGAGAAAATAGAAAACAAAGTTATAAAAAACACAAAAAATGTTATTTTTAGGAAGAAACCACTGTCAAAAAGTACCTCCTGAGTACCGATAATGCGCCAACAACAAGTCTTCCACAAAGTTCGACGCAAAATCGGAATTGTGGGAAATTGAGAAGCAGTGATTTGCAACTTAGTAGAACACTTATTATTGTTACAAGGTATTTAGCAAAAAAAAGAGCCAGTAAACCCCCTTTTTTCAGTACATTTGTCCTTCTAAACGTCCCCAGCTATCTAATGAGAATTGTACAATATATCGCAGAGCCAGATTCTCAACTTTTCTTCTTTATTCATTTTTTGACCTATTTAATTTATTATCTTCATCACGCGGTTCTCTTTTACATGTACATTTTTTGGAGGTAAATATTTCAACAATTTTATTTTAAAAAAATACCTAAATTATCAATTTTTGCAGTCCTCAAATGAAGAAACAGCTCAAACCGACAGCCATGCGACTTCTTGAATGCTACTGCTTTAAAACTGTACCAGATTTTGGGCATCGATCAACCTCAACTTTGAATAAAAACTGATTGTTATTTTTATTTGTTTTTTTTTCTAAATGTGTCTTTTTTTTCATTTCACGGGTGTCTTTTCGTGCATTTTCCTATTCTTTGTACAGGTTTGAAACATAAAGTATTTTTCTACACTATGAAAAATTTTAAATAATAATCTTAGGAATGTTTAAAGAAGAAAAATGCAATTTTCACATTTCTGCCCTAAAAATTCAAAAAACCGCGCGTTTCGGTTTAAAGGCGCACATACTTCCTTATCGCTGGACTCTCGAAGCGACGAAAGTTTGGCAACGACCCAAAGGTTATTTTTCGAAAATCTCTTCTTTTTTTGCACTTTTTCAACATTTTTTCACCTAATTTTGCGATTTTTTATTGATTAAATGAGAGAAAATAATTTTTCCCGATATTTGAAACGTTAAATAACATATTTATTCGTTAAAAAAATTTTTTAAATCATTTAAAATTTTTACAAAATTATTTTTTCAGGGTACCCCGCGGACAGAATGAGTTCCGATCTAGTAGCATCAGCTATTTTATATAGCGAAATTTCACGGAAACATCCGCAAATGGTCAAACAAATGTTTAATGATGCTACTCGTAAGAAGCTGGATGAATTTGTAAGTTTTTTCTCAAAAATATGAGTAATTATTTTATTTTTTCAGTTGAAAGATAAGGAAGCCCCAACTATCGATGAACTCGCTACTCTCAATTCGTTTAAGCGGAAACGTGTCAATTCTACTTCGAAAAGTGAACCACCTTCGAAAAAATTGGCAAAGAAGGATTCAAGCTCAGATTCGGATTCCTCTGATGATAATGTGAAGGTTTTTAGAATTTTTTTTGCCTATGTTAACAAGTTTTCCTTCCAGGTTAATGGAGTTCAGAAGCCAGCAACGAAACGTGCCGCAGAAGTCAAGGCTCCAGTAACTAAGCAAGTCAAGAAGGATTCATCAAGCGACTCTTCTGACAGCGATGCTCCAAAGAAGAAGCTGACTCCAGCTGCAAAACCTGCTCAAACACCAGCACAAAAGAAGGCTGCCACAAGCTCCGACAGCGACAGTGAAGACGAAAAACCTGCTCCAGCTAAGGTTTGAATTTTAAAAATTGGAATTAATTTAAAGACCGTTTTTTTAGAAAGTTGCTGCTGCTCCAAAGCCGGCCGCTAAAAAGGCTGCGTCTTCATCGGATTCTGATAGCTCTGATGAAAAAACAAAGAAAACTCCAGCCAAGCCAGTTGTGACACCGAAGGCCGCTGTTTCAGCGAAGAAGGCGGAATCTTCTTCCGACTCTTCAGATGATGACAATGCTAAGAAAACTGCTGCTAAACCAACACCAGCAAAGGCGACACCGAAACCTGCTGCCAAAAAAGCCGAATCTTCTTCCGACTCTTCGGATGATGAACCAGCAAAAAAAGCTCCAGTGAAGCCAACACCAGCCAAAGCTACATCAAAACCAGCTGCTAAGAAGGCAGCTTCTTCTTCTTCGGACTCTTCAGATGATGAAAAGGCTCCAGCGAAACCAACACCGGCAAAAGCTACTCCGAAACCTGCTGCTAAGAAAGCTGCATCATCATCCTCTGACTCTTCGGATAACGAAAAGGCCCCAGCAAAGAAAGCTCCAGCCAAACCAGTTGTGACTCCAAAGCCTGCTGCCAAAAAAGCTGCATCCTCTTCGGATTCTTCTGACGACGAACCTGCGAAAAAAGCAGCTCCAGTAAAACCGGTTGTAACACCAAAACCAGCTGCAAAGAAGGCTGCTTCTTCTTCCTCGGATTCGTCTGATGATGACAAGGCTAAAAAGACCCCAGCCAAGCCGACGTCTGTTGTTAAAGCATCTCCTGTGAAGAAAGCAACACCAGCAAAGAAGGTATTCGTTTTTTTTTGTGTGGTTAGCCAATTTATTTTATAATTTTAGGCCGAGACCAGCGATTCGGATTCAGATAGTGATAGTGATGATGGAAAGGCCAAGAAAGCCACTCCAAAAGCACCTGTTGCGGTCAAACCAGCAGCAAAGAAAGCTGAAAGCTCGTCGGACTCTTCAGATGATGAACCAGCGAAAAAGACGCCCGCTAAGGCTGCTCCAGCAAAACCAGTTGCTTCTGCAAAGAAGGCTGCATCTTCATCGGATTCCGATTCTTCCGAAGATGAAAAGACAAAGAAGACGCCAGCGAAACCAACTCCAGCTAAAGCTACACCAAAACCAGCTGCTAAGAAGGCGGAATCTTCTTCTGACTCTTCTGATGATGACAAAGCTAAGAAAACTCCAGTGAAGCCAACACCAGCAAAGGCGACGCCGAAACCAGCTGCCAAAAAAGCTGAATCTTCCTCGGATTCTTCTGACGACGAACCAGCAAAGAAACCTGCTGCTAAGGCAACTCCAGCCAAAGCTACACCAAAACCAGCTGCCAAAAAAGCCGAATCTTCCTCGGATTCTTCTGACGACGAACCAGCAAAGAAAACTGCTGCTAAACCAACACCAGCAAAGGCGACACCGAAACCTGCTGCCAAAAAAGCAGAATCTTCTTCGGATTCTTCTGACGATGAACCATCAAAGAAACCTGCTGCTAAGCCAACTCCAGCCAAAGCTACACCAAAACCAGCTGCCAAAAAAGCCGAATCTTCCTCGGATTCTTCTGACGACGAACAAGCAAAGAAAACCGCTGCTAAGCCAACTCCAGCCAAGGCAACACCAAAACCAGCTGCCAAAAAAGTCGAATCATCTTCGGATTCTTCCGACGACGAACCAGCAAAGAAACCTGCAGCTCCAACCAAAGCTACACCAAAAGCAGTCGCCAAGAAAGCCGCAGCTTCTTCCTCCGACTCTTCCGATGACGAACCAGCCAAGAAAGCTCCAGCTAAACCTGTAGCGGCCGCGAAACCAGTGGCGAAGAAGGCAGAGTCATCTGACTCTTCTGATGACGAACCAGCTAAGAAAACACCAGCAAAGCCAGTTGCGACTCAAAAAGCCGCTTCTGCCAAAAAAGCAGCGTCTTCATCGGATTCCGACTCTTCTGACAACGATACGGCTAAGAAAACTCCAGCGAAACCAGCAGTGAAAGCGACTCCAAAGTCTGCACCAGCAGCATCGAAGAAGGCAGAATCTTCATCGGACAGTTCGGACGATGAGCCAGTGAAGAAAACTCCAGCAAAACCAGTGGGATTGGCAAAGGCTGTTTCTGCGAAGAAGGCCGCTTCTTCATCTGATTCGGATTCTTCCGACGATGACAAGGCTAAGAAGACACCTGCTAAACCAACACCAAAGGCTACCCCAAAGTCTGCACCAGCAAAAAAGGCAGAATCTTCTTCCGATAGCTCTGATGATGAACCAGCTAAGAAGCCAGCAGTAACACCGAAGACGGTAAGAAAAGTCGGTTGAAGATTTGGATAATTTGTTATTTAAGGCTCGTGCTGAATCCGAAGAATCTGCTGAAACTGAAACAAGTACTTCAAAAACGCCACAAATCAATGCAAAACCATTGGCCACCTCTACTGAAAAACCAGAGAATAGGAAACGAAAGTCGTCGCCATTTAGAAGGGTTCTGATGAAAAAGGATGATGTTTCGGAGAAGTTCAGGAATAATAGACATGATTCGGTGAGTGTTTATTGCAGAGAATATCCTTTAGTCTAGCTCAGAGATTCTAAAAATTATAACTTCCCGAAAAGAAAAAAATAATTTTAAGAAATCGCCGCTATTTTTCTCGATTTTTTCGCATTCAGAGTTTTTCCTTTGAGGTACCTGCGATTTTTAAAAACTGAATAGCTGAAAATTCATTCATTAAAAAAAAGAAAAATACAACAGAAATAATATATATTTTTTCAGCAATTCGATCAATGGGGACAAAAAGCCAACGAGAGTTTGGGACGAGTTGTAGGAAAAGCATTTAGACATGAGAAGACAAAGAAGAAGAAGGTTTGTTTCGAATTTTCTGGATGTTTTTCCAATTTCAATTTTTTTTCAGGGAAGCTATGGAGGTGGTCCAATCAATCAACAAGTCAACTCTATCAAATTCGAAGATTCGGATTAAAAATTGTTAAAAATTTCCTAATATTTTAAAGAAAAATCTCAATTTTAAAAATTAGCAAAAATCACCCTTTAATCGTTTTAGGCTGCGTTCAAATTTGAACAAAGCAAAAATCTTAATTTTTGTTGTGTTGTTTTCTGTTGTTTCATTTTATTGTTTTTCAAAATGTTAAGTTTTCATATTTTTTGTACAACCATGGTTATTCGTTCACAAAAATACTGTTCTTTTTAATATAAATCGTAAAATGTTGACAAAAATTTTATTATTAACCAATAATATTTAGATTTTCAAACAAATTGCGACACCTTTACATCTCTCTTCTTTCATATCTCAACCAATCTGGAAAATTTGTCACAAATCCTGTGAAAATACTGTTGAGCTCATTGTTTAGTACATCTTTTAGTGTTATTCTGGAATTCGACAGTTTTGCTGAAATTACTTTAAACTTTTTATTACCTTTCTTTACATTTCATCATATCCATAACTTCTTTTGTCATCATTTCCGGGGTTGGGATCGAATCATCTTGAAATATACATTCCTGAAGTTGAAGGCACTGAAAATTTCAAATTTTTTACAATCTTCTTAAATTTTAAGCTAACCATTTGCCTAATTTCCGCTTCATCCAAAAAACCATCATCTTTCAAATCAAATGCTTCAAAATGGAAGCGAATTGATGGTTTTGTCTGAAAATTTTCATTTAATTACATTTGTTAGCTCTTTAAAAACCCACATGTCTGAAATTGATAGCTGTTAACAAGTCGACGAAGCCTTTAAAATCTAGGCTGGAATTTTCATAAACCACTGAAATTTCAAAGATGCGATCAATGAAAAGAGTGTTGTAGTAGGAGTTGCGGAACATCATCATTTCACTTTTGGACAGTAGGCCGTTGCGGTCTTGGTCCAGACGTCGGAATTCTTCGAGTGTTCGTCGGAAGACGGCCAGGCAGAAGCTGAAAAAAATCAATATCAGTTAAAAAATTACAAAGAACGGAACTTTGACTTCAAAAATTCATTTTTCTAACAATTTTCCTGATAACAAAAAAAAAGTTCGCAGCGAGCAGGGTTCGAACCTACGCGGGCAATGCCCAATAGATTTCAAGTCTATCTCCTTAACCACTCGGACATCGCTGCACGTTTATATTGTCAATAACAAGAATTGACAAAGCAGGAAAAATATCGGAAAATTGGATGTGCGGAAAATACCTTATAAACATACACCAGGAAGATATTTGTTGTCTCTTGAGCCACCCTTTCATAGGTGGGATTGTGTTATTTCAAAAATTCAGAGTTAAGGGGACACAACCTTAAAATTTGAAAAAAGTTAAGGTAGTACACGTTTTCAGCGCCTATTTCTTGCACAAAAATGGTTTTTGGTTCGAATCAAAAGTTTTTCTGAAAAAGGTTAAACTTTCTACACCCTGCTGTCTTGAAAAAAGTTAAGGGGGTACTACCAAAAAAAGAGCACTATCCCACCTATACACCCTTTAAATTTAAACAAAAAAAAACAAAAAAGATTTCGCAGCGAGCAGGGTTCGAACCTACGCGGGCAATGCCCAATAGATTTTTCGTTGCACGTTTCAATCGTCAATAACAAGAATTGACAATAAAAGAATGCACGAAAAATATCGGAAAATTGGATGTGCGGAAAATACCTTATAAACAGACAGCAACAAGATATTTGTTGTCTACGCCTGTTCGCAAGCATTTCAAATGTGCAGCGATGTCCGAGTGGTTAAGGAGATAGACTTGAAATCTATTGGGCATTGCCCGCGTAGGTTCGAACCCTGCTCGCTGCGAATTGTTTTTTGTTTTGATGAAAAACTCGAAATTTCCTAAGAATTTCTATTTAAGTTTCTAGGCCATCTTTTCTTAACACGTGCAGATTCTGAATATTTTAAATATCCTCAAAATTTGAATTAATTTTAATATATTTTTCATGTTTTTCTTCACCAAAACCTTTTGAAAGTGGGAAAAAATTCGCTGACCCTTGTCTTTAACAATTTTGAGGAAAAAATTAGATGTTTGTTTTAAAAAACTCGAATTTCAATCTTTCAACTTCAAAAAAGTTAAAAAAAATGCTTTTTTCAAAATAAAGATCTAAAAATGATGAAAAACTCGAACTTTTTGAAAATGTTTACAAAAATTTGTAAATAATGAAGCTTTTACAAGATCTTGGGTTTTCTAAAAATCTGATAACTGGCCTAGAAATTCAAATTGCGTTTCTTAGGAAATTATTCGATTTTTCAAAAATTTTATCGGTTCAATACTGTTTTCTAACAATTGGTAGATAATCGCGTCTTCTTATTAATCTGAAGAACATATTGGAGCTCTCCGGAGCTCCCTGGAGCCCCCCAAAACTCACACATCCAACGCCGGTTGTGTGTCAGTTTCCTGATTCTCGAAAAGAATACAACATTCCAGATGATTGATAAGATTCGAGACAAGAAGATCCTAAATAATTCACTTCTCAGAGGGGGGTTTTTCAAAATCTGAATCCTTACATGAATCGATACACAATCCCTCAGCCTGCTATCCAACAAAAAGAACATCACACTTGCCACGTATGCTGAATAATATTCCACCCGTTCTGGTTGCTCTTTCATCAGTGGCGCGTAATTGTCAGTGATGAACTCTTGAAGTTGCTGAAAATGTATTATTTGAAACTGATAATTGGGAAGAAATGATTAAGCACTTACATAGAGCATAATTTCCTTTGTATTTTCAGCATATGGTAGTAATTTGATATAAATTGTGTCCACGTGGATGAATGATTTGATGAGCGACTCTGAAAATTGAAATTTGGGTTTATTTTTATTTATAGACTTAATTTTTGATTTCTTCGCTCAGAATTGTTTCAAAATACCGAATTTTGAAGTTTTCACAATTTATTTCATGTCAATTTCATAAAAATTCCGATTTTTGTACCCAAATTTCAAAATAACGCAGCTTTTTTCAGATTTCTCTCAACAAAACAAAATGTTCGACGTTTCTAGGCAGAAATTAGTGAATTTCTGCTTTTTTCAACTGTTTTCATTTATATTTTACAAAGAAATTGAAAATTTATTCAAAATTTATGGAAAATGTACCATTTTGAACTAATAATCTTATTTTTGATTAAAATAATCGGTTTAATGTTAATTGCGCAAAAAATTATTTATATTCGGTTGTTATTCGTTTTTATTTAGACAATTTGTATACTTTTTTTTATTTTTTGAAAAATTAGCCATTTCAAATTCTAAAAATTCATTTTTCTGACAAAAAACCCCTTACCTATAAAATCAATATTAATCATAAAATTATATCTCGTAATTTTGACCAACGCCAAAACTGTCTCCATAGTAAACGCTGTTTTGATAGCATCTGGCGATTTTTTGAGGATTTCCGTCAAAACCTTCGTACTAATATATCGATTGGTTGTTCCCACCAGATCGGGAATCGCTTTTTCGGTCACCTCGTTTAGGAATACATTGGCTTCTGGAAAAATATCGATTTTTCTAGAAAAAAAAATTATTCTCTTACTTTTCTTAAACGATTCCAATTCATCTGCCTTTCCCTCTTCGTGCGCTGCTAGGATTCGTTCGTGGAAATCTCCTGGAATTTTGAAATTTTATAAAAACCGTTTTTTTAAATTAAAAATTTTTTACTTTCAACTTGTTCCATATCCTTACACCTCCGAAATTGCATAGACGCGTTTAGAGTTGGAAATTCCATCTGAAAATATAAAATCGATATTTTAAATTAAAGGGCTAGATACGAAAAAAATAAAGAAAAAAAGGCACAAGCTTCCAATTATTTGAAGTACGCGCTCGGTACGCAAACACCGAATATGACGACAATTTTTAATTTTGCAGCAGTGGGAAATTTCTTTTCTATTTTGAACGACGTTTAGAAGAAGAAGCAGGTGAATTAAATAAATGTGAAAGTGACAATCAGGTTCTGAACAGAAATTAAAAAAAGCAAACGCTTTTTCGAAGTACCGGAGTTTTTAAAGGGACATGTTATTTTTTTCACATTTCCACAAAGTTAAATTTAATGCGAAAAATTACGGATAATCAGATTTTTTTTAACGAAATAAAAAACCTACTTGGCTTATTCAAAAATTTAAAAAAAAAGCTTGTTTTACTGCAAAATACGGTATCTATTAAAGGGACATGTCGATTTTCGCTGTTTGGGAATCGCTATAAATCGAAATTTAAAATTTCCCATTATGAACCTACCAAGAAACTAAAAATGCTGCAAAAAGTTGCAATTTTAGCATCAGATTTACGGAAAATCGACGGTAATTATTGCAAAGGATTCTTGGGTCTCGCAACGATTACCGTAGATTTCCCGTAAATCGGCTGCAAAAATGGCAATTTTTTGTCATTTCTTGCAATTTTGTTTAATTTTGCGAAAAATTGTGTGTCCCTTCAATGAATACGGTATTTTCGATAGAGCACAATTCATTTTTGAATGAGACTTGATAAGCGGTCAATATGTTCGTTTTTTTTAGGCGAGCTTATATTTTTTTTTTCTAAAAATGTTTTTTCATTCTTTTGTAATTGTCAGATTTAATCCAATTTGCCACAATCCTCTTCTATATTACTCTCTCTGTCTTTGAAACATTCTATCATCACAACAACATCGCGTTTCTCGAAAACCTGAAACCGCTATCCCGCCAAAGCTACAATAATAAAAATGACATCATTTTGTGTGATCCTCACTCCAATTTCAACCAAAAACTAAACGCGGCAAAGTGAAAATAAGTGTGTTTTTAGTTCTATTCCCTCTTCTCTTCTTTATGCGTCATTGAGAAACGAAGCGAATCGATTTTGATGAAACCAGTTCCTACTGTTTTTTCTGTTTCTGAGGAATACGCTTCATACGCCCTCAAATCCTTTTTGGCTTATTCCCTTCCTTCTTCGTCCTATATACCAACTATTATATTATTACTAAATTTTCTTAACATTTACAGAAATGGTCAATATTGAGCAGACTTTGAAGAGCAATGGAGTTTATCCAGAGTTGAAGAAGGAGAAGATTGAAGGTTTGTCAAATCGACATTTTTTTCACAAAATCCTTCAATTCCAGATTCCGACGAGGATGAAATCCAGAAGGAAAAAGCAAAGCAGTCCAATGAGAAGTCTGAGAAGCCGTTGAAAGAGGTAACAGAACTCGAAGACTGGAATTTGGTAATGAAGGCCGCTGATTTTGCGGCTAGAAGACATCGTCATCAGAAGAGAAAGGATAATGCGACACCTTATATTAATCATCCGTTGGGTGAGTGTTTTTTGTTGTTGCTTTTCTTGAATTATACCCATTGTTGTTAGACGCGCTGCGGTTGCGGCGCGTATCAAAGCTTCACAAGTCCTATTTTCAAAGATTTTCAGAAAAAAAACCTAGATTTTTTAAAACTCAAGTCATTTTTTGTTGAAAATCCTAGATTCCTAGAATTTCAGCCAATTCTCAGAAAAGCACCAAGATTTTCAAAAAAAAATTTAAAATATAGTTTCGAAGCAACGTAAATCTACACGGATACGTTAGCGCAAATCGCGGTACAGAAACTGTGAACGAAGCACAAGAAAATACCCGAGTTTTCAAAAAATTTTCTGAAAAAAACGAGATTTCAGAAAAATCATACATTTACAAAATTCGACAATTTAAAATTCTTCCAAAGTGAAAAACACTTCAAAATTCTGATTTTCTAGGCGTCGGCTACATCCTAACCAGCGAGGCAAAAGTCTACGATCCGGTGACGTTAGCCGCCGCAATTCTCCACGACGTCGTCGAGGACACCAAAACCACTCTTGATGAAATTCTCGAGGAATTCGGACCACAAGTTCATGAGGTCGTTCAAGAATGTACAGATGACAAAAATCTGGCAAAAGCCGAAAGAAAACGACTTCAAATTGAGAACTATGGGAAGCATAGTCATCGGGTTCGTTTTTTGAAAACAAGAAGTCGAAGGTAATATCGATTTTTAGGCTAAATTGGTGCATTTGGCTGATAAATTGTACAATTTGAAGGATTTGGAGAGAAAGACACCGATTGGATGGGATAAGAAGAGAGTTACTGAGTACTTCAAATGGAGCAAGGAGGTATGTGATTCAAAAAATTGGAATTTTTGCGAAATGTGGCTCCGAAATGAGAAAAAATAAGGAAAAGGTTGTAAAAACCGAAAATACAGATTTCCTACGACTGTTAGTCGTCGGAAAATTGGGTTTTTAGGCCATATTTGTTCCTTTGGCAATTTTGTCTCAAGAAATCGCGATTTTCTCAATTTAATTTCCATTTTTGCAGCCCCTGTGATAATTTTAGCATTCAAAATTTGAAATTAAAATTCCAGGTTATTGCCCAAATGAAAGGAACCAACGAATCATTGGAATGTGCCTTAGACGATGTGATCAACGCTCATAAATATTGATTTTTGTTTTAATTTCTTAAAAAGAAGTCCCAAATGTAAATTTCTAAAGTTAGTTTTTTCTTTTTGAAGTTTATTCTTATTTTCCCTCATTTTTCAGCACTTTTCTCCCAATTTTGTCTAAATAATACTTTCAAGATCCCTCTTCCCTATCTTATTTCATTTTTTTGTTATATTCGGTGACTGTAAATAATTAATCAACGCTCAGCTGCATTTTTTCCTTCTTTTGTTCCCTATCCATCCAAAACTAATTGAAAATTGTTCCAAATTACTTTAAATTTTCAGCATTTTCTGTTCTTACCCGTTTCAGTTTATATTGTTACTGTAAATAAGAACGAGCGACACGGGGAAAAGAAAATGGAAATATTTTTCGATGACAACATGTTGGAGGAACAAACATTTGTTACAAAAAGGTACAATGTATTGTTTTTCTCGTTTTTTTTTTGAATGGAAACGATACGCGAGAAGTTTTTGTTGAGCGATAATTAGTAGAGATAAAAATGGAAACATGTGTCAGGTTTTTGAAATGCTTTATGTATCAAAGATCTGAAAAATGACTACAAACTACAAAAAAAAGCAATGCTAAGAAAAATAAAGTGGCGCGCTGCTAAGACTACAAACTACATAAAATGCGCTGCTAAGACTACAAACTACAAAAAATGCGCTGCTAAGACTACAAACTACAAAAAATGAGCTGCTAAGACTACAAACTACACAATAATGCGCTGCTAAGACTACAAACTACAAAAAAATGTGCTGCCAAGGCTAAAAAAATCACAACAGTTATTTTTTGAGGTTTTTGGCATAGAAAACCTAACAAAAGCACAACAAATATTTTTTAATATGAAAATAACTGAAATTTGACTACTATTAAGTGTTTTCTTGCTTATTTTTTTAAATGTTCGTTTTTAATTGAATAAGTGCAAAAAACACGCACTTTCTAATTTAATTAGATTAAAAATAATTCCCCCTTAATGATGCTTATCAATTTAATTGAAATTAAGCGTGTATTCATCGAATACAAGCTTAATTTCTTCGAAAAACGAACATTTCTCCAAAATTATTCAAATTAGACCACTTAGAACACATTAGCTCCCATCAAAATCAGGGTGACTTAGCTTGTCTACAGAAAAACTAAGCAAAACATACGAGTGATTTCATCTTCCAGAATAATTCTTATTTCTTCAGGCATTTTTTGTCGTCTTCGAGTCTGTAACTTCTAAAGATGCCGAAGAAACGCTGAAACTAAGTAAATACCTCAATTGTCTCTAGTAGGTTTCGAATAATGAATTTTCTAGGGAAACATTTGAAATCGGCTATAAATTACGTGAAAAAAATCAAAATGCGAATTATTTCGTATTCACCGAAAACCTTTTCCCCGAAAAATCAACTTCGTCTGAATCTACGCTTCCGATTAGCCTAATTAGTTTGTTATCATCACAATAGAGTCACATTGACTACAAAAAAACTATAGTTCTTGAAATGGGAAATTTTTACAACAAAAACCGTAGACGTTCTGGAAGAAAAAATAGTAAAAAGATAACAATTCGCAGTTCTCGACTGATTTGAATACAAAGAACAGTGGATCAATATATACACGAGTTTATTGCCATTAAGACGATATTTAAAGCAGAGCAAGTAGAGATTTAGAGCAAGTAGAGAGTTTGGTAGGACGAGTAGCTGGTTTCTGGAGTAGGTGACGGCTCAGTAGGTACAGATGATGATCAATGCATGGATAATCCCTGGGATGTATCCAAGAAGGGTCAAAATGATGTTGATCAACAAGTGAATGCTGCATCCTTTCTCCAAGAAGACACCAATTGGTGGCAAGAGAATTGCGCAAATGATCTTTGGGATGTCAGAGCAGGTGAGTGGCATAGTGGTTTCGAGGCTGAAAAGTTGACTTTTGGAAAGTTGAAAAAAACACTAAAAACGTTATTATTATTATAGGAAGAAGCTTACTTGGTTTAGTTCTGATTAACAACTTATGAATGGAAAAATAATGCAAATTTGGTAAACAAAAAAAACGTGAAGCTTTTTAAAAATTAATTTCTGCATGTTTTAAAACCATTCTCTCACCAAATTTCCGGAGAAATAAATTTTTGAAGTTCCCGAATTTGACCATATGTATTTTATTCACAAAATCACCATAGAAACTGAATTTATCGCTTAGAATTAGAAAAAACTAGAAAAATTAAAGGAGCAAAATAAAGTAGCTATAAATTATTGTCTAGGTACCACAAAAAATACATTTTATTCAGGTGTTTATTAGAAATAATTAACTATTTGAAAAAAATGGCGAAAAACCGAAAAAAAGGAAAAAAATTAATGAATTCCGAAAATTTTCATTTCAGTCGCGTGATACCGTACCCCACATGAAATCGCGGCAAGACTCTTGAACCATTTCATACAACCTCCCTTTAACTCCTTAAGTGTACTGTAATAAAATTTTGAAGTCTAAAAACATCTAAAAATAAGTATTTCCGATCTAAAAACATATGTTTTTCTCAAAACTTTTGACACCCTTGTCCTTCCAAGTGTCCACAAGTGTCTAGACCACCACTTGTTCTGAAAAACGTTACCAAAATCTTGGCCAAAGTCCAAAAAAAAACCGCCCACAGTACTTGTTCATTCATTCATGCCCTGCTGTACGACCTTCATGCTTCTTCTTCTTCTCACTTTCGATTTTTTCTTTCTTTTTCAGTTTTGCCTCCTCCACCTCATACACCTTCGCATTTACCACTTTTATTTCATGATGACTATGATGATGATGATGATGGAATAAAACATTCGCCTCCTTCACCTCCTCATCCAAAAAAAATCAATCAATAAAAAAAACCTATCTTATCGCCAGCCCCCCTATTTAATTTTCATGTTATTTTTTCTTTTTTCGAAATAAAAAAAATGTTCGGTTCGCCTAAAATTTTCGTTGACCTTCTGATCATCGATGATGAGGATCATCATTTCTGATTGATGCCTCTACCTCCAAACCATTCGAAATTATTCAAATTTCCCTCCCCTTTCCCTCCTTTCTTTTTCGAAAATTTGTGTCCTCGAACCCCCCTAGTTCAGGTGCCATTTCAAGGTGATTTCCAAACGAAACGTTCGGTTTTTAAAAGGCAAATGCAGATATTACCATTTTTATTGGATTCGCGAGGGTTTTTCTTTTCGGTTTTTCTTTAGTTGGTAATGGTTTCGTTTAAGAAAATTTTTGATTGATAGATCTTTCCCGGAAAATTTTACAATATATCTTTCCTGGAAATTTCTATTGTTACACATTAATTGTAACGTTGATAAGTAATATTTTTATCGTTGTTCGGGGTTTTCTTTTTGATCCATTATTCTTTTTATTTAAAACCATCAATCATATTGAAAAAAATGGAAAAAATAACGTCTGGAAAGTTATTGTTATCACGTTTACGACTATTTTGTAGCTTTCTTTATCAATGTCTAGCGTAACCATTGCTGGGAATTGAACCCTTGACCTCTATTACGCTCGTGCGTGCTGTCACACATTTAACCCATTGCGCCATGGAGGTGCATCGTTCGTCCTTGCTCGAAAAGCATACACATGATTGCGGCCGCCGATTTTTGCTAATTTTTATTTCTTGGGCAAAATTTAAAAAACACGTGTAGAAAATTGCAAATTTTCCTAATGTTCCAAATTTTTTCGACAAACACGTGCCTAATCACAATAATTATTTAATCTCAAGTACCACCACTGTCCATCAAAGCAATTCGTCAAAGAAAAGTGACGAATTTGAGGAACACCCATCGGCTAATAATTGTCTCGTTCTTGAGTGTTTTCGGGATGGTGAACATTGAAATAATATATATTTTTTGCCTTGGAACAAGATGATTGTTCTTCAAAATCATCCATCAAGGTACCGGTATGCACTAAAAACAATTGTTGGTTAAGAAAAAAATTTTTCATTAGAAAACTAGTAGAAATCGATGGAGGACGACCCTCCACCTTGTTTTTGAACAATTGTACTAATTTGCCTGATTATTTGAACATATTTCGAAGGTGAAATTTTCAACTTTTTCGAAAATTTTTTGAAATATATGGGTTGTGTTGTTGAACTTTGCCACTGATACACTTATTTTTCTTCGAGGAAATCTGGTTTTTTCCTTCTTCTTCTTCTCATTTCTCTTTTTCATCTTTTGGAGACCGTTTTTGACATGCGAGATCAATTTTCGCTTTTATTTTGGTGAGAGATTAGGTTTGTTACATAACATGCTTTTCCATTTCTACCGTTTTCTTTTTTGCAAATCGTGAAAAATGTGACCTATGGATTGAAGTACACGTTTTTTCACGTAAACTGATTTTATTATCAATTTTTAGCGTAAAAGCGTGAAAATTTTGTGAAATTTTTAACTAAAATAATTAAAATTAAAGTTATTTAGGTGGGAACTTAATTTACATTGCTTTACAAGATAATAAACAACAAAATTTATATATTTTTAATTGAAATTTCTAAAAAATCGATAATTTATTATGATTTTTAGTAAATTTGAAGCTGAAAATCTGAAATTCATAATAATATAGAATTTAGTACCATTTTTCGAAATTTTTGTAGAATTGATGAAAATTTAAAAAAAAAATCATTATTCGTGCACTTATTTCACTAGTGGTACCTAATTTTATATACCAAAAACCAAAATTAAATACAAGAAGTGGAAAAAAGAGGGTATTCGGAAGCGACCCTTTGGTGGGTTCAAACGAAAGTTCAATTGCACTCGTTTTTTTTAAATTTTTAGTTTTTTGCTGGTATTTGCTGTATACTTGGATGAAAATCGACTTCATTCTCATTCCAAATCAGTTTCTAAAATTTTCTAAAACCATCTAGAAGCCGAGAAAATGAGCTTCAAAACAATGGCCTAGAAAAAGTTGGTGAAAACTAGTCCCCGTTTAATATTACGTGAAGAATTCCTAAAAAAATAACAAAAAACTGGTTTAAAAAACTGAATTAAGCATTTTCCGTAAATATTCATAAATATAGAGCTCATTTGCAAAAGTTCGGCCATGAACACGTTTTCTAGGCCAATGCTTTGAAGCTCCTTTTCTAGGCTTCTAGATGGTTTTAGAAAATTTTAAAAACAGATTTGGAATGAGAATGAAGTCTATTTTCATCCCAGTTGTATTCAATAGCTCTGTAAATTCTTCCTTTAATAAAAAAAAATCTATATTGTCCAATTTACAGTAAAAATATCCGTTAAAGAGAGTGCATCATGCAATACATTCGTAGTGTTTTCCGTTTTTAAGGCTGAATTTTGTTTTAGTTCCGTTTTTGAGTTTTGAGTTTTGAGTTAAGTGACCCACTGTCTTTAAGTGTGAAATAATTTTAAATTTTTTTGGATATCCATATTTTTACAGTTTCTAACTTCTTCTTTATGCCGAAAACATCGAAAACCTCTAAAAAAGTGTGATTTTAACATTAATTTAACATTCTGGGGGGGCGTAAGGCAAAAGTATTTCAAACCTCCATTTCACATTAGCCTATCACCCCCATCATCTATAATATTAATTAATTATTCATAATAATAATACTAAGTTGTTTAAAACCTTCCACTCCCCCATCTACCACCACCTCGCGTTTCATTTTTAAACATTTTAGTGTCGCGTTCATACGTTTCAGATAAATACGACCCCGGGGGGAGGGAGGAAGGGAGGTGGAATTCTTGTATATTTGTTACAACATATATATGGAAATTGGTTTGGAGATAAACTATCTTCTTTCGTATTCTCTTCTTTTCGTCTTCCTTCTTGTTCTTTTGGGGCGTTTTGATGTTTAACAACATCACCTCCATCATCTCAATACACGACGAAGACATACAAAATTTTGATTGGGTTTTTTTCGGTAGAGTGTCGACATGTGATTTTGATACATATTTTTTAGTTTATGTTCTTTTTTGAATTTAGGTTACTGTTCGTTCAGCTAAGAAAAAGAAAAAACCTAATTGCATGTCTGTAGATATATTTCATGTTCAGCGAATTTTCACTTTTTTTGGATTATTAAAAAATCCTTTTCCTCGTTAGTATCATTGTCTTTTCGAATGATACACACTTTCCAACCTTTCCGTTCAATTTCTCATGTCTCGGTTGAATTTTAAATTTTACAATGTTCCGTGATTCCTAACCTTTCACCGTCCAGTTCCGTTCCCTTCTCTTCCCTTATCTTCCTAAAGAGTACAAACATCAAAATTCTCATTCCTCTTACTTAAAATAAAACATTTCTCTGCAATACATGCTTTTTCTTCGATTACTACTGTAAGATGGGCGGTACGAAGAGAACGTTTACTGATATGTGACATAATGATCGAGAAACTATCTCTTATTGTTAAATTATCAGTGTGAGAGACCTGTTTTTCCGAGAAATCGTTTCCAATTTTTTTCATTTTTCATATGGGCAAAATGCCAAGCTCCGCCTCTGGCAGGGATCCTGAATTTAAGTAACGCACTGCAGTTAAGGCGTCTCGAAGTCTCACTGTTTTAAGTTTTTGAAAAATGTTTTTGGCACCCTGCCCAGAAAATCTTGGACTCAAATTGAAATAGACTCGAAATGCGCATTAGGTTCTCATCACAGTATTTCCGCCCAGTAGGGCATTTAAGACACATATGGTTAACTTAATTTTAATTTTTTGGGTGCTTTTCATTCTAAGATTGGCTCTGATGGGCATGCTCTGATGGGCACGCGACGGCATATTGATTACTCTCGGAGAATTTAGGTAATTGACCTGTTAATCAGATAATTTCACGCTGTCCATATTGTGTACCCGTTGGAAGTAGTGCAATTTAGGTTTAATTATCGGGTTTTGAGCCGGGAACCAAATTGGGTTACGAACCGGGATCCACGCTGGAACTCCGGTGGGGATCCCGGTTCAAACCCTGTGGGGTTCCCGGTGGCAATCTCGGCTCAACACCCGAGTACCCAAAATGGATACCTAATCTGAACAATAAAGTACAATTCCACATAAATTGAAGTGGCCATTTTTAGAACTTGAACTTGGCAGAGTGCCAGAAGGCACGGTAGCCTCCCCCCCCTATCTCTCCCTCTCTCAATTTTTCATTTATTTCAAAAACGTTCAAACGTTTAAGGTTACCAATCTCCATCTCTCTCTCACTCTCTTCTACCAGTTCTTCAACGCAAAGAATCCCCGAACATTCAGAACGACGAGACACATTGGCGCCCCCGGCTTTAAACCACCCGCAACCAGCACCATCGGCAGGAATGGAAGGGAGTATTGCACGTCCGCGACGGCAATCGCTTCTCATCGGTCAGCGATCGCTCGATGTTTACAATGAGGTGGATCAGGGTCCGAAGTTCGTGCGATGGATTATTGATAAGTTTCGGAAGTGGGGATTTATCATTGCCAGACACGCGTGGCTTGCTATTATCATTTGTGTACTTTTGTCAACGGTTTCAATAATCAAAATTGTGACTACTAAGTGAGTATAATTTCAGAAAAAAGTCATAAATAATATACCCTATTTTTCAGACAAGCTAATGACATTACCGGTTACTCACCATATGGTGCACGGGCAAACGACGAATACGAGGAATATCAGCATTTCTTCTCTAGTGACGGGCTACCAATCGCTTCTTATTTATACCTAGTTGCAAAAGATAATGGAAGTATGGTCAGGCCGGATTATTTGGACGAAACGGTTCAAGTCCTCAATTTTGTGTTGAATAATATTACCATGTACGACGCGGAGACGGGTAAAAATGAGACTTTCAATCAGTTTTGTCAGAGTTTCTGTCAGATTAATGAACCTGTTCGCCAGTTTTATGTAGGTTTTTTATAGATAGTACTCATGAAATTTAATTTTTTTAGAATGGTTATCAAATTCTGAGCGAAGGTGAAGATAACAGTCGAATTAAGATGAGATATCCAGTTTCTGAAATGTTTGGAAGGCAGTTTTCAATCCAGGTAATATGACAAAATTGAAGTTGAAATTATTACGATAACTTAAAATTTTTAAATGTATATAAACTGTTTTTCAGCCAAACTTCTTCGGCGTCGAACTATTCGATGAGAAAAAACCGGACGACGTCGCAAAGCTTTTAGATTCTGTAAGCGGTGAAACAATTGAGCTGAACACGACGCATCTCGTCGACCCAGCGTCAAAGATTACCAATGTGAAATCTGTGAAAATGATTACTTTACAATTCCGCGCCGAGCATAAGCGGGGATGGACTGATCAGCAGGTCAAGAATTGGGAGATGAGTATGGTGGAGACTTTTGAGAAGTGAGTTATTAGCAGGGATCCGCAAAGTCATGAAGCATTCCGGGATCGGGGCTCGTCCCATTTTAGAGAGTGGGGCTCAGGTCTAATAAGTCTCATTCTAGAGTTCATCAAGACTCAAGTACCATTCTAGAGCAAGTTCCTTAGAAAATAAGTCTCAAATAGGAAAATGCTTCAAACTTTGAGCTCTCTTTGCGGAGCCCTGACATACATCGAATTGTGAAAAATTGATTTTTGTTCAGACGCTACAACTCTAAACGTCTGAAAATTTATGCTTATTCTCAATCTTACGTCGAAGAGGAAATGGTCAGAGGTGGAATTATTATGATCCCCTACTTGGTTGTCGGTTTCACTATCATGTGTATTTGCAGTTGTATTTTGGTGATGACCAGAGCTCTTTACATGCACCAGGAGAATTGTTACAAGGTAAGTAACTATAGTCCTCTCACAAAATCGGTTGCATAACGGAGGGCTTCCCTCTGCTGCGAGAGAGTGTTATTTGGCGAGAGGTAGTTGTCTGCGTATAGTCTCCCCCTCTTTATGTTTCGCCTGCGAGCGTGTCGGTTTTTTAGAGCGCGCTTGCTCGTTTATAAAGCCGAATTTGTGAGCAGCTAATAGAAGTATTTGATCGTTCAATTTATTTTAATTTTCAGATCGCTCTTGCCGTGATGGCGTGTCTCACCCCTCTGCTCGCCTGCGCCACCGCTTTATCACTCATGTTCCTTTGCGGAGTTCGATTTGCTTCGATCCTCTGTGTCATCCCATTCCTTGTGCTCTCAATCGGTGTGGATTCATCCTACCTGATGATCCACGAATGGCAACGGGTTACCAAACACATGCGTGAAACACCCCGAAAGAAAGACAGTGTTGGACACCGAATGTCCGAAGTGATGGCTGAAGTCGGTCCAGCTATTCTGATCTCCTGTCTGACCAATATGTTTGCCGATTTTGTTGGATCTTTCACATCATCCCCGGAAATCACACTTCTCTGTACTGGAAATATGTTATCCATGTGGTTCGCTTTCTTGTATCAGATGACTTTCTATGCTGGACTTATGTCAATAGTCGGGAAATATGAATTCACTTCTGACGAGGTTGATAAAAACCGAATGGAAATAAACATTGCTGAGAATCGAGTAAACATTGCTAGACATCATAGACCATTGACGGTAGGATGCTTGAATCTCGTTTGCTTCTGAAACTTCTTATTTTTTCAGAGACAACCTAGTAAATTCCACGAAGCAACTCAACCAATTATCAGCGATTCTCTCCAAAAGTACACTCATTTGATGACAACTCCCATCGTCTTCGTTTCCGTTTGCTTATTTTACCTAGCATACTTGGCGTTTAGTATCTACGTAAGTTTATTATTCCAAAAATCCTTAAAAAGAATGCAATTTTCAGGGAATCACCCAAATAAATATCAATTTGACGGCTCAGAAATTATTCGCTCTTGACTCACCACTATTAGAACTCGACGATCTTCGAGTAAAGTACCAAGTACCGTACTACTCAATGGCGACAGTGTTTGTGAACAATCCAGGGAAGTTGGAAGACCCGCAGAGGTTGAAAAAACTTAATCAGTGAGTTACAGCAAGGAAATAATAGAAAAAGTGAATTTAAATTCAGATTTGTTCGCGAAATGGAATCAATTAATGGGACTTGGGGAGAATCCTGGGGTGAATTGGGAACGAAATTCTTTATTCGAGATTATGATGTTTTCCAGCAATGTTAGTATTCTATTGAAATTTTATAAAAAATTAGAGAATTTCCAGCATTTGCAAGTGAAGATGATGAAGAAGATTTTACCGCAGAGGACAAAGAGATAGAAGTACATCCAGATGATAAAATGATCTATCGAGAGGACGAGTTGAAATATTTCCTAAAATGGCCGGAATATGATTTTTGGCAAGGATTTGTTAAATTGAGGAATGTTACCAATTCAACAGACCCGGAGTAAGAAACTAAGTTGAGGAGAGTAAAGTATTTTTTAAATTCTAGAGCTGAGGAACTTGACCGCTTTTTCTTTACCACCGGTTATCATGGCGAACATTTGAAGATTTGGACGCAACGTGGTTTGATGCTGAAAGAATGGAGAAAAGTTATCGATAAATATTCGTAAGCTCTTATAGGGCCAATTCCCACAATGATAATTTCATTCCAGAGACTTCGGAGCATCAGTGTTCCATGAAGACGGAGTATATCTGGATCTTATTGACAACATGCCTACCGACACATGGCAATCCGTTGTTGGTACACTCATATGCATGGCATTCGTCTGTTTCGTGTTTTTGAACAATTTATTCACTGTTGCTATTGCTTCACTGTCGGTGCTCTCTATTTGCGTTGGAATTCTTGGTATCCTTTCATGGTGGGGTGTTGATTTGGATCCTATTACAATGGCTGCAATGATTATTTCTATCGGTTTTTCGGTTGATATCCCTGCTCACGTTGCGTACCATTATTATCAAGCTTGTAAGTTTTATCTCTTCGAGTATTGCATCATTGCTTCGTGTTCGCTTCCCTATCGATATACCATATCAACCATATCTGGACCTCTGGTATAGTTTCAGTGGGCTTCAGCGCATCTTCAGCGGATCTTTCAGAGGGCTTCTATCTAGATTATCACATATTTTTTGGAAAAAGGAAAATAACTATAACTCAACGTAAAAAAAATATTTTCAGCTATACAAGAAGGACCCATGTCTCCACCATCATCCCGTCTCGCAAATTGTCTGTCTTCCGTAGCATTCCCTGCTCTTCAGGCTGCTATCTCGACGATTCTTTGTGTTTGCAGTTTGTTGTTTGTCAATTTATACATGGCTGAGGTAAATTTAGCCTGATCCAATTTGACATAAACACTCCACCTTTTCAGGTATTCGTAAAAACGATGGTACTCTGCGTGGTACTCTGCAACCTTCACGGTCTCCTCTTCCTCCCAGCCATTCTCATCCTGCTCGACTCCATCCGATGGGCATGTCGTCCGAAAGGAGCCGCCGCGCAACGTCCAAAACCCAAGAACAACTCGCGCCAAAAGCCGAAGAACGGGAAAGTTCAACCGGAAAAAAGTCAGGTCACCGATCGACCGGAAGTCTAGAATATCTGAAATTGTTTTTGAGATTTCTTCACATTTTCTTCATGACAAAATTTTCGTTTTTCTTTTTCATATTCACCGATACTTTCTCTCGCACATCCTCCCACTGAACACCAATTTTTCCTTCTTTCGGGTAGAGTCATAAGTAATTATATATTTTTTGTATAAGCTAATTTTTCGAAGTTGTTATTCAGGGTATTTTTCTATTAATTATGTCTTGTTTTTATCAAGATTCTATTTCACCTAGTTGAATTTTCTGTATATATTCAAGAATTATGACGGAATAAAGATGTCTTCGTTCAGATGTGTTTCTTAGAAGATTCTTAATCTTTATTAAGAAACTATGAGGAAGTTAGGAACCCAAAGGAAGGCTCCAGAAAATTCCAAAAGGCTCCAAAAAAAATCCAGAAGTCTCCAGAAAATTGCAGAAGGCTCCAGAAAATTGCAGAAGGCATCAGAAAATTCCAGAATGTTCTAGAAAATTCTGGTCTCCAGAAAATTGCAGAAGGCACCACAAAATTCCAGAAGGCATCAGAAAATTCCAGAATGTTCCAGAAAATTCCTGAAGTCTCCAGAAAATTCCAGACTGTTTTAAAAAATTCCGAAAGGCTTCCAGAAATTTTCAGAATCTTCCAAAAAATTCCTGAAGGCTCCACAAAATTCCAGAAGGCTTCAAAAAATTCCAGAATGTTCTAGAAAATTCCTGAAGGCTTCCAAAAAATTTCCAGAAGACTCCAGAAAATTCCAGAATGTTCTAGACAATTCTAGAAATTTCCAGAAGGCTTCCAGAAAATTCCATGAAGCTTCCAGAAAATTCCAGAAGGCTCCAGAAAATTCCAGAAGGCTCCAGAAAGTTCTAGAAGCTTCCAAAAAATTCCAGAAGGCTCCAGAAAATTTCAGAATGTTCTCGAAGAAATTCCGGATTTCAACGAATCTATGTGCTCTTCCTAGCTCGGACTACCAATTATGGAGCTAAGACCTTGCCTAACCGGTCTGAACCCTGAAAAAGTTAACTTTCTTTAAATCTTGGCTCACTGCGAAGTACATCGATTTTCATCAGCGCAGTTTCAAAAATACAAATTCTTGTAACTTTTTTCCACCCAGAACATTTTGGAACATACTCGAACACCGAACTCTCCCTCGTTCTCGTATCCCTTCACTATTTCGGCGAAAAAATCTCGCGTGCATGACCCAAAAGCACTCAAACTCTTTATTCTCTCTCTCTATCCAACCCTTCCCGCGGGGGGGGGGGGGGGGATAGGAACTGCTCACAGACGGCAGAAATCTCCAGGCGTAGAGGAGCTCGAGTGTAATATTTGCAGTGATTACACTATATATCCACACAGAATTTTTGGCACACATCGACGCATAATTTTTGCCTTTTTGTATATTTGCTCTTTTTTTTCTTTGACTTTTTCTTCGCCTTTGAAGAAATTTTTTCCAATAAAATATTTTATAGTATTAACTTTAGGGTCAAAAAAGGTGAGAGCAAAGAATGGGTGGGATTGAGGGGCTGGTGAAGAAAAACGACGAGATTTCATCGATTCACTCGAGAATCAAAATTTTCGAGCACCCATTTGCCACACAAGTTCTTAATCCAAAAGTTGATGTGTTTTGTGCGGAATGTCTGAGGGCTGCGGCTCCGGGAGCTAACTTGTCGAGATGTTCTGGGTAAGTTAGGAATTTTTGAGAGGCAGAAAATTTAAATTTTTAGATGCAATTTCACAAAATACTGTAGTAAGGACTGTCAGACAATGCATTGG
Organism: Caenorhabditis virilis; assembly: GCA_964036255.1. Classification (NCBI taxonomy): domain Eukaryota; kingdom Metazoa; phylum Nematoda; class Chromadorea; order Rhabditida; family Rhabditidae; genus Caenorhabditis; species Caenorhabditis virilis. The sequence continues at coordinate 17,866,982 of OZ038415.1, read as the reverse complement.
TCGGTACATAAACCAGAGTGTCGACGGTTGAAAGAGGTAAATTTTAAGAATTACAATTTTTAACACGAGTTGTGCTATGCACCATGACGCACTATTGCGTACTATCGGGAAGCTACAGTATCCGTTGAGAAAAAATTAAAAATTCTCAATTTTTCCAGAGTTTTCCAAACCTACCGCTAACTGAAGTCCTCTTCTTGTCAAAAATCATAGATCGGATTGATTTCATCGCCAATAGGGGAGACGTTGGACACTGGGAAGAGGAGCGCAAATTTTCAGCTCTGATGGATCATAAGGATGATATTCGGTATTCGTTACCCGCGTTTCAAACATCATATTTTCTAATTTTCAAGCGCCGACAAGCTAAAAATGGAGCATTTCGAGAAAGTCTACACAAAAATGTCGGCGTTCCGAAAGAAGGAGATGCTTGACAAGGAGGAGTTTTTCGATATATTCTGTAAGGTGACGATCAATTCGCACAGTATTCATACAAATGCTGGAAATGAGGTGGGAATGGCGCTGGATTTAGGCGTGTCGATGTATAATCATAGTTGTCGGCCGACGTGTTCGATGGTGTTTGATGGGTTCAGGTAGGAGAATTCCATACAAGTTGAAAGTGACGAGTGATTTTCAGAGCTTGCCTCCGTCCTCTGGTTCCCGATGTTGATGCTTCTGATCCGGAAAAGGCATTTATTTCATATATCGATGTTGGAAGAAGTAAATATGTCAGAAGAGGTGATCTGAAGGTAAGATTATTGTATAAGTTGGATAGCCACCGTAAGACTGCCGCCAGTGGAAATCTAATTAGGGCAATTGGGAACCTTAGCCTCTACAGAAGGTTTGAACAATTGAGTTTAAGTGAGGAGGAATCCAGTAGAACATTTGAGAAAACAGCTAAAAACTAAGGAAAAACACTCATAAAATCGATTATCTCCTAAAATCCCACAATATCATCGAATTTTCTAGAAACTGTGCAGCTTGCGTGTCAATTCGTGTGTTTACGTCCAATGCTCACACGAGTTGTCTACCGTAATCACAGAATTAATAGAATTTCGAGATTTCGAAATAATTTTCAGAATCTCTGAATAAAATATAATTAATAAAAATTCTTGCAATCTGCCGTTAAGTTTTTTCCTCCAGAACCGCTGGTATTTCGATTGTCAATGCTCCAGATGCACAGATCCTGAAGACGACACTCTTACCTCCATCAAATGTGTCACTCCAGGATGTGATGAACCTATTGTAAGTCTCCTTTTTCCTAAATAGAGCAAAAGAGCCAAAATTTTCAGATAACTTCTGAAACGGAAGAACCAATGAACATTCAATGCATCAAATGCGGTAAAATGAATGACGAAGACCGAGTGAAATTCGCTCAGGAATTTATGAAAGGCTTGCCTGCATCTTTTGATCCACATTGTCCTGCTGAAATTGTGAGTGTTTTTCTCTCTTTGTTTAACTTGAATTTGTATTGTTCTTATTATTTTCTAATTAAATAATTCAGGACGCTCTTCCAGCAAAGGTTGGTCTTAAGCACCAATTCCTTAGTTTTTCTTTTCCCTCTCTCAATTTTGAGATATCTTTTTTTGTTCGCTTTTCCAATTCCACAACACACATTCCCTATTTTTTCCACTTCCCCACTTTTCCACTCTGCCGCCCCAGCCCCGCTTCCATATCCTCCACTTTCGCCATTGCTATTCACAAGCATCGGTGGTTCAGTGGTAGAATGCTCGCCTGCCACGCGGGCGGCCCGGGTTCGATTCCCGGTCGATGCAATTCTTTTTTAATTTTGAAATTGAAGCCTACCCGATAGATAGAAATGTTTTGTTAATCGTAATAATGATGTTATTTTCAGCTCAAAGATTTCCTGGCAAAAGCTGAAGTTGTTCTCCACCCTAACAATGTGTATGTGGCAAGGTTAAGAACCGCCTTGTTCCATGTGACAGGAAACTTGACGATGGAAAATTTGTCAGAAATGCACACTCAAATTTACAATAATTATAAAATGTGCTTCCCGAAAGCTGATAGACATGTTGGGTTCCAATTGTTGCATATTGTGAAGGTTTTGATAGAGCAGGGAAATCGAGAGGAGGTAGAGAAAAAATGAGTTTCTAAAACAATCCTGATTTTTCAGGCTATGCCATACGCTTTTGACGCTATGAACATTTTCGAGGTCTGCTTCGGACTAGACCACCCGTATTATCTACAAACTCTCGCACTTTGGACATACTTGGAGAAGAAACTCGATAAAACCGACGAGGAGCTTGTAAAACTGACACATTTCGCTGATAATCGACCAATCGATATTGTTCAAATCTTGAAAAGAGCTAATTTGCTCCCACCGCCACCTTCAATTGCCAACAAGGCACAATAATTTTGTTGTTATTTTCATTTTTTTGTGAAAAATAAAATAATTTAGTCATTTCTTATTACAAACATCCTACTAATGTGTGAGTTTTCATTCCAAAACCCTGAAACGTTTTTTAAATTTTAGCAGATAACGCAGTATTAGACGAAATTAGAATCGAAAAATTATTAAGACAATGTAAACACGAAAGAAATAAACTGGATCTGTCTTCGAAAAGTTTGGCGGATGCAGTCACTGTGAGATTTTTACTTGAAATCCTTTAAAAGTCCGATTTTCAGACTTTTAATGATTCGATAACTGGAAGGATACAAAAATTGACTCAAAGAGTGGTTAATATTAGTCTTAGAGTTGATAATATTCATAAACATAATCAAAAGGTAAAAAACTAATTTTTCAGTCGATGGGGATTGAACCCCCGACCCCGTGCTTGATAGGCAAAAACGCTAACCGTCTCGCCATAGGTCCTAACAGGGAAATGTCGGCACTGAGCGTACATATGAGGGCGCATTTCGGAAGCGGAAGCGAATTTTTAAGAATTGTTAAATTATGAACACGGGGTGGACGCTACGACACTCCGCTGTGTTTGTGTGTGACCGGCAAATAGCAGTATAGCATTGTGGCGTGTTTATTTCAATTTTCTCGAGAAATTTCAATAACTTTTTTTTCAAAATCACCAGGATTATAGAGAAAAAAATTCTGCATCTTTTGAGACTACTCTTACTACCAGAATTTGCTTTTGTGCCGAGAAAATTCACTTTTAGACCTTAGAAACCTCTTTACTCAAAAATTTTCAATAACTTTTTTTTAAACGTTAGATATTCTTAATCAGCGTGTAAAATTCTATTGGAAAACATTTATCTCGATTCCAGAAAAACGTTTTCGAAAAAATTTTTGTTTGGTTTTTTGAAAATTTTCTCATTTTTTCTTCAGGGAAGTTTCTGAAACTCATATGTTATGTTTGGAAAATCTTTCGCAACAATTATCAAAAAGAATCAGTGGCAAAAATGCTGCTGACATCCGGCAAATTCCATTTTAAACATGTCAATTCAACACTTCACTGAGCCACATTCCGCCCAGGGGCGCCCAAAATTGGTATTCGGAGGGTTCTAATGTAGTTTTAAATACTTGGACGATATTCGCCAATATCCAAAGTAGATTATTTTTTGCAAAACGCTTAAATGGGATCGAACTTTTGATGCGCGCCTATGCCATAATTTTCATCTGTTTTATCCACTTTGCTAAAAAAAAATGTGTGCGAGAGACGCAGAGAAAGAGACAGTTGCACACAGAAAGGGGGAAGGGTACACTTCGCCACGCCGTGTGAAATCTAAAAACAAAATTTTAGTTTGTCGAAAAAATATACGAAAAAATCGATGAAATGGACAATGTACAAGTAGAAACGTCGAGACAATTTGAAGAACTTCGCCAACGGATTTATGTTATCCGAAGGGTTTGGAAACAGACGGGACTTATTCGGACGATTTTCTCGTTTATCGTCTCGTTCATCACTTTTATTTTGGTGAAGCTGGGACTCAAGAATGCGTCAAAACCGGAAAAGAAGCGGAAGTCGGGAAGACATCAGTTGAGCGAAGCGAAGAAGGATTGGAATGGGGAAGTGGTGAGTTTTTGTTGTTTTTTAAGGTAGGGGGGGGGGGGGGGGGGGGGGGGGATTCGTGATTTTTTGGGTTCGAAAATTAAAATTTTTCCCAGGTTGTTAGGTTTCATTTTAAAGAGCTTTATTTTCTCTACAAAACGATCTATATTTCAAAATAATTGGAGCATTAGAAGCCGAGATACATCAGCTCAAACTTGAAGTTGTAGACTAATATGATAATCAGCCCAGATCGTGAATTTGAGGCTCAATAAACATTTAGGAAATAGTTTTATCTAGGGTGTTATTATATTGTTTGAAAGAGAACATTTTTTTCTAGAAAATAACCTAATTTCTGGAAAAATTGAAGCATTCTGAGCGGAATAATATGGTCCTAAAAAGAGCTGAAATTCATTACGAGCAACGGTTTTTAACGCGGGAAACAAGGCAATTATGCCAAATTTTTCCACGGTTATGAGATGTCATCTTAAAGAGAATAATTTTTTCTACAAAATAGTATAAAGTTTATAAAATGTGAAGAATATTGAGGAAAGATGCAGCCCTTCAAAGTTCAGGTATTTAAATTATTTTTTAAAATTCTAAACAATTTTAATCTTTTAAAATCATTCCCCGATTAAAATGTTCTCATATTCCCCTTGGAGAAGCAAAATAACAACTTTCAACCAAAAAAAAACAACACAAATTGTATTTCAAAGACGTTGGATAAGCTCTCTTAAATACAAATATTTGTACATCACCACACATTTTTCCATCCATTTATATGCTTTCATCCGCTCTTTTTTCCCCTTTTGCAGAAACTAAAAACTGGATCCTCATCGGTTGAGACATCGCTATCGCCGCCGCAAGCTCAGTCCGCTGCTCCGGGTGCACCCGCAGTCATCATTCAGCCAACATCATCATTATCATCGTTGCAACAACCACAACAAAAGGATGGCAATTGTGTTGAGAAGCCAGCAGTGGTGTCCGTACCCCAGACCAAAAAAACCAAATAAATGTGTTCTTCTTCCTTGATGTCTTATGAAAAAGCCAAAACCAGAAGCTCATAATTTTCGTGTCATTTTTTGAAGGGTGTAAATGACATGGAACCGGGAGAAAAGGATGGATTTTGGTCGTTTTGGAAAAGAGAAGGAGATTTTTTGTCTTTTTGGTTTTTTTTTCTGCGAATTTTGATCCGTTTAATAGGAAGTTATGAGAGTTTCACGTTTTGAGTCAATGCACGATACTTGCGCCAGCAGAAGTGGGGTTGACGCAGAGTTGGAGCACACGAATTTTATAGCTTTGAATAGCACGCACGTTTTTTTCAATTGAATTTTAAGAAACTAATAATTTTTATCAAAAGATTAAGCAAAAATTTTGCAAAATGAATATCTAACTAGCTCAAAATTAGTTCACTTGTAAAAAATAGTCAAATGTCGTGGGTAAATCCTGAATTTATGAAAATTCACATTATTAATTTGTTTTTTAACATTTTTTTTTAATATTTAGATTTTTTGAGAAATTTCAAGAATATCTTTAGAACTTATGACGCGTTTACATATTTTTGAGCCACCCACGGATTTTTTGAGTTTCTTTTGAAATTTCGAAATTACAGGACAGAAAATTCTGGAATTTTTTTTGCGAGAACAAAATTTGAAAATTTTTTGAAGCCTCATGTACAATTGTCGACGCATTTTAAGTACAAAAATTCAAAGGTTAGCTAAAAAAAATTTCGAAAAAAAACGCCCAAGTTTGAGCTCGTGTAGCTGAGCTCATAATTCATCAATTTTTAAGAAAAATATACGACTTTGAAGAGGATTTTCTGCTGAATCCAAATATGGAAAAAAAAGAAGAATAACGGCTTTGGAAATGCCTTAAATTTTATACGAAAATATTATTTATGCTCATAGTGTGAGGTATTCCCACAATAGTGAGGTATTCCCACAAAAACAGATTTCGCAACTATGAGAATCGAATTTTCATAACCGTGTTTGGTATTTTTATTACCGTGTTTGGTATTTTCTAAAAGGTTATGATTTTCTGAACAAGTTGGTATAAAAATATGAAAATTTAAGCATTTTGAGCAGAGGAGATATGAAGGTCTAAAAATAAAAATTTTTTTTTACAATCAAATTGAATATTTATTCGATTTTTTATGATTTAACGTTCTAAAATATATGTTTTGATCTATAATTTATTTTCGTAAAGACATTTTTTAAATTTAAATTTAAAAAAAAACTAAATTTTCCTTTAAAAATGGGAAAATAACTCGATAACACCTAGTCCGCAGTACGGCGTCACGGTGTATACACTAACTGGTGTAGTTCTCGAGGAGAAGTTGTTTTATTTACAGTTTTTTATAAAATAAACTTCTTATTTTGTTTACCCAAATTTTCACAAAAAAGTGGGGTTTTTAATTTGGCTCATAAAAAATATGTGCTCCAACCAACCCGTGTCCAATTCGATAAGTGCTCGAAAATTGCTCGTTTTCCGATTTTCTGAATGGAAAGGGGTTTTTTCCTTACTTATTTCCTTCGAATGTTATACTTTTCCCTGACATGGATCAAACCTTGTGTAGGATTTTTTGTCTGAAAACTGACAGCTTGAAAAACAGACACTTCCTTTTTTGAAAATAAAAGTCTGGTTTCTTTTTATTTGCAAAAGTGGGAAAATTTGCATATTCTCGTCGGATTGTCATGACAATTCCATGCGTGTACTGTAGAAAATTGTGGAAATTTGAATTTTCTTCGGAATTTTTGATTTTACACCCTCAAAAATGACGAGCCTCTTTTTTCTTCTTGTTTTCATGCTTCAATAGTTCTTGTTGTCATAAAATTGGGCAGATAACCCAATTTTTTCTTCTTTTATGTTCTGGTGAACATCAAAAATGAAAAGGAGCTATGACGTATCAGGTTGGTATTCTTAAAAGGTTGAAATGTGGTATAAAAACGGTTGTTTTACTGGAGCAAGCTTTTGGATGCAATATTTCGTGGTAGTTACTTTAAATCGAATTTTCAAGAATTTAGAAGCTCCGAATATTGTCATGTTTAGTTTTACCTGAATCAGAATTTTTTTCTACATCTTTTGAAATAAATTTCACTTTTCTGCCAAAAATTGTTTTAGAGATATGGGTCGCCAAAGTATAACCAATACAACCCTGTCTTTAAGATGGCCCTTCTTTCAGTTCCTTACATATATATCTTAAGATTCGATGAAAATACAGGCTCGGCTTGATGATTTTTAGATTCTACAATTATTTTGCTTTCAGAAAATACTAAACATAGCCATTATCCGATTTTTTAATCTTAAAATATCGATTTTTAGGGGTGGAGGGAGCGGAGCTGAATGTTGGTGAAGTTTGGAGAGCCGTAACTCCATAATCAGAGGTTTCAAATTTCTAAATATTGGATGAATCGATGCAGCCAAATTTAAGCTTTTAGAAAATAGGGAACATTATTATATTGTTGATTTACAAATTAGAGAAAAATATTGATTTTTGTGAGGATCTTCGATTATGATTTTCATATACCTTGATTTTAAGGGTCCCGACCACAGGATTAAAAATTATTATATTTCCATTTTTAAATATAAATTTGAATCGGCGAAGGAAGAGATTTAAAAGAATATCAAACGTGTTTTGATTTCAAAATTCCGAGAGTCTAAAATATCGATTTTTCTGAGTGCACCTAATTCTGGAGCTTCGGAGAAATTGCCTACTTTGAACTGTAATAACTTTGAAACTAAAAGACCTAGAATTCTGGGAATTCCATTTTTAGATTCAACAAAAATCGGGGTTTCAGATGATATTAAACACGATTTTATTTCAATATTCCGAATGTCTGAAATATCGATTTTTCTGAGTGCACCTCATTTTAGGACGTTAAAAGGTGATTACTTCCGGAAATTGCCGATTTTTGATTGTTCTGAGACCCAATTTCCGATATTCTGGTAATTACGCTTTCACATGAAAGTCTGAATATCTAAACTAACCCATTTCATGTATGTAATTCAAGAATTTTGTTTCCCAAAATGAGAAAACAAAAACACTTTATTCAGTTATCAAATTTCCTGTCACGCAACCAACCAACCGCCCACTGGCTTTGATTTTTTTCTAAACCAAAAACATATATATTCTATTCCTCCAGAATTTTCGAATTTTTGCTCCATCTAAGGAAAAGGGCAATTAGACACAGGAGGGGTCGTCGTCGTCGTCGGCTGGCTCGCTGTTAATGATGATGATGATGCTGACAAAACACCAAACAAGCAATTGAAAAATGACTAAATGAGCTTTTCAATGGGGTTCACTTGCGCTTTTTTTCACCCATTTTATTTTACAAAACGCTTTTTTCAACGAGCTGTAATATGACGTTTCGTGTTTCAAAGAGGAGCATTTTGCAGAAAAATGAAGACAAAGTGTTGATGATTGAAAAACCAAATTAAAGGGAAATAGCGCTACATTTTCATTCTTTGTATTTATTATTTATTGGGATATAGACTACGATTTTTGGTTATTTGGGCAAAAGCGTAATAAGTTAGAAAAAAAAAGCAAAATTCGCCATTTTACTTGGATGGGGATTGAACCATTAGCCTTTCACACGGCAGCCACACCTGCTACCAGATTGGACATAGCGGCACGCCGGGCATTGTAGCAAAGTACGCTTATATCCTCACTCCACTACGAGGAATTTCGTATTTTCAAAAAGAGAAAAGATTGTGTGTTGAACAGTGAAAAATAAAAATAAAAAATAATATTTTTCAAAAACAAATATTTCCATTGTTTTAAAGAATAAAACCAAAACCAAAAACCCGTGGCTTCAATGAATAGACGGACTTATTTTCGTTCATTTGTTTATTCGTTATTTTCGTTCATTTTTCGCCGTAAAGACCCTAAACAATGCCAATTTCCGAGATTTCAGTAGCATCAAATTTTTTTCGGTTTCTTTTTTCTCTTGAATGAGTCTTTTTCTAGCAGCAATATCCGGTGGTTCGGCCACTCAACAACCCACCAGAAATTCACTCTTTAGGAAGTGATTTCAAATGTGCCTCTCAAGTACCACGGTGGGAAAAAAGCTACGCAAAACTGTCCTGGACTAGTTTTCTGCAGCGCACAGAAAAGTGGAAACCTAGGCCACACGTTAGCGCGGAAATTTAAATTTCTAGTCCACCACTCAAGTTCGATAGACGCTAGCTCAGCGAAATCAATAAATTGCAATTTTTGATTATTTGAATGATTTCTATTGATTGAAATAGCAAAACAACCGAAGAAGGAATGTGATTAATGCATTTTTAAAAAATTATATTAATTTTTTGAAAAAAAAAAAACTTCATTGTATATTCATTATATTGTATTTATATCATTCGCTATATCATATATAGTTATAATTAATGTATAACCGATTCATGTTTGAATTTTTAAGAAAGTTCTTTGATTAAATTACAGAAAAAAATTTCAGTGAAGATCGTTTTTTTCAATGGAAAAATCAGATTTTCGTTTTTTTCAATGAATTCTGATTGGAAAAGGGGTAAAAAGACATGCCAAAAAAAGTGTATTGATTGAAAATAAGAAAAAAAATTTAGTTTTTGCGAAAAATCCGAAAATTATTGTTTTTATTGGTTTTTTGTCGGATAAAAAAGAAATAGCCAAAAAAGTGCGCGGCAAGATTGCGAAAATTTGAATTAAGCCCCGCCCTCCTTTTTTCGCAGTTAGGACGCTATTTCAACTGTTGCGCGTAGCTTTTTTCCCACCGTGAGTACCCTTCTAATTGCCAATTTTTCAGACGCTTCGCCTAAAAATACCAACATTTTTTGGTGACGAATTGAATAAATACAAATTTATGTACATTTTCGAAGATTTTCATCGCTTCTATTGAGAAATTACGTGATTTTTAGCTTTTAACGCCCTATACAACGTTTCAAATTAAGAATGAAACCTTTATCTGCTCGAAAATCTAAAATTGGTCCCGAAAATTGAACATTTTAACACTATCGCAAATTTCAATTCGACCTTGCAACTCCAGTCGCTCCCCTCAAACGTATATACTCCCTTTGCACACTTTTTCTCGTCCTCCCATGTGGTCTAGTGGTTAGGATTCGTGGTTTTCACCCACGCGGCCCGGGTTCGATTCCCGGCATGGGAAGCTTATTTTTTTTCTTTTTCAGATTTTTTGCAAACATATTCCTTTTTCTATAGGCGGTACGCTCTTTTTTCCCGAAACCCCGCCTATTTTCAACAAACGAGTGTATGGATATACACGAGTGTCATTTTTATTTTTTCGCCCTATTCCTATTCTCCTTTTCTGCTTGAACAGATTGTTTCTGGCTTCTGGTTTCTAGCTTCAGAAGCAGTATTGTTCAATTAGGTTTTCCTAATCAACTTGAGCTTTTTTCTTTCTTTTCCAGTAAAAAAACAACACTTTTTCTAGAAAGAAGACCTTGTAGGTCCATTCTAAGCCTAATGTGGTTTTAAAGGTAGTCTAAAAGTGCCTCTTTTGAAATAAATGAGATCAAAATTCACATTGAGAAAAAATAAGTCTAAATTTTTATTCACATCAGGTTCCTCTTTAATTATTTATAGTTTAACTTGACACCCTCCGGCCTTTAAATTTATAACTGGAAAGAAATTCGATAGTTTACTTCGTTTTTCCCAGCATCTTCTTTCTCTAGGATCTTATTAATGTCATTCAATTTGTCAATTTGAGAAAATTCGTCATTTTTTAGAACAATTCTAAAATTTCTAAAACGCTATCCCAAATTTATGAGGTCCTCCCACCACTAAGAGGCGCCGAGTATTTAACCGCAATCGGCGATCCTTGCATCCGTGGTCCCATGTGGTCTAGTGGTTAGGATTCGTGGTTTTCACCCACGCGGCCCGGGTTCGATTCCCGGCATGGGAAGTTCCTTTTTTAAAACCTTTTAGCTTTTTTGATAAATTGTCGCAAATCTATCAGACACCCGCCAGTTTTGCATTTTTAATGATTTTTAAGGGGGAGGGGGGTTGTTGACCAAAAACAACAAGGAACCAATCTACCTACGGTAGCGAATGTAGTCAAATGCCCTTTCGAAATCGCATAGCTAAGCAAATAGCTTGAAAGAAATATATTACTATGAAGAATCTCACGGTTATAATTATGATCCGAGCTTATTTTTCACTTGGCTGTTTTTGCTTTCTCCGCATTTTTTTCTGGTTTGTTTTTTGGCTTGCTACTTCTGCAATACGAGGATCCAATGCTCCAATTTCAGAAATTGCGTGATTTTGCCTCTTTAAAGGAAAGGGGGGGGGGGTTGTCCAAACTTTTTTCTCAGAAAAAAACTGAGATTGCAATTTTAGAGAAAATTCAATAAGTGAAGTGCACATCTTAAAAAGGGGTGGGGGACAAAAAAAAAAGGAAAATGTGTGAGAAAAATTTATGTGCTGAAATTTTCTATTATTCTAAAAGGGTTTCTTCACCACACAGCTTTCAAGTAAATAAGGGTTGGATTACGGTAGAAGGTCAAGATTTATGTTTTCTTAAAGAAGAGAGGGGGAAAATTGGAATTCATTGAGAGGGCAATAAAAAACATTTTTTGAACCGAATTTGAGTTTTCTTCATAACTTCTTTTAGGTAATTGGCACAATTTTTAGTGCAAAATATAGGGGGAATTTATAGTCTTCAAAGTGCAGGGGAATTTGTTGTTTGAAATGTGGTTGTTAAAAAGTTATGGCTGTTTTTCGGGAGAAGGTTGAAAAGAGTGGGGTGTTGAGGAGGGTGGGTATTTTACTCTATAATATTCGAATTTTTGAGTTAATGTAATTTAATCTGGTGCAGTTTTGTAGAAAATTAAATTTTCTATCGATTGGTAGTAAAAATGTTAAACTTTAAAAATTGTCTCTTATAGTTATGGAGCACCAAAGTTGAGGGTTGAAAAAAAAGTGGAGATTAAGAGGAGATGTAGGTTTTTGCTCTGTAATTTATGAACTCTTGAGTAATGGTAATTGATATTTATATTAGTTTGTAGAGAATTAATTTTTCTATCAAATTATAGTAAAATATTGTATTTTGAAAAAATTCAAATGAAGTTATAGCTCCTTAAACTTTAACGAACGTTTTGATCTCGATTTTTGCTCATAACTCGTTTTCGCTCCGCCTTTTTCTCTTAATTTCCCGATATTTATAACATCATTTCTTGAAATGAAACTTTACCACCAAGCTCTTAAATATCTATTATTTTTCACGTATTCTTTCAAGAAATACGCCACCAAAAACAGACTACATCGAAATATCATCCCACGCTACCACGCGCATTTCCACATAATTTTTTATTAAACATCCCACTTTGAAAAAAGAGCGTGAGACCGATAACTTCAAGGATATGACAATTGTTTATTAACTGGTTTTTGAACTTTTAAATTTCATCCGAAATGAGGAAAGTTATGACTTCTTGAAGTTTCGACATTCTTAAATTTTTAAACATTTTTCAACGGTTCATACAATGGGGCATAACTTCCCAACAATTAGCTTTTTTTATTTGGTGTTTATTATAAAATTAAAGCGTAGGGAATTTTATATCAAGTGATGTTAATTATTCCAAGATTTAATAATATTTCAGAGTTTTTATAGTGCAGCAAATGTTCAAACTTTCTTCAAAGCTTGATTTGAGGTTGGCCTACTAGTTTTTGGCTCTAACCTTCTTGATTGTATTTTTTCATGGCTTTAAAATAACATTTAATTGAAGCTGGAATAATTCTCTATCGATTGATAGTAATTTTATTGAATTTAAACAAATTTTTGTTCAGTTAGAGCTCTTCAAAGTTGACCCTCCCTCTATCATCACTGCAGTGTCGGTGTTGAAGGTAGGGGTCTAGTTTTTGGCTCATAACTTAATTCGTATTTCATTTTATCATTATGTGTTTGGTCACATTTTATAGCTTAAAAAATTTGCTATCTCCTACTACTAATTCTACCAATTTTAATCAACATTTGGTAAAGTTACAGCTCGTCAAAGTTGGCATTCATTTTCAAATTTTGTCCTTTCACTAAAAGTCCTTTATCAAATGCCCTTAACCCCCGGTCTATTTTTATCCATCAATTCTCAAAATCCTAAATCCGGAAATAAAATTCATTGTTGTCGTCTACATGTATTCCTCGAAAATCTTTCCCACATAAACCAATTCTTTGGGAAACCCTATCTTTGTGACCCCCCAAAAAGTTCCTTAAGCTCCGCCCACTTCGAAAAAAAAACAACATCAACAACATTTTCAGGTAAAACACACTTCATTTTTTCGCTTCCAGAAATGCAAAAATATTTGATCTCACTTCTTTTGGCCGCCCTTTTGGCAATCGCCTCAGCACAAGTATACGATTTGAACAATGGCGCAGGAATCGAGGATGGTTATCTAGTGGAATCTGTAGGTGGTTTTTAAAGAGAAGGGGGGGGGGGGTTAAGCGCGATTTTCGCGAGAGATTTCAATATTTTCCAAAAAAAAAACATAAGCCCTTTTTTTGTAAGAGGAATCAACAAAAACTAGACATATGATGCAACAAAAAATAAATAGATGTTAATGAATTTTGAATGGAACGAAGATTCATTCTTGTTATTTCATTTCATACCTTTTTCGTGAATGGTCGAAAAAATTCTTGTTGCTGGAAATTAAAGAAGAGAAACGAGGGAAAACAAACCTGATCTCTGGTTCTTAGGGATTTTTAAGGAAATCATTTTTTTTGGCTTGTTCAAGTTTTCATAGGGCCTTAAAATTAAGGCCTGACTTTCCACAAATGGTTTGAGTTCATGAAATGATGGACAAGTCCCAAAATGTACTAAAACGCCACGAATTAAAAAAAATGAGGCCTTTTCTGAAGAATTTGATTTAGGCCCATGTTTCGGCCCATTTCAGAAAGAGTAGAATAATTTTACTACTTATTTTGAGGCCTTCCATTAAAGGAGGGCTATACGGAGCATATAAATGACGTCAAATCACCGAAAAATGGCATTTTTATGTTATAAATGTGTTTCAAAATTTTTTAAAAGTTCATTGAAGCAAAAAACGGAAAAAAACAAGCCGAAGAGTTTGTGTTCCTAGGCCATCTATTAAAATTGTGGATTTTGATTCATTCTTTTGTTTTTTTTGCATTTAAAATGTAAATTTTAAAGTATTTCTATCTGCTTTTCATTCTAAATACAAAAAACAACAAAAAAGAATGAAAATGCACAAATATAGTAGGTGGCCTAAGAACCCAAACAATCGCGGACTAGAAACCAAAACTCTTCCGCGGTGGAAACGTTTTTAGCAGGTAACTTGTTCTTTTCCGCTTTTTTTCTTTTATGAACTTTAAAAATTTTTTTGAAAACCATTTATAACACAATTACGTCATTTTTCAGTGATTTAACGTCATTTGTATTCTCCGTAAAGCCCTATTTTAAGGCCCAACTTTTAGGCGTTGACATAAATTAGGACAATTTTAGAAGCCCTTCCAAATAAGCGTCAGGCCAAGTTTCAAAGGCCTAAAGACCTTAACATTGAATTATTATTTATTTCGAGACTAAGACAAATTTTAAGGCCCTTTCGAAAATGAAGGCCTTTTTAAGGCCTGTTGAAAATTTAGGGTCTTTTAATCGGATAAAAATAGTGCCAAAGGCGTTATTTCAAGACTAAAAATTTCTTAGTTAAGGCCTTGGAATAATTAAAGGCCCTGTAGAAATTGAGGCCCTTTGTAAGGCTCGAATTTAGGCCCCTTAGTAACTAAATATTGGCTCGCTCCTATCAATAAACCAAATTCCTAGACAAAACTGGGCATTTTCTCACAGAATCGAATATCCCTACGAAACATTTCGAAATTTTCAACTGCCACCCTGTCTTTAAGCAGGAACTCGTTGAAAAAAGGCATTCGTATAATTAAATGTAATTTTCTGGTTCCCACACGTTCATTTTTTCTGCTTATTTTCAGAACTATTAAAAATCCTAAAACCAAAGGTCATTCATTTTTCTCGATCTCAAAAAAAAAATGTATGCACATTTAAATATTCAATTCTCCGAAAAAATTCGAAATTCAAGAACAAATGAAAATTTGTTTTATAATTCACAACAAAAAAAAACATGAATAAAACATTTTCCGATTTTCAAGATTTTGTTCCCCGATTTTCAAAAAAGCAATTTTCAGCTTGACAAGCGGTCACCATCTGCCAAGTGGATGCGTTTTGGAAAACGGTCTCCGTCGGCGAAATGGATGAGGTTTGAGCCACCTATCTTTAAGACTTTGAAATAATATTGATTTTTTCTTAAAAAACAGATTTGGAAAACGATCACCAAGCGCAAAATGGATGAGATTCGGAAAACGATCAGAGCCAGTGAATGAGGAGGAAAATTAAATAAAAATTTTGAAAAAAACAACACTTACATAATAGATCTGAAATTGTTTTTGGTAGTACCTTGTCTCTCTCACCATAATTGGTCAATTATTTGATAATTATTACCGATTTAAAAAAAAATATATTTATTTTTTCCTGGTCTCTCTTATTGGATACGTTTTGTTTTTGTGAGTCATCATCTAAAAAATTTGTTTGAAATTTTATAACCATTTTTTCCCCGCAGTCAAAATGAACGTCTTTTCTCGTGTTGTTGAGGGGGGAAGTTTTTGTGGATATGTTGTTGAAAAAAAACAAGAAAATATAGATTAATTCTGAGATTATCTTGGATTTTTAGAGTGTTGACGTGTGCAGCGACCGACGTGACCACTTTAAAAAGTAGATTTTCAGAAAAGTTGTTTTCAGATTAGGGTTAAACTTTGTAATTTCATTCTCTGGTTCGAGCTCTACATCACAATGTAAAAAATTTGGAGGAATTCTGAAAATAACCAAATCTTATTAACCCTCAAAGTATCAGAAATCGATGATTTTCGAAAATTGGAATGCGCCCATTTTGCTAGCTAACTTTGCAGCTTTTCGACTAAAAACTGTTTCGTTTATTATTTTGATAATTTCTTACAACAATTTGTCGAAAAATCCCGAAAATTTCAAGAAAAATGTTGTAATATAAAGCCTAAGCAGCTCCATGGTTTGTAGTTTGTAGTTTAAGCAGCTCCATATTTTGTAGTTTGTAGTTTAAGCAGCTCCATATTTTTTTTCAATTCAAATCTTTTTTCTTTTTTTTCATTAAATGGCGCGAAATGTTTTGATTTGAAACGAAAGAAAACACCGACAGGTCCAAAAATTACAATCAAAAAATTGAATCAAAAAAACATCAGATTCAGTAAAAACTCAAATAAAATCGGCTATGGAAGCAATTTGAAAGATACATGAGGATAAAATAAATGAGGTTCAAAAGGGTATTTAAAACTTATAAAGGGTAATTAAAAATTTTAAAATCGAGGTATATTACGAAGAACAGAAACTTAGGAGAGGAGAAAACACCGTTTTTGAAATAATCACAAAATTTTAAAAGAAAGTGAGGTATTACGAAGGTGTTTAGCTGATCATGAAGTGTTTATTAGATCCACGATCCCTCTGGAGCTTCGATTCGTTCAGCAATAGACATTTTGACATCCTGGCGGTGTTGGCAGTCCAATCGATGTTGATTATCCTTTTGGAAGTCAGAATTTTCCAAATAGTTCGGATCGTCAAAGCGGCAGAGGTCCCGATCTTTTTTCAGCGGCTTCAGAATGGGTTCTTCTGGAAGAACAACTTCCAGAAAAATTTCGCCAACACGTAAGCCTATATCCCTTCGGAAAACACTTATGGGCTCTGGAGGTTCTCTGCAAAAAATCGGTTAGGAAAAAAGCAGCAGTTCAAAACCTACTCGTTAATTTTGGTTCTTGTGGCTATTGCGAGATACCGCATTCCGCTGGGATAGTTGGAAAACTCGAGGCAATACTCTTTCCAGGCTGAAAAACTTTTCAACTTCAAGGATTTTTTGGATTTTTTTGTGATTATGCCTGTGGATACTTCTTCTATCCGTGACATAACCTTGAACCTCTTATTGTTTTCAGTGAGGTCATTGAATTCCGGCAAATGAACTCTGTCAATACATCTCATCCTTCTTTTGAATGGATGGCATTTTCTCACAGAATCGAATATCCCTACGAAACATTTCGAAATTTTCAACTGCCACCCTGTCTTTAAGCAGGAACTCGTTGAAAAAAGGCATTCGTATAATTTAATGTAATTTTCTGGTTCTCACGCGTTCATTTTTTCTGCTTATTTTCAGAACTATTAAAAATCCTAAAACCAAAGGTCATTCATTTTTCTCGATCTCAAAAAAAATGTATGCACATTTAAATATTCAATTCTCCGAAAAAATTCGAAATTCAAGAACAAATGAAAATTTGTTTTATAATTCACAACAAAAAAAAAACATGAATAAAACATTTTCCGATTTTCAAGATTTTGTTCCCCGATTTTCAAAAAAGCAATTTTCAGCTTGACAAGCGGTCACCATCTGCCAAGTGGATGCGTTTTGGAAAACGGTCTCCGTCGGCGAAATGGATGAGGTTTGAGCCACCTATCTTTAAGGACTTGAAATATTGATTTTTTCTTAAAAAACAGATTTGGAAAACGATCACCAAGCGCGAAATGGATGAGATTCGGAAAACGATCAGAGCCAGTGAATGAGGAGGAAAATTAAATAAAAATTTTGAAAAAAACAACACTTACATAATAGATCTGAAATTTTGTTTTTTGTAGTACCTTGTCTCTCTCACCCTAATTGGTCAATTATTTAATAATTATTACCGATTTAAAAAAAATATATTTATTTTTTCCTGGTCTCTCTTATTGTATACGTTTTGTTTTTGTGAGTCATCATCTAAAAAATTTGTTTGAAATTTTATAACCATTTTTTTCCCGCAGTCAAAATGAACGTCTTTTCTCGTGTTGTTGAGGGGGGAAGTTTTTGTGGATATGTTGTTGAAAAAAAACAAGAAAATATAGCTGCAATTCCGAGATTATCTTGGATTTTTAAAAGAGTGTTGACGTGGTAGAGTGTTGACGTGTGCAGCAACCGACGTGACCACTTTATAAAGCAGATTTTCAGAAAAGTTGTTTTCAGATCAGGGTTAAATTTTGTAAATTCATTCTCTGCTTCGAGCGCTAAATCACCATATAAAAATGTTAAAGAAATGCTGAAAATAACCTAATCTTATTGACACTCAAAGTAGCGAGAATTGATGATTTTCAAAAATTGGAAGGAGCAATTTTTCTAGCTAACTTAGCAGACTGACAACTGTTTCGCTTATTATTTTGATAATTTCTTACAACCGTTTGTTGAAAAATCCCAAAAATTTCAAGAAAAATGTTATTTTAAGGTAATATAAAGATAAGCAGCTCCATGTCTTGTAGTTTGTAGTTTAAGCAGCTCCATGTCTTGTAGTTTGTAGTTTAAGCAGCTCCGTGTTTTGTAGTTTGTAGTTTAAGCAGCTCCATATTTTTTTTCAATTCGACCGCAAAGTTTTTGAAAAACGTTTATTTTTTTTTCATTGAATGGCGCGAAATGGCTTGATTTCAAACGAAAGAAAATACCGATTATATGCAAGCAAAAAATTTTCCAGCTCCAAACATTACAAGCAAAAAATCGAATCAAAAAAACATCGTAGCTTTACAACAAAAACATCAGATTCAGCAATAATTCAAATAAAACCTGATATTGAAACAATTTGAAAGGTTACATTTTTTTTAATACATGAGGTTCAAACCTTATAAAGGGTAATTAAAAATACAAAAATCGAGGTATTTTGAAGAACAGAAACTTAGGAGAGGAGAAAACACAGTTTTTGAGATGATCACAACATTTTAAAATAAACTTGAGGTATTATGAAGGTGTTTAGCTGAACACGAAGGGTTTCTTAGATCCACGATCCTTCTGGAGCTTCGATTCGTTCAGCAATAGACATTCTGACATCCTGACGGTTTTGGCAGTCCATTCGATGTTGATTATCCCTTTGGAAGTCAGAATTTTCCAAATAGTTCGGATCGTCAAAGCGGCAGAGGTCCCGATCTTTTTTCAGCGGCTTCAGAATAGGTTCTTCTGGAAGAACAACTTCCAAAAATACTTCGGCAACACGGAGACCTAGGTCCCTTCGGAAAACACTTATTGGCTCTGGAGGTTCTCTGCAAAAAATCGATAAGAAAATCTGCAGTTCAAAACCTACTCGTCAATTTTGGTTCTTGTGGCTATTGCGAGATACCGCATTCCGCTGGGATAGTTGGAAAACTCGAGGCAATACTCTTTCCAGGCTGAAAAACTTTTCAACTTCAAGGATTTTTTGGATTTTTTTGTGATTATACCTGTGGATACTTCTTCTATCCGTGACATAACCTTGAACCTCTTATTGTTTTCAGTGAGGTCATTGAATTCCGGCAAATGAACTCTGTCAATACATCTCATCCTTCTTTTGAATGGAAGGAGTTCAGCAGCAAGTGTGAAGTGGCCGGAGTAGCCCGGTGAGCAGCTTATATATTGTGACACCAGAATCTTTGGCCTCACATAATCTAAAATCCAACTCTGAAAAAATATGAATATTGTTCTAATAAAGGTTTTTTTGACAACATACATCTATTCCCCATTCACCAAGGTCGACAATGGTTTCAACCATGTTGTGGCTCTTATTTTCTAGAACTAAACATCCCTTGACGTTAGCATTTGGACCATCAAGTATTCTTGCATCTGCCACCAAGTAGGAATCCTCATTATATATATCAACATCAAATATTGCTTTGATTTGCGATTTTTTATGAATATTACACTTTATCACTCCTTCTATATTATCTGAGCACTCATAAACCTGGGCCTTTTTATAGCCCTTCTTGTGTGATCGAAGTAATTCAATGTAGTTGAATTTAAATCCATCAACTTCTTGCCTGGTCGGCAAATTCTTTCTCCAAACCGTTCTAGCCAATGGAAAGCTTTTCTCCTCAGCACAAGACATCCAAGACGCAGTTGGCAGAGAATCAAAATTGTTGCAATCTCTCAATGATTTTGCAAACGTTTCGCCAATTTCAAACAAAGGGGAACTCAGAGGTTGAACTTGGAATATCTGTAAAAACGCAATTTTTGAACAATCATATTTCAAAACTAATATCAAAATCAAAACTGTCAAGTTCAACCCCATTTCCAGGCATGGTTTAAGCCATATTCAACTGAAATTTTAATTGTGTCTTAAAATTTTTAAAAATTCAAATTTTCACGAAGAAAAAAGTTTGGAGCTGCTTAAACTACAAACTACAAACCATGGAGCTGCTTAAACTACAAACTACAAAACTTGGAGCTGCTTAAACTACAAACTACAAAATGTGGAGCTGCTTAAACTACAAACTACAAAATGTGGAGCTGCTTAGAAAAGGTGTAAAAAATACCCATTTTTTGTCTTGAGGACCCCCTTCATGCTCTTCGAACTTGATTTCAATTTCTGGTTGTTGTGGATGGCGAATTGAAAAGATCCTTGGCTGTGGTATTCTCTGAAAAAATGTCAAATATGTTGAAAAACTGATAAAAGCCTTACGATGTCCCTGAACCTTCTAGGGCTCTCATCTTCGCTTGGGAAGATTTCCTCAATCTCAGACTCTTCTGAATCACTACTGAGGTAAACTGGATTTTCCATTAAGGCTGGAAAAGGATAGGAATTAATAAATAAGTTAAAATAATGACAAAAAAAAGAAATATATTGAAAATTTTCAGAAAATTCTGCAAAATTGATATTACAATTTTTTCTAAATTATACTAACTTGCACCAAAGATTTCAAAGACTACAAGATGATTTTGTTTTTCGAAAAAAAGGAACAAAACAAAAATTTGTGAATGAAAAAAATGCTCAGATATTTGTCTGAAAGTTTATAATTACCCTGGGAATAAAATTGCTAAAAATGTTGGAATAATTCGAAAATTTAATAAAATTTTTGGGGGTATGTTGACTAAAAACTGCTAATTGACGCATATGCTTAAAAAGAACAATTTGAAGCCCCCCCCCCCCCAAAAAAAAAATTTAAAAAAGTTCTATGTGAATAAAGATGGGTATTCGGTGTTAGTTTTCGAGTAGTCGTCGTTGCTAAGGGGGCAAAAAATTAATTGGTATATTTCTTTTATTTTTTTTAAGAATTCGAAAATGGTAAGATTGTGTTTTGATCAGATCTGGCTCAACAATGACGTCAATGGGCGTTTCGATTTTGTATTTGCGTAGGAAGCTATTAGGGAATCTGAATCTGGATGCGATACATTTACTGAAGAAATCTATTTTTGTAGTTTAATTTTCGAGAATAAAATGTTTATTTATAAAATCAATAATTATTGAGGTACTGGTTTGAATCGTAGGGAAGGAGCAAGGGGGAGAAGCACCGGAAGGATCACAGGGAAGGCACAAAATACAGATACAAAAAATTCGTCAAATAAAATACAGAAAAAACGCTTCTTCGACAAAATTAACGCAAAAAATCCTGATGCATATAAACATCAACATATTTTGCGATCTCTTTTTCGGTAGGGGACTTTGTCTCATAGTCCATGTCATCAAATCTGCACAAGTCGCGGTCCTGCTTTTTCGGCCGGAGAACCGCGTGTTCAGGCATAATTACCTCCATCCACAGGTCGCCAATTCGAAGTCCGTTGTCAGTTGGTCTAGGAATTGGTCGCCCTCTGAAATGAAATGTTGAAATTTTGGTGTTTTTGGTTTTTGAAAAAAAAACATGGAGCTGCTTAAACTACAAACTACAAAATACGGAGCTGCTTAAACTACAAACTACAAAATACAGAGTTGCTTAAACTACAAACTTCACAATATGGAGCTGCTTCGAATATTAACTTCATTTTTTGGAGCTGCCTTTCTCTTACTCACTCTGTGACAGCGACTTTCGTAGTAATCGTCATGTATCGCATTCCATGAGCGTAGTTCGAGAATTCCAGCTGGTGGTCGGTCCAATCTGAAACAATTTCAATTTTTTTTCTGAATTTAATATCGAATTACCATTTTCAGCTGTATATCTGGAAACGACCTTGAACCTTTTCTTAGACGATGTTAATTGATTAAAACGTCCATCGTGGACTTTGTCGAAAAATCTCATTTGACGCCGGAATGCAGTGAGTTCGCCAGCCAAGGTAAGATTTCCAGAGTGTTCTGGATCACAACGCATCTGTTGGGTGACCCGGATTGTGGGACGGGCGTAGTCCATCACCCAATCCTGAAAGTTTAAGATATTTTGTATAAATGTATGGGACTTATGTACCTGGACGCCCCACTGATTGAGGTCGATGGTGACGGTGACATGCTGTCGTCCCCGAGACATGAACACAATTGATCCTGACTGATCCTGACCTGGGTTGCTCTCTACCCGTATCGCATTCCAATTTGAAACTTGGATCGGAAATCTTGACGCAATGTAACCGCGCCCAGTAGCACATTCATAGACCTTCGACTTTCGATACCCTTTGCCGGATGTAAATATTTTATAAATATCGAATTTAAAATCCTCAATTTGACTGCTTGTCGGCAGATTGTGCTTCAAAACAGTGTCCGCCAAGTAAAATCTACCAGTTTCGGCTGCGGTAGTCCATGGCTCCGGTGGCAGGAGCTCTAAAACGTTGTTCCGTAAAACCCAGTTAACATATAATTGGCGCATATCACTGAGAAATGGTGAGAGAATCTCTTCCACAGATTGGTCGCGTCTCTGTGAAAAAAATTGATTTTAAGGAAATAGCTTCAGTTATTGCAAGTGCGCTCTATTACAAATAGAGTCATATCCGATACAACTTTTCCCGAAAAAATAAAATTTTTTGGATCTTTTTGAGAATACCAAACGATATTTTGGATTCCTGAAATCAAGGCAAAATATAGAAAATTTAGAACATTTTAGAGATAAATGGCTGGAATTCTCCTACAGAATACAAAACCCACATTTTCCGGGTGTGAAAAAGGATTTTCGATCTGACATTTTTCTATTTTTGACTATTATTGGACTAATTTTTAATTAATTAGAACTAATTTTCCATAAAAAATCTCAAAAATAGAAATTTTGCGTTTTCGCGCCATTTTTGTGTGACATGCAACATGTCGGGAAATTCAAAAATTTTTAACTTTGGGCCGCTTTTTCAAATCGGCACTTTTTCGTAGAAATTTCGCATGGATTGATCTAGAATCATGATGAAAAAATGCATTTTTCACAGTTATCAAAAAAACCATTAAAAACTGAGACTGTGTCTTTAACCAGCTCTGAGATGACGCCAAAACTCACCCATCTCACCAGATTATCATCGTCTCTGAACTCTTCGAACCATATGAAAATATGCCGGAATTCCGGGTGGCGTATCAATATGTTCCGCAATTTCGGCGCACCAGTGTAGACCTGAAAATTTGAAAAAAAACATCTTAAAAACAAACATTTAAAAATTCTACATTTGGTAGAGTTGGATTTTCCAACTCTTCTTCGAATGCATCATATTCAATAATATCGTCATTGTCCGAATCATCATCCAAATAAATAACATCCATTTTTTGTTATCCAAAAATGAAAAGGTATGAAATAAAGAAATAAATAATAATAAAACGGAGCTAAGCTGACAAAAAAAAAGAGTGAGTGTCAAGAATAAATGTACTTTTAGTAGGCTTACTACAAAAAGAGAAAATCTTTTTGGTTATCTAATTTGCAAAAAGAAAATAAAACAAGCAAAATAATAAGAAAACAAAAATATTATTCATTATTCATAATATACAGTTTTCACACGATAATTTGTAAGATGTAAAATTTTTACAAAAACATAAAAACAATGCTATTTTCAATACTCTGGAATTATTTTTGGGGGTCAATATTCAAAAAAATTGATTTATAGTAAAACACGTTGCTCGCCAATCCATTTTCATCCAATGAATTGTCACGTGAACCTTGAAAACCAATGACTCATCTGAAACAAGTCGATGATTCAAAAAAAAACTGCGAATTCCATACTGCGCTTATTTTGAACGAGTATACAAAATTTGAGAAAATCTGATAATTTTTAGAAAATTTAAGCAGCTCCACATTTTGTAGTTTGTAGTTTAAGCAGCTCCAAAAAAGTGTAGTTTGTAGTTTAAGCAGCTCCATGTGGTGTAGTTTGTAGCTTAAGCAGCTCCAAAAAAGTGTAGTTTGTAGTTTAAGCATCTCCATGTTCTGTAGTTTGTCGTTTAAGCAGCTCCATGGGGTGTAGTTTGTAGTTTAAGCAGCTCCATGGGGTGTAGTTTGTAGTTTAAGCAGCTCCGTGTGTTTTGTAGTTTGTAGTTTAAGCAGCTCCATGTTTTATAGTTTGTAGTTTAAGCAGCTCCATGTTTTATAGTTTGTAGTTTAAACAGCTCCATTTTTTTAAATTAAAAAAAAACAGAAGATTCAAAAAACCAACTTTTCTTGTTTTTCATGATAAAACGAAAGTGTTCATAAATTTTTTTTAGTTTCTTGGTGTAATCATCGAACCGAGTTGAAAATAATTGGGAAAGGGGTTTATAAAAAAACTTTTGGAAAAGAATGAAAAATGATCTCAAGGGGGGGGGGGGACAATTTTTTCAGAACATTTATCATCATAAGATTTCCAATGTCGATTGAGAAGAAGTGCCTGGAAAAAAGGTTTCATTTTGAACTTTTCTTAATTTTAAAAATTCTAATCCAAATTTTAAATTTCAGTTAAATGCCTTAAACAATGCCTGGAAATGGGATCGATATACCATATGTCAAGATTCACAGATGGGATTCTGATGATTTTGGTATCAGTCGATTTGTTTTAAGATGTAGATTCTAAAAAAATCGAAAATAGTATTACAGGGAAAATGAGGCATCAAAAGGTGACAGGTCAATCAAAAGGCCCCTTTACAAAGACACGTTTTTTTGAAAATTAGATATCAGAAATCTTAGAGAATCTGAAAATAATATTGTTTCTTTCTGTAAATCATGCTGCAAATGTCTGAACATCTCATGTTTAAAACAAAAACGCGAAGTTTTCCAAATATCGTCATCATCATTGCACTCGAAAAAACGTGGGGATTCTGGATTTTATAGCAAAAACACGTTTTATACATCCAATTACACGTAAAAAGCATGTCCCGCTCAAGTGTACGAAGACAACAGCGAGAGAGTGTGAGAGTCAGATAGTGAGAGGTACGCAGCCTAATTTTCGCATCAACAGTTAGGTCGCTTGTCGCTGTCGTCTTTTAGCGCCGAAGGTCATTGGAAGCGAATTTTAACAAAAATATTCATTTTGTTTCCGAACATGAAAAATGAACGTGTCTAAAGACAGAAGGTCACTTTTTTGTAACTCTCGAAATAATTGTTATTATTGTAGAAAAAGTGAAAGTTTAATAGAAAATATGCACATCTTCCTTCTTCTAAAAACATTACACTTTCCAAATGCATAAACGAAGGGAGAACCGGAAAATTTGTCATTTTTTAAACATTTATTTTATATGCACATTTTTATGCTTGATTTTGCATTAAAGGTATAATTTCCAAAGTCTTAGTACACTTCATTCAGTATTCTACTAGAGTAGAAGCCGTTTTATGGTGCATCGACCCCTCTTTTCCTATCAGCTAATCAATAAAAATTCCTTTTACAAAATTTCAACTTCCAGCCTTACCCAAATTCTTTTCCAATTTGTCTGACGTAAGTAAATAATCCCTTTAAATCGCCCTTCAAGTTTTTGGCATGCTGCCAATCATTTCTTAAAGGAGGGCTTTACGGAGATTATGAATGCGTCTGGGAAGAAAATAGGCTTCAGACTCATTCCAAATCTGTATTTAAAATTTTCTAAAACCACCTAGAAGTATAGAAAACACGCCTCAAAACAATGGCCTAGAAAAAAGGGCCACCTGGCCGAACTTTTTCCTATGAGCTTTTTTCGTGTTTCGTTAATAAATAGTTATGCAGAATGCTTATGGTAGTCCTTTTTAATGTTTTTCCATCTAAATTTATGTTTTGTTTTTCATTTTTTTGGACTTTTCATGCCTGCGGACTAGTTTCCGCCGGTGACCCTTTTTTCTAGGTCATTGTTTTGAGGCGTATTTTCTCAGCTTCTAGGTGGTTTTAGAAAATTTTAAAAACAGATTTGGAATGAGAATGACGCCTATTTTCATCCCAGGCGCATTCATAATCTCCGTAAAACCCTCCTTTAAATTATCGATTATTCCATTTAATTGTCAATGGAGCATCATTACAACTCCGTTATGTGTAATCTGAGCAATCTGACATCGTCCCTCTCTTTCTTTTCCCCCTCCACTCTCTCGAGCTTCTCTATAAAAGCTTCCAATTTTTGAAACTCGGTCATTTACACCTTTGGTGTGCCTATGGGATGGTGCGTTCCCGTTTTCTCTCTCTTTTTTTTTCTTAAATTTTTCCCTCATTTAGGGTGAGGGGTCTTCTCAACCCCCCCCCCCCCCCCCCACCATATACTTTCTCTGTGTCTCTCTGCTTACAGTGTAGTTAATTTTCTTCCGTTTCCTTCGCGGGTGGTCCTCTGGAGTGGGAGCCCGGTTTTCAAATTTTAAAGTTTTTTTCGGGATTATTTCAGAATCATTTTATGGGATATCAAATTCTCATAAATTCCCACTGTATTACATTCCAACTGCATTAGTAGTTGATACTTTAATTTATAAAAAATTAGGCTGAAAATGCTGAAATTTTCAAAAATTTTCAGATTTTTGAAATTTTAAAATTTTAATCGAAAGCGTAGCTCTTCCTCTTTATGAACTCAAAAAATTTGCAATTTTTATCTATTTTGAAAAGTGAAAACTTGATGTTGAAATTCGGAAAATTTTAAAACTGTGCAATTTTCACTTGAAATTCATATTTATAAATATTAATTACATAACCAAAATGATACCCAATTGCCCCCTTTTTTTTTAAATGTTGAAGACTTTTTTGAATTTTTCTTTCTTCATTGCTAAAACTCTTTGTTTTCCGTTTTTTTTGAATATTAGTGGTGCGTTCTCTAATATCTATCCACGTTTCCCTTTATTACATATGTCTCCAAGACCTAGTGGTTAGCATTTTTGCCTGTCAGACGAGTGCCCTCTAGGTCGTGCGTTCGATTCCGCTTGCCGTTTTTTGAACTCAAAATTTCTTTTTTTCTTTTCAGCAATCAAATTAACTAACTCAAAATGACTTTGTTTTCTTCGAACCAAGCTATTTGCAAAATTCTCCAACAGGAAGATGCGGGACAACAGGGCTTGTTCCTTCTAGAAGGAGCCACAAGAAGCGGTAAAACCAATGTTCTCAACCAACTCCTTGAAGAGTTCAAGGCTCGCGATAAAACAGTAACCATGGGTGCCTGGACCCATTGGTCTGCTGCCAAGTTGAAACAAGGAAGGACCATTTGCTCGATATTCTGCTTGGATTTCGAAAATGAACACCAAGCTAATATCCCAGACAATTTGTACTTGGATCTTCAGAACAATGATGTATTCCTTTTGGATGGTGTCAACTTGCTACCGCTTGAGGCTTTTGAAAGTCTAGCTGATGCCTTAGGACATGATGTTGGCAATCCATTTGGCGGCAAGACTGTAATCCTGGCCGCGGACTTTGGAAAAATCGGGCCGGTTGATTGTGAATCTATTAATGGATCCACCATTTTGGACAGCTTTGAAAGAATCGACTTGAAACCGAAGGAAGGTGATAAGTGGGGGATGGAACTTGTTAATATTCGAGAAGTGACAAACGTAGACTGGAGTGAATTCCAAAAGATGTATGATAATTTATAGTTCATGCTCATAACTATCAAATAAACAAAATTACAGCGAAGCCTACAACCATCTTTTGACCAGCTTTTGGCCAAATCAGGTCGTCACTGATAACTCGATAATTTTGACTCCAAGACGGAAGCATTCCAAAGTTATCAACAAGCGTTTCTTTGACAGACTTCCAGGTACTTATGATCCTTTTTCAGAATATAAGAAACTTTATTCTTTTAGGAGACAATATTGAAATAGTGTCAGTTTCTAGCATTGTGTCCCATGATGATAGAAAAGAGCACATGGACTTGAAATTCTATCGTTATGGCGATGTTGCCGGCGTCCCATCCCATATCCTTAATTTGAAGGTTCGTATTTAATTAGTTCTGAAATTCAGAATCTTAATTGTTTCCTAAAATTGCTCTTTCTAGGTCGGAAGCCTCATAAAATTGATGCATTACACAAACTGTTTGGAAGAAGGAAGTCGGCTCGTTGTTCAAAAAATCGGCCAGGAGCACTTGACGTGCCGAATTCTGGAGGAGAAAAGATTTGGGGAAATAAGTGAAATTCCAAAACGGGAGATCGACTCCAAGGTGATCACGTTGGAACAAGGTACCCTTTTGATTACTTTATAGAAAAAATCTTGGAAACTTACAGAATCATTCTCATTTCAAGTTCGACGATTTCAATTCCCCGTCCAAATTGACTTTGCTGGAACAATCCATGCCAATTCTCGTTCTCGTGGTGAGAGGTCGCCCGCTTAGCCGCTCCTGGTTCTCTACCCAATTCGCTTCCGGTACTCTACCCAATCCCGTGCACTCTCCAATCTTACCACGCTGCGTCTCTTCAATATACACAATCGCTGCAGGCACGGTGTCAGGTGCTTGGCTTGATCGTTATCAAGTTTTTAAAATTCTGACACGTTAAAAGGTGATAAAAAAGACATTTGAAACTCCTGTTCCTTCTTATCAGGTCCGATGGCCAAACAAACTCGAGCAGCTACGAGTGGTGCTTCGCCACCTCCGAAAAAATCAAAGAAAATTACTGTTGACGCCGACGAACTTGATTTTCTCAAATCTACGATACAGTCGTTGACAAATGAATTGGGGGCTCTGAGATTGATTGTTGATGAACTCCGTAAGGCTAAAGATGTTGCTCCAACTTCCAATCCTTCGTCTTCAACCGATACCTTACCCATCACTTCTGCTAATGTCTCAACGACTGAATTACACACTCAATCTGTCCAAATTGCCAAACTCATGTCCGACAAGTCATGCAATGCGATTATTGAATACCTTCCGGATTTGAAAACACCTGCACAAGATGACAATGACAGGGCCTTGGTTAATGAACTGACAAACAAAATGGGAATAAATTGTACAAAGGTATTTCGATGCAATCCTAAATCTTCTTCACATTCAAATTCTTCCCCATCTTCTTCAGTCTCCTCTAAAAATCACCCCCGTCTTCTTAAAGTACTTTTCAAATCTCAATACGACAGAAATATTTTTATTTCCAATTTCCGCAAGAACGCTTTGTCCTCTACCGTTTATCAATCTTGTATTAAAAAACCGTTAGCCCGTAGAGACCTCACCAATGTCGAACTCAATATTCTTAAGAGCAGCCGCCGTGAGGCATATAAACTAAACTCAGAATGTGGTCTTAGACGCTATTACATTAAGGATATTAATCTTGTCGAAACTAACCATGCGAACCCCCTCCCTTTTCGTATTCCTCAGGTGAACAGCATGTGAATGCTGGCTCACCTGATTCACTTGTAAATAATGTAAATTCTAAAAATTTAAATTTTATTTTTTCTAACATTCGTAGCATTGCCTCTTTACCTAAAACTCATATGTTATTTGACTTTTTAAATACTAATCATGTAGATGTGTGTTGTTTGAATGAAACTTTCCTTCACGATGCTATTCCTTCATCACTATTTGACCCTATTCACTATAACACTGTTCGTTGTGATCGTAACCCATCTTTCTCTAAAAAGAGAGGTGGCGGTGTCTGTTTTTTTATCAAAAAATCTATCTCATATTCACATCTCGATATCAAGCTCGAGAAACATTACCCCGGTCACCTTTGTGAAATTGCCGCAATTGATTTAAAATCTCTCAATAATACCGCACTGCGTATGTTTAACATATATCGTCCACCTTTCACTAATTCTATGCAAGTTATAGCACTTTTCTCTCATTTGGAATCATATTTTGATCCAACCATTCCTACACTCATTGTTGGTGATTTCAATTTCCCTGAGATCAGCTTTCCCCTCTCTCACTCTTCTCAAAGTTCGCACCCACTCATTTCTTTCATGAGATGTAACAATCTCAAACAAAATGTCAATTTTCCTACTCGCATTACCAATATCAGCAGCTCCATTTTGGACTTAGTCCTTTCATATAATGTAATCTTATCTTCTCTTAAAGCTATACCTCCATTGTTAGGTTCTGATCATCTAGCTCTTTCATTCTCTGTTCCTATTTATAATACTTCCAATACTATTCCTTCAAAACGTGTTATTGATTATAAACACGGCGACTATGGCAAAATAAATTGTGCCATAGCGTCTTATAACTGGGATAAACAACTCTCTTTTTTTTCTAATGTAAATAGTAAGTATGATCATTTTGCTCGCATTCTATCCGAATTAATTGTTGAATTTTGTCCCTCATTTGTTCCACAGCCTAAACCATATCACCCATTGAATTCCAAAAAACTTGATTGTATCAGAAGAAAACTTTCTAAACTTCGTTGTAAAACGGGCTCTAATTCCAAAAAACTCTCTAAATTGTATACCAGAACCAAACTTAATTACCTCAATTGTATTAAGAAGTTTGAAAACTCCTTCTTCAAATGTAAAAACTCTCGTAAAATTTTTCGATACATTAACTCCAAAACCAAACCCCCCTCTGAAATTCCAGCGCTTACTGTTGCGAGTAATTCTTATGTCTCTGAAGAAGAAAAAGCTCATGTTTTCGGTACTACATTCGCCTCGAATTTTTCTAGCGCTTCACATAACTTACCTTCTTTATCAAGTGATGATTCATCTGAAAGTTTATTTCATTTTTATCCAGACATTATCTCTAAATATCTTTCCAAACTTCCTCTTAAATGTGGTTTTTCAACTAATCACATAAACTACTTTGTTCTCAGAAAATGTTATGTATCAATAGCCCTTCCCCTTTCAATTATATTTAACGAATCTCTTCAATCTGGCACTGTCCCAAAAGCCTGGAAACATTCAATTATAATACCACTCCATAAAAAAGGACCAAAATCCTGTCCCCAAAACTACCGCCCAATCTCTCTTACTGATCCTATTTGTAGAGTTATGGAGAGAATACTTGCTCACTCTGTTCGTTTTCGCTTTTCTCATAAATTCAATGTCAACCAACATGGTTTTCTCAATAGGAGAAGCTGCAAAACTGCATTGCTATCCTCTCTATCTACCTGGAAACGTATTATTAAAACCGATTCATTTGTTGATGTTATTTATATTGATTTTTCTAAAGCTTTTGACTCAGTACCCCATGATTTACTTGTATCCAAACTCCTTAAATTTGGTCTCGATTATAAACTTGTGCGCTGGTACACCGACTTTCTCAGTAACCGTTCATTTTCTATCAAAATCAATGACTTTGTATCCAATACATCTTTCCCAATCCTTTCTGGAGTGCCTCAAGGTACTGTCAGTGGTCCACTACTTTTTCTTATTTATATTAATGACCTATTTGATTGTATTAATGGTAAAGTAGGTATCTCAGGCTTTGCTGACGACATTAAAGTTTTCAGCTCGGATTGTGAAGCTCTACAAACTTCTCTAAATTTATTGTATTTATGGTCCGTTGCCAATCGTCTTCCTATTGCCCCACTTAAAACGAACTTTATCCGAATAGGAAAATCTTCTTCCAATATTTTTACTTATGTTATCAACAATGTTCCCATTACTCAATCCTTTGTTGTACGAGACCTTGGAGTTTTAGTTGACTCTAATCTCTCATTTGATCCACATATCCGTAAAATATCTTCTCTAGCTGCATTAAAAACTAAACAATTGCTTTTTTGTTTCAAATCAACTAACTTCAGTTTTTATGTATTTCTTTTCAAATCATACGTATTGCCTTTACTAGAATATTGCTCTGAAATTTTTGACCCTTTCCTTAGTTCTTCCCTCTCAACAGCTCTTGAAACCCCGCTCAGGCATTTTTCAAGGAAAATTTGTCAACGTTGTAACATCTCATATTCATCTTATGCCGATAGACTTTGTACTTTATCACTAAACTCTCTCTTACTTCGAAGATCCCGTACGGGTTTAAAATTTCTATACCAATGTCTTACCGGAATGGTTTCATTTCCGGATCTTAATAAATTTGTCGTTTTTTCCACTAACAAGCGTAAACCAATGATGTTAAAGCTTATTGGCACTCACTGCAATACATTTTTTGATTGCTATGTTCCACTGTGGAACTCACTTACTAACAATATCAATTCATTTTTATCATATCAAGATTTTGTCCACCTATTAGTCATTTCTAAGATTAACCGTCATGCTGTATAACTTTATAACTATGAGTCCCTGTTACTCTTGCGGGTAACTTCATCAATCTTATTCATCATTTTTTTTTTTTGCTTCTTTTCTGTATATTTCAATTTGTGTCATGAATAAAGATAAAGATAAATTAAATTCTGAGAAGAATTTTGATCGGGTAGTTCTTGTCAATCCATCTGGATGTTTTTCTACCGAAATGGAATACACTGCCGTTAGTAGATGTAGAGCAAAGGAAGGGATTTATATTTTGAATTCATCGATTTTTTAAAAAATATTTTATATCTATTTCTCGCATTTTTTTATAGCATTTCACCTTTTAATTGTTCCACATAATATTTATTGATTTTTAACAATTCTTTCTTTAATAATTTCTCAAATGTTTAATGCATCCAAGCCTAATATTTTTTTTCGAAAAAATTGGTCTCAGAAGTAGTTTTTATTTTTTTTTCTATTTCACGTGCCAATTTCTCATTTTTATAAGAAAATCCATTTCCTCCTTGTTTTCTCAATGTATTTATCTTCAAAAAATTTGTTTTGCATTTTTAAAAATTTGAATAAAACTTCTAAATATCAAAAATTAGAAAAAAATCGAGATTTAAAATTCGCGCGTTATTTTGGTTCGATACACAGTGACGCAATATTGCGTACAAGTGTGTTGCACAGTAACCCGGAAATAAAAATTGATTTTATTTAAAGGGGGGCTGAGGGGACGAAATAAATGATTTAAAAATGATGGAAGTATGATTGTTGATAAATAAATGAAAAAAAGTCCAAAGAAAAACTCAAAAAATGGCGAAAAAAAAAATTCCGAAAAAAAACTCATACCCCCCTCTCTTCGCCCTAATGGCCGAAGAAACGCTTCTTGATTTTCTAGGCCGTCTCTTTTTTCTCGGCCGCCTAATTTTATTTTTTGAAAAATATTTTTTTAATACTCTTTTATACATTTCTTTTGAACGTTTATTTGTTTTAATACTCTTTTATGGATAATTTTCTCTGAAAAAAAATTGGAAAGAAAAGAAAAACAAGATAAAAAAATAGGCGGCCGAGAAAAAAACAAATGACCTAGAAAACAAAAAGCGTTTCTTCGGCCATTAGGGCGAAGAGAGGGGGGTATGAGTTTTTTTCCGGAATTGTTTTTTTCGCCATTTCCAGGTTTTTTTTTCGCCATTTCGAGGTAATTTTGTAATAAAACACGTAAAAACGATGTCCCGCTCTAGTGTATTATGAAATAGCGAGAGAGAGTGTGTATAGGTAAGAGACAGACAGCGAGAGGTACACAGCCTAATTTTCGCATCAACAGTTAGGTCGCTTGTCACTGTCGTCTTTTAGCCCGACGAATTTTACGGTCACTTTTTTGTAACTCTCAAAATAGTTGTCATTATTGTAGAAATCGTTTAATATTATAGAAAATATGCGCATCTTCCTTCTTCTAAAAACATTACACTTTCCAAATGTATAAACGAAGGGGAACCGGAAAATTTGTCATTTTTTAAACATTTATTTTATATGCACATTTTTATGTTTTATTTTATATCAAAGGTTTAATTACCAAAGTTTGAGGTATCGCGCACATCCTAGTACACTTCATTCAGTATTCTACTAGAGTTGAAGCCGTTTTATGGTGCATCGACCCCTCTTTTCCGCTTATCAGTAAAAATTCCTTTTACAAAATGTC
This sequence comes from Caenorhabditis virilis, assembly GCA_964036255.1. NCBI lineage: Eukaryota > Metazoa > Nematoda > Chromadorea > Rhabditida > Rhabditidae > Caenorhabditis > Caenorhabditis virilis. Next base: position 17,833,159 of record OZ038415.1, on the reverse strand, counting down.
AACTTCTAGCCGTACCTAAATTTATTTCCTATTTGTCTTATCACGTTTTCCAATGTGTCTTACGTAAGTAAATAATTACTCGCAACTTCAAGTCATTCTGCCAAACATTTCTTGAGTTCTCGACTATTTCAATTAATTGTCAACTGAGCGCCATTTTAAACTATTTCCCAACACTTTTATCTTTTTTCCCTCTCCACTATCTCGAGATTCTCTACCTATAAAATTTTAAAATTTTTGAAATTTTGGTCAGTTATCAATGGGATGGTGCGTTCCCGTTTTCTCTCTTTTTTTTAATTTTTTTCTCACCTTCAGGGGGGGGGGGGGCTTTAGCTTTTAAAATATGTTATAAGATTTTGAGAAAATTTTAAATTATTTTTCTTGAAATTCATCGTTCTCCTTATTTATATATTTTTTTTGAATATTAGTAGTGCGTTCCATGATATTGTCAACTCAAATATTCTTGATCATGCACGTTGGTTTCGACCGAACCTCGCATGTGTCTCCAATTGGAGCCTTAAGGTTAGCGCTTTTGCTTGTCAGGCGAGTATCTTCTAGATCGTGGGTTCGATTCCGTTTGTCATTTTTTTAATCTCAAATTTCTTTTTTTCTTTTCAGCAATCAAATTCACTAACTCAAAATGACTATATCATCAAATTCACCAACTCAAAATGACTGCGTCAACCAAGCTATTTGCAAAATACTCAAACAGGAAGATGCGGGGCAACAGAGTTTGTTCCTTCTAGAAGGACCCACCAGAAGTGGCAAAACCGATGTTCTCAACCAACTCCTTGAAGAGTTCAAGGCTCGCGATAAAACAGTAACCATGGGTGCCTGGACCCATTGGTCTGCTGCCAAGTTGAAACAAGGAAGGACCATTTGCTCGATATTCTGTTTAGATTTCAAAAATGAATACCGAGCTAAGATCCCAGAGATTAGGTACTCGGATCTTCAAACAACTGATGTATTTCTTTTGGATGGTGTCAACTTGCTACCGCTTGAGGCTTTTCAAAGTCTAGCTACTGCCTTAGGACATGATGTTGGCAATCCATTTGGCGGCAAGACTATAATCCTGGCCGCGGACTTTGGAAAAATCGGGCCTGTTGATGGTGCATCTATTAATGGATCCAACATTTTGAATACCTTTGAAAGAATAGACTTGAAGCCGAAGGATGGTGATCAGTGGGGGGTGGAACTAGCCGATATTCGTGATAAGAAAAAAGTAGAATGGAATAAATTCAAAAAGATGTAAGGCAGAAAATCTGAATTTCGGAAGTTTTGCAATAAAATAAACTTTAAACTGTGAAAAAAAACTCTTTTTGGAAAAAAAGGCTCCTGAAAATTTAGAAAATTAGAAAAACAAGCCGTTTTCAAAAAAAACCATAACTTTTTTGAAAATTCTTCAAATTTAAAATTATTTATACCATTTTAAAGCTTGAAAGCTGAAATTTTAGAATGTTTTCATTAAAATAAACTATATACTGTGAAAAATGATAAAACTTTTGGAAAAAAGGCACCATAGAATCTTGAAAATTCAAAAAAATCACAATTTTCAAAGAAACATTTCAGATGAATATAAGTTTTTTGGAAATTCTTCGATTTCCAAAATATTTATATCATTTAAAACTGAAAATCTGAAATTTCAGCATTCTTCCTGAAAATTTGTTTTTAATTGGCTCAAAATTTCAGAAATAGTTACCAAGAATTGTTGCAAAATTTTTGGCCTGATAAAGAAGTCATCGACAATTCTATTATTCTGACTGCTCAAAATGAAGATGTCGATCGATTGAATAATAAATTTTTGGATTTGTTGGATGGTATTTTAATTGCTTTTTTACTATTTAAAAAAAATTCCATTATTTTTTAGGTAATAACGTATCGATTGAATTGAAAGCCGATAACCAAAGCAAATCATTGAAGTTAAAGGTATGTTTAATTTAAATTTAGAAAGCGATAATTAAATTATTTATTTTTTGCAGGTTGGAGCCATTTTGAAGCTCACTAAACCATGTGAGCATTTGAGGGATACTAGAATAATTCTGGAACAGGTCACCAAAGATCACTTGGTTTGTAAAATCCTGGAAACTTCTCATTTTGGGGAAATTATAAGAATTCCAAAGATCACCTATTCGAATGAAAGATGCCCGAAATTGCCAGTACAGGTTGATTTTGCTGGAACGATTCATGGGAATAGTGAGAAGATTTTTGATCGAATTGTACTGGTCAGAAAGGATGGATTTATTCACGATGATTTGGTTTATACAGCGCTTTCGAGATGTAAAAAAATGGAAGAGGTTCAAATTTTGGATCTTGTTGAGTATGATTTTGATACTAATGTGTCTTAAGTTGAAGGTTCATATCCCTCGCCTTTTTTTTCCATTTCCTGTTTATTCCGAATCTATGCATGCAAATTCATTGGAATTATTCACTGTAATAAATTTTGTATTTCTGATTGAATGTTTTCAAATTTCAGACGTTCTTTCCAGTTTAAAAAAATTGTTTTATGATCATTATTAGGACCTGCTTGGTATTACCACATGGACCTGCTTAGACTACAAACTACAAAATATGGGCCTGCTTAGCGTTACCGAATGGGCCTGTTTAGACTACAAACTACAAAATATAGGCCTGCTTAGCGTTACCTAATGGGCCTGCTTAGACTACAAACTACAAAATATGGGCCTGCTTAGACTACAAACTACAAAATATGGGCCTGCTTAGCATTATCACATGGGCCTGCTTAGACTACAAACTACAAAATATGGGCCTGCTTAGTATTATCGCATTGACCTGCTTAGACTACAAACTATAAAATATGGGCCTGCTTAGCGTTACCGCATGGGCCTGCTTAGACTACAGACTACAAAATATGGGCCTGCTTAGCGTTACCTAATGGGCCTGCTTAGACTACAAACTACAAAATATGGGCCTGCTTAGACTACAAACTACAACATATGGGCCTGCTTAGCATTATCACATGGGCCTGCTTAGACTACAAACTACAAAATATGGGCCTGCTTAGACTACAAACTACAAAATATGGGCCTGCTTAGCATTACAGCAATAAAAATATTTTTCACAACATCAGAAATCAGTTGAGTCAAGGCAATTTGCGACCAATCCTTGCACATTTGATCTTGGTGGATATGTTGATAGAGCTCACAGTTTGCACAAAGTCCTTTCTTATTGGCAAAGTAGTTCACACAATTTTGAGGCGACACTCCGAAATAGCATAATGAAGAATTTCCAGGTTTTCATCACTTCGATGATTTTTGAAAATATTTTGCAAACAGACTTCACCAAGAGAGTGGCCACAAATCCGAACTTTTGGATTCATACGTTTGGTGCCTAAAATAATAGAAAAACTTTCAAATTTCGGAAAATTACACTAATAAAAATCATAACATACTGGACATTCAATAGTTGTCACGACTCTCTGTAAATCATAAAAAATGAGAGAAAAGTATATAATTGAACAAAGGTGCATTGGGTTCACTAAGATTTTTTTTAAAATTTAAATAAACTAAATAAACTACGCACCAAAAAAGTTCGAATATTCATTGCGGAAGAAAATAGTTTTAAAATCTTTAAAAACTAGTTTTCTATTGTCAATTTGCTAAGCAGGTCCATTTTGTATAGTTTGTACCCTAAGCAGGCCCATGCGATAGTGCCAAGCAGGTTCATATTTTGTTAAGAATTTAGGTAAAGGATTTATTTTTTTTTAAGAAACAGACATACATTATAAAAACAAGATCAGTATTAAGAAAACACGATTTTTTGAAAATTGGCAGAAGAAAAATTGAAACAAAGAAAAAATAAATTTTCACGATTACAATTTTTGTTGAGAATTCCTAATTTAATGAGAGCAATGATATGCAGCAATCATCATAATCATCATCGTCATCGTCAAAAAAATTGCACAGATGCACCAGGAGCATTTTTGCATTTTGAACATAATATGTCATTGCGACAGCTCTCATTCCGCGAATGGATTTTTCGACATCTTCTATTGTCATGTTTTTCATTACTTCCAACTGTAAGAATATTCAATTTTTCGAGAAAAATCAACAATATCTCCAGAAACCTGTAATCTTGGAAGCTGAAATTGTTCAGCATTGAATAACTTGTTATCATTATCAAATTGTTTCGACTCGGTTCCAATAAGGAAGTTTTCAAGATCAGATATCAAAAACTGAATATCATATCCTTTGGCCAATTTCAGGAGATCAGTAACGAACATATCATCTTTTTCTGAAAATAAGTATTCAAATTCTTAGTTTGAAAAAAAAAACTTACCGTTCAAATCAAGATTCTGACGATATAGTAATCGAAGAAACTCGACAACATACACTATTTCGAAAACACGATCATAACCTTCATACGGTTTGATAAGCTCAATTTCAATGGGTTCCGTTCCATTGTTGTCAGTTAATATTAGTTGTCTAAAGACTGATGAACACGGCATGAGTGCCTAAAATCATTCATAAATGTATTAACTGAAATGTTTATATTTTGAAGAAATTTACATATTTATCAACATATAATTTATGTATTCCGTTGCGTAAAACAATCTCCGTGTCAATATTTCTAGGAATTGAAAACTCAGAAATTGGTTGGTCGAACCCAAACATTGAATTGATTTCAACTTTTGCTCTGTAATTGAGTTGGCCTATCCCAACTACAGTGAATGTCACGATTTCACATAGTGTCGAATTGTTGTTGAAATTATTATTCAGTTTAATATCGTAAGAATGTCGATCAGCATTCGATAATTCTAATATGATTTCAGCATCACAAGACCAATTATTTGATTGGTAATCAGCTGGTTCGTACAACATCAACGGCGTGCATTCGGCATCAAGTGTAATCGAAGTTGTGTCAATATCAACATTGGTTAAAGTTGAGAATACTCTCCTGAAATCATTATTAGTTTCTTTTTGCGAAATCCAGAAATTATGGACACGGTGTGCTGAATTTAACCCATTATAACTATGCATTTTAGCAATTGTGCGGCACGGGTTCGCAAAACGCGTTATATTCAGCCGGAGCTAATGAATGCGTCTGGGATGAAATGAGACTTCATATTGATTCCAATTCTGTTTAAAATTTTTTCTAAAACCACCTAGAAACCGAGAAAATACGCCTCACAACAATGGCCTAGAAAAAGTGTCCACAGGCTAAACCTAGTCCGTATGAACATGAAAAATCCAAAAAAAAATTTAAAAACGTTAAAAAGGGCTAATATAATTATTCTCCATAAATGTTTTTTAAGTTCGACCAGATGGAACACTTTTTCTAGGCCATTGTTTGTAGCTCATTTTCTCGGCTTCTTGATGGTTTTAGAAAATTTCAAAAACTGATTTGGAATGAGAATGAAGTCTAGTTTTATCCCAATTGCATTCAGTAGCTCTGTAAACTCCTCCTTTAATATTTTTACGAATAAACATATAAAACCGTAGAACGGTTAAGAAACACAGCGACAAACAAATGACAATAGAAACTTCAAACTAACCATTGTATCTTTCCTGTTCTGAAATCTAATAAAATTCCATTGAATGGAAAAGTATATCGACTATCCATGTACTCAAATATTTTGACAGTCATTCTGAAAAAGTTTTTAGTTTTTATTTCATGCCTGTTCATGAATTTTAATCAAAAATATCAGAGCTCTTAAAATATGAATAATAAATATTATGCCAAAATAAGAGAAGCTGATATAAAAATCGAATGAGTTATTAATATTTCTAGCTTCGATACTAATTGACAAGATTCAGAAATTAATTTTCCTGGTGAATGACACAGCTTTTCTCATTCTCAAAGGATATGGTTTTTTTTCGACAATAGAGATGAGTTTTCAAATAAAAACATGTGTGTTCGGAAAAAAGGAAGAAAATTATTAATAGTAAATACAAATCGATAATATAGATAGTTGGCAAAGGCGTCCCCTAGTATTGGTGTGGAAGATTCTTCTCTACAGCTCGACAAACTGCACCCCTTCCGACCTTTCAATGTTTGTAACTGTTATCTGCGTATCGTCCTTTGAACATCATCCGAGATCTCTATGGCTGGACCAAACTAAGCCTTAGGCCCAATTTAAAATTCTTTTAAGTCATTGACGGGTTTGGATCGAGATATTCTTCTGGGTTTCTAAAAAAGGCTAAGTTTGGTCCAGCCATAGAGATCTCGGATGATGTTCACCGGACGAGACGCAGAGAACAGTTACAAACATTGAAAGGTCGGAAGTGGTGCAGTTTGTCGAGTCTTCCACACCAATAATAGCGGACGCATTTGCCAACTATCTATATTATCGATTTGTATTTACTAGTAATAATTGTCTTCCTTTTTTCCGAGCACACATGTTTTTATTTGAAAACTCATCTCTATTGTCGAAAAAAACCATTATTATAAATTGAGAATGAGAAAATCTGTGTCATTCACCAGGAAAATTAATTTCTGAATCTTGTCAATGAGAATCAAATCTAGAATTATTAATAACTCATTCGATTTTTATGTCAGTTTCTCTTATTTTGGCATAATATTTATTATTCATATTTTAAGAGCTCTGATATTTTTGATTACAATTCATGAACAGGCATGAAATAAAAACTCAAAACCTTTTTCAGAATGACTGTCAAAATATTTAAGTTCGGGGATACACCATACCATGGAATTTTATTAGATTTCATAACAGAAAAGATACAATGGTTAGTTTTATGTTTCTATTGTCATGTGTTTCTCGCTGTGTTTCTTAACCGTTCTACGGTTTTATATGTTCGCAAAAATATTAAAGGAGGACTTTGCAGAGCTATTGAATGCAATTGGGATAAAACTAGACTTCATTCTCATTCCAAATCTGTTTTTAAAATTTTCTAAAACCATCAAGAAGCCGAGAAAATTAGCTTCAAAACAATGGCCTAGAAAAAGTGTTCACCGGTTAAACCTAGTCCGCAAGCATTATGATATGTTTTTTTCGATGCATTTTTTAAAAACCTACAGCGCAAAAAATGAAGTGTATGGTTAAACACATGAAATATGGCCTCATCGAAGTTTTTTAAACTCCGAATTACAAAATTGCGTTACTGAATAGCTGAATATAACGCGTTTTGTGAAACCGTGCCGCACAATTGCAAAAAGTCCTAGTTATAATGGGTTTAATTTAGCACGCCGTGTCCATAATCTCTGGATTTCGTGAAAAAAAGAATAATGATTTCAGGAGAGTAATCTCAACTTTAACCAATGTTGGTATTAACAAAACTTCGATTAAGCTTGTTGCCGAATGCACGCCGTTGATGTTGTACGAACCCGCTTATTATCATTCAAATAATTGGTCTTGTGATGCTGAAGTCACATTAGAATTATCGAAGGCTGATCGAATTTCGTACGATTTTTTTACTGACTTCGAATTTTTGTTTTAATCTAATCAGAATCAATTATTATTAATGAATTTAACAAAAAACATTTTTTTTCGGGCGCCCGTGGGTCAAAAACAGGTCCCCCTAAAGTGCAGAACGGGTGGTGCCACCAATTGTTTTTCCGTTTTTATGAAAATGAAGCTTTTCAACTGATATTTTTTGTTAATTCAATTAATAATATGTGATTCTGATTCGATTAAAACCGAAATTAAAAATGAGTAAACAGACACTTCAAACGGACTCATTATTTCAACAACTATTCGACAAGATGTGAAATCGCGACGTTCACGGTAGTTGGGATAGGCGAACTCATTTACACTGTTAAAGTTGAAATCAATTCAATGTTTGGTTTCGACCAACCAATTTCTGAGTTTTCAATTCCTAGAAATATTGACACGGAGATTGTTTTACGCAATGGAATACATAAATTATATGTTGATAAATATGTAAATTTCTTCAAAATATAAACATTTCAGTTAATACATTTATGAATGATTTTAGGCACTCATGTCGTGTTCATCAGTCTTTAGACAACTAATATTAACTGACAACAATGGAACAGAACCCATTGAAATTGAGCTTATTAAGCGTTTAGAAGGTTTTGAGGATGTTTTCGAAATAGTGAATGTTGTCGAGTTTCTTCGATTATTATATCGTCAGAATCTTGATTTGAACGGTTTATCGAACTTTGAACTTTTAATAATCGAAGTCCTTATTTTCAGATAAAGATGATATTTTCATTTCTGAGATGCTGCTATTGGCCAAAGAATATGATATTCAGTTTTTGAAATCGGATCTTGAAAACTTCCTTATTGCAACCAAGTCGAAACCATTTAATAATGATAAAAAGTTATTATATGCTGAATATTTTCAGCTTCCAAGATTACAGGTTTTGGAGATTTGTTTTATTTTTCTCGAAAAATTCAATATTTTTACAGTTGGAAGTAATGAAAAACATAACAATAGAAGATGTCGAAAAAACCATTAGCGGAATGAGAAATCTCTCAATGATATATTATGTTCAAACGGCAAAAATGCTCCTGGTGCATCTGTGCAATTTTTTTGACGATGAAGATGATGATTGCTGCATTTCATCGCTCTCATTAAATTAAGAATTATCAACAAAAATTGTTATCGTGAAAAAAATTTTTTTGGAATTCAATTTTTTCTTCTGTCAATTTTCAGAAAATCAGTATTAATACTGATCTTGTTTTTATAATGCACGTCTGTTTCTTTTTTTTGGCCTGCTTGAGATGTCATTGTAAGTCGACGAGGCTTTGTTTGGTGCAGCCCAGGTTTGGTCGAAAAAACTTTTCGGAAAATAGGAAAATTTCGAAAATTCGGAAAAATCGGAATTTCCGTTTTTCCTATTGCGACCAAGCCTGGTCCAGTCATAGAGATCTTGTATGATGTTCAAAGGACGAGACGCAGAGAACAGTTATAAACATTGAAAGGGTGGAAGAGGTGCAGTTTGCCGATATGTGGAGGAGAGTCTTCCACACCAATACTAGGGGACGCCTTTGCCCAGTATCTATATTATCGATTTGTATTTACTATTAATAATTGTTTTCCTTTTTTCCGAGCAAACATTTTTTTATTTGAAAACTCATCTCTATTGTCGAAAAAAACCATATCGTGATTATAAATTGAAAATGAGAAAATCTGTGTCATTCACCAGGAAAATTAATTTCTGCATCTTGCCAAATGAGCATCAAATCTAGAGTTATTAATAGCTCATTCGATTTTTATGTCTGCTCCTCTTATTTTGGCCTAATATTTATTTACATACTTTAAGAGCTCTGTTACAATTCAAGAACAGGCATGAAATAAAAACTCAAAACTTTTTCAGAATGACTGTCAAAATATTTCAGTTCACGGTTAGACCATTCAATGGAATTTTATTAGATTTCAGAACAGGAAAGATACAATGGTTAGTTTGAAGTTTCTATTGTCATGTGTTTGTCGCAATGTTTCTTAACCGTTCTACGGTTTTATATGTTTATTCGCAAAAATATTAAAGGAAGATTTTATTGAGCTACTGAATGCAATTGGGATAAAACTAAACTTCATTCTCATTCCAAATATGTTTTTGAAATTATCTAAAACCTTCTAGAAGCCGAGAAAATGAGCTTCAAAACAATGCCCTAGAAAAAGTGTTTCGTTAAACCTAGTCCGCAAGCATTATAATATGTTTTTTTCGAATAGCATTTTTTAAAAACCTACAGCGCATGAAAAAATTAAGCGTTTGCGTTAAACACATCAAGTATGGCCTAATCTAATTTTTTTTCACTCCGAATTACAAAATTGAGTTTCCGAATAGCTGAATATAACGCGTTTTGCGAAACCGGCACGGTTGCAGAAAGGCCTAGTTATAATGTGTTCAATTTAGCACACCGTGTCCATAATCTCTGGATTTCGTGAAAAGAAAAGAATAATGATTTCAGGAGAGTAATCTCAACTTTAACCAATGTTGGTATTAACAAAACTTCGATTAAACTTGTTGCCGAATGCACGCCGTTGATGTTGTACGAACCCGCTTATTATCATTCAAATTATTGGTCTTGTGATGCTGAAATCACATTAGAATTATCGAAGGCTGATCGAATTTCGTACGATTTTTTTACTGATTTTGAATTTTTGTTTTAATCTATTCAGAATCAATTGTTATTAATGAATTTAGCAAAAACCAAAACAGCTCCAACTAAAGTTCGGAAAGCAGTCGGTGGCAGTGCAAAAAGGGTAGTGCCACCAACTGTTTTTGGGGTTTTTAGGGTCCGTTTTTATGAAAATGAAGCTTTTCAACTGAATTTTTTTGTTAATTCAATTAATATTAATATATGATTCTGATTCGATTAAAAATAAGTAAACAGACACTTTAAACGGACTCATTATTTCAACAACAATTCGACAAGATGTGAAATCGCTACATTCACGGTAGTTGGGATAGGTGAACTCGGTTACAGTGTTAAAGTTGAAATCGAGTCAATGTCTGGATTCGATCAACCAATTTCTGAGTTTTCAATTCCTAGAAATATTGACACGGAGATTGTTTTACGCAACGGAATACATAAATTATATGTTGATAAATATGTAAATTTCTCCAAAATATAAACATTTCAGTTAATACATTTATGAATGATTTTAGGCACTCATGTCGTGTTCATCTGTCTTTAGACAAATAATATTAACTGGCAACAATGGAACCGAGCCCATTGAAATTGAGCTTATCAAGCCGTATGAAGATTTTGAGGATTTTTTCGAAATAGTGTATGTTGTCGAGTTTCTTCGACTATTATATCGTCAGAATCATGATTTGAACAGTGAGTTTTTTTGAACTTTGAACTTTTAATAATCGAAGTCCTTATTTTCAGAAAAAGGTGAGATGTTCGTTGCTGAGATGCTGCTATTGGCCAAAGAATATGATATTCAGTTTTTGAAATTGGATCTTGAAAACTTCCTTATTGCACCCGAGTCGAAACAATTTAATATTTTTTTAAAGTTATTCTATGCTGAACAATTTCAACTTCCAAGATTACAGGTTTTGATATGTTTGATTTTTCTCGAAACATTCAATATTCTTACAGTTGGAAGTAATGAAAAACATGACAATAGAAGATGTCGAAACATCCATTAGCGGAATGAGAGCTGTCGGAATGATATATTGTGCTCACACAGCAAAAATGCTCCTGGTGCATCTGTGTAATTTTTTTGACGATGACGATGATGATGATTGCTGCATTTCATTGCTCTCATTAAATTAAGAATTATGAACAAAAATTGTAATCGTGAAATTATCATTTTTTTGGAATTAAATTTTTTCTTCTGCCAATTTTCAGAAAACCGTGTTTACTTAATACTGATCTTGTTTTTATAATGCACGTCTGTTTCTTTTTTTTTTAAATATCCTTAAAAAAATAAAATAATCAAATTCACTTAAATTGAATTTTTAAAGTTAAATTTATAAGTATTAAAATTTTATTAATTTCTGTCAAAGTTTCGTAGATTTGGACTCATTTTTCAGTGATAAAAAGACTTAAAGAAATCTTAAAACTTCTTGAGAACGTTTAGACAAAATATCTCATTCGAAGAACCACGATTTTAATAAAAATTATTAAGAAAAACGCTAAAAACAGCGTGCACTAAGCCACGCCCACTTGTAATACAATTAATACCACCATGCGCAAGTTGTGAGTCGTCGGGCGCAAGGAATAGAGTGGATATATAAGCGGCACCTACTACTTCCTCTTTCGCCTAAAGCCGAAGTGGTCCGCGTCTTTGACCGCTTCTTTTTTCCAATTTTTGGTCTAACAATCATCTTCTGGATTTTTGCAAATTTTCGAGAATTAAGTTTCATAAAGGACTTCAATATGAATAGGCTGTGCATAAAAATTGATTAAAACATTTCTAAAATGTTTAATCTTCAAATTTTATATACATAAACATGTCGAATAATGATTAAAATAACTAATTTCCGCTATTAATCCTTCTGAAATTCGTTCGATTCTCCCTCTCCAAACCTCGGATTTCATTGTACAACTCTTCAACAATTTCGAACGTTTTACCCTCCGCCATTTCTCGAGTTTTCCCCTCAATCTTCTGAAAATTTCTTTAATCTACAGTAACCCTCTACAACCCAACCTTTTCATTTTCCACGTAGCTTTTTCGAAACTCCTCCCACATTTCTTTCACATTAAAAATTTCAATATCAATCGCTGAGAAATCCAACCGTCTTTCTTTGAAATTTTTAAAAACCCTTTCGATTTGAAATTCGATCAATTCATTTAAATACTGTCCTTTTGAATCATTCGTTTGATTTTTGTTGATATTTCCAAAGTGTTCGTAAAAGTAAGAAGTGGTTGGTTGGTTGAAATCCGTGTTTTTTTGCGGTCTGCAAAAATTGATATTTGGAGCTGCTTAAACTACAAACTACGAAACATGGAGCTGCTTATACTACAAACTACATAAAATGGAGCTGCTTAAACTACAAACTACAAATTATGGAACTGCTTACCCATTATCATTTTTACCATCTTGATTCCCATTATTTACAAGCTCCAAGCTCGAGGTGCATTTTTTATTAGACCCCACAAATCGTGCCAGCTTATCAGAATTGAATATTTGGAACAGTTCCCCAAGAATTCCAAAATTATTGTCCAAAAGCAAGTTCATATAATCTTCGCAGCCGATCAATTGATTCAGCGATTCGCAGGTCTTAAGGCGGGACAACTCGCTGGAAAAATTCTGAAAAAAAAACATTGGATCTAAAATGATCTCTTGAATTTTCAGACAAACCTTCTGATTATCCCAATATGTGGTGCACAACTCCTGAAAGCGCTTGTCCATGTTCAATAAATTTTCCGCAATTGTCTTGCGATTTTCAGCACGTTGTTCAATTTCAAAACAATAGTCCTGAATTTTCAGAGACAACAAAGTTCTTGATTGATGATTCGATCCGTAATGATGTTGGGAGTTGCATTTTAGGCAGAAGAAATCCTTTTCGATGAAATAGAAGTTTTTGTTTACTTCTGAAACATCGGAGATATTGATTCCCATTTGATCCAGAATGCAAGTACATGTCATTAGCCTGGAATTTGTGAATATTGGAGGCATGTAATTATTCGAAAATATAATTTTTTGTTAATTTTAATGCAAAAATTCCGAAATTTCAGATTTTCAGCTTTAAAATGGTATAAATAATAAATATCGAAGAGTTTCTGAAAAAGTTACGATCGTATTAAAATTTATGCTTTTTGAAATTTCGGTATTTATATGTAAGCTCCAAATTCTACGAGTTTTAAATTTTTAAAGATTATTTACATTCAAAAGTTATGCAATCTTTAAGAAAAAATGTGTTAGAAGAAAAAAAGAAGTTTGGAGCTGCTTAAACTACAAACTACAAAATGTGGAGCTGCTTAAACTACAAACTACAAAATGTGGAGCTGCTTAACTTTATCAATTCCATTTTTCCAAAAATTTTATAGTTTTTTAATGTTTTTTAGTCTATTTTGATGCAAAAATTCTGAAATTTCATGTTTTTAGCTTTAAAATGATAGAAATATTTGAAAATTCATCTGAAATTTTTCTTTGGAGTTTAAAATTTTGATTTAAAAATCTTGATGAAAAAGCAAAATTAAAATTCTTACCATTCCTTTTTTTCCTCGCTTCCGCAATGAGCACATGGAAACAACTCTCTCGAACACTTAACGTCTGACATTTGTAGTTTTTCGGAAGAACGCTGAAATTTTTATTTTTTTAATTATTAATAAGAAAATTGAAAATTTAAGAAATAAGACGATTGAAAAAAAAACAAGTATTGGAGAAAGGAATAAGGAAAAAATAGACGAATTCAATATTAATTTATGCAAAAAATAAATCTTCAGAGGGGGTTTTTTTGGTGAACATCGGTTCGGTTCTCTAAAAGCGATTTTTGAGCAATTCCGAATTGGTAGACAATAAATTTCGAATTTTGGTTTCGCTTTTTTTGACGTCATCGATTGTGTCATATTTCTGAAGCTTCATGAATTCTTCCCCCGCGGTCTGAAAATTAAAAAAAAAGTTTCTGTTGAAATATCACCAGAAACCTTTTGATTATCCACGAGTTTCCCTCCAGCATGCGACCAAATCCATCTCAAGTATTCCAATCGAATGCGGAAGTTTTCCAGAATCGCCCCTTTTTGCTCATTTTTGAATAAAGTTACTTGAATCTCTAACTTTAGCATTTTTTGCGGATGATGTATAAATTGTCTGTAATTCACGTCGATTGCATGTTCTTTGGCGCATCCACCACACAAGAAGTTATCTTCGATAGATTTGAAGTTATCGACAAGCTCTTTAAGATCAATACAATCGATTTTAAGATGGGCCAGGGTGCATGTGCAAACGTATCTCCTGAAAAAATCGAAAAAAAATTATTATAGAAAATATGGAGCTGCTTAAACTACAAACTACAAAAAGATGGAGCTGCTTAAACTACAAACTACACTACATGGAGCTGCTTAAACTACAAACTACAAAAAATGGAGCTGCTTAAACTACAAACTACAAAAAATGGAGCTGCTTATAAAAATAAAATAAAAATCATACTTTTCCAATTCTTCATTCTTCCCGCACCTTCCACATTTTCGTGTAGATGTTCTGAAGAAATTCAATCTGTAAGAAAATTTAAAATTTTGTGATTTTCGTTTTGAAACGAACTCCAGGTATTTCTTTTCAACTTCCGAAATTTCATGAGAAGATCCAGGTGGATTCCAGCAGCAGTTGTTGTTGATAAGTCCCTTCTGAATTCCCATTCAATGATTTATGTAGATGATTTGGAAAATAAATACCATTTTATTCCAATCCAATGTTCTTTCCAAATTGCTCATCAATATTTGGTTACGAATCACCAACATGGATAAATAATCATCGGAGGTATGTAAAGATTTTGTGGTCTCACTGGAGCTCAAAAGCGCTTGTTCCTTTTCAAAATCCTGAAATATTAAATTTCTCACTTAAAATCTTCCAGTTCGTTCACCTTTCTATTTCCCTCAAACTCTCCAAAAATCGTGTCCAATCTTTCAACCGTCTCCTCAAATCGTTTTTCCCACTCATTTCCATCAACCATCTCATAATTCCTTTGAATCCTAAACACCGAAATTTTCTTCTGAAGATTCAGAAGAGTTTCAAATGGGTGGTCCGGATGATGCGTCTTCATACAATCACAACAAACCGCGCATTTTTCGAGCAGTCCCATTTTTTCCGCCATTTCCTCTATGGTGTTTCCGATTTGATTGTTTTTAAGATCACACTCGCAAATGGCGAATCTGTTTGAAAAATGGGTTTTTGGAGAAAAAAAGAAGTTTGGAGCTGCTTAAACTACAAACAACAAAATCTGGAGCTGCTTAAACTACAAACTACAAAATCTGGAGCTGCTTAAACTACAAACTACAAAAAAAAATGGAGCTGCTTAAAAAAATCAAAAAATGCCAAAATCCCAGAAACAATTTATTAAATGTTCCCAACTAATGGACCGTCTCTGGCATGTTAATTAAATGTCTATTGAGGTACAAGGAAGAGAAAAGATAAGTCTATTGTTTTAGAGATGTCAGTAATCCGGCAAAAACCTTGAGAAATGTTATGCAATACAAAAAAAAACAAAAACTTACAACTTGAAGTGTTTTATAATTCCACATTCTGGGCATTCCATGGTCTGAAGAAGAAAAAAATGAAATAGTAAAGTAGAAAATTATCGAGAAAAAAACTGTTAAAAGTTGTGAACATTGCAATTGATCGGATGAAGAATGAAAAGAAACAATGCGGACCGTGGGAAAAACAGATAGGCAAATGAATAGGAATGAAAAAAGGGCAGATGTTAGAAAAAAATGGGAAACGCGTTTTAATATATTTTTTTCCAAATGTTTGCTATTTTTGGTAGAAAAATATAAAATACAAGGTGATCTTATTAGCGAAGTGGAGCTGCTTAAACTACAAACTACAATTTTTTTGGAGCTGCTTAAACTACAAACTACAAAAACATGGAGCTGCTTATACTAAAAATTAATTTAAGTCTGATTTTCAAAAAACAAATTATCAAACCAAATTCAACTTTTGAAATTAATGCTTTTCAATTAACAAATTAAAGATAATGTTTTTTAAAGGCTAGGAAATTCTGCATTTTTATTTATTTTTTCAAAAAATCATAGTTTTTTCGATTATTTTTTAAAGTATTTAAACTAGCTGAAAATTTGAAAATTCATTAAAACCCGAAAAACACGAAATGTTTGAGACTTCCAAAAATATCGAAAATTGCTAAAAAGTTGGAGGTCTCAAAAAACACTCAGTAAATGAAAATGAATAAATATCATAATGTATTCTCGAATTAAAAAGATATGACTCATTTTATTTTCGAAGAGCATTTGTTTCCAGACACCTGGCCCCAATATGCGTAATCTATCTGTTCACCATTTCCACCAGCAATCCTTTTCTCTGCACCTTCTCATCCTCCAGAGGTATTCTGCCTCCCCCCGACACCAACACCTATAATTGTTTCTCCACATTTTATTAAGTCAAAACAAGAAACAACAGAATTGCAAATATATGAAAATGTAATAAATTGATTTAGTAAAGGTGCCCCATTTTTTGTAGTGTGTTGTATAAGCAGCTCCTCTTTTTTGTAGTTCGATTTTTCAAAAAAAAAATCATATTTTCAGATGAACATAACTATTTTTGGACTTTTCAACATTTTAAATTTATTTACACAATTTTAAAGATAAAAATCTGAAATTTCAGAATTTTCACATCAAAATAAATCAAAAAATATGAAAAACTATACAATTTCTGAAAAGTTATAGTCGATAAAGTTAAGCAGCTCCATTTTTTGTAGTTTGTAGTTTAAGCAGCTCCAAAATTTGTAGTTTGTAGTTTAAGCAGCTCCATGGTTTTGTAGTTTATAGTTTAAGCAGCTCCATATTTTGTAGTTTGTAGTATAAGCAGCTCCACTTTTAAAAAAAATTGTAAATTAAAAAAGTTATATCAAACGTGACCAAATTTCGATTTTCCTTTGGTATAAAATGTTCATTGTGAATTTTAGAAATAGAAAAAAAAACAAAATGAATCTCAATATTGATAGTGTAGCAAGAAAATCGGAAGAAGATCGAACGAAGAATCTGAAAATGGATGAAGCTGCGCAGAAAGCGGAAGAGGATCAAAAGAAGACACTTGAAAAATTGAGAAGAGAACGGGTGTGGGATTTAACAAGGGTTTGCAAAAAATTTGAATAAAAAAATGTTACAATTTATATATTTTCATTTTCCAGACGTATTTGCCATTATTATTCGTCTTTGATATTACAAGATCGTTTTTTCAATTCATAGAATCGTTTGAGGGGTTTACAAAACGTGTTATTTGTTTTAAAAAAAACATTTTTTCAGAAACAAAAACTTATTATTTAACACACATTTCACCCGCTGCCTTCCAGTTTTGACAATCATCGGGATTCTACAACTTTCCGCCAGTGATTGGATATTTTTTCCGCTTGGAGCAATTGTTGCAGCGGTAATAACTGACTGAATTTCTCATCATTGAAATTAATTTCAGCCAATCGCATATTTCATCGTTTCTCCTTCCTGTACCTGGTTAGATGCGCAACCTGCTAGTTTCCGAATGCTCGCAATTAATGGCGTTGCTTGGTTAATTTATTTCGCGTTGATCTTGTAATTTTTATTTTAGATTCTTAAATAATTTTGCTCTTTTTGTCAGGTCGAGTATTGTTCGTATGATTTTAGCGGGGATGTCGAAAAAGAATAAGAAGGAAGTTGGTTCATCGAAAGAAGGAGATGATCTTGATATCGATGCGAGAGAAGATCCTAAAAATAAATAAGTTGGATCGTGAATAAATTTTTGTTTCGTGAGTCTGCTTAATACAAATGTGTTTCCTAAAAAATCGAAAAAAAAACTGCTAAAAATGGAGCTGCTTAAACTACAAACTACAACTTATGGAGCTGCTTAAACTACAAACTACAAAAAATGGAGCTGCTTAACTTTATTGACCATAAATCCAAGAAATTCGAATTTTTGGAAGTCTGTAACTTTTCAAAAGTAAATAGAAAAAATTAATAATAATTATACCATTTTTAGAAACAAAAAAAGGGACATGCTCTATAAATATCACTGTTTAAAGGAAGGGGTACACAAAAAACACCACAAACAAAAATATTTTCAAAAAAAAAATCAATTAATTATCAAGAATCAGCCATTTTTGCGAAACGCATTGGGATTTTGCGTCACCAATTGGCTCACGAATTCGAACGCGGGCTGATGCCAATCCGCCGACGGCTTTTCGGCCTTCCTGCAAAGCGAAATACATTTTTTTTAAAGTTTTGAAAAAAAAGTACCTTCAAAGGCAATGATTCTTCCATCTCCGCACTATGCTCCAACTTCTCCAACTTCCACTCACAAGTACCCAAAAGCTTATCGGATCTCATGAATCCACCCTTCTGATAAACCTCGAATTTCAATCCGCCCCTCTTGAAAGCCCTTTGAAGTTTACTATTCCTCGACTTTCCCGCTCCAATCTGCAACATGACAACCTCTCCAAACTCCGGACTTATTGTGCCGCCAATCGTTTTCGTCTTTCCATTTTGCGGTGATTCCGTCGGGAATGGGAACGTCCATTTCAGATAAATATTCGCGTGATGCGGTTCGTAACCACTAGGTAGCGGGACATCTCTACACTTGGTGATCGTTAGCTCCATCACGTCTTCCGCCAAATCGGGGAACAAATCGGCGGATGGGATTTCGCGTGCTTCGGTGTGGAATTTCGGGAGATTTAGGTTTTGTTGAGCGACGGCGCGAACTAACAACAGGTCTTGTCTCGAAGATTTTGCCCAATTTTCGAATAGTTTCACTTTTCCCACATCTCCTAGTCTTGTGAAACGCATTTGATTTGATTCCGCAGTTCGGACCTGAAAAAATCGGGTATTTATTGACTTTCAGTAAGATAAAACCAAAAACGTGATGATTTTATGACTTTTTTGGTTTGTTTTGATGCTAAAATTCTGGGATTTAAGATTTCCAGCTTTAAAATGGTGCAAATAACTTGAAACATTCCCAAAAAAGCAATGATAATGTGAAAATCAGATTTTTTTTTGAATTTTCGAAAAATAATACCACAAAAATGGAGCTGCTTAAACTACAAACTACAAAAATAGAGCTGCTTAAACTACAAACTACAATATATGGAGCTGCTTAACTTTATCGGCCTTAACTTTTCAGGAATTGTGTCGTTTTTCATAATTTTTGGTTTATTTTGATGCTATTTTGATTAAATTTCAGATTTTCAGCCTTAAAATGCTATATATATAACTGGAAAATTGAGACATTTCAAAAAAGTAGTGAATTTTTTGAAATTTCGAAATTTTTGAAAGTTCAAAATGACCTGCTCAATCAACGTCTTCTCCAAAAATGCCAATTTCTCATCTCTTCCCTCTAACGCTCCACCACTAGTACTCGCTTGAATCCTCGGCTGCAGTGCCGCATTCGACGTCTGCAATTGCGGCGGAATCGGCGTCTGTTTAATACTAACCGGCAGTCCGGCTCTCGCCGCTTCAATCATCTTATCAAATCCTTTCGCTTCCAACAAGAACTTCTTCGCCGTTTCGATATCTCCCAACGTTTTCGCTCTCATCGCCGCTTGCTTAAATTCCCCTTGTCTTTGTAGCAAAAAATCCAATTGTGCGGAATTCCTCGACTTTCCTGGCACTCCACTCGGTGCTAATGGTCCAACCTCTGGTTGTACTCTCTGATGAACATGTTGTTGTGTTGGCCTTGGTGCGGCAGTCTGTGGCGGGAGCTCCCCCATATCGGGCAACTTTGGCAATTCTGCAACATCTACCACTCCTCCAGCTTTCGCCGCTTTTATCGCGTCCGCATATTGTCCAGCGATTCTAGTGTTCATTCTGAAAACCTCCTTAAAGGTAGAGGTTCCACAAGTTTCCACTCACCTCGCTTTTCTCTCATTCCCTTCTGTTTTCGCCTTCTCCGCCATTTTCAAATATCTCTGATGTCTTTCCATCAACGCTCCGATGAATCCTCCAGGCCCGGCTGGCTTTGGAGCTGGTGGTGCTGGAGCAGGGGTTGGAGCAGCAGGTTCTGACCTCTTTCTGTATGGTTTGGGTGATGGTGGAACGTCGTTCATGTCGAGTTCATCGGCAGAAACCTAGAAAAAGGATTTTTCTAGTGATTTTTTGCCCAAAAAAGTCCTTACCTGATCCAGAGCGGCAATGGCTTGATCAAACGATTTCGCCATTGTCACATACTCCTTAGCCGCTTCCTTATCATGTGCCGCAATCGCCTCCTTCCCATTCTTCACATACAAATCCCTTCTTCTCTTCAACACTCTCAAAATCTCCGCCTTCTTAGGATCCGCCGGCTCCAAACTATGCGACAACTTTCGTTCCGGAACCGCTGGTGGTGCGTCCGATCGTTTTCTCTGCGGTACAGGTGGCGGGACGTCGGGCGGTCCTTCTCCTTCTGTCGACGCTGCATGTCTTATCGACGGCTGTGGCGGGTGATGTACTGCCTGGGCGACTGGTGCTGTCGGATGGGGGTCGGGCACGAAATTCGGTGGTGCGACTGGAATTTTGCTCGCATCGATTTTTTCTCCTCTTTCAGCGGCTTTCACAAGTTGCACCAGTGTTTCGACTGCTCTTTTATATCTGAAAAAAGGCATGGATATTTTTTTGAACATTTTCTGGACGTTTAAAGGTACATGGAAATTTCTAGGCATTTAAAGGCGCATTAGTATTTTTTATTTTTAAAGTCGCATGATCCATACCTTCTAGCCTTCGCTCCTTCTCCTCCTTGTTCCGCAGCTTTCATCAATTTCGAGTAGACCGCATGAAGTTGACGTAAATGTGAAATTTGAGCCTCATCCCTTCCTTGTGGTGGTGCTGGTGCGGCTGTCGTGGCTACCGGGTTTCTGGCTGGTATTGGTGGTGGCAAAGTGGCTGGTGGTCTGCTACTGGTTTCCGGTGCTGCTCCTCCAACGAGTCCGGCGAGTTCATTCTGAGAATTGTTACTTATTAATGGATGTTTCAGGAATTTTTGGAAATTTAAAAAAATTATGAGAAAATAATTTCCAGTTTTGTGCTTCTCGTGAACTACTTTATGAAAAATTAAGATTTTTCGCAAAAATCCACCCCTCCCCCCACTTACCAACAACTCCTCATCCATCTCCAACTGCTCATCATTCGCCTCTCCATGATGATCCGCCATTGCCGCCGCCAGTGCTCTCGAATCCACACCTGGCACCTCTCCATGCCCCTTTTTCGCTGCCGGTTGCGGCGGGGCCGCCCGTCTTTTCGCCTTACCCATCTCCTCCGCCTGTATAGCCGCCAATTCCGCCAACAACTCTTCATCCTCCTCTAAATTCCCGCCATATGCCGACTTTTCAATATCCCCAAAATCCATCTGAAATTGGCTATTTTTTTCAAATATTTTGTTTTCAAACTTGAGATAATTGAACCGATAAAAACGGTATTCCATTAAAAAAGCAAAAAAAGAGCTAAAAATCAACAATTTATCAACAAAAATCCAACAAAAAAAGGTCTATTCTTCCTCATCAATTCGCTTCAAATGCATCTTCTGGTCGGCTCCTTTTTCGGCGCGGAGTCCAAATTCTTTCAGCAATTTTTCACGATCAATAATTGGCTGATTTGGTTGCTCCAAATTCAAAATCACTTCTTTATTCTCGTTACATTCGTCGGTTAGTTGGCGAACGCAGAAAATCGCCCAGTTGTGCTGAAAATTTGAGAAATTCACGTTTTGCACTTCTCGTGGACAACTCACAATCGCAAAACTCTCCAAAAACCAAAGTGGCCGCCTTCGAGTACATTGTAAAACCGACAACAATCCCATCCGTCCATTCCTCGTCGCTGCCAGCTTATTTTCAATCGATAAATTGCAGAGATTTGCTGAAAATGAGAAATTTGTCTGAAAATCGAAGACCACTCTGGAAATACCTATCGCTTTCAAACAATTCAGCTTCATATCACCCGCTTGTCCATAATCGTTCGAGACATTTTGATAAAATTCCAAAAACACGTCCGATAATGCGTCTAATGATTGGTTTTCAGCGACTCGTTGCAATTTGTTCGGCGGCTGGAAGATTTTTGGTTTTCTAGGCCATTAATTTTACTGAAAATCAGATTTTATTGAATTTTCATGGAATTTGTTTCAAAAAAACATTTTTAAGAAAAAATGCTAAAAATTAGAAAAATCTGATTTTTAGCACATTTCTAAAATATTTTATTCCTGTTTCAAAGCTTGGAAATTTCAAAATTTTCAGATTTTCGGCAGTTCTCTGATATTTTCAGCTTTTTTAGAAATTTTTCGAAAAAAGCCCCTTACCGGAATTCTCGGCCTCCCTTCCTGCTTCCTTCTCGCCCCTTCAATCCTCCTCTCCTCCAAAATCGCCTTCTTCAATTCGCCCGACATTCCCTCCGAAATTTCGGGCCATTCCAATCCTTTCTCCTCTCGAAACTCGCCAAATCTGCCCTCCGTATGAAGTACAGTATCCAACACATCAATACAACACTCCATCATTACGGTATCTTCATTTAATTTCGATGTCATTTCCACATTTTGCGCCATTTCTCCAACCAATCCAACCAACAATTTCACCATTTCTAGGCTATTCGCACGTCGCAAATCTCGATTTTTCGCCGATTTTTTGCTCTGAGCATCGAGAAATCCCTCGAAATCACGACAAATCAATTCCAGAAGATTCAGAATGAACAGGAGATTGTTTTGATGGATTTTCCCCTTCTTTTGCTCCAACAACACTTCGAGAATTTCCAGAATTCGACAAAATGTGGCGGGTTCCATTTCCGCGTACAAATGCGCCAAAATCGCGTAGTCTTTTTCGAGTAAAATTGAGAAATATCCAAGAGCTAGGGGCGCTTCGTCGTTTGAGCTTCCTTCTGGAAAAATGGTTTTTTTTTTCGATTTTTAGAAAAATGGCCTAGAAAACAAAATTTCAGAAAAATGGCCTAGAAATCCTAATTTTAGAAAAATGACCTAGAAAACATATTTTTATAAAAATGGCCTAGAAAACCTAATTTTAGAAAAATGGCTTAGAAAAGCAAATCCTGGAGAATGGAATACAAAACCAACTTTCAAAAATAATGGACTAGAAATCCAAATGTTAGAAATAATGGTCTAGAAAAGCAAATTTTAGAAAAAATGGCTAAGAAAAGCAAATTTTAGAAATAATGGCCGAGAAATCCAAATTTTAAAAATAATTGCCTAAAATCCATATCCAGGATGGCCTAGAAAACCAAGATTTTTAGGCCACGATGTTTAAAACTTTGATTTTTAGGTCTTTTCTCAAAAATTTGGTTTTCTAGGCCAAGTTTCCGAAATTTGGTTTTCTAGGTCATTTTTCTGTTTTTCCCAGTAAATTCGATCTCATTTTCTAAAAATTTAATTTTCTATTCACTATCACCTTCACTTTAAGAACTGTTTTTCTAAAAAAAAAATTCAAAATCTTCCCCCTCACCTTCGGAAATCACCCCATTCGCCCAATAAAACGAGTCGACAACCCTTTTCAACAAATTCGAATACCCGGTTCCTTTTTGAAACTCCAAATACGAAAATTCGGCGGTTTTCAGCAAAATCATCAAAACCTCCTTGTCAAATTCACCAATCGCCAGAAGACTCTCCAAAACGTCCATAACTTCACTAGGGATCTTCGACGCGAATTTTCGCGACCGTTGCGTTAAATTCACCAAAAATCGCAGTGAAATTCGGCATTTTCTTGGGTTTTTCGTTTGGAAACTGGCAAATGCAATGTTGAGAAGTGATTTATAGATGAGGGTTGGATTCTGGAAAAAAAGAAAGTTATGAATGTTAGAAATAATGGCCTAGAAACCCAAATTTTAGAAATAATGGTCTGGAAATCCAAATTTTAAAAATAATGGCCTAGAAAACCAAATTTTAGAAATAATGACATAAAACCGTATCCAGGACGGCCTAAAAAACCAAGTTTTCTAGGCCATTATTTCAAAAATTTGGATTTCTAGGCCATTATTTCAAAAATTTGGATTTCTAGTCCATTATTTCTAAAATTTGAGTTTCAAGGCCATTTTTTCTAAAAACAAAATGTATCAAACTCAAAAGTACCTTTTTTTTAATTTAAAATGAAAGTTTGTTCGAATTTTTAAAATTCTGAAAAAAAACAAAAAAGTTTGCAAAACGTGTCCTTTCCACGCATAATCCAACATGGATCCCAACCGGGACAAAAATCCGAGAAATCATTCCGTTCCATTCCCTAATCGTTCATAAAATAAAATGAAAATGATAAAAATAGTCATTATCTGTTTGATGGTCAAATTCAGCAAATGCGTAGACATCACATGCGATGGATCACAATTCTGGGAGAGGGCCGAATGCTCTAGAATTGAAACAAGTCCATTGGTGATCGAGGATACCAGAGGTATTTGATTTAAATTCCCAGAAAAGTGGGCGTGGTGTAATTTTCGGCTAGAATTAGTTATTGATCCGTTTTCTGTGCAATTGTGCGTAACGGTGTGCATTAGAACAGTGTTTGCAGATTTTTTTTTGAAAAAAAAGGAGCAAAAATCAAAAACATTTCAGATCTATATAAACTGGACAAGGTAAAAGAGATAAATTCCGGATTAATAGTCCGCAATACAGACATTGTGGATTTTACACTTCCTTACGTCACCAAAATCGAAAATCCCGACGGACACGCAATCAAATTCGAAGGAAACCACAAGTTGAGGAGTATAAAAATGCCAAATTTGTCAAAGATCATCCCAAAATCGAAATTTGCCCCGATTCTCTTCAAAAACGACCATTTTGCGAATCAAGCGTTCAAAAATATCGACGCGTAAGTATTTGATTATTACTCATGTTTAAATTACTCGAAAAAACTTTTAAAGGATAATTTTTCAAAAAAACATTTTTAGAAAGCTTGGCCGAACTTGGATTTCTAGTCCCCGTTCTATTTTTCTAGGACAATTTGCTTCTATTTGCGAAATTCTGTGTTTTTGCCGTTATATTTTGGTTTTTGGAAATGTTCCAAAAAAAATTTGAAATGCGTCCGGGCCCTTTAATTCACGAAAAGTCCTATTTCGGAAATTTCGGAGAAAAAACCTTAAAAACTCAAGAAAAATCCTAAAAATTTGGTAAAAGCTGATAAATTCGGAAACATCCTAAGAATTCAATAAAAGTCCGAAAAATTCAAAAAAATCCTGATAATTTCGAAAAAATCCTGATAAATTCAAGAAAAATCTTAGAAATTCAAGAAAAATCCTAAAAATTTAAGAAAAACCTAAAAATTCGGAAAAATCCATTAAAAATCCAAAATTCGAAATTTTTCCAGATTGAACGATTTGTTAGAATTGGAGCATCATGACCCCGATCACCGAAACTGTCCAGTTGGTCCGGGTTTCTTCAAAATTGAAGAAGTTGAAGAAGAATCGTCGGACTCTACATTTTGGATCCTAATTGTTGCATGTGTCGTGGTATTTCTCCTAGATGTCGGGCTTTTATTTTGGGTCTTTAAAGACAAATTTTTGGTTTTCGATTATTTTTTCTCAATTTTCTTTGAAATTGCAATTTTTCAGCGGAAGAATGGCAAAGGAACACCTGAATGAGCAAACGATCGAGTGAAGTGCAGAAAAATGTCAATTATTTGTTTTTTTTTGTATCTTTTTGAGAATAATAAAGTTTTTGCTTGAATACTCTTGTTTTTTTCTCGTGCAAACGATAATTAGGAGTTCTAGGCCATTTTTATAAATTTGGGGTTCTAGGCCATTTTTCTGAAAGTATATTTTCCAAAAAATTCAAGAGAAAGTACCAAGAATTCTAGAAAATTTCAATATATTTCGTTTATTCCTAAAAAGTCCTAAAAACTTAAGAAAATCCGTAAAAGTCCCAAAATTCCAGAAAATCTCAATATATTCTCAATAATATCAATAATAGTACTAAAAACTTAAGAAAAAATGGATCGAACAAGGCTAAAAATTCAAGAAAATATCAAGAACGTCCTGAAAACTCCAGAAAAACATTAAAAATTCAAGAAAAGTCTTAAATTCAGTGTTTTTTTCAAAACATTCTCAAAAAAACAATCCAAAAAATATCCCAACTTAAAAATCGGGATAAGTTAAAGAAAAAACTCCAAAAATTCCGCAAAAACTCAATATATTCCTAAAAACTCAATAAATCTCTAAAAACTTGAGAAAAACCTTTAAAAAAATACAGAAAAAAGTCAGAAATTCAAGAAAATGTCCCAAAACTTCAAGAAAAACTCAACGTATTCCGATTATTCCTAAAAACTCAAGAAAGTCCTTAAAACTTAAGAAAAGCCTTAAAAATTCAAGAAAAGTCTTAAAAATTCAAGAAAAGTCTTAAATTCAGATTTTTTTATCAAAAAATCCTCAACAAATAATCAATATATCTAGGCCATTACGTCGAAAAACCTTTTTCTTACCTCAATTTCATCCAAAACCTCCTCCGACCGCTCTTCCGTCCCAACAATCTTCATCGCTTCCAAAATGTCTTCAATTTCAACATTTTCTGAAATTTTTTTTCGAAAATTCCAAAAAAATTCAAAAATACCTCCAATCCCTTCTTCATACTCCGCTTTTCCCAATTCCTCAATCGTTCCCAGTAAGGTCTTCAATTTTTCCATCTAAATGTTTAGAAAAACTTAATTTTCATATTTTTTTCGAAAAAATGAGGTATAAAACGCTAGAAAACATGCTCAAAACAACATTTCTCAAAAATTCAAAAGAAAAAGTTCATTCACATAAAGCTAAAAATGCAACAAAAAAAACCTATACACAAAGTTCTAAAAATTTATGCAATTTAATTGAAAAACTTCTCGGAAACATCCCCCAAAACTTGGCTCCTCTCCAAATTGCTCAATTTTTCCAATATTTTTGAGATTAAAGCTGAAATTTTGGCTGAAAATCTCTCCAATGTGTAATATTTCAGCGGTAGATTATTGATTATCACATCTAGGCAAGAAGTGGCACCGGTCCATGGTAGGAGAAGACTTCTCTGAAGGGAATAAAAAAAATCGATTATTCTTAAAGTTTTTAGAGGTTTTCCTGATTTTCCGCAATTTTTTAATGGAAAAGGCAAGAAAAAGCTGATAATTTCGGAAAAAAATCTTTCAAACTCAAGAAAAGTTCTAAAAATTTAGTAAAAAGCTGCTAAATTCGTAAAAATCCTAAGAATTCAATAAAAGTCCTGAAAATTCATGAAAATCCTGATAATTACGGAAAAATCCTGAAAATTCAAGAGAATCTTGATAATTTCGAAAAAATCCTGTAAAAGTCAAGAAAATCTTGATAATTTCGAAAAAATCCTGAAAATTCAATGAAAATTCTGATAATTACGGAAAAATCCTAAAAAGTCAAGAAAGT
The DNA here is from genome assembly GCA_964036255.1 of Caenorhabditis virilis. NCBI lineage: Eukaryota > Metazoa > Nematoda > Chromadorea > Rhabditida > Rhabditidae > Caenorhabditis > Caenorhabditis virilis. The sequence continues at coordinate 17,805,816 of OZ038415.1, read as the reverse complement.
CATGATAATTTCGAAAAAATCCTGAAAATTCAAGAAAAACCTGATAATTACGGAAAAATCCTAAAAAGTCAAGAAAGTCATGATAATTTCGAAAAAATCCTGAAAATTCAAGAAAAGAATGATAATTACGGTAAAATCCTAAAAAGAGCAAGAAAACCCTGAAAATTTCGAAAAAAAAATTGAAATTTGGTTTTCTCGGCCATTTTTCTAATAATTTGGTTTTCTCGGCCATTTTTCTAATAAATTCTAGGCCATTATTTTTTTAATTAAAAAAAACTGGCAAAAACTCACAATTCTATAACTTTCCTGAATCCTTCCAACAATCCCAACCAATTCCAGAATCTTCTCCTCCCGTTTCCTCGTCTCTTTCCCATCAAAACCGATCACATTTTTCACCAATTCACTCTCCAAAATCGCCACCATCAACAAAAACGACACCATATTCGGATGTTCCATTCTCTCGGCTGTACTGCTCAAGACCATCGCCGGAATTTCGGATTTCGTTGTTCCAGATTTCGCACAATTATAGGCGTGTTTTAGAAGAATTTCCATTATTTCATCGTGGAATTGAGTTCTGCAAAAATGCTATTTTTATTTTCAAAATTCAAAAATCAATAAAAGCCCCAAAAATTGAAGTAAACCCTAAAAAGTATAGAAAAATCTTTAAAATTAAAGAAAACCCTAAAAAATTCCGCTAAAGTCTAGAAAAGTCCTAAAAAGTCCAAAATCCCAATATATTCCGAATATTTCTAAAAAGTCCTAAAAAAATTCAGAAAAAGGACAAAAATTCAAGAAATAGTCCCAAAAATTCCAGAAAATCTTAATATACACCTAAAAACTCAAGAAAGCCCTAAAAACTTAAGAAAAGCCTTAAAAACTCGGAAAAAAACCTGAAAATTCACAAAAACCCCAGAAAAACCTAAAAAATTCAAGAAAAACCTTAAATTCAGTTGTTTTTCGAAACTTTTTCAAAAAACAATCCCAACTCACCCCTCTCCTTTAACCATTCCAACCAATTCGCCAAACGTGCTTAATCTCACCACCAGACCCGTTCCTTTATTCGCCTCAACCGCTCTCTGAATCTCTTCGCCCTCCACACTATTTCTCAAGTATTTCACAATTTCCGTGACAATTTTCAAAGGCCTCTTTTTCTCATCCTTCTCCAAAACATTCCTCAAAATCGCGTTCAGTAGGTCGAAAAGTGCCGATAATTGTGGATTCGTCGGATCGTTTCGTACCAAAATCAATAATTGATCAAAAAGTTGCAAAAATTGGGGTTTTTGAAGCATTGAGCTGGCAATTCGAGCATCTTTCAGTAGAATACACATAAAATGTGTTAGACGGATGCATAACCTGAAAAAATAGACAAAAATTTAATTATTCTATTAATTATTTCCAAATTTTCAGAAATTTGGAAAATTCGACAAAATCCTTTTGAAAAAATAATTCTAGAAAAATTCAGAAAAATCCGAAAAACTCAGGAAAAGTCCTAAAACTTTAAAAAAACCTTTAAAATTTAAGAGAATCCTTCAAAATTCGAAAAAATCCTAAAAATTTGTGTCAAAACCTAAAAATTTAAGAAAATCCTTAAAAATTCGGAAAAATCCTAAAAATCGTGAAAATTTAGAAAAAAAAATCAATAAATGCAAGAAAACACCTAAAAACTCAAGAAAACAAGAGAAAATCTCTTTTTAACATAAATGTAGATAAATTTCTCAAAATTTCACAATCCTCAACCCCAAACCTACCTCAAACTCGCTCCCTTCCTTCCCCACTCCAAAACCCCATCAAAAATCGCCAAATCCACTCCGAAATTCAAAATCTGTTCGAAATTCGTCGTCGGGTCCCTCTCAACCGCCGAAATCATTCCATTTATCGCATTTTCCAACATTTTCTCCATTTCTCCTCCCAAATTTCTCGAATTTAATGCTTTCTGAAGCTCTTTCACCTCTTTTGTCCTTTGTTTCGGCGAAATCGGGTGCTCTTCAATTGAAATTTGACAATTTCTCAAAAATTCTCTTGATTTTTCGGCAGCTATTTTTCTGTCCGTTTCCTCGGCTAACGGAGGCGAAATTTCCTTGAAAATCGCAAAATTTTGAAGATTTTTTCGCTAAAAATTAATTTTTTCAATTTTTCCCAAAAATTTCCAGAAATATACCAATTCCTCCAACAAATTCGTCCCATTACCCTTCTGCACGTGCTCCTGATGTTGCTCACTCATCACATGGGCGGCACATTCAAATTCCGACCAACAAATCCCGTCAATGCCACAAAATTTGCATTGTTTCGCTGACGTCGAAAATCTACTCAAACTCGGCCAATTAGTTTCGGAATTCTCTGGAATTCCCGATTTTTCCGATTCGTCCGCCATTTCAAGAACAGTTGAGAGGAAATCTTGAGCATCGGATGCGGTTTCAGCTGAAAGAAAAATATTTTTTTTAAATCGATATTTTAATGAAAAAAAGCACATTTTCCCTGAAAAATCTTAAAATATACATTTTTCCAGAAAATTTGCAAAAAAAATTCTCAAAAACAGTTTTTTAACATAAAACTCCTTGAAATTAAAAATAATTTCCAATTTTTGCACATTTTCCGACAAAAAATGTATCGGAAAAAGTCCCTTTCAGAATTTTAATCTCTTTTTTAAGAATAAATATCATATTTTGCTTTTCCAATTCTCAATTATCGATTTTTCTCAAAAAATCGATAAAGAGCACCATTCAGGTCCAAATTTCCCACCTTCAACCTTCTTCTCCACTCCTTTCCCCTTCTGCACTACTCCCGTTCCACTTCTCGCCTCCTTCTGCTCCGCCAACTGTCTTATCCTTATGTGGCGCGCTTCTGCGGCCAAATGCCGTCTCGACACCGCCGCCGCCTCTTGTTCCCGCTTTTTCGCCGATTTCTCCTCCATTTTACGCGCTTTTTCTTCCGCCAGTTGTTTTTGTTTTTCCTGCAAACCAAATCAATCGATAATCAATAATTTTTTAAAACTAAAACCTCCAAATTCGCATCCTTCATCATCAAATCATATCGTTTATTGTCCTCTTGAAGTGTGGCAATGAATTTCACTTCCATGACCTGAAAATGTTCAGTAAAATACAGGAAATCCGAAAAACTCAAGAAAAGTGCTAATAACTCTAGCAAAGTCTTTAAAAATTCAAGAAATGCCAAAAAATTCAAGAAAGGTCAAAACAGTCCTGATAAATAAGGAAAAATCGTAAAAAACTCTAGAAAAGTCCCAAGACTTCAAGAAAATGTGGATAAAGTCAAGAAAACCCCCAATTAGTCAGAAAAACCCCTATAAACTCGAGAAAAGTCCTAAACATGCCAGAAATGTTCTAAACAAAATCTCAGAAAGACGCCAGTCAACTTCTCACCCTCTGATCATCATCCTTCGCCCTTCTTATAACCTCCATTATATTCTTGTCTCGATTTTCAGCGGCTCTTTGCATCCTCTCCTCCAAAATCAATCGTTTCCGCTCTTTCAGCGCTTCTTGTCTTGCACGCACCTCTTCGACCTGAAAATATTTGGGAATTCTAAGGATTTTCGAATAACAAAAAAATCTAACCCTATTCGTCAATTCCTTCAATTTCGCCGCTTTCTCCTCTTGAAGCTTTTCCCTCAATTCGTCAGCTCTTCTCAGCTTCATCTCGTATCTCTGTCCAAGATCGTCATCGTCTTTTTGACATCTGAAAACAACAGATTTCAGATATCAGATAAAATACCGTATTTTTTTGAATTTTTCTGATTTTACTAGGGGTTTCCTGAATTTATCGGGATTTTCAGGAATTTTTTGGATTTTTCTAAATTTTATCAGGATTTTCATAGGTTTTCTGAATTTATCGGAGGTTTTCTAGAATTTTTAGGATTTTTCTAAATTTTATCAGGATTTTCATTGGTTTTCGGAATTTATCGGGAGTTTTCCGGAATTTGTTGGATTTTTAAAGGGTTTCTACATTTTTCGGGATTTTCTGCAGTTTACAGGATTTATTAGGATTTTTTTGGAATTCTCAAGTTTTTTCCGAATTTATCAGAAAAAAACTCAAGAAAAGTACTCTTAAATAATTAATTCAGGAAAATCCAAAAAAATGCTGATAAATCCCGAAAAATCCTAAAAACTCTAGAAACTCAGGATAAATTCAGAAAAACAATGAAAATTTCAGAAAATCTTGATAAGATCGGAAAAAACCCTGAAAATTCCAGAAAATCTCAATAAAAGCAGAAAAATCCCAAAGATAAAAATTTTTTTTAAATACCTCCTTCTACTCGGGCTGCTCATTTTCTCATGCTTCTCAATCGGTGTTCCAGGCTCGTGAACGTTCAGCGGTTGATTCTGCATTATTTCCGACCATGCCATTGTTTGAATCTCTATAAAACCAAGAAATTCCTTAAATTCCCCTCTTAAAGCCACTATCCCACCTTGAAAAACCTTATACATCTTCTCAAACTCCTCCTTCTCCTTCTTCTCCTTCCTCTTCGCCCTCTTCTCTTTTTCAGCATTCTCCAACTTCTCCGCTTCCACCTCCACCTGCCTTTCCAGCTCCGCATCAATCGATATCGCCTCCGCTTGCTTTATCTCCAATTTCAGGCTGTTTTCCTCAAGTGCTAGTGATTCTTCCTCTTCTGTCATCGCTCGCCATTCCGTGTCATTCTCCAGAAGCCCATCCACAACGTATCCAAACAATGATGCTCCTTTATCATCTAAAAATCTTAAAATTTCATTAAAAACGTCATTGGTCCTACCTTTCTCATTTTTACTATTTACACTTTGTGAACACGAGCTCGATGGCACCGGATCTGCTGGAACATCATCACTTGCCACACTCGCTGCTGGTTTTTGGATTTTTTGAGCTGTTGATGTACTAGGATCTGAAAACGAACAATTTCATAGTAAAATGTGCAAAATTTCGAAATATACCATTTCTAGGTGGTACACTGTCTTTAAAAAAATACAATTTTTTTAGAAAAATGAAAAAAAACCAAGTTTTCCATAATTGTAAATTTTTTGAAAAACCAACATTTTTAAAGAAATTTCGGTGAGAATACCGAAAATTGATAGTTTTGGCTTCAAACTGAGCCATAAATCATGAAATTTGGAGAATTTTTCGAAAAGTTATACAAAACGGGAGAAATTCAACAAAAATCGTTATTAAAAGGCAAAAGTGGGACACTGTCTTTAAAAATATGAATATTTCTAGAATATATAGAAAAATCGAAGTTTTCCGTAATAATCTCAAAAAATTAAGGAATTTCACTGCAAACCCGAAAAATTAGCAAAATTTCGAAATATATACATTTTTAAGTGGGACACTGTATTTTTTAAAGACAGTATCCCACTTAAATAGTACAATTTTCGAATTTTTGTACATTTTTCAAGTTTTCAGTGAAATTCTTCAATATTTTTGTGATTAATATGGAAAACTTCGATTTTTCTACATATTCAAGAAATTTTCATATTTTTAAAGACAATTTCTTTAAAAATGGTGGTTTTTGTCAATTTTTTTCTAAATTTTCTAAATTTTCCAACTCAAAAATGTAGTCTTACCTTGTAAATTCTCCTCCTTTTCATTTATCGATTGAAGTGACCTCATCGACTCGTTTGATGGCTTGATATTCTCCTAAAACCAAATTTTTTCCAAAAAATTAATCAATTTCTCACATTTAGAACTTTTTTCTCCTTTATCTGCTGGGTGAACACCTCCATATTCTTGCGAACCGCTAGTGGATCCGCGAAATTTATTGAACACGTCGATATGGTGCGAGTTTGCTGAAAAAGGCAAATTTTTCTAGATTTTCTTATAAAAAACGTTGTTTTCCTACCTTATCCCTTTTCTGTCGCGCTCTTAACTTCTCCACCAACATCTGCTGATTCTTCTCCCACAACAATTGCCGACTATACGCCATTTTCGCCATCGATGCCCTTGTCTGCGGTAGATCCATTGCACTTCTCGGACACGTCAACCTATTCGAATCCGAATGCCCCACCTTCGAAGCAGATGATGATGATCCCCTCCTATATGTCGTAGTACTCGACAACCTCTCATAAACATTCAAAGGTGCTTCGGGCGACTCCTTCTCCACACTTATCTCCCTATCATATTCTGACACCGTTGTGCTTGACGTACTTTTCCTTCGTCGATTCGCCACCACTTGCCATCCGTCGTCCTCTTGTTCGGCGCTTACTGCTAGGGCTGCTACTGTCGCCGCTGCCGCTGTGATTCGGGCATACGTTTGCGCTGGCTGCGGAGATGAGTCGACTGTTGTCCTCACTGCTTCTGCTATCATTGATGAGCTGAAAAATTTTACTTTTTTTAAAAGTTCCATAATTTCAGATTCTTCATTGATTTTTTACAGGAAATTTGAAAAATTTCACCGTTTTTAAAGGTTTCCAATTTAATTTTCATTTTCTTTCAGATTATCAGCATAATTTTAATGCTGAAAAATCTGAAAATTAGAAAAAATCGTTGCAAAAATATGATTTTTGGACTTTTTTGAAAAATACGATTGAAATTCAATTATGTATATATATTTTTTTTTAATTATTCTCGGTTTAGGCCTAAAATGAAGAAAAAAATCCTAATTTTGATTATTTGTACCAAAAACCCATCTAACAAATTATTTATATTTTTTCAGGACTCAAAAGGCTTTAAAAATACTCAAAAATATTTTTTTCTGTAATTTTCACTACTAATTATTCTAAAAATCGATGATTTAGCTTATTTTAATGCTGAAAATTAAGAAATACACACCATTTTGAACAAATTGGTGCCAGAAACGTGAATTTTGCACAACTTTTCAAAATTTTCAAAAAATTCGTGATTTTCAGCTTTATTTTTAACAAAAACTAGAAAAATTCAGCTGTATCAAAAATATTTTTAAATTTTCATCTTTTTTCCAATTTTAATTTTTTCTTTAAGTTTTCTTAGTATTTTATGATTAAATTGGAAAAAAATATGAAAATTTTAAAATATTTTTGAAACAGTCGACTTTTTCTTCTTTTTGTAAAAATAAAACTAAAATTTACGAATTTTTTGAAACTTTGTTCAAAAATCATGTTTCTGGCATTGATTTGTTCAAAATTTTATGAATTTCTTAATTTTCAGCATTAAAATAAGCAAAATTATGCATTTTCAGAATAATTAGTGGTGAAAATTACAGAAAAATAATTTTTGAGTATTTTCTAAAGCCTTCTGAGTCCTGAAAAAATATAAATAATTTTTTAAATTGATTTTTTGGAGAAATAATCAAAATTTGGATTTTTTTTTCTTCATTTTAGGCCTAAACTGATAATAATTTTTAAAATATATATAGATAATTGAATTTCAAATAAATTCAAAATCATTTTCAAACTTTAAAGTTCACTAACATGGGAAGAAATGGCTTATCAGCAATATTAACAGGATTTGGTGATGACATCGATTTCCGCACTTCCCATGCAACAGATTGACGCCTATAAACCCCATATATTCAAAATTTTATATTTTTTCAGTAACAAATACTTTTCCGGCTCCTTATTGGCATACTCCTTCTCCACACCAATCGTCTCGATCAACGACTTAAAATCATTTGAAGCACTTTGAAGATGAAGAATCGCTTCCCGGCACCCAGCCACCGATTGTTCACTTCTACACATTTCATACATACAATCAATGGTGTTTTTCAGATTATCCACATAACACGTCCATTGTCGCGCTCTCTTTTTTCGATTTTTTCGTTTTTTCGACGACCTACTCACCACTGAGTCCGCCTTTTCTGTCGGCATTTCTGGAATCGATAATAATAATAACGAAGGAATCGATTTAAAATTAATGGAAATAAAAGAAGAAAAAAACTTTTTTTTTCTTGCAAAAATGGCAAGTGTGACTAAATGGCCTAGAAACCCAAACTTCGGCCATCGGTTAAAAGTTAGGCCATTAGTTTATCGATGTGCTTTTTTCTTATGGACCTATGCAGAAACTAAAATTGCTGCAAAAAATTGCAAACAAATGCAAAAAATTCAATGCAGAAACTTGCAAAAAATTGCAAGAAATTGCAATTTTTTGCAGCCGATTTACGGGAAAAATACGGTAATCGTTGCGAGACCATCAATGAAAACGGCTCTTGACCGTATTTTTGGACGCACACCTTTGAAATTTGTGAGGGTCTCGCAGCGAAGAGTAAGAACCTTTGATGGTCTCGCAACGATTACCGTATTTTTCCCGTAAATCGGCTGCAAAAAATTGCAATTTCTTGACATTTCTTGCAAGTTTCTGCATTGAATTTCTTGCTATTTTTTGCAATTTTTTGCAGCAATTTTAGTTTCTGCATAGGTCCATTAGTTTTTAGAACAATTTCGGGATTTTTTGCCTTATTTTTTTGATGATAAAGATTCTAGAATTTGCTCTTTTTTGAACTATCCTAATATCTATCCGAAACCCGCTTTTTTTACACAAGTGCCTCGCATTACTCCATATTATTTCTAAAAATTTCCAATTTATCAGCTTTTTTTTCTGAATTTCATTTAATAATTTAAAAATTGCAAAAATAAGAATATAGTGGTGTTCAACAAGCATCAAAATAAATAAAAAAAACAATTCAAAATGTGAGAAAATTTCCAGAAAATAAATTAGGGCTGAAATACTCATTATTGAATGCTGCGATGAAATAGACATCATTCTCATTGCAAATCAGTTCAAAAGTCCCTGAGAAGAGATTTATCTGTTAGCTCTTCTTCACAATCGTTGTTATCACAGTACTCTCGCAAAAATGTTCGTTCAGATGAAATACTCATTTCGAAATGACATTGAGCATTTCCTTCTTCGCTCAACCCCTCGAACAAATCTAACTAAAAATGGAAATCTTAAATTTGACACCATGCTCTTTTTTACCTGAAGCTTGCACAATTTGTAATAATCCGCATAATGATATATATTTTCTCCACCGTGGTAAATCAGATAGTCTTCACATTTTGCCATCAAAAAGTCGACGCCATATGTGTAGGCAAAATCTAGAAGAAATCGGTAATTCAAATCTAGAAAAACACGATTTTATTTATTCCTGCACTCTGAAAAACCTACATGTAATTTTTAGTCTAAACCGATAAAAATATTGGAGAAAAGTTAAAAAATCCTCAAATTTCACATCTTTGATCTCGATTTCAGTAGCATGTCCTGGCCTTGAAAACATTTCTCGAAAAACTGAAGAATAAGCCATTAGACCCTGAATATATTTTGTATAGAAATGGGGTCGAGGAAAAATTGATTTTTAAGAGCTTTGTTCCGAAATCTATCGTCGAATAGAACTAACCCATTTGTCGACGAAAAACCTCTTGTCTTCAACGCGAACAACAATCTCAGAATCAATATTCAGAGGATTCATAAAATCGCAAAACGGATATTGTAATCCGTCAATTGTTTTTATTGTTGTAACCTGTGCTACAATGTCTAGTTCGGGCTTTATCAGCTCTTCTCTGTTATTGCATTCAAGGCACTCTGCCATTGTCAAAAACTTTCCGAAATTTAATTTCGTGTAACCATTGTTGAAGCGACATTCGATTGTTTTTGAAATCATTTTACCGGCTCTGTTTGAAACGTTCAAATAAATTTCAGCATCGCATGTCCAGAACTTTGTTGAATGCTTCTCGTATTGGCATTCGACATCAATTGTTAAATAATCTTTTTCTCCAGCTTTGTTCAATGTGAGATGGGGGACTACTCTCCTGTAAAATTTTAAATTAACAATCACCTGATATTTGTTTGACACAAGATTTTTTTAACCAGAATTTTTAGGGAATTCTTACTCACCATGTTATGTTTGTTGTCTTCAATATAATGCTCTCGCCAAAAAGTCTCCATCCGCTCACATTTCTGGCAAAATCTAGTCCAAATACTGTCACTGACATTCTGGAAAACGATAAGAAATTAAAAAAAACGTTAGTTACAATACTTAGAAAATCGATGAAATAGTAAATACAAATAAAAAAATTTAAGTAAGTGATTTTCTGCATATAAATGCGAAAAATGATGAAAAAAAACGAAATGTATTGCGTTAGATGCATTTCGATTGTGAACACACTTCGCGTGTATACATTGTGCACAGCGTCCACAATACAACTGGTCGTTATCGGCTCACTACCGTGCAACGATGGGTCCCTCAACGCTAAATATTGTGCAACTGCGCCGTATTTTGACAAGGAAAACTGCTGAGGCCGTATGCATGAACGTGTTTGTCGCGACAAACGCTTTGTCGACGAACTATTTTCAGCGACAAACTGTTTGTCGGGATGCAGGGCTCGGACAAACGGTTTGTCGAAGATCGAGACAAACGAAATCTTTTGTCGGGGTGGAAGGTCGACAAACGAACCGACAAACGTTATTTTTTAAATCACTTATTTTTCTAATTTAGTTTTTATATTATTTTTTTTGTTTTTAATTCAGATTTCCAACTTCTTAAAGCAATCATGGACGACATTGATCGTTATATTTTCGAACATCACCAGAGGCTAAGCGTAGATAGAATTATTCGTGATCGCAGTGATCCTTTTGATACTGTCTCAGATTTCGAGTTCCGACGTCGATTTAGATTCACGAGAAGAGCATTTTTTCAACTTGTATCATTATTAGAGATTGATTTGGATCTGCAATGTAATAGATCTACACCTTTACTGCCACATCAAAAAGTAGGACTCAGCTTGGAATGCTGGGCTTCTAATACATTCCAAGCTACAATTGCAATTCTAAGTGGTTGCAACCAAAGTACGGTGTCAAGAACGTTGACACAAGTTGGAGAGGCTATTGTTAAAAGGTCTCATTACTTTGTGAAATGGCCAGAAGAAGAAGAAAGAATGAGAATCGGCAGATCGTAAGAGAAATTGCAAGCTAATAAGTTTTCTATGTTATTTTTTGAAGGTTCATGAATATTGGAGGCGTTCCCAATATCATTGGATGTGTCGATGGAACTCACATCAGAATTCCATCACCTCAACAGAATGAATACTTATATGTTAATAGGTATAAACTTTATTGAGGGATTACGAACTAATTTTCAAATTCAATTTCATTCACATCTTCTTCGCAATGGGCTAACTTTTGAGCGATACAAATTTTAATCGTAATAGCTACATTTTTAGTGTTTGATAGCTTTTAGGCCTTCTGTAAAAATTCCAACATTTCTGAACGCTCGTCTCGTTTCCTAAGTTCAGAGTATAATAATTCCTTCTTCAATGACAACAACTCGATTTCCAGCGTCAATTTTTCTTTCAACAGTTCTTCATTATATTGCTTTTTCTCGTTCAACTTGAGCTCTTCGACAAGCACTTTTTTTCGCAAAGTGGCAACGTCGGCCAATTCTAATCGTTGAGTTGATCTGGGTGGAGCTCTAAAAACCTTTATTAATATAGACATGCGCCGATAAAAAATACCTTTTTTTTGATGGTTTTTTTGGAGTTTCGCTTGTCTGCTCCACAGTAGGCTCCTCATCGAAACCGATCACATCGATTTCTTCTTCCTCCTGGAATAACATCGATGGGTCGTCTCCTGCAAACGCTCCACCACTTCTCCTTTCCGAATCTTCAAATTCTTCGTATTCCTGCCCATACTTTACGCCGGCTACAAAAATATAGTTAAAGATGATGTTTTTTATCCTGAGAAATTTCATAAAAAATTAGTAGTTATAAATACTATTGCTCTCAGTTTTAAAAAAGTAAACGTGTACATAAATAAAATCGTCTCACCTTCCAAGCCGCCACTGAATCCGTTAACTGACTCTGATGCATAGAAAAAGTCATACAACATTTTCCTCGAGATCGAAAGATCCGAAAATTTTGGTTTTTTGCCTCCCCCAGTGGCGTTTAAACTTCTTTTCTCTTCTGATAGTCTAGTCTTCACGTATGCAATGTCGCCATTAATTTTCTTCTTGATCTAATAATACAAATCCATATTTTTAAATAAAAAGTAACAGAATGTACCTGGTCCCCAGTCCGTTCATATCCAAGTTCGGTTAGGCTTTCAGCCCACTTTTTCCAGTATTCTTGCTTCTTACTTTGATGGTGCTTTTTTGAACCACTACTAAAAGAGGAATTATAATCATCCCATGATTCAATCAACCACTGAAAAAGTGAACATAGAACGTCCTGAGGGAGTTCAGACACTTTCGCTCGTTTCTCACTCATTTGAATCTATTCCGACTTGAAAATAAATCGTCTAAAATATATGATCTTAATAAACGGTAGAACGGACGGGGGTGTAAGTTACAATTAAATGATAAAATATTAATTAAACTGTACTCTTTTTAAAGAAAATAGAAAATAACAAAAAAAATTCTAAAATCCGTGAAATAAGAAAAAAAATCAAAAAAAATACGACACTGCTTAAAAATTCGAAGCGACAAAGCTCCACTTTCGTCGGACAAATGTTTGTCGCACAAAAAACCGACACACCGACAAACGTTTGTCGCGGCAAACGTTTGCCGGACAAACGTCGTTTGTCGACAAATGTTCATGCATACGGCCTCTGATCATCCACGAGAACTACACAGATTTATGGATTGAAAAGCGCGGGAATTCAAATTTGTGGTTTTATTTTCAAATTTTGGTTAAGTCCGGGCATGCTACAATAAAAGACAATAGTCGGGATCCGAACTCCCGGCCTATCAGTTAACACGCAAGAGTACAAACCACTGCGCCATCGAGCCACTTAGGGGAAGGCTGTGATATGCCGCTTATGTGTGTGTGCGCCTAAGATTTTTGGCGTTGAGTCCCAGGAAGTAGAGCAAACGCGCTCCACCGCACTATCGTGAATGATGATCAGTTTTCCTTGTCAAAATACGTCACACTATATTGTGCATAGGGTGTTTAGCGTTGTGGGACCGCGAACTGTGAATTAGCACATTGCCAAACGCTGGTTCGCTGCACGGTAGTGAGCCGATAACGAACAGTTGTATTATGGACGCTGTGCACAATGTGTATACACGAAGTGTATCTAAAAACAACATTTCGTTTTTTTTTCATCATTTTTCACCTTTATATTCAGAATATCACTTACATAAAAAATGTTTACTATTACATCAATGTTTATAGTATTGGAACTAGGTTTTTTTAAATTTCTTATAGTTTTCCAGAATGTCAGTGAAAGTATTTGAGCCAGAATTTGCCAGACATGTGGGCGGATGGAGGCTTTCTGACGAGAGCATTATATTGAAGTCAACAAACATAACATGGTGAGTAAGAATTCATTAAAAAATTCTGGCTGAAAAAAATCGTGTGTCAATGCGAAACAAAGATCAGGTGATTGTTAATTTAAAATTTTACAGGAGAGTAGTCCCTCGTCTCACATTGAACAAAGCTGGAGAAAAAGATTATTTAACAATTGATGTTGAATGCGATTTCGAGAAGCATTCAAAAAAGCTCTGGACATGTGATACTCAAATTATTTTGAACGTTTCAAACAGAACCGGCAAAAAAATTTCAAAAACAATCGAATGTCGCTTCAACAATGGTTACACGAAATTCAATTTCGGAAAGTTTTTGACAGTGGCAGAGTGCCTTGAATGCAATAACAGAGAAGAGCTGGTAAACCCCGAACTAGACATTGGAGCACTTGCTACAACAACAAAAATAATTGACGGTTTACAATATCCGTTTTGCGATTTTATGAGTCCTCTGAATATTGATTCTGAGATTGTTGTTCGCGTTGAAGACAAGAGGTTTTTCGTCGATAAATGGGTTAGTTCTATTCATCTATCGCTCCGAATATTAGAACGTACTTGACGGATCGCCCGATGCCGCAAATAAACTTTTAAAATAGGGCTTTACGAAGCTAATGAATGCGTCTAGGATGAAAATAGACTTCATTCTCATTTCAAATGTGTGCTTAAAATTTTCTAAAACCACCTAGAAGCCGAGAAAATGAGCTTCCAAACAATGGCCTAGAAATTTTCCACCGGCAAAAACTAGTCCGCCGGCATGAAAAATCCAAAAAAAATATAAAAGGACTAATATGTATAAACATTCTGCATAACTATTTATTAACGAAACACGAAAAAAGCTCATAGGAAAAAGTTCGGCCAGGTGGCCCTTTTCTAGGCCGTTGTTTTGAAGCTCATTTTCTCGGCTTCTAGGTGGTTTTAGAACATTTTAAAAACATAATTGGAATGAGAATGAAGTATATTTTCATTTAAGGTGCATTTATGATTACCGTAAATCCCTCCTTTAAAAAACCCCCGCGTTGATTTTGTTTTTGACAATTCTTGATGGAGTAGCCCTCAAAACGCAATGATCGAGATACGGACTATCGATTTCCGACTATGGATTTCTTACCAAAGTTCTTTAAAATTGATTTTTCCTCGACCCCATTTCTATACAAGGTATATTCAGGGTCTAATGGCTTATTCCTCAGTTTTTCGAGAAATGTTTTCAAGGCCAGGACATGCTACTGAAATCGAGATCAAAGATGAGAAATTCGATAATTTTTTAACTTTTCTCCAATATTTGTATCGGTTTAGACGAACAATTACAGGTGGGGATTTTTCAGAGTATAGGAATTTTTAAAAAAAAGTGTTTTTCTAGATCTGAACTACCAATTTCTTCTAGATTTTGCGTACACTTATGGCGTCGACTTTTTGATGGCAGAATGTGAAGACTTTCTGATTTACAACGGTGCTGACAATATATATCATTATGCGGATTATTACAAATTGTGCAAGCTTCAGGTAAAAAAGAGCATGGTGTCAAATTTAAGATTTCCATTTTTAGTTAGAATTGTTCGAGGAGTTGAGCGAAGAAGGAAATGCTCAATGTCATTTCGAAATGAGTATTTCATCTGTACGAACATTTTTGCGAGAGTACTGTGATAACAACGATTGTGAAGAAGAGCTAACAGATAAATCTCTTCTCTACGATGATGATTAGTTCATCTTAAGAACTGATTTGTAACGAGAAAGACGCCTATTTTAATCCCAGATGCATTCAATAATGAGTATTTCAGCCCTAAATTATTTTCTGAATCACATTTGAATTGTTTTATTTTTTATTTTTATGCTTGTTGATCACCTCTATATTCGTATGGACCTATTCAGTTTGAAAAAAATTCCGAGAAATTACAAATTTTCCATTATTTTCAAAAAAATTGAAATTTTCAAATTTCTAATTATTTTTGAAATTTTTATCATATTTTTTTTAGAATTTTTGTAATTTTTAAATTAAGTTCAGTTTTTAAAAATAAATTTTATGAAAATTCGTAAAAAATATGATAAAAAATACCGAGAAATTGCAAACATTTTAAATTTCTCGGAATTTCTCTGCCATTTCTGCTTTGAATTTCTCTGTATTTTTTTTCAACCTCATTAGGTCCATTACGAACCACTAAACACGATGATATGAAAAATTTATCTTGTTCTTCCCCAGAAACGGCGAAAATGTTACTAAATGGCCTAGAAACCCAAACTTCGGCCATCGATGAAAAGTTAGGCCATTAGTTTATCGATGTGCTTTTTTCTTAGTTTTTAGAACAATTTTGGGATTTTTGCCCTTATTTTTTTGATATTAAAGATTCTAGAATTTTCTCTTTTTTGAACTATCCTAATATCTATCCAAAACCCGACTTATTAATCGAACGTTTTACTTTAATCCCTATATTTTCGAATAATCTCCATTTTTTGACTTTTGTTCCTTTTTCAAATATTTGCTTATATTGATAGAAGCTCTTCGAAATATCCTTAATCATAATACATTTTTTTTAAAAATAAATCTCAAATTTTGAAATAAATATATTAAAACATGCTATTGTCTTTTTTTCTTTTAATTTTCAAGGTTACTTACTTTTTGATGATCACTATGAGAAATAAAAATACAATTTCGTAATAATTAAATTTGTTGGACACGTTTTTACTCAAATTTTTTTGTAAAAACTTATTTTTACAAAAAAAATCATTTTCATTTTTTGGGCAACAATTTTGAAAATTCTCTTTTTTTCTGGTATTTTAATTTTTGAGGCAGCATTTTTCAGAAAAAAACTTGTTTCACCTTTTAAAAAAACCTAAAAAACGTGTTTTTTCAATTTATTTCGAAAAAATAGCAAAATGACACTTTTTTTTTGAAAAAACGCCATTTTCCAAAACAAAAATCTGCAAAAGTTTTGACGACAAAATGCACCAAACACCTTATTTTGTATACCGTATGCCCTACGTTTTAAAAATTGTTTTTCTGTCCAAAATCACCCAAAAGATGTACAAATTCACAGAAAAACCGGATTTCCCAACATCGGACACCCGATTACGATCTATGCGACCAGTGAGAGACAAAAGGACAGTTTGTAAAAGGTATATTTTTGAACGCGATCTTCTATAAAAAAAATTTTTTAATAATATGTATTCCGCAATTGTAAATGTAAGTTTTTTGTTAAGAATCAATAAAGAGGACCATTTTTAGGAAGATAATCCAAAAATGCAAGTGCGGATACACCCAAAAAATGCGTTCACCATCATAATGACGGTTGGATTTATTTATTTGGGGTATTTGATATTTTTCGAGTCCGGAGATGGGATGCCGGAAATTGATGTGGATTTGAAGGATGTTGTGAGTTATGCAGTGCTGGCGGTAGAGATGGGCGGTCATGCGGTACAGAAGATTCATGAGGAAAATAGTGGGGGTTTCTTTATTTTTTTTGAAAAAAATGCTTAAACTAAAATTTTCAGAGTTAAACATCGCGGCGAAAGGATTGACTGATGAGGGAAAAGAGGAATTGTTGACGAGAGCGGATTTGATATCAAATCACTTAATTTTGGATATTTTGCAGAGATTTCCAAGACTTTCGGTAAGTGTTGTTTTTTGGAAATAGTGAATTTATTTAAAAATTGGTTAAAATTATCTGAAAAAGCTAAATCTTGAATTAAAATCAATATTTTGACCTATTTTTTAAAGGATTTATGCAAAAACTCCAAAAAATGAAAAAATCAATAAACAGTGCAAAAAATCGATAAAAAACGTTTTTCGGTATTTTTTACATGTTTTATATGACAATTAAATAGAAATTGCTAGAATTTCAGACTTGATTAAGCTACAATTTTTTTAGATTTGAATTTTTCCAAAAAAAAGGTCTTAATATTTCGAATTATCTGAAAACCCAATTTATAAGACTTAATTTCATAGAAATTAAGCCTTTTCTAGAATTTTATAATTTTTTAAAACTTTTAAAAACTTTTTTTACGAAAAAATCAAATTTTTAGGCTGAAAATTCGAATTTCTTTGAAAATCATAAAAAATTGCTGAAATTTATGACAAAAATTTAGAAATTATTTGATTTTTATTAGAATTGAGTCGTGAATTTTAAAGTACTGCAAAAAAATGCAGAAATTTTGGGAAATTTTTATAAAACGCTTAAATTATTGATTTTTTCCTCAAAATTCCAGCTGAAAATATGAAAATTAGAATTTTTTCAGAAAAAAATATAGATTTTATTAATTGACATACTATTTTCACGTTTTATTCAAAAATTGGTTAAAAAAGAAGTAATAGCCTGTCTTTAAGGGGTTTTTTTCAGTTTTAAGCGAAAAACACTCAATTTTTCAGATTGTCTCAGAGGAAAAATCAACAAAAATGTCGGAAAAAGAGGTGGAACCGTATCGATCAGACAATTATGCGATTTGGACAAGTGTCAAGGAAATTTTGGAGAAAATTCCGAGTCGAAGGATGCAGCTTTCAGATGTGAGAGTATTTGTGGACCCATTGGATGCGACCCAAGAATTCACGGAGGGATTGACGGAATATGTCACAGTTATGGCATGTATCACTTCCGGGGATGATCCGATTTTTGGCGCTATATACCGCCCGTTTTTCAATGAGACAAGTAGGGTTTTTTGAATTTTTTATGCGCCTTTAAAAATGCTCCCAAAAATTGCAGTCTTCGGTCTAAATGGATTCGGTGTCATCACATCGTCGGGCAAGAAAATCGAACCGGTTGAAATTTCGAAAACGATAAAGAAGGTTGTTGTTTCGAGATCGCATGCTGGAAAGGTTAAAGACGTGGTGAAAGAGGTTTTGGGAGAGAAGACGGAAATTGAGGCGGCTGGGGGGAGTGGATACAAAACTCTGAGATTGGTTAATGGAACGGCTGGTGAGCGGGTTTTAGAAATAAGAGATAAATATAGTGCAAAATAGGTACCCACCAGAATAAGAGCGAGATATCATGGCTGAAGCCGTATTTTTTCTGATGAAGGATTGATATTTTGGAAAAAATTAAAGAATTCAAAAGCTTTTCACATTTTAACACTTTTTGGATGCCAAATCTGCGCACCTTGATGTTGATTCTGCGCGACCTAAATAGGTACCCATATCAAGCGTTTTTTCAGGAAACAAAAAATTCTGAAAATACACCACAAAAATCTGAAAGAAATGACTTTTACTGGTTTTTGACATAAGATTTTGAATTTTTAGCAAAATTTCAATTTTTCACGTAATTTTTTAATTTCAACACATATTTTTTGTTGGAAAATCTGAAAATTTTAGTTTTTTTCAAAAATAACCCTATTTTTTAATTTTTTAAATGATTTTTTTTGAAATAGAATATTTTCAGCTTTCAACACGTGCTGAAAATTCGAAAACCGTGCTCGAAGTTTCAGATTTTTCACTTTTTCTGGAAATTTTTGAGAAATTGTGGAATTTCAGATGTTTTGAGTTAAAATTTAGAGATTTTTTGAAAATTCAGAGAAAAAATAGCTGAAAATGTGTTTTTGGCGGGGTTTTAAATGATATTTTGAATTTTTAAACAAAATTTCAATTTTTTTCAAGAATTGTTAATTAAAAAGGTATTTTTGTAACAAAATTTGAAAATTTCAGCGTTTTTTCTGGAAATGAGCAAAAAGCAAAAAAATGCTCGAAATTTTAGATTTTTTGAGGCTAAATTTAAAATTTTAGATCATTTTTAAATTTTTTTCAGAAATTTAAAAAAAAAAGGAATTTTTAGAAATTACTTAATAATTTCAAAGACAAAAGGCTGAAAATGCATTATAAAAATTTAGATAGGACTATATTGCGGAAAGAAATTGGGTTTTGTTTGAAACTTTAGGAAAAATATGACTTTTTTCAAAAAAATCCAAAATAAACGTGAAAATTTCGAAAATTTTGACAAATTTATCATTTTTAGAAATCTATCTCCACACAACGGCCATCAAAAAATGGGACACTTGTGCCGGTGACGCGATTCTTCGAACGATGGGCGGCGCAATGTTGGATTTGGGCGGAAATCCGCTGAAATATTCGGAAAATGAGCCGATTTTGAATAAAAAAGGACTTTTGGCAACCGTTAGGACACCTTATAGTTATTTTAAGAAATTTTCGAAGGTTAAGCTTTTGTAAGATAAAATTCGGGTGATTTTTTATGTATTTTTGTACATTTTGCAATTTTTTTAATATAAAATCAATTTTTTTAAAATTTTATTGATTTTTTAAAAGAATTAAAATAAAACTGTAATTTCAGCGAATTATTTTTCTTTTAGTTTATATTTTAGAAGAAGAAAAATAGAATTTCAGATGCCGCCGGCAACATCAATAACCATTGTACCATTCACATCGTAAATTTTCAGTTTTTTCAGAAAATTATCGATTTTTTCAACTTTTAGGTTTGAATGGAACCGGGTTCGGGCGATTTTTATGAAAAGGACCGAGGAGGATTTGAAGGAATGTGTTTCGATGTTGACAATGTGGGCTAGTAGGTAATTAAAGGGTTTTTGGGGTGAATTTCTGGAAACTTTGAATAAATTATTGATTTTCGAGATTTTCGGTATTTTTAGTATTTTAAACGGTTTATATTTTTATTAAAAGGTTTTAAGCAAAAATTCTAAGATTTGAGAAAAAATTTAAATAGAAGAATTGTGAAAATCTGAAAATTTCAGTATTTTTTCTGAATTTTCAATTTTTTAAATTTAAAAATCAAGAAATTCCAAAAATTAAGAAATTTTCAGCTTTTTTCGTTGTTTGAGATAATTTCAGAGAAAATGAAAGCTGGAAATATAGTGTAAAATTCAGAAAAATGGAAATTTTAAGGTTTTTATAGAAAAAATGTAGAAAAAATATAAAAAATCTTAAAATTCAGAAAATATCAAAAATTTTCGGGTTTTTTCGTTTTTTAAAACATAAAATAAAAAGTTTCAAGGAAACTAATTGTGAAAAACTGAAAATTTCTGTATTTTTTCTGAATTTTCAATTTTTTAAGTTCTAAAATCAAGAAATTAAAAAAATTAGAGTTTTTTTCAGAATTTTAAATAATTTTAGAGAAAATAAAAGCTGGAAATATAGTATAAAATTCAGAAAATGGGATTTTAAAGGTTTTTCCCGAAAAAATATTTTAAAAAGTGAAAATTCAAAATTTTACTTAATTTTTTCGGTTTTTTAAAATTTTAAATCGAATGATTTTGAAAATTTTAGCATTTTTCGTTTCCAAAAAAATAAATTAGAACTGAAAATTTGGAATTTCAAGAAATTTCAGAGAAAATAAAAGATAATTGGATTTTCGGAAACAAAAAGGAAATTAAAAATTTCGAAAAATTCTTGACAAGTTTTCTGAAAACTGAAAAAAGCATGGAAATTTGAAATAAGTTAGGATTTTATCACAAAAAAAGTTTAATTTAGAAATTTCGGAAAATTTTCCAATTTCAATTTTGTCTTCCAGAATGGGCGACACAACTCCAGTGGCAATTTTCTGCAGTTTGATCCTTATTGAGTCCGTACTTGCGGAGCTTCGTTTCGATCAAATGCCGCAATCGCATCAGTGGTCAGCATTGAATGATATCAAATCGAAACATGGACATGGGATTACGAGGTGAATATTGGGTTTATTGATTAATACATAATAAATAGTAAAAAGGGGTAAATGCGCTATATGGGAATTGTTCCAATGGAGCGCATTTGAGGAAAGTATTAGCAAAATTGTACACATATGGTCGCAATCAAAATTAATGAACAACTCGCGCCAACAAACATAATTATAGCAACAAGTAGGGCGAATTGGGTGTAATGGGTGGCTGGTGGAGCGGCGGAGGATGGTTCTAGGCCAGCGTTGATCAATGCTTGGTCGCCATTACAAAATGAAGTGTCGCAGACGCATCTACTCATCCATTTACTACCGAAAGCGGATTGTTGACAAGACATCTCTTCCATATCATCTCCGCAGGTTTTGTGGATTGTTCGGCGGTCTGAAAGGAGCGGGAAATAGGGTGGAATGTATCGAAAATCCTAACGAACCATTATCCTTATTAGAAGTCTCCATTTTAATGCATACCGTTCCTTCGCATTCACCATCGTTACAAGTTCCTTGGTCCGAGTGGCAGTCGTAGCAGGTTATTGATGAGGTTCCTATAAAATATAGGATCACATCCTAGATACGCAACGCGGACCGCTACGCATTGAAATATGGTCTACATTTTTCACTCTCTACGTCTCCTCTGTCACCATGGTTTTTATAAATTTTTTTTTCATAAGATAAAACATGAAAAAACGTGAAATTTAGTTGTTGAAAAATGGGAAACTATTCAAAAATATAAAATTCAAAATCTGAAATTTTTTTGAAAACATTTTGGAATTTAAAAAAATTCAGAACTTTTCTGTAAAAAGCCCGTTTATTCACCGTGTTTGTTTGAAATAAATTTTTATAAATGTTTAGGAAAAGCTGGAATTTCCAGAAATTGGCTGAAATTTTAAATTATTGTAGAAATGTTTAATTTTACGAATTTTCTGTTCAAAACCCGGTAAAAAGGTACATTTTCAAATTTTTTGATGTATAAGCGGTAAAAATATAATTTTCCCCAATTTTTGATGTGTTTTCAGCAATTTTTCTTTCTAAAATTTGTCACAGAACTGACTCGACACGAAAATAATCAATTTTTCCATAATTTCTTACGGTAGCTTAACTATCTGCAATATTACGTCATGGTGTTTGCACCAGAAACTACAGTAATCCTTTAAAATCCAAAAATCACCTTGAAAAAACAAAAATATCGGTAAAAATATCAGAAATATTAGATGAGAAGTCATCACATTGCCATAACCTGCAAGAAAAATCGAATTCTTCAAGTTTTTTGGACTTTTTAGGGGAAAAGAAGATTCTGAAGTACCTTTTCGAGGGGGGAAGGAAAAAGATAAAAATAATAATAAAATCGGGATGGCGAAGAAAAAGAGGAAAAGCACCTCGATTTGCCTAATGCAATCGAGTCAAGAAGTTGTGTTCAACACTTTGAAATTGGGAATAAAAAGAAGGACCACCTTTTCGAGAAGATTTCCAAACAATTTTACGCATTTAAATGAGGTTGGCGGGGTTTTTGGAAAATGTTGGGTGGTGGGGACGCAGAAGGTACGAAATGGGAAGAATGGTCGTAAAATGGGGGATTTTTTTGGGGAGGGTGTTTAAAATTCGAAAATTGGGAAGCAATTTGGAATTTGGGAATTTTTTTTAATAGAAATATGAGAATATATAAATTTCAAAAATAAGTAACAAAAAATACATATTTTTCTGGATTCTGCTGAAATTTCTAGATTATTGATTGATTTTTAGAAATTTCAGAAAAGGTGTTTTTTAGAATTTTCAGTTTTTTCTCTTCTAATGCACATTCTCACGCGTTTTTGGAAATTAGACATTTTCAAAAAAACGTGAAAAATAATATTTTTAGACAAAAAAAATGCAAGTTTCAGATTATTTTTTAAAATTTACATTATTTTCGATGTTGAGAAAATCGGTGAAGGGAATGTAAACCGCAAAAACGGTGGATTTTTGCGTCACATATCGAAAATTGTGCATTTTTGTGTCGAAATATTGAAATTTGTGCATTTTTGCGTAAAATTATCGAAAATTGTGCATTTTTGCGTGAAATTTGATGTGAAAATCGAAAATGCGCATCTTAATTTCCATTGTTTTCAAAAAAAATGCGGAAAAACGAAAATTTCAGATTTTTTTTCGAAATTAAATAATATTATAACAATTTTATAAAGAAAATGTGAAATTTTGAAAATTTGGATTTATCTGTAATTTTTTTTGGAAATATGGAAATTTCTAAAATTTTAAAATACCATGAAAATTGCATTTTTTCCAAAAATATTATTTTTTCAGGATTTTTTTCGAAATTTTTTATTTGAATTCAGTTTTTTTGAAATTTTTAAAATTCAAGACGGAATTTTGAAAAATGAGCTCAAAATGAATATATAGGTTCGAGCAAGAGGTTCTCTGAAGGGAA
Source organism: Caenorhabditis virilis (assembly GCA_964036255.1). Lineage (NCBI taxonomy): Eukaryota > Metazoa > Nematoda > Chromadorea > Rhabditida > Rhabditidae > Caenorhabditis > Caenorhabditis virilis. The sequence continues at coordinate 17,782,622 of OZ038415.1, read as the reverse complement.
CCGATATGTTATCATCACATTAAATCTGATTTTTAATGTGATTGTCATCATGAGTGAGGGGAAAAATGGGAAAAAAGTCATGTTCATCAGTTGGACACATTTTTTTTTCAAAAAAATGAGGGGGGGGGGAGGGATATTTGAAGTTAAAAATAATGGGGGGAAACAAATCTAATTGGGTGGAATTGAAAGAACAAGTTATGAGAAGAAGCCAAAGACAACAAGTTTAATGAGGCGGATCGTTAACCAAGATGAACTGGAATATAATTTTTGTTATTTATTAGTAGTATAGTTAGGAAATTTAAAAAAATGGGAATTTTTATAGAAGGGTGAGAAAAATTGGAAAATATGGAGATTTTTAAGGAATTTAGAAATTTTAAAATTAGGATTCCCAAAATTTGACCTAATTTTGCTCAGTTTTTAAGAATCAGAGGTTTTCTAGACAAAAAGATATCTAGAAACGGTTTATCAGCGGGTTGTGCATTAGTTTTTCTTTATTTTTGCATTTTGTAAAGGTTTTTTTGCACAATTTTCGTTTTTTAGATCAAATTTGGAACAGAAATTCACGTTTTACGATTTTTGCATCATGTTTGACGCAAAAATGCACATTTTTCGATTTTCGCACAATAGTTGACGCAAAAATGCACAATTTTCATTTTTTAGATGAATTTTCACGCAAAAGTTCACACTTTTTCGATTTTTTTATCATATTTAACGCAAAATTTAGTTTTTTTTTCGATTTTTGCATCATATTTGACGTAAAAATTCACAATTTTCGTTTTATAGATCAATTTTCACGCAAAAGTTCACACTTTTTCGATTTTTTTATCATATTTAACGCAAAATTTAGTTTTTTTCGATTTTTGCATCATATTTGACGTAAAAATTCACAATTTTCGTTTTATAGATCAAATTTGACGCAAAAATTCACTTTTTTAGATTTCCGCACAATAGTTGACTCAAAAAATGCACACTTTTCGTTTTTTAGATCAATTTTCACGCAAAAGTTCACATTTTTTCGATTTTTGCATCATATTTGACGCAAAAATTCACAATTTTGTGATTTCCACTTCATATTTCACAAAAAAATTCACAATTTTTGATATTTCACGCAAAGTTTATAATTTTTTCAATAAAATTAGCTTTCATCAATTTTTTCAATAGACTAAATCGAATTTGACGTAAAAATGCACCTTTTTTTGAAATTTACATTGAAATTTACGCAAACATGCACATTTGTATCAAATATTATATAAATACTTGAATCCTACTGCATTTATTTTGAAAATTCCTTTAAAATTGAGTTTTTTTGAGTTTTTCATGTTATCTATAGAAAACCGCAATTTTTGATGGTTTCTGGAATTTTTATTAATTTTCAGAAGCTTTAAACTAAAAATGAACGAGAAAGGATAAACCCACTAGAAAGTAAGTAGTCCAATGAACCACAAGGAGAAAAAAATAAATAAAAGGAGAATGGGAGAAAATAAAGGATCCGAAAATGGAAAAGATGATTGTTTTTTCGTGCATCCTTTCAATTTTTTTGAAAAAAAACACACACACACGGAGAAGAGGTCCAAGTGGGATTTTGTGTCAATTAGCAAAAAGACACAAAGGATTTTACTACTTCGTTGGAAAGAATAGAGCACCGTGGGAATATTTTCCGGGAGATGAAGGCACAGCTGATGGGTGACATAATGGGAGGGATGTTTTTAAAGGCAGGGGGACAACAACCTAATAAACGGAAGGAATTTGCATTTTGAAAAAGTTGCGGGAAAGTCATTTGCACTTTATATATGAATGATGATTTGATTTTGGAAACGTTTTGGGAAAAAGGGGGAGGGGTACATAATGTTCCGCGGTGGTTTGAAGAGGGGAGCACTTTTAAGGACCTCTGGATATTTTTGGTTCAAAAAATGAGAGGGGAAAGTACTTTTATATTGAGAAAATTGGTGAAAGGGATCTAAACGGCAAAAACTGTGGATTTTTGCGTGAAATGTCGAAAACTGTGCATTTTTGCGGGAATTGTGATGTGAAAATCGAAAAATGTGCATTTTTGCGTCAAAATATTGGAATTAGTGCATTTTTACGACAATTTCTATGTTTATGCCAAAAACTGTGCATTTTTAAATCGAAATATTGAAATATGTGCATTTTTACGTCGATTTGGATGTAATTAACAAAAAAACATGCATTTTTGCGTCAAATTCGGTGTAAAAAATGAAAACTGTGGATTTTTGCGTCAAATTATTAAATTTTGTACATTTTTTCGTCAAATATGACGTGAAGATCGAAAATTGTGAGTTTTCCGTAAACATATCGAAAATTGTGCATTTTTACGTCAAGCTGAATGTAATTAACAAAAAATGTGCATGTTTGCGTCAAATTCGGTGTAAAAAATTAAAACTGTGCATTTTTTCGTCAGTTATAATTTTCGGAAAATTTGTTATCCTGAAAATTTAGAATACCTATTTAAAAAAAACTAATAATTTGGTGGAAAATCGGATTTTCGAACTTTTTTTTTGAATTTCGCAGAATTTTTAAAACCATTGCTGAAAATCTGAAAATAATAGAAAAATGATGAAATTTGGAAATCGCTGAAAATCCTCGTACTTATTTTCAGAAAAATCGATTTTTTATTTCAGATTCATCAACTATGTCAACGAAATGGGACAAAAGCAGGACAGGCTGTTGAACATGTTCACATCGGTTCAGGAGGTATTTGGAATATGTTGAAATTTGAAAACCAGATGCTCCTCCCCTTTTTTCAGTACGGAATCCCGAAATACATCGTTGATGTTCGTCACGCAATCACCCATAAAAACATGCCGGATTTGGACACCCTTCGAAATGTCAGCGACTTTTGTATCCATTGGTTATGGAGGGAGTTTTGGCAGAAGGATGCGCCTTTAAATCGGTTGGGAAATTCGAGGAATGGCGATGATGGCGGGGAAGAAGAGGTGTCGATTGAGATGATGCGGGAAAAGGAGGCGAGGGCGTGTTTGAGGAGGTTTACGGATTGGAGGAATCGGGTAAGGGGTCTTAAAACTTTGAATAACACAAAGAAAATGCATTTTTGCGTCAAATTCTGTGTCAATTTCAAAAAATTTGAATTTTTCCGTCGAATTCAATACAATTGACGTAAACTGTGTATTTCTGCGTCCAATATAATGAGAATATCATGGATTTTCGAAAAAATGCGGATTTTTACGTCGAATTGAAAATAATTGACATAAACTGTGCATTTTTGCATCAAATACGATGTGAATATCGTAAAATGTGCATTTTTACGTCAAATTCGGTGTAAATTTGAAAAAAGGTGAAATTTTCCGTCGAATTTAATGCAATTGACATAAACTGTGCATTTTTGCGTCAAATATAATGAGAATATCGTAAAATTTGAATTTTTTCGTCAAATTCAATGTCACTTCCAAAAAATGTGAGATTTTGCGTCAAATTCGGTGTAATTTCGAAAATATGCGCATTTCTACGTTGAATTAAATATAATTGGCATAAACTGCGCATTTTTGCGTCAAATATGATGTGAATATGATAAGATGTGTCATTTTTACGTCAAATTAATTTGAGCTTTTGGAATATTTAGAATATATGACACCTTGTCTTTAAATCTTAATTTTTTTCAGAGACGCCTCCACACAGACTACACAATTGACAAAACGCCGGAACTGATGACAGTCTACCAGAATATTTTGGTCGATCCGGAGTAGGTTTTTTCGTTGAAATTTACAGATTTCTTCTCATTTTCAGAGGTTTTCTTCGGACTTTAATCGCCGATGGGGTTATAGTGATGTCACCGAATCAATTAAGGTCACATAATATGGTTACAAGTGGGAGTGGTAAGAGATTTTGGCTTTTTTGTGAATTTTCGAGGAACGGCACGCATTTACTCTTGCAAAAATGATTTTTAACTACAATTTTATTGAAAAATGGAATAAAATCCATATTTTTAGATTTTCCAAAATATGTGGCACACCTTCTTTAAAACTTGAAATCTTCCAGAAGACTTCACAATCGACACAAATGTTCAAGAATTCTGGGAGCCAATTTTCGACATGATCTTTGAGCTAAAACTCGGAGCCGAGCTTGTCCTCGCGTTCCTGTGGCGTTTGCGGGAAAAAGACCTACAATTAACAACGCAACACCAAATTCTTGCGTATTGCCGAACGATTATCGCAAATTTCGCGCAAACCGAGTGCATTTTGGAGCGAGATTGGACGCGAATTTTGGATTGTTTGCTGTCGGTGGCGGCGCTTTTTCAGCCGAGTTTAATTGAGTTGTGAGTTGTGTTGCGTTTTATGTTTTGTTGGAATTAAGTACATAAACTTTTGGGGGGTATGTTAATGTGGTTTGTTATTTGCAAACATCGGGAGTATGTGATCAGTTGGGAACCAATTATTTTGTGATTCATGGGGAATTGTGTACTTTTGCGTAAGATTCGTTGTTATTTAACAAAAAATGTTCAGTTTTACGGTCATTGTTCGGAAAGTGTGCAATTTTGCGTCAAATTCGATGTAATTTTCAAGAAATGTGCAATTTTGCGTCAGATTTGATGCAATTTTCAAGAAATGTGCATTTTTGCGTCAAATTCGTCGTAATTTCCAAAATATGCGGGTTTTTGCGTCAAACTTGATGTAATTTTCAAGAAATGCTCAATTTTGCCCCAAATTCTCGTAATTTTCGAGAATTGTGCATTTTTCCGTCAAATTTTATGTAATTTTCAAGAAATGTGCATTTTACCTGAGTTTCAATGCAAGCATTCACAAAACGTGCAAATTTTCGTAAAGTTCAATGCTATTTTGTAGAAAATGTGCAATTTTGCGTCAAATTCGATGTAATTTTCAAGAAATTTGAATTTTTGCGTCAAATTCTGTGTATTTATCAAAAATTTCGCATTTTTGCGTCAACATCAATTTTACATGTGCTTCAAAAAATTCCTAAAATAATTTTCACGTGTCCACGTGAAATTGGAAATTTTCCAGAGTTCTCTCAAAAATCCGATCAATAAGCAGAAAGCGACGAAATCAAGTGCGCCGGATTTTGAACATTCAAACAGTCGCCAATTCCCAAATGGCCACCAAACCGAAACTCGACGATGCTGATGAAGCGGGCGCACAGGTGCACACGGTGGAAGACCTCCAGAAGCTGCTGAAACGGGATAGGAATGTGGCGGAGAAGGAGAAATTGAATGGGATTGATGACGGAATTGAGGATGGGCTAGATGGACAGGATAATGGGAAGAGGATTCAGAGGACTGATGATAGTGATGGATGGTTGAATGTTCCATTTGGGTAGGTTTAATTCTGAGGTACTGCGAAATTGCGTAGTATTGTAAAAACTTCTAATAGTTCATGATCTTTATGCACACGCAATGCATACCGCAACGCGCGTAATAGTGTAGTATTGTACTGAGGGTTTGAAAACTGATGCGCACATCTGAAACCTCAATATTGAAGATAATACGATACTTCGATAGAGCAGAAACCTTAACTTTATTTTTGGAATGAAAAATACGATGCTACGCGAGTACGCCCGTCTGAAAGCTCATTTTTGAAAATGAGCACGCTCCTACGCGAATACGTATACCTTAAAATTCATTTTTGAAAGAAAATACGATGCTACGCGAGTACGGCTATCTGAAAGCTCCATTTTGAAAACAAGACGATGCTACGCGAGTTCGCCCGTCTAAAACCCCATTTTTTGAAAATAAATACGATGCTACACGAGTACGCGTATCTTAACGTTCATGCGATGCAACCGCGTAACAAAAAAGCCAAAATCTCAAACTTTTCCAGTTTGGCACCCCGCCAACAAGTCGACAACTTCACCCTAGTCTTTGATGAACATTATGTCCGTAGTTTGGACGCGACCCCAACCAGCGTCGACACATTGCCCACCATTTCTCGAAAAAGGAAATGTATTGATTGATCTCATATCTACTCTTATTTTTTGTTGTTTGTTGAATATGTGCCTTTTCCTTGTTATTATTATCTGTTATTTAGGATCGTTTGAATTCTGAAATTTATGAAAATGTTATTTTCTTGTAAAGTGGCGCGTTTCTGTGTCTATGTGTGTGTGCGCAAGAATAGGATACAAACATAGAAAATGTACAAGCGAAAAAGAAATGTTTGAAGAAAATTATGAAGGGGAGGAGGAAAAGGAGCTCTCTTCTGGTTGGGTTTTCGGGCGAGCAAACAATTGACATGGAACGATTTTAACCGTACTTGAATTTATGTTTCTTCTCGAAACATTTTCTTTGCTCTTTTGAAATGATTGTGCACACTCACTTTATTTGGCAGTTTAGGGATGTCTGGGTGGGGGGAGTTTTCTTTTTTTTCTCTTAATTTTTTTCTCGAGCTTTTTTGTAGTTTTCTTGGATAATTTTTCATCTTTCGCCTTAAAGATATGATACCACTAATTTTTTTATTACGTTTTTCTTTTAGTTGAAAAATTGAGTCATGGGGGTCTTTTTTTTATTATTTGTTCAGGTTTTTAGTTCGTGGAAAATTAAGTTTTTTTGCAAAAAAAGTGTACTTTTAAAATGTTGACAGTATTTTGCAAAATTTGTTAATTTTTAAGTTTTGTATATAATTTTAAAGCGGAAAAGCTGAAATTTCAGAATTTTGGCTTCATTTTGATGTACAAAACTTTCAAATTTGTAAATTTTAAAGGAAGTTGGGAGGTTTTTGAAAAATTGTCAAACTTTTTTCGACTTAACATTTTCTTTTAGAATTTCTCAATTTTAATGAAAATTACATCATTTTGAAGCTGAAATACTGAAAATTTAGAATTTCTCCTTCGTTTTGATGTAAAGTTCATCAATTTTCGGAAATTTCCAAAAAAAGTTACGGGTAGTTGAAAATGCACCCTATTTTTGAATGGTTATAACTTTTAAAAAAATATATCAATTAAATGAAATTTATAACATTTTAAAGTTGAAAATTTGAAAATTCAGGTTATCAGCTTTATTTTGGTGTAAAAAACATTATCAATTTTTAAAAATCGAAATTCTTAAAATTAAAAAAAAATTGTTTTTGGTGCTTTATTTTGGTTGTTTACAGCTTTTTGTAAAATTTCTCAATTTCGAAGATGTTTATATCATTCTGAAGCTATATGTTTGAAAAATGTGAATTCTATATTAACTTTACCGTAAAAGCATTCAAATTTCGTTAGATTCAAATAAAAGTTGGAAATTTTCGAAACTATCCAAAATTTGCCGCATTTTTGAAATGTTCATAACTTACTGTTTAATAGGTCGTTTTTGGTGTATTTTGTATTAATATGAAGCTGAAATTCTGAAAATTCGGAATCTGATCTTTCTATTGGTATAGAAACATCAGAATTCGTGAATTTCGCAGAAAAGCTACGGGTTTTTGAAAGTAGTCATTTTTTTCGAATTTTGAATATTTACAACTTTTTTATAATTGGTCAAAATCTATGGTTTTTATACTATTTTGAAGCTCAAATTCTTAAAATTCAGAATTTTGGCTTCATTTTGGTATAAAAACATTTCGAATCGATAAATTATCGAGGAATAGGGCCTTATAGGCCTTCAAAATCCATTTTAAGGAAATTTTCTCTTTAAAGGTATGCCCCCACTTTATTTTTTTTGTATATTTTTCACAATGTAAACTGTCTAAAACTGGTTTCGCATCAACTTTTGAAGAAAACATGAAACATCGAGTTCTGTTGATTTAAAAGATCTTCTAAACCCAAATTTTTTTATATTTTTCAAATTTCTAGCCAATTTCCTCATTTTCTAGCCTCCAAATCAGCCTCCAAATTTTCCCGAATTTTCCACAATTCTAAGACCACCCCGAAACCATTCTATACTTCAACGACATTTTACCACTAATTATTCAAAAGGGGCTCTTTTGACCCCCCCCCCCCCCCCCCTCCATTTAGCCCGGAATATCAAAAGTTCAAATTCTCGAGACAAAAGAATTTTAAATCAACAAGTTGTTTCTATTCTACCTCTCACCTGATCCATTCTTCGTTTTCCCACTTTATGAAAATTAGCAGAAATTGCACTTTTGTCTCGTCTTAACACCCCCAAGCCCAGTGTCGTTTTTGTTTCTGGTCTCAAGAACAAGAGACAGGTAAACATACGAGCCAAAAGTGCTCGACAATAGCCTTAGGCATTCCGCGAGACTAGTTTGTTTCTTTGACGAATTGTTCGAAAAATTAGGAAAAATCAAAAAAGCAAAAAATTTTGACCCAGGCAGGGGTCGAACCTGCAATCTTCTGATTAGAAGTCAGACGCCTTATCCATTAGGCCACAAGGCCACGAGTGAGAGAGGGTGGAATTGTGGTGATATGTGTGCGCCTTTCGAATTTTTTTGGAAATTGTGATTTTTTTTGTGAAAATAGTGCATTACTTTCAGATCTTTCGTTGAAAAAGGAATGCCAACATAAAAAAGAGAATTTAAACTTTAAAAATGATCGCTCCAGAGTATAATATAACTCACCCTTCAATCTACCGAACATCAACAGCAAATCCTATTGTTTTGGTGGGTTTTAAAGAAAAAATCATTAAAAATTATATTTTTATAAAAATCAATAATGTTTATAGCTCGGCCTATTCACCGAATCAATACCACACTGGGTGCGCAGGTATGCTAAACTTCGGCCCGATTATTCGTTTCCTTCGTCATTGATCTCCGATTTTCAGAGTTTGTTTTTGAAAATGTCTGAAATTGCCTTTAACAAACTTTTACAGATATTCAACTTTCAAATAGGGAAATTAATACTGTTCTCGGGTTGTCCTTTCTTTTTACATTACTTCGGTATTATCTCCAGATTCGTTTAGCGGTGAGTAAACAAATATATTTATTTTTTGAATGTACCGTAACTTTGAGGGCTCATAACTTGTCCAAAACAGAATGAAATTTGTTGAAATTTATTCTTTATATTGAAAATAAGCCGTCTATTTAAAATGCAAAATTTCATTTCCATTCAATGCGCTTGAGCCAAGTTACGACCCATGAAAGTTAATGCTAAAATCTTCTAAATTGTATAATTTGGAGCTTCATAACTTTCCGAAAATAAACCTAATTTCCATAAAATTTCACAACATGATTAAAAATATGCCAATTATCATAATAACATAATTAAGGCTTTTAATTCTACATTAGAGCAAAGTTATGAGCCTCCAAATTTGCAAAAAAATCGTTTTCGACCCATAGGTACACCAATTTTTAAATGCCCACAACTTTTTGCTAAATTTAAAAATATATATGTTTTTTGTACTATTTCGAAGCTGAAAACCTGAAAATTCAGGGTTTTTGCTTCACTTTTGTGTAAAAACTTTGAAAATTCGTCAATTTTCAAAAAAGTTATGAATTTTTGAAATACATTTAAAAAAATGTACCCTATTTTTAAATGTTCACAACTTTTTCTAAAATTTAAGTATTAGGTTAGTTTTTATATCATTTTAAAGCTGATATTCTGAAAATTCAGGTTTTTAGCTTTATTTTGGTGTAAAAACTTTGAAAATTCGTAGATTTTTAAAAAGTTATGAATTGTTGAAAATACTCACAATTTTATTAAGTATCCACAATTTTTCGTAAAACATAAAACTTCCGATAACTTTTATATCAAATTTTCAGTCATGGACAGAAACACACTACGTCTACCCTCGATTCGCGCACAAAGTCCCAGAATCCTTCTGGAAATTAACCTATTACGGCCTCGTCTGGATGCTTGCCTTCTATTTCCACATGGCCGTTGAAACTCACGATATTTTCAATGATCCTCTCTCAATGTGGGATGAATGGGAATCTGGAAAAAAGCCTGAAATGAACCGAATGGTTCAATTGATATATGCGGTTCAATCCGCATTTTATATCCATTCAATTTATGCGACTTTGTTTATGGATTTATGGAGAAAAGACTCTTGGCTCATGTTTGTACACCATTTTATCGCTATGGGTCTATTATTCCTTTCTTATGTTGATAAGTGAGTTTTTTTAAAGTTTTATATTCCAACACTATTTTTATATTTCTGAATATTTGAAAAAGTGGTACACTGTCTTTAAGTTTCTTTCAAATTTGGACCTATTTTTGAACTGTCATAACTTTCTGCAATATTTCTCAATTTTCGTGATTTTTACATCAAATTGAAGAGAAAATTCGGTATCTTCAGAATTTTACCTTTATTTTGGTATAAAGTTCTTCAAAATGCTTCAATTTTCAAAAAAGTTATGAGGGTTTTTCAAAATTATCCAAATTTTCCTCTGTGTTTGAGACTACATATATTTTTGTAGAATTGGCCGTTTCCCGTGATTTTTATATCAATTTAAAGCTAAAATTCTGAAAATTCAGAAGTGTGGCTTCATGTTGATGTAAAATTTTATAAAATTCGTAAATTTTCAAAAAAAAATTATGCGGTCTTGAAATATTAGAATTTTTCATGGTTTTGAATTTCCCTAATTTTTTCTGAAATTTAATAATTTATCATGAATTTTATATCATTTTGAAGCTGAAATTCTGAAAAATCTGAAAATTTGCTTCATTTTGATGCAAGCATCTTAAAAATTCGTCAATTTTCAAAAAAACGTTATGGACCCTTGAAATTCTTGAAATTTCATAATATTTTCAAATATTCCCAACTTTCTGTAATAATGTCGAATTTTCATGTTTTTGGTATCATTGCAAAGCTGAAATTCTGAAAATTCAGAATATCGGCTTCATTTTGATGTATCAATCTTCTAAAATCGTTAAATTTTCAGCTTCACCCTACCCGGCGTCATGGTGCTCTTCCTCCACGACAACTCCGATGCGGCACTCGAAATCACCAAATTATCATTTTATCTGAAAAAGCGGACGAATGGTGTCTATTACAAATATTATTTCCTCGTTGGCAACGCTGCATTCATTCTTTTTGCCATTTTTTGGTGAATTTTCTTCTTGGAATTTAGATTTGGGTCAATTATCGATTTTTAGGGTCATTTTCCGGCTCTATTGGTATTCTTGCAAATTGTTGTATGCTACCATTTATGGTGCTGTTTACCTCGGACCCCAAAATGCTCCATTCTTCCCACTTCTTGGAATTATGCTCATAATTATTTATATTATGAATCTCTACTGGTTTAGTGTAAGTATTCTTGGATTTCTTTTTTTTTTTTTGACAAAATTCAAACCCTTATAACTTTTCGAAATATTTTCAGATTTGATAAATATACCAAAATAAATCTGAAATTTCAGATTCCGTGCTTCAAATTGGTGTAAAAATAATAAAAAATTGTCAATTTTTCGAAAAATTTAGGCATTTTCAAAAACTGATATTTTATGGTTTTCATTATCGCATGGGCCTGCTTAGACTACAAACTACAAAATATGGGCCTGCTTAGAATTACCTCATGGGCCTGCTTAGACTACAAACTACAAAATATGGGCCTGCTTAGCATTATCGCATGGGCCTGCTTAGACTACAAACTACAAAATATGGGCCTGCTTAGCATTATCGCATGGGCCTGCTTAGACTACAAACTACAAAATATGGGCCTGCTTAGCATTTTCGCATGGGCCTGCTTAGACTACAAACTACAAAATATGGGCCTGCTTAGAATTACCGCATGGGCCTGCTTAGACTACAAACTACAAAATATGGGCCTGCTTAGCATTATCGCATGGGCCTGCTTAGACTACAAACTACAAAATATGGGCCTGCTTAGAATTACCGCATGGGCCTGCTTAGACTACAAACTACAAAATATGGGCCTGCTTAGCATTATCGCATGGGCCTGCTTAGACTACAAACTACAAAATATGGGCCTGCTTAGCATTATCGCATGGGCCTGCTTAGACTACAAACTACAAAATATGGGCCTGCTTAGCATTGCCGCATGGGCCTGCTTAGACTACAAACTACAAAATATGGGCCTGCTTAGACTACAAACTACAAAATGTGGGCCTGCTTAGACTACAAACTACAAAATAGGGGCCTGCTTAGACTACAAACTACAAAATATGGGCCTGCTTAGCATTGCCGCATGGGCCTGCTTAGACTACAAACTACAAAATATGGGCCTGCTTAGACTACAAACTACAAAATGTGGGCCTGCTTAGCATTATCACATGGGCCTGCTTAGACTACAAACTACAAAATATGGGCCTGCTTAGACTACAAACTACAAAATATGGGCCTGCTTAGCATTATCGCATGGGCCTGCTTAGACTACAAACTACAAAATATGGGCCTGCTTAGCATTATCGCATGGGCCTGCTTAGACTACAAACTACAAAATATGGGCCTGCTTAGCATTGCCGCATGGGCCTGCTTAGACTACAAACTACAAAATGTGGGCCTGCTTAGCATTATCACATGGGCCTGCTTAGACTACAAACTTCAAAATAGGGGCCTGCTTAGAATTACCGCATGGGCCTGCTTAGACTACAAACTACAAAATATGGGCCTGCTTAGACTACAAACTACAAAATATGGGCCTGCTTAGCATTATCGCATGGGCCTGCTTAGACTACAAACTACAAAATATGGGCCTGCTTAGAATTACCGCATGGGCCTGCTTAGACTACAAACTACAAAATATGGGCCTGCTTAGAATTACCGCATGGGCCTGCTTAGACTACAAACTACAAAATATGGGCCTGCTTAGCATTATCGCATGGGCCTGCTTAGACTACAAACTACAAAATATGGGCCTGCTTAGCATTATCGCATGGGCCTGCTTAGACTACAAACTACAAAATATGGGCCTGCTTAGCATTGCCGCATGGGCCTGCTTAGACTACAAACTACAAAATGTGGGCCTGCTTAGCATTATCACATGGGCCTGCTTAGACTACAAACTACAAAATAGGGGCCTGCTTAGAATTACCGCATGGGCCTGCTTAGACTACAAACTACAAAATATGGGCCGGCTTAGACTACAAACTACAAAATATGGGCCTGCTTAGCATTATCGCATGGGCCTGCTTAGACTACAAACTACAAAATATGGGCCTGCTTAGAATTACCGCATGGGCCTGCTTAGACTACAAACTACAAAATAGGGGCCTGCTTAGAATTACCGCATGGGCCTGCTTAGACTACAAACTACAAAATATGGGCCTGCTTAGACTACAAACTACAAAATATGGGCCTGCTTAGCATTATCGCATGGGCCTGCTTAGACTACAAACTACAAAATATGGGCCTGCTTAGAAAAAAAAAGCTTTCAAAACTCGTGAATTTTCAAAAAAATTATGGGTGGTCCATATTTTTTCCAAACAACCGAAAAATTCCTCTATTTCCAGTTCATCGCTCGAATGGTTTGGCGTGTACTTCTGACCGGCGAAGATCCCGAAGACAACCGCGAATGGGACACCACTGCCGTCAGTGGTCTGAACAAACATAAGCTCGACGAGTTAGCCAAATGCCACATAAAGCCGAAGAATGTTTAATTTATTGATTTTTTGTCTACTTTTTTTTTGCTTGTTCCTAGGGAATGCTCTTTTTCTTTTTGGATTCGTTTATTTAAATTAAAATAATAATAAGAAAAATGATAAAGTTTTTAATTTAAAACTGATCACAGATCATTAGAAAAGGCGAGGAGAAAAATAATTTACAATCATAAGGTGATGGGACTTAGACGACTCCAGCCTTCTCAACAGCGAATGGAGTATCAACTGCAATATGTCCAGACGCGGCAATGACGACATCTTGAACTGGCCGGTCTCCTGGAGCCTTCTCAGTATTCTCGATCTTTCTGACAACATCCATTCCTTCGAGAACCTTTCCGAAAACGACGTGACGTCCATCCAACCATGGGGTCTTGACGGTGGTGATGAAGAATTGAGATCCGTTGGTATCTTGTCCAGCGTTGGCCATCGACAACCATCCAGCTCCGTAGTGCTTCAGCTTGAAGTTCTCATCAGCAAACTTCTCTCCATAGATCGATCTTCCTCCGGTTCCGTCTCCACGGGTGAAGTCTCCTCCTTGGATCATGAAGTCCTGGATGACTCTGTGGAATTTCGATCCGGCGTATCCTTCTCCCTGAAAATCGTTGAATTTTTCGCTTCTTTACAATTTTTAATAATTTTTCAGGCATTCAATTTCTTCCAAAAAACGCACTCAGAATTGAACTTTGAATCTAAAAACTAAGTAATTTCACACAAACTTCGATTCGCAGTGCCCTTTTTTTTTTAAATTTTGCATCATTTTTGTTGAAAATCTGTTTTTTAAAATATTTTCCAAAAAAAACCCCCCTACCTGTGGCTTCTTCGCCAACTCAATAAAATTGGTGGCAGTTTTTGGAACAGTCTTTCCAAACAATCCAATCACAATTCGTCCAATCGGTTTTCCTCCAATCTCCATGTCGAAGTAGACCTTATCAGTGACTTTTGGTCCATCTTGGGCCAAAACGGTGGCGATTAGGAGACAACCCGCAATGAGAACCTTCATCTGCAAATTTTAAGAAATAAAATTCGAATTCGAAAGCTATCAAACAATACGAAAAACGGCAAAAAACCTGGATAATCTATCAAAATCGACGTTTTACATAAATAATTCATTTTTCAACACCTTCAAAACTATCACAAATACAAATTATGCTTATTTTTAGTACAAGAGATCAAGAAAAACCATGTTACAAGTAAGAAAATGTAAAAAGTATTAAAAACACACATTTTCGTGCTTTTAAAGCATTTCTTAGCCACGTTGTTTAAAAAGTTCGTTGGAGCGCGTTTACAACATTCAAAATTTGTAGGCCGCTCATTTTCTCAATTTCCAACCAAAAAACCTCATTTCTGAGCCAAAAAACCAATATTTGGTCGAAAAAAACCATTCGGAAAATGAGATAATGGACACGACTGACCGCTTTTCCGCTATATAAATAGCACGAGAAGGCGTGCCGGAGACGCAGAGGTAACCAAACAGACGCACTCATTTAGAGGCGGGAGTGGTAACCTTGACCCAGCACAACACAAAAACTCAATAAGAAGGAGAAAAATAAAACGGAGACCTTGGATAATTGATCAATAAAACTCTTCTACAATGTGTGTTCCGTGTGCTATAAAAATAAAAATAAAAACAAGTATAAAAATAACCCCAAAAAATGGGAACAAGGTAATAAAAATGGGTATTATAAAATTAGATCAATTGGTGAGATTTCGGTTACAAATTCGGCAGTTTTTATTGAACATTTTCACTTCTTTTGCTTCTGGTCGGCGCTTGTCTGGAAAAATAGGAAATAAGAACGTTTATATTCCGCCCAAATAAACAAAATCTGGTGCCACCTGACACTCGGGTCTACACATTTTTAAACAAAACGCTAGTGGTCTTCGATTGATCGATGATCTTTTAGTTTATCTCAAAAATAATAAGTATGGCTTCATTTTCATAATCTTTTCAAAAAACTAGAGAAAAAATGTTCAGACCACTTGTCTTTAAGCAAAAAAACTAAAAGTTCTGAAAATCACGATTTTTATAGGCTTAAAGTGCCTTTCTTCCATTAAAAAATAAAAATAATCGGATCAAGAAAAAAAATGACTTTGTTGTCATCTCCTTTTCAACAATGCTACAGAAAAAAACATTTTCTGACCCCTTGTCTTTAAGCAAAAAAAAATCAAAGCTCTGAAAATTGCAATTAAAAATAATTAGATTAGGAAAAATATGGCTTCTTTTTCAAGAAAACTTCTAACAAAACTATTTTCTGACCCTTATCTTTAAGCAAAAAATTAAAATTTCTGAAAATTGCAATTTTTATAGAAATTCAATTAAAGAATGATCAAAAATAATACCAAAAAATCCTAAACCCTCGTCTTTAAGACAAAAAACAATAAAACAGTTTATCAACAGTTCTGACACCCTCTCTTTAAGCCCCCCAAAAAAAACCCACCACTCCGACTGCAATCCTCTTCTTCTCCTCCTCACTAACAGTCTGCGGCGGTGGTTCAATCGAGAAGTTCGAGATTCGATTCCTGAGCAATTTCTGCCGCATAAACTGTTGCACTAGTACCCGTTTACAGTGGCTCTTCACCGCCAGCGCCAAATCCAGCCACGTCCAATTTCTTTCATGAAATTCGCATAATGGAAAAATGAAATTAAACTGGTGTACGTCGATGAGATTCTTGTCCTTGTTTCCCTGTGTGCCACAATTTTCCGATAATAATCATAAATTTTCTGAAATTCTTACCTTATACGAAACAATAAAAGAAACTTCCGGAATCTTAATATACATGAAATGATTCACTTGATCCGCCCGTTCCCTCATCCGATCAATATCATCAAGCGCAACTTGCTGAAAAAATAAACCTATTTCCTTATGTGCCTTTAACCCCCCCCCCCCTCAATTTGACCTACCTTAGTGATCATTTTCTCCGTCGCCGTCTTATTCGTCTTCATATTCAAACTGCTAGCAATTTTCCGCGTAAAGGAAAATGTCTTAAAAAAAGCTCTCTCAATTTTTAAATGACACCTCATCCTTAAAACTTACCGACGTCTCCTGCTCCGGATCCAAACTATCCGTCGTGTGAATATTTCTTCCCGGAAAGAAGAATCTCATCATTTTGTCGAATAATCTATGCGTGATTTCAGCGATCATCGGAGCAATGTTGAGCTCGAAATGCTCTTTTACACAAATTCCGCCGACTGGTGGCAGGTCACGCATGAATAGTCGAATCGCCGGCTGTCGGGAGTATCTGGTTTCGTCTCTGAAAAAAATACATAATTTAACGACACTACGCTCTTACGCACGTTACTTTCATGTTTTTTGGGGGTGTAAAACGTAATTTTTCATGGTTTTGCTATAGAAAATTGGAATTTTTAAAAAATGTGAGAAAAACTTAAATTCAGGCCATTTTCTAAAATCTGGTTTTCTAGGCCATGCTTTTAAAATTTGCTTTTCTAGGCCATTTTTCAAAAATTCGGCTTTTCCAGGCCATTTTCCTAAAATCTGGTTTTCTAGGCCATTTTTCTAAAATTTGGTTTTCTAGGCGATTTTTAAACATTCGGTTTTATTGGCTCTACTTTCTATAATTAGGATTTCTAGGCCATTATTCCTAAAATTTGGTTTTCTAGGCCCTAATTTCCAAAACTTTAATAAATATCAATCAAGAATTCGGGTAATTTGGCCATTTTTCTAAAATTTGGTTTTTCTAGTCCATTTTTCTCCCCCTTACCTATGCAAAGCATGCTTATAAATCGTATCCGGCAACAAATTGGCGACCCGCACACTTCCCACCTCAAACAAGTGATCGCCACAATTTCCTTCTCGAATGGTTCGTGTATACCTGCAGAAAAAAGAGGTGCACAAAATGCTCCAAGTGCAAAACCTTACAAAAAATTCCGAATCTGCGTCTGAGCCAACGCAATCTGTCCATCGCTCTCCGTCAGCTTCCAAATACAATCCTCAAAACAAACTTCAAATCTTCTCACCACTTCGACCTCTTTCGTCAGATTACTCTCAACATCTCTCAAATTAATCTGCCTTTGTTTATAACTACTAATATAAGTTGCCAGCTTCTCCGAAACCGTCAAAAGCGCGTGCTTCGTTTCTTCCGCTTCCGACTCCAGTTGCTCTTTTTTCGCTTCCGGCTCCGTGTAATCCTCAACCTTGTCAATTTCCCCCTGATTCAGGTAAAACAATTGTCTTTCCAAGTATCGCGAAAGTGAGACGATTTCTCGCAAATCCGATTGATATCTCATGATTTTCCCGCGCAGTTCTTGCATATTTATCATTTGACACTCGAATCGAAGACGCCTTCGTTTTTCACCTAATTCCTTTTTGTTCGGATCGACGAAAAGTACCAGGTTGTTCACAATGTCCACCACCATTTCGTACTGCAAAAACATTTTGAGATTTTATTTCGAAATTTTAACAAAATTCATAAATTTTTTTTTTCAAAACTCAATTTTTAAAGTTTTCAATCTAAGCCACGCCCCCTTTTCCATCAGGGTACACTTATTCTGAAAATTGTGCAGATTTCCAATTTTGTATACATTTTTTTCAAAAAATACGAATTTCGAAACTTTTAAAACGATTTTTTTAAAAATTGAAAATTTCTAGAATAAGCCACGCCCACTTTTGCAACAAGGTCAAACTTTTTCGCAAATTTCGTTTTTTTGTTGTAATATTTCAAAAAATGTTTTTAAAAAAACAAAATTTTCAACATTTTTTCTACGCATTCTCTAAAAATAGAAAGTTTTTAAATCAGCACGTCCAAAAATATTTCAATTTCAATTTTCAGGTAATGAAAAATATATTACTTTAAAAAATTCTCAGAAAAAAGACACGTACCTGATCCGAATTACTCGTCGCTTCCAACATATTATGCTTCAAGGTAAGTACATCAATTCCAGCATCCTCTGTCCCGACCATGCTTCTAGACTTTTCATCAGCCTAGAATAATGAGCATTAAAAGCAAGGCGTCATCTTAAAGATATGGTGTCAGCTGATTCTTTTCTCTTTAGAATATCCACTGGGCCTTATCTAAAACCCTGTCTTTAAGCTAAAAAAATCTAATACCCCGTCTTTAAACTAAAAATAATATATCTAATACCTTGTCTTTAATCTAATAAAATCTAATGCCCTGTCTTTAAGCTGAAAACAATGTCTAACCCTCTATCTTTAAGTCAAACCCCACCTGCTTCGGAACCGATATATCCTCACTACTATCCGTCTTCAATTCATCCGAAAAATAGCAAAAATAAATCTGACAACTACATCTCGACACAATCCTCTGCAACTGCATCATCTTCTGATCATCCGAACTCGAACTCGTCTGCTGAACGACCCCTCCAACCGCCTCTCCAGCACCCGAATACTTCTGCACAAAATCATCGGCAAATCCCGTCATATCTTGCGTCTTCTCCTCGATCACATCCCTTCCCAGCCATTTGAACATCTGCTGATTTGTTCCGCCAATTGCGGATGATATCGGCGCGAAATATTGCATTCCGCTTAGAAGAGCTTTCCACGATTTTTTGCTCAAAAGGAGCCCGTCTTTCCAGACACTTCGGTGGATCTGAAAATCGCTTATTTTCATGTGGAAAATGGAAAACATGCTGAAAACCCACATTTTGAAGTAGTTGCGCTTTTGCCGCGCTTACAAGCACAAATCCATCTCTTTCACATCCTTTTAGCACCAGTTGACTGTTGTAGAGATCAACTGAAAATGCCAGAATTTCTCAAAAATTAATTGGATTCTTTTGAAAATTTGATTTTTCCGGTTAAATTTTCAAACTTCGATCCTGCCACGTCATTTTTTAAAAAATTGCTTGGGTCAACATTTGAAAATTACTCCGGAAGGACGTGGCAAGCCAAATTTTAGAAAAAATTTCATAAAAAATAATAAATCAAGAAAAACCCCCTTACTCTGCCAATTCAACAATTTCACATCATCCGCCGTGCTCTGTTGCACTCCCAACAACGAATCAATCGGTACATCCGACGCCTGTTCACAATGTGCCACAAGCTTCGTGCCAACTTCATCAATCAACTGATTCAGCATCCAGGGATTCGCCTCCGTCACACTGTATCCCCTCCGATGCGTCTTCTCTTCCTTCTTCTGTTTTTGGTTCTGTTCCTGTTGTTGTTGCTCATCTTTCACCGTTTCTTCTTCCAAATGAACATTCAGAGTTTTAACCGCATCATTACTCAATATCCTTCTAAGCATATGTGCTCTATGTACACCATCTGCAATCGTTAGACACGCGTTCCGATTCCCAGCCGTCCATGACATCTGAAATTTTGACAGCAACTTTTTTAAATACGTTCTAAGCTCCAATTTACCTTCAAATCATAAGCGGTAACCTTATGAAGTGGCGCCTCTTTCCCTGGATACGTTTCCCTGGCATATTGCACCCTTCCAAAACCCACAAGAAACGTATCTTCCGACGGATTCTCCTCCTGTTTCGGCCGACTATTCTCACCATAAACATGGATTTGTGTCGCCCACCAGGTACATGTCATGTGGTGTGTACTCCACGTGTACACTTTTCGACGTTGGACGTTCATTTCCTGAATGAAACCGGTATTTTTTTGTGTTCTTAAAGGCACATGGGCATTTTTTACAAAAACTTTAAAGGCGCATGCATATTTTCAAAGTTTAAAGGCACATGAACTTAAAAAAAATATTCAAGGCACATGAATAGACATTATAAATTAACTCAATTTTTGGAGTTTTAAATCTAAGCCACGCCCACTTTTGCAGCCAGCGCGCACTTATTCTTTAAATTGTGCATAGAATTTCAAAATTTGTTTTAAAAAACGCATTTTCTAAAACCTCTGAAGCATATTCTGGAAAAATCGAAATAATGAACACCCCACGATTGCAGAAAAGTGTGCCCTGATTGCAAACGTGGGCGTGGTTTGTTCGAATCTTGAAAAACACATATACTGTTACCTCATTTCTACTCCAAACGCGCTCCATAAACTGGCAATTTGCCAGCACACCTTCTAAAAAACAAATTGCAAACGCTCCACGTTGTTCACGTGAGAAATCGTTTGTGTTTTGTTTTTTAGAAGGTGTGTTGGCAAAGTGCCAGTTTTTGGAGCGAGTTTGGAATAGAAATGAGGCAACAGTAAAAGTCCTTAAAAATGTAGTTTTTTCCAAAAATTTATGAAAAGTTCCAAACTTTGAAAATCTATGCACAATTTGCAGAATAAGTGCGTGCCCGGTTGCAAAAAGTGAAAAAATGGGCGTGGCTTGTGCAAAAACCGCCAATTTCTAGAAAATTCATTGAAGAATCTCGAAAAATTTTAATAATTTTCACAAGATTTATGGAAACTTTCAAAAGTGGGCGTGGCTTGATCCAGAAGCCCCGCCCCCTTTTGCAATCAGGACACACTATTCCAAAAACCAAAAATTCTTACCCTATTAACCGATGAATGTTGCACAATTTGCCGAAAACTCGCCGTCAATTGTAATCCATCGGAAAAAATCCGAAATCCATATGGTGACGAATGGGACATCCAGTATGTTACCAACACTTTGGGCAACGATACCGAAACTTGTAGTTTTCTGGAAAAAAAAAAGTTTTTTCAGCATTTTCAGACTTGAAGAAAGCAAAACAACAAAAAACTACCCAAAATGTTTACTCAATTGCGGTTTGAGCAGCACTTTATTCCCAAAAACCTTCCCGCGGCGAACATTTCGATTTTTCGTCGTCAAGGATTTCTGAAATTCTCAAATTTGTTGAAAAACAATTGTTTTTAAAACCCCATACCAAAAACTGTTCAATACATCGAAATGTGTTGGAATACAACAAGACATTTGGCATTTTGTCATCAGTCGTGCAGCTTCCTGATGCCACGTCAAAATTTAGTGTCACATTGACGCATGAGGAACGGAATTGACGATATGTGTCGTGTTCGTCGAGCTGAAAGAAGTACAACATTGAAAATGACGTGGCAAAATGAGATTTCTAGAATTGACGTGGCAAAACGAGATTTCAAAAAATGACGTGGAAAAATTACATTCCTAGAAATGACGTGGCAAGATTACATAATTCGAAGACGACGCGATAAAATGAGATTTCTAGAAATGACGTGGCAAAATGAGATTTCTAGAAATGACGTGGCAAAATGAGATTTCTAGAAATGACGTGGCAAAATGAGATTTCTAGAAACGACGTGGCAAGTTTGTATATCCAAAAATTACATGGTATTCATAATTAAAGCGAAATTTTAAGAATTAAAAAAACCAACCGACGAATATTGCGGCAATCTCGCCGGCGAACAAAGCACCACCGAATGATGATCATGCGGGTCTCCAACACATTCCCATCCTAGCAGAACCTTCAACCTAACATCCGGAAGTGTCAACACTTGCGAGTCATCATATCTACTCGCCGTTCTTAGAAAAACCCTCAACCCTGACTTGATCCTTATCTCTCCAAGTGCCCAATCCAATCCAAACTCATCCCAGCACATTTCAACCGTCTCCGTTTCGTTATAAGGATTGTTCGACGCTAGCATCGTCGTGACAAACTTCTCACTACTCCACAACACCCTTCCATGCAGCAAGAACCTCATCTTATCCCAGAATGGTAGCGGTGGTGATGGGTCTCTCGACGGTGACGAGATATTGTTCCACATGAGTGATATCATCGAAAGACACGGTTCCCAACACGGTCCATATGTGCAAGTGAAATCCTTCGACGCACATTGCATATCATAGTAGAATTTCAGTGGTGACATGTTTCGTTGAACCTTCAGAATCGGCCACGGTTCTGGTACTTCTATAACATTCTCTCGGAGGGATCTTCCATCTTCCGAGAAACTTTCCGCTCCAACTAGTGTCCCAAAGAAGTGTAGATCCTGAAAATATTCATTTTTCGATTTCTAACCTTAGAAACAATTTTTTGCATTATTTTTTGTGTATTTTCGAAAAAAAAATTACAGTTTCAAGAAAAATTGTAGATTTTCAATAGGAACCTGGTTTTCAATTCTTTTTTTGTAAAATTGACCGATTTTTAAGAAATTTGGAGCATTTTGAAGCTAAAAATCTGAATTTTCAGGTTTTTAACTTCAAAATAGTATAAAAATATACAATTTTAAAAAAAAATCTGAAAATCGAAAATCTACAGAACATTTGATTTTTTTTCAAAAAAAATTAGTTAACTATTTTTTGAAGCTGAAAATCAGAATTATACAAAAATTACAGAAACTGTTTATTTTCAGAAAAATTACAGCTTCGAGAAAAATGTGGATTTTTGACGAAAAATCATATTTAAAAAAAATCATAGCTTTTTTTTAAATTGACCAATTTTCATGAAATTTGGAGCATTTTGAAGATGAAAATCTCAATTTAAATGTTTTTAGCCTTAAAATTCACAAAAACTGATAAATGTATCAAAAACTTATGATAATCTGAAAATTGTGCTATCTCTGAAACTGTGGTATTAAATTTTTGTTTTTAATTAGTTTTTTCTTGAAAAAATTCGTCATTCTTAATAATTTTGATTAGGAAATCTTAATTTTCAGGTTTTTAGTTTCAGAAAATTAACAAAAAATGAAAAAAAAAAACAAAATTCTATTACCAGATTTTCAGAGATAGCAGAAATTTTCTGATTATCATAACTTTTTAATACATTTATCAGTTTTTTCAATTTTTCTCCATTTTAAAGTCAAAAACCTGAAAATTCCGATTTTCAGCTTCAAAACGATTTTTAACTACTGAAATTGGTCTTTTTTAATTAAAAAAAATCACATACTCAGAAGATTATCGATTTTCAGAAAGCCAATTTTCAAATGATCATAACTTTTTGATAAATTTATCAATTTTTGCAATTTTTTGTGCACTTTGAAGCTAAAAACCTGAAAATTCTGATTTTCAGCTTCAAAATGCACCAAATTTCATGAAAATCTGTCAATGTTACAAGAATTAAATATTATATGAATATTATTAAAAATCTAGTTTCTCTTCAAAATCTACACTTTTCTTGAAACTGTAATTTTTCTGAAAATACAATTAATTTTAATATCAAGTTGAACTTCATACAATTGAAGTTTAGTTTTCATTTTATCAAAAACAGCCAAAAACATATCATTTTTTGAAAATTTTTGAAAAAAAATTATTTTTCGAAAAAATTTACGGAACCTTATTTTTAAATAATCATAACTTTTTCTAAAATTGACCGATTTTCATAAAATTTGTAGCATTTTGCAGCTGAATATCTGATTTTTCAGGTTTTTAACTTCAAAATTCACGAAAAATCACAAAAACTGATTAATTTATCAAAAAGTTATTATAATCTGAAATCTGGTAATAAATTTTTTAAATGAGTTTATTTTATACTATTCTGAAACTAAAAACCTGAAAATCAAGATTTCCAGAATCAAAATAATGACAAATGGCACATTTTTCAACGAAAAAATTAATTAAAAACAAAAATTTAGTACCACTCTTTCAGAGAGCGCACAATTTTCAGATTATTATAACTTTTTGATAAATCCATCACTTTTTGCGATTTTTAGTGCATTTTGAAGCTAACAACCTGAAATTTCAGATTTTCAGCTTCAAAATGCTCCAAATTTCATAAAAATCTGTCAATATTACAAAAAGTTAAAATTATTTAAAAACCAGGTTCCTATTGAAAATAATTTTTAAATAAGCTACACTTTTCTTGAAACTGTAATTTTTCTAAAAATACGCAATTTTCAGTAATTTCTATACCAACTTAAAGCTGAAATTCAGATAATTCCGATTTTCAGGATCTAATTGTGCAATGACGGACATTTTTTTCGAAAAATATTTTTTTTTCCAATAATCTTCGAAAAAATGATAATTCCGCTTCAGCATCAGAATGATATTAAAATTACTGAAATTTTTTATTTTCAAAAAATTACAGATTCGACAAAAATAAAGGTTTTTAAATTATCATAACTTTTTGTAAAATTGACCGATTTTCTTAAAATTTTGAGCATTTTGAAGCTAAAAATCTGAATTTTCTGGTTTTTTGCTTTAAAATTCACTACCAATCGCAAAAACGGATAGATTTCTCGAAAAGTTAAGAAACATTTGAAAATTATGGTATTTCTGAAATTGTAAATTTTTGAGATGTTTTTTTCGAAATTTGTTATTAATACGGTTTTTAGCTTCAAAAAAATTCGCTGAAAATTCACAACCCACCTTAATATCCAAATACTTCATCGGATAATCCTTAAAATTAACACTCCATTCATCAACATCAAATTCCACCGCCCTTGCCCAAAGTGTCGAATATTTCTGCGCCTCTTCCATCGGACTCAACGGATCATAAGCCTTCATCAATTCCAAACACCTTTTGGTCCCATGCAGTGTCAAGTCCGCAAAAGCCCGCATGCTCCATCCCTTCCAAGTCGACACAAACAACGGGCTCTTCTCAAATTCACTCATTCTCCATCTCTCCACATAAATCTCGCTATTCTTCGTCAGCATCTTTTCCTCCAGTTGTTCCATTACCTCTTTTGGTATCAATGGGACACTTTTCTTGATTTGTCTCAGTCTTTCCTCGAGAATCTGATTTCGTCGCTCAATTTCATAGACTTCGTCCTCTTTCAGCTCAAAACTCGATTTTAGCCGAATTTCAAAGTCATCGTCTTCAAGTTGAAGTACCACTTCCTGCAAAATTTCAAAGAATGACGTGGCAATATGGATTATTAGAGAATTTTCAAAAAAATACAAAATTTAACACAATTTGACGTGGCAAAACGAATTTCCATACTTTTATAATGCCAAAACTATGAATTTTCGATTTTTTAAAACAGTGACTTGGCAAAAAGATAAAATTTCAAAAAAAAAATTCGAAAAATGACGTGGCAAGTTGAAATTTGAAAAATTTTCGAGATTCCAATTATATTTCTCATTTTGAAAATGTATTATTTTGGTTTTTGACGTAGGAAACCCAAAAAAATCAATTTTTTTAAAAACTGACGTGGCAAGTTGAAATTTCAGTCTTTTTATTGATTTTTTACGTAAAAAATCAATAAAAAGCCAACAGACAAAAATTTCAATGAAATTTTTAAACAGGGAATTTTTTAAATCCAAGTTTTCTCAAAAATTTCCAAAATTCTTAACACCCACCTTAATATCAATCTGAAAATCACTCGGCAACGGCGACTCGATCGTAAATTCCCTTTTCCTCACTTCATGCACAATTTTGATCCATTTTATCATGTTGATGAATTCATCAAAAACCTGCGCAAAGTTGAATTCAAACGGTAGTTGAAAAACGAATCGATCGGCCGCCCATGTCCACGTTTTGTTGAAATTCGAGTGAAGTGTCGCGAATGCAAGCCTCGACTTTGTCATTTCCTCGTCATACTGTCGTACGGCAATTAGTGGGTTCTGAATTTTCAAAATTTGCAAAACAACTGCGTTCTAATTGCAAAAAGGGGCGTGGCTTCATCAAATACTACAATTTTCGAAAAAAAAATTCAAAAACCGTGAAATTTCACCAATATTTGAATTCTGCACATGCTTTGCAAAAAAAGTGTGTGCTAATTGCAAAAGCGGGCGGTGCTTCCTCAAAAGCCTCTATTTTTCGAAAAAATCGTTGAAATCTTTTTCAAAAATTCTTAAATTTCGTCAATATATAAATCTATGCGCTCTTTGCCAAAAAAGTGTGCTTTAATTGCAAAGTGGGCGTGGTCAAAATGTTCCTTACCACCACCGTCACAATCTTCTGCGCGTTCATCAAAATGTGCAACAGACTCGACGAAACCGTCATCTGCCCCTCAACCCTCTCAAAATTCAGCCCATCCGCCCGCCAAAGCATCCGATGGTCGCGGGCCAATTCCAATTGAACTTCCACACAATTCGTGGCGTCGATGAAAAAGTGACGTTTCCGCGGCACTCGTCGGCTCGCGGATTTCGTGGTTGTTGGGATGGTGAATGCGCTGAGAAAAATCGATAATTGTGAAAAAACCGATCCCTTATACCTTTTAGCAGATCGATAAGAATGCAACAGGATCAGATGAAGATGCGGTGACCAAGAAACGAAAAAGCAAGATGTTGGAATTTGTAACGTAATACTATCGATTACTGTAGATCGACGATCAATCCAAATTTTCATGTCATCAGTTGAGAGGAACTGAAAATTGTTTTTTTTTAAATAAATTTTCAACATTTGGAAAATCGATTGCAATTTTCTAATATTCGCCATTTTTCGGGATCTCAATTGATCCGATTTTTATTCGCGGCTCGAACAGCTAATTCATAGGCCCATTCGGAAGTGTCACCCTGTCTTTAATATAATTCATTCGAAAAAAATTTAAAATTGAGAAATACCATGCTTTTATCATTTTTTAAACAATTTATTTCGTTCCCTCAGGCCCCCTTTAAAATGATATGAAAATCAAAAAAATCCAGCAATTATTCGAAAATTTATGGAAATTTGAAAAAATATCCGTTTTTTTTTGAGAATGCCTCAATTTTTCGAAAAACTGGCAGTTTTTTATTATTTGTATACTAATTTGAAGCTTGGAATCTGAATTTTAAAAATTTCAGCTTTGTTTTGCGGCCCCTTTCGGTGGAAACACGGTGCATCGCATTCCCTTGAGATTGAGTAGAAACATCAGATCTTTACCAATTTCGTTCCCTTTGATTCTCGGATATCAATTAGGTATACTTCAATTTCTTTAACAAATGTAACGCAATCAAAAAAACGCTCACCAATTTCGGATTCAACCCCTCGTCCGCCGCCCTTCTCGCCTTTTCATTAACCCCCTCTCTCGCCTTCTGATTCCACCGTCTCGTCGGCGACGAATCCCTCTCCTTCGGCGTCACCAATCGCGTTCTTCCCGCTCCAAACATCTCATCAATCTCGATCCCTTCCTTTCCCTCTTCGATCCTTCCAACCGCTCCTCTTACCATTTGTAGGCTTGTATAAATCTCCGCTGTCAAATCCGACGACATCATATCAATTTTCGAGCAACATATCCCCGCATATGACGTTTTATTCGATATAGTTATCAACGCTATCCTATTAATTGTCACTCTTATCCCAATCCCCTTCTCCTTTCTCATCTTCTTCTCCTTCGCTTCCTCCTTATTCTCCAAAATTCTCAAAACATCATTCAACTGTCGAGCAAATCTCTCACTCCACTCCATTTTCAAATCATCAATCCCAATGGTAGCAACCTTCCCCTTCTCCTCATCCCACTGTACCAAACATGCTCCAACAAATATCGATTCTCCCCATCGATGGGTCTCAAAGCTCGGCTCTTTATTCTCTTCAAATTCCTCATTCTCATTTCCAAAACTCAGCAGCTCAATTCCAATTTCAAATGCGCCATTTCCCGTCTTTTCAAAGCTCACAAATCCGGCGTTCAGTTTCAATTTCTGTTTTTCAAAATCGATGATATTACAGTTGATTGACGCCAATTCCAGGTAGAATTCCACACATCTCTCAATTTTCGTTGATGACGG
Source organism: Caenorhabditis virilis (assembly GCA_964036255.1). Lineage (NCBI taxonomy): Eukaryota > Metazoa > Nematoda > Chromadorea > Rhabditida > Rhabditidae > Caenorhabditis > Caenorhabditis virilis. The sequence continues at coordinate 17,754,755 of OZ038415.1, read as the reverse complement.
TGGTGAAGGTGGCGGTTTTGTTGGTTTCGGCTGAAAATTTTAATTTTTTTCATTGGAAAAACACATTTTCCCAAAAAAATTAAATCAAATTCAAATTCCCGCCAATGTGGTCCGCAATTGCGCGTCAAATTTAACGCACGTACACACTGACGAACTTTTACAGAATTTCAGACTTTGGGAATGTTTTTGTGATTTCCTTGTTAAAATTTCGAATTTCTGAATTTTTCTATCGCGAAAAATTATTTGAGAAGATTCTTTTGCGAATTTCTCAATTTTAGCGATGAAATTCGTGAAAATCATTGAAATGAAATTAGTTTGTTTAGGAAATTTAAGATTTCTGGTATTTTCTTGTTGTAATCGATATCTTTTAAAATTTAAATTCGAAAACTTGGGAAACATAACATAGACACGTTTTTCTGAACTTTCTCAATAGAAACCAATAATTTCGCCATTTTTTGAATTTGTTTCTCACCTTAGAAAACCTCGCCAATCCCACCGAATCAAAATGCTCCTTCCACCACTTCACATCTTCAAACGAGACCTTTGCTCTAACCTCATCCGAACTAATCCGACATTCTATTCCATTCCACTCATTCTCTGCCAATTGCACTACTAACGACGCACTTCTCATCGCCGAGTGTTGCCATTGATCCATCATTGTCAGCGCGTTCACTTCAAGTTTATAATTCTGATCAAACTTCCCAACTTGGACACTTTTGATATTCAATGAAAGATGCCTTAGATCATCAGGATTTGAAATTGCTGAATATCTTATATCGAGGGATTCTAGATCCACATTTAGAATCAATTGCCAGTCGACATTTATTAATGGTGGTGGTTCTTCAAAACATTCGGCGAGATCTTCTGAGCTCGGGTTTTCATCAAGATATTTCGCTCTTTCGTTGAGAAATAGTTCCGCCACATCGAATACATCTAAAATAATTCGTTAGGTGTAAATAGCAAAACTTTGAAAATGTTACCATTTGTCACCGAAATCGCCGGATTCGCAACTCTCAATCCAATCTTATTCACTCTCGTTCCTTCAACATCAACCGATAATTGAAGTGGAAGCGACGCTTCGGCTACCAAACTACTTCCTGTCAAAATATTCCTCCTCAGAATCTTTGCCTGAATCAATTGACACGACGTCTCCAATTGCCATCCATCCCTACTTCTAAACACTTCAATCGATAATCCGTCAATTGTGACATGAAGCATTGATTCGGGTATAAATTGAAGGATCACTAGATGGATACGATTCACTGCCAATCCGCAATACTGCAAAAATTTCGAATTTCAGCAAACGTTCTATCAAAACTCCTGGAAATTCTACCTGTCCGACCCTTGTCAATCTCTGCAGCCTTGCTTTCAACTTTTCTCTTCTCTCCATTTTATCCATTTCACTTCTTTTCCCATCTTTCACCACTTTCTGATATTCCACCCGTACGTCGCCGATTTTTATGACGAAAAATCTTCTGAAATTTCATCTTTGAGGTTTAGTTTCCACCAAGAAGATTAGAAATTGTGTACGTACGCGAATTTTGCTTCCAAGGGGGAGTTCCGCTTTTTTTGAAAGTGTGAAATGTTTTTATTAAAATTTCGAAGAAAAAATTTTCACGTCAAAAATAAGTGAAATGATAAGTTTTATGATTTTCCAAAAAAAAAAGTTGTTAAAATTGGCATTCTTCAAAATAGATTCTTCAAAAATGAACTTCCTAAAATTTTTAATCGCTGGAAACTTAATTTTTCGGAAAAAAAATATTTTTACCGAAAATCCCATTAAAATTCAAAATTCCGCCAACAAGTAGCGCAAATGCGCGTCAAATAAAATGCATTAAAAAACACGATGACGACATTTTGCGGAATTTTTCATTTTTTGGGTTTTCAGCCTATTTTTCGGGGAAACGTGGGATTTTGAGTGAATACCTCATTTAGATGAATACTTATTGATGTAGGAATATTTCCGGCAAAATATGCAAAGTTTTTTGAGAAGATTGGACATTTTTTCATGAAAATCGCGGTTTTTAGGATTTTTCAATTTATTGTTAAAATTTGGATATTTTCCTTCAAATTTTTCATCAGTTTCTGGCATCAATCAATATTTTTGACATAGTTTTAATAAAACAAATCTGAAAACGGCACTTTTCTGACAATTTGGGGTCAAAATTTAAAAAAAAAATTAAATCCATACGTCGGATGTGGTCTATCCCTGCTAATCTCCACCAAATCCACGTGTATCGTCAAACTCTCAGCAAAATAAAAGCTGACATCATGAAACCTGAACGGCAGGCTAAAACTTCTGACAGTAATCTCAAGTTTCAGGAATTTCGACAAAAACCAGGATAGTAGAATATTCCAGTAGCTGAAATTCTGGGCTCTTTTTCTTTCATAAATCAATCTATACCTATACAAAAACGTCAAAAATCCTATTATTCCTAGGTATATGACCACCATCCCATTTGTGCCTAAGAAAATTGAAATTTTTCGAAATATTTTAACAAAAAAGAAATTAACTACCGCAATGCACCGGATTCTAGTGGATCATCGAAATGAAAAAATGGAATATTTTTTATTGCACTAGAAATTTTTAAAACTTTCACAAAAAAATCAATACAAGGAATGTTCAAATGACTACAAGGAATATTGTGGTATACAAGTATTTTCTGGGCGGAAAAGGCACTGGACAAGAAAAGAAAAGAAAAAACATGAAAGAATTGTGTACATAAGATCCTAGACAATTTTAGAAATTAGGAAGCTTCAGGGAAGACCAGAATAAATGCGACGACAATGAAAAATCCGACATAAATGAAGAAAAGCTTCAGAAGACGGTGATGTCGGTTGTGCAGTTCGTGGGGGATGACTTCGAACGTTGTAATCAGGGTTGCCGTTTTTTTTCGATTTTTTTTCGGTTTTCGTGATTTTCGGGTGTTTTACGCCGAAAAAGTTTTATTTATTTCGGGTAGCGCGAAGCGCGTAAATTTTTATTTTATTTTTTTCGGTTTTCTATCCTCAATTTTTTTCGGTGTTTCCGTCTTACGAAAAACAGGTTTTTAAATTTAAATATACCATTTTTTTACATCAATTTCCAACTATTTTACTAATTTTTAACTGAATGAAGGTAGAAAACCTTAAAATCGTTTTTTTTCTGAATTCATTAATCACTTGGAAGGCCGAAAAAAATTTTTTTCGGTATTTTTCCGATAAAACGAAAAAAAATTTATTTTTTTTCGTCATTTTTTCCTGGCCGACGAAAAAATTTATTTTTTTTCGGCCAAAAACTTTTTCGGCGGCACCCCTGGTTGTAATGTACAGGAATGTCCCGCAAGCGATCGCTGAAATTGGTTTCATTGTAGAATTGAGCACAAACAATATTTTTCATAAAAAATCAGAGTTTCTAAGAATAAGTCTTGGAACGTACTTTTGACAAGTTTTTATTGGTATACCATTCGATAATAATTTCTCTTCTTTCCTCCTAGATGCATTTATTCTGTCGGATGCTCCCTTTAATTTTATATTTCTAAAATATAAGGAAACAACGCATTTTCTAGATTTTTTCAAAAAATTTAATTTACGAATATTCAAAACTGAAAATTGTTATTTAATCATTTTTTAACTTATCAGGCGGCCATTAAAACTTTTTTTAAGGACAGAGGACCACTTAATTAGTCTGGAAATTAGCTAAACGGATCGAGAATTATTGAAATCTAAAACTAGAAGAAATATTTATTTAAAATGGCTTTTCTGGAAAAAAAATACCAAACATGTGTATTTTTATATTTCTTTTGTCAAAATGTCAAATAATGTCTCAAAATCAAAAACTTTAAAACATTGTTTCGAGTGAATTGAATTCTTAAACTGAGCAAAAATGTCCTGAAAAGTAAGAAAAATACATTTTTTCTGGAATTTTTTGCATAATTTTTTTTTTCATTTCACAATTTATTGGATTTTTGAAATCGGGATTTAGAGACTCTACTCCATTTTTATTTGTTAAAATAAATAAACATACCTTGCAAAATCGATGCCACCACCGCCGCCGTCGACTGTTCCCCTCCACTAATAAACCTCATGATTCCAATACCCGCCAATCCACCAATCAATACTTGCACACTGAACACAAATGCTCCTAACGCTACCCACGGCGTCGACATCCCTGACTGAATGAGTCGAACACCTAAGCAGAATCCCATTATACATTTATGAAGTACCAGAGCTCCAAAAATCTGAAAAAAAATCAATTTTTGTAGGGAACTTGTTCTATTTTGTTGCTTTTCAAACCTGCAACAACTGATTCGCATTCGATGTGACCGCCAACGACAGCCCTTCAAAAAGCGCGTGAACCGATAGAGCACACACCAAAAGTACCGCTCCGAGTCGAGATTGAGCTTGTTCTCCTTCTTCTTCACCCTCTACCAATTCCGAGCCAATTTCGGAAAACTCATGATTATGACTATGAGAATGATATTCCGGATGATTCGCTCCAAACAAATTCCGCTCCTTTGCCACCCTTGCCGCTTGATCAATTGTGAGCACCAGAAGAAATCCGAATGCGACAAATGCCAGTGGAAGCGGGAAGTCGATTTGGAGCTTCGTTTTTTCGAACGATTCGATTGAGTCTACAAATTTTTTAAAATTAATTTTCAACATTTCATTGCCAACTTTTTGAAAAAAAAACATTTCTAAATCGTAAATCTGTTTTTTTGAATCGAAGGTTTCGTGAAAAATTAAAATTCAATTTTTTTTCAAAAAATTCCGAGAAATTGGAATTTTTCGAATTACAGTTTTCACATTATTCGCTGCAAGACCCAAATGACTAAAAATGTGCCAATTTCAACAATTTAATTGAAAAAAATCTTGTTTTTGTGTCTATCTTTGTGAAAACTAATCAGGGATGAGCTCAACTCGACCCGGCAGGCTCATAAAGTCCGAAATAGCCAAAAAGGCGGAAAATTTGCAAAATGTTCTTTTTTCGGCCTTTATGAGCCTAAACTGGCGTCTCTAGGCCCTCATAAAAAACATTCATTAGGACCTTAATTATAAGCTTTTCTCAAGTAATTAATATTTTTTGAATTTTTTAAAGCTCAATAGGACCATAAATTTAAAAAAAAATGCATCTTCAAAACCAAGTTTACTAACATCTGTTTTTCTAAAATTAATTATTTGGTCAATTTTTCTGAAATTTTCACTTTTTTTTACCCAAATTATGCAAAAATCCAGTTTTTTTTTCAACTTTTAAACCTCTCACCCGGCAACAAATCCAACAAACAAGCTCCTAGAAAAACTCCGCCACCAGTACATGAGATAAATGATAAAATGTGACTCCTTGCCCATTCTCCTTTCAGAAACGTTGAGAACTGTAAGAAAACCATTTTTTCGACCTGATTTTTGTATTTCTCTCGGAGAAGAGGAGCCGAGGAGCCAAAAAGTAAGAAAAATTGACAATCAAGGATTGAAAAAAATGACTTTTAAAAATTTATGTATTTTTCTGAAAAAATATGAATTTTTTCGAAGGCATCTAGTTTCGGAATACCGAAAAATCCTTAATTTTTCATAAATTTAGCGTTTAAAACATTTTTTTAAATAAAAATTTGAAAAAATTCGACAATTCACTTCATTTTTTATTCGATCTACTGAAATTTTTCAGAATTTTGAGGGATACTTCCAAAAATTCCACAAAATCCAGTTTTCCAGCAGTTCTCGAAAAATCTAATCTCAATATTTCGAACTTCAGGGCTCCGGGAGCTCTCTCAAAAAATTCAAATTCCCCACCATCGCACTCGCAAACGACAATCCAAACAGCAAAAAAAGCAGCACTGCTCTCAGAGCATCTTTCGGCTCAGCCCCTTCCTTTTCATCTCTCCAATTCGACTCTTCAAACAATTGTGCCGTCAATTTCGACACAATCCTCGTCTCCATCTTTCGAATTTCAGAAAAATCATCTATAAGAAACCCTAGGGTACCCTAATTACAATACTAATGGTCAATGTACCTAAAACTGCTGGAATCTAGACAAAAAACATCTAAAATCTAATTTTAAAAACATCACCGTTTATCGATATTTTATAAACATTTCAGAGAATCGAGAAATAAATAAATAAATGGGGGACAAGGAAACAAAAAAAATAAACGCATGGGGTGTTCCGATACTTATTCCCTTGGTTCGTAGGCAATGTCTCTTCCAAGCTCATCGGCGAACTCGTACCACAATTTGCTGACATCCATTGGTGGAAGCTTGATCTTCTCAGTTGGGGTGATATGGCACACTGAAATTCAAAAATTGATTTCTAGAAAGAGCGACGAAGGGAAAAAAGGTTGAAAACTTACAGTTGCAGACACCACCAGATCCCGAATCACGATAAGTTGCGTGCATAATAGCACGGAGTCCAAGCTTTCTCGCTTCTTCGTCTGTCATTTTTGGCTTGTAATAGATGTCCAGAATTCCTGAAAATTTGGGAAATTCGTGAAAATTTCAGTGGAAACAATCTTTGTCTAAAAAAAAAGGATTATGACTTTAAAAAAGGCCTCCTACACAGTAAAAATCGGTTTTCTAAAAAAAATTTATAGAAAAACGTATAAGCCGAGAAAACGAGCTTCAAAATAATGAACTGGCCTAACTTTGTTTTCCAAACTTTCAACATTTTATTTAAAAAATATTCATGGAGAATGAGTAAATTAGCCCATTCTAAATTAGTCCCCTCGGACTAGTTTTAGCAACATTTTCTAAGCCATTTGTTTTGAAGCACATTTTTTGGCTCCGACGTGATTTCAGAAAGTTTAAAAATAATAATTGGAATAATTATGCGGCCCATTTTCACCCCAGTTGCATTTATAAATTCTCCAAGGTCCTCCGTTTAAAAAAACACAAATTTCTCACCATAAGCGTTCAACGATCCCGAACCAACCGAGCAGACCTTCAATTGACAACGATCCCCTTCACTGTCAACTTTGAAAATTTGTGGGCCTCTCTTGTCGTATCCGGCAACCATTGATCCAACCGACAACCCTTTTCCTCTGTATCCATAAAGCACATTGGCAAAGTACTTGCTGGCCGCGCTCACTGTGATAGGTGTCTTTTCGCGGAGTTCGTAAAGGCTGTAACAGGTGAATTTTTATAAATATAGCATGTTTTTACTACTCACGTGCAATATTTAGCAACAGTTCTTGTCCAAAACTGGCAATCGGCAGCTCCACCAGCCATTGTGGCGACCATTCGATCTCCAATGTCGAGAATCTTCATAACCGACTTGGATGCTGCAATTAATTCCATTTTCTAGGATTCTATGAACTTTATCCGCTTACAGATATATTCTCCACTCGAAGCTCTCGAATCAACCGCAACAATGATTCCTCCCTTATCATTTGGTGTCGCCGGCTCATAAACAAATGCCAAAGTGGTTGTTCCTTTTCTGAATTGCATATTTCTTTGAGCTGTGGCTCCGAAATGTGTCTTCATGAAGTCAACGGGCTGAAAAGGTATTTTTCGAATGAAATTGAATTTTTTTTTTGAAAAATACCTGAATACCCAATGGCAATGCCGGGAAAGTGAAGTTTCCAACAGCTGGCTCTTGCATAAATGTTTGCTTGGCAACCGCCATATCACGCTCTTCGCTCTCGAAATCGTCAAAAGTTTCTCCCCACATTTTCTGAAATTAGAAATGTAGATTTTGGAGAATTTACAGCAAAAACAGTGACAAAGGTAATAATTTAAGGAAAAGAAAACTCAAATCGACACTTTCCGCATTGAAAATTCGACTAATTTTATAGAAATCGTCAATTTTAAATTCTTGTTTTATAAATTTAGAATTCGTTCGTGAAAATTGGTTGAGATTTTGAACAGAGCTCCGGAGAGCTCATAAATCGATTTTGGATGAATAATACGACGCTTACCAATCTTTTGACAGCAAACAACAATTTTAAAACGAAAAAATCGAATATAGACATTTAGAAAAAAATTAGTTCGCGAAATATCTGGTTTTTAGGCCGTTTGACTTAAAAACCAAAATTTTCGCTATCCAACTTGCTTCGAAAACGTTTATATGCAAATCTTTCACTATTTTTGACTCGAAATTATTTTTTGCGATCGATAATCGTCGTTCTATTCATCCTAACCAATTTCTGAGGTCTTCGGAGGTTTCAAAAGTTTCGCAGCCAATTTTTACCATCAAATAATTTTAAAAATGCCGAAATTCCAAGATTTGCTCATCTTTGGAAAAAAAGGGAAAAATAAAAATAAAGATAATATTCTCGGGTTTTGGACCGATTTTTTAAAGAAAAATAATTGAACAAAAATAATAGAAAAAATAAATTTTCTCTTTCAAATAAACAACAAAATGTATAACAAAAATTCTAGTGAAAATTACAATAAAAATAAAAGGAATACATATCACAAAAATACTGTTTGTTTCTTTGGCCAACAAAACGGGGGGAAATTTGAACATTTTCTAAATATAAGTGGATTTTCAGAAGCGTCATGACAATAAATTTAAAAACACCCTAATCCCGTTTGACAGGTGCCCAGGCGGCTGCCAAGTTATGCGAGAAATACATCGAAAATCCATGAATCTGAAGAGCGACCGCGAAAAAGATGTACCAGATGATAACCATTGGGAAGATGCCTTTAAATGTCGGCGTGTTGCTTCCTTCTGGATCGTTGACATAATCAAAAAGCTCCGGAATTTGACCTCCAAGTCCGATCATGCATGGAACGATTCCAAGTGCAAAATGAGCATAGTATGCATAATTGATGTATTTGAGCTGGAAATTAATGGCATTTTTCTTCAAAATTCATTTCTTTATTTAAGTTTACCTTATTTCTTGGGAATGACATCAATGACAATATGATTGGAACGAACGAAAGGCACCATACATATTCCCATGGGTACGCTGATGGCATGTCAAGTCTGTCGAAGAATGGTAGCTTCCATCCAAGATCTTTTCTCAAGAATTCACTGCCAACCTGCAAAAAAATTGATTTTGAAATTTTATTTTTCTTAAATCTAGAATTACGATATTTTACAAATACCGTATACCTTTAATACATGCGTCCCTTTAAATTACGGAATTTTTTTAAAGAAAATGAAAAACACTAATTAAAAACGTTAAAAAACTCATTTTTTCTAAGAAAAATGCAGTTTCTACTTCAAAACTTTGAATTCTAGGCATCAAAAAACTTAATGAGAGCAATAAACTTGTTTAATTAAATTTTTAGATGCGGATTAATCGATATTTTAATAAAAATCCAGTTTTTATTATAAAAAATCTACAAAAAATGTCATTATGAACAACTTTCATTCCACCAGGTTTCCTTTGAAAAGTATATTTTCAAAAAAATCCAAACTTCTCATATTTTTATTATTTTCCTTTCGATTATAAAAACATGGGACAATTTTTCCATGTTTTATAAAACAGTCGGAAGACGCCGACTAATTTAGGAAAACATAAAATTATGTTTATATTCACGTCTCTATAAATTGACATTTCCGTAGCATTTATTGAATTAAAAATGAAATTCCTAATTCTTATTCTCACTACTTTTGCAGTCTTTGCAAATGCTTTCGATTCTACGAAACAGTTGAGCGAAAACGTCTACAAGCTGGCTTATTACTCGTCGTTGGTTCAAATTGGTAAGTTTTCACTGGAATCTTATAACTAAAGAATGGCCTATAGAACACGTGTTCACTGATGACTTCCAAAACTTTGTGACCACAGCAGCACCAGGATTTTTGACCCTTTTGGGGAATGTTATTCAACAATACCCTGGAGGAGATTTTCATGAAGATGTTCAAAGACTTTCAAGACTTTAACCAATAAATACCTGTTTGAATAAAGTTTAAAATGTACCTTTAACCACATGAAAATCAGGATCAAAAAATGGGGAACGAAGAACCATTTCAGGATGTACTTGTATTGTGCGCTCTCTTGATAATGCTGTGCGACACGTTGACGATGTTGGAAGTCGTTTCCATCGGTTCCCTGAGCACGAACACCGCGGGATGACATTTTTACCCTGAAAATGACGACTATTGATTTTTTTCTAATTGGAAAAAGTGAAGAACAAAAGAAGAGGAAGAGAGAAATTATATTGATATTGAGTAGAATTAAATAAAAGAATAATTTTCAGGAATTTTCGAAACAAACCAAAAAAACCTTTCGAAAATCTAATTTTCTACATTTCAATGAAAATTGCTATTTTTCTTTGAATTTATACTTCGTTATTTCTTCAAAAACTCTTCTAATCCTATATCTGAACACTTCCAAAAAATAATCAACAAAAATACGTCAAAAACGAAAAACTTTTCAAATTTCATTCGAATTCTTGCAATTTCCTACAAAATTCTCATTCATTGCGCAAATTTAGATCCTCAAAAACCTACTTTTCAATAATTTATTTTTAAAAATCCATCAAAAATCATCAAAAACGGCGAAAAACGAAAAATCAGAAAGCGAAAATTCAAAATGATGAGAAACCCATAAGCCCCGCCCACAAACTGCTGTCATGCGGCGCGCTCTTCTGCAAACCTTGGGCAGGAGGTTCAGGTTTTTGCTATTATTTGGGGGGAAATGAGAGAAATTTGAATATGGGTTTCCAAGATAATTCTGATTTCTTTAATGAAAATATGAAAAATTATCGACTAGAGAAAATGTTGGCGTTACAGTGGACGTGGTTACAATTGAAATATTAGGTTGTCCCTAGATGAATGGGAATTTTTTCGATTTTATTCAAACAAAAATTTATTAATTGAAAACAATTATCAATGAGTGATATACTGACCATGTTGTTGGATGACCTCGTGCCAGCTCGGTTTTGTCGAACAGAGGTTTGAAGTGAGCGGTACAAATGATAATCAGTTGGGGCAAGGTCCGGACTATACGGTAGATGTGGCAACTCATTTTTCGTCTGTTATGTTCCATTTTATTCATTGTTTTAATTATCCTCCGTTTTTTTTGCATATTCCCTTTTTTGATTTATTTTCATGGTGAATAAAGATAAAATATAAAAGCGATTTTCAAATTTCATTTGTGGGCGGAGCCTGGTTTGCAAATAGGGCGTTATTCAAAAGTTTCCAAAAAAACTTCTTCTTCCAGCTATATTTAACTGATCAGCAACTGATCAAAGTAGAAAAGAAACAATCATCTACATTTGCAACGTCCAAGAAAAGGGTGTGACAATTTGCAACACTTCCAGAAAGGCTAATAGAACAAATCATTTGAGGGAAAAAAAATAAGACATCAGTAACCTTTTAACAGTAGCGATTGGAAGAACTGTGACTAAGACATTGAGAATGATCAAGGTAGAAATAAAAAGGGGTCATATGTTTTGCAAAAATTTTTCTTCCCACGCAATTTTTTCAATTTTTCAAATATTTTTGGTAAGAACAATCGAATTACATCATAGATATTTCAAATTTCCAGAAATAAGCAGGTTTAAAGTACAAAACGGTACTAGCAAACTTGGTAACCTTTTAACAGTGATCAGCTACCATATATAAACCCACTTTGATTACTTCTAAGTCCAGTGAAACAATGTTGTCCAGGCTGCCTTCAAACCTTCAGCGTTCTACTCCTAAAGTTCTGAAGCTTCAATTTGTTAGGAATTACTACCATGCTAATAATGAAATGAATTCGTTCACCAATCCTGAAGAGTTGTTTTTTTTTTCAAAAATTCAAAAAACATTTTTTTTCAGCCTTGGTTTCCCGGTTGTACAAAATCTTGATAAGAATAAACAACTATTGACTGTTGAAGAATGTGAAAAAATATATAGGAATCAATTTCGGATGGAATCTTATCGACCTGCAATGTTGAGGAAATTTATGAAAGTGGTATGAAAAAATTTCTGCTTTCAAATATACCAGTTTTTAAGATATTTTCAGATTACCCGTAACTTTTTCTGAAATTCTTCAATTTATGAAATATTTATACCGTTTTAAAGCTGAAAATCTGAAATTTAAAGCATTTAAATCTGAATAAATCAAAAAATATCTTGAAAATTAAGGTATTTCTGAAAAAGTTGCGGAAATTTGAAAATTTAAATTTTTTGTTTGGAATTTACCAGATTTTTAGAAATCTGTAACTTTTCGAAAATTTGATTATTTTGCACAAAGTTTGGTTTATTTCTATGCAGAAATTCTGAAATTTCACATTTTGCAGCTTTAAAATGGTATACATATCTTAAAAATTGAAGAATTTTCAAAAAATTATGAATATCTGAAAATATTGATTTTTTCGAATTTTCGGGATTTGATTTCTCTAACTTTTTGAAAATATGATCATTTCCATATTTTTTGGTTTATTTTGATGTCAATATTCTGACATTTCAGATTTTTTCCTTTAAAACAGTATAAATGTCATGAAAATTGAAGAATATTGGAAAAAGTTATGATTATTTGAAAATTTAGATTTTTTTTGAAATTTCGGGATTTTAGAAGGCTGTAACGTTTTGAAAATATTATTATTTTTCATTTTTTTTGGTTTATTTTGATGTGACAATTCTGAAAATTCAGATTATCGGCTTTAAAACGGTATAAATATCTTGAAAATTGAAAAATTTGTGAAAAAGTTATGATTATTTGAAAATTTAGATTTTTTTTGAAATTTCGGGATTTTAGAAGGCTTTAACGTTTTGAAAATATTATTATTTTTCATTCTTTTTGGTTTATTTTGATGTGAAAATTCTGAAATTTTAGATTTTCGGCTTTAAAACGGTATAAATATCTTGAAAATTGAAAAATTTGTCAAAAAGTTATGATTATCTGAAAATATATGTAGATTTTTCAAATTTTCGGGATTTTAGAAATCTCTAACTTTTTCAACATTTGATGATTATTGGTAGTTTCTGTTATATTTTGATGCGAAAATTCTGAAATTTCAGATTTTCAGCTTTAAAGTGATATAAGTTTCTTGAAAATTGAATAATTTCAGAAAAAGTAATGATTTTCTGAAATTTTAGATTTTTTCGAAATCAGTAAATTTTCGACATTTTGATATGAAAATAATTCATAGCCACTTTTTCTAGAACGGTTGCTCCCGGACAGACTTCAAATCAACCGACTTTCCAATGTGGCAAAAAGCATTTGGAAATCAACTCAACACCACAATCACTTTCGATCAAAATACTAACAATCTGGTAGCATCAGCACAATGCATACGATTCAAATCAATCGATGGAAATGAAGAATTCGTATTTGGTGGAATGCTATGGACAAGGGAAGAATATCGTGGAAAGGTTTTGCTTGCTTCTGTAACTGCTAAATGTATAAGTGACGGGTTTGGTAGGGATGTTTCAGTCGGATCTTTGCGTAAGGGAGGATTTTTTGGATTTAATTTGTATTTTGTTTTTTTCAGTTAAGAGTAGTGTCAATTTTTGGGAGAAACTTACTGGAAATGAGGCTCAGTATTCACATGAGTATTTTATTTCTTATTATGATGTGAAAGACTTTAAGGATCCTGATCTAAAATTCAATGACATCATAGTAAAGGTAAATTTTATTTTTTCGAAAAGTTACAGCGTTCCAAAACTCTGGAAAATTGAAAAAAATCGTTATTTTCAGAGAATTATAACTTTTTCTGAAACTCTGAAATTTTAAAAATATTTGTACCACTTCAAAGTTGAAAATCTGAAATTTCAGAATTTTTAAATTAAAATAAACCTAAAAGAATGAAAAATAATCAAATATTCGAAAAATTACAGATTTCTAAAAATCAAGAAAATTCCAAAAAATTTAAATGTTCAAAGTTCTGTAACTTTTTTGAAAATTCTTCAATTTTCAAGATATTTATACCGTTTAAAAGTTAAAAATGTTAAATTTCAGAATTTCCACATTAAAACAAACCAAAAACGATCATATTTTCAAAAAGTTACAGACTTCTAAAATCCCAAAAATTAGAAAACATCTAAATTTTCAGATAATAATAAATTTTATGAAAGTTATTCAATTTTCGAGATATTTATACCATTTTAAAGCTGAAAATCTGAAATTTCAGATTTTTTACATCAAAATAAATCAAAAAGTATAAAAAATGATCATATTTTCGAAAAGTTACAGATTTTTAAAGGCTGCTGTTCAGTTAATTTTACCCTATATGATCTTAGTTTCAAAAATTAGAGCGTTCTCTCATTAGTACAATGCAATTTATGCGAAATCACACCGATAAATACACGCGTCATAGCAGCGCTCCAAAGTTGAAAAAATCAAAATTTGAATTCGCGCGTGTCCGTGCAACGCTGTCGGAATTGGCGCGAAACACAATTATTTGAATGTGGCTACATATTGGTGTTGTTCTTTGGACCACCTGGGCTCCCATTCGAATTTTGATCTTTTGCCTTGAATTTGGATCGTGTTAACTGATCAGCTGCCTTTAAAATTCCCGAAAATTAAAAAAATCATAATTTTCATAGAATCATAACTTTTTCCAAAATTCTCCAATTTTTAAGATTTTAATACCATTTGAAAGCTAATAATTTGAAATTTGAAGAATTTATTATCAAAATATGTCAAAACATCAAAAAAGTAATTATAATTTGTAAAATTTAAGACTAATTGTTTTATGTTTGCTTCGGAGGTCATTTTGTGATCTAAGAAAAACTTTCATAAAATTTCAGAATGCTCATGAAGTGCCGGACGAAGATATAACAAACTTCGACAACACAGTATTCGAATTTGAGAGGAAGAACTTTATGCTGGAACATCTCCGAGATCCTGATGGATTTGGAAGAGTTGCGTACAATTCAAAAGGCGATGTTATTGGAATCGGCTCAGTGACTATTTATCCATCTGGTGAATTGGTCATTTCACCATTATATGCGGACAATACCCAAACTGCACAAGCTATATTTCAGAGTATTTTGAAAGAAATTCCATTAAAAGAGGATGGAAAACTTTGGCGGTTTCAAGTTCGATCTACAAATGTTTTTAAAGATAGTTATGAGTAAGCTAGACCTGGAAACCCTTGAAAAATTAAATATCCAGATGGATCAAACCATTCCTAACATGTGAATTGAATCGGAAACCATTGGCTCGCTTAGCATATCATCAATACATGCCGGAAGGTTTGAAATTTGAAAAGATCTTCATTAATGCTCCACCGACATGTGTTCCATGCTGAGTGTTTCGAAGGAAATAAATATTTATGTTTTGAACTATTTTTTGCCAAGAAGATTAATGTTAAACTGAGCTTTACGGAGATAATAAATGCGTTTTAAATGAAAATAGACTTCATTCTCATTCCAAATCTGTTTTTAAAATTTTCTAAGGCTATTGTTTTGAGGCGCTTTATTCTGTTCAGTTTTTTAAAGAGCTTCAGGTTGATAACTTACACTGTGTTACAACATCTGGGCCAAAACAAAGTTATTCGGCCAAATATATTTCATTTACTACAGTTTTGTAGGCAATTTCAAGAGCTTTGATAAAAAACTAAACACTTTATGAAAAAACATGGGTTCAGAAAAGTTATACCCCCAAAAGTGCAAGACATTCGAGAAAGAGTATTCAGAATTCCAACTTTGAAGGCAAATAACTTTTTTCGAAGTCAACGAAATATATTTATTTTATCACCATGTTGTAAGAAATTTGAAGGGCTTTATTTTGGTATAAAATATTTTATGAAAAAATTGGGGTTCGGAGAAGTAATACCCCAAAAACTCAACCTATAGTGATTTTTCATAATATTATTCTAACGGTAACTGAAAACGCCTTCGCATTGTGGAAAAAGGGAAGGGTGTCGTTTGGTGCAAGAGAGTATTTTGGACGCACCTGCTCTGTATTCATCCATTTTTAATCTCAGCATGCTCCCATATATATATTTATTTATTTTTATCGATTTTTGCATTTCAAATTTTCAGAATGAACGCAGAAACATTCGGAGCTGAAAAAGGACAGTTTTACTGGACAATCGAGGACAATAATTTTTTGTCGCTGAAAACTGGAAATATTCAATGGTAAGAATTCCTACTTTTTTTTTAAATTTGAGAAATTCTAAAAATTCATCAAATCTTCTGAAATTTTTAAAAATTTAAGTTTTTCAAAATTAAAAATTTATGAAAATTTATTTTTAAGAATTTCTGAATAACTTTTCTGCATTTTTTAAAGTTTATGAAAATTTTTAAAATTGAACAAATTTTAAATATTCTAAAAACCTTTTTTTCAAAATTTAAAAATTGAACATTTGCTGAATTTCTTTAAAGACAGGGTGCCAGTTATTTTTACAAAAAAAATTCAAAAAACTCAAAAACAAACAAAAACTGTTAAAAAACGATAATGACATTTTTAGAAATCTAAAATGATATGTGAAACTGATCAATTTTTCGGAAAACTGATTTTTTTGGGCCGGTGATGAATTGTGTCCATTAAATCTGTAAATGTTTCGTTGGTTTCAAAAAAAATTAACTAGAATACCTGTGAAATAATTTTTTATTTGCGAAACGTACGTATATTTGATCTGCTTTCAAAATTATAGCGAAATTTTCATTTTTGGATGAAAATTGGGAAAATCAACGTTTTTCCCGCGTTTTATGAGGGATCCCGGTTAGTTCCCATAAGAAAAATTAATTTGACACTTATTAAAAATAATTAATGACTTTCAGCAAAAAAAAACGCTGAAAATCGGAAAAAAACTAAAGAAATTTGAAAAAACACACAAAAAAATCAAAAATTCAAATTACCGCGCACACACATGACTGCTGTTCATTGGAGCGCACATGAAAATTTAAAACACGCGGTAATTTAAAATCTTATCGCCGCAGTGGCGAAATTTTTAATTGGCACCCTGTCTTTGAAATTTAAAATTTTCTGAAATTTGTCAAAATCTAAATTTTTCTAAATTTGTTAAAATTTTAAATGTTAACTGAACTTTTAAAATTGAAAATTTTCAGAATTTTTTGAAATTTTCAAAATTTAAAATATTCTTTAAAACATTAAAATTATAAATTTCTTGAAATTTTTTAAAACTTTAAAATTTTTTAAATATAAAACTTAAAAAATTTTTTAAATTATTTAAAAAATTTCTGAAAATTTTAGAAATTTGTTGAAATTAATAAAATTATCGGAAATTTAAATTAAAAATATTCTAAAAATTTTATATGTGAATTTTCTGAAATTTTTTACAAATTTAAAAATTTGGTTTTTTTTTCAGGAAAGTCGAACCATCTGAAATTCTGAAAGAAAACTCTCGAAACGATGGAAATTACGTAACCATTGATCTCCAATGTCTTCACGAATCGGAAGTAGGTCGAACACGGAAAAAACATTGGCCATGTGATGCTGAAATTGTATTAAAAGTGAAAACCGATGATGAATTCATTCTTAGGAAAATAGAGTATTGTCATTTCAACAATCGTTCCACAAGTTATAATTTCGGCCAAATCGATACTATCAAAAGCGTATCTTCGAAAAAACGTCAAATACCTAAAAAGTACGAGATCAATATATCTATCCGATTAACATCTACTGTTGGAATTCAAAGGATTCAATCGGAGTTCGAAATTTCTCAAAATCTTGATTCGGAAGTTGTGATACGAGTTGGAGAATATAAATTATTCGTTGACAAATATGTACGTTTTTTGGAAAAATTATTTTACCTTCAAAAATAAGAGAAAGTTTAACATTTCTAGATGATTTTCGAAAGCCCCTGTATTTTTCTAACTATTCTCTGAAAATAATTAATTTTCATCAATTTTGAAGTGTAAAAAATGACGAACAAACAGAGACATTTATTTGTATAACGAGAGGGGAACGATGGTCTTGTGCGGAAAGCGCACACAGCCCACTTTGTGCTACAGTACCCCAAGTGGTTTAAGGGGCGTTTTTCGGCGTTTTCTCGTCCATTCGAGGTTTTTATTTAGCCACAAAAGCGTGTTAGGAGGTTTTTCGGAAGTTTTTGGAGCGTTTAGGAGAGCAGTAATCGCAGAAGGTAAGTGGTAGGGCCTAGGAAGGCTAGAAAAGAGCATTTGGAGTGGAGTTTTCTGTAGTCACCCGCGACTGAAACTCGAAGGTTTTTATCTAAGAGCAAATGGTTTAATTTGCAGAGAGATGGATATGCAAGTCAGTCTGGCGGAGCATGAGGGGGACGAGGAGGAAGTGGATGTGGTGAATCATGAGGAGCTGCGCGAGCAGGAGGAGCTGCTGGATCAAGAGCTGTTGGCCAGGAGACAGGCTCTGTTGGCAAGCCGAGCAAGCCGGAGTGAGTCGGGAGAGGAGGTTGTGCAAAGAAGGGGACCGGGTCTCGCAGATCCGGAGATGTTGAGAGAGAACGGGACTAGTCAGGTCTTACATGGAATGCCGCAACAACAGCAAGAAGTAGGAGGTCACCTGGCGTTCTTGGCCAAATTGGTGCAAATCGAATTGGCTAAGAAGAGTCCACAGCCCACTCAATCGTCTGAAATTCATACCTTCAAGAAGCTGGGTTACAGACAACAGTTTGAGTTCAACTCGCGTCTAGTAACGGGTTTGAGAGAAGCCGGAGCAGGACCACCAGAAGGTGCGAAAACCAAACTGGAGGAACTGGTGAAGCTGATCGAACATCGGAATGAAGTTCTCAAAGTCGCGGATTCGAATCCAAGCGTGTTTAAATTTCTGGAGGAGAGAAAGCGGTCAGAAGTGTTAAAGAAGGTGGATCCAGTCTTGGCGGACTACGTGGCAAAATTGCAAAAGGATGAAGAGAAAGCGGCAATCCTGTATCAGCCCTTTCGAGGGAGCGAGACCGCTTGGCGGCCGGCCTCGCAGTTCACAAGCCAATCGAGGAACAGGTCAGCCGAAGGACTTTATGATAGGTCAGGCTGGGGAGCTGTCGGATTCAAACGCAGTTTCACAGGAGGCTCGAGAGGCGGCGCATGCTTCATTTGTCGGGATCCAGGTCACTGGAAGGATGTTTGCCCAAGAAAACACAGAAGGTGAGTGGTGTAATGAGGCGGAATTCATGCCTGGTTTTAAGGTTTTGAGATAAGGTAATCCCTTTCCAAATTTGTAAGCTTTAGTAGAAAGTTCATTATTAAGTGGGGCAGAGCCCTCGGAGTTTGTTATTTCAGCTGAAAAGAATTGTTTTCAGAATCCAGGGAAGTCCGGATGGCCAGAGTAGGGACTTCTAGATGGCTTCAGTCGGGCACCGTTGCGGCGCCGAGCAAGGGGCTTCAATTCCATTGGAGTTTCATGTATCGGGCAATCGAGGAGTTTCTGGTTTTTGGTAGCTCCGGACGGAGGGAGTCGAGAAGGTCTTCGGTTAGTTTGCCTCGGGTTTTTTCCTCTGGTTGCTGGCCTTCAGGTCAGCAACCCTGGTGTGTTATTTTCGAAGGGTGTTCTTTCTTACACCATGTTTTGATTTTTTGTAGTGGCTAATAAAACCATCGTTCCCCAAGAGTGATAAATAAATTATATTTTTAGCGTAATGCAATGAAGCTAAAAAGAGACATTTATTTGTATAACGAGAGGGGAACGATGGTCTTGTGCGGAAAGCGCACACAGCCCACTTTGTGCTACAGTACCCCAAGTGGTTTAAGGGGCGTTTTTCGGCGTTTTCTCGTCCATTCGAGGTTTTTATTTAGCCACAAAACCCCACCCACCCACCCTGTAGAGGACCAGATAGTTATTTCTAAAAATCCATTTATGACCAAATTTTCAGACACTCGTTTTCCAAAGCTGCCATCGGAAGCCGCTGCACAATCCCACCAGTCGTCTCAGAGCTTCACGCCGTTGTCTACAGTTCGCTGCTCCTGCCTCTACTCTTCTTCAAACCCCTACTTGGTTTCATCGCCTACATCAGAGATCGGAGTCTCTTTAAAGGGACGTTTTTAATTGCCTTTGTTGCCCATATTGATTTCCACGCCACCTCTTTTGTCACCCCTCTATAGGTCCATTTGCCCTTTGTTTTCCACTTTACCCCAATTTTCAGCTTTTTCCCAGTGTTTCTCTTCTCCCGTTTCTTAGTGCTCAGCCCCATTCGTCCCATTGTTTTTTCTGTACTTCTGTACCATTTTACCGGTATATTTACTTATGCAGGTTTTTAACTGTTAAGGGTGTTCTTTCTTACACCATGTTTTGATTTTTTGTAGTGGCTAATAAAACCATCGTTCCCCAAGAGTGATAAATAAATTATATTTTTAGCGTAATGCAATGAAGCTAAAAATTCAAATATCTATTTTCGTGTGGTGTGCAATAGAGCGCACATGCCTCCCTCCCTCTAATATTAGTGATTTTTCGAAGCTGAAATTCAATTTTTTTCAAAAGTTAAACAAAAAAAAACTGTAATGGAGCGAACATACATACTTAACTGCATTAAAACTACAGTATATTTCAACATTGGCGAAACTGTGAAAACTCCCTGATTTATTGAGAATAAATTTTAAAAATCCAAAACAATTGCAACTTCAAAAATCTTTAATTTATTTTCAGATTCTCGTTGTCTTTTCCCCACTTTTTCGTCAATTGTTCCTACGTAAAAAACGGAAGGAATTTCGGATGAAAAAACAGTTCAAGAATGGAATTGAAATGGAATACAGTATCGAACATGTTGACGCTTTTCTTCGTTTATTGCATCACCGGAAACAGGAAATAACAGGGAAGAAGAGGGCTGACAACTAATTTTGTAGAGTTTTAGTTTGTTTTCGAAAAAAATGTAAAAAGAATTATCATAATTTTTGATGAATTACGAGGTTATAATTAAGTGGGACATTGTCTTTAAAAATTGGTTTGCGTTTTTGAGGTATAACTTCTTGTCAGTCCGTTTTCCCCCCAAAGTTTATTATATCGATTGAAGCTTTTGAAATTGTCTACAAAAGAGTTGGAAAACCAATGTAAATTGTTGAAGTAGAGAAAAGTTATGCGCCTTTAAAGTTGGAATCGTTGTAAGCGCCGGATACCGAATTGGCTGCGTTCTCGGGTCATAACTTCTTCAAACTCAAATGTTTTCATATTATGTGGCATATCAATTGAAAGCTCTTGAAATTTTCTACAGATTGGTAGTAAAATGAATGTATTTCGTTAAGATAGAATTAAATCATGCGCCTTTAAAGACACCAAAAATATAAATGAGCATTTCGATTATTTTTATTTCAGGCCGAAATGTTGAATACATTCTGGACTTGGCCAAACAATTTGAGATTCAATTTTTGATCAAAACTTGTGAGGATTATTTAACGTCCACTAAAGACGTATCAAATGCTCAGAAAATTATGTTAGCCGACGAGTTTAATCTACCAAAGTTGCAGGTATTTTTGAAAGAAATCTTGAAACCAAAATGAATACCTTTTTTTTGCAGCTAGAAATACTGGAGAAGATATCGATTGATGAATTTAGTTTACTTATCAAAGAATATGGTAGGAACATGTTCCGGCGAACTGCGCAACTTTTTTTCCAAAATTTTTTGCAATTTTAATTGATTAATTGGATCTATATTTTTATATAATAAATAATAAAGTTTAATTCACTTAATTTGAGACGAGCTTTACGATACTTGTTTTCCATTAAATACAAAACATAGCCTAGAAGAAGTTTTGCTGCAAAAAGCGCCCCTCATTTTTTTAAAATCAAGAAGTAAGTTCATTTTTAGCGTTTCTAATCTAAAACATAAGACCTCATAATGTTATAAAAATACAAGTGAAATTTTAAAAAAACGTTACACCATCTTAATTTTTACTCTCACAAAATGTTCATTTCATTTTAAAAGGAATTCCTACATTTATTGATAGCGAATACGTGAGTTATTTGAAAAATAATGTTTCCTGTTTCTAAATATAGGAAGTTTAGAACAAAAACTGCTGAAATCGAATGCCCCCATACTGTCAAATAGATAAATTACTGTAACACGATTTTGAGATGAATTTGGTATGTTCCTTTTTTTTAATTTTCTGCGCGAAAAACACGTAAGGTGTAACTCAAAATTGAAGTTTTGAAAAGTTTAATTTTTTATTCACTATTAATTTTGTTTTCTATTCTGTAAACTTTTTTTTGTAAAATCATTTCTCTACAACGATTTCCAAACAATCCGATGGCCTAGGTTTTGCACCTATTGGGAAGATAGTCCCCGTTCGTTTTTCTCTTCCATTTTTACAATACTTTCATACTTTGCAAAGAATTTTGAAAAAAAAACGTTTATTTGAAAAAGCCTTTTATATGTTTTCTTGTACGGCGAAAAAGATGAAATTAATTATAAAACTCAAAATGAGTAAAGAAATGTGTACTAAGAAAGTGTCATATTAAAATGTCCCCAACTTTTTGCGACATCGACTTAATTCATTCATTTTACTACCATTTTTCAGAAAATGTCAAGAGCTTTGACCTGATATGTCATTCTTTGTGGATTAATAAGGGTTTTTTATAAGGAGTTATCCGCCAAAAACTCAAAAAGATTAACCCGATTCCACCTAGTTGTTCAAAATTCAATATTTTTTCTCGATGTCAACGAAATACCTCAATTTTGTCATAATTTTTTACACAATTTCACGATCTTCATTTTGATGTAATATACTCTATGAAAAATGTCTCTTTTCGTCTCGAATTTTCAATTTCAAGAGCTTCAAAGCAGCAAAATCACACAAATTAATTCTTTTATTATTGACAAGCCGAGAAGTATTGGAAAAAACAAAGGATAAAATTATTGATAGCATTATTTTTTGATAAAATCAAAGGCCATATTAAAATGACATCAATGCTCGCTTCATCTTGATAGCTTCTGCGAATTTTGGCTGAAAGAAACGTTATTATCAAATTTAAATGAAATTTTATAAATATTCCAATACCACCACATTTTTAATCTCCGTTTCGCTTCCCAACGCATCGGCCAGCTTCATGATTTTCCCGCGATTTCTGGATACTGTTGGGTACATGAACTGAAATTTGAAAATATCGTTATACAAATTTTCTAGGACCTAATGTTTACCAAGAAATAGTCCATATCAAATTTGAAATGCATCAAATGATAATTTGTAAAACATGCATTACAAATTGCCCAATTTTTGAAATGATACATCTCAAAATCAAGTCCGACATACGTATGTGCTGGAAATGCATTTATAATTGCGGCAGGCCTTTTGTGTGCGGAGTCAGTGCGCAATTAGCGCGCTGCTGCCGAAAATTTAGCTTGACAATACTAAAATCGGAAAAAATCTAACGCGTCGATTTTCAACTCGGATTAAACTACAAAGTCAATTCTTTTTGAAGAAAAACTTTGAAAATTATATTTTTCTTTAAAATTGAGAAAGAAATGGTGCACCAGCGAGCGCTAACTGTACGCAAGACTCCGCACACTCTGGATCAGTCGCTCCTCCCCCACACATCGGCCGGTTGTTCAGCGGAGCGAGTTTGCATATATACAACTAGCCGTTTGCCGCTGCTCCGCGGCGGTAAACGGCTAGTGAGCTCGCTTCGTGAGCTCTGCGTTTTAAAATTTTCGTTAGTAGAAAGGGACATTGAATCTTAACATTTCTCTCTATCTCACTCCTAAGCTGCCCTATAAAGTCTCATGGGCCCTGGGCCCATTTGACCACATTGAACACATTTTTCTAGAAATTTCTGGAAGGTTCTGGAACTTTCTGGAAGCATCTAGAATTTTCTAGAACACGCTGGAACTTTCTAGAACATTCTCGAAGTTTCTGGAATCTTCTGGAACATTCTGGAAGTTTCTGGAAGCTTCTGGAATTTTCTAGAGTTTTCTGGAAGCTTCTAGAGGCTTTTGCACGCCCAACGTTTTATTATAAGTATGTTGATGATTACTGAACGAAAAATGAGAGAAATAGTGTGTAAAATGAAGAGACACATAGAAAAACGCTAACGTTAATTAGGTTACGGTAACTATCGTAATACTACCGTAATCCGAACCAAATTTTCACAGTGACCTTACATTATTCCAAAGATGTCACCATGAAAGTTTGGTCTCGATCCGACCATTCTAAAAAAAATGTGAAAAAAATTGGTGTACTGTAGCTACAGTAATCCTACAGTAATCCGAGATCCAAACAGTATTTTTGTGAAGCGCTCCGAGAGGCATGACGATACCCCAAGTATGGGACAGATTGGTCGAGGGGTCAAAAAGTTATTCATGAGAAATGCATTCGAGCATGTGAAAACACGCACGGCCTTAGCGCTTTATTATATAGTATGATGATGATACCTCAACTTCTCGAACAACCCTCCACAATAATTGCATTTTGTCAACGTACGTTGGCTGCGCACTGGTCGTCGACACATCAAATGGTCCGAAAAGACGAACATTTTTCACAATTTCAGCAGCTTCAGCGATTGCGTCGAATCTCTGAAAATCTGTGAAACTGACAACGGCTTTCATTTAGAGTTTGCTCACCAAATCTCCAAGAATTTGTTTGTATTTTCCAAAATACTTATCAATCACTTTGGGTTGTGTACGAAGCTGAAAACAATTTGGTTTTAAAAGTCAAATTATATATTTGTTCTCAGTTGGTCTCGCGGTCGCCACGCCTTTGATGTTATCAAGGGATCAGCCGAAAATTCAGCTTGACAATACGCTAAAGAATTCATCTGAAATTATTTTCTTACCAAGTTATGAGATGCTGGATTATTTGCCAGTACTCCTTTTGGTACGCACTTCAAACAGTAGAAATTGAGATAAACCGGATCTTTTTCATTTTCCCTTGATGCGATGAGGTTCGTTCTATAAGAAATGATTTTAGGCTTTTCATTCAAAGCTTCGCAAACTTTAGAATATCATTCACATCTCCACACATTGTACACATTCTTTGACCTTTCAACTGCATCAAAATCGTGTTCTTGTAAGATGAAATTCCTTTGTGAATTCCATTTTTCATATTTTCTACAAATTTTGCGAATTTTTGTCTAGGATGAAAAAGGAAAAACTACCCAAAATATCTGGGTAGAACGTTGCATTAAACAAATTCTTGAAATTCGTTGTATTATTGTCCTCCTCATCCCAGATGCTATTTTCCAACAGTCCCAACGAAATCATGTAGGCTTTGAATCTCGAACAAGCCGTTGCATTTCCTGTGAAAAATTGATACTGATAATTTTCCACATTTTTTTCGAATTTTTACCTCCAAATTTGTATCTTTTCCAAAATTGTCGGAAATTTTCACAATTCTACCAAATGTCTCAAACATCAGAGGGAGGAGTGGATCGTTAAGACAAGCGATTTTGAGGCGTTGTCGTGCATATTCTTTCTAAAAATTAAAAAGGAATGTTTTTTTTTTAATTTTTATTGAAACATCTTACAACAAACGGTTGATTCTGATGAGGGAAATGGCGTAAGCAACAACAAATAGTGCAAATTGCAAATTTCTTCAAATTTTCGAAAGTATCCGATTTGTAGCAAGTTTTGCAGATTTTCATGCTGAAATTTATGTTGCAAATTTTATGAAATATTGATCTGTTTTAAATTTACTTTGTTTTCTTGTCAATATTTGCACATTCATGACATTTCACTCCATCCTCAACTCCAACGATTAACTCATTTTGTTGAATGAATCCATCAGCTTGCAAACTTCTATTCAGAAGAGTGAAAAGTGACAATTTTGAATCAAAATTATCTGCTGATTGTGGTTTGCTTGGAACTTTTAATTCTTCGACGTTTGAAATTACTCTGATGTCCAGATCATTTTCCGCTTGGCAATATGTGCACTTATATGTTCTGTAAATTCATTTTTTTTCTGTTTTAAGTGTTAAAATATTCTTTTATTTACCGTTTTTCCGACGTTTCCACACACTCGGCGCATAAATAATGTCCACATTCAAGTTTTCTCAATTTTCTATTTTCAACGTCTGAAATTTTCAAATTATTTGGATTTCTTTGTGAGAAATTGCTCACTATAGTTTTTTTTACATTTTGGGCACTTCATTTTGAAATTCTTCGTGAGTTAAACTAGATTGATATAGAAAAAGCGTTAAATTTTGGGATTTTCCTAGAATTATTTGAATTCTAGGGTTTCGCGGCGAATGGGTCCGCAAACAGATTGACGACAAATTGCAGACATTTGCGTTCTACCGTAATAACATTTTACGAATTTGTTTTTTTTAATACTTTAAAAAACATGGAATTTTGCTTAACAAATATAATATGGAAGATATAAGTAAAAGATTTATTAAAGACAACTATTGAAAATGCGAACCGTATTAATAAATCATATTAAAGCTAACAACGCCTTATAAACAGTACAAAAGACCTACTAGTAGGACTACTTAATAAAATATTTATTGACTGGGATATCTCTAGTGTTTCTCGTCGACAATTTCTTCGTAATCGTATCGATTTTAGCCAAAACACTTGTCTTGAAGATCTCCAGATGTTTCAACTCCTTTCTCGTCAATTCGATATCCTTCTTCACCGCTTTTATCTCTTTTTTGTCAGGTGTTTCTTTCAATTTTTGCTCAAACTTCGACAATATTTCCGACTTTTTCGCTTTCTTTCCCTCGACCTCCTCAATTTTTCCGCGAAGTTTTTTGAGCTCCTGGTCATCTTTCAGCTTTTCTTGCTCAATTGGTGTCATGTTTGCATATTTCTGGAAAAAAAATGAATAAATGTTTGTTTTATAGAATAAATACCTTTGCAGTTTCAAGAAGATTGAATCGCGTATTTCTAGGAAGTGGTTGGACCGTTTTTATTTTAACATTTTCAATAATTTCAATAGCTTTTTGGATTTCAATGTCTTCCTCACTTTCTTCTTCAGAACTCGAGCTTTGCATAATAGGTTTGGTCTTTGCATGAGGTCTATACTGCATAATTTCCAATAGGGAAGCCCTTATTCTCCACTGCTCAATTGTTTCCTTTTTCAAACCGGGTTTTGTTCGGATTTTAATTGGTTTCGGCTTTGGGTTTGGCTGATATTTGGCTGATATATTATAATGAAGTGGCTCGCCAGTTTTCCTGCCAGTAAAGCAATCCATCATTCTTCGATCTTTCTCGGTCCTATTCAATGTTTCTACAATTTTTGAAAGGGTTGGCATCGCAAAAGATTCCATTTTCAATTTAATTTGAGATTTGTGAAACTTGCACATTATTTCTGCAATTGTAAACATCACGGGTACATCAATCGTTTCGATGAGGATTCGAAGAAGGATCAATCGATATAAACATCTGAATGCCATTTTGTAATTTATTAGCAGCCGCGTATACGCCAGAAAATCTGATTTAACCATCAATTTTTCATTATAAAGCTCTCCAGAAAATCGAACAGCCATGCATGTTTGAAATGAATTGTTTTGTTCTAAACCAAGCATGCTGAATAACATTTTATTTTTTATTCTTAGTATAATAGTCGTACTTGATAGCCTGTTTAACATTCTGCACAATTTGGTCGCCATACTTTTTATATTTCTTTGAATTTGCAAGAACTCGAACACCAATTGCATACTCCCTCAACTTGGACGTCTCCAGATCCCATGGACACGAAATTATAGCGACGGCTTGTTCTGAAAATGGTCTAAAAATCAAACGAACGTGTTTTTATCGGAAAACTACCCAATTCATCATCAGTCCATTCTAGATTGTTGTTGACAAGTGTTCCGGTTTCATGAACTTTCACAAATTCCATCATTTTTGCGTGAAAATCGATATTTTTACTTTTCGGCGTTTTTTTGAGAGAGGATTGTTTGTACATTTTGAAAAGCGATTTTTCAGGTACCATCGGCTGAAAATTTGAATTTTTATATCTTTTTTGGAGAAAATAATTGCTAAAAATTCGAGAAAATGGTGTCACACATTAAAAAAATACCGTTTCCAGTTCCAGTAGTTGACTGAGACGTAGGTCTCTTGAAAGTGGCTGAGCAAAAGCAGCTTTCTGTCGTTTCGTAATTTTATTCATCTCTTTTTCCGATTTTTTCTTTATCTTTCTACATTCTTCAACTTGTTCGAACTCTTTATGAATCATCTCTTCACCAAAAATCGGAATTGGCTCGAGATAATGCAGCTTCGCCAGCTTTTTCTCGCGATTAAAGTAAATCATATTTTTCCCATTTTCTGTCGATATATTTGTTTTGCCGCCCTTTTTCTCATAATCACTCAACATTTCTGTGATTTGGGTCAACGTGGGAATCGCAAAGCGTGCCATTTTCCATTCAATTCGAAATGTTCGAAATTTGTGCACTATTCCTACAATCGCTTTTTTTATATCAATCGTCTCGACAAGGATTCGAAGAAGGACCAATCGATAGAAACACCAGTATTGTCCTTGGAAATTGACAAACTTTCTGGCAAACTTCTGCAGTTCGTTTTCAGATATTGCATTTGCAAAGCTCTCCAAAAAATCGAACAGCCATGCAGGTTTCAAATGAATTGTTTTGTTTTAAACCATGCATGCTGAATAAAAAAACTTTTTTTTTAATTTTTAGTATAATAGTCGTACTTGATAGCCTTTTTAACATTCCGCACAATCTGGGTGCCATACTTTTCATATTTCTTTCCATATCTTAGAATTCGAACACAAATTGCATACACCCTCAATTTGGACGTCTCCAGATCCCATGGACACGAAATTATAGCGACGGCTTGTTCTGAAAATGGTCTAAAAATCAAAAGAACGTGTTTTTCTCGGAAAACTACCCAAATCTAGATTCTTGTTGTCACGTGTTCCGGTTTCATTAGCTTTCACAAATTCCATCATTTTTGCGTGAAAATCGATATTTTTACTTTTCAGCGTTGTTCCGAGTGATACATTATTGTAAATTTCGAAACGTGCTCTTTCAGGACCTTCCATCTCTGAAATTTTGAATCTTAAATTTCGATTGAAGGTAAAATTGCTAAAACTTCCAGAAAAATCTGGGAATTACAAAAATTTCCGATTATTTCACATTTTCAGAGTTTTTATATGGACCTATTGTCAAGATAAAAATTTCTGGCCGCTCGTTTTGCGGAGTGTCGTTGGGAATTTCCTCGCAACGCGACCGCTACGCGCAAGACCAACTGAGAAATTTGAATTTGAGCGCGTTGCGGTCGTGCTGCGAGGAAATTCCCAACGACACTCCGCAAAACGAGCGGCCAGAAATTATTATCTTGACAATACCTAGAAACTAAAAATTCAATGAACAACTTGCAATTTTTTGCAGCAGATTTACGGGAAATCTACGGAAATCGTTGCGAGACCATCAAAGATCAACGACTCTTGGTTGTATCTTCCGCAATAATGGACGCACACGGGTGAAATGAGTCCCGGGTCTCGCAGCGAAGAGTAACAACCTTTGATGGTCTCACAGCGATTTTCGTAAATTTCCTGTAAATCTGCTGCAAAAATTGTAATTTTTTGCATCATTTTCAGTTTCTGGGTAGATCAAATATTTTTCGAAATTTTAATTTACGAAACAAGGTAAGATTTTGTGGAAGTTCTTAATTTTTTTTTTGCAATTTTAAAATTTTAAAAACATATTTTGCAGAATTTTTAATTTATTTCGAAATCTTTCAAATTTATCGAAACTTGAATTTTTTTTTGTAAACCTTCACACTTTTTGCGATGAATCAAATATTTCGAGCAACACAAATTCACAATACAATTAAAAATCTTGATTTTATTACAGACCTGTATTAAAAATCGCAAAATGATAAGTAAAACTCAAAAAATAAAACAGAAAACGGTATTTACAATTATGTACATGTTGAAGTGCTTTGAAGCGAAACAGTTCTCGAGCGTCTAGCGGACCATTTTTCCGAAATCGTATCAATTTTATCCAAAATATTTATTTCAAAAATTTCCAGATGTTTCAATTCCTTTCTAGTCAATTCCATCTCTTTTTTCATCGATTTTGCCTTCTTTTTGTCTTCGGATAGATCTTTCAATTTCTGCTTACAATTTGTTAATATTTCCAGCTTTTGAGCTTTCCTTTCCTCGATTTCCGCGATTTTTTCGTGAAGTTTTTTGATCTCTTGCTCATCTTTCAGCTTTTCTTGTTCCATTGGTGTCATGTTAGCGTATTTCTGAAAATTACAGTTTTGAGAGGTTTGGAAACTTATAAGCTATACCTTCGAAATTTCCAAAAGTTTGAAACGCATCCGAGTTGGAAGGCTTCGTTGTTTTCTAACTCTAATCCAATTCTTGTGAATATTATCGATTCGTTTCGCGGATTTTTGAAGTTTAAATTCCTCTTTGGTCAATTTTCCCGTTTTTCGATCAATCAATTGTTCCAATTTTCGAATCTTTTTCTCAACTTCCTTCACGTTTTCAGATTTTACGACTTTTTCCATGTTTACTCGCATTTTCAGAAAATATTCACTTCCAAGAGTTTTATTGATATATTCTCTTCTATCATTCCAAATTTCTAATTGAACTTGCATTCCAATTTTCTTCACCTTTTCCAGCGTTTCATCAACTTTTTTCAACTCTTTTCTCAAATTTTCCTTGACTTTCTCAATTGCGATTCTTAAATTTTCCTTAATTCTTATTCTTCTTTTCTTTTCATACACTGCTTTCAACGCGTTTAGCTCCTTCACCTCTATTTCCACCAGTCTCTTCCTTTTCCCAATTTCTTGAACTATTTCCCGCTCCTTGGATATTTTCTCAATCATCGCTGCTCCCATCATTGTTCCAGGAATTGGCTGTGGTTCAAGAAAATGGTGCTTCTTCTTGATTTTCGGCTCACGGTGCCAGAATTTCAGCTTTTTATAGTTTTCCGGTGTCGATTCGGTGATAATTTGCCGCGGTTCGACATCCGTCAATATTTCGATAAGTTTGGTCAATATTGGCATAGCGAATTCCGGAATTTTTGAAGAATCGATTTCTCCGTGTAATATTTCAGCAATTTTTGATTTTTGATCAACTGTTTCGGCAAGAATTCGAAGAAGAATCAATCGATAAAATAACTTCAAGTTTCCTTTAGTGAAAAATCCTAATTCTTTGACAATTTTCGAAAAAATTGTATCATCTATCACTTTTGCGTTATAAAGCTCTCCGAAGAATCGAACAGCCATGCATGTTTCAAATGTGTGCTTTCGTTGAATTGCTTGAAGTCTGTGCCTTTAAAATTTGGATTTTTAAAAAATCAGGAATGATTTCTAAAAGTACCTAAAAGCCTTCGACACATTCCTCACAATTTCATTAGCAAATTTTTCAAATTTCTCCATATTTTTGAACATTCCAACACCAATTGCATACTCCCTCAATTTTGATGTCTCCAATTCCCATGGACGTGAAATAATTTCAACGGCTTGTTCTAAAACAATTCAAAAAAAAATTGCGTAATTTAGAATGATTAATTACCTAACTGATCTGAGCTCCATTTAACGTTTTTATTAATCTGCATACCAAATTCATCACATTCCACAAATTCCATCATTTTTTCGTGAAATTTGGCGGTTTTGGTTTTCGATTGAATTTTTTCGGCGGATTTTAAGAAAATTTCGAAGCATTCTTGCTCAGCTTTCGACATCTGGAAATAAAACGGTTTTGCATTTTAGAAAAAAAAAACGTTTTTTCAAAAAATCAATGCGAAAAAATAATTTTAAAATTGAGCAAAAAAGACAGTAGTGTTTAAAGGGACACGTCGTGTTTTCTAAAGTGGGGTTTCGCAACGAGCTGTGAATATATGGGTTACTGTAATTATTTTATTCACAACTGCGTCTTTTTTTTCGTTTTTCAAGCGTCGTGAAATTATTCTATTTCTATTTCTATTGAGAATATAGATAAGTTTGTCTTAAAAACCAAAAAAATTCCTTTAAAAATTGATAACAGCAGAAAAAAAACGAGAAATTCGTACCAGGGAAGATTCTTCCGAAAAAAGAGAAGATGAATTTGTAAATATTTATTGGAAATTCAAATATAAATTGAAATGTGAGCTAAATTGAAAATAAATCACCAGAAAAATAAATTACAACATGAAATTTAAAAAAAAACGTGTCATCATTTAAATCATTGAGACTTGTCAATATAAGCAGAAAAGTTACGAATCACGCTTCCCATTTCCACGAAATTGACAAGTGTTACTGCCTCTTCCAACTGCACCCACTTCGAATTCTGATGTTCATCTGATAGTTTCACATCTTCCGCATTCTTGAGAAGTGCAAGCCAGTATTTGACGGATTTTTGTTTTCTATTGTCCTGAAAATATGTTTATCTTGTTTTTCACTTTTTATCAAATACAAGCCAAACCTCTTGATGTTTCGAGGCATCTTTAATCTCGTAATATAATGTTTCATGGCAGTCTTCATAAACTGTGAGTTGATCGGCCTTCAAATTCGCTTCTTCTTCGGTTTCTCTCAACGCAGCGGTAAATTCATCCTCGCCTGAGAATAATAAAATTTGTAATTTGAAAAAAAACGGCACAATTCAACCTGGATCAACATGGCCTTTTGGTGGAGTCCAGTGGTATGGTGGATAACTCGCTTGAAGTAGCAAGAATTCCACCTTTCCCGCGATTCTCCGGAAGACAACAAGGCCGGCGGCTTTGACCACAGTAGACATTGGTTTCTGGAATTTTTTTCTATAGTGGGAGGGGGGGGGGGGGGGGGATTATTCATTTCGGAATTTTTTTTAAAACGCAAAAGAATGAAGTGACGGCAAAAAAATGAGAAAACATTTAAAATTACAGCTAGATATAAACCTTTCCGTAAAGTCAGAACAACTTTTGCTCGCGCACAAATTGCAGTGGTCCCACACACATAAGCAGCATTTACATCGGTGTTCACAAGTAGCTTGGTGGTATAGTGGTTAGGTCTCACAGGCAAATTTAATCCCACTCGATTCCCGCACGAATCGGGTCGCTCTGTCATATTCGCCCGATTTTCGTCCGATTCAGACTGAATCGAGTGAAAACCGAGTGGACCGGAAATCAACACGATTTTGACCCGACTTGTTTGTGGCAACTGAATTTCGGCCCGAAATCGGGTCGAAAACGACTGAAATTACTGCAACGCGTCCGAGAAATCGAAAATCGGGTCGAAAACGACTGAAATACTGCCACTCGTTCTACATGAGTGCGCTCGGTAGAAAGCTTGATCGTTTTGTTTATTTCTACAGTAAGCATTGTTGATCGTAGGTATCGTTCAGAATTCGCCCTTTTCAAACATAAGGATTATGGAAAATTCGAAATAAAAAACTAAGACAAAATTGTGTATTTTTATAATCTTTTCACGAAATACCTTGCTTCGCTAACATTAGGTTACAGGATCACGAATTTCTGTGGTCTTCATTGCTTAATAATTTCTCAGAAAATTATTATTTTGTCCTACTTTGTTTATCACATGAAAAAGCGT
Source organism: Caenorhabditis virilis (assembly GCA_964036255.1). Lineage (NCBI taxonomy): Eukaryota > Metazoa > Nematoda > Chromadorea > Rhabditida > Rhabditidae > Caenorhabditis > Caenorhabditis virilis. The sequence continues at coordinate 17,721,616 of OZ038415.1, read as the reverse complement.
TTCTAGACGAAATGATTGATATATTATAGTGCTTTATTCTATAACTATTCTATAAAAATAGGAAAAAGCCAACATTCCATCTGCTGTTCTTCAGGGAACATAATTGATAAAGTTTGCAAATGGTCTAGTAAATGGAGTCTCTCACTTGCTCCTTTAAAATCATTCACTTTTGGCCAAAAAATCCTCATCTTATATATCTTGAAAACTCAGTTCCTATACGTTGAGTATAGTCGTTATCTCGGAGTTTTTATCGATTCCAATCTCAAATTTGGCAAATATATTAGCTATATTGTAAATTTGGCCCATCTTACAGGTTAGAGGAAAACAAATTATAAAAAATTTCAACTTTACTAATCCTATCGTATACTTTCATCTGTTTAAAATGTATGTTCATTATTATAATATTGCTCTGACGTTTTTTATCCATATCTCAGTGTTAAAAATCAACTTCTTCTTGAAAAACCACTTCAAAGATATTCTCGCCTCATTTGCACCCGCTGCAATATTCCTTTTTCATTCTTATAAAGAAAGATTAAACGTCCTCAATCTTACACCAATTTAATGTTTAATGCGATCAGAATAAATAAATAAATAAAAAAACATACTTAAATCTATGTTTTTATTAATTTTCAGCCGAATTGTGTCTCTAGAACAATTGTTATAGTTATCTAAATGTTCCTCGATCTACTCCTAAATATATTTGGCGCTGGCGAACATATAAGCGGACCTTCCCCCCTTCCCCACATGTTCAGGTATAGTCAAGTGGTTCAACGTCGCGTCAAGCAAGCAGGAGGTAAGGTCGTCGCAGGTTCGGTTCCATGAGAGTGTTTGTTGCCGGTGCTTGCCTCTGCCTCCGCTGAGAGCCAGAATTTGATTTTCTCATTTTCTATTTCAGAAAATTTCGGCTGAAAATCGTGCGAAAATCGTACGGAAAACGGGTTTTTATCCATCCGATTTCGGTCCGAAAATGACACGTTTTTGGTACGGTTGTCGGACGTTTCATTTCCACCCGATTCGTGCGGGAATCGAGTGGGATTTAATTTGCCTGTGCTTTTGTGTGCTGTGCGCGAGGCCATGGGTTCGATCCCCGGTAGGGTATATTTTACAAAAAGTGCGTACTAGCGTAGCATTGTAGTTTAGACGCGCAAAAGTTGTTCTGACTTTACGGAAAAGTCTAGATATAATTGATAACTGGGAGGCGCAGAAGATTACTGTAGAATTAAAGGATCATGACCCCATATGTTTCTCTATTTCGCGTTGAAACGAGTAATAATTTTTCAATAATGTTCCTTTAACCATACAGTAATCTTATGTGCCTTTTTTGTATTTTTTTTCCAGCATAGCTACAAAAAAAGAAGACGTATTCACTATATATTTATAAAGTATTAAAATTGAAGAAAACATTGATTTTCATCGCAATAACGAAGCCCTTGAAAAGTCATGCATTCTCACGTAACGGTGTTTGCACAGATTTTCTCAGAATTGAATAAATATTAGTTTATTAAATAGAAATTAAAATATGGACAGAAAAAGAAATGTTGAATTAAGTACATGACTGCAAAAATGGAAAAAAAGATCAGGTAAAGCGTCTCACAACACAGAAAATAGTCGCTAAATACAATTTCTGCACATTTTTATGCACTTCCGGCGGTCATTTCGAGAAGAGCACTGACGGCGGCATCCTTGTCACCTCGTCTCTCCTCAAGAACACATTTGATGACTTCTTTGTCAAGATCTGGGAACATTGCTTCGATTTCTTGGGTGTCTTCGGCAGTGATCTCGACCGCTGAAAATATCTTGAATTCATTGAAAACAATTCAGAAATGTCTTACGTTGTGGTGGTGGTGGATTCGCAGCTTCTGCTCCCCCAACTTGAAGCTCAGCCGGTATCTCAATCGGAGCGAATGAAAAAGTCAAATGAATCATTCCCTCCTTATTCTCTCCTTGTTGTCCACTGAGTTGGAAATAATCATCAACCACATCTCCATTAAAAATGGCCGTTGGAAGAATAATATGCGACCATGCGATCACCTCATCCGGTCCGAATGCTTTTTCATCAAAGATTTGCACATAAATGCTCTCCACATTCATCGGCAAGTACGCGTTCAGCGTGCGATTCCAAACTGGTGATCGTCCGGCGTTTGCGTCCACGTTTGAATCGAAAGCAACGTTTCCGACACGCACGCGACAATATGGGTCCATTCTGACGATTCCATAGTTTTTCACTAGGTTTGCTTCTTGAATGGTGACCGAGAGACGTCCGCGGGTGTTTGGTGGAACAAAACTGACGATTCTTGGCGGTACCGTCTGAAAAAGTACCGTATCTAAGTAAGTATTTAGTCGAATTCTCCAATTAATTACGAACTCCGTTTAAAGGAGCATGGTAAAAAATTGTTTTCGCACCGATTCCCTGCTACTAGAGTTGTTCAATTTTTCTACATTATTGGCTCATTTCCAAAAGCTTAGTTTCTCCCTGGAGCGCGTTTGAATCCCCGATAAACAAACCTCCGGTTGTGCAACTGGTTGACTCGATTCTGCTGGAACGGCGAGGCGCAAGAAATGTGGTGGAAGTTCGCCAAGGAAGCACTGCAAAATTTAAAATCTTTTTGAATTATCCCCATCAAGTTTTCATCGAAATTACAGTAATCTTTTAAAGGTACATAGTATTTCAAAGTTATCGTTGAATAAAATTACTACGGTATTTCATTGGAGCGCGTTTTGAATAATTGTTAAGAATAATACTTTTAAATTTTTTAAATTTCTTTGTTTTAAATATTTCGAAAAACCAAACCATCTTTTTAAATTTTCAAAAAAAAATCGATATTATTATTATTGAATTATTTACCTTCCGGCGACGCTCGGCAACAGTTTCACCTTGCATTGTGATAAGTTCTGGACAGCTGTAAAAATAATAATAATTTCAAAAATGTCACTTTTTCAGGAAAAAAACTGAAAAGTGATAATTTTCAGCTGGTAAATAACGAAGCTTTTCGTTGTTGACAACAAGAGCTAGAGACGCAGAGGAAACGAGAGAATTATGGTTGAAATGGAGAAATATTTTAAATTAAAAAAAACGTTTTAAAAAATTATATAAACATAAATCAAGAGTTTATTTATTAGATTCGATTACTAATAATAAATTGATGATACTATCTCAACTCTACTCAGCGACGAAATATCATTGAAATGTGAGAGACACCAGAGAAACAAAGGAATAAACTCGTACACAGCGTCACTGACCAGCATCTCGCCGACCACTTTTCTCCTCGCAGAAATTTTTTTTCTCTTCAAAGGACGCTCCAGGCACAGAGTACGCTTTCCATTCCATTTCGGCGCCTCACTATTTTTTTTTCTTCTTCAATGCTGTTGAAGGAACTAGAAGAGGAGTTGTTGTATATTGCCTTACACTCCCGCTTTTTTGTGTCGTGTGCCCATTTTTTTGCTCCGTCAAGCTTTAAGCTCCGTCAATTTTCTGCTCGATTTCTTCTGACTTTTTTCGTTGTTATTTTTTGGCTCATTTTAACTTTGTTGGTGGGCTTTGAAACTGCTGGCAACTTGTCTTTAAAAAAGTCGGTAAATTTTGAGAGCACGCGCTTTTTTCCCTTATTTTTTTAAAGAAATATTGATTTGATGAGTCATGCTCAGAAAACTAGATTTTGTGATTTTTCTTTAAACATTTTTTCCAAGCTATTTTTCGCAAAAAGTTCTGATTTTTATTCTTTAAATTTTAAGACGTTTTTACGAACTGTATTGGATTTTTAGAATTTTTTTGTTCTTAGAATTATTTAATTTTTTGGAAATTTTGCCCATTTTTTGCATCCCAACTGAAACTGCACTCCACCGAACTACCGTCATTTGTTTAAAAAATGATGCTATTTCAAAAAATATTTTAGGTTGAAAAATCTTAAAAACACGTTTTTCAAAATTATCAAAATTTAAATGTGCAAGATTTTTTTAATTAAAAATATTTCCATTTTCTCTACGTAAATCCAATTTTTATAGGGACAGGGCGTTTCTCAAATTAAACAATTTAAGAAAAAGCAAATCACCATGTCCCTTTAAAATCAAAAAGAACAAATTTTCATTGTTTTTTCCGCATTAATGCTCAGTAGCCGACAATTCAATAGAATTATTCGAAAAATAATACCTAACACATACATTTTTTTCACTTTCTCTTTCATTCTCAATCATCCCATTTTTTTGCCTGTTCTCGCTCTTTCAATCCCATTGGTTTTTTGTCGTCAGATCATCGTTCCTTTCGTTTCTATTTTGCAGGAAAAAAGCATTGATTTTTATTGGAATTCAAAAAAAAATAAATTTCCGATCAAAATAACATTTTCCAGGATGATGCAAGGTTATGACTACGATTCTGACGATTCAGAAGTTCACGTTGAAGATGGTGCGTCGTCGTCATCGAGAAAATGTTGGTTTTTTTTGGAGATATACATTCAACAAAAGACTCAAAAAAAGAAAAAAGCCTATTATCGATTTTTTTCGAATTTTAAAAGTTTCGCCTAAAATTTGAGTTCTATGCATTTTTTTTTAGAAAATAATAATTAAAAATGGTTGCAAACAGAAAAATCCTGCCTTTGATTTTTTTTTTGAAAATCCTGCCGAAAATGAGCCTATTTCAATGATATTCAAGCGGTGGCCTAATTTTTATTAATTCAGATTTCTAGGCCATTATGCACTTTTAAAGAGGGTAGGCCTTGTGTTTGGAGGCTCAAGTGTTTGGAAGCACATGTGTTTGGAGGCACAAGTGTTCGTTTTTGTAGCGTTTCAAGACCCGAACGATATTTCAGGCGCATGCGCCTTGAAATGTCTGCGTCTCTCAACGTCACATGATAAGGGCAGTTGGTTGCCGGCCCTGATCGTTGTCTGCATGTGCAAAAATGTATATTCCGCGCGCAAGTGGGCGCGGCCGGTTTAATTACCCAAGTTTTAGGTCTACCTCAGGTTAACCTCAAACTTGGGAAAATAAACCGGCGGCGCCCACCTGGGCGCGGAATATACATTTTTGCACATGCAGACAACGATCAGGGCCGGTAACCAACTGCCCTTATCATGTGACGTTGAGAGACGCAGACATTTCAAGGCGCATGCGCCTGAAATATCGTTCGGGTCTTGAAACGCTACAAAAACGAACACTTGTGCCTCCAAACACATGTGCTTCCAAACACTTGAGCCTCCAAACACAAGGCCTACCCTCCTTTTAAAATTTTTAAAAATCGCGACCAATATCTGAATAATGACCTAGAAACGTTGTTGGGTTACTAGGCATTGAAATGAAACATTGAAAAACCTGAAAAAAAAACAGGTTTTTACTGAAAAAATGAATAACTATTTTCAAAAAACAAAATTAAAATCACTTCCTCCTCGAGAAGTACAAACATGTCGGGAACTTCGGCCACCGCATGAAACTCGGCCATTTTTTTTTATCTTCCAACGAATTTTTCAACATTTTCGCGATAACAAACAAAAAATGAAAACTTAAACGACTTTTTTGGATTTGTCGAGATCCTGCAGTAATTTTTCACAATTTAAAATCCTTCCAGACGACGAGCCATCCTCATCATCTTCGTCAACCTCATCCCACCAACCAGCACCAATTTTCAACCCCCGTCCACACGCGGTGAAAATCAAAAAATCCAACACCGGCTTCGGATTCAACGTGAAGGGACAAGTCAGCGAAGGTGGACAATTGAGAAGTCTCAATGGTGAGCTTTATGCACCATTGCAACATGTGAGTGCAGTTTTACCAAATGGTGCAGCCGAAATTGCGGGGTTGAGAAAAGGAGACCGGATTTTGGAAGTGTAAGTGATTTATAGGTTTTTTTGTGTTGTAGAAAATGGATATTTTGTTCAGGAATGGGATAAATGTCGAAGGGTCGACCCATCGGAAAGTGGTGGAATTGATCAAGAATGGAGGGGATGTTTTGACGATGATTGCGATTTCGGTGGATGATGCGGAAGTTGACAAGTATGATTATGGTGAAGAAAGTTCGATTGGTTATGGAAATGACTATTCGGAAAGCCGATCACTTCCTGTTTCAATTCCATCTTATCAAAATGTCAACGATAGTATCGAACGTTTTGTGGTTTTTAACATCTACATGGCCGGACGACAACTCGGCTCGCGACGCTATTCGGAATTTGTTGAGCTACATTCAATGCTCAAGAAGCACTTTTTCGACTACTGTTTTCCACCACTTCCTGGCAAATGGCCATTCAAATTGAGCGATCAACAATTGGATTCGAGACGAAGGTCCGTAATTTATGCATTTTTGTTTTCAACGGAATTTTTTAGAAAATAACACGATTTTAAACTGAGTTGCAAATTATTGATTTTTTTTTTCTAAAAACCAGAAAATTCCAGTATAAAGAAAAACACAAAATTTCGAAAAATGCCAAAAATCAAATTTTTTTCAAATGAGTCTAACTTTTCGAAAGATTTATCGATTTTTCTGAAACTTAGCTTATTGTAAAGCTGGAAATCTGAAAATTCAGAATCTTATCTTCAAAATGCTCTCAAAATTATAGAAATTGACGAATTATTTTAGAAGTTACGACGATTTGAAATTTTTAAAATTTAAAAAAAAAATCCATTTTCCAAAATTTCCGAAAAAATCAATATTTTTCAGAGGTCTCGAACAATATTTGGAAAAGATCTGCACAGTCCGCGTCATTGCCGAATCTGTAATCGTTCAAAACTTCCTGATGGAATGTGATCCGAATTGTGAGGTGGAAATTCGGGTATTGCTTCCGGACGCATCTCCATTGGCCATAAAAACCAGGAAAAATGTGTCGAGCTCGTTGTTTTTTGCGTTGTCGGCAAAAAAGCTGCACGTGAGTAGAGAGGCGTCGGCAGCGATGGGACTTTTTGAGATTTTGGACTCGAGTTTTGGTGAGTTTTTGAGTTTTTTTTTTTGAAAAAGCTAGATTTTTTGAAATTGTATTAAAATATCCAAATTTTCGTGATTTTTAGGCCAAAATTTCAAAACATCTCTGAAAAGTTCGAGAAAATTTGAATTTTTGACTAGAATTTCCGAAAAATTCCCGAAAATTTGAATTTTTGGCTGAAATTTCAAAAAACTTCGGAAAAATTCACGAAAATATGGATTTTTGGCTGAAATTTCAAAAAAATTCAGGAAAAATCACGAAATTTTAGGTTTTTGGCTAAAAAATCACGAAAATTCTATTTCGATTTCGAAAGTTTCAAATTTTCAGAACGAAAAGTCATCGATTCGGAAAGTGCTCACGAGCTATACACCCATAACTACTCATCAGCATCGCTGTCATGTCTAGTCCTCAGAAAATTCATTTTTGATATTGAAAGGGAGCGGCAATTGTGCCGAAAGGATACGGTATTCAGGCATTTTTGTTTCCTTCAAGCGATTTCTGACGTTCAAAACGGAAAGATTATCACAAATCGAAAGAACTATCAAATGCGAGCGATGCATAATGAGGAGAATATAGACGAGTTTCTCGAATTGGCGCGCGGATTAGAAGGATACAATCAGATCACATTTCCGCCGAGTTATTGTGTTATGAAGAAAAGAAGAAAGCTTGTGGTGATTGTGGTCAGGTTTCGGAATTTGTTGATAAAAGCGCAGGAGAGTGAGAATGAGGGTGAACATTCGATTGAGATTGATTGGAACAGGATTCATGATTTTCAAATGTCGGATGATGGGCACGCGTTTGTTTTTGAGTATTCGAGAGAGGAGGTGGAAAAGAAGCCGAAATTGTTGAGGATTGAGACACCGTTTGTGAGTGGAGCTATTTTTTGAAAATTTTCTTAATAGAGGACCTTAAAATATACTTGATTCTCATTCCAAATCTGTTTTTAGAATTTTTAAAATCCCGTGAAAATGTGCTTTAAAATAATGGCCTAGAAAATGTTGCGAAAACTCGTCCGCGGGAATTATTACGTGAAGAATCAAGAAAAATTCAAAATTTTAAGTTAGATTGGACAAATTTAAGAATTTTTTATAAATATTCATAAATATAATACCGCATTTTTGGATTTTTTTAGATTGTTAATTTCTTGACTCAAAAAATTCAATTAGTGGCTGGAAAAATGCTGGAATTATTACTATTTTCAAAAAATCGAGCTGAAAAAACTGGATTTAACTGGAAATTTTTAAATTGGTCTTGAAATATCGATTTTTTGCTGAAGATATCTGGAATTTTATTTAAAATCTTGAAATTTGGCTGAAAATTCTAGAAAAAACCTATTTGAAATTATAAAAGGAACAAAAATTTGGTTTTTACTTCGAATTTCGAATATTTTAGCAGAAATGTTGAAAAAAGGGATTTTAGGAAATTTTTCTCAAAAAAAATTATTTGAAATTTTAGAATTATCTGGAATTGTTCTGAAAATTCTATTTTTGACATTTTCTAGCGAGAAAATCTTGTAACACCTTATCTTTAACAAAAAAATGTCATTTTTTGCAGGCCGACTTCCTAGCCGAATGTTTTGCGGAGATTCAATTCGAAAGACAAGTCCCATCAGAAGCATCATCGAAATATTCAGTAATTCCGCGGAATCGTGACGTCATCGGTGAAATGGTTTCAGACAATAGTTCGGATAATTTGATGTCTGGAAGGATTCAATTCGAGAAAAGGATTTTGGAACAACATAGGGATCGAATTGATTGATTTTTTTTTAATTTTTGAAGTGTTTCATAATTTTAGAGCTCACTTTTTCTTGAGTTTTCATCTGGTACTTGCAATCTATGACATAATGACCCTTAAAATTAATTTTCAGTTTTTGCCAAAGGAAATATGTAATAATTTTCATGTTAAATAATTTACTTATGTCACTGGTTTTTGTATTTATTTTCTTTTATTTTCTTCAATTATTACTGTGTCTTACAATTAAAAATTTATGGTTCTTGTATTATAAATTGGTGTTTTAGTGGGAGAAATGTTAATTCACATTAATTTGGTACTTTTTTTCAAAAAAAATTGTAAAAATTTATATTATAACTTTTTCAAAAATTGGCCCATTCTATGATTTTTACATCATTTTAAAGCTGAAAATCTGAAAACTCTGAATTTTAGGTTCAAAATGCTATCAAAAAAGTAGAAAACGGTCAATTTTTGAGAAAATTAAAGTATTTTGAAAATTCCAATTTAAAAATAAAGAAAAAACAGTGTGTAATTAAATGAGACGCAGGAATAATGCAAATATGCTCCAGCGAACAATTACATTGGAATTATAACCACAAAATGCAAATTTGTGCTCTATTTTCTGAAATTTGATTTCTTTAAAAATCCTTTGCTATTTTTTTCAGAAAAAAAAAATGAAATTCCAAGTCGAAACTCAACCACTTCCATACTCGACGATTATTCTGCATTGTCTTAAATATCCGGCGAATGGAGTTGTTGGATTATTGATTGGCACGAAAAAGGAGAGTAAAATTACGGTGGGTATTTTAAAAAATTATTAAAAACCTGTTTTATCGATTTTCTGTTGAAAAATTATCTTATTTAGGAAAAATTGTTGATATTTGGCATTATTAAAATTGATTTTTTAACATAAAATTATCTGGAAATTCAAAAAAACACTCCCAGGAGTTTAATAATTGATCCAATTTTTGGATTTTTCAGAGCTTTAATTGTTTTTTATTGAAATATCAAATTTTTGGCTAAAAATATCCGGAAATCGTTGAAAATCTTGAAATTTGACTAAAAATTCAAAGAAAATTTAGTTTAAATTCTAAAAGGGATAAGAATTGGGATATTATTTAAAATTTCGAATATTTTAGCAGAAATGCTGAATTTTTTTTTGAAATATATTGCTGGAAATGCTGGCTTTAATTCGAAATATAGAATTCGGTCTTGAAATATTGGATTTTTGGCTTAAAAATCTGGAATTTGTTGAAAATAACGAAATTTGACTGAAAATCCAAATAAAATGTATTTCAAATCCTTAAAAAAGATAAAAATTGGGGTTTTTAGCAGAAATGCTGAGACTTTTGAAATAAATTGCTGAAAATGCTGAATTTTCAAATTTAGCTAAGAAGAAATTATTTGAAAACTTTCAAAATTGACCTCACAAAACTTCGCAAACTCCTCTTTTGAATATAAAATTTTCCAGGTAACCGGATGCGTTCCTCTCTCCCACGAATCCACTCCTCTGGCACCGCCGCTCGAAATCGCCACCACTCTAGTCCACGCCAAACACGGAGCATCTCTAATCGGAGTCTACTTCTCAAACCCATCGGCCAGCGACAAATCAATAAATCCATTTGCCACGCGATTGGCAGATCGAATTTCAAGCGTCACTTCGGCTCCGACAATTCTCATCCAAGTGATAAATGATCGATTTATTCCGGATTGTGATGATGATCGGCTGGTGGCTTATGAGAAGAATGGCGATACTTGGAAGGAGACAAAGTAAGAATATTTGAAGGGAAAATACTTTATTAGTAACGACATACAGTGACGCGCCCCTTCTTTATTATTTCACGAGAAAACTCAATTGTTAGTTTGTACCATCTGTGATTCTCGAAAGTATAATCTACACATGTATTGCTCGGATTTTTTGGGCATCCATATATTTTTAACGCGGTTCCCTGAAATTCAAATTTATAGGATATTTTTTTTAGAATTTCAATCAGGAGGGGGGGGGGGGGGGGTTTATTTCTATATAAATAAAGCGACGTATTAAAATTGCTGGAACACTGTCTTTAAGCTAAATAATTAAAAAGGTCGAAACAATAGTCTTGAGCCGAAAAATTGAAATACGTTGAGTATATGAAACTTTTTAAAAAATATTACAATTTTTTGTAAAAATTATTCTTTTTGGGTCTTGAAGCGAATTTCAAACTTACACCAAAAGCCGCGTTTCTCTTCAATTCGTACAAGAATGAACCTATAAATTAACACTTTTCTTATGAACCTTTGCAGAAGCTTTAAAACAGCGAAAAATAACAAAAAAAAATGAATTCTGAACATTACGATAAACTACACTAATCAGAAATTGGTTGAAGCACTAGTACATAAATTTTAGTTCCTAAACGCGCATTTTTCCACTTTTGCGATCCTTGCTGCGTCTTTAAAAATACTGTAATTTTCGCTCTTTTTAAAGGTCCTGCAGAGATCTATTAGTTCTTCAACCAAAACCACTTACTTCTGTCTTGAGTTCTTTCACAACCAATGAAATCAAAATCATCTGCTATCACTTTCTCTAGTGATGGGCCGCCCAGTTTAATATAAGCGTCCAGTAGTAGTTCGTAACCATTATGAGATCTCTCTGTGACCTGGCTATATAACACGGTTGAAGAAATTGTAATCTGAAAATGTAGTTTCTCAACTTTATTTTTAAAGAAGGGGTTTACTGGAAGCAGAATGATGGAAATTAGAACTTTCATATTTCTTGAGAATGGAAAAAAATGATATGAGGGAATACTCCCGCTTGTTACGTTTTTAGATGTCACGTTTTTTATTTATTTCCCAACTATTTATCTGTTTTTCAGAACATTATTCCGTGGATCGCAGGTTCTTCGAGGATTGGATGCTGTCATTCAAATGAAGCTTTATCGAGAGCTGAGCGATTTTGAAAATCATTTGGATAATCCGGAAAGCGATTTCTATAATGCAAATTTGTCGGAAACTCTGCTCCAAGTCGCTGAATTCAAGGCTTAGAGGATTATGCGATTATATCGGAATACTGATTGTGATTAAGAATAAATTATTTGCTGTTCCAGTTGAGGTTTTAATCCGGAATTTTGTTTTTGAATAGATCGGATTAGTAACTTGTTTGATTGAATATATCATCGCGATGAATTTGGGTAAACCGATTTTTTCTCAATGACACACCGGCTTTAAAACATAAAACCTTGAAAAAAAGATTTTTGAAGTCTAGCGACTTCGAAAATATCACTTTTTTATATCCAATCATGAATGCAAATATATTCTCAACGTTCGCTTTGAAATCTGAATTCCTGAATAGGCCGGATTAGCAGCTGTTGGTTGTCATAGTAGCAAGCTAAACGAATAACAAATTTTGTGGGAAGCAATACCTTTATCAACATTTTCAAAGAATAAAAACGAAAAGAAAAGATGAGGCTCACTCGGAGTACATATTATCCAGGCAATGAGAAAAAGGGTGAATAAATTATTCGTAGACCCAGGAGTCGATCTGAGCGTTGGTGTAGTCGTTGATCTCTTCTGGTTTGAACCAGTGGGCGATTTCGCGGTTGGCAGAGTCAACAGCATCAGATCCGTGGCAGATGTTGCGTCCGGTTTGGATGGCGTAGTCTCCACGGATGGTTCCTGGGGCGGAGGCCAATGGGTTGGTGGCTCCGAGAATGACACGTCCTTGTCTGACGACGTCAAGTCCTTGCCAGACCATGGCGACGACTGGTCCAGAGCTCATGTACTCGATGAGGGCTGGGAAGAATGGCTTGTCCTTCAAGTCTTGGTAGTGAACCTGAAAAAACATGTTTTCGAAAAATATTGGAGAATGCACGTATTATAATTACCTCAAGATGAGCCTTTGAGGCGGTGATTTGCTTAAGGGCGACAAGCTTGTATCCTCTTTCTTCGAAGCGAAGGATGATCTTTCCGACGAGTCCACTGAAACAATAATAAAACTTGTTTTTCGAAATTTTTGTGTAAAATAATTAAAAATTGGCCTAAAATCCTACTTTTCGGGCCAGCAATAAAACAAAACCCAATAAATCTCACCGTTGGACACCGTCTGGCTTGACAGCGATGAAGGTTCTCTCAGTGTTGCTCATTTTTGCACAATCGGACTTTGAACAAGTGTCAGCGGTCGAGTGGACGGTGACGACGAATGCAAGTAAAGTGAAAAATAGCGAGCCGCTGCGCATTCAAAAAGCGACACACGCCAGCTCGTGCTACCGTAGGCGCAGCGGTGGCGAGACCCAGCTCCTCCCTCCTTTTTTTGGCATGTAGCCAAGGTGGCTGGTTAGTGCGCTGGAGCACGCTTGCACTATTTGATTTTTAATGCGTTTTATTATTTTTTGTTTATTTTCGGTTTCCGAGGCAGAAAACCGGTTTCCATGGATAAAAACGGAAGAAATTATGTGTTTTTTTATTTTTTAAATGTTGTCATGAGAAGTTTGATTATTTATTCTCTCAAAAAATCAATAAACATATTTTTATCAAGGGTTTTTTATAAGTCGTTATTAAAACCAGTTTCTCACAAATGTTACAACAAAAATAACTCAATCGATAGATAGATTTTTGTGTAAATTACTAATCCGTTTCATTTTTTCAGCGCACCTCTCGACCAACTAAAAAAATTCATTTTTTCCACCAAAAGTTCAACAAAAAACCGGTATTGTGTTCTATGTATAGCACAGTTTCGCGGCCCGGGACACTCTGTGGCTAAAAAGTAAGTTCGAACTCTTATTAATCAAATATTTGCCAAAGACTACATTTTCGAAGTAAGTTTTTGTTTGCAGAACAAAAAATCGCTAAACGTGCGCCAAAGTCATTTCGACAAATCGGACGAACAATGGAAAGTGAAATGTGAGTTAATAACCGAGTTTTTTTTGTGTTGTTTTGAAATTATCTTTTTTTAAAAATTTTTTAGAGTGCTTCCAACAAATGGAATCCTTCAAAAATGGACAAATTATATAAACGGGTGGCAAGACCGATATTTCGAAATAATCGATGGGAATTTAATATACTATATATCGAAGAATGAAAAACAACAGGGGTGTCGGGGGAGTATCTTCTTGAAAAATGCGATAATTTCAGTAAGTTTTAGACATTTTTCTTAAAATTTAAAAATTTTCAAATTCCAATTATTTAGTTATCAAAAAATGGGTTGTAATCCGTCGAATTATGTAGAAAATGTTCAAAATTCCTAAAATTAAAAAAAAATTAACATTTGTCTGAAAAAAATTATTTTAAAGGAAAATTCATCATTTTATACAAATCTGAGCTTGTTTGAAAGCTAATTTTTAAAAAATTCCAAAATTGATCCACAAATTATAAAAATTGGAAAGTTTCTCGAAAAACAAGTCGAAAATCATTTTTAAAACTTTTTTCTGGTTTTTTGGTCATTTCTACATGTTCCAAATTGTATTTTTATTGTAAAAAATCGATTTTCCGACACAATTTCATTTTTTTTTGGATTTTTTTCGAATTTTCTGTTGAATATTATGAAGAATTTTCATTTTTCAAGTTTTTACTCACGAAAAACAATTGTAAACAAAAAATCGATAAATTCAGGCTCATGAATTCGACGAATGCGAATTTTCAATATCAATGGGTGAGAATGTTGTCTGGTACCTGAAGGCGGAGAATGCGCAGTCGAAATTATTATGGATGCGTTCGGTGGTGAGAGAAACGGTAGGGGGGTTTTAAAAATAATATCATTATGTAAACAAATAGATTTTCGATATTTTGATGCAGATGTTTGATTTCAAAAGAAAATCTAATAATAAAAATCATTTCAGGTCCAAAATGACTCGGATTACAGTAGTACAAGTACAAAAAGTCATTCAAGAAATCCATCAGTGACTTCAGAATTTGTGGCGAAAAGTGAAGATGATGCGAAACTTTTTAGTAGTAAAGTTGCGGAGATGGAGGCGTATCGGACCATGTGTAGAGATCAGGTAGGGCCATTTTTCTAAAGCTGAACAAAATGATTATGGAAAAATTATTGATTTTTCGCTAATTTTGGGCACTTGAAAATCGTAAATGAATGGATGAAATCCAAAATTTGAAAAGAATTCCAAAATTCTCAAAAATCGATTATAAATTTTTAAAATTCTCGAAAATTATTGATTTTCACAATTATGGAATACTTTGGAAGCTTCTAGAAAGCTAAAAATAGAAAAAAAAGCGATTTTCCGAATTTTTAAAAGATTTTGATTGTAGAAATCTGAAAAACTCTGAAGATAATCTAGAAAAATGGATTTTCCATCGAAATGAGGAAAAATTCAGTCTATTTTGGAAAACGGAAAAAGAAAGGCCGCTTAAATTTGAATTTTAAGAAAATTATTGATTTTTCGCTAAGAAAATTGGAAATGAATGGATGAAATCCGAAATTTGAAAAGAATTTCAAAATGCTCAAAAAAAATCTTGTAAATTTCTGAAATTCTTGATAATTATGATTTTCAGATTTTTTTGAGTTTGAAAACGAAACTAAAAATTGAAAAATATTACAAAAAAGTCGCTGAAAATAGAAAAAAAGGTATTATTTTCAAAAAAAATTTAATTTTACCTCAAAATTTTGCAATTAAACAGAATTTCAAAAAAATAGGCGCCTTAAAAACTGGTAAAGGAACATAGAAATAGAAAAAAGAGTGATTTTCTGAATTTTTTAAAGATTTTGTGGGTAGAAATCTGAAAAAAAAACGATTTTTCATCGATATAAGAAAACAATCATTTTATTTTGGAGAACTGAGGCCTCTTAAATTTGAATTTTAAGAAAATTATTGATTTTTTCATTTACAGTTACAGCTCGTACTAAAAAACCTTGTAATTTTGATTAAAACCACCAAATTGCAATTTTAGGCATGAAAACCTTTAAAATTAGGAAATTTTGCAAAAAAAAAATCAATAAGAAGTGAAATTTCGGTCAGATTTAAAAAACCCACGATTTTCAGATGACTTCAATCGAACGACTGCTGGAACAAGGTGGAGCCAGTGCCATTGTTCCTCAAGCTACGATTTTGTCAGTGAAAGCTACACATTTAGCACTGATTGTTAATATTAATCATATTATTGATATGGCCAAGACTTCGAAGGTGAATTTTGTATCATAATAGACCTTAAATAACAAAAAACGAATCTAATTCCTGTGACGTTTGAGAATAGGTGGTGCACTGTCTTTAAACCAACACTTTTCTAGATAAACGTCCCTGAAAACACAACAACGAGCCCCAGCCCTTCAAAAGAGCTACTTTGTGCAAAAAAGAGCATTTGTGAGGATGTTCGAAGGGCTTCCATAGCGGATTATGCGTCGGAGGATGATAATTCAACAATGACAGCGTCTACGATAAAAGCGAGGACGGATTTGGATGTGACGAGTGATTGTGATGAGTTCTTTGATGCAGACGAGGATGATTTTAATGAAAAAGAAAACGAGGAAGATGTTAAAAATGGAAATTGCGATATAAACTTCAGAATAAATGAGCATCTGTTCACTGGACACTATGATGACCTGACGGTTTCTGAAAAACATCAGATTTATGAAACAGTGGAGCAATTATCAATGGATCAGTTGAAATATGCACTAGCAGGAGTGGAGGATAATATTTGGACGCTTTTCGCAGAAGATGGCCCGATGAAAATGTACACGAGACAAATTGAGGATGAAGGTGGATTGCCAGTTGATCCGTTAAAGGCCACGCATCATGTGAAGGGTGTTACGGCACTGGAGTTTATGCATTATTTCTATGATGCTAGGTATAAAATGCAATGGGATCATACGTTAGAGGGGATGAAAGTTGTGGAGAATGTTTCGAATGATACGGTGGTTTTGCATCAGAGGCATAAGACGGTTGGTTTTGGAATTTCTCAGGAATTTCAGTTTTCATGAAGCTAAACGATTTTTTGCAGGTCTGGCCAGCAGCACCCAGAGAATCATTATTCGTTAGTCATATTCGTAAAGTGAATGAGCATAAGAGAGAAGGAGCACACGATTTGTATATAGTTTGTAATCGGGATGTGAAGAGGGATGATGTGCCGGTAAGTGTGCTTTTTTTTGAAATTTTTTTAAAAAACTATTGTCAAGATAATAATTTCTGGCCGCTCGTTTTGCGGAGTGTCGTTGGTAATTTACTCGCAGCGCGACCGCAACGCGCTCAAATTCAAATTTCTCAGTTGGTCTTGCGCGTAGCGGTCGCGTTGCGAGTAAATTCCCAACGACACTCCGCAAAACGAGCGGCCAGAAATTGTTATCTTGACAATAGCTAATTTTGCATTTTTTGAAACCGCTGGATAGGTTCGGTACAGACTTGGGTAGGAATTTCAAAAATTTGAGAAAAACTGTTGAAAAGTGCTGAAAAATGTTTTTTAATGGAAAATTCATATTTTTTAAAATTTAATTTCAAATTTCAAAAAGCTACGAAAATAAGGTGTACCTTGTCTTTAAGTTGGATTTTCACAGAAATTTGCAGTCAAAATCGTTATTATTGAAAAAAAGTGGCACCTTGCCTTTAAATTCCAAAAATTTTGAGAAAATTCTTTTTTTTTCTTAACAAGTGCCAATTTTTTCAATTAGAGCGATTTTAACTGGCTTTTGATTTAAATCGGTCTTTTTCGGGACAGAAAAACCTAAATGGGGACTTTTTCAAGAAAATCTAACGTATGTTCACTGCCTTAAAGACAAGGTACCACTTATTTTATTTTTGTAGTTTTAATCTTAAAAAATCGATAAATTTAATAAACTGACCGTCTGTCTTTAAATGCCACCAGCTTTACAACAATTTCTGGATTAAATTTATCAATTTTTTTTAGAAATTTCGCCCCAGAATCTTAAAATTTCAGCTCGCCACTTCATCATCGGTCAGAGTCGGGCTCACAGTTTCAATGATTTGTGAGACAATTGTTAAAAATCCGGAAATTGAGAGAAAATTGACAAGAGATGACGTTTCGTGTAATATTATCTATGTATCGCAAGGTATTTTTTGTTTTTCCCAAAATTTAGAATTTTTTTAAAAAAATTGGCTCATTTTCAGTACATCCTGGAGGATGGGTACCAACCGCCGCACTTCGACACGTCTACAAGAAGGAGTACCCGAAATTTTTGAGAACTTTTACGGATTTTGTGCAGAAAAATGTGAAGGGAAAGCCGGTGGCGATTTGATGAGAGAGAAATGCTGATGAAAAATATAATATTTTAAAAAATAACTAACAAAGCTTGTTACATTAGATAGTTCGTGTTCTTGTGCCATTTTGTAAATTTTTTATTCCAAAAAAAAACAAATAACAAAAATTTCGCTTGACAATTTATTATGGTTGTGCTTCAATGTTTGTATAAAAAAAATTTTTATTTAATAGTTATTGATTTTTTTGTTTTTGAGTTGGTTTTGTCCAGTCTGAAATAATTTCTTTTGAAAATTCGATGAAAATAATTGTTTTTCCCCATTTTTAGAAAAAAAATGTTATTACAATGAAAACGACACAAAAATTGATATTCGTTATATTGGGTATAATAATATTGATTTTTTGGGAAGAAGCGAATATTGGAAAAGGATACGTATATCTGGCGAATCAGTATGAGAAAGAGGTCTTGAGACGAATTACAGTAAGGAGGGATGGAAAGAGGGAAAACGTTGGGATAGCGGTGGTGATGGAGAATCGGACGGATGAGATGAAGTATCAGATGGCATTGGATACGGTGAAATGTTATGCGCAGTATTTTCAATATGAGCTGTATATTTTGCACATAAGTGAGCAAGGGGAGAAGATACAAGGGAAATGTCAGCAGAAGGATGTGAGGATTTTTTAGAAATTCAAATTTTCGTTCAAAACAACCTGGAGACGAATTTTTGAATTTTATCACCATTTATTTTTAAAAAGTATAGATAAAAGTTCAGTTTTTAAATATTTTATACCAATTATTTAATTTTGGTAGTTTTAAAAAATTTAATTTTTCCCGAAAAATTCTAATTGTCAGATTTTATTGGAATTTTAATAGAATTTTTAAAATGAACCTAAAAAACAAGGTTTTTTTATTTTCGGAAATTTTTCTGAATTTGTATTTTTAAAGGAGGAGATAATAAAAGTTTTTCGGAGATAAGAAATATTTCTTAAATGAAAATAGACTTCATTCTCATTCCAAAACTGTTCTTAAAATTTTCTAAAACCACCTAGAAGCCGAGAAAATGATGCTTCAAAACAATGGCCTAGAAAAAGTGGCCACCTGGCCGAACTTTTCCTATAAGCTTTTTTCGCGTTTCGCTAATAAATAGTTATGCAGAATGGTTATATTTTTCCGTTTGTAGAATTTTGAATTTTCCATTCGCATTCGAGATTTTATCTGAAATTAATTTTTTTGTTGCTGCTTTTTTTTAATTAACGATAATTTGATGTAATTATAGATTAAAGGAATTCTTTACTGATTTTGGGTTCCAATTCCATTTCCATCTTCTTCACAATAATTGAAAACCTATAGAAGCAAAATGTTTTTCGAAATTTGCTTTTCTAGTACACAAAAAGAAGAAAATGGAATAGAACTCCAAAATCAGTAAATTGACCCTTTAAATCCCATATTTACCAAAATGTGGATAGCGCAAAAAATATATCTGCGTTCGGGGGGAATCGAACCCCCGTCGAATGCTTGGAAGGCATCCATGCTGACCATTACACCACGAACGCTCACGTCAGGACAGATGAAAATTAGATGAATATGCTTCTCTTTGTTTTATCGCAGCGCTGTCCGTTTTCTGATCTTTTGAAACTTCTATTTTATAAACAGCAGTGCAGTGGGTTTCCATAAACAGCAGCGATCTTGATAGAAAAGGAAGAATCCGCTTCTTTGGAGAAATTAGAAAATTCCGCGCGCCAGAACGAGTTATGGAAGAATATTCCTCTAATTTTCATCTTCTCTAACATGAGCGTTCGTGGTGTAATGGTCAGCATGGATGCCTTCCAAGCATTCGACGGGGGTTCGATTCCCCCCGAACGCAGATATTCTTTTTTGAAATTCACCATCATCTAAAAATATGAATTTCAGGAAATTTTTCTGAAATAAAGTTTTACTAGAATTCCAATGCAAAATCTAGTAAAATTCATTTCAAAAATTAGAAAATTTTACCTTCAATATTTACAAAAAATATAAATTAGAAATAGTTCAAAAAATATAAATTTTTAAAAGGTGTTTTTTCAAAATGCTAGTAATTTTCCACTTTTGTCTGAAAATAAGAAAATTCTCCTTAATTTATGAAAAAAAAAATTATCCAAACATATGAATTTAGAGAACAATTATGAAGTTTCGGACAATTTCTGTTCAATCTAAGAAAAACCTCATAGACAATTTTCTGAAAATTTGATAGAAGACAAGTTTTTCCAGTCTTTTTCAAAACCTAGTTAAATTATAATAAAATTGATTTTTTTAATAAAAAATTTAAAAATTCAAAGTCTTCCGTTTTCTAGTTCATGTTCCGCCGACACTGTGTCCTTTCCGAGAAGATGCAACACCTCGACAGTGATTGGATACTTTTCATCGATGCTGACATGGCCGTCATCAATCCAAACCATTTGATCGAGAGTTATTTGCCTGAGAATAGCAATGTAAGATCTATTTTCTTGCGAAATGTGCTTTTCTGCGAAAATCTACGCTTTTCAGACCCAAATCGTCTTCTACAATCGAATAATGAACCAAGAAGTGATGGCCGGCTCATATTTGGTTCAAAATACCGCATGGTCTCGAAGGTTTTTGATGTTTTGGGCGAAATATGAGCAAAAATTGCCGAATAGCTTCCACGGATCGGATAACGGAGCGATACATGTGAGTTTTAATAGAAATGATGCACTTTTAATACATTTTCTTATTTTTAAGAGCGTTATATTAGAATTCGGCTTCGCGGACGTGATCCAAGTGCAAAATCAGAGGATATCGTGTGAACAAAAATATTGGCAAACCGCCAAGGATTATGCAGGCTTGTCGGTTTATGAAGTTTGCGTTCAGAAGATTTTAAAAACGTTGAAATCCGATGAGATCCGAATTTTGGAGAAGGGAAGGTTTAGCTGGGCCAGGGATGGATGGTTGACAAATTCGATGTGGTCTTCAAGCGATTTTATTGTTCATGGATGGCAGCAGAGGTACATGCATCTTCTTTGCTTCTCAATAAATCTATCTTAAATTTTCAGAAGATTAGACAAACGAATCTTCGCCATGTGGCATTCACCACTAGTCAATGATCACGCCTTCAACCTACAGTTGTGCAGTACGCCAGAAGCTTATCAAAATTGGAGGTTCTCTTCATTTTTTTTCAATTTTTCCCCAAAAAGATGCTTGTAGGTATAAGGACACATTCATCGGATCTGTAGTAGAAGTGGATCGCCGGATTTTCGATTACATAAAAAATGAAGAAGAAGAGTATAATACAATTTCTAGAACTATTCATTGATTTAAGCATATATTTATAACATTGTAATATTTTTGTACAATTTGTTTCCATTTAAGCACGCTTCTCACAATACTTGTAATAATTTGCATAACACTTCATTTTTTCGTCATAATTTGTGTGCCTTTTATAACATTTTTCTTTGGTGCATATTTTATTAATATTAATACAATTTTTTTCCATGTTCTGTTACAGAGAGTATGAAAAACTGAGAGACGACAGACATTCGCAGTAGAGCGCAGATGAGAATTGTTAACAGAAGTGGCGGTTTGCAATCTCTATTGATTTTGAGAAACTCGATAATTTTTGGTTTTTGCTCTAAATATGAGGTTTAAAAAAAAGTATTTTTGAAAACAACGACAGCAGGTCCCACCGCGAAAGCCAGAAGCACACCTTTTGGCAAAAAAAAGAATATAGAAAAAGAATACAGGTAAAAGAATAAAAGATGTGTTTTCGCGGTGAGACCTGCGTTTTTTCGGTAATTTACAGGGCAACGCGTGCTGTTTCTTGTAAATTGAACAATTTTTTAAAATATTCCGAAAGTTCAGTTCCTCCCCACACCCACGCTTCTCAACATTATAATAGCTGTTGTTTTCTGTTTTTATCTTTCAATTTTTCTTCTCCCAAAAAAAATAATATTGGTATTATTGTTGTTTTGAAAAACATCTCGTGACTTTTAGCGTCTGACTGTTATTGGGTATTTTTTCTTAGATATTTTTTGAGAAGGAAATACTCGATATTCGGCTCTGGGGAGCACATAAATGGTTTCAGATGAAAAAAACTATTATCTAACTATTGATACCAGAATTTTAAGTTGAAAAAATCGGATATAGACATTTTCGTGAACTAGCTTTCTTCGAAATGGCTATATACGATTATTTTTTTAATTTTTCAACTTAATATCAGTTCAATACGTAGAAAATTGTTTTTTATTCATCTCTAACTATTTATGTGCTCTTCGGAGCCCCGTACTGGGTATTTCCTTCTGTATTTCGTAGTCTTGACAGGTCACCTTTTCCGAATTTATTCATTTGGGGTCGCAGATAAACAAAGCTCAGAATAATGAACTCAAAGGAACCTATGAAAAACACCTAGAGTTAAATACCATCGTAAACTTCAGAATATTGGTCGAAAAGAGCTATTCAAACAAATTTCACTTACCCCCACTTTTCCTTTTTGAATTTAGATAGTTGCGAATTTCGTCAATTTTTTTCTGAAAAACAAAAAACACATTAAAATTTTGATTTTTGTCGGTGAAAGGAGTTTTGGACGCATGCCAAAGGCTGCTGTCCAGTAGAGCGCAATTTGAATAGTTTTTTTCGACCAATAACAGTTAAACTTTATTTTCAACTCAAATATTCTTGATAACTGCGCTTTGAAGGCTGCTCAATCGCACTGCCACTCCGCACGCACGCACGCACGCGATGGCCTCCCACTCAACACATTGAAAAATTGTTTAAAAAATTCGTTTTCTCGACAATTTTTCAGTGTGTTGAATGGAAGGCCATCGCGTCGCGTGCGTGCGCAGCGGTAGTGCAGTTGAGAAGCCTTCAAAACGCAGTAATCAAGAATATTTGAGATGGCAATACAAGTGCACCCCCTTTTTATCAAAGTGCAATAACCTTTGAAAAATCTGTTACGATCAAGATTTGTTAGGGTTTTCAAACCATAATCAATCAACTTGACAGAATTTTCGCGCCAGACGATACTTTTTGTGAATGTTGCCTAGTATTTGAACTAAGTAGACGAACGAAACGAACAGAAAAGAAAAAAAATGGAAAGTCTGTCTGGCCACCCGGTC
Organism: Caenorhabditis virilis; assembly: GCA_964036255.1. Classification (NCBI taxonomy): domain Eukaryota; kingdom Metazoa; phylum Nematoda; class Chromadorea; order Rhabditida; family Rhabditidae; genus Caenorhabditis; species Caenorhabditis virilis. Next base: position 17,698,750 of record OZ038415.1, on the reverse strand, counting down.
CAAATATCCTGTCCAAGTACACTTTAAGGACACAATGGGACGACAACGCCTGGCTGCTGCTACAACACTACACAAACCCTTCCCTTTTTGCCCGCCACACCGCTTTCACATCTTTTTTCCCTCTGTTCACTTTTTCACTCGGACGCGGGGGGTTTTCTTTCTATATATTTCTATTGGTCGATAGCAAGAGATAGAGGCAAAGAAATCAATAATTGCAGCTATTTTTTTTTCAGAAACTTTGTCACATTTTCTAGATTACTTTTCCCGAACACATGATTAAAAATAAAGTTAAAAGCGTCCTTTTCTAAGCATTTCTCTAAAATTACCACTTTCATTCAATACTTCATTTCAATAACACGTGAACTAGGGTAAAGATTGATATTTGAAAAAAAAACAAGTTTATCGTATTGAAAGATAACATTTTGATCGTTTTTTTCCTTTTTGCGAGAACAAAAATGATGTGATTTTTTTTTGATAAAAAAAATGTTATATTTCAATTTTCAAGTTTGTTTTTCTAGTTTTTTTGTTTTAAATCTTCTATTTTTGGATTTAAATAATTCTCTGTTAATTTGTGCGTTTTAGTACCACGGGGTGGACGCTACGACACTCCGCTGTGTTTGTGTGTGACCGGCAAATAGCAGTATAGCATTGTGGCGTGTTTATTTCAATTTTCTCGAGAAATTTCAATAACTTTTTTTTCAAAATTACCAGGATTATAGAGAAAAAAATTCTGCATCTTTTGAGACTACTCTTACTACCAGAATTTGCTTTTGTGCCGAGAAAATTCACTTTTAGACCTTAGAAACCTCTTTACTCAAACATTTTCAATAACTTTTTTTTAAAAGTTAGATATTCTTAATTAGCGTGTAAAATGCTATTGGTAAACATTTATCTCGATTCCAGAAAAACGTTTTCGAAAAAATTTTTGTTTGGTTTTTTGAAAATTTTCTTATTTTTTCTTCAGGTAAGTTTCTGAAACTCATAGATTATGTTTGGAAAATCTTTCGCAACAATTATCAAAAAGAATCAGTGGCAAAAATGCTGCTGACATCCGGCAAATTCGATTTTAAACGTGTCAATTCAACACTTCACTGAGCCACATTCCGCCCAGGGGCGCCCAAAATTGGTATTCGGAGGGTTCTAATGTAGTTTTAAATACTTGGACGATATTCGCCAATATCCAAAGTAGATTATTTTTTGCAAAACGTTTAAATGGAATCGAACTTTTGATGCGCGCCTATGCCATAATTTTCATCTGTTTTATCCACTTTGCTAAAAAAATGTGTGTGCGAGAGACGCAGAGAAAGAGACAGTTGCACACAGAAAGGGGGAAGGGTACAGTTCGCCACGCCGTGGTACTTCCAAAAAATGAGAAACAAACCAAAAATCGCAACAATACAGTATTTAAAAAATTTTCTGCGTTCCGTTCGAGACCAGACTTCTTATTTGATAAATGCGCCTTTAAATTACGGTGGTTCTTGTTTGTGGCGCGAAGCCGCGGAAAATTGAAAAATTTACGTATTTCTTGAAATTTGTGTCGTTTTCTGCGTTTTTTCAATTTTTTTTTCATAAATGGGATATGTAATAAAGTAATCATGGGTTGTGCTATCCTAGAAAAACTTGACTCTCCCCAAAAAATTGATTTTTTATAACTGAAATAGCAATTTTCTAAAAATAGGCCTAAAATTATTATTTTTCAATTGATTTTTATGCTTTTCACATCACAAAGTTTGCATTGAAGTTGCAAACCTTCTTTGTCGCACAATCAACTCTCCAAAGTTATTTAAATTCCGGATGCTATTTTTTTTGTTGCAAAATTCTTTGTTGTTTTCATAAAAATACTTCCCTCCTGCTGATATCCTCATATTTATCGTGGTCTCCTTGGTGATAACATAATCTTCATCATTTCCAAAAATATTTCATTTTTCTTTTTTGAAAGTGCAAGAAATAATAATGGAAACCAATTATCTGAATCATTTTTCTCGAGGGAGACGTGGATGAAAATTGTCATGGTTTCATGTTGGACGTTTTTTGGTTATTTGTAAAAAGTAGGGTTTATTGGCTTTTTTTTTAGAAATTGTGAATTTAATAAAAGTAGGATTTCTTGAAGCTTAAAGCTCGAAAATGATAAAAATTCTAATTTTGAAGAGCTATTCCCTGGGTCAAACTCAATATTGATGAATGAAAACTTTAAAAACTCATGCGGAATTTAAGAAAAGTTCATTAATAATTTTCAAAAACAACTTTCTAATGCAATTTGTATATTTAAATGGAATTGTTTTTGAAGGATATTATTGAAATTTACTCAAATTTCGCATAAAAATGAGTTTTTCCGATTTTTCCATCATTATTGAGATTGAAGCACGTTGTAGCTCTTCAAAGTTCAAATTTTTGGTACATTTTCGAACTTTGAGCTTACAACGGAATAGTTTTAAGTGTTTCCCAACTTTTCGGGGAAAGATCTATACCATTGGGATGCGATTTTTTGCTGACTAAGGAACTACCTTCAAAAACAGCACGAGGAAGGGTTTTCGACCTCAAACTTCGAAAATTTGTCGAAACTCATACTAGGAGGAGCTGTAACCTTGCTGAAACTCGCTTATAATCGATGAAAAGTTGAGAAATGCATTTTTGGAGTACTCCTAGTCAACTTCACCGGATTTGGTGGAAATGTTCTTGAAATACCCATTTCTAGATATTTCCTAGGTTTATAAAAGAGGCTTTTTCGAAAATGTTTAGCAAATTCGTTCGAAAATTGACTTTCCTCAATTTTTGCCTATTAATATTGAGTTTGAGCCAAGTTATAGCTCATCAAATTTCGATTTTTGGCGGTATTCGAGCACAACTAGTTTCCCTAGTAGTTCCTTAAAGGCGAGTGCTCCGGCGAGCACAGAAATGGGTTTTAGGTGGGAACGAAAAGGATTACTATTGATAAATAGCAAAACAAAAATTTTTAAGTCGAAAAAATAAGATAAACCCGATAAAAATTGAAAATAGACATTTCCTGAGAAATTCAATTTGGTTTTCTAGGCCATTTGTTCTTATATGGCCTAGAAACCCAAATTTTGTTCCTTAGGAAATGTCTATTTTCAATTTTTATCTTGTTTTTCTTATTTTTTGGATTAAAATATCTTTTTGCTATCAATTGGTAGATAATCGTCTTCGTAATCATCTGAAACCCACTCCTGAGCCCTCCGAAGCACAGTTTGTTGTTTCTAAATGGTGCTGAAAATGCACTTTTCATCCCCAAAAATAATCGAATCAAAATTCTGTAAATATAGTCCGTTCTCCGCCAAATTTCTAGAGTTCAAACAGTCTGCGTCTATAGACCCGTGTAAATACGAATTGTTCTTTTTCTACCCTTATTCCCATTCAGACACTAGATGTCTGCTTTCTTCTTGTGTCGTGCCAACACGAACGAGCCTGTGTCTGCCGCCGCAACAACGCGGGGAGAAGAGAGAGAGAAAATGTCTCTCGTCCTCATTTTTTCTTTTTTTTTCTCAATTGTTTGCAATTTTTCACAGGAAAAGTGGGGGGATTTTGTCGCTCATTTTCTGTAGAAAATGAGCAATTTATGAGGGAAATTTGGTTAATTGTCGAATTTTTGAATTTATTGTCTAATTATGATCAAATTATAAAACGGTTTCTCTATTTTTCAGAAGTTTTGGATGCTTTTCTGAAATTCTTCCCTTTTTCAGGAAAATACAACACTTTAGAAATGATAATTTGTTAGAAAAACCTTTAAAATGTGGGAATTATGCTTTTTTCTTATGTAAAATTTAAAAAAAGCAAGTTTTTGATGGATATTTTCTCAAATTCCCACTTTTTAATATTATTGAGAGCATTAGAAACTAGATTTTCCCGAAAATTCTAAGTTTTACTATATTTATCTCTTTGAATGTCAAAAATCAATAAAATGTGAAATTTGGAAAATTTCTGGAAAAATTTACATATTTCAAACATTTTTAGAAAAAAGAATAGCGTAATTTTAATTTTATGACCTTAGTTGTATATATCTGCAAGAATAGCGAAAAATCAATGAAGAAACTGTCGAAAAGATTTAAAATCAATTTTTTTCATTTTTCGACAGTTTCTGCATTGATTTTTTCGCGAATTTCCGGGGATAAATACAAATAAAGTCGTAAGATTAAAATTGCGCTATTCTTTTATCTAAAAATTTTTGAAATTGGTTAATTTTTCCAGAAATTTTATAAATTTCACAATTTATTGATTAGAGACCGTTCAAAGAGATAAATATAGTAAAAATTCGAATTTTCGGGGGAAAATCTACGGTTACTTTTTAATCGATTTGGCAATGTGTCAAGACTGTTGGCACCGCGAAAAATAGCACGACTGTGTGAGACTCAGAATTTCTGGGTAGGTCAAAATCAACTGAAAATGTTATGTTGGCAAGTTTCTAAGGCGGGAAAACCCGGAATCTTTTCCTAACGGTACAAGAAATCCATTTCTGCTAAATATTGCTTATTTAATATTTTTTTTCGCTCCTAAATGTGCAAATTTTGAGCTCAGAAAAAAGTGTACTCAAACCGTTACTTCGTGATTTCATTTTCCGACCTCAAGCGGTCATTTGGTTCCTTACTGATAATTTTCCACAAAACTAGACGCAAAAACAATTTTTTGCCGTGAAACTGTTTAAAGGGACGCGTATTTAATCGTTTGGGTCTTGAAGTTGTTGAAATTCCGATAAATATTCTATTTTCTCGTAACCTTTTGTATATGTTTTCCTAAATTTTATTATTTTTTCATTTCGTTGTTGCAATAAGAGCTCCCTTTAATATTTCGGTTCGAGACCATCCATCTTTTTTTTCTATTTTATTGATTTCCAAAAAATTTCGAAATTCCCACAGTTCTCCTTATTATTCACATTTTTCTCGTCGTTTCTATTCACGTTAATAATTTTATTCGGTTTTGCAGACAAGTCGCCATATTGTCAGATCATATAAACGAGAATGGCGTGCCTTCGTAGACTCCGGGACGATATTCAGCTTCTCGAGGAGACGTTCACTCGCGACAACAAGCGTCTTCAAGTGGTGAGCGCTTCGGTTGACGAGATTTGTCTGAAATTCATCGACAACAACGGAAAAGCGATTCTGATCAATGCGAACATCCAGGAGAATTATCCCCGTCAACCGCCGATTTGGTTCTCCGAGTCGGACGATGTTCCGGCGGTTGGCGCCGCGCTTGAGAGATTGACGGAAAGCGACGAGTCGACGAATATTCTGAGCCAAGTGGAGAAGTTGCTCACGCAGTTGTGTGAATTCTACAATTTGGAGATTCCACCAGAGACTCAGAATTTGAACAGTTCTCCTGTTGCTGGCGGAAGTGGAAGTCAACGTGAAGATCGGGATGAAGGTCAGGAGAGTGAGATGGATGAGGATCAGCAAGGTCGCGATGAAGGAAATGTTCAAATGGATCAGGATAACTCGGAATATGGACGAATGGTGGCGGGTAGTGATGTGGATGAAGAGGAAGGCGGCATTGAGGAGGAAGAGGAAGACGACGATGATGAAGATGACGACGATGATGAGGACGAGGATGATGGCGATGTTGAGATGGTGGAAATGGCGGAAGAAGAGCCGAAAAGTAGTCAAGACGAAGGGGTGTCTCAAGAAGGATTGGCAATGTTGGATAAGGTTTCGAGAGTCAATCGTCAACAACATTTGAATGGAAAGGTTCAAGGATCAGTGACCGCGACTGATCGTTTGATGAAGGAGATTCGCGAGATTTATAAAAGCGAGCATTTTAAGACTGGTATGTAATTATTGATTTTTTCAAAAAATATTGATCGTTTTCAGGTGTCTACAACTTTGAGCTCGGAGAGAACGACAACCTCTACGAATGGTGGATCAAGTTGCACAAAGTGGATCAGGATAGTCAATTGTACGCGGATATGCAACAATTGAAGGAGGAGCATAAGCAGGATCATATTTTGCTTCATTTTTCGTTCAATGAGCAGTTCCCATTTGACCCGCCATTTGTGAGATTGGTTGCGCCGTCGGTAAGCTTTGAAATTATGATGAAAAGAAGATAATTTGCCTAAACATTGAGAATTTAACCTCAGAATCGGTTTCCGGGCCATTAAAATTTAGAAAACGATCGATTTTTTCGAAATGTTCAAATTTTTGTTATTTCTATAGAATTTTGAAGCGGAAAATCTGATAAAAAAGTAGAATTGAAGGTTTTGAAAGCTTTTGGCAATGAGCCAAGGACCTTTCGCTATTTTTAAACGATTAAAGGCGGGGCTTCAGTTAATGAAATCGAAGAATTTCTAAAATTGAATTCAAAAAGCGAATTTTGAAGCATAAAATCGAAAAAATGAGAATTTGAGATTCCTAGTGGGTATTTTCTCGTTTTTGTTGAATTCTCTAGTGTTTTGCTAGACCCTTTCCAATTTCTAAACATTGAATACGATATTTTTCCGATTTTTTGCCCGAATATTGATTTTAAAATAAATTCTCAACATTTTCCAGATCGTCAACGGTTTCGTTCTCGGCGGTGGTGCCATATGCATGGAACTTCTCACCAAACAAGGCTGGTCATCGGCCTATTCGATCGAAAGTCTCATACTTCAAATCGCCGCCACATTGGTCAAAGGAAAAGCTCGAATCTCATTCGATCCGAAATCGGCGCGGGTTCGTTTAATCTCCCATTAACTGTCACGATATTAAACACAATTTAGAATTTTTTCCAGAACACATCGTCAACATATTCTATGGCGCGTGCTCAACAATCTTTCAAATCACTGGTGCAAATTCACAACAGATCCGGATGGTACACTCCACCAAAATCTGATGGTTAAAAACGATATTTAAGATGTGATAATTGACCGGTCTTTCGTTTTTTTTTTCATTGCGGAAAAACCATATTACTCCATGTATTTTTTATCAATTTTTAACAGTTCAATTCTTTAACATATTTTGGTTTTTTTCATTTTCCTTTTTTTTCCTATCCAATTCATCAAGGAAATTTTTAGAAAAAACAACGTTTTTCAAGTACTTCGGGTATCGAAAAATCCTTAAAAACATTAAATATACCTTTCCCCCTCCCGTTTACTATGTGCAAAATTTATAATATTTTTTGTGCGCGACTGTCCGTTTTATGGCAGATTCGTTTTCGTACTTGAACATGTGTTTCGTTCTCTATTTGGTATTCTAGCTTTTCATATTTTTTTTGTTCACAATTCTCAATCCCATGTGACAACATTTTTTTGTCTTTTTTCTTTGATAAATTGGGAGAGAAAAACTATAGAACTCTTCATTTTTTTTTCTGCAATTAATTAATCGATCAATAATTCACCAAGGTCGCAAATTTTGCTTATCTGACAAATGCGAAGCGTCCGAACTGTAATTGTGACGATATTTGCCGGGAGCGGTCTCCTCGAACTCGGACACAGTCGCCTGTCCGACGTACTTGAAGTCGCCCATCAGATTCTCGTGGACGGCTCCGATTGATGCTCCGTGACCGACGAGGAGAAGGTTTCCGGGGTATTTTTCGAAGATTCGTGACAGGGTGGTGCCGACGCGGGGCACACACGCGTCATCACCGCAGCCTTCTTTTGGGAGGGTGTACTGGAAATTGTTAGATTTTTTAAATTGGAGTTTGATAATTTAAAATAAAATCGAAACTTTAATTTTTAGAGGAAAATGTTAGGAATATCACTTTGGAAAATCTGAAATTTAAAAAAATGTTAAAGAGAGGGTTCCAGAAGTTGTTGTCTTTGTATTTCCAAAATTCTGAACCCAACTGTTTTCAAAGGAAATTAAGCAAATTAAGAGTGCCCCCTTAATTCAGTATTTAAACAAGTGGGACACTGCCTTTAAGGAAAATGCAATATTTTCTGATTTAATATTTGTCTAGAATTCAAATAAAAATCACGCGCCTTCGAATAAACCGGCACATAATCCCGATCGACCAGCTCAAACTTCTCCGCTAATTTCTCCGTCTCCCAGAATCCGGGCGGGTTCTCACAAAGATACAACGCCTCACAGAGTCCACCTTCTGCTTTCACGCTCAAGTCTTTACCGTCGGCAATTATTGAAGCCGTCTCGATGGTTCGATCAAACGGCGATGCGAAGATGTGCTCAATTTTCTTGTTTTTGAATCGTGCCTGCAAAAAAGCGGGTATTGGATTCTAAAAGTTACGGATTTATGATTATTTTTTTTCACCACTGATTTGAATTTCTTCTTATCTAATCAAATTATCATTTGTTTTTTTTCACCAATTGCCAAAGATTATCAATTTTTCAGACACTTTTAATGCATGATTGGATCTTTTTCCAAATCCAGGCCCATATTTTTTCTCAAAATTTCTATATTTCTACAATTTTGACACCTTTATCAAGCACATACTCTCATGGTCCACATTCTAAACTTAAAAATGTCATATATTTCATAGAAATCGAAGAATTTCGAAAAATTCCTGTTATTTCCTCCAAGACCTAAACCCTACCTGACATTCCTTCGCCTGTTGTCTACCCCTCGCCGATAACATTGAATTATCCCTCTGAAGTCCTTCCGCCTCCTTTAGCTTCTTCCATTGCCTATTTATGTTGTCTTCTCTGAAATTCAGGTCACAATTTCTAACAAAAAACTCAAAAACTACCTTTCCGCATGCCTAACAACCCATATCTTCCGTGGATAACTTATCGTCATTCTAAATAAATTCCAACTACCTGAAAATCGTTGAAATAATTAACAAGTTTCAGAAAACCGTCGAAATAAATATAAAAAATCGATTCAACGATATATAAAGTTTTAAAAATCGATAAAAATGACAAAAAAGTTCATTTTCTGGCAAAATCAGGATTAAATTGTGAATTATATTTAGGTTTTTTCTCTTCCTCTTTTCGTCTGACCGTTTCTGGATGAAGTAGGGCGTATGTTCGGGCGGCCTGGAAACAGTAAAAATTAATAAAAATAGAATTTTCGAAAAAAAAAACGTATTTTTGAAATAAATTCAAAAAATGACAAAAATATGAGTACTTGGAAGGTTTAACGAGTTTGATTTGAAAATTTAGAACTAGGGAATGAGCCAAATATTGAGAAAATATAAAAATCCTTTTTTTTTCTAAAAAATTCCTTAAAATTCGAAAACAATTTTCAAAAACTCAAATTTCAGAAAAACAAGAATTTTCAGAACCATCTTGGAATTTTAACATTTATTTTAAATACCTTTGAGCAACATGAAGCTGAAGATCTAAATTCTTAGAAAAACGGTACATACACCTTAATTTTGTTAAATTTATAATTTCTATCGCTTCTCATTTTAAAGCCAAAATTCTGAATTTTCAGATTTTCAGCTCGTATTCCCAAAATTTTTTTATTTAAATCCCCTAAATACCTCCGTTCGTTCCCTTCTCAGCCTTTCATCCCTCAATTCTTGCAATTTCTTCTGCTTCTCCTTTTTATAATCCTCCTCTATCGCCTCCTCATCATCGCTATGATGTCGGTGCTTCTCTGTAAAATTTAACATTAAAGGCACTTTCTCACTTATTTGAAAACTTGGCTTAAAACCTCACTTTTCTTCTTTTTCTTATCCTTCTTACTCTTTTTCTTCCTATCCTTCTTCTCTTCCTCATCGTCCTCGGAATCCCTTTCTTTCTTTCTTTTCTTCCGCTCTTCCTCATTATCCTCCCCGATATCCTTCTTCTGCTCCTTCCTATACTCAATATCATAAGCCACCGGTTTCCTTTTCAACGCACTCGACGTTCTCATCGGCAACTGTTCATACCATTCCTTCTTCTTATCCAAATCATTCGTCCCATCCGCAAAATACACCTGAATTCCCATCTTCGATTCCCATTCTCTTTTCTCCGCTTCCTTCTCCTTTTCATACTCCTTATTCCCATTTCCGAGGTTCTTTCTCTCTTCTCGTTCCAAATCCTGAAACAGGTTCACGTGCCCAGTTTCATCTGAAATCGCCACATCTTTTCGTTCGCTTGTGCTTGCTATTGACCCGAACATTGTTGAAATCCTGGAAAGGCCCATGCTACTGAAATACGCTTCTAAAATCGAATATACCTATCATCCGCCTTTTGTCTCAAAACGTTTATCCTCCTCTCATTTTCCGCCTGTAGTTGCCGTTCTAGTTGTCGTTTTTCCTCTTCCGCAGCTTTTGCCTCATCCCGCTGCACCCTATGAATATTCTTCTTCGTTCGCACGTGCCATGATTTGTGCGGAAGGATGTTCATGTCTGAAACTATAAATATAAGGGTTGAAATTCGAATTTGGAGTTTTTCTGATTTTTTTCGGAAATTTCGCTGGAATTTTCATCTTGACAACATCAAAATATTCAAAAAATCTAGAATATACTGTGCTGTTACTGTTTTAAATAAATTTAAAGCAACATTTCAGAATTTCACCTTTAGACTTTTTTTTTGCAAAAATTCAAAAATTTCAGATACCAAAAAATTCAAAAAATCTAAAATACTGTTTTTAAAAATATTTGAAGCAATATTTTTTAAATATTTAAAAAGAAGTTTAACTAAAATCTATAAAAATCTATTGTATGCCTGAATTTACAATTTTTATCTTAAAATTTTAATTTCGCTCTAAAAAAATCTGAAAATTCAAATTTTTATCCAAACAATCAAAAATTGTAATTTTTCTTGAAAATTCTGCAAAAATTAAATTTTCCTAATAACGACATTCTAAAAACTACAAATTTCCAGCGTTTTTATTGATTTTTGGCAAAAATTTGAACAATTTTGAAAAAACAACGAAAATTAAAAAAAAAACTGTATGTTCAAAAGGTTTTGAAGCAAAATCTGAAATTTCTTCAATTTTTTTCAAATTTTAAGAAAAAAAATAATAAAAACGTGATTTTAAAAAATTATTCTAATACGAAAATTCAATTTTTACAGAATTATCAAAAAAAAAACTCCAATTTTCAATATTTTAAAAAATTCTAAAAATCAGATATTTAAAAAATGTTAGTAAGGTTTCAAACCAGTTAAAAATGTATGAGCAAAAACAAAATTTTATTTTAATTTCTTAAATATCACATTTATTCAAAAAATATATTATCACAACTTCAAAAATAGAGCAATTACCGTTATAAAACCATGTAAAAAATCCTTAATATCACATAATTAACAAATATTACAAGAAAAACATGTAAAGCGTAGTATATTTCAATATTTTGCGAAAGTACTTATTTTGTTCACCAAAACCCAGAGATTACCATAAAAAATTGTTATTTCTTTTCAAAAATCTATTTTTTCATTTTTTCTAATTCTAAACGCGCTCCAATGACAACTCTTCAATAAACAGCATTACGCTGTAATTCTCTAGCATCGTAGCGCGTTCAAAACCGAATTTTAAATAAACAATTTTGTTTCAAATCGTCGGTACATATAAATGATTGATTGACTGTGCCAATGGCATTGATTTCATATGTGCCAGCGCTTCATTACAGAAAACTTCTTCTCGATGACGTAGCGGCCGTGAATGTTCAACTCGAGCCAATCGATAAGCTCGTGAAGCGTTGATCTGGAAAAAATTAGACTTTTAGCAACATTTTTCAATAACCCCGCTAAAAATTGATAGCAGCTCTCGAAATCGAGCAATTTTGAAAATTCTTTAAATTTTCAGATAATTCTGTGTTTTAAAAGTCGAAAAAAATCGAAATTCCAGAAATTTTCAAATTTTCCTAGCGAAAAAGGTTGGATTTTGATTAACTTGGTTGCGAAACTTTGGGTCTTTAAGATTTGTGTTTCAGGTCATATTTAGAAGAAATTGGAGTTTCTGCGCCTGAAGAATTTTGGGTTTCTACGCCACAATTTTAAAATTTGGGTTTCTAGGCCACATTTTTAGAATCTGCGTTTTGCCATATTTTGAAAACATTTGGTTTTTCAGGTCACCATCCAAAAATTGGATTTCTATGATGTTTTCCGTGAAATTGGCAATTTTTCAAAAAAAAAATTGGGGTTATCGCTCATTGTCAAAGGATTTTGAGTTTTTAGGAGTTCCAAAAAATCCAACTCACCACCGTAACCCGCACCAACTGTGCCAGCTCACTCTGCGCCACCAACGCTCCATCAAAAAGTGGTCCAAATTCCAAAGCGGACGCCGTGTCAACCCTCACTCTCACCATCCGATCGCCAACATTCTCCAAAACAATCAAAACATCACAAAACTTGGTGGCAATCGTTTCCCTCGTGTACGGTTTCCTCGCGTTTTCCGTCCAAACAACATGCACTTCATCATTTCCAATATGCTTCCATTTCGAATGAACATCTCCATTAAGCATCGTATTAACATGAAAGATAACCTCCGTTTCCGCGTCCGCATAATACGGTGCTCTACTATCACTCGGCAATCCACCATGATACCCATCATGCCCTTTCCCAATCCTAACCTCCCATCCAAGTTCCCCGACAAACTCCTCAAATTCCGGCGACGAACTTCCTTGAGCATTCGACAAAATCGAGCTCCTGTCCTCTTGTTCATCAGCCACATAAATCACCGCAACTTTGTGTACTTCTCGCGAACAAGTCTGATCCAAATGCTTCAAATCCCTTTGGAAATTCGGATGAACTTGCGAGACCGCTGGCACGAATCCAAGGCACGCCGACAATGATCTCCATTCTAATAATTTGGAATTCGGTTGGAATCCTTCCGAAATCCTATCATATTGATTCGAACTTCCAATCGGTTGTGGAAGCCTTCGACAAGTCTCAATAAGCGACGCGAATTGTGCCGACCCTTCCACCGGACTCGGTCCATTATCCGAATAATTCGATCCAGCCGATTGAGACCTTCCAACTTCTGGCAACTCATCAAACGGGTCATCCATTGCTCCAAGTATCCCTTGGCTCTCCCTTCCTGGTTTCCGTCCCTTCATCGCCTCTTTTCTCAACCAATTCGTCACATTTTTCAGCGGTTTTCTGGCTTCTTCTTGGGTGTCCAATTCCCATGAGTGACGTCCAACAACTGTCCGGCATGTCACTTCACAATTTGGTTTTCGGGAAATGCTGAAAAAATACAATTTTTGGTTGAAATTTCAAAATTTCAAATATTCCGAATTATTGAAACCAAAAACTTATGGACCTATGCAGAAACTAAAAATGCTGCAAAAAATAGCAAGAAATTCAATGCAGAAACTTGCAAGAAATGTCAAGAAATTGCAATTTTTTGCAGCCGATTTACTGGAAAAATACGGTAATCGTTGCGAAACCATCAAAGGTTCTTACTCTTCGGTGCGAGACCCTCACAAATTTCCCAGGTGTGCGTCCAAAAATACGGTCAAGAGCCGTTTTCATTGATGGTCTCGGAACGATTACCGTATTTTTCCCCGTAAATCGGCTGCAAAAAATTGCAATTTCTTGACATTTCTTGCAATTTTTTGCAAGTTTCTGCATTGAATTTTTTGCATTTGTTTGCAATTTTTTGCAGCATTTTTAGTTTCTGCATAGGTCCATTAATAAATTTTCTGATGGACCTATGCAGAAACTAAAAATGCTGCAAAAAATTGCAAACAAATGCAAAAAATTCAATGCAGAAACTTGCAAAAAATTGCAAGAAATGTCAAGAAATTGCAATTTTTTGCAGCCGATTTACGGTAAAAATACGGTAATCGTTGCGAGACCATCAAAGGTTCTTACTCTTCGCTGCGAGACCCTCACAAATTTCACAGGTGTGCGTCCAAAAATACGGTCAAGAGCCGTTTTCATTGATGGTCTCGCAACGATTACCGTATTTTTCCCGTAAATCGGCTGCAAAAAATTGCAATTTCTTGACATTTCTTGCAATTTTTTGCAAGTTTCTGCATTGAATTTTTTGCATTTGTTTGCAATTTTTTGCAGCAATTTTAGTTTCTGCATAGGTCCATGAATTTAACGAAAATTGCAAAAAAAGTAAAAATTAAAAAAAAAACAAATTTTTTGAGTAAAAAATTGTTTTTTCGAAATTTTCAAATTAAATTCTGATTTTTTCAAATTCTACGTACAAAACAATTTTTTCGCAGAATAATAACAAACAAAAATTCGATGACTCATAATTTAAGAACCGCTGAAAGTTTTTTTAAATTCCAAAATTCGATTTTTTTTGAAAATTTCAAAAAATTAGAAATTTTATTATTTTTTGGTTTTAAAAATTCTGGAAAAAATGAAATTTCTTCTGTTTTTTGCATTAAAATTAAATAATTCTAAAAATCTTATAAATTTCGGAGAATCAGATCTTGAAAAGATTAAAACATTTTTTAAATTTAAAATGTATCTTTTTGAAAATTCAGGTTTTATTTTTAATTACCCCCCTCCCCAAAATTCCTCACCTAACAATCGAACTGCCCCGATTAACATAAACCGTCTTCTCATTCTGCGGCTCCTTAACCTGCCCAACTGGTTGCAACAATCCCTTCGAACTCTCAATCGAATTCCATCTCGCCACCTCAAACCCTCTCAACGGCCACTGTCCCGCCAAAGTGATCAACTCCCCTTGCAACACCGCTTGCCGATCCGCCAAAATCCCGCGGATCACCAATGGTGACTGCATTTGCGGCCACTGGACACAAAGTTTCACCATTTGCCACTCAATCTCCGTCCTGGCCCTCTCGTCCCGCAGCAGACTTGCCGCTCTGAGCAACGCTTGCAACAAAGTAGTGCTACTAAACTGACAAAGTGCTCCAATCGCCGAACAGAACAACGGTATCAATCTCATCGCAAATTGATGAGTTTCAATTGTCTTCATCACAGTGATAACCAAGTCAATCTGCGCTTTTTGCACAATCAACATCGCCAGCGTATTCACAATAATCATCGCATTCTCCGCCACTTCTGTATATCCCAACTGTTCCAGCAATATATGCTCCGCTCCCGGATAACTCGGCGACAACATTGAGAACAATTTCAACGAATCATTGTTCCCCGAGCTCTTCAGCATCCTCGGCAAATGCTCCAACGCTCTCGGTCCCACAATCGACAGCTCATTTGCTGAAAGTCCACAAATCGCTGACACCACTTTCGCCGTCTGCTCCTTTGTTTGCATCAGTCGAATAAAACAAATAAGGATATTTGCGTAAAGTAGTGGTGGGGGCCTTCTATTCGATGATTCGTTCAAAATCGCCGAAAGTGCTGGAACACATCGAGGAAGGAGAGCTTGTGGTACGGTCACCAGTCGACAAGCAAGCCAGTGCGCCAGCGGGTGGAGATTCGCCTAAATTTATTGATTGTTTTTATTTCGATTTTATTTTGAATTTACCGCCAATAAATTCCGAATCGTTTGTGATGTACAATCAATCGCCACATTTGCAGACGCATTAGAATACGGATCGACCAGTGAAATGACTCTTCTCCATGTTTGAAGCCATGATAATTTATCTCCGGACCAGGACTGAAAATATACAATTTTGGGTTTCTAGGCCAATATGGAAAACACGCCATAAATTCGAGTTCTAGACCACTAGTTGGGTTTCTAGACCGCATCGCAATTCTAAAGTTTGGGATTCGGGGAAAAATTCCACTAAAACATTTCATAGCTCACAATTTGGATTTCTAGGCCATGGAACCGGCTATGGATTTCTAGGCCATAAATTCCAACACGCCAGTTTGTTCGGTAGAGCGCGTTGGAATCGGTTTGGCTCTATAGTAAAGCACACTTACCGTAACCGCATTCGTAATATCATCCGTATCATGAAACACATTATCCTCCGTCACCGTATTCCCCGACGTTATGCTCTCCGATCTCTCCGATGAATCTTTTCTCGACTCCTCTCTTTCATTTGCCGATTCGACCGCTTGTCGTCGTACAGCCGATTGGGTTGAGCTGTCAGTCTGTAATTGAACATGTTGGGATACCTTCTCTTCATTAAAAATCTTACCGCTTTCCGCAACGCCTCCTCTCTTGAAAATATATCAACATGTGCCAAATGTAAAATCAACGCCCTCGTCACACTGTTCACCACAGTCGCCCATTGTTCCGCCATCGTTACCCATACCCCTTTTTTCATCACCGCGTGCACATCATCCCAAACTTCGTCATCGATTTCAATACGTCGGACTGCCTTAACCCAAAAAATTAGTAGCAAATTTTAAAAATACAGCTTTTACGCTATTTTTAAATTTTTTTCAGAAAAAAAAATGGGAGACAAGAGATGGAAATATTTTTGAAAAAAACTCCTTACCTTTATAACAACAACATTCGAGATGAGTGTAGAAGTGAAAGCGGCGGCAACTTGTTGTGCAAATGGATCAGATTGGGAGCATATTTTAATCGCACAATTACAGAGGCCAGCCATCAGTTCGGACCAGAATTTTTGTGGAAGTGGTTTTGGAAGCTGGATACGATGGGCGACCAATTGTTTGCACGATGTTAACACTGCAAATGCTATCGATACCGCCGACGAGACTCGTTCGCCGCATTGAGGGAGATATGGTGAATGGAAGAAGCTTAGGAGAATGTTGGAGAGAAGAAGGGAGCATCTTTCGATCGATACCTGAAAAGATAAAGAGTTTTAAAAAGTTTCAACGGTTCAATTCAGGGCTTTTTCATGCGTATGGTTCGAATGAGTCTTTGAAAAAACATTTAGAAAGTAAGATTTCGCACCATAATTCTCGTTATATACAATTAATTGCTACACTGTCTTTAAGCTGCTTTTTCACCACACAATTTCGTGAATTCGATTTCAAGAAAAAAGTCTTCAAAAAATTATGAAGCCTGTAATTCCAATGCTATTTTAAATCGAACTTTGCGTTTGTTCGAATTTATTATTTAGAAAGGGTGGGATACGATAAATCGGCTTAAAGAGCATAAAGGGCTTTTTCGGAAACTTGAAAATGTGCTTAGTATATATAAAAAAGGTTATTTTTCATCAAAAAAATCGAAAAAATTTTTATATGAAAAAAAAACTTATTTTTTACCATTCAGCTTTGGTTGAACTTACATTTTCTAGTCCCCGTAAGAGCTTTGAAAATTATTATATATATGCTAGAACCGAATAATAAGCTACCAATAATAAATCATGCAACTTGAGAAGTTAAATAGCCTAGAAAACCAAAACGAGGACCAGAAATCCCAGTTTGGTCTCTTCGGTCAACTTTTTCTAAGCTGAATTTAAAAAATAGTTTTTTTCGATTAATTTGACAAAATAGTTAAAAGTCTCAAATAAAACCAAAACCATACCTCCCCCGAAATCACAAACGGCGGAATCTCATACTGCAGCAACCAAGTCGACAAAACATTCACAACCTTATGCGTCACATTACTACACGCCAGCGGAAGCTTCATCGCTTCCCTCATCAAAGTCAACGCGACGTTCGTCGCCTTGTGCGACGAGAAAAGCGCCTGTCGATACAATATAAGTGAAGCGTGTGCGGTTTGTGGAGAGTTCGGTGCCGTATGCGTCGCTGACGCTATATTATTGATCCATCGTATCAGCCAATATCTTGCAATAACCACCGGGTCTGCTGTGTCCAAAGGTTCACCAACTTCTTCCGCACCTTCCCAACCGCCAAAAACATCCACACCATTTGTTTCTAGCTCTTCGAAGCATTCACCCATATATAATTTTATTACTCTAAAAATTATCGATTTTTTTAATAGTTAATAAAATATTTTTACTTCTCAATTATAAAATTCGCACATTCATGCCTTTTCACTTCATCATTCCATTCAATTCGAACCGTCTCCCTTGTACAATACTCCAAAAACTTATCCAAATAAACTTGAAGCATTTGTGCCCTTTCCTTCGACGATAACGCTTCTTTCGATGATACTGCCGACGACCGAATCGGCCCATTTCGAAGACGTTCACACCAGTCACCAGTTCCTGAAAAAAACCAAACAAAATTAGGTCCGAAAACTCAATCAATACTCCACCTGAAGACTGACAATATTCCGTCAACACATCTTCTGTATTCTCACCACTTTTGAGCGGGAAAAATGGAAGAAGACTTTGAAACACACGATCCAGGTCGGGTGTGGCTCTTCCGTAAACTCCCAGACATTGGTAGAAGACGAGGAAGAGGCGGATGGCGATTTTTCGAACGGCCATCAAGTTTTTCGGGTATACTGCTTTTTTGAGAAGCGATTCAATTGCATGTCGTTGCCAGCCTGAAAAAGAGAAATCTTTGAAAATCCGCCTTAAAGAGAGTGTGCCACGTAATATCTCACTTAATTCTTAACAACTGGTATTGTCAACTCAAATATTCTTGATCATCTTGCAAGTTGATTTTGACCTACCCAGAAAATCTAAGTCTCTCACACAATCATGCTATTCCTACCTGCGAGCGGTTGCGCTGCGATCTTTCAGTGGAAAATGGATGATCCAAATTTTTTAAGTTGACAATAGTCTACCTTTAACATGAATACGTTATGACTGTTCAAAAATCAATTTTTTAAAAAATCGGAAACGACACTTATTAGAAATTTTTCACGATTTCTTCATTATTCGTCAGTTTTTAAATATAATTTTGATCATAAAGAAATAATTCGGGATATCACTTTACTTAATTTTTCCCATCTCAATTAATTTCTGAATTATGTTTCATATTTTTAGAGCAAAATCCAAAAAAAAGTTTTTAAAATCTGGTTCTATTCATTTTGGGCTTGAAAATCCCAAATTTTCAGATTTTTACAGAAAATCCAAGTTATTATAAGAGCTTAGCCTTTAATTGTGCAATTTTGAGAACAGTTGCTACTTCTTTTTTCGGAAAAATTTTTTCAGATAATTATATTTTTTTTTCAAAGTGACCTAATTTTAAGATTTTTACATCATTTTTAACCTCAGAATCTAAATTTTCAAAATTTCAGAACTTAAATGAGCCCAGAATCATGACAACTTACCGATTTTGAGAAAAGTTACAAATTCCTTAAAATTCGGAAAAATTTCAAAAAATCGTAACTTTTTCAAAAATTGACCTTATTTTATGATTTTTACACCGTTTTGAAGCTAATAATCTGAATTTTCAGATTTTTGGCAAAAAATGAGTCTAAAATCATGCAAATGACAAATTTTGAGAAAAGTTACAATTTCCAGAAATTTTAGAAAATCGTTAATTTCAAAAAATTATAACTTTTTCAAAAATTGGCATAATTTTAAGATTTTTACACCGTTTTGAAGCTCAGAATCTGAATTTTCAGAATTTCAGCATATAACAAATATTTAAAATAAACCCACCACTCCCAACGAGCTCCGGTGCCAGACACAAAACCTGCTCCAGTGTCCAAAGCCCACTTTCAGCCTCAATTGCGCTATCAATCTGAAATTGAAACATTTTCAAAACGTTTAATTTGTCGTCTACTACCTGACTGCTAACATCATTAACCAACAAGAGCTCATCAACCAAATGAAACGTTTCAAAACTATGCTCATCCAGCAATTGTCGCTTCTCATTCGTTGTTAGAGTATCTAGCAGGATTTTCAGATGTTTTACACGGCTTACACAATCCCTGGAACAAGATATTTTAGGAGAATTTAAGAACATTGAAGAAATTACCTATTCAAATCCGTAAACCTTGCAATACTCGCCTGAATGTCTGACGATTTGCCCTTACGGGCAAACATTCTGGAAATTTTGATTTTTTTTCTAAATTAGCTTTTAAAAAATAAAAATAAAAACCAATAAAAAAGGCAAGAGTATCCGTCAAAACTGTCTCTAAACAAATTTAGGCAAAACGCGAATCGAGAGAGAGAACGCTGCATATTATAGAGACGCAGATAGGTAGAGGGTTTGGTGGAGAGAAATTGTGTAGTTCACGTGGAGAAGCAGCAGCAGCACTTGGATGGGGGAACGGGGGGAGCGCGCGGACAGAAATAGAGAAGGCGCTTGGATTTGTTGGATACAGTAATTTTATATTATAATAATAGAATGGATGTATCATAATTATAAATATATATTGTCTCGGGAATTTAGAAGTGTATAATTATGCGTTTAATTTCATCTGGTTCGAGGGATTTTAGAATCTTCTACGAAATTTGCATATATTGTTCATTTTCCAGTTTAGAACTTATGCAGAAATGCGAAAAAATGTCGAACAATTTTTTAAAATCAATTTTAGCATTAAATTCTAGACCGTTTCTAGAGATCTAACAATATTTTAAAGTTTTTCGATTCAGAAATATTCTGTCAGTTCAATTGTAAGGGAAACACGTTCTATTGAACAAAATATCGTAATTTTTTAAAGGGACATACCATTTTTTAAACAATTTTTCAACACATATCAGAAATAAACACTTTTTCAACACATATCAGAAATAAACACTTTTTCAACACACATCAGAAATAAATAAATAGATTCTGAAGGACTAGGGATTCAAACACTCTTTTTTGAGGTAAAACATTTAAAAATAAAAAATTTGAAAAAAAAACCAGATTTGAAACACACGTGGCGTGAAATTCATAATTTCGTAGACTGAAGAAAATCTAATTTTTTTATTTAAAAATTTTTGAAATTCGAGGGAAAAATTAAATTTTCAGATTTTCAGCAATGGAATTACAATTTCGCTAAATCAGGGAAAATCGGAAATTTTCAAAAGATTATAACTTTTTCAAAGATTGGTCAAATTTTAAGGTTTTTATACCATTTTGAAGCAGAGAACTTGAATTTTTAGATTTCAGGCATGAAAATAAGGCCAAAATCATGAAAATTAATAACTTTGGGAAAAGTTACAAATTCCCTAAAATTCGGAAAAATTTCAAAAAATTGTATAACTTTTTCAAAAATTGACCTAATTTTAAGATTTTTACACCATTTTAAAGCTCAGAATCTGAAATTTCAAATGCTCAGTTGAGCTCAGCATAAAAATGAGAACTAAATCATGAAAAATTACTATTAAAAAAGTTTCTAAAATTTCTTCAAATTTTCTACAAAACAAAGCACACGTTTCAAGAAATTTCACAAAAAAAAGAAAATGTTTATGATATTTATTTTCAAAACAAAATTGTTCTTCTCTCCTTCCACTTTTTTCTCGGAAAGAACAAAAACACAGAAAAGAAGACGTAACTGGTACACATTTGTCAAAATGGCGACGGCTGGTGTCTGAGGGAAAATTTCTGAGGAAAACTTTTTTATTTTCTGAAAAAAAAGACACGAATTTCGAATCGAGATAAGTAGAAGAAGAAGAAGAAGAAGAAGAAGAAGAAGAAGAAGGGGCTGAAAACTACTCAAAATTCTATAAATGGTTCGTTTTTTTTTTGGAAAAATTGTGGGAGATAAGATCTGAAACGCTTATTTTTGACATTTATCAAAGTTTTGGATGATTTCATTCTTTAAAACAAATTTGTGGGGGTTTTTTAATTTCAGAAAAATCCAATTTTATACTTAAATAAATCATCAAATTTTGTAATTTGACCAATTTTAATTTGATAGCATTAACCGCAATTAGACACCATTTTTTCTAAAATTTATTTATTTTCTTTTTTTTTTCAAAAAAAATTTGTTTATTTTCCATTCAGAATTGTTTTAAATTCAACGAAAAATTTATAAACTTTATCATTTTTTCATAAAACGACTTGAAAATCTTTTTTTCTGAAAACTTTCAGGGTGGTTCATAAATTTTATACTTCCGATTTTAAACTGTAAGCTATATTCTTTTTTCCGGTATTCACTTTTCTCCAATAACATTTATAATTTCAGAAAAGTGAAATTTAAAGAAACATACGAAACTACGCAATTCCGGTAGTCCGCATTTCAGTTGCCTCGTTTTTTCGGCGGAATTCCAAAATTTTTGAAAAAGTTTTTTTTTATTTTGATGCTCTATCTTGCAATTTTCCCTCTTCGATGGGCGGTTCAATCGAAGAGGTCAAAGAGCAGAACCAAAAAATATTGCAGTAACCTGACAAAAAGTTCAACTTCCCCCTTACATCATTTTTTTTCCTAACATCATGTGTCCGCAGAAAAAGGTCAGGTTCCGCCAGCGGACACATCGGGTTTCGAACGAATCTGGCGAGCCAGATGATGATGATGACACGATTCAAGGGTCCAAATATCCTCTCATTATTACACAACAGTTGGGGAAGAATTGAAAAATTGAATCCCCTCTCTCTCTGCCACTTTTCGCACAATATATTTCCAGTGGTCTTGGAAAGAGACAGCGTGTTTTCAGCGGAGACGTAAAAAAGCTTTTCCATCGAAGACAAGTGATCGCCAGTTGGGACATTTGGACAAGGAGGTGACTGTTCAATTTTTATGATGATTTCTGCTATTTTTTCCGGTGAGTTCTTGTTTTTTTCTTTTAATTCTTCGGCTTATTAAAATTTATTTCTAGGAATTATTCTAATGAATATAGGATGCCTTGCTGAAATTACTGTTATTGGAAATTTAGCAGTAGTGGCGGTTCCAGAAAGCCATGTAGGAACTCCAGACAAGAAGCTGATGGCCGATATTCCTAATTTATGGTAATTACCTCCTTATAAATTCGCCTCAAAAACAAATTTCCTCGCAGGTGTGGAGCTCAAAAGCTCGGAGAGCATGTTGATGTTGAATATGGAGAATTTACAAGACTAGCGGATGGAAAAGTTTTCACTGGTAGAGTCAACCAAGGAAAAGTGTATCTGGAAATTGGAAAAGCGCCAGCAACAGTTGTTGGAAAGTACCGTTGTGAAGTTCGTACTTTGAACAAAGAGATCCATTCGGGAAATCTAATTATTTATTGTGAGTTTTTTAAAAAATACTTTATCAACAATTGTTTATAAATTTCAGTGCCGCCTGTTCTTGATTTTCCAACATCATTCAGGCTTTCCGAAAATCCCGTTTCTAAACCGCCTCAGGTTATTGGTAAGTCAATTTCCCAACCTATTAAAAACCAATTCTTCGCGTCTAGGTCCTGAACGTCGCGGACTTCATGATGAAAGCATTACCCTTGAATGCCCAGTACTTTCAAATCCAGAACCCATGGTCAGGTGGGAGAAAGACGGCCAAACCGTCATACCATCAAACAGTACTCAATACGATGGAAACAACTTGATTCTATCTCCTCTTTCTGAAGAACACACGGGAAAATATAGATGTATTGCTGATAACTCATTTCCACTATTTGTTGACGGCCCATCAATGCCACACCAACTTTACTATGACCAAGATGTTAAAGTTTTATGATTATGGAATAAATTGTTCTCGCTTTTGCTTGTGGTTGTAATAAAAAAACAAGAAATAGAACAAACGTTCATTTTAACAGGCAAAAAGTAACAAGTCGCTGATGAATGTATCCGCGCCAATGGTCGTTGAGCAAAACGGTGAGGTTGAACTTGGCGGCTAAAGGCTGACGAAGATTCACGTGGAGTGGATGTTGTTTACTTCTTTGCGGCTCTCCTCTTGCGCTTCAGACGACGCATACGCTTCTTACGCCACTGAAAAAAATAAAATTAGTAAATAAACATTATTGCTGTCAGAAAAATAAGAGAATCCCTTGAATTCTGACTCAAAAAAAAAAAAAGAATATGAATTTACCTTTTCTCTCATGTTTGATCTGCTTCGAGACGGTGAACCGTGAACGAAGCCTGAAAAATAATAAATTTAGTAAAGAATTAAAAAAAAATAAACGTGAACAAAAATAAAACGGTGCTTCTAAATTATTTCAAAATTTATTAAACTTTGAAATAAAAAAATGAACCGACAAGAGTGTCCTAAAAATTCTAATCGAATCAAAAAACTAAACTGAAACCTACGAAACGAGGAAAAACTCAGAAAACGTAAAGAAAAATGACACTCAGAACTAGAGCGTTTCCCAAACGAGCACAAAAAACCGAAAAAAGATTTTAGGACACCACTCAACACTGACCGTAGTACGCACCCCGGTCTCGCCACGAAAATGCGACCCCGCGAATTCAAACACTTGGCTGCCTGCCAATGAGTTGTAAAACGGTGGGAAAAACAATTTTTTGAACTTGTACGCTATTTTTTCATTTTTTGGCTAAAATTTATATTTTTTCAGGATTTCAACGAGCTGGGGACACGATGTCAATAGAAATAGACGAAATGTGAGTTTTTAAGCATTTTTGAACGTGTAAAAATTATAAAATTAGGTTTTAAAACATTAAAAATTAAAAAATAATGTTTTAAAATAATTCAAAAAACGTAAGAAATTTATAAGTCTAAATTTGAAAAATTCATAAGTCTAAATTTGCGAAAAAGCAAGGAAAGCGACCCAAAAAATAAAATAAATTGACCATCTGCCTCAATTACGACGTTTTGTTATATATGCCAGCAGATCATCGTCTTCCCCTTCTCTATTTGTACTCGCATTAGGTATCCGGACCACACATTATTAATTGGAGCTAAATAGGTGGTCTGATGCACGTTCTCGTGTTTCCTCGTCATTAAATTCCAAAAAATCTTCTCAAGCTTGAATTTTAAGTTTCAAGGACAATTTCCCACCAATACCAAAATTTTTAAATCATGACCCTTTGACTAATTTACACCTTCTCCACCCTTTCAAAATGACCTTGCCTCCAATGCGTTCGATTCATAATTATCTTCCAATTTCACATTTTGCATAATATGTCCCCTTGTTCGCATCGTTTCGTATTTCCGACTGTTTTCTCTGTCGTTTTTTCGCCATATTCATTCATATTCCGCCCAAATGAATTCCAATTAATCTTTCTCTGTCTCTGTTCACATCTATTTCTGGCAAATCCGTTCAGATTGCTTCAAAAACCGTAATAATACTGTAATGTAATCCATAAAACCGATTTATATGCAGTTTTTGACATGTTTGATTTATTTATAGATTTGGATGGGTTTGTCATCGATTCCGGTCTTTTGGCAAAATGCCAGAAGATTCGGATTTAATTTGAATATTTGATTTTAAAAGTCAAATAAAGAAAAAAAACTGTTTTTCCCCATTTCTCGACACATTTTTGAATAAAAATAAAAAATTGGGCTATTATCAACCCAAAATTTTAAAAAGCTGATTTTTTTGTTATTTTCGGCTTTAAAATCTCGTTTTTTTGCTTAGGACTGAATTTTTCTGGAAATTTAGGCTTTAAAATATTTTTCTCGCAGTTTTCCACTATTTTTTGGTGATAAATTAATTTTGTCAGTATTTTTACACTAAAATTCGGTTTTAGATACTAAAATTGTGGTTACTGTTGAACATTTTTAATTAAAAAATTTATTTTCTGTTACTTTTTGCATTTTATTCTGAAATTCGACTTTCAAAGTTCAGAAAATCAGATTTTTTGTAATTTTTTGATGATAACATTGATTTTTTCAGTATTTTTATAGTAAAAGTCGGATTTTTTGTCATTTTGGGGTTTAAAATCTCGTTTTTGTTGTGTTGGACTACATTTTTCTAGAATTTTAGGCTTTAAAATATTTTTCCTCTCAGTTTTCCCCTATTTTTTGATGACAAATTAATTTTTTACACTAAAATTCGGTTTTAGTTATTAAAATAGTGGTTTTTGTTGTCTTGAAATCTATTTTTCTGAAAATATTTAATTAAGAAATGTATTTTTGCCAGCTATGCAATTCTGAATATCGACTTTCAAAGTTCAGAAAATAAGATTTTCTGTAATTTTCTGGTGATAATTTGATTTTTTTCAGTATTTTTACACCAAAAATTCGGATTTTTTTGTCATTTGACTTTCCAAAATTCTTTTTCCTTCTATTTTGAGCTTTAAAATCCATTGTTTCGTGTATTTAAAGTTTTAAAATCCATTTTTATCAAATTTTCAGATATAGTGAATTGTTTTTTAAAGTTTTAGCCATATAATCTGTCCTCCAGGCGTTTATTTAAATTTTTAAATTTAGAAAACTTATTTAGCTCTAAAAATAAAAATTTTAAAGCTTTGAAGAACTATTTTCAGCTTTAAAATCGGTTGTTTATCCGCGATTATTCTAAAAATTGTGGCAAAACGTAAAATTCTAATTTTTTTTTCAAAAACCGAACTTTCAAATAAGTAGTTTTTGGTTTTTTGTTTGTTCTCCACCTCTCATCTCTTTGTTTGGTTATATCGCATACATATTCACAGCTGGAATCCATCTCCTCCATCAATTCCGGATGTATTACATCGTTGGCAAACTGCCGAAAGATTTATTATTATTGTAGTGGGATTGACATCTTCTAATTTGAATTTTTTTATTCTGAACGTTTATACAGAAATTTTAAACGGATTTTTGTAAAGGAATACAATTTTGATAACTTAAAAACATACGGGTTTTGTGGAAAACGTTATGTACCTTTAAAATACGGTAGTTTTTGATAGAGCTCGTTTTCTAGGTTTTACGTTTTAAGTTTTTGTACTGAATGCGAACACTTTTAAAAAAATCGACAATAAAAACTGTTTTACAGAAGGGTTGATGAGAATTGTCGTGTAAGGTCAAATATTATCTTCAAAAAGCGAAAAATAAGTTTTAAAAAATTAATTTAAAATTAAATGGCCTAGAAAAACGAAAATAGGGACTAGAAATCCAAACTCTGCCGTTAATCTAATTTTTTAAAATAAAAATCTTTTTAAAAACTATTTTTAATTATTGCTTTGATAAAAAGCTTATTTTTCCCGGCTTCCTCGAAAATTTAAATGTTTTAAAATGGATATGTACCTTTAAAGGGATACGGTAGCTTAAAAAACGAATTTTCCGAAATTTTGATTTAAAAAAATAGATTTTTTGTATTTCCCGTATAAATTTATATAATTTCCCTCCTCGCAAAGAATCCAAGCTTCTCCAATATATCTAATAAAAACTAATTTAAACTTTTTCGTGTACACCAGAGAAGAGGATGGGAGGAAGAAGAAGATGAAACCTGATGTCCATTTGATATATAGCTGTTCTTTTTTCGCAACAACTCTGGCTCTTTTCTTTGTAAATTTTCACCAAACTATTTTTCGTACATCTTTTAGATTTTTTTTTCTTCTAAAAACCCCCGACGAGAACACCCCCATAATTGAATGGCAGAAAATTTGGCTTTAACAAGTCAAAAGCTTTAAAAAAAGAAGAGAAGAAGGCAGCTGTTATTTTCCTCACTCGCTTCTTGCGCAGCACACGGCCTCTTTTATACTACTATGTTATTATTATACATGTACACCAGGCGTCCACTCCGCGCACACCTTTTTTCTTTTTTTTTTGTTTCCCAAGACGTTCGTTCGGTTTTAAGGTGTGCTTTTATTGATTTTTTTGAAGTTTTGAGACTGAAATTTGATTTTTATGATTTTCCCAATTTTTAAATTGAGTTTTCATGAAAAATTTCTAAAAACCCCATTTTTAATTTCTTTTCTCGCAAGTTTAACCCATTTTTTTGAAATTAGGCTGAAAATTTGAAAATCCATGGGAAATGAAAAGCAGAAATTGAGTTTTTCGGTTTTCTAGGCCATTATATCTAAAAATTGGGGTTTTAGACAATTTTCTAGAAGTTTGGATTTCTAGGACATTATCTTTAAAATTTGGTTTTCTAGGTTATTATTTCTAAAATTCGTTTTCTATGCTATTTTCTAAAATTTGATTTTTAGGTCATTTTTCTAATATTTGGTGTTCTCGGCCATTATTTCTAAAAACTGTTTTTCTATTCCATTTTCCAGAATTTGGGTTTCTAGGCTATTTTTCTGACGCTGAAAATCCATTATAAACTAAAATATAAACATCAGGTCCTTAAAGATAGAGTGACAGTCCGATATTAATAGCAAAAAATGGAAAAAAAGAAGGAAAACAATATTGAAAATTAGCAAAAATTGTTATTTTATGAATTTTTGGAACTTGCATTCCGATTTTTGTTCACACTCCTGAACCTTTTATCTCTAAGGTATTTTTTGTTAATTTTGTTTTTTTTCGTCAAAGAACAAAAAATTGAAGCAAAAAAATTCATTTTTTCAGAAGAAGACACGCGAAAAAAGCCATTAGTCCTTACTTCCTCTCTTTGTCCTTCTCCTAAACAAATAAATACCTTTTAGATTGCAATCTTCTTCTTTTTTTCGTCGTCTCATCTCGTTTTTTGTGTACCACCCAGCACTTTTTTGATTAAAATGTAAAAAAAATTTAAGAAAACCCGTTTTTAAGCTAATTTTAACTGAAATTGGGGAATTTTTGTTCTGGTACTCTGTCTTTAAGATTCGGAAAAGTTATTTCACGTTAAACGGTTAGTAAAAGTGTTAACATGCCCAAAAATTCAATTTTTACTCATTTTTTGAAGCGTGGCCTAGAATTGATGGCCTAGAAAACGCATATTCAAAAAATTGGCAAGATTTGCTCAATTCTTCGGTATTTTGGTAGATTAAAAAGTGTTTCTAATGTTTTGAAACAGGTTTTGCTACTTATCCTAGAAATATTTTTCACGAGCTTAAAGACAGAGGGTCAGCCCCTCTAAAGCGAAAAAAAGACCTTTAAATTGCAAAAAAATGCACCCAAAAACATTCGAAATTGCGATGACTATTAATAATATGTCGTATTTTATTCATTTTTCCATGTTTTCTATATGAACGGGTCTCTTTTGTCGAGAATAACAACAATAAACGAGAAGTATATATTATTATATGGAAAATATACGATTTGGAACGAAAACCGAAGAAAAAAAAACGAACGCTCATAAAAAGGTGAAAGGGGGAAGTCGACCAGACCGCCCATCTTTTTCCCCCAAGACCTTTTTTTTTATTAGAAACGGAAATTTTCGGTTTATAGAGAGCGACTTTACGATAAATGGGCATGAAATTCATGGATTTTTCGTATTGTTTTGTATTTTTTCGAGGAAATACAGGAAAAATCATGTTTTTTTGTAATTTTTCGAATTTTTAGACCACCCACGAAGTTTTAAACGAATCTGTGCAAACACCAACACGAAAAATTGCGTATTTTTGAAAAAAATTTAGTTTTTGCGACGTTGTCGATTTTTTTTGAGACATTTTGATAATTTTGAAGATAAAATTTAAAAATTAAGTTTTTATTCATAATTTTCAGAAAATCGCGGGAAAAAACGACGAATTTTACAAAATTTCAATGTTTTCCCAAAATACGCAATTTCTCGTAATGGTGTTTGCACATAAATTTTCAAATTGGTTTAAAACTTCGTGGGTGGTCTAAAAATTGATAAAAATATGATTTTTCGATATTTTCAAGCGGAGAAAATTGTAGAATTTTGAAAATTTGCCTTCTTTGTTTATAAATAAAAAAAATTAATGTATCAAAAATTGGATTTTTCTCTTTGTTTATTTGAAAAGATTGACAAAAAGCTCTTTTTTCTGCCCTTTTCACACTTATAATGCCATTTTTAATACCCTTTCGTCCCTTTTCCCTTTTTTTCCCACGCCACATCACATATAAATGACAAAAAGAATCTTCATTCGGGGGGAATTTGTCTTTTGTTATTATTATTAAAGAAAAGTTGAATTGGAGCATCAGAGCACGCGAATTTTCATTAAACGGCACTTGAGATCCCCCCCCCCCTCCATTTCCGAATATTTATTTGTTTCTTACATTTTGTCTAGAAATTTTGAAGTTTTAGAAATGTTACATTACGAATTTTTGGTTGCTTTGATTTTGAAATCATTTAAAAAACATTTTTCGCATGAATTATAAATGTTTGGAAGTTTCTTGTGGTCTTCAAATTCACGAAATGTTAGATTTTTGCATTTTTACTTGGAAATTTGGGAAAACCCATGTTTTTTAACCAAGGAATTTGATTTTTAATAATTTCTCGAATTTCTAGACCACCCACGAAGTTTTAAACGAATTTTAAAACTTCTGTGCAAACACAATCACGAGAAATTGCGTATTTTTGAAAAAATATGTGTTTTTTCAGAAATTTTGAAGATACAATTTAAAAATCTAAGCTTCTATTCATTATTTTCAAAAAATCGTGAAAAAACGGCGAATTTTACAAAACATCACATTTTTCCCGCAATTTCTCGTAATGGTGTTGGCACAGAAATTATAAAATTGGTTTAAAACTTCGTGGATGGTCTAAAAATTGGTGAAAACATGATCTATCGATATTTTCAAGCGGAGCAAATTGTGTATTTTGAAAATTTGATTTTTTAAAACTCGATTTGCAACAGAGCGCACTTGCAACATCGAAACCCTTTAGATTTTTAGCCAATTTGAGTTTTCGTCGAATATTGTTTTAATATTCGAAGATATTGTCCTATTTCTCCTTTTTCTGACTGTTGTAATAATCTGGGGAATTGTTATGTCCCTTTAATGAATACGGTATTTTCACTAAAGCGCAGTTTCAAATAAATTTTTCTTTGATATCCAGGTCTCGCCACGATTTTCGGTATACTGTAGGGGGTAAGAGGGAGGGTTTCTTCCTTTTTCTTAATTTTTAAAAATTAGTCCCATATTCCCCGAAACCACTTCCTTTTTCATTTTTTTTTCGTGACAAATTGAAACAACAACAAAAAGCCGAAGAACATTGGGGACCTCCCCCCGAGAATACACGAGAATATCCTGCTGGTCAAAGCCAGAAAATAGGAAAAAAAGACTTGCAGTCTTCTTTTTCCAATTCGCTTGGCTAAGCAGAAGAAGGCGAAAAAAGTTTTTAGGCTTGAATGTCCAACAGAATTCTTCTTTCGTTTTTTTTTATTCAACGACACATATATAGGCATGCAAAGAAGGGGGGATGAGAGTGTCATCTTCATTCCTTTCTCATCGAATTCTTCTTTTTTTTGCTTTTGATATCTGAAAAAGTGGGAAAAGCTGGGTTTTTTTTGGTCCAAAAGGTGTGAAATTCAATGTTTTTTTGTTTAAAAAACGAGCACCCGGAGCACGTCTGCTTAAAACTTCCAGTTTCCAAAAAAAACTATTTTTCTTGAAAAAAATGAATGTTGGGGTAGAAAAAATCGAAATTATCTTATTTTTTAGAATTTTTTAAAAACTCATTCTTTAAGGAACCCTGAAAGGACGAAAGAAACGGTTTTAAAATGATAAAGAATGATTTTTAATCAATAAATTTAAAAAAATCGAAAATTGCGAAAAAAAACGATAAAGCTAAGATGTCCCTAATGGCCTAAGAATCGCGTTTGGTTTTCTAGGCCATTTTTTTTGGAAAACACCCTTTCGGCCACTTTTTTCCGTTTTTTTCGATATTTTTTTTTGAAAAAAAAAGAGGTAAAAAGTGGACTTTATCGTTTTTTAAATTTTTTCGCCATTTTCGATTTTTTTTTCATTTTTGTTTTCATTTATTGATTAAAAATCACACTTTTATCAATTTTAAATCATTTATTTCGTCCCCTCAGTCCTCCTCTAACATGCTTGATATGTATTTGGCTAAAATTCTAAGTATTAAGATGTTTAGCTTAAAAATGCTCCAAGTTTCCAAAAAAAATTCGGAAAAATTTTGAAAAATATACTGTTTCAACAATTCAAATGATCATAACATTTTCGAAATAATTAATTCAAAGCACTGTTTGTTCAAATTTTCCGAATTTTCTAAATTTCGTAAAAAGCGGGCAATTTCTGACAAGTTATGGATTTTTTGAAATATTTACTGTTTCAAAGTTTCAAGAAATAGCTATTACTTTTCAATTTTGATTAATTTTCAACATTTCTTTACTTACCATTTAGAAAATTTTTGAAACAGGTATTTTTGAAGAAAAAAAAATTCTGGGATATTCTTTTAAAAAATTTTTTTAATATTATTTACTTTTTTTTCGGAATTTGGGTCGCCAACGTTTCAAAAAAAATTTTTTTCATAATTTTTTGAAATTTCTAAAATTTAATTTTTCTTCAATTTCTAGAATTTAGAATCTAGATTTTTTATGAAAATCCTTGAAATTATAAAATTTGTAAATAATATTTTCTCTTCCTTTAAATTTAAACTATTTTTCCTAATATTTGAAAAATATTTTTTCAGAAAAAATTCTGGAATATTCCAAAAATTAAAAATTAAAGGAAAGGAAAATATTATTTATAAATTTTAAAATTTCAAGAATTTCCATAAAAAATCTAGATTCTAAATTCTAGAAATTGAAGAAAAGCTAAATTATAAAAGTTTCGAAAAATTAAATTTAAGAAATTTTTTAAAAAATTATAAAAAATCTTCTGACTATTGTAATAATCTGGGGAATTGTTATGTTCCTTTAATGAATACGGTATTTTCATTATAGCGCAGTTTCTGGTTGAATTATTTCCGAGAATGCAACTTTTTTCGTAATTTTTTCCGCGTCACGTAAAGTGATACGAATTTAAAGTATATTATTGATTTTTGCCTTTACTTGTGAGAGTACGGTATCTTGTAACGGACTCCGAGATCGTGACAAGACCAAGTGGTGCAACAAAAATAATATTTTTTCCTTTAAATTTTAATTTTTAGAATATTCCAGAATTTTTTCTGAAAAAAATAGTTTTTGTCAAATTTTTGGGAAAAATTGCTGAAGTTTCAAGGATTTTTTAAAAATCTACGCAATTTTTAAAAAATCCCCCTTTTTCTTTCCCATATATGCATTTTTCCCGGAAAAAGAAAAATTTGGAAAAATAGCCATCAAAAAATAAGTCAAGTGTGTATTTGGTGAATTTAATCCGTCATGACATGGGCGGCCTTCGAAAGCTGCCTTTTTTGGCGATTTTTCACAATTTTTATTTATTTTTTTCAAAAAAAATCCAATGTTTTTGAGGTGACAATGTTTATATTACAATGTGCATCATAGTCTCGTTTATTTTTTGTATTTGGCAAGAGATTTTTGAATAGAGAGGATTAGAGAAAAAGAGGGAAAGGGGGAAGGTGGCTATGCAAATATAATTGTTGGATCAACCGAGCACATCTTTTATTTGTTGCTTTACACAAAAAAAAAGTTGAGCATTCTCTCTTTATTTATTTTTTTTTGTAATGTTTTGGTGCAAAATAAAGTGTATATTTTGTTTGGAGGCGAAATTTGTGGTTTTTTGGATTTTTTTAGAATTGGGGATAAAATATGGTTTTTAAATTATTTTTTCTGAATTTTACAAATTATTTTAAACATTTTTGAGTTTTGTAATTTGTGAACTCAAATAAACCGCTAGAAATGGACGTTTTTTGAATTTTTACAAAATTACTTGAAAATTTTTTGAGTTTTGTAATTTTTGAATTTTTTTTTTTGAATTTTTAGGCTTTAGAATTTTTTAAGAATGTTTTTACCGACTCTGAATAAGTTAATTAATTGAATAGTACGCCTATTTTTGGGTTATCCACCAAAAAATTGAAAAAGAATTGTTTTCGAACAAAATATGGACATTTTCGTCCATAATCCCCTCTACGAAGTTTGATACATATTTATTTTATTCATTATTCGTTAATTTTTAACAAAAAACAGATTATTTACAAAAAATAAATACCGGTAATCGATTTTTTGGACAAAAAAAATTGAAAAAACCAAATTACAGGGAAAATTTCTGAAATTTAGAATTTGGTTAATATTTTTAGCGAAATAAATTTATAAAACTCATTTTTGATCCAAATTTTGTCCTTTTTAGAATTTTTTGTACCAGAAAATTCAAAAATTGAAAAAAAAAATACGTATTTATGATGCTTAAGACAACTTAAAAAAAAATTTTTTTTTAATAACCTGAGTTTTTCAAAGAAAATATTGAAAAAAACATGATTTGTGCATTTTGAGCTCAAAAAATCCTCTAGAAATAGAAGTTTGTTAAAAATAAACAGGAAAATTGAGTTTTATTACAAAAACATTGTTTTTTTGAAAATTTGAAAATGTTTTAAATATTTTCTACTCAATTATATTTTTAAAATTTTTCAGAATTTACGAGAATTTAACCTTCTTCGAAAAAATCATGATTTTTTTCTGATTTCTAAAAAAGTTTGATGTTTTCGAAGTTTTTTTTGGAAAAAGTTGAATTTTCGAAAGTTGTGAGAATTTTATTTATGCAATTAAGTGGAAAAAATTTGCATAAATTTGCAATGTTCTATTTTTTATTTGAAAATTGAATTTTTCTTTAAAAATCTCATTTTTTCGGTCTATTTTTATCAAATTTTCATTTCTAGAGGCATTTTTGAGCTCAAAAAGGACAAATCATGCTTTTTTCAGTATTTTATTTGAAAAACTCAAACCATGTCAAAAATTAAAAAAAAACCGTTGTCTTAAGCATCTTAAATACGTTTTTTTTTTCATTTTTGAATTTTCTGGTGCAAAAAATTGTAATAAAGACACATGTTGGCTCAAAAATGAGTTTTATAAGTGTATTCAGCTCAAAATATGACCTAAATTCTAAATTTCAGAAACTTACGTTGAAATTAAGATTTTTCAATTTTTGTTGTCCAAAAAAACGATTACTGGTACTTATGTTTTGTAAATAATCCGTTTTTTGTTGAAAATTAACGAATAATCAACCAAATAAATATTTATCAAACTTCTTAGAGGGGGATTATCGAAAAAACGTCCATTTTGTGTTCGAAAACAACATTTTTTCATTTTTTTTTCAATTTTTTGTTGGGGAACACAAAAAAATGTGTACAATTATATTATTGCAGTGATTCATAGTCGGCGTCCTTTTTTTTCGAAAAAAAAACAAATTTTTATACAAAAAAAAAATTGTTGCCCAAAAATAGACGCACCCCAATTTGCATAATCTTGATATTTTGGACTTCTTTCTTGCATTTTCGTAAACTTTTTTCGAATTTTATTTTTTATCGGATATTCACATCATTTTGACGGATTTTTTATGGAGCTTCTCTTTTTTTTTGTGGGAACAATTGCACATTTTTCTTAAAAATGGAATTTTTTGGAAAAAATATCAAAATTTATCGATTTTTTTTGTAGAATGGATCCTGACGCGGAGTTCAATCTACTGACGACATTGTGTCAAAGTGTGGTGCATGATATGAAGGTAGTTTTTTGGATTTTCTTCGAACAAATGTGAAAAAAAGAATTTTTTTGAAAAAAAAATGCAATTTCAGAAGGTTTTTATTGAAATTCTTGAAAATTTCTGTTTTTTTCTAAATTTTCATCTTCATGGTTGCATTGTGCAATAATTTCGATCACGAATAGTAAAACCGGACATTTTTCGAAATTTAGCTATTTCTTGAAAATGAGAAATTATTGGAGTTTTCGGAAAAATTTGAAATTTTTAAAATTCTGGCAAAAATTCTTCTAAAAATGGTTTTTTTTTAATTTTTTTGTAAAATTCAGTTTTTTCCGAGATTTTCGGTACACAAGGAACTTTATTTTGAAATAGATATTTTTAAAAATTGAAGAATTTGGAAAATTTCACTCAATATTTGAAAAAAGTGGCGAAAATTTCAAATGTTTAAAAAAAATTTATTTTTTTGTGAATTTTTATGAAATATAGTTTTTTGTGTACTGAAAAATAGGGAAAAAACTGAATTTCACTGAAAACTTTAAAAATTACGGTTTTAGACGATTTTTTCCACATTTTTTGTCTAAATTTTGAAATTATCAGATTTTTCGCGAAAAATCCAAAATTTCACAGTTTCAGAAAAATTCAAGAGTTTGGAAAATTTCAAGTTTTACGATAATTATAGATCCATTCCAGGAAAATTAAGTTACAATTGGAAAAAATTGAAATTTTCAGTTTTTTGGGGTTTTTGACTCGAAAAAATGATGAAAAATGGTTTTTTTGAATTTTGAAAAAAAAATCAGTGTTTTCGAAAAATGGTGCTCAAAATTGGGATTTTCAGAATTTCTAATAAAAATTCAATTCCTAAAATTTCAGAAAAGGCCGCATATTTTCAGAGAATTTTTAAAAATTTGTTTAATTACGGGAAATTTCAGAAAATTTTGAGTTTTTCAAACATTTTCTAAAAATTTCAGTAATTTTTTGAATTTCTGAAAATTTACAAACTTTTTTGAAATTTTAGGAATAGGATTTTTATACATTCTGAAAATCGTAATTTTCAGCATCGGTTTTTCGAAAAAAGTAAGCCTTTTTGGGGGATTTTCAGAAAATTTAGAAAATATCGATTTTTTGTCGAAAAATGGAAATTTTGTGAAAATATCGATTAGTTTCAAAAAAAAATCAGGAATTGTAAATATTAGATAATTTTTATGTTTCTAGAATTTGATATATATATTTACCAAATTAGCTGGAACTTCAAAAATTTGATTTTTTTTAAAATTCTGGAATTTTATTATTTTTTGGATGAAAATTTCAATTTTTTTTTGTCGAAAATGGAAAATTTGTGAAAATATCGATTTTTCAGCATACATATCCAGGATGGGAAGTATTGAGCCAGAAGGCGATGAAATTGGGAACGCAGTTAAAAAGTACGGCACAGTGTTTGTCATCGTTTGTGGAAGCGATGCAAGCGGTTTGCGATAATGCAAATAATTTGAAAGGTACGCAATTGGTTGTTTTCTTTTAAAAAATCGATAATTTGTTTTAGGAGCTTCGAGAGATGTCGGAGCATGCGTGACACGTGTTTGTATCAAACAGAGAGCAATTGAGAATCGGATGAGATCATGGGCTGACGCATTATGCGATGAATTGGCACTGTCACTTCAACAAAGGGGCGCTTATTGGAAGAGTCGATGTCAGGAGCTGGATAAACTCGGCACGAAACATGTGAAAAGGGTACGGTCGAGAAAACAGAGGCCGGATATTACGGCGATGAATGAGCAGAGGGAGATTTGCTCGAAAGTGTTGACGGAGCAGAGAACGCAGTTTTCGTTTTTTATTGGCACCATTATGCCGGTTTTGGTAAGTTTTTTTTTAAAAATATATGTCATTTTGGAGCTTCAATTTAAAATGTTGAGGTTATTACAATTTGATCTAAAAATCACTAAAATTCATAAATTTTGTGAAAAGTTATATTGTCAACTCAATTATTCTTGATCATTGCGTTCGGAAGGCTGCTTAACCTCACAGCCGCTCAGCACGCACGCGACGCGGCTGTCGACACTCAACACACTGGAAAATTTGAAAAATTCACTTTCCCGCCAATCACACTGAAATTGTTGAGTGAGAGGTCACCACGTCGCGTGCGTGCGGAGCGGCTGTGAGGTTGAGCAGCCTTCCGAACGCAATGATCAAGAATAATTAAGTTGACAATAGCATTTTGAAATTTGGCTCCATTTCACATTTTGCTGAACTGACTTTGATTTCAAAGAATTGTAACCTTTTACAAAATCAATTGATTTTTTGGCATTTTGGATTAATTTGAAGCTTAAATTATGAATTCCGAAATGATCACAGGTATTTTGATTAAAAAATAAATAAAAATATATTGTTTGCTTAAAAATGTACAATCTTTTTTGAAACTAATCGATATTTTCGAAAAATTTCCATTTTTCAAAAAAAATCGATATTTTCAAAATTTTCGTTTAAAAATCCCATGTCTAAAATTTCGGAAAAGTTGTAGATTTTGAGAAATTCAAAAAACGATTGAAATTTTCAGAAAATTTAAAAAAAACACAAAATTTTTAAAATTTCCCGTAATTAATCAAATTTTTCGAATTTCTGTAAATCTACAACTTTTTTCTGAAATTTTAGGAACAGGATCTTTAGAAACTCTGAAAATCGCAATTTTCAGCACCATTTTTCGAAAACTGTCAGATTTTTTCTTCCAGTTTTTGTTTTTTAAAATCTAAATTACTGGAAATTTCAGTATTTTTTTCAATTTTAACTTTAATGTTTTGAAATTTGTAAAATACAAGTATGTCAGTGATATGTCAGTGATCGTAAAACTTGAAATTTTCGAAACTCCTGAATTTATTGGAAACTGTGAAATTTTGGATTTTTCTGCAAAAATCAGAAATTTTTTAAAATTCTGACAAAAAGTCTGGAAAAAGGCTGCTAAAACTGAACTTTTTAAAGTAATTCAGTGAAATTCAGTTTTTTTTCACGATTTTCAGTTTTAAAAAAAGCTTTAAAAATTGGATTTCAAAAATTTCCAATTGTTGCAGAATGCTCAAATGAACATGCTCGACGAAGGCGGTCACCTGAGACAAGTAGTAGATAATCTAGAAAGTACTGTAAAGCATGTAAATACGGATCAATTGGTTAGCTCAATTGTTGCGGACGTCGCACAGGGACCTGATACCGCATGGAAGCAGTGTCTAGCAGAAGCGGGACAAAAGTGGAGAAGTAGCGAGGATGGGTACTCGTGTATGGGATCGGTGAGGGATTTGTCAACGCGGGCGACCACGCCGGCTAGCAGTAATTTTAGTTCAGGTGGGGGTTTTGGTTTTTTTTAAAGCAAAAAACGCCTGAAATTTGGAAAATTTCAGATTTTTTAGATAATTTTTCTAATTTTTAAACTCTATTTTCAATTTTTTCGAATTTTTCGAAAAATCTTAAAATTTCAGAATTTTCAGATAATTTTCTAAAGCTTTAAAGTTTAAAAAAATAATATTTAAGATTTGCCGATTACCTTTGAAAACTTTAAAAATTTCCCTGAAAATTCAGAAATTTCTAATTTTTTCGAAAATACTTATGTTTTTTTTATTTTCAGTGTTTTTTCCGAATTTTCAGACAATTTCTCTACAATTTTAAATTCCGCAAGCTCTAAAATATTTTCCTAGGTTTTTAGATTATATTTAAAATTTAAAAATTACCCTGAAAATTCTAATTTTTCGAAAAATCTGACATTTTTTGAAATTTTCAGATTTTAATAAATTTTTTCAGGATATTCAGACAATTTCTCTACAATTTTAAATTCCGCAAGCTCTAAAATATTTTCCTAGGTCTTTAGATTATATTTAAAATTTAAAAATTACCCTGAAAATTCTAATTTTTCGAAAAATCTGACATTTTTTGAAATTTTCAGATTTTAATAAATTTTTTCAGGATATTCAGACAATTTCTCTACAATTTTAAATTCCGCAAGCTCTAAAATATTTTCCTAGGTCTTTAGATTATATTTAAAATTTAAAAATTACCCTGAAAATTCTAATTTTTCGAAAAATCTGACATTTTTTGAAATTTTCAGATTTTAATAAATTTTTTCAGGATATTCAGACAATTTCTCTACAATTTTAAATTCCGCAAGCTCTAAAATATTTTCCTAGGTCTTTAGATTATATTTAAAATTTAAAAATTACCCTGAAAATTCTAATTTTTCGAAAAATCTGACATTTTTTGAAATTTTCAGATTTTAATAAATTTTTTCAGGATATTCAGACAATTTCTCTACAATTTTAAATTCCGCAAGCTCTAAAATATTTTCCTAGGTCTTTAGATTATATTTAAAATTTAAAAATTACCCTGAAAATTCTAATTTTTCGAAAAATCTGACATTTTTTGAAATTTTCAGATTTTAATAAATTTTTTCAGGATATTCAGACAATTTCTCTACAATTTTAAATTCCGCAAGCTCTAAAATATTTTCCTAGGTCTTTAGATTATATTTAAAATTTAAAAATTACCCTGAAAATTCTAATTTTTCGAAAAATCTGACATTTTTTGAAATTTTCAGATTTTAATAAATTTTTTCAGGATATTCAGACAATTTCTCTACAATTTTAAATTCCGCAAGCTCTAAAATATTTTCCTAGGTCTTTAGATTATATTTAAAATTTAAAAATTACCCTGAAAATTCTAATTTTTCGAAAAATCTGACATTTTTTGAAATTTTCAGATTTTAATAAATTTTTTCAGGATATTCAGACAATTTCTCTACAATTTTAAATTCCGCAAGCTCTAAAATATTTTCCTAGGTCTTTAGATTATATTTAAAATTTAAAAATTACCCTGAAAATTCTAATTTTTCGAAAAATCTGACATTTTTTGAAATTTTCAGATTTTAATAAATTTTTTCAGGATATTCAGACAATTTCTCTACAATTTTAAATTCCGCAAGCTCTAAAATATTTTCCTAGGTCTTTAGATTATATTTAAAATTTAAAAATTACCCTGAAAATTCTAATTTTTCGAAAAATCTGACATTTTTTGAAATTTTCAGATTTTAATAAATTTTTTCAGGATATTCAGACAATTTCTCTACAATTCAAAATTCCGAAAGTTCTAAAATGTTTTCTAAGATTTTTAGATTGTTGTCAAAAATTTAAAAAAAAAACTGAAAATTCTGAAATTTCTGATTTTTCCGAATTTTCAGACAATTTCTCTAATGTTTTAGATTCTGAAAGTTTTAAAGGCAGCTTGTCAGTTAACACGATCCAAATTCAAGGCAAAAAATCAAAATTCGAAAGGGAGCGCAAGTGGTCCAAAGAACATTACCAATATGTAGCCACATTCAAATAATTGTGTTTCGCGCCAATTCCGACCGCGTTGCACGGACACTGACCGCGTCGCACGGACCCGCGCGCATTCAAATTTTGATTTTTTCAACTTTGGACCGCTGCTATGACGCGTGTACTTATCGGTGTGATTTCGCATAAATTGCATTGTACTAATGAGAAAACGCTCTAATTTTTGAAACTAAGAACAGGTAGGGTCAAATTAACTGAACAGCTGTCTTTAAAATATTCTTTAAAATTTTGAAAATTGCCTTGAAAATTCGAAAATTTCGAATTTTCTCGAATTTTCATACAATTTTTGTTTTTCTCAAAAAAATGGATTTCTTAATTTTCAAGAAAGCCGGATTTCGAGAAATGTATCGATTTTCCAGAAGACGGAATGGGTACCCTAACAACAAATGGAGCATTAGCAACATCTCGATCAATATCATCATCGTGCGCTCGAATGGCAACCAACAATCCGATGGAGTCGTCGGCGAGTTCGGTGATCTCCGGATCAACCCGCTTCTCGAATTCCAAACCGCCACTTCAACGGAGGAATAGCGAGAAATCGATCGGACAGTTCTCAATGTCGTCGCCGAATACGGATGGCGGAGGATCGAGCACTTATTTGAACATGTTGGGTACGAATGGATCGAGTAACACGATTACAGAGATGACGTATCAGAGGGCGGTGAATGGGGGGATAAATGGTGGAACACACCACGGTCCGCCACCCGCTTATCAGCAGATTATGGGACAACGGAATACGGGTGGACCGAATATTCAAAGACCGCAAAATTTGAATTTTGGGTATAATGGACATGCACATCAGGAAGCGACCCCAACAGTGAATAGTCCGAATATGTCGTCAGGATCTGTTGCGTCAACAAGTGCACTTCTTATATCTGAAGCGTGTAAAGATATTGGTCAATTGGGTCCGGATTTGGAGAATTATTGTGCGCTTAACATGATGGATCAAAGGTATTATATTGATAGTGGCGTGCAGAAGCCGCAGATGGTTCAACAACAACATCAGCCGGTGACTAGAAGAGCGTCTTCACATGCGGGAGATGTGCAACAGCCGCAGGTTTTGGACTTTGCGAAGAGAGCGTCGATTAACAGTAATTATGGAGTGCCGCAGGTGCAAGGAGTGAGGATGAGAACTAGTAAGCATTTTTGAGAAGAGCCGCCTAAAATGTTTTTTTTTTCA
The DNA here is from genome assembly GCA_964036255.1 of Caenorhabditis virilis. NCBI lineage: Eukaryota > Metazoa > Nematoda > Chromadorea > Rhabditida > Rhabditidae > Caenorhabditis > Caenorhabditis virilis. The sequence goes on along the minus strand of OZ038415.1, from coordinate 17,657,533 downwards.
AATTTCAGCATCCGCATCACGGCCACCACCACCGGCTAGACGGTCATCACACATAACGGCCGCGACGCCGACCGCACCGTCGGTAGCGGAGCAAAGAATGATGGGTATGTTTTATTTTTTCTGTCCAGGGGTTTTTTGAAATTTTTTACAAATTTTAAAATTTCCAGCATTTTTCCTAAAAAAGAGCAAAAATCGATAAAGGGGCTTTTCTAGTTTTTTTTTCAAAAAACACCCCAATTACAAGATTTCACAATTTTCCAGCTGGCAGCCGACAATCACTAGATTCAGTTGGTATCTATGACAACAATCAACAACAACCACAAGTTCAGCAATATTATCAAATGTCGTCGTTCACAAAACCCACTGCCCAACAACAGCAGCAAGCGGCGGCCGCTGCGAAATTTCGAATTTGAACGGGGATTTTTTAAAAAGTTTTATTTGTTTCTTTTTTTTTGCATTTTTCTGGAATTGTTACGAGAAATCTAGAATTCTTTGTGTATTTTTGGATGTATTTAGTTTTGAAGACATAAATATTTATTTTACTTTTTTTTTTAATTTTTGAAAATTGGCGGGAATTCCGAATTTTGAATGTTTGTTGCTTTTGGATTTCGGAGGATAGGCCGCCACTTACTGTAAAAACAATTTTATTAAATTACACTTTACTTGAATTTTATTAGAGCGCACTTTCTTCTTTGATAACGAAGAACTCGAGAAATTCGAAAGACGCACACAGAAAGTGAAGCAAGTGCGATAGTCAAATAGCATTTTCAGCAACTGACCTATCATCGGATTTCGACCGCATTTTTTGCATTTCGTTGCGAGACCCGAGACTATTTCCATCATGTTATGCCTTTAAAGATACGGCAATTTGTCGCTTCATCGTTATTTTTCTTTTTTTAACACTAGAATCCGTTTTTTTTCATTAGAATTTCCGAGCGATTTTTGAAAATTTTCAGAAAAAAACGGTTCCTTATTTTACTCGCAAGTGTGTATGGGCTTCACCGTGTCCGTACGTATTGAAAATATGATTTTTTTAGTCATAAATTTTTTGCATTTACGAATAATAATTATTTTTGTCAGTTCACCGGAACACGCCAAAAAAGCCTAGTTTCTTCGGTAGAGCGCGTTTCTACAGTAGCAAAAGTTCAGATGCTCAAAATAAAGAAAACACGGTTTTATAACAATTTTACAAAAAAACTTTGAAAATTGTATATTTCTATACGAAATTCAGAGGTGAATTAAGTTTTAAAAAAAATTCAAAAGTGTGTGCCCAAATTGCATACAAGACTGCGCACTAAAACGCCCATCTAGTGATTACTTCGAAAAATATACACTTTTACACACCCGTGAGACCCCCCCCCCCCTCATATTTAAAACAAATAATATTATGCCTCATCAAAATCCAACAAGCATTATTTTTATTTCGAAATTCTCTAAGTACCCTTTGCGGGAGGTCTTCTGCCTGATAAAAATAAGTTTTGATGAGTCATCCGTATTTTTTCTACAAATTTCGTGACGTCATCATTTTCATAACGTTGCATAGCGGAGACGAAGAGATGTGGTATATTTACATGATGATCGAAGGGTTTTTTTCTCCATTCTTTTTTTGTTTGTCTCGTTATCTCTCGTCTCTTTTCTACCACCCCAACTCTTCTCCTTCGAGGACGCGTTTCCTAAACATTTTATTACTCATTTTGTTGATTTCAACATTTCATGTTTTTTTTGACGCTTCTTTCGCTTTTGTCTAAATAAAGGAGATTTTTTGAACGTTTTTTTATTTTGCAGAAAGAAGCGAAAGATGAACCAAAATTTGCAACAAATTTTTTTGTCGGTTGATAAGGATCGGTGGGTTTTTTTTGGGAAACAAAAAACAAAAATTTTTGAGATATTTTTGACGAAAAAAACAAAAAATTGATTTTTTTAGAGAAAATTTTTATCACTTAAAATTTTAAAATCAATAAATAAAGCAAGAATTATGCGAAATTTAACTTTTTAAGAATAAAATAGGATTTTCTGAAATTTTATTTTTTAATTAATTTTTTCTCGAATATTTCGCTGTTTTTCAGTTTTTAAAATTTTTTAAGAATCTTGGAGGCAAGACAATTTCGGTAATTTAGAAGAAAACGGTTGAATTTTTGTAAAAATTAAAAAAAATTGTATTTATTCAGGATTTTTAATTTATTCTCGAAAAAATGAAGTTTTTCAGAATATTGATTCAAAAATGTCGATTTTCATATTACTATTATTTAGTTCTTAGGACATATAAATATTTTCAGGATTGTAAACCCGATTTTTCTACAGAAATTGTGAAAATCTGCAACTTTTTCGATAAAATACAAACATTAGAAATTATTTTAATTTTGGCTGAATTTATAGATGTTTAAACTTCTTTTTTTTCTAGTTTTCGTAATTATTACATGATTTGAAAGTGTCAAATCCGAAAATTCAAGAGCTGAGCTTTGATTTGATGCTAAAAATCTAAAAATCTATTGATTTTTCGAAAATACAAAAATTTGAATTTTTTGAATTTTCGCTTTATACTTTTTTTTCCAATTTTAAAATTGCTATTTAATTTTAAAGTGCAAAACCCGAAAATTAAACATCTAGGCTTTGATTCTAAGCAAAAACTATAAAAATCTATGAAAAATTGAAAAATCTCAATTTTTTACGAATTTTACATCAGTTTTAAGGGTGCTAGATGAAAATTCAGCTTGTATTTGATCCGAACTAAAGAAAAAAATTTTTTTTTCTAATATTAGCATCATTTTTAAGAGAGTAATCTGAAAATTCAAGTTTTAAGCTGCAATTAGAACAAATATTATGAAAATCGATTAAAAAATCGACTTTCTTCAAAAATTCAAAGTCAAATTCAAATTCTTGGCATTTTTGAGTTTTAAATAATCGATAAACTCTTCAGATCCGGTCAAATCAGCTCCGACGAATTACAAAGAGCACTTTCCAATGGAACATGGAACCCATTCAACCCAGAAACGTGTCGATTGATGATTGGAATGTTTGACTCGAATGGTGATGGAGCTATCAATTTTGGAGAGTTTCAGGTAATTATTTGATTTTCTGAAAAATAATAAAACCACATTTTTCACATAGTTTTCTGAAAAACATTTTTAAAACTTAAATTTCATTATTTTTTCAAATAAAACTAATTTTATAAAATTTCCAGGCACTCTGGAAATACATCAACGATTGGACGAATTGCTTCAGAAGCTTTGATACTGATGGAAGTGGAAATATTGATAGGAATGAATTGACGAATGCTTTGACACAATTTGGTGGGTTTTTAAAAAATATTCTAGAAATAATTTGAAAATTTTGGGATAAGAAATTGCCAAAATTTCAAAAAATCGATTTTTTGGTGAAGTTTGTAAAAAAAGGACATTTTTAAAGTCATTCTAAATTTGTAGAGTTTTTAGAATTGTACAAATTTTCTTAAAATTAATTCGGTATTTTTAGAATTAAAAAAATTTTGTGAATATTTATAAATATTCACAATTTTTAGAATTGTACAACTTTTCCCCAAAAATCTTGAAATTAATTCGGAATTTTAGAAATTAATCGATTTTTTTTTGGAATTTTAAAATTATTCAAATTTTTCCAACAATTTATAATTTTTGCGAATTTTTAAGTATTCGGAATTTTCCGAATTTTATAATTAATCGATATTTTTAGAATTGCACAACTTTTTACAAATCTCTTATCATTAATTCGGAATTTTTAAAAATTAATCGATTTTTTTGGAATTTAAAATTATTCGGAATTTTAAAGTATTCAAAGTTTTTCGAATTTCAAAATTTTCCAACAATTATAACTGTTAGGAATTTTCAGAATTATAAAATTTATCGAAATCTTTGGAAGATAAACAATGCTCCACTTTTTCACGCAAATTTCAGAAAAATTCAACATTTTCTGAAATGTCGTTTTTTTTTTCAAAATTTAACCACATTTTCCAGGATACCGATTGTCACCACAATTCTACAACATCCTAATGCACAAATTCGACAGAAGCCACTCAAACCGCATCAATTTCGACGATTTTATCCAACTTTGCGTCGTTTTGCAAACCTTGACCGCTGCTTTTCGGTAATAATATAGATATCCCCCGCACATCTTCAAAAATCGATAATTTTTCTTGCAGAGACGTCGACACGGACCGCGATGGAGTGATCACCGTCGGATATGAGCAATTTTTGACAATGGTCTTTTCATTGAAAATGTGATTTTGTGCGGCCTAGAGTTAGGGAGATCTAATGAGAATTTCGTGTCTTGTCTTACCTTTTTTCTTAGAAATAACTTGACTAACTTTTCACCGCATTGGGTTTTTAGAAAAGCAAGTATCGCAAAAATTGAAAAAAAAGCTTTGTTAAAAGCCCAAACAATAATTGCACACACGCTAAAGAGGAAATTGTTGTTTTTGAAATGGATTTAACGGAAATGAGCTCAAGTTCCTCTTCAATCCATGTCGAAAACATCAGAAATTCCCTGTCCAGTTCCAGCTGCTCAAATTCTACCCCACTACCCACAAAAATCCTAGAATCTTTGCAGGTAGCCAACAGCGTTTTCAACCGTCTAGGATAGACCCACATCTTCCAAAATCCCGGTCGCATTCTGCCTTTGCCACGTCATGTAATAAATTCACTTTCATTCGATTTTCAGCCGTCTTCAAGACATTCTTTCCACTTTCCTGTCTACTGATTTTTTTCTCTGAATAAAGTTTATACAAACAGAAAGCGAGAAGAAGTTGAGTATCGAATATTCAAAAATAATTAAAGACGACAAAATTGATCATTTTACAAATGGTGGTTTTCTTAAATTGGCGCGAAATAATCTTCACTGGCCGCCTCGTAAGCCAGTCCGTCGTCGACCAAAAGCGCCAGAGAAGTTCTGACGGCAGCTTGGTCGGAATTTCCGAGTTGCTTGCAGATCCAGTCGATGTGAGCACCTTCCTCGCCGATTTGACTCCTTTGACTGGTGAGCAGTTCGTTGATTCGGGTTTTCAGCGGTTTCGCGACTCCCGATGGTTCAGGTTTCATCGAGTTGTTGTAAAGGCGTTCCTTGTTATCGGGCTGCTGTAAAAAAATGAATTTATTTTGAGAAGAAGTGCTGGAAAATTCACTTTTCACAAATTTCAAGAAAATTAGTCAGTTTTTTATAGAAAATACTTTTAAATTATTTTTTCGGCACTTGTTGAACGTTTTGAGACAACAACTATTTGGGTATTTTATTTCGGAAAAAAGTCAATTTTCTATTGAATTTATAAAATTCTTAGCTTTTTGTAGGTAATTCCAGAAATGCTTATCTTTTTCGTATCTCTTTAATTTTGTGACTTTCATAAAAGTATCCAATTTCAAAATTTCTTTAAAAACGACCTAATCGTTCGAAATTGACATTTTTCTTAACAAGGGAAGTATCTGAAGCGTTTTTATCTGTTTTCAATGAGACATAGCTGATTTTAAAGATAATTTTATTCTTGTAAAGAAAGTGCTTTCAAATAATACTAGCCAGCAGTTTCAGCATGACTTTTTCAAGCTCGAAGTTTGAAAAATTTCAAAATTTAGAACTTTGAAGAGTTGTAACTTGACTCAAACTCAAAAATTAGCGAAATAAAATTTCGAGGCAATCATATTGAAACCAATCTTCGTCGATATGTGATATTTAGCAAAACTGGTTTAAACTTTTTGAAAATGTCATTTTTTTTTAAATTTACTTTTTCACAAAAGTGGCATTTTCAAAAAATGTCAACTGAAATTTAGCACATCGACTAAGGCCGGTTTCATTATGATAACCTTAAAATTTTGAGTTTGAGTAAAGTTACAACTCTTCAAAGTTCTAATTTTTGAAAATTTCAAACTTCTATGCTGAAACTGCTGATTAACAGTTTTTGAGAGATCCTTCAACTGAGCTATTTCATTAAAAACAGTCAGAAACGCTTCAGCTCGTTCCCTCGTAAAGAAAACGTCAAAATAAAAAATCCTTACCGCAAAATTTCCCGTATTCCCGCTATCCCCTCTTCTCGTCGGCGGTGCCAGCATTCCAGTCATTTTGGCGGTTTTTCCAGACTTCATCAATTCCATCACATTCTTCTCAAAGAACAATTTCGCCGCTTTGGCTTCTAGTTGGAAAATTTTGTAGTCCTTGTCGTCGGGAAGCTCGGAAATGTTGAACAACATGATGACTGAAACATTTCACGTCTTTTTTTTTCAAAAGTTTTTTCAAAACTTACTATTCGCTCCATCGAATCCTTTCAATTTACCAATTGCTCTAACCCGACTACCTTCGGTGATTTCATTGTCGTAGTAGCTGGCGGAATTGGTCTGAAAGTTTAAAATTTCAGATATTCATCGAAAAATCAATAATTTCCCTTACATCACTACTGTACTTGATAACGACATAGGTCTTCTCCGAATCTTCTGGATCGTAAATATTGTAGGTGAAGGTACCATTGTCATTTTCGATGGAACTGACGATTCCAACAGTTTGAACCTAAAAAATCTTGATTTTTAAAACCAAAAAATAAAATTTAAAATTACCGTAGCAAATTTAAAACTTCCAACCGCATACTTATCATCATCCTGCTGCAAATGCTCCAAAAGATCGGATATCGTCGCTGGAACTGGCAACCGCTCACCAATCGATGTCGCTCTTTGATCTTTTTTGAGATCTGTGGCGAAAGAAGCGTCACCGGCCCAACCGCCACCATCAGCTCCGGCAAAACTGGCGTCCCACATGATTTTTTGTTAGTTGAAGAGGTTAATCTGAAAAAAATGGAATAAACGGTGGGATCGACGAAGATTCGGAAAAACGGATGCGGTTGAAATGCTTCAGAGTAGAACTAAAGTACAAAAACAGGTACACGACTTCTCGGCACTTAAATTTTATGGTTGAAACATCTTCACCGTTCCAGAGCAAAACTTGGCAAAAAAAAATAAAATAACTGTAGATAATCAATTTGAGCACGATTTCGAACAGAAAAATAGTAATTGTCAAATTTCGAACAGTTATAAGTTGGCTTAAACTTAATAGTGGTGGATAAAAATCGGAGGATCATTACTTTCAACTTGGATAACAATTACAACTTTTCGAGGCTCGAATTTTAACAATTGTCTAATTTTGAGCTCAAAAAATCATGTTCAGACCATCTCCTCTGCAGTTTATTTCGTAATTAGCAAAAATACTTCTTTCAAAAATAAGCTAAAATATGCTTATGTCTGATCTGGAACGATCAAAATGCTTCAAATATCAATTTAAGCACCGGGAAACTAAATAACTGTGATTCGAATACTCAGAAAAACCATTATTTCGTATTTTAACTACTATCGGCTTTTAATTAAATCATCGAGCTCGAGAAAAAAAACATTTCGATGACAGAGATACAAAATTTTAAAAGTTCGAGTTATTTCGCCTTATTTCATTAGATTTCCCATAAAAAATACCAATTTCAATGGAACAGAACTGAAACACGTGCCAAAAAGCTTCTAAAAACAAACAATTCCACAAAAAAAACCTTGACAACACTTTGGAATCGAAAACGAGAAAAAAACGCGTTTCAAAACTTCGCGGGTACCGAAATTTCAAATTGTGCGCTAGAGCAGCAATGCATTCTCGAAAATTGGAGGCTTGCCAAAAAAGTGGAAAATGGAAAATAAAACGAAAAACAGCAGTTTTTGATAAGTTTTAAAAAGGATTGTAAGCGTTTATGAACCAACTTTCTAAATTAGTGGATTTTACGCATTTTGAGTCCTCATACAGCTTATTTGATAGAAAATTCATCAATTAAGTCAAATTGAAAATGTAATTTTTTAGAATTAAATTTGTAAGTGGCATTTTTAATTAAATTTACTTAAACTTGGTGCATAAGATGCTAAGTATATAAGATGCTAAGTATAATATAATATTGGTGCATAAGATGCTAAGTATATTTCTCATTATGATTCCCTCAAATTATTTATCATTTCTTTGCCAATTTTGGCAAAATTTCAGACATTTAGCTGCTCAAACAGCTCTAAGCTAATTTTTTCTGAAAAACGTACCTAACTCTCCGAATAGAGCTCAATCGATTGAAAAGCTGCTGTTTAGTATGAAAACTTCCATTGTCAATAAAAAATATTGCTTAAAAAATCACGTTAGAAATGTTCAAAACGTGAACTAATCTCAAATTCCAAAATCACATTTTACGAAACTCAAACCTCAAAATAAATGGCTAAAGGAACAGCGGTCGTTCCCGCTCTACCAGTTAAACCGCAGTTCAAGGAGTCCCCAAAAACACCCCTCCAATTCGAAAAGCCATATCTAGAACCGGCTCTCAAAGACGATAAGACAAAACCAGAATATGAGCTTGCCACACTACGATCAAGCCACGAAAAGCGCATCCGCCGATGCATCGGAACAATCGCGATTTTGATCGCCTGGTTCGTGCTGATCAACAATTTGGGCGTCTACTGGTTTTGTAGTGGGTGCGTGTGCCGCCAACAATTGCTCAGAATTTGATAAAATAAAAAAATTTCCAGTGACACTTGGGTCTACGAAAATTATCTTCGTTTCAATAAATTGAGTGTACATATCCATTACCGGGAGAAGGATCTTCTAGCCGCTCTCAAAATCAATACACTTTACCCGGTATGCTTGAACAGCTCGGATTTTTTTAACAAAAATGAATTCCGGGAGCCATTATAAGCTTCAAAACACATAGTTTGAACGTTGAACATTTTTTTAGATTTTAAATATTATAATGGTGGCACTTCTTATCATAATTCGACCGCGGATGAATATTGCATACTATTTTGCATTGTTTTATCAGGTGAGTAGCACAATTAAAAAAAAACAACTAAATGGCGGTTTCTATTTTTCTCAAAAATTTTAAAATAAGTAAATTAAATTATATTTTAAAGTTTTTTTCAAAAAATGGAAAAAATTATAAAATGTGTATATCATCCATTACCGTACGTTTTAAACTGATTGGCCAATATTGGAGTTCTTTTTTTTCAGTATTTTCATGATTTTTCAGTTTACGGACAGAAAAACGTTGGAAAAGTCAAGAATTACATATTACGATGTTTATTAGTCCATTAACTGTTATAAATTAGGTGTATTTTTTCACTTTCGTATAGAATTACTTTTCTAAACGCTTGTTGATCAATTTTTTTTAAAAATCGGTGTATTGCGCATAACAGTGTGCATTAGAACGGTGTTTAAAGATTTTTAAAAGGCCTAATGCTCGTTTTAAGACACCATATAAATACCCGGGATCAGGGTTGCCGTTTTTTTTCGATTTTTTTTCGGTTTTCGTGATTTTCGGGTGTTTTACGCCGAAAAAGTTTTATTTATTTCGGGTTGCGCGAAGCGCGTAAATTTTTATTTTATTTTTTTCGGTTTTCTATCCTCAATTTTTTTCGGTGTTTCCGTCTTACGGAAAACAGATTTTTAAATTTGAATATACCATTTTTTTACATCAATTTCCAACTATTTTACTAATTTTTAACTGAATGAAGGTAGAAAACATTAAAATCGTTTTCTTTCTGATGAAATGATTCATTAATCACTTGGAACGCCGAAAAAATTATTTTTCGGTATTTTTCCAATAAAACGAAAAAAAAAATATTTTTTTTCGTCATTTTTTCCTGGCTGACGAAAAAGTTTATTTTTTTCGGCATTTTTTACTGGCCGACGAAAAAATTTATTTTTTTTCGGTCAAAAACTTTTTCGGCGGCACCCCTGCCCGGGATCACGGTGTGTAAAAATGAGTATTAGGCCTTTTAAAAATATTTAAATACCGTTATTATGCACACTGTTACGCGAAAATACACCGAATTAAAAAAATTGATCAACAAGCGTTTAGATAAGTAATTCTATACGAAAGTGAAAAAAATACGCCTAATTTATAACAGTAAATGGAATAATAATGATCGTAATATGTAATTCTTGACTTTACCAACGTTTTTCTGTCTGTAAACTGAAAAATCATGAAAATGCTGAAAAAAGAACTCCAATCAGTTTAAATTGGTTGGAATACGCATGTATTTTTCATTTTTTGAAAAAAAGCTACAAAAAATCTAATTTAAATTGAGAAAATAGGATAAAATTTGAATAACCGCCAAAAGGTTCGTTTTGGTAAGAACTACTACTTAGCTCGATCGAGAGGGTTCATTTGAGAGGGACTGTTTTTAAAAACTGCGAAATAGGTTACAACTGCGAAAATCGTACTGATAAGTAGCATCTTCAGAAAAATAAAATTTGCTCTCTCGTTGTATGCATTACTATCGAGTTCTGGCCATGTTATAGCTGTTCAAAGCTCGAATTTTGACATTTTCAGAATTTGAGCTCAAAACAATAACATTCAGCAGCCTATTTAGCAGGTTTGGGATTTAGACTCTTTCGAATGAGCTAGGTTTCATCGAGAAACGGTTCTTTCAATTTTAAATATCGACAGTTTTCAGTTCGTCATCATAGTCGATGCTTCTCGCTGCATTTGCCAATTCAGTCCGTTTCTAGCAGGTAATTAAAACAAATTAGTTATAAACAAATCCTAGGTTTTTATTCGAGCAGATATCCATCTAGTACTTCATAAATATTACAAAACCATACAAACTATTCAAGTCGTCAATCTTTTCTGCAGTTTTCTTTTTGTCTTCGGATTTGTTTCACTTATAATGTGAGATTTCAAAAGCATTTTTCAAAAAAAAAAAACACCTGATTTCTAGCAACGATGAAAAATACAAAATCTCCTACAGTCGTTTCATCGATGATCAGAAAACGAAAGCTAAATATAGAAAGATAGCTCTAAAGATTATTGCTGAAGAGGAAAAGAAGCTCGAGGAAAATGAGCGAAAGGAAAAGGAAGCCGAAATGTAAACTCCAATTCAAACTCCGATGTCGCAAGTGCGCTCTATTGTAAATCATTCGTTTTTTCAAATGCTTTTTTAATGACTACTAAACTGATCCTTTTTTCGATAAAAATAAAATCTGGCGCATCTCGAAATACTAAACAAACGAAAAGCAACCTCGGTATCAAAAGTAGGAAAAAACAATACATTCGAATAATATTTATTGAATTTGGCAAGGCAGAGCTAAAAATATTCGGAAAATCATAATATTTTACAAAAATAAATACAATGAATCGTGAAACAGGCGTTTTTCATCAGATGAGTGCATTAGATACAAGAATTTTGATTTTTAACCAATATACAAATATATTTTCGAATCTGTTATTGAAGGGAAGTGCGAAAAAGAAATTGATTTTTAAGATTAAAAAAACGAATTAAAAGTCGAAAATTTCAAAATTTGTTTAAAGGGACAGTATCGAAAATTTTTGCAAGAACCCACCACGAATAGGATAACCCTGCTGTGTGCACCTTTAAACGACTTGAAATTTTTGAAATTTAAAAAACGGAGAATTTCTGCTAAATTTCGCAATTTCAGGAGTAATGAATAAAATGATTTGAAAAAAAATCAATTAAAATTAGTTTCCCAAATACGAGATTATCTAAAAAAGTCCAATTCTCTTCCTCGCTTCATTTTGCTTCCAACTTTGTTGTGAATAAAATTCATTTCTCGACATTTTGAAAGCCTTTTCAAAATCCTCATCGCTCAAATAGGATTCGAGTCGTCTCATGTCCATTCCAGCCGGCAATTCGTCCCGTCTTTTAAGCTCTTCGACTGAAAATGTGCGGCATCGTTCATCTAGGAGTTCTTTGAGATTTCTGGGCGTGTTTGGACTTCCTTCCACTTCAAAATTGTCCCAATTTTTGAAAAGTGCTCGGAATTCCGGGAGCTCTCCACCCTTATAAACCACCATAGATCTTCCGTTGCGATTTTTCCAATACTGGTCGGCTACCTTCAGCATAAAGGTGGTAATAACATCTTCCGTCCAAATCCACAACATCCCTCCAATGTCTATCAAAACCGTCTCGTTTAGAACATCCTGCGAGAAGGTGAATGCACAATCTGGATGTCCACTCAAATAATTCATCTGTTCCGCTTCATTATCAAACATTCTCCAAATTCTCATCGAATGATTCCTAGCATCTGCTTTTATCCATTTCCTCGATGGATTATCCCCTTGCACTTCGACATTTCTTCTTTCCTCTTTCGAACATCCCGGCACAAAATGCTTATAATGCGAGAGCACAAATCGAACTTGAGTAGGTGCACAATCCGCGCCACAGATTACTTTGGCTTTCTCTTCATCCTCAGTTTCAATGTAGGCTGCATGTGATCTTAGCGGTTCTTCGGTGTGTTCAACCTCCCGAAGGCTTGTTTCTGAAGAATTCGCTCCAGTAACCACAAATCTCCGGTTTTTCGAAGCGGTATTAGATCTGCAAATACTTCGTTTACATTAGAAATTCACGTGTTTTTTAAACTTTAAAAAAATAAGCGTTTATCGGTTGAAACCTTGCTCTTTCGATAGACCTCACTCACGGACAAGGGGCTGTTTTCAGAAACTGCTAAATAGTTTTCCGAACATGATTTTTGGGCTCAATGTCTGAAAATTCGAGTTCTGAAGAGCTCTAACTTGGCGCATAATATAAATTGATATAAATTCGAAGAAATAATTGCAGGAATTGAGAAAATTTGGTTGAAAATTTCGAATGATCTTATTATGCTTTCTTCAAATTTTTATCCATTTCTATACATTTTAAGCCAAGTTATAGCTCCTCAAAGCTCGAATTATCAGCATTTTAGCTCTAAAAATCGTTCACAGAAGCCTTTAGCAGTTTTCGAAAAACAGTTTCTTATTCAACTGAGTGAGCTCTATTGAATGAGCCAGATTTCGTGCTCCCCTCGTCGAACGATTTCCAATCTTACCTAACAACAAATTTCCCTTCGAAAAGTGCCAAGAATAGTGCCGGCTCATTCCCATCCACCACTCGAATCCTTGGACTATTCTCCCTATCAATATCCTTAATCCTCAATGCACATAATCCGTGAAGCTTCGGTGTCGTCTTGGCGCCAAGCCAGTAGAAAAATGCAACACGTGTGCGACCCGTCTCACGTTCCTCCTCCTTTCCCGTCTTTATCCGTCGAACTCCCGACTTTTGTATTCGATATTGCCACTTGAGCACATAACATTTCGACGAATCAAAAACATTCGAAAATTCCTGAGATTTCAGCACTTCACCCTTCAATTCCCAGAGCGACAATCCCTCCGTTACAATGTCTTTCATTTGCCGATCGATTTCTTGATCTTCAAGAATTAAAATCGGCTCGCTATCCGTCGTTTCTCTCATCCGTTCCGCCAATCTAAGCGCTGTGGAGTCTATTGCAACCGGATCGCGGATAGCAGTTGTAGAAGGCATTGATAATTTCCTCTGAACGTTCATTTTCTTGAATAATCATCACTTTACTAGTTTCCAAACTAACCGGATCAAAAAGCAGTTTAGGACGGCAGGTGGTCATTATCTCCTTATCAGGCCAATCAATAAATTTCGCCTTGAATAGGGTGTCAAGAACACCTTGGTGGATTTTCCGGAACAAGACCCATTCGGGGCGCGGACCTTCGGAAAGCTCACCAATTGATGACTGCGTCGAGATTGGTTTTGACATCTGAAATTAGGATGAACATGAAAAAAAACCTAGTAACACTGAAATTGCAGTTTCTACGGAATTTATAGAAATTTACGTAAAACGTGTGATATTATTGTTTTGAAGTGAGAACATGAGATTCTTTGACGCTTTTTCTCAAACTGGGCCAGTTAAGTTAGAATTTTCAGCCTTTAAGCACAAAAATCATACTCAAACTGCTGTTTAGGAGTTTTTGCTAACAGTTCCTTACTCTATGAAGTGAGCTCTATCGATTGAGATATTTAAACTTCAAAAACTCTTCCGTATTTTATTTACGTGTTCGCGAAAAAAACGTTGAACGCTAGTGAAAAAAATCAATTCTCACATCAAAAAATCCAAAATTTCACTTTTTTACGTAAAAATTGAAGTTTTACTCGTTCTCACTTAAATTTCTACTCTTCGCATAGAAACTGCAGTTTTCAGCGTTACTATTGTCAAGTCAAAATATCCTGGCCGCTCATTTTCACTGAGAATTTCCTGAAAGCACTAAAATTTGGAATTTCCTTCTTTGTTCTGATGCATTGCGGTCGCGTCGCGAGAAAATAGAAAATTCTCAGGTGGTTTTTCGAAAAATGAGTGGCCAAGAATTTTTTCAAATCCCCTTACCAATTGTTTTGCATACTCAACCGCGTACGCAGTGTTCACCTTGCTCGACGACCTTCCACTCCAAACATAGATCTCCGTTCCAAAATCTAATATCAAAGTCTCTTCGGGTTTCAACACCCCAACTGATACTCTTTCTCTTCTCGAGCACGTCTGCAATGTTCGATCTTCCGCCACCCTCATAACCAAATTAATTTTCGCTGCTCGATTCTCAAACGCTTCTTCGACCTCAATACTACTTCCCAAATTATTGTTCCTATCCTCTGCTCTGCTTGCTCCGTTTGGATCTTCATTCTCCGATGATGACTTTCCCAAATATTTGGACAATCCGAATTTCGACGAAATCTCTGTTATCGATCCAGCCGCGCAATTGAGATCATTCTTTCCCAAAATTTCAATACAAAGCTGTGCACATTTCGTCTTTTCCAATATATTCGCCATTTCACCTTCATATTTCACCAAATAGTTATGATGAACCACCACAAAACAAGCATTTTCATGAATTGATGAGATAAAAGGCGCAACTAATCGAACATCAGTATGTTTTGAGCCCCTGATTTGAATCAACATAATTTCGGGATATTGTGACTTCTTTGTCGGACTTTTAAGCAATGTTTTGGCATTTTTCAGCGCCGCGATTGCTTGTGCCTGCGTTTCCAATTTTTCGGGATCTTCCTCGTCATGCTCCATGAGCTCATCCTCATTCAGTTTTACGACTTCCAGTCGGATTCTCTCATCAAAGTTTGAAGTGTGCGAAGAGTTTCCTCTCTTCCGGTTCGGTGCTCGAGCTCGTGTTGGTCCGCGAAGTCTGAAAATGTTAATTTTGCTGGGTCAACGATTTTAAGAATTTTTTTTTTCAGAGATGGTCTAGAAACCCAAATTCCCGCGGACTAACTTTCTTAGAAAACATTTAAACACTTGATTTTTAAAAATAATTTTTTTTCAAATTTCACGTTTTTCCCTTTTGGATTTATAAGCTCCGCCCACTTAATGATTTAACTTACATAGGTGTGGCTTGTATCGCGTCTAAATCCACAATTCCACTCTCCTCACTTGTTAACTTCGATACGGACGGTTCAAAGAACTTCCGCAACCCGCTGGAAATATCGCAATTCGGTACCGTCGATCTTTTCGGCTCGACAAGTCTCTGCTCCTCTTGCTTTAATACACTATTTCGCCGCAACGGAACCTTTCCATCCTTCTTAATCGACGGCGTTTTCACTACCTTTTGCTGCCAGAGATTTGCGCTCTGTAGAAAACAAAAATTGAGATATTCTTATCAATTATCTCAAAAAACTCACATTATTCAACGCTTTTAACCTCTCCTTGATACTCGTTTCAGCTTTCGGCTTCTCGTTATCCTTCCTCTCATACGTTCCATTCCTTTCCAGTGTTTGTTTGAGTTTTCCTATCATTAAATGATCTGAAAAAATGAAAGTAAAGTGATATGAAGAGGGGGGAGGACAAAAACGGGCAGACAACACAGTCTAGATTAGATTTGAGAAAGAAAAGGAAATTTATCTTGTGTAATACAAATGTAACACTGATTTCTTGTTTATATTATGTGTTTGTTATATATATTACAGTTTTGGGATGATTGATTTTGGTTCACTTTTTTTTTGGAATAAAACTATGAATAATTGGGAAAAAAATCTAGATCTTATTATCAACTCAAATATTCTTGATCATTGAGTTTTGAGTGCTGATCAACCTCACAGTTTCAAAAGTTTTACATCACAAATAACGTCGAATAATCAATATATGTTCCCCTTAAATTATAATTGTCGATCAAAATTCGGAAAATGTCAAATTTTCAGAAATTGGGCGAAAAATTCTAGATTATTTTCAGAAAATTGTGTGTTTTTTTTTGCATTGCCAGATTTGAAAAAAAACTGTAAAAGTTTGAATTTTTACAAAATTCCGGATTGAAAAGAAAATGTTTTGATTTTTTTCAAATTTTCACGATTAGATCGAAAATTCTAGATTTTCTTCAGAAATTTAAAAATTATACGTTGCCAATTTTACAAAAGTTAGAAAAATAAAAAACTGTAAAATTCTGTTTTTTTAAATTCAGGATATCATTGTCTAAAAAAATCTCAAAAAAAACTGTTATCTGGCAGAACTTTGTTTGGTTTTTCAGTCCATTTTCGTGTTTTGTATTTTTTTTCAAATAAATTGCCTAGAAACTCAATCCGGACTAACTTTTTTCGGTCATTTAACGGTACTTCTGATTTTTAGTCCTTTTAGATATTTCTTCTTCACAAATTCATTAAAAAATATCTTAAATGACCGAGAAAAGTTAGTCCGGATTGAGTTTCTAGGCCATTTATTTGAAAAAAAATACAAAACACAAAAATGCACTAGAAAACCCGGCAAACTTCTGCCAGTTAACAGTTTTTAGAGATTTTTTCAGAAAATCAAATCCTGAATTAAAAAATTTTACAGTTTTTAATTTTTCTCAAATCTGGAAACGAAAAATCGAAAAAGTTTCGAGCTTAATTTGAAAAAAATCAATAAATCTAGTTTTCACGAAAAATTAGACTCCTTTTGTGAAATAAAATAACCTCGAAACCCTTGAAATGCCGTGGATTAAAAATATGAAAAGAAATTTTCTATAATCTCGTTTAAATACCACTTCTCGTAGCCGTAATCTTGTAAAATGCTTTAATTTCAAGAAAATATAAAATTTCAGCAGAAAATGGCGTCTATACGTGTTTTTATCACAAAAAAAAAGCGATTTTAGATGAAAAACGGCACTTTTTAAATTAAATTATTCAAAAAAAGAACGAAAATGGCGCGAATTTCAAAAAAAACACCTCTCACATGATTAATAATGCCGTCAGACGAAACAAAAAAAAAATAGAAAATGCCATCTTCACTTATTCATTGCCTCCTCCTTTATTTTTGTGAGGGACAACAAAACACTGCCAAAAAAAAAAATAAAAATCGAACCAAAAAACAACAAAAATGACATCGAAATTGACTGACGAAGACGATGAAGAAGAAGAAACAAGAAAATAGAAAAGGCGGAAGAGCAGAAAACTACGAATGGATAGGGCAATTTTGGAAAAAAAAGGAAAAGAAAAAAGAAGGCGAGGAAATGAGGACCGGAATTGCGAAATATAAAATAATTGGAAATTGGATGTGAATTGGTTTTTTGTCTGGAAAAATGAGAAAACACTTGCACATTGTCTTTAAGCACAAAAAATGCTAAAATTCTGCAATTTTACAGAACTTTCGTTTTTTTTGGGTGCTCAATATTAATTTAATTTAAAAATGCAATTGTTATAGTTCTAAGATGGTGTACTGTTAGATTTAAATTCGGTGGTATACTGTCTTTAAGCACGCAAACAGATTAAAGACAGTGTACCACTTAATTAGAAAATTTTAGAATTCACCTGAAAAAATAATGGCCTAGGAAACCGAATTTTGGAAAAATGACCTAGAAAACCCTATTTAAAAAATAGTGGCCTAGAAAACCAAATTTTAGAAAAACTGGCCTAGAAAGCCAAATTTCAAAAATAATGGCCTAGAAAAGCGAATTCCAAAAAATGGTCTAGAAAAGCAAATTCCGAAAAATGGCCTAGAAAACCAAATTCTGGAAAATGCCATGGAAAACATAATTTCCAATATAATGACCTAGAAACCCAAATTCTGGAAATGGTGGTCTAGAAAACCAAATTCAAGAATAATGGCCTAGAAAACCAAGTTCTGAAAACGGCTTAGAAACCCTATTTCAAAAATAAAGGTCTAGAAAACCAAATGCTGGAAAATGGTCTAAAAAACCAAATAATGAAAGTAATGGTCTGGAAAACAAAAAATTCCAAAAAATGGCTTAGAAACCCTATTTCAAAAATAATGGTCTAGAAAACTAAATGCTGGAAAATGGCCTAGAAAACCAAATTTTTAAAAAATGACCTAGAAAACCAAATTTTTAAAAAATGGCCTAGAAATCCAAATTCCGGAAATAGTGGTCTAGAAAACCAGATTCTAGAAATAACAAAATAGAAACCCAAGTTCTGAATAACGGCTTAGAAAACCTAATTTCAAAAATAATGGCCTAGAAATCCTACTTTTAGAGAAATGGCCTAGAAAACCAAATTATGTAACTAGTGGCCTAAAAAACCAAATTCTGGAAATAGTTGCGTAAAAAACCGAATTCTGGGAAATTCTATAGAAAACTTAATTTCAAATATAATGGCCTAGAAAGCCAAATTTCAAAAATAATGACCCAAAAAACTCAATTTTCCCAACCAAAAATTAAAAATATTCCTTCGCCAAGAAATAAAAACCACTAATAAAACAAAGACCAATCATCAAATCGAACAACAACAAAAAAAAAGAGGTCAAAATCATCGTCAAGAACCAAAAATTTCTTCCGAAGTGTTTTCCTATAAAACTACTACTACTGCCATCGTCTATAATTATTTGTATATTACATATTGTTGTTACAACAATAATAACACACTAATAATAATAATAATACCGCCTGGTGAAAACGAAAAAGGGGGGGGGGGAAACGAAGGAAAAGCTTAGCCATTTCCTTTCGGCGATAATTATCAAATAAATGGGCGGTTCTGAACTTAAAAGCGAAAATACACATATATATATCCATTTATATCGAATTTTAAACGTATAAACATTAAAATGTTGCAAAAACGAGGTTAAATCCGAAATTCGGACGGACGGCGCGTCCTGAAAGTGAAAATTTTTCCCTAAAACGATGAGATAAAACGGACGGGGGGAGGTATTGTTGTTTTTGTTGTTGTTGAAAAAGCCAACGAATCAAAAAACAATACGAATTGTTTGTGTAGACCGTTTTTGGAGGAGCATCCCACCAATCCTCTCATTTTTTTTCGGGAAGACGAAGAAGAGCCGAAAATAGGCAAACAACTGGCTCGAGTGAGACGTATTTATGTTTTATAATAGTGCCAACAAGAAACTCCCCTTCCTCCACAAAGAGAAGGAAGGAATCAATTGAAGTAAACATTTGTGGGAACGTTTGAAAAAATTGTAATAATGTTATGATTTCAGGAATATTGATTTTTCAAATTATGGGTTTAGGGACGAAATAAATGGTTTAAAATTGATAAAAATATTATTTTTTTCAATAAATGATACAAAAATTGAATATCGCGAAAAAAAAAATTAAAAAACGATAAAATCTTATATATAAAAATTAAAAAACGATAAAATCCTAATGCCCGAAGAACCGCGTTTGGTTTTCTAGGCCATTGTTTTTGAAAACAACTTTTTTTCACTTTTTTTCAATAATTTTTTGACTCCAATATGCAAAAATTTCTCCGACAAAATTGAAAAATGAATAAAAATAGAGAAAAACTATTGAAAAAGAGGAAAAAAGTGCAAAAAAAGTTGTTTTCAAAAAAAAATGGCCTAGAAAACCAAACGCGGTTCTTCGGCACCTCTAAGAAAGGGACCTAAACAGTTTTTTTTAAATAAACGTAGACAAAATTTTGAAAAATTCAAAAAAAAATTAAATTTTTCGATTTTTCTTTTAAAAAAAAGATTTCTTATTGCCAAACTTGGATTTCTAGAGTCCCCCGTTTGTTTTTCGAGATCAAAAGTTTGCTCAGAAAATTTCTGGATTTAAAAAAAAACCTTATCGCAATAAACGCCTTTCAAAACGTTACTTTTTTGATTTTTCGGTGATATTTTCAACGAAAAAAAAATTAGAGGCTGTCAAATAGGTCCCTTTAACTTTGAGCTTTATCTTAGAAAAAAAATCAATAATGCCAATTTTTCAACAAAATAAACGTTTAATTGCAACATTTTTAATTTGTTCAGTATTTAGAAGTTAGCAAATTAATACGATATTGGCGGGAAACAAAATTAAGTAAAAATGTATCTCAAACATTTTTTAAAAAATAAAACAGTATAGTGATCCTAGAAATTAGCTGGAAATAAGGTTTTTATAAAGAAAATTAAATGAATTGTTTTTTTTTGTGAATTTTCATCAAAAAATGACATTTTACATTTTTTGCAACAATTTTTAAATAAATCGAGTGCTAAAATAGGAAATTAAAATTCTCCGGATTTTTTGAATAAAAAATTCTCCGGATTCAAATTTTAAAAACTGTTTTAAATTTGAAATTCGGTCGGGGACTTTATTTTAAAATTTAAAAAAAACATGAATTTGTTTACCATTTCATGAGAGGTTAGTATTTGAAAAAAAATCACCCCTCAAAAACAAAAACAATACTTATATCTTGTTTTTCTCTTTAAATCAAGAAAAATATGAAAAATACCCACCATTATAATTCGGCGGCTCATAGTCCGAATAGGTCGAGTAGTCGCGTAAGGACAGAATCTTGAAATCTGAAAAATATTATATATTTGTTATTCCCTTTATTTTCATACCTTTCGGGTTAGTATTAAACTAGAAAATAATCGAAAAACGCCGAAAAAACGACGACTGTCTCCAAAATTTGAAATTTTTCCGGCTGCCGCCAACAACTATGATGCAAACGTGGACCAGCGCACACCTGAAGATTTGAATTTTGATTTTATGAAATTTCACCTTTTTTGCTAATTTTTTCGTCTTTTTTGGCATTTTCGAGTAAAAATAAGTGGAAAAATAGAATAATCATAAGATTTTACATTAGTTCGAGCTGCTAGTAGTCCGTTTCATGCATTGTAAAGCTTCGAAAAATATAAATCTATTTTTCTTTTTCTTTCACAAATGTATTTTTAGAAAAGTAACAGAAATTTGTTTTCACGTCAAAGTGAAAGAGTTAAATTTAGAGTTAATTCATTTTTACATAAATTTTCAAAGGAAAGGAAATGGATTTGCAAATTGTTTCAAAACAACATGGTTTTTGAAGGTATTTTGCCATTTTTAAAAATAGATAAGTGAAAAATTGAATTTTAATAAGTTGATTTTATGGTTTTAGATATTAGTAGAACGTGTGTGGAAAATTTAATTACTGTAACAAGCTAAAAAAAAAATGTGTGACGTACTTAGGTTGTGTAAAAAGCTTAGATCCTCGATTTTATAACAAAAAAAAATAATTTTAAGAAAAAGCGATTTCTAGGCTCCGCCCATTTTTAATGGATGGCTCTGAAAAGCTCAAAAATGGCCTCGAGATGTATAAGAATAGATCATCTACTTAGATCATTTTTAAGGCGAAAAATAACGAAAAACAAATAAAAAATAGAATTTCGCTATTTCCGACAAAAAGTTAGCTTAAA
Source organism: Caenorhabditis virilis (assembly GCA_964036255.1). NCBI lineage: Eukaryota > Metazoa > Nematoda > Chromadorea > Rhabditida > Rhabditidae > Caenorhabditis > Caenorhabditis virilis. The sequence goes on along the minus strand of OZ038415.1, from coordinate 17,636,149 downwards.
AAAGTTCTTGTTTTTTAGGCCGTATATTTTTTTTCTACAACCAAACCCAAATTTCCCGGACTATTTTTTTTCGGAAAAATCTACACTGGATGTCTAAGAAGTCTTCAAAAGAAAAACGGACATTTTCTCGTTTTTGTGTTTACGACACTCCGCAGTTACACTTTTGCTAAACAATGGGATGTTTAAAAACAAAGTGTTTCCTTCGGTTTTTAGAAATTTTCAATTTTTAAATGGTTCTTCTTATTTTTTTGCAATCGATAAGTTAAATTTCAAATTCTAAGTGCGGAATTGCTTTTTCGTTGTGAGACCTTGATTGTAGTTACTGTATTCGAGATTTCAAGGATGATCGTCATTTCTGAGATGCACATTATTTCTTCCTGAGTTCAATTCTGATCTTATCTTTCGATAAAACGCATTTCCAGCATTTTTAAGATGTTTAGCCACCCCTCAAACATGATGCTCAATTGTATACAACCCATATGCTCACTAATGCTTTTCCCATGCCTCCTATTTTTCCTCACCTCTCCCTCAAAAGGGATACATAAGACACGACAAGCAGAAAAACCGTACGCGCACACACTGTTCTAACACCTTGTTTTTCCGACGATACTTGACGCCTCTCGCCCCTCCTGGTCATCATCATCGCCGTCATCAGTTGCCGCCGCTTCAATTCGATTCGATTCCGCGTCCGCTTTTGCACACACACACATAGAGACACACACCTAGTCATTCTCCACTCCTCAGTCAAACGAACAGCAGGAAAAAATGGAAAGACGAAATGAATCGGCCAAAAGACATCACACTCTCTCTCACACACAAACGGTAGAGAAGACTACACACTTTTCGACCGTTTTTCTCATCGATTTTCTTGATTTATTTATTTTGATTCATTCCGTGTTTTTTTTCACATCGGACTCGATTCCTAACCAATATTGATTCATTAGAATTCGTTGCTATCTAGAAAATAGGATTTTCTTGGATCTATTCGTCGAAACTTGAACTTCTCAGAAAACTTCGTTTTCAGAACCTTGAAAGTTCGTTAAAGGATTTTCAGAAGTTCTGAAAATGTTCGAAGTTTTCAGGAAAAGTAGGATTTTTTGAAGAAAATTGAATGTTTCAAAATTAAGTCTGAATTTTTTGAAAAATTCGACATTTTTCGAAGTAGTCCACGAGAAGTTCAAATCAAAAATTCGTAGATTCTAATTTTCAGCCGGTTTTAAAGATGGGGAAATTATTGTTTTTCGTAGTTTTCAAAAATTTGTTGTCTTTTTCGAAGTTGTTTGTCCAAAAAACTAGGAAAATATGGTATAGATAATCTTTTCGCTTTTTTTTCGATTTTATGAAAAAAAATGAAAATTTTCAGAAAGTGATAACATAATTTGACCTCAACAGCTGTAGCTTATCAGTTTCCTAATTTTTCTGATTGCAATTATTGTTTTCTGCTGAAAAATTAAAAATTGAGAATAGAAGTTTATGAAAAATGAGCCATATTGTTGAAAGTACGCAATTTCTCGTCAGTTTGATTGCAGTTTACGAAAACAGTACTTATATGTTGTAGGGATCTGATTTGCAAGTGCGCTCTGTTGGACAATACTGTAGATATCTCGACGAGATTAAAGGCGCATATAGTTTTCTTACCGATTTTTTGTAGAAAAACGTTATGCACCTATAATTGCGTCGGGATATCTACAGTACCCTCGAGTTGTTCAATAGAGCATGCTTTGAACGTAGAGCCTCAGGCTTTTTAATAGGTTTCACATTTTATACCACGAAAATTTGAATTTTTCGGATGGTTTCAAAAAATGTGAAACAACAAAACACTATCCCGTGAAATTCTAATAAATCTGAATTTTTCAATAAAAAATCTTTGTGACAAAAAAATCTAATTCAATAAAAATAAAGTAGTTCCCATCAGACAGACCCCCCCCCCCTTCCAACCTCTTCAGACCATTCATTTATATAATTTTCATCATTTAATGTTATATGAATTAAATGCATGTGTGTCCATCTCTGTATTATTATCCGAAAATGTTAAACGACCTCCTCCTTGGATGATTCTGCGTAGATTTGCCTCCTGAACAATTCTCCTTCACGATGTGCTGCGTCTCCGAGGAGTTGATGTTCTCTCTATCCTCTGACACATTAAGAAGTATTTCGGTCGGGGTGTTCGGAGTTTCATATCTTGGGGGGATATAGGGAGAGAGGGAGAGAGAGAGTGGAAACTAAGGAAAAAAGGAACATTGTTCAGGAGGGCGGCAGTAGAACAATATGTTCATATTCGTCGGATCGGAAAGAAGTCACAGTTTTCACCCCCTGATCTTGTTGTTGTTGTTATTGTCTTATGCAATTTGCATATTCTGGGTTTTGTGACATTTTGTACCGTTTTTTATACTTCTAATGAAAAAGTTGGTCGATTTCTAAGGTTTTTGAGATTAGAAATGGCTAAAAACCACTTATTTTTTGTTAGAAATCGGAAATTTCGGTTTAAGACTTAGAATTCATTAAAAATTCTGTAAAATCGATATATTTTTTGCAAATATTTCTAAATAAATTCAATTTGGGTTGCTAGGCCTTGTAATAAAATATTGAACAGATGTTCTAGAAAACCAAATTTAATTTTTTGTGGTATTTGTAAAATAAAAAATCGATTTTTCATTATTTGTGTTATTAAAGTTATTATAAGAAAAATGCGCTCCATTGGACAAAATGTTAGAAAGTAATAATTTTTAAATTTCCAATTTTTTAAAAAAATTAATTGAAATTGAGAAGTGTCATTTTCCAGTTGATTTTTGATGATTAGAACCGAAATTAATTTTTTAAAAGTTCTTATGGGTTATTCGAATTTTATCAAAATTAAATTTAAATGATCCACTGTTTAAAAAAAAAATGGTTTATGTCAAAAGCTCAGGAATCAAAATACTTATTTTTGCACGTTTTTATCGAAAAAGGCTATTAAAATTGCACTTTATTGGATAGCCGCCAAAAACGTCCAAAACCACCCCCATCTATTCGAAATAGTTAGAGTTATTTTGATTTAAATTTAAAAAATTAATTTTCGCCGTCTTTTCCGCGAAAAGACAAAGTATCTCTAGCTATTGTCAAGATAATATATTCTGGCCGCTCGTATTGCGGAGTGTCGTTGGTAATTTACTCTCAGCGCGACCGCAACGCGCTCAAATTCAAATTTCTCAGTTGGTCTTGCGCGTAGCGGTTGCGTTGCGAGTAAATTCCCAACGACACTCCGCAAAGCGAGCGGCCAGAAATTTTTATCTTGACAATACTTCGAATTTATTAGATTCTGATGGTTTTGGACACATTTTTGGCGGCTATCCAATGGAGAGTAATTTGAAGAGCACTTTTCGATAAAAATTTGCAAAAATAAGTATTTTGATTGCTGAGATTTTGGCATAAACTATTTCAAAGGATTGTTAAAATTTAACTTTAATGTTTTAATTCGAAATAGTACAATTCAGGGATGGGCGGGAAATTTCCCGGGACCGGGAAATTTCCCGGATTTCCCGGTACCATGACGGGAAATTTCCCTTCCCGAAAATTTCCCGAAAAGTTTCGGGAAATTTCGGGAAATTTTTTTAATAGAAAAAATAGAAAAACATCAAGAAAATAAAAAATTCGAGAAGATCAAACTACAAAAATAAACGGAACTTTACTAAAATTGATTAATATGTCTTTCAAAGTCTCAAATAAGAAAACTTAACATTTTTCTTTTTATTAACTCATTTCTGCGATTCTGAAAAATGTTTGTTTTATTCAAAATCATGCGTTGATTCTTGTTTTATCTTTTAGTTTTTATCGTTGGATGTTTATTAACTCTGAAAACGTAGGAAAATCGATAACATCAGGATAAAACCAGTATTTGGAGTCAAATTTTCAAATTTCCCGAATTTCCCGGTCTTTGGAACCGGGAAAAAAATTTCCCGAAAAATTTCCCGAAGGGTCTTTCCCGCCCATCCCTGGTACAATTGGAATAAACCATAAGAATTACAATAATTTTGTTTAAAAATTCGGATCTAATAATCAAAAATGGAAAAATGAGCTGGAAAACTAGATTTCCGCTATTTCAAAAATGTTGGAAAATTCTAAAACCCCTGTTTTTCGAAAAGAAATGTTGAATTTAACCCCCCCCCCCCAGTTTCAGTTTTTAATCTACACAAAATTAAAACAAAAAAATCCATTAAAAATGAATGAGTCAACAAAATGATAGAATGCTTATCGTTGGATCAAAATACAGAAAAACAATTGATAAAGCGGCAAGAATCGTTTCGTAAAGTGGAAAAATATAATATTATTGAAAATTCAATGTTTTTCGTGCAGAAAAAAGGAAAATATTCGGGTTTTTTCGTGAAAATACAAAAAATGGCGAGAACCTTGGTTTTTCGTTTAAAAAAACGACTTGTCAGGTTCGTAGGGGGAGGGAAATATGTACGTATGTTCAGTAATGGTTTTCCAAATGTTGTCATGCATTTCCCCTTTTCTTTCTTTATATTTTCGTTTTGTAATAGACCCAGAGAGAAAGTGCATATTTCTCTGTTTCGGTATGTTCCTGTTCTGTATTTGGCTCGCTCCGTATGTCTCCCTAACGTCTCTTCAATTTATCCATACTGTTTCGTAAGCCATTGGAATATATGTGTATATATATTCGATATGTTTGAATTTGGCGCCGGGGCGCGGCGCGCACGCCCCAGAAAAGGGAATCGGAAAGTTTCTGGTGGGGGAGGAGGAGGAGGATCACATGTGTTTGTGTGTGCTTTTTGGTTTTTCTGTTGCTTCATTTTTTTTTGTTACAAAAATGTTTTTGACTGAAAGGGGATGGGGGTGGGAAACTGACAAAATGTCAGTTTTCGGGACAATTTTGACAACATGTCATTAGAATTTTATTTTTAAAAATTTGGAGTTTTAAGAAAATTTCAAATTTTCTATTATTCTGATGCCATTTTAAGAATTTCTTGCTCCGAAAATTTCAATTATCCCAAAAAATTCGAAAATGAGCAGGTTTTAACTATTTTTCATATTTTTTGCCAAGAGAAGTCCATCCTCATAGTGGAAAGTGGTAAATTTTGATAAAATAAATAAAGTTTGTTTTTCCAATTTATGAACGTGTATAATTTTCAAAAGATATGACGATAAATTGACCCTAAATTGGACAAAGGCTGAAAAATCAGAATTTCAGCTTCAAAATGCTTCAAAAATTATGGAAATTACGGTTTTTGAAATTTTAGGACAGTTTTAAGCCGAAATTCAAATTTTCAGCTCTAAAATAATCTTGAAATTGTTGAAATCTATTAATTTTTCGAAAAGTTGTGATTATTAGGTTTTTTTCTTCAAATGACCAAAAAATAATATAGACATTTTTAAAAATTGTATTTTGGCGTTTTCAAACATTAAGGCATTTCCGGAGAAAATTAGAAAGTTAGTCCGTGAAAATTTAGGGTTCTAGGCCATTGGTGTATTTTTTCCAGTTTGCCTAACATCCCTTAGTTTCCGTGGACTAACTTGTTTGGAAATTGGAGGTTTTCGATTTTTTAAAACATTTCTATATTATTTTTGGTCATTTGAAGAAAAAAAATCTACTAATCATAACTTTTCGAAAATTTGAATTTAAGCTTAAAACTGTCCTAAAATTTCAAAAACCTTAATTTATATCATTCGTGAAGCATTCTTTAGCTAAAATTCTAATTTTTCAGACTTGGTCCAAATTTGGGAAAAAAACACCATTATTTATTTTATCAATTTTCACTTGAGGAAGAACTTCTCTTAAAAATTCCAAAAAAATAGTAAAAATCTGCTCATTTGATTTTGGATCAATTACAACAGATTTTTTGAAAATTAAGCATTTTCGAAATTAAAAAAAAAACGTTGTTTATTTTCTCAATATTTACCGATTTCGCTATCACTTTGAGGGGGCTGTCGGGCTAAAAATTCCAGAAAAATATTAAAACCGGTTCATTTTTTGGTAAAAATTTTGACAGAACACGAAATTCAAATAAAATAGGCAGGAAATGAAAGCAATGACTTTAGAATCATATAAAATTTTAAATGAAGTAGTTCTTGAAACCTTAAATGATGTAAATAAGGTTCTAATGACATTTAAATCATTTATTTGACAAATTTCTTCCAAAAAATGGCATTTTGGCATTTTCAAAATTCATTTTTCTAACAAAAAAGGCCAATGTATTGAGCATTTCAGACCGGTTGTTTTTGATATGTTTTCCGTCATTTTCTGTGAGAACAGATGGTCGTGGTAGTAGAAAAAACCCACAATTTCACAGGTGGTTTATATAGAATTTATGTAGGGACATTTTCGAGATATTTTCATCAGATTTCTCACCTTGATGGTCTTTTTTTTTTGCCCCACCAGTTCGATTCGTCCTCCGAAATTGGTAATTTCGATTGGTTACGATTTGAGAATTGGGGGAAGGGGGGAAAAGAGGGAAAAATGGATGAATTGCTTAATTATCGACCCATTTTTCAATCGGGGGAGAGAGGTGGGGTTTTTGTTCTATTCGCCGGTTCGTTTTTTTTTGTTCGCTTCTCGATCGATTAGATTCTTTATTGATAATAAATATTTGGCAACTTTACACCACCCGGTTTGTGAATCACAAAAGGTGGTTGGGGGGAGAGAATTTGCATTGAGTCATTTTTTGTGCTTCAGGTTTACTGAATCTTGCTTTATTTTTTGGTTTTTTGGCGAAAAATTTGAATTTTTTAAATTTTTTGCAAAAAATCGAAAATTTTAATAACAATTTGGTTGTTAAATAATTTATTCTAAATTATTCATAGTCTTATCTTATCATGTGATTTTTTTCAAAATTTTTGCTTCATTTGAAGCCAAAATATTGTTGCGAAATTTGAAAATTTATTCAATATGAGCACTTTAGGCTCTAATCAGAAATCTTGAGATTTTTTTTAAAAATTAGATTTTTCAACTTTAGGTTATTTATTGATTTAGTTACAAATTAATCAATAATTCAAAAGGTTTGAAAATTGGTTTTTTAAAAATTAAAATGGTAGAAATTTCAAAAGATTTTCAGGAATTGTAATACCTTTTTAAATTCCTGAATATTTGAAATTGTAAAACGTTTTTCTGACATTTTTTTGAAAAATTTAGAAATTTCATAATTTTCCCGAATTTTCGGAAAGTTTGAAGTTTTTAACACCATTTTTTCGGGAATTTTAATTTTCGTGATTTTTTTTTAGAATTTTTCGGAATTTCCAGTTTTTTTTCGATAAATCCGAAAATTTATTTGTTTTTCTGGATTTTCAAAATAGTTTAAATTACTCTGGAATTTTTTAAAATCTTTCGAGACCTTTTAGGATTCTGAAATTCTATTTTTTTAAGTTAAAAATACTCATTTACCAAAAATGTCCCGCAAAAATTTGGAAAACAGTATGTTCCTTTAAAAATTACTGGAATTTTGTTGAAGAACGGTTCCGGAGGACTCAGAAATCGATCTGAGATGAAAAAAGTGATTTTCTACCCATTGAGAGAAATAAAAATTAGAAATCGAATATAGACGTTTCCTGAGAAATTTTGTCCGCGAAAATTTGGTTTTCTAAGCTATTTTTAAAAAAATGGCCTAGAAACTCAAATTTCCGCGGACATACTTTCGTCGAAAATGGTTATATTCGATTTTTTTCCATCTTTTCCCTCAATGGGCAGAAAATCGTTTTATTTTTCGTCCCAGAGCACTCCGAAGCCTTTCTTTAACAAAATTACAGTAATTTTTAAAGGGACACACTGTTTTTCAAATTTTTGTTTGGCATTTTTGGTAAAATGAGTATTTTTAAACTAAAAAATTAGAATTTCAGAATCCTAACAGATCTCGAAGAATTACAAAAATTCCAGAGTTTAAACTATTTAAAAAATCCAGAAAAGCAAGTAAATTTTCGGATTTTTCGACAAAAAAATAAATAAACACAGTTTCGAAACCGTGTTTTTTTTTTTTCGAAAAATCCTAAAATTTCTGTTGGATATTCTGGTCCCCGCGTTTTCTTCGAAATTGTTTCGCGTTGTTTTTTATATCAATTTTTGAAATGCCGCTTTTTATTTTGAATTCTGAGAATTCATTGAATGAATTCTCATTTCGCCGAAAATACGTCACCTTTACAATTCTAAACAATTTGTATGGACGGAATTTTTGCTTTTTCAATTTATTTTCAAAATATTTTTTGTATTTAGGAAATTAATACTAATAAAATACGATAGGCCGCTTTTTGTTCTTCATTTTTCGTTTTGTTTGTTTCAATTGTATCAAAAAATGGCTCGTTTTTTTACGATCGATAAGAAATTTTATGATTTTTTTTCTTTCCTAGTTGGTTCTCTTTTTCATATGGCATTTTGTTATTGTTTTCTTTTTTTAAGAGTCTTTGTGAATTGATTTTTGTTCTTTTTCCTTTTTCTTGGCTGAAAATTTCAGTTTTTCTTTTGTTTTTCAAAAAATTAAACTATTTTAATTGCAGACGGGAGGCTGGTGGAAGATTTTTGACTGAAACAATTAGCGATCGAAAATTCTAGGAAAAATGGAGCAGGAAGAGCTGCTCAATCAGCTTCTTGATGCAAAGTCACCGTTGAATGTGGAGAGTTTATTGGTGAGTTGCTTTTTTTTGAAAAGTGTGAGAAAAACTGTCATTCTCACCATAATTTGGACAATTTTTAGATTTTTAAACGAAAATCACTTTTTTGTGATATAATTTTTGAAAATTTTGAGAAAAAGCGTTTAATTTTGGAAAAACTGTAACTTTTACCATTAAAATTTGGATTATGGTAGCCAATTTTTTGGAAATTGCGTTAAAAAAAAAATTTTTTTTGGAAATTGTTCTAAATTTGGTTTTTTAAAAACATAGATTAGACGAATTAATATGTTTTTAGAAACAAAGAAAGAATTTTAAGAATCTAGGTGGTCTAAAAAGGGGTAAAAGCCGTAAAATTATTGAAAATGGGTATCGATTTGAGTTTTTTTATTGTCAACTCAATTATTCTTGATCATTGCGTTCGGAAGGCTGCTCAACCTCACAGCCGCTCCGTACGCACGCGACGCGGCTGCCGACACTCACACACACTGGAAAATTTGAAAAAAATTATTTTCCCGCCGATTTCAGTGTGTGTTAGTGTCGGCAGCCGCGTCGTGTGCGTGCGGAGCGGCTGTGAGGTTGAGCAGCCTTCCGAACGCAATGATCAAGAATAATTGAGTTGACAATAGCTGTAAAAATGTTAAAATAAGCAGCGATTTGTGGAAATTCACCGAAATGTCTGATTTTTCAATAAATGTCTGATTTTTGTTTTGGAAAAAACAATTATATTGACCATGTTGTTGGATTCGTAAATTTTGAACAATTGAGAAAAAATCAGGGTATGAACTGTCAAAACATAAGAAAAAAATGAGACGTTCAAAAAAAAGAAAAGAAAGAGTGCATTTCGATATTCAAGAAATGATCATGTTGAATGAGTCATCTTTTTTGTTTTGAAGACTATTCAAAAAATTTGGATAAAACGCGAAAATTCACTTTTTTCGAAATTTCTAGATTTTCAGCCTTAATATGGCCTTCAGCGCATTATAATTAAGATAATTTCATTTGAGAGATGTTTTCGATAATTTGGCTTTTTAAAAAACTATTTTCATGATTTTCATATCATTTTGCTGCTGTAATATTGAATTTTAAAATTTTTAGCTTTAAAATTATGGAAAAATCATGGAAATCAAAAAATGTCTAAATTTAGAAATCATTTCTGTGACTCGAATTCTGGAGACTTTTTGTAAATTTTCCAATTTTACGATTTTTGTTCGTGCTTTATCGATTTTTATTATATATTTTGAAGTGTGGATAGATTTTTGTAAAAAAATAACTTAAGAAATGGAAAAATATAGCTTTAATTTTAAAATTGTATTCAATTATTTCATAAAAGTCCCTTTTTTCAGGATACCATCACAGCACTGGTCAATGATTGCAAAATTCCGGTATTGATGCGTATGAAAAGTATTGATAACTTTATAAATAGATGTGAGTTTTGTTTTTTGAAGAAAATGTCATAAAAAGCATGTTTTCCCCCACATTTCTTGATGTAAATTTGTTGTTCATGGTGATTTGATGTGTTCAGATGAGCGAGTGGTTGAAAGTTTGTCAAAAATGCGAATGAAAGCGTGTGATTTTCGTCAGTTGAAAGTGATTGGAAGAGGAGCGTTTGGTGAAGTTCAGCTGGTTCGACACTCGAAGACGAATACGGTTTATGCGATGAAAGTATTGAATAAGGATGATATGGTTGGTGCATTTTTGTTTTTAGTTTTTTCGTTTTTAGTGGTGGTTTTTTGAGTTTTTTCGTGTTTTTTGAAAATGGGTAATTGATAGTAGAAATTAGGGGGTCTCAAAATTGGTTCATCGACAAAAAAAATGTATTTTTTGGAAAAAGTTATTGATTGGAGCACCTGAAAATTTAGAATTTTAACTTTTCAGATGTTCACGATAGAGTTTAACGAATTGGCTCGATATTTATTTAGAAAACCTATTTTGAATTTTGAAACAGTGATTTTTTAATTGAAAATTTCAGGATTTTAATTTTAAAGGAGGCCTGAGAGGACGAAATAAATGGGTTAAAATTGATAAAAGTATAATTGCTTATAAATAAATGAAAAAATGAAGAAAAAAAAGTTTAAAAAGAAAAGAAAAACGATAAAATCTTAGATTTTCCTAGTGGGCGAAGAACCACGTTTGGTTTTCTAGGTAATTTGTTTGTATTTTTTGAAAACACCTTATTTTGCACTTTTTACCCCTTTTGCAATAATTTTTTGCAACAAATTATTGAAAAAGGGGAAAAAGTGCAAGTTGTTTTCAAAAAAAATAAAAACAAATGGCCTAGAAAACCAAAACGGTTCTTCGGCCAGCAGGGACATCTAAAAATAATGTGGATTTCCCAAAAGGTGGTCAATAATGGTATTTCCAAGAAAATCAATAATTTTATCGAACATTTGGATTTATTTGGAATTTTCACACTAATTTTTTTGAATTAAAAAAAAATGTCGCGATTCGGTGAGCCTAATTTGTATGGAAATCGAGAGATGAGAAGGGAAAAGTCCCTTTATAAGTAAATAAACGAAAAATAAACGCAGTTCAGTGGTAGATATATTATTTATTACGTTTTTAGTCTTTTCAGACTACTATTCAAGGAAAATCCTAACAGATGTTTTTTAAAGAATATTTTGAAGCCGAAATTCTGAAAATTCCCAATATCAGCTGTAGGAGTAATATCGAACTTATTAAAATCTTGAAAGTTTATATTTCGAATTTTGAAACAGTAGTTTCTTGAATCCTAATATTTGAGCGGTTTGTCAATAGAATTCACCAAAAAATCACTTTAAAAAATGAGGTATGATATTTTGATGCTGAAAATGTGAAAATACTGAATTCCAGCTTCAAAACAGTCTAGATTTGTTGAAAATTGGTCAAGTTTCAGCAAATTTACAATAATCTGAAAATTTGAGATAATTTAATTTCAAAAAAAGATGCGAAAATTGTATTTTATTGAGTTTTGGACATTTTTTTTTTGAAATTTTTTGTTTTAAGGTTCATAAAAATAAGAATTGTCAGAATCGATTGAAATTTTTGAAATTTTGACATTATACCTTTTTTTTCACTGAATTTTGGGAATTTCTGGTTTTTAAAAAAATTCTCCAAACTGAGAGAAATGGCCTATTTCAAGAATGGAAAAAATTTAATCTCAGAATTTTTTTTAAAAAACTTTGAAACATGGTTTTTTTTAATGACACAGGAAACTGTTAAAAGAGTTTGAAAAATGATCGGTTTCAAAAAAAGTTATTAATTTTTAAATTTCAGATCAAACGAGCAGATTCGGCTTTCTTTTGGGAAGAACGTGACATTATGGCACACGCGAACAGTGATTGGATCGTTCGGTTACAGTACGCGTTTCAAGACCCACGATTTCTCTACATGGTTATGGAATACATGCCCGGTGGGGATTTGGTGAATTTGATGACGACTTATGATGTTTCGGAGAAATGGACGAGATTTTATACGGCTGAGCTGGTTGAAGCGTTGGCCGCTTTGCATCAGATGGGATATATTCATAGGTGCGTTTGTTTTCTTAAAGAGAAGGGGTTGGTTGATATAAATTGTGCAATTATTGTAGGGATGTCAAACCGGACAATATGCTGATTTCGCGAAGTGGTCATATCAAATTGGCAGATTTTGGAACGTGTGTAAAAATGAACAAAAACGGGGTTGTTCGATGCTCTACAGCTGTGGGAACACCGGACTACATTTCACCGGAAGTGTTGAGAAATCAGGGACAAGATGCGGAGTTTGGAAAGGAGGTTGATTGGTGGTCGGTTGGGGTGTTCATTTATGAGATGCTCATTGGAGAGACGCCGTTCTATGCGGACGCTCTAGTTTCAACCTATACCAATATCATGAATCATAAGACGAGTCTGAAGTTTCCAGAGGATCAGAAGATTTCGGAAAAGGCGAAGGATATTATCAAAAAGTGGGTTTCTAAAATTTAATTGGAGTTTTTAAAATATGGTTTTTTCTTAAAGATTCCTATCAGCCGCTACAGAACGATTAGGTAAAAATAGTGTTGACGAAATCCGACAACACAAGTTTTTTGTGAATGACGAATGGAATTTTGGCACCCTGCGGCAAGCGACGCCGCCGATTATACCAACTTTGAAGTCTGACGATGATACGACGCATTTTGAGGAGATTGAATCGAAGGATCGGGATAATCAGGAGATGTTTCAATTGCCGAAGACGTTTAATGGAAATCAATTGCCGTTTATTGGTGGGTTTTTTGATGAGAGGGGAAGATTAGGCCCCCAAAAAGGTTTAGGGAGCGGGGGGTGGGGGGCTAAGTGAAACAGAAAAAGTTTGAGATTTTGGAGAAAAGAGTTGTGGAAAAGGCAAGGAAATCAATAAATTTACCAGATTTATTCTAAATTACTGAAACATTCTGGAGTCGAAGGTTCTCGATTAGTTTTTCATGGAAAATTCAACTTTTCAGATATTTTTCAGTTTTTTGATACGAGAGACAATAGCTCCAGACCGATATCTCTTGAATTGTTACGTCCCCCTTAAAGGAGGACTATACACAGATTATAAATGTTGCTAATTCGATCTGAAATTCAATTTTATATACATAGTGAAAAATTGCAAAAAACTAGAAAAGTAGCACGCGGAAGTTGGTCTCAAAAACGTAAGCAGCCAAGTTCGATTCCGGGTGCCTTTATTTTCGCATTTCTACTTTCTTTTGCAAATTTTTTCACTAGGTATATAAAATTGAATTTCAGATCGATTAAAAAAGATTTATAAGCTGCATATAGTACCCCTTAAATAGAAATATTTTTGAAATTAAGTTTTGCGAGAATGAAAAATTGAAAAAATAAATTACTAATGAAAAAAGTCGTTTTTTCTTAAATTTTTAATTTCTGTAACGTATATATTTCCAGGTTTTACATATTCGAATGAATACAGTCCAATTTGTAAGATCAAGGAATCGATTGTGGAATCACCGAAACAGAATGGAAAAGTTGAAGTGGTCGCCCAACAGAAGGAAGCGATGACAAATGGCCATAATGTGCCAATGGTGCCGAAAGAGCAGTTTGATGAGATGCTGTTGGAAATTGACTCGAAAAGGAAGGAGATGGAATATCTGAAGGAGAATATCGCGAAAGCTGATATTCGAGTGAAGATGATTGAGGGGGAGAGGAATTTGTGAGTATTCTTGTTTTTTTTAAATAATAGAAAATTAAAATTTCACACAGGCTTACAACGAAAATCGTGGAATTGGAAAGGGAGTTGAGAGATGGGAAGGATAAGATGAGGCAAAATGTGGAGTCGGACTCGAAGATTAGTGAAATGGCGGTGGAGTTAAGAATGGCACAGGAGTATAGTAAGGAAATGGAGCAGGAGATTGGAAAGGTGAATTTATTGATTTTTTAAAAACAAATCTAAAATCCGAAGTTTTTTACATGAATTTCGAGGATTTTTTAAAATTAATTTTATTCACATTTGAAACAGAAAATTGTTTAAAAATAAATTGATTAAAACAGTTTTTGCAGTTCCGTGAAAGATGTGAAGAGCTGAAAGAGGAGTTAAGACGGAAGTTGGGCGAAATAGCGCAGGAAAAAAGTGAGACGAAGAGAGCGATTGCACAGAAGACGGAAGTGGAAGAAGTACTGTTGGAAGTGAAACGGGAATTGGAACGCGTTCAGACGAGAGAAGCGGAAACGTCGCTGCAATTGAAAAAGGCGCTGGATGAGAGGAAGGAGAATGGAGCCTATCAGCAGGTGAGTATATATTTGGCAATTTTTTGAATATCGAATTTTGTTCTCTTTAAATTTTCGGAAATCTTGATCATTTTTCACAAAAATATTATGTATTTATTCCAAACGCGCGGTGGTTGCAAATCTGCGCGCCGCGCGTTTGCAGATGGTTTCCAAATTTCGCTTGAAAACTCTGAAAAAAAGTAGAAATATCTTGGGAGGCGGGACTTTTGCAATGTGCGATGTGCAATCACCGCGCGTTTGGAAGTCTACATAAAGAACATTTGTGAAAAACGATCGAAAGTTCCGAAAAAAACAAATTTTGATAGAAAATGCCTGAAAAATTGTTATTATTTGTTGTTTTTCCAGAGCGTTGCAAAAGCGACCGACGCTGAATGGGAACGTAAACTCCAGTACTATGAGAAACAGGTTGAACAGGCGAATGATGATCGAAAACGAGAAGAGCAGAAACGAACGGCCGCTGAGCTTGATCAAAGTCGGGTGCAAAGGAAACTGGCTGGTATTGAAGCGAATTTGAAGTGTCTGAAAAATGTGAGAATTTTTTTAATTTCGAAAAAAATCAATAAATATTGAATTTTTGGACTTTTCGAATTATTTCAAATTTGTCTAGTAAAAATCCAAAATTTTTGGAATTAATGAAAAAAAAATCCACATTTTTTAAAGGACTACGACGCGCTGGTTATTTCACGTGACCGTTTGACACGTGATTTGCAAGAAATCTCATCGGAAAAGCGACGTCTTGAATGTAAAGTGGAACACCTGATGGATTGCCGAAATACGGATGATCGGGTTTTGGTGAGTAGTGGTGAATTTAGAAATTTTATATCCTAAATTTTGAAAAAACGGATAAAATTCGATAAAATAAGATTTGGACAGGAAGTTCTGAGAGTTTTAAGTTTTTCAAATACAATTTTGGGAAAATTCTGGCAATTTTCGATAGAAATTTTAAATGCTGGGACGTTCAATGAGGTTCAATGAATATTCAATGATAAATCTGTAAAATTCTGAAATTTGTAACCCGAGTTTTAAACGGAATGATCTGTAATTCTTATTTTTTTTTAAAGTTATCGGAATTTCCAAAAAAATCATGGAATTTTCAGAGTCTCTGCAAAGATGAACTGGTTGAAAGTCAAGAAGAAGCGAAATACAAAGAAGATGGGTGGAAAAATCGCATCGATTCGATGAATTATGAGCTGGAGAATGAGAGAACGGTATGAATGCTTTTGAATGGGGAAATACTCTTTTTTTAAATATTTGTTTTTAGAAAATTCACACTTTGGACGAGAATTTGCAATCGGTTATGAAGGAGCGAGACATGTTTAAATGTGAAGTGCAAGAGTTGATGAAAAGGCATAAAAAGGTGATTTTTTTGGGGATAAAAGTATGGATGAAGCAGGTAAAAAAGAAAAATTTGGGAAATTGGAAAAATGACCGAAGAAAAATTAGTTTTCCGGGCCTTTTGATTTTTTTTTTCGAAAATAACATTTTTTCACTTTTTTCGATATTTCTCGCACAAAAAATTGTTTCTCGATGATGGTAAAATTAAGACTTTGAATAAATATTGAAAAATGGGGAAATGGTGTGTTTTTTTCAAAAGAAAAATAAATGGCCTAGATAATCATTTTCTTTCTTCGGCCAAATTTTTTTGCTCTTTTTTTAAACGAATTTTTAAAAAAATGTTAAACCCATTTATAACATAAGTATGTCATTTTTATGCGATTTAACGTCATTTATATTCTCTGTAATGTCCTTATTTAACAAAAAAAAGTAATGAAATTTTCTTTAGGAAATTGCAACGAAGGATCAACAGACGAAATTGCTGGAGAATCAAGTAGACGAGTTGAAAGCGATTTCGAGTCAAAGTTCGGCACAGGAGAATCATGATTCGCAAAAGATTGCCGAGTTGAAAAAGGAGCTGGAAAAGCAGACGGCGTTGAAAAAGGCGGTTATTAATAAGCTGGAGGAGGAGATGGCAAAACGACCACTTGGAAAGAAGGGCGAGAAGGCGGTCACGAAATCGATGTTGATTAAGAAGGAGAGAGAAATTGTGGGTTTTTTGGTTAATTTAAAAAAAACATACAAAAATTTTTGTAAATATCGAAAAATTGATTTTATGCAAAAAATTTGGAGAAATACAATGCAGAAATATTTGTTCTTGTGGAAACCGATCAGTGATGAGCTCATAGGGACCCAGGAGGCCCGAAAAGCCCGAAAATTGATAATTTAGCAGAATGTCGTTTGATAGGGACACATATTTAATGGTTTGGGTCCTGCAGCGAACGAATCACGTGAAAAATTTAAATTCAAAAAAACTGAAAAATTTCGAATCTTTAAGAGGAATTTGAATGTTGTTTAAAATTTTTTGAATAATATGAACAATCAAGAAATTCGAGTTATCCTCAAGTTCTCCAGAATTTCCTGCTAGTTCTGAAAAAACAGCACTTTTCTGAAATTCTAGGAATTTCCATTTAAGTTTTTTTTTCTAGAGCTTTTACAAATTCCAGAAAGATTTTTTGGGTGCCTATAAGTAAGATTTTCTCTAATTTTATTAGTTGAAACGAACTTTGGAAAATTACGTTTTAAGAACTGTCCTTATCAGGTTCAGTTTATTTTTCAAAGATTCAGTGTACGAATTAATAATGTGTCGAAATGAAAACTCTGAAAATTACGATTTTCAGCAATCGCTTCAACAAGAAATCGAAGAGATGAAGAAGAGATTCAAGCAATTGTATAGTGATCAAGATAGACAGGCAGAAGAGTTCCTGGCGCAAGTTAGTGAGGAGAATCGGCAGAATGAGATGTTGAAGGAGGAGTTGAGGGATTTGAAGGAGCAATTGATGGAAATTCAGAGGACTGGAGTTGCAACGAGATATGAGGATAAGAGGTGAGGCGGTGTAACGAAAGGAAACTGCGCTCTATCGAAGTTCTACAACTTTTTAAAGGGACATTTAAAAAATTTTCCAAATTTCTTAAGAAAAATATTAAAAATAGAGATTTTAGCAAAACAATCGTTAATTACTATTTGGTAGCACTTTGCTGCTATAATTTTATTGAGCAACATTTTAAATTTTCCTTTTTCAATATTGATTTGAGAATTGCAATGTGCCTTTAAGGAATACGGTATTTTCACTAGGTTTTTACGGTTTGAAAAAGCGAAATTAAATACTTTTTTTTTAATTTCAAAATATTGACGCTGTTTTTTGCAGATCGGTTGACTCGCGAGAAGGTATCCCGACATCGATTTCACATTCGAATTTCCAGTTGGAAGGATGGTTGTCAATTCGAGAGCAGAAAAAATCGAGAAAAGTGAAATGGAACATGCATTACGCGATTTTGAACGAATATGCGTTTACTCTTTATGCTGATGAGAAGGGGCAAAGTATTGTTCTGACAATTGAAGCGGGGTAAGAGTTTTTTTTTTAATTTCATTGAAAATTGAAAATTTTTAGAAATATGTGCCATGTTCGACATGTTACTGCAGCGGATTTGAGGAATGTTGAGGATAGGGAGTTGCCGAAGATTTTCCATGTAAGAATTTTCAATTTTCGAAAAATATATTTGTAAAAATTGAATTTTTCAGATGCTTTATGATGATAATACGACGGCAGCATCAAGACATGCTTCAAATTCGGATCTATCAATGATTGAATCGCAGAAAGAGGAAAGCTGGAAAGGACACGATTTCCAGGAATTGTCATTCCATATTCGGACACATTGTGATGATTGTGGAAAGAAATTGTCGGATATGATAAGGCCTACACCGGCTTATGAATGTAGGAATTGTCGGTATAAGACGCATAAGGATCATGTGCATAATGGAACCATTTCGTCTTGTAAATGTGAGTTTTTGAACGTTTTTCTTATTACAGACAAGGTATCACTTGATTTTGAAGTTTTTTCCATTCTCTGGAAAGGAGTTGAGTTTAAGGGTTTCTTGAATTTAATCCTAGAATACTCTAATTTCATCAAAAATCTTTCAATAAAATCAATCAATATTTTGTTTCAGTCACAAATCTATCTCGTGAACTCGTCCTCCTGGCACCACAAGTCGAACAATGCGTGCGATGGGTCACACAACTTCGTCGTTTCATCGAAGCGGCCCGTTCAGCCGGTCATATCTCTGTTTCACGGGTCTCGTCACGAAGGCATAATATGCCGGGTTCTGGAGGCGGATCAACGGCTTCCTCTTTGATTCATCAGTGATCTTCTTCTTCTTTTCCATGAATGCATTTTTAGGGAACGGGTTTTAGACGATTTTTCTCTAAAATGCACCATCATTTTTGCTTTTATTTTCGTTTTTCGTTTGCTTTATTTCCAAATTCTCCTTCTTTTGTGTTTTCTTGCTCATTGCTCAGGATTTTATAGATTTTTTTTTGATGATAATTATATACTTGTTTTATTCACTTTTGTTTCTTTTTTGTTCGCTTACAAAAATGTTCCCCCCTCGAATATTTATATTTCTAAATTATTTGATTTTATACGGATTGTCTCAAAATGCAATAATCCCCTATCCCCACCAAAAGAAATGTGTGTTTTTCTTTGTTTTCTTATTTTAAATTTGTTTCTGAAAATATAAAAATTGATTCCGGATTGTATTATAAGTTGTTGGGGGATTTTGGGGAACATATATTTTGTAGTTTGTAGTTTAAGCAGCTCCATGTCTTGTAGTTTGTAGTTTAAGCAGCTCCATGACTTTGTAGTTTGTAGTTTAAGCAGCTCCATATTTTGTAGTTTGTAGTTTAAGCAGCTCCATATTTTGTAGTTTGTAGTTTAAGCAGCTCCATATTTTGTAGTTTGTAGTTTAAGCAGCTCCATTTCTTGTAGTTTGTAGCTTAATGAGCTCCATTTCTTGTAGTTTGTAGTTTAAGCTGCTCCATGTCTTGCAGTTAAGCAGCTCCATATTTTGTAGTTTGTAGTATATGCAGCAACATGTTTTGTAGTTTGTAGCTTAAGCAGCTCCATATTTTGTAGTTTGTAGCTTAAGCAGCTCCATATTTTGTAGTTTAAGCAGCTCCATATTTTGTAGTTTGTAGTTTAAGCAGCTCCATTTCTTGTAGTTTGTAGCTTAATGAGCTCCATTTCTTGTAGTTTGTAGTTTAAGCTGCTCCATGTCTTGCAGTTAAGCAGCTCCATATTTTGTAGTTTGTTGTTTAAGCAGCTCCATGTCTTGTAGTTTGTAGTATATGCAGCTCCATGTTTTGTAGTTTGTAGCTTAAGCAGCTCCATATTCTGTAGTTAAGCAGCTCCACGTTTTGTAGTTTGTAGTTTAAGCAGCTCCATTTCTTGTAGTTTGTAGTTTAAGCAGCTCCATTTTTTGTTGTTTGTAGTTTAAGCAGCTCCATATTTTGTAGTTTGTAGTTTAAGCAGCTCCATGTCTTGCAGTTAAGCAGCTCCATATTTTGTAGTTTGTAGTTTAAGCAGCTCCATGTCTTGTAGTTAAGCAGCTCCACGTTTTGTAGTTTGTAGTTTAAGCAGCTCCATGCTTTGTAGTTTGTAGTTTAAGCAGCTCCATGATGTTGTAGTTTGTAGTTTAAGCAGCTCCACGTTTTGTAGTTTGTTGTTTAAGCAGCTCCATGTCTTGTAGTTTGTAGTATATGCAGCTCCATGTTTTGTAGTTTGTAGTTTAAGCAGCTCCATGATGTTGTAGTTTGTAGTTTAAGCAGCTCCATGATGTTGTAGTTTGTAGTTTAAGCAGCTCCATATTTTGTAGTTAAGCAGCTCCACGTTTTGTAGTTTGTAGTTTAAGCAGCTCCATGCTTTGTAGTTTGTAGTTCAAGCAGCTCCATGATGTTGTAGTTTGTAGTTTAAGCAGCTCCATATTTTGTAGTTTGTTGTTTAAGCAGCTCCATGTCTTGTAGTTTGTAGTATATGCAGCTCCATGTTTTGTAGTTTGTAGCTTAAGCAGCTCCATATTTTGTAGTTAAGCAGCTCCACGTTTTGTAGTTTGTAGTTTAAGCAGCTCCATTTCTTGTAGTTTGTAGTTTAAGCAGCTCCATTTTTTGTTGTTTGTAGTTTAAGCAGCTCCATATTTTGTAGTTTGTAGTTTAAGCAGCTCCATGCTTTGTAGTTTGTAGTTCAAGCAGCTCCATGATGTTGTAGTTTGTAGTTTAAGCAGCTCCATATTTTGTAGTTTGTAGTTTAATCAGCTCCATTTCTTGTAGTTTGTAGCTTAATGAGCTCCATTTCTTGTAGTTTGTAGTTTAAGCTGCTCCATGTCTTGCAGTTAAGCAGCTCCACGTTTTGTAGTTTGTAGTTTAAGCAGCTCCATGCTTTGTAGTTTGTAGTTTAAGCAGCTCCATGATGTTGTAGTTTGTAGTTTAAGCAGCTCCACGTTTTGTAGTTTGTAGTTTAAGCAGCTCCATGGTTTGTAACTTAAGTTTAAGCTTAACAATAAGATAGTTTCTCATTTTTCTTTAGAGGAAAGATTGTGGAAAAGAAGTTGACGTGTTTATTTATGAAATGCTTTATAAGGGGGACATCATTATTCTTCACATTGCCTAAAACCTCATTTCTTCAAAAAATGGAGCATAAGAAAAAAACCTGACAAGAGCCAGGTTTCAAAAAATGTGAAGGATAATATCCTTTTTAGTAAAGAAGTTGGAATTTAGATATATTCGGTTTTATAGTTTAGTTTCAGGTTCCTGTCAGCAGCTCCGGAAGGAGTATGTAGAAATGATGCTTACGAAACTCGAAAGCACCGATTTTTCATTTTGAAAGAAAACCAACTGTTGAAGGAGAAAGTAACAATGCCTGAAAATCGGTATAACTTTTTCCTATTAGCCAAAACTTCGAATTAAAATTTCATTAAAAAATCGCAACTTCGCGCCTCATGTTTGCAATCTAATGTGCGGCAAGATTACCCTGAAGTCCCGCCCACTAGAAAGTTCTTTTTTTTTTTTGAAATTCAGCGCTTTTTTCACGTTTTTATGTGAAATCTTGCTTTTTTCTTTGACCGAAATTTTACTGTATTCTTCTTTTTTATTTTTGAACGAAATATTAAAATTTTTAGCTATGGAAAATGCGAGTGACACAGCGTTACTGGTCACGAGCTCATACGACATGACGATACGGTTATGGAGCATCGCAAAAGGAAAAACTATCGCAACCATTCAACACAATGAAGGACAAGTGAATACGTTAGCTCTGACGGCGAACGGAAGAGATTTGGCGCTAGGCACATTTCAAAAAGTGAGGATATATGATGTTGCGGCGTCGAAGGATCCGAAAGCGACGATTGATTTGCCGAAAAACGTGACGGTTGTTGGGTTTGAGTCACATGGACGATGGATGTTCACGGGCGGTGATGATGGGTATTGTAGGATTTGGGAGATGAGGAGTAATCAGCTGGTGGCGAGCAGGATGCTTGGGGTGAGGGTTTTAATAAGAAAAAATAAATATATTAAATATTTTGAGCGTTTTTGGTCTCAAAAACACTCTATTTTGAGTTAAAAAATTGTATTATTAACAAAGTATGTATAAACCAGGAGTTGCGTGCCGCTACGCGGCAAAACTCCTGGACGACGCCTCGCCTTCGGCTTCGCTTCCCAACACGCATCCGGCGTGCCCCTTTTGTTACATTCGTTTCAAATAAAGATTACTTATTATGAGATTCCAAACATGGTGACTTAATTTTTCTTTGAAATCCGGAGTTAGTTGTTCGTTTATCATATATTTGGATTTCGCTTTTATTATCTACAATCATAACAACGACTTTTTCTACGGCTCGCCTCCGGCTTCGCCCCTTACACGCCTTCGGCGTCACTTTCAATTATTTGGCAATTTCACACCTTCTGAATTTAATTGTGGGGACCGAAATTTCTTGATCGAAAAGTATTGGAATGCGAGCCGAAGGCACAGAAGAAGCTCGCCTGCGGCTCACTTCTTCCGTGCCTTCGGCACGCATTCCAATACTTTTGATCGTTTATCCAACGCCGCTGTGCGGCGAAACGCTCCTAATCTATTATACATTTTAAAAAGTTCACTGGAATATTCTCAAAAAAACCAATCATAATGGTCACACTTTATTATATATCGAACGGTTATAATTAGAGGCTTAAATAAAGAAATGATGCAGAAAATATGTTTATGTAATCTTCTTTGCGCTATCTCGACTTACCGTTTCAATTAAAATAGCCATCACATTAGAACGATCATTTTCTTTGAATAATTTCGTAAAGAATGAATCTCAACTCAGAAATGACAACAGATAATTGTTTAAATTTGACCTAGTCTTAACCTATTTTTTTCATAAACTTTCATGGAATTTTGACTACATTTTTTTTAAATGAAGAAATGAAAATCCGCAATCATTAGGTTTCAAAAAGTCTCTCCACTTTCGGAGACCCCCTATGGTCTACTGGTTAACTAATCATTTCTTCACGTGAACCGATGCGAGTTCAATTCCACTCAGTAACTTTTGAATTTTACTATGAAAAAGGCTTCAGACGCACAAAAAATGGGGACAGACGCCCCGCCTCCTTACCCAGTTATATTTAACTAATCATTTCTTCACGTGAACCGATGCGAGTTCAATTCCACTCAGTAACTTTTGAATTTTACTATGAAAAAGGCTTCAGACGCACAAAAAATGGGGACAGACGCCCCGCCTCCTTACCCAGTTATATAAAAGGATATCAAGAAACTTGTTATTTTTTTTGAATTTCGTTTGAGAAAATAATGAAAATAATGATTTTTCAAAGTTTTTGACTAATTTCTGTTTTCAGCCTTCGAAAAACGGGATAATTGACTAGAATTTGAATAAAATTTGTTCCTTTAAGTTTCAGTTTTAAAAGTTGTGAAAATTACACCAAAAAAGTTTGGAAAAAGTCTAATTTTTTAGAAAATCCGTTGTTTTTTGCTAGATATAGGTCCTATTCTTAAAATTTTCGAATAAAAAAGCAAAATTTTGATTTTTAAAGTACCGAAATAAGGCTAAGAACCTATAAATTTGGAAATTTTAAAAAACCGGTAAAGTGTTGATTAGAGTACCGAATTATGATATGTGCGAAGCCCACGGGTTAAAGATTTTTGAAACTTTCGAAATTTGTTGGTTCTTAGCCGTATTTCGGTACTTTTAAAGCACTTTTCTTTTGAAAATCCACATTTGGCAATAAAAAATCATAAAATCCGCGTTTTTCAGTTCAAAAATCAAATCACATCAATGGTAACAAATTTAAACCAAAACGAAATCTTCATTGCAACCAATCCACCAATGGTATTTGTTTGGGACATGATGAATCATCACTATTCGCGGATGCCACTTCCAGAAAAGATGTTAACGTGTGAATGGGTGGAAAGGTTAGCATTGGACCCATCTGGTAAACGGTTAACCGGAATTACGAACTGTAATCGACTATTATGTTGGGATTTGATGACGAGACAATTAGAAAATCGGCCATTTGATGTGACACAATCACCGATAATACCGGTAGAACAGGACACGATGACTTATGGAGTTTTGAAGAATGAGGACGCTTTACATCATTTTAATGGACATGGACTGTCGGTTCGATATTCGCCTGATGGGAGGTATATTGTTACATGCGGTTCGGAGAAGGAGATTCGATTGTTGGATGGGGAAACGTTGGATGTGTTGAAAGTTATGAAGACGAATAGTCACTGGAATTGGGATGCGGTTTTTTCGGATGATGGGAAGTGAGTAGATTCGAAAAACGTTGAAAATAAGATCTCAAACTTATTTTTCAGGTACTTCTTCACCGGTGGAAATGACAACAATGTGAAATTATGGGATACTGAAAATGCAAGAGTAGTCGCACAATGGGAGGGACATATGAAACCGATTACAGCGATGTGTATAAATCATACTCATTAGATTTCTAGATTTTTTTTAGAAGAAATGAGGTTTTTATTAAGAAATGTTAGGAACTCTAAATGTATTTATTATGGGACCGATGATCTTTCTCTTGCCAAATGTTCTTATTTATTTTTCACTTTATTTTTTGATTTTTTTCATTGTTTTTGTTTTAATTTATCTGTAAATATAATATTTTTCAATCAATAAATTGAAAATAGTTTTTTTTGTCAAAAGTTCTAAATTATCTGGTGGGATCGAGAAGTTTTTAAAAAAATTCAGAACCACTTGCGCGTTTTCATTGCGCAAAAAATCATAAACGCTTAATTTTTAGAAATTCTTCAGAGAAAATTATTTCCCCAGTTATAAAAACATTTTAATTAACATATTTTCCAGAAAGCACTTGCAAAATTGACTGAAATCTCAAAAAGCTGCTGAAAAACATTTTTTAAACTACAGTAACCCCCGCCCATTTTAAAGGGACACATGAATAAAATCCGTATAGTTTCGCCACGAATTTATGACTTTCTTTGTGTCCCTTTAAATTGCTTACTGTATATTTTTGTTTTTTATGCGGTAAAATTTGTTTTTTATTTCGAAAAAAACGCTGTTCCGCGTGTTTTTCATTCATTTTTCGTAAAACTATTTTATTTTTTGTTGACGTAGATTTTTCAAGCTCAATTCCACGTGTTTCTTTTCCGAAAATAACCGATCGCTTAACGATTTGAAAAACCAAAGAAAGGGGGACACGCTTGTTATTTTGTAGTTTGATCACGAGTTGACCTAGTTTTTGTTTTTTTTGTGTCGACTGTTCGCCTCCCCCTTTTTTTTTGGTGATGTGCGCGTGGCGGTCGCTATGCGTTTTTTTGTGGAACAGACGCTGTCGTTTTTTGTCATCTTTTTTTAACTTTTTTGGGTTGATGTCGGGGATTTCCGTTTTTTGTCCGTTTTTTAAAATTTCAAGTGCCTTTATATTTTTTAAAAGATCGTAGTATTATGAACACACCTCTCGTCGTCGTAACCGTTAGCTCCAGCATCTTTTCTGTATTACTTGTCGACCAGAAACATTTTTTTTTCTGATTTTTCAAGCAGAAAAGCGTATGATGTTCACGCAATGGTGTTTTTTCGGTTTTTTGTTGTCCGTTTTTTTTAATTTCAAGTGTCTTTGCATATTAAGAACTCGTAGTATTGTGAATACACCTCTCGTCGTCGTAAGCGTTAGCTCCATGAGTCACTGCTTGTCGACCAGAAACATTTTTCTGATTTTTGTTGTGTCGTGCAACAAAGGCTTAATTATCACTGCTTTATTACAGGCACAAACTATAGATAAAAACGAAGAATAAAAAACAGGGCGAAAGGGAATGCGGGTAGACGATAATACAAATAGAAATACAACTTTCAGCGCGTAGATCAAATCATTTAAATTACAACATAGGGTTACGGTAGATACAAATAATTATAAGTCTGAATGACTTAACACCTCCCTGAATAAGCGTTGAACTTATTAGGTGTATGATTTCTTGATCGGATCCATCTGGAGACGGTCGACGGGCTTGATCGTACGGCTTGATCGTCTTTGGACTTGCGCAGCTGGTGGTGGTTGAAGTGCCACTGATGAAGTTCCTGCGGGAACTTGTACTGCTGTCGGTGTCATTGGCAATGTTGCAGGTAATTGCGTTGGAATTTGAGAATTCTGAACAGTTGTTGGACTGATCAGAGGTGCTGAAAGTGTAGCAGGTCTAATCGCCGGGTTGGCAACTAACTTTGCTGGGAGATCGAAGAAGTCGAGGAGTTGGGAAGCATGAGTTGGATGATCACGACGACGCAGCTGATTTGCATGACGGGTCCAGCGCTTTCCTTGACATTCAACGATGTAGGTGACCTTGCCATTTCGACGAATGATTGTACCAGGAATCCACGTTGCTTTTGATCGGTAATCTTTTACAAAAACAGCCTCACCATTGTTGAACTCTCGATGTTTTGCTCCATGGTGACGGTCAAACTGATACTTCATCTTCTGATCTTGGCTGTGATCTTCAGATGAATTGGTTGGTAGCATCAGATCCAAAACTGTTTTCATTTTTCGACCAATAAAGTTTTCAGCAGGGGACTTTTGGTTTGGTGAACTTTGACAAGGTGTTGAACGATAACTTTGCAGAAATGTTTGAAGTGCTTCTTGTGTTGTCTCCTCCCCTCTCATTTTGATCAAAGCACGTTTGAAAGTATCAACGAAGCGTTCGGCTTGGCCATTACTCTGTGGATGGAATGGTGGCGAACGGAGATGCTTGATACCTCTCGAGGTGCAGAATTGAGCAAATTGGGAAGACGTGAATTGAGTTCCATTATCCGAAACAAGAAGTGTCGGATTTCCGAATCTTGCGAAGATCGGAGTAAGCAATTCAATAGTAGCAGTTGACGAAATAGTTCTCGTTGGAAGAATTTCGGGCCATTTTGAATACGAATCGACAACGACGAGGAAATACATTCCGTTGATTGGACCGGCATAGTCAATGTGAATCCGTTCAAATGGTTCAGATGTAGTAGGCCATGGTTCAAGACATGTTTTGACAGGATTCTTTGCTGCAGCTTGACAATTTTTGCAGTTCCTGACCAAAGATTCGATGTCTTTGTCAATTGACGGCCAATAAACATAACTTCTAGCAATTTTCTTCATCCGTTCAGTACCGGGATGAGCTTTGTGTAGTGTATTCAAAACTCTGCGACGGAGCGGCAACGGGATGACAATGCGATGACTAAACATCAGTGTGTCTTTGACGATGGAAAGACTTTCACGGCGGTTGTAGAAGTTCCAAATTGGTGAAGATTTATCTAATTTGGGCCAATTTCCAGATTTGACATGTTTCAGTACGGCTGATGTGGTGGTATCGGCCAGTGTGGAATTTCGAATTGCTGTTGCTGTGATTGGAAGATTTCCAATAATTCCAGAGTGTGAAGCATCGACTTCAGATTCAATTCTAGCAATAACACGATCTTCAATTTCCAGATTTTTCATATTTGTAGCAATGAGGCGTGACAGCGCATCAGCTTGTCCAAATGATGAAGTATTGACATATTCGATTTTGAAATCGTAATTGAGAAGAATTGTAGCCCAACGTTGGAGACGATTCGCGCTATAGACTGGTATTCCTTTCTTTGAACCAAAAATCGAAACGAGTGGTTTGTGATCAGTTCGAAGAAGGAATTTTCGACCGTGTATGTAGCGATGAAACTTCTCAACAGCGAAAATTAATCCGAGGCCTTCTTTCTCAATTTGACTGTATCCTTTTTGAGCATCGTTGAGGGAGCGACTTGCATGGAAGATCGCTTTTTCAGATCCATCTGGGAATCGGTGTGTGATAACGGCTCCGATACCGTAGTTTGATGCGTCGGCGGCAACAACGATAGGAAGTGATGGATCGAAATGGGTAAGAAGCAAATCAGACTGAAGTATTGATTTGATCTTTTCGAATGCCGTTTGACAAGTTTTGGACCAAACGAATTTTGTATCCTTTTTCGTCAATGCATCCAGAGGTGCTCGGAAATTGTGAAGGTCTTTGACGAATGTACCGTAGAATTGTACCATTCCGAGAAATGAGCGGAGTCTCGAAATATCGGTTGGTGCTGGCATTTGGCTGATAGCAGCGACTTTCATTGGATCGGGACGACGTCCGAGTTCATTGATGATGAATCCAAGAAATTTTATTTCGGTCATAAGAAAGGCGCATTTTTCGGGCTTTATGCGAAAACCATAATCATTGATACGTTGAAAAACTTCTTTGAGCCGTTGGTTGTGCTCTTCGATGGTTGATCCACTGATAATAATATCATCCATATATGCAGCAACACCGGGAAGACCACTAATCATTGTATCGACAATTTGTTGAAAAATTGCGGGCGCTGTTTTGACTCCGAAAGGAAGACGATTATAGAAATATAATCCTTGATGGGTGTTGATGGTGAGCATTTTCTTGAACTGCTCTTCAACTTCAATTTGCAAATATGCTTCAGCCAAGTCCATTTGAGTGAAGTATTTTCCACCATTCAGGGTTGTGAATATATCTTCAGCAGTTGGGAGCGGATGTTGGTGCGATTCTAATGAATCGTTAAGTCCAGTTGAATAATCTGCACACATCCGAATTGAACCATTCTTCTTTTCGACGACAACAATAGGAGTTGCAAAATCAGAATAATCGGTTGGTGTGATGACACCTTGTTTAACCAAACGATTCAATTCTTCGGTTACTCGTGGCAAAACTGCAAATGGAACTGGTCTGGCCTTGCAAAATGTTGGTTTAGCTGATGGTTTAAGCTGTAGAGAAGCTTTGGCTTTGGTGCAGCGACCAAGTCCATCAGCGGAGACGTTTGGGAAGGACGTCTGAAGATGATTTTGAATAATCATGCGTTGTTTCTCGAGATATGGCTTGCTTGATGTTATGGCATTGATGGAACTATTTGTCAGTAGATTATACAAATTTGGATCTTGCTTGATCCAATCCATACCAAGCAATGTTGTAGTGTTTGTAACGTAACAATTTCCAGATCCATTATGTCCATTCAGAACGAAATTGCACGTGAATACTCCTTTGACGGGAATTTCTGTATTGTTGACTGAATACAGATTGTTGTTCGGTTTCGACAATACTGGGCGATTGAGAGCGATCCAATCTTTGACATTGAGGACGGTGGTTTCAGCACCAGTATCAAGTTGCATTCGAACCGTTTTTCCGTTGATCTTGATGTTTTTGTAGATCCGGTTACCAGTTCTGACTGAGGATTGAGCAATAAATATGGCATTGTTGGACTTTCTTTGACTCGAATTCTGACGACAGACTTTGGCCAAATGCCCAGATTTATTGCAATTGCGGCAGACTGTGCTTTCGGAGAGCTTGCAGTCTCGGCGCCAATGCATACCACCACATTTTGGACATGGAGAAGGTGGTGCTGAGGTTTGTGAGGATTTCGGAGGTGTTTGCAGATGATGATTCTTCGCGGGATAACTTGACGGTTTACGATGATTGTGTCGACTTTTGACGGCATGAATATCGACAGTTCCGCCGATGAAGTTTGCATCATTACGAAGTGCCATGACTTCATCCAGCATCTGAGTAAGCTCGGTCAATTTGATATCAGGTTTTGCTTCGAGTTCCTTGAGAGCTCGGACTCGAATTTCAAAGTGTTCAGCGGATTGAAGACCAATAATCCATAGAAGGCATTCTGCTTGATCGCTTGTCATTTCGTTCCATTTGGCTGCGTTGAAACGACGCTTGACAAGACCGGTGTAGTCTTTGCGATCACCTCCATCAAACTCGACACTGAAGAGCTCATATCGAAGTCTTGCGAGTGACTTCGTCTCGCTGAAAAGATCTTTCAGCTTTTTGATCGTATCATCAAATTTAACATCTGCTGGTTTTTCTGGTAAGATGTGGCTGCGATACTGCTCTGCTTCACGATCTTCCAGTTTCGACAAAACTATGCGGGTTCTGGTGGCATCATCCAAACTTTTTCCATCGATTTTCAGAATGTCTTCAAAGCGACAAAACCAACGATCAAAAGTTTCACCTTCGTCGGGTGCATAATGGAATGATGGGATGCGATTGCTCAACGAGTTGATCACGGCGGTGGAGTCGGTCTCTTTAGCTTCTAGAGCCGATTTCATTGCTGCAATGAACTGCTCCTGTTGGACCTTGAAGAAGTCCTGTTGTTGCTTGATCTGTTGAGCCAGAAAGGTTTGCATTGTGGAGTCCATCTTCCAATGACGAGTGACGAGTTAATTTGACCGTTCTCCCCGCAAAACCAAAAATCTGGCAGCGAGAAACTAACAGTGCAAAAAAAACTTTGGAGAGAGAAGTTAATTTGACCGTTCTCCCAGCAAAACCACGTTGAACGGGCAGCACGAGATGAACAGTGCAAAAAAACTTTGAAGAATGTTTACTTGCCGTTCCAGTCAGGTGTTTTTTAAAAACACAATGTTCCAGCTTGACAAAATCAAACGGAAGCAGACAAAAACGAAACAAGAAACAAAAAGTAGAGAAAAGGAAGAAAAAGAACCAAAAATTTTGTCGAAAAACCACGGTTTTTGTTCGAAAAAAACAATCCTGATCGCCAATTTGTTGTGTCGTGCAACAAAGGCTTAATTATCACTGCTTTATTACAGGCACAAACTATAGATAAAAACGAAGAATAAAAAACAGGGCGAAAGGGAATGCGGGTAGACGATAATACAAATAGAAATACAACTTTCAGCGCGTAGATCAAATCATTTAAATTACAACATAGGGTTACGGTAGATACAAATAATTATAAGTCTGAATGACTTAACAAAAAGATCGTAGTATTATGAACACACCTCTCGTCGTCGTAACCGTTAGCTCCAGCATCTTTTCTGTATTACTTGTCGACCAGAAACATTTTTTTTTCTGATTTTTCAAGCAGAAAAGCGTATGATGTTCACGCAATGGTGTTTTTTCGGTTTTTTGTTGTCCGTTTTTTTTAATTTCAAGTGTCTTTGCATATTAAGAACTCGTAGTATTGTGAATACACCTCTCGTCGTCGTAAGCGTTAGCTCCATGAGTCACTGCTTGTCGACCAGAAACATTTTTCTGATTTTTTCAAGCAGAGTAGCGTATGATGTTCACGCAATGATCACAGTGGATTTCCGATCTGCATTCCTTGGTGGTATGAAACAGACGTACGCATCTACAACACTGGTTCTTTCTTCCGTCGACGCCATATTTCCGTTCTTTCGGCGTTTTGTTTTGTGCACTTCGAACTTTTCAGCGAAATGACCATTGTTGCGGCAAAAGTGGCAAATGGACTTATTCTGTCGGGTTTGAATTTGAATCTTCGGCGTTTTCGGAAGAGCATCTATTTTCTGCTATTTTCTTTGATCAAAATTTTTACGAACATTCTAAGATCTGCATCTCAGAACACGGAACTTCATCAATATCACATAAGAACTTCCATTGTCCATTCTTCCAGGCTTGTCAACTTTGCTTGACGGCCCAAGATCTCTCGTTGAATTCTTACTTCAAATTTTGAGAGAACTTGTTCATTTGAGAATCCACATCCTGCTTGTATCTTCTCAGCTGATCCACTGTCACAACACATCTATCATACAACTTTTGATGATCGTCCAAATTCGAACCTCTGCTTCTCTCCTTCCGAAGTGTGTTTGTCAGATCGATGATGAAATCCTTTGAATTATTGCACATTTTGTGAAGAAGTTCGATGGCCTTTTCGTAGTTGTCTCCATTCAGCTCCATTCAGCCAATCAAAACACTTGCATCACATGTTAGAGCATTGAGAAGATACTTGAACTTTGTCAAATCAGAAATTGTTTCCTTGTGAATATCTTCTTCAAATGATGTCCAAAAATCCTTCCATTTCCATTTGTCTCCCGAGAAAGTGGGACGTTTCAATTTGTTCAATTTCACTTTTGCAACATTTGTTTCAACCATAACAACATTTGGGGTCTCCAACTCTTCCAATAAATATCAATTCGTTGTCAATTTTGCAGCTACTTGAATCCATTGCAAAGAATTTTTGTGGCTCTTGTCCTTTCAAATGCACCATAACAATGTTTCTTTTCGAAATCGAATCATTGGTTGTGTAGATGTGTGTGTGTGTGTGTGTGGGTAGTGAAGCTCAAAATTTGGTAAATAAACAATTTATTGGATTTAAATAAAGATAAAAAAGAATAAGAAACAAACAAATAAATTAAAAAGAAAAGAATGGTTCAAATGAATCTTTATATTGTGTGGGTAAAGAAGTAAAAAAAAAGATTAAACAATTTATATTATATTTATTACAGCTTTTTTTATTTTTTAAAATTAGTACTTTCTTTATTAAATAAACCAACAAAAAAAATAAAATGATACATGATAGCATGCAATGGAACCGGGAAAGAATAAGAATACATGTACTTTTAATGCTGCAAAACGCCAGTTTAAGTGTATTTGAATACTTACAGCTCGTAGGATTCTGAATCCTAGCACTGTAAGCTCTCATTATGCAACAGCAAAAAGTATTTTATAAAGGAAAGTGGGACGAGATTAAGATTATCTGGATATTCCTTTTTTGTTACGGGTATTAAGAAAGCAACAAATGAGAAGAATTATATGAGCAAGAAGTTATCGGCAAATATCAGCTGGAGCAATTAGATTGTTCAACTGGAATGAGATGGGAAAATAGGAATTGAACGTCAGTTTTAGTCGATATTGACGATTTGATAATTAGGATTCTAGTGCGTAATCGATTCCTGTCAGTGATTTGACCACTTTCGAAATTGCAGTCTTGATTCCAAAAGATTCAGATCAAGAAAGTATGCTAAAATCTGCAAATATCAGCTGGAGCAATTAGATTGCTCAACTGGAATGAGATGGAAAAAAAGAATTGGACGTCGGTTTTAGTCAACATTGAAGGTTTGAGAATTATAATTCCGAGAAAATCAGACAGAAGCGGATATTAGAGAAATAGATCAGTGTTACGACCCTTTTTTTGCAAATTGGGTAGTTTTCTCGATTCCTGCCAAGGATCTTTGTTTGACCACTTCAAAAATTGCAGTCTTGATTCCAAAGGATTCAAGAAAGCGTGTAAACATGTATCATTGGTTGATAAACTAGGCGCGAAACTCTGGGGTTCGAAGCTAAAATTATGGGAGTTTCATTATTTTTCGATTGGTGTATCAATAATTATCGGGGAAAGAGATTATGGAAACAAATTTAGTATCTTAGTAGATTTAGTACCGTTCTTTCTTTATTCTCGTATCTTATCTTGCTTCAACGAATTCACAATTTTTATTTTTTCAGTAACTTGGGTTCAAATGTAGTAAAAATTTCGGGGCTGGTCCGGAATTTAAATAGTATTTTAACGAAAAATAACATTATTTAGTTTTTTTTTTTCATTTTAAGCCCGCGCTCGCCTTCAAAAATAAAATTTAACTTTAACATAAATCCTGAGTAACCTTAGCAGTCTTGGCAGTCAGTTCTGTACTGTTGCTGAGCCTCGTCATACCACGTGAGCTAGGTGACGCGCATCGAAAGATGCGGGGTTGGGAGACCCTTTGGACTGACGAGGTTGGGAGGCAAGCAGTTTATGTGGCACAGAGGCTGTCAAGATTGTTGAGAAGTGCTCAGGGCGTTTACAAATTGCGTTTTCTCTTAATTTCTTTTCTTTTGTAATTTTTTGAACCATTAATATTAAGTTAGACTAGATTAGAATATTTTTTTGAACCATTTTTTCATTTGACCAGCCCTGTTTATTTGTTACGCCACCCAGCATTGCAACAACTTCAAAAATGCAATTGCTAACGACCACGGGAATGGCAATCTGAGCAGCACAAGTCAAACGTTGCTCATATGGGCTAAATTATGAACACTTCAGGTTTGTCTTAAAATAATAACACTTGAAAGGTTTTAAAATCTATAATTTTTCAGAACACCGGATTCCAAGTTGTTCAGGAGGCGACACATTGGATGTTTTCGCTGGGATTGGATACATTTTTGTCAAGGTGAGTATTATAATTTCAAAGATTTGACCAATTCTGTTTTTTGACTTGAAACCGAAAAAAAAACCGAATTTAAATCCACTTCTGAAACTTTGAACATATTCATTATTACAGAATTTGGAAGCAAACCACCAACACCATTCAAATGACAATTGCAAAAACGATCAATCAATCGCCAGGATGGATCATAGGCTTTGAATCATGTTTCTAGCACTAAAGACGGTACAAATTTGATTTTACAGCGTTCAACAACCAATTACAACGACTACAAGGATGAACTTTGGACAACAAATCGATTAGGAATCAACTTAGCAGCTGTCGATTTCCGAATTTATTGAAAACAGAAGAAAGCCTTATTAACAAGGACTTAGTCGGTTCGATGAAGTTCAGTTTGAAAATTTAAAAATTATACATAAAAATGTAAAATCCATATTTGCAGGTTCTCGCTTCAAATTGTCGCTTGAGATACACTCTCAGGCCAAACAACGACAAATGGTTAATGGATTGAAAAGCAGCAGCAACAAGGGGGAATTACAACTCGATTCACGATCAAAGGCGATTCTGAAGCTGGAGCTGGACAAATCAGAGGAAATTAGTGGGCCGAAGAAAATGAAGAACTGTCAAAATTTCGACCAATTCTTATTGGTTTGGAAAAGGAATGGATGGGATCGATTTTGAAAGCTGGTCTTGAACCCGTAGAACTTTATTTTACTTGTTTTCTAGAGAAAATTGTTTTTTTCAGAATTCTTCATGCGAATGGCAATTCAGGAGGCGACAAATTGGATGTTTTCGCTGCGATAGGATCAATTTTTGTCAAAGTGAGTATTATTATTTCAAAGATTTGATTATTTTTGCTTTTTGTTTTGAAACCGAAAACAGGATTTTAATCCACCTTACAAGCTTTGAAAAGTATTCATAATTGCAGAGTTTGGTTCAATTGATTGAAGATCAGCAAAATGATTTACGATCAAAGGCGATTCTGAAGCTGGGCAGAGATGGCTACAGAAAAGATGGAAACGCGTAATTACCTATTACCAAAGTTATTTCCACGGCAATTAATCAGTTGCAGATCGTCAAACATCACTTATGAGGATGAGAGCCAGGATTTGGTTGATGAGATCAATGAATTGTAAAAGAAGTGTAAAACTGTAAACGAAGTGTAAAACTCACAGATAGGGAATTGGATCTGGTTTCCAGAGGACCTAAGTTTGTCCCAAGCGGAAAGTTCGGCCCTAGTGCTATTGGTAGGATTTGCACTGGATACATCTCCCTTGCTATTACCCTTCGAAACCGTGCTTCCTTTCTATCTCAAAATGGCATCAATAACTCTTTTCCAAAAATACCCTTCCCAAGAGCAAGACTTTGGCTTGCCCCCCCGGTTGATGTTACAGATCGAAAGGTATCTGCTGCACTAGCAATATTCCTCGCCAAAAGCAAAAACATTTCCACAGACAACAACCTCTCATACTCCTTGCGTGAATCTTTGAGAAGTCTCAAATCTAATAAAGATTTACATTTTTCTGTCTCTGACAAGGGAGGGGAGTTTGTAGTCACAACCAGATCTTTCTACAAGGAAACAGTCCTTACACACCTTTCGGACCCTTCTGTTTACATGGAAATTCCTAAATCCAAATATAACAAAGGCTGTCAAACTTTAAAGAAAGATCTGGATTTTGTCTTTGAAACCTGGGATACCAAAATCGCCAATCGATTAATCGATTGTCATCCATCAATAAATACCTTTTATGCTCTTTTCAAATGTCATAAATTCAAGGAGAGAGGTAAAGAAGCAAATCCGTGTTCTGTTAAAATACGACCCATAATTTCGGGCGTTGGAGGACCAACGGACCGGCCCTCTTGGGTTGTCTGTACCATCTTATCACAATTACTTCAATTTGTCGGCACCCATCTCAAAAGTACCGCGGATATGCTGTCTGATTTGGGTAAAGTGGAATCGAACAGAGAACTCTTCTACGAAAGTTTTGATGTCGAATCCCTTTATACAAATATCGACAACGAAGCGGCCTACGAGGCGGTTATCAACAAACTGATAAAACACCATTCTGAAATAGAATGGTTTGGAATCACTCTTGCTCACCTAAAAATACTTCTCAAGAGTTGCCTGGCATTCAACTACTTCCAATTCAACAGCTCTTACTTTGTCCAAAAGAGAGGCCTAGCAATGGGCAGCCGTTTGGCCCCGGTGCTTGCTGTTATCTATATGGATAAAGTTGAATCCCCTAGCAAAGCATTCCCTACCATCCTTTTCAAAAGGTATATCGACGATTTTATAGTAATTGCTGAATCAAACGAGATTTTGGATGAGGTCTTCATAAGTCTAAATTCCCAAAACAAACACATTCGTTTAACAAGGGAAAAACCCAAAGACGGTTGGCTACCTTTCCTCAATTTTGAAATAAAATTTGGAACACAAAATTTCGTATCAAGATGGTACAGAAAACCAAGTTGTAAAAACATACTGGTTCGTAGTGACTCTTGCCACCCTAAAAAACAAAAATTGAATACTGTCAAAAACACACTTCGGACAGCGGAAATAACCTCCTCTCCTCAATATAAAGAATACTCCTTGGATTTAGCCAAAACAATCCTCCACAATAATGGATACACCAATTCACTCAAAAAACAAACTCAAAATTCAAAATATCGTGGAATTGTTAAAAAAGACGAAAATAGCATAAAAACAATCCTTCCTATTCCGTTCATATCTGACAGTGCCACTTCTCTTATCAACTCCACCTTAAACAGTGTGGGATTAGATGCTACGGTAGTGGAGCTCAAAAACAAATCACTACGAGACATACTAGTCAAAAACAGACTTTTTGATGTACGCTGCGAACGCAGAGACTGTCGGGTATGTCCGGAAATTGGAGAAGGTGGATGTGGTAGAAAAGGTGTCATATACAAAATTACATGTCAATGTGGAGAATTCTATATAGGCGAATCTGGTAGGCCCCTGGCCGAAAGATACAACGAACATGCTAGAGCAGCGGAAAAACCAAACACAAAATCATATAAGGACTCAACTTGGGCAAAACATTCAATTCAAAAACACAAGGGCCAATCTTTGGAACTAAAACTTGAAGTCCTTGAGATAGAAAGAAACACTACCTATCGAAAAATCCTAGAAGGAATTTATATAAAGTCTCAAAACCCCACTTTGAACACGAAGGAAGAATTGACCGACATGGTAACAAACATGGGAATCTAACTATTTCCAAATTAAAAATCCAACTTCTGTCGTGTTAAACACTTTCCAAAATTATCCATAATTATCCATAATTCAACGGCCTATTGAAAAAATAGACGATGATCAAACCCCAAAACAAACCCCTTTCTCCCAAAAAAGTGTCATATATATATATATCTCTCACTCAGAAACAATTGAGCGCGTCTAGTCATTTGCATTTTACCGTTTATCTCTCAGAAATTTTATGTTTTCTTTTTTGCAATCTTGCTATTTCTCAACTCGAAATTACATTGTTTTTCTTGTAGGTAATTAGACCGTTCCCTGAGGATGGCTTAGTCAAGCCGAAACGTCGGAAAAAATAAAGTTCATTTTATTTTATTTATTGTGCTTCTTCAAAGAAAAGGGTCCAACAAGACGTACCGTCAAAATCAAATATTCAATGAATTTCATGCAGATGACAGAAAATTGGCCGAGGATGCTATTTATAGGAAGAAGGTGGGTTTTTATCATTATTGCTGTATTCGAAATTCGATAAAACAGGAAATTCAGAAATTCGA
Organism: Caenorhabditis virilis; assembly: GCA_964036255.1. NCBI lineage: Eukaryota > Metazoa > Nematoda > Chromadorea > Rhabditida > Rhabditidae > Caenorhabditis > Caenorhabditis virilis. The sequence goes on along the minus strand of OZ038415.1, from coordinate 17,598,759 downwards.
CAGGCCTGAAGAATTGTTGAGTGCTGAGGCTGAAGCACCAGAAAGTAGTGAAGACGAAGATGGTTCGGACTTTGATGACGATGATAGTGATGTTAATGGTAAGCTTCTTTTGGGCTGAATTTCTCGAACAAGTTATCTGAAAATTAATTTTACAGATATCACTGACAACAAGTTTGGTAAAAAGCGCGAGGATTTATATGGTAGAGGATTTTGGTGGAATGAGAGAGGACGAAGAGCAGAGCAGGTAAGCTTTTTCGTCATTTCGGAACAGAAATTGCCTATTTTAGGACGTGGAACTTGAAGAAGAGGATGCTCTAAACCGATAAAAGCAATTGGACAAGTCTACGGCTGCGAGCAGATTTGTTTCGTGATAGGGACGAAGAGGAGAAGAAAGAAGAGACTGTTGAGTTAAACAACCAACAGAGTTCATTCAGTATCATTCCACCTAGCAAATCAAAGTCTTTGCTTCATTATTCTGCAATATTCTCCACGAGACGAATTCGAAGGATCGGAATAGAAACGACAATTGGATAGGAAAATATTGACTTCAATTTCGAATACAAATTGGCAATGAGTTGCCGAGCAACGAGAAGCGGCGAAATGTTGGCCATTACAATAAGTAAGGCTTTAAATTCTAATATTTATTCATCAATATTTAAAAAAAATCCATGATTTTTAGGCGTCACTGTTATCTAGTCACCGTCCATTTGCCGCATCTTGGATTGCAAATACAATGACACAATGTCAACAAATGTGCAATTGACTAAGAGGAGAGGAAGCATTGAAGATCGTCGCATCGCGGGATTATCGATTGCCACGTAGTCAGCAACTTCTGAAGCGGATGCAAGGAAAGAAGATGAACAGCTCAATCGAAATTTCAATAAGTATTCGTGGTTTGGAAAAGGACCGGATGAGATCGATTTTGGAATCCGGATTTGACGACGTAAAACTTTATTTTGTATGTTTTCTTGATTGAAAGGGTATATTTCAGATTTCGACACTATAAATTGGTGGAAATTGGACGCAGAAAAGGGACAAGGACATTGGCTTTTCATAAATTGGCAAGCAATGGAGAGACGATGTTGGCTGTTTGAATATAGTAGAGTTTGAAATTTTAAAAAGTATTCATAAAAATGTAAAAATCCATTTTTTCAGGGTTTCGTTTCAAATTACCGCTTGTGATCCACTATCAGACCAATCAACGGCAAATGTTCAATGGATTGAAGAGCATCAGCAGCAAGCGGAATTACAACTCGATTCACGAGCAAAGGCGGTTCTGAAGCTAGGATTAATGGCTACAGAAAAGAAGGATAAACGTAAGTACCTATTAGCAAAGTTATTTCCACGAAAATTAATCAGTTACAGATTGTCAAACATCACTTATGAGGATGAGAGCCATGATTTGGTTGACGAGATCAATCAATTTCATGCAGATGACAGAAAATTGGCCAAGGATGCTATTTATAGGAAGAAGGTGGGTTTTTATCATTATTGCTGTATTCGAAATTCGATAAAACAGGAAATTCAGAAATTCGACAGGCCTGAAGAATTGTTGAGTGCTGAGGCTGAAGCACCAGAAAGTAGTGAAGACGAAGATGGTTCGGACTTTGATGACGATGATAGTGATGTTAATGGTAAGCTTCTTTTGGGCTGAATTTCTCGAACAAGTTATCTGAAAATTAATTTTACAGATATCACTGACAACAAGTTTGGTAAAAAGCGCGAGGATTTATATGGTAGAGGATTTTGGTGGAATGAGAGAGGACCAATCGATTAGGAATCAATGTAGCAGCTGTGGATTTCCGAATTGATCGAAATCAGGAGAAACGCCCCGAAAAATCCAGTTCGATGAAGTTCGAAGGACAAGTAGATTGATCAGATGATCCAGGATCCAGGATTCGACAAGCGCACAACACGGATGGAACCGCAATCAATTCAGATCCAGGTAACTATTTATTTTCAAAAATTGAAATTTTGGGCTTTTCGCCAATTTTTCATTTTGTTTCAAACTTGTGATAATTCACAAATTCCAATTTTAACTTTAAAATTAAAGAAAAACGGTTCATTTTTAAACATTTTTGACATTTTCAGACCATCACGTCCCACAAATCAACTTCACGGATGGAACCGCTGTCAAAGTACAACCAGGTAACTATTTATTTTGAAAAAATTGGAATTTTTGGGCTTTTCCCAAAGAAATCACACTTTTACAGCTAAATTTTTGTAATAGGCGGCCGAAGGCTATCGCCAATTTTTGAATTTTGTTTAAAACTTGTGATAATTCAAAGATTCCAATTTTCACTTTAAAATTTTTAAAAAACGGTTCATTTTTAAACATTTTTGACATTTTCAGACCATCACGTCCCACAAATCAACTTCACGGATGGAACTGCAGTCAAAGTACAACCAGGTAACTATTTATTTTGAAAAAATTGGAATTTTTGGGCTTTTCCTGAAGAAATCACACTTTTGCAACTAAATTTTTGTAATAGGCGGCCGAAGGCTATCGCCAATTTTTGAATTTTGTTTAAAACTTGTGATAATTCAAAGATTCCAATTTTCACTTTAAAATTTTTAAAAAACGGTTCATTTTTAAACATTTTCAGACCATCACGTCCCACAAATCAACTTCACGGATGGAACCGCTGTCAAAGTACAACCAGGTAACTATTTATTTTGAAAAAATTGGAATTTTTGGGCTTTTCCTGAAGAAATCACACTTTTGCAACTAAATTTTTGTAATAGGCGGCCGAAGGCTATCGCCAATTTTTGAATTTTGTTTAAAACTTGTGATAATTCAAAGATTCCAATTTTCACTTTAAAATTTTTAAAAAACGGTTCATTTTTAAACATTTTCAGACCATCACGTCCCACAAATCAACTTCACGGATGGAACCGCTGTCAAAGTACAACCAGGTAACTATTTATTTTGAAAAAATTGGAATTTTTGGGCTTTTCCCAAAGAAATCACACTTTTACAGCTAAATTTTTGTAATAGGCGGCCGAAGGCTATCGCCAATTTTTGAATTTTGTTTAAAACTTGTGATAATTCAAAGATTCCAATTTTCACTTTAAAATTTTTAAAAAACGGTTCATTTTTAAACATTTTCAGACCATCACGTCCCACAAATCAACTTCACGGATGGAACCGCTGTCAAAGTACAACCAGGTAACTATTTATTTTGAAAAAATTGGAATTTTTGGGCTTTTCCCAAAGAAATCACACTTTTACAGCTAAATTTTTGTAATAGGCGGCCGAAGGCTATCGCCAATTTTTGAATTTTGTTTAAAACTTGTGATAATTCAAAAATTCCAATTTTAACTTTAAAATTAAAGAAAAACGGTTCATTTTTAAACATTTTTGACATTTTCAGACCATCACGTCCCACAAATCAACTTCACGGATGGAACTGCAGTCAAAGTACAACCAGGTAACTATTTATTTTGAAAAAATTGGAATTTTTGGGCTTTTCCTGAAGAAATCACACTTTTACAGCTAAATTTTTGTAATAGGCGGCCGAAGGCTATCGCCAATTTTTGAATTTTGTTTAAAACTTGTGATAATTCAAAAATTCCAATTTTAACTTTAAAATTAAAGAAAAACGGTTCATTTTTAAACATTTTTGACATTTTCAGACCATCACGTCCCACAAATCAACTTCACGGATGGAACTGCAGTCAAAGTACAACCAGGTAACTATTTATTTTGAAAAAATTGGAATTTTTGGGCTTTTCCCAAAGAAATCACACTTTTACAGCTAAATTTTTGTAATAGGCGGCCGAAGGCTATCGCCAATTTTTGAATTTTGTTTAAAACTTGTGATAATTCAAAGATTCCAATTTTCACTTTAAAATTAAAGAAAAACGGTTCATTTTTAAACATTTTCAGACCATCACGTCCCACAAATCAACTTCACGGATGGAACCGCTGTCAAAGTACAACCAGGTAACTATTTATTTTGAAAAAATTGGAATTTTTGGGCTTTTCCCAAAGAAATCACACTTTTACAGCTAAATTTTTGTAATAGGCGGCCGAAGGCTATCGCCAATTTTTGAATTTTGTTTAAAACTTGTGATAATTCAAAAATTCCAATTTTAACTTTAAAATTAAAGAAAAACGGTTCATTTTTAAACATTTTTGACATTTTCAGACCATCACGTCCCACAAATCAACTTCACGGATGGAACTGCAGTCAAAGTACAACCAGGTAACTATTTATTTTGAAAAAATTGGAATTTTTGGGCTTTTCCTGAAGAAATCACACTTTTACAGCTAAATTTTTGTAATAGGCGGCCGAAGGCTATCGCCAATTTTTGAATTTTGTTTAAAACTTGTGATAATTCAAAGATTCCAATTTTCACTTTAAAATTTTTAAAAAACGGTTCATTTTTAAACATTTTTGACATTTTCAGACCATCACGTCCCACAACTCAACTTCACGGATGGAACTGCAGTCAAAGTACAACCAGGTAACTATTTATTTTGAAAAAATTGGAATTTTTGGGCTTTTCCTGAAGAAATCACACTTTTACAGCTAAATTTTTGTAATAGGCGGCCGAAGGCTATCGCCAATTTTTGAATTTTGTTTAAAACTTGTGATAATTCAAAAATTCCAATTTTAACTTTAAAATTAAAGAAAAACGGTTCATTTTTAAACATTTTTGACATTTTCAGACCATCACGTCCCACAAATCAACTTCACGGATGGAACTGCAGTCAAAGTACAACCAGGTAACTATTTATTTTGAAAAAATTGGAATTTTTGGGCTTTTCCCAAAGAAATCACACTTTTACAGCTAAATTTTTGTAATAGGCGGCCGAAGGCTATCGCCAATTTTTGAATTTTGTTTAAAACTTGTGATAATTCAAAGATTCCAATTTTCACTTTAAAATTAAAGAAAAACGGTTCATTTTTAAACATTTTTGACATTTTCAGACCATCACGTCCCACAAATCAACTTCACGGATGGAACCGCTGTCAAAGTACAACCAGGTAACTATTTATTTTGAAAAAATTGGAATTTTTGGGCTTTTCCCAAAGAAATCACACTTTTACAGCTAAATTTTTGTAATAGGCGGCCGAAGGCTATCGCCAATTTTTGAATTTTGTTTAAAACTTGTGATAATTCAAAAATTCCAATTTTCACTTTAAAATTTTTAAAAAACGGTTCATTTTTAAACATTTTCAGACCATCACGTCCCACAAATCAACTTCACGGATGGAACCGCTGTCAAAGTACAACCAGGTAACTATTTATTTTGAAAAAATTGGAATTTTTGGGCTTTTCCCAAAGAAATCACACTTTTACAGCTAAATTTTTGTAATAGGCGGCCGAAGGCTATCGCCAATTTTTGAATTTTGTTTAAAACTTGTGATAATTCAAAAATTCCAATTTTCACTTTAAAATTTTTAAAAAACGGTTCATTTTTAAACATTTTCAGACCATCACGTCCCACAAATCAACTTCACGGATGGAACCGCTGTCAAAGTACAACCAGGTAACTATTTATTTTGAAAAAATTGGAATTTTTGGGCTTTTCCCAAAGAAATCACACTTTTACAGCTAAATTTTTGTAATAGGCGGCCGAAGGCTATCGCCAATTTTTGAATTTTGTTTAAAACTTGTGATAATTCAAAAATTCCAATTTTCACTTTAAAATTTTTAAAAAACGGTTCATTTTTAAACATTTTCAGACCATCACGTCCCACAAATCAACTTCACGGATGGAACCGCTGTCAAAGTACAACCAGGTAACTATTTATTTTGAAAAAATTGGAATTTTTGGGCTTTTCCCAAAGAAATCACACTTTTACAGCTAAATTTTTGTAATAGGCGGCCGAAGGCTATCGCCAATTTTTGAATTTTGTTTAAAACTTGTGATAATTCAAAAATTCCAATTTTCACTTTAAAATTTTTAAAAAACGGTTCATTTTTAAACATTTTCAGACCATCACGTCCCACAAATCAACTTCACGGATGGAACCGCTGTCAAAGTACAACCAGGTAACTATTTATTTTGAAAAAATTGGAATTTTTGGGCTTTTCCCAAAGAAATCACACTTTTACAGCTAAATTTTTGTAATAGGCGGCCGAAGGCTATCGCCAATTTTTGAATTTTGTTTAAAACTTGTGATAATTCAAAAATTCCAATTTTCACTTTAAAATTTTTAAAAAACGGTTCATTTTTAAACATTTTTGACATTTTCAGACCATCACGTCCCACAAATCAACTTCACGGATGGAACCGCTGTCAAAGTACAACCAGGTAACTATTTATTTTGAAAAAATTGGAATTTTTGGGCTTTTCCCAAAGAAATCACACTTTTACAGCTAAATTTTTGTAATAGGCGGCCGAAGGCAATCGCCAATTTTTGAATTTTGTTTAAAACTTGTGATAATTCAAAAATTCCAATTTTCACTTTAAAATTTTTAAAAAACGGTTCATTTTTAAACATTTTTGACATTTTCAGACCATCACGTCCCACAAATCAACTTCACGGATGGAACTGCAGTCAAAGTACAACCAGGTAACTATTTATTTTGAAAAAATTGGAATTTTTGGGCTTTTCCCAAAGAAATCACACTTTTACAGCTAAATTTTTGTAATAGGCGGCCGAAGGCTATCGCCAATTTTTGAATTTTGTTTAAAACTTGTGATAATTCAAAAATTCCAATTTTAACTTTAAAATTAAAGAAAAACGGTTCATTTTTAAACATTTTTGACATTTTCAGACCATCACGTCCCACAAATCAACTTCACGGATGGAACTGCAGTCAAAGTACAACCAGGTAACTATTTATTTTGAAAAAATTGGAATTTTTGGGCTTTTCCCAAAGAAATCACACTTTTACAGCTAAATTTTTGTAATAGGCGGCCGAAGGCTATCGCCAATTTTTGAATTTTGTTTAAAACTTGTGATAATTCAAAAATTCCAATTTTAACTTTAAAATTAAAGAAAAACGGTTCATTTTTAAACATTTTTGACATTTTCAGACCATCACGTCCCACAAATCAACTTCACGGATGGAACTGCGATTGATTTAAATCCAGGTTTTTTTAAAAAAGTGTAATTTCAGAACATCAACTTCCCATCAAAAAGGACATGTCTGCGACATCAGGAGTTTTGATAATTGATAATTGACAAAATCTTAAAATCCTTCGGCGGCAACCAGTTGCAATCGGCCGGAAATGGGGACATTTAAACAAGTAGCGAGCAGAAGCCTGGAACCGAACATAAAAAACGCCCTACTTTTGTGACTTTTGCGTCATGGTCGGCATGTTTCAGAAAAGTCCCGATTGCAAAATCCGTAACCCCGCACCCAATAAAATCAAGAGAAGTTACACTGGAATGCTTTTTCTGAGACCCCTTTCCTTGGAATGGTGTGTTGAGAAGCTCCCTTTCTCAACTTTATTATGCTTTTTAATAGCTTACTATCGGGAGCATCTCAACACTAAAAACAATAAAAAAGTGAAATTAATTAGTTCAATCGTCCAACACCTTCAAGTCAGCAACTTCATCACATTGTCAAATCTCATAATATTCAAGCGGGGATGCAGGTCCTGGAAAATTTATGTTTGTTTTTGCAAAAGAGATGAAAATTCATAGCCGCTCCTTTTGCCTACGTCATACAGGTATTTCGAATCCGGAACCGTCAAACGTCCAATTTTTTCAAAATAAATAGTTACCTGGATGTACTTTGACAGCGGTTCCATCCGTGAAGTTGATATGTGGGACGCAATGGTCTGAAAATGTCAAAAATGTTTAAAATTGAACCGTTTTTCTTTAATTTTAAAGTTAAAATTGGAATTTTTGAATTATCACAAGTTTTAAACAAAATTCAAAAATTGGCGATAGCCTTCGGCCGCCTATTACAAAAATTTAGCTGTAAAAGTGTAATTTCTTTGGGAAAAGCCCAAAAATTCCAATTTTTTCAAAATAAATAGTTACCTGGTTGTACTTTGACTGCAGTTCCATCCGTGAAGTTGAGTTGTGGGACGTGATGGTCTGAAAATGTTTAAAAATGAACCGTTTTTTAAAAATTTTAAAGTGAAAATTGGAATCTTTGAATTATCACAAGTTTTAAACAAAATTCAAAAATTGGCGATAGCCTTCGGCCGCCTATTACAAAAATTTAGTTGCAAAAGTGTGATTTCTTCAGGAAAAGCCCAAAAATTCCAATTTTTTCAAAATAAATAGTTACCTGGTTGTACTTTGACAGCGGTTCCATCCGTGAAGTTGATTTGTGGGACGTGATGGTCTGAAAATGTTTAAAAATGAACAGTTTTTCTTTAATTTTAAAGTTAAAATTGGAATTTTTGAATTATCACAAGTTTTAAACAAAATTCAAAAATTGGCGATAGCCTTCGGCCGCCTATTACAAAAATTTAGCTGTAAAAGTGTGATTTCTTCAGGAAAAGCCCAAAAATTCCAATTTTTTCAAAATAAATAGTTACCTGGTTGTACTTTGACAGCGGTTCCATCCGTGAAGTTGATTTGTGGGACGTGATGGTCTGAAAATGTTTAAAAATGAACCATTTTTTAAAAATTTTAAAGTGAAAATTGGAATCTTTGAATTATCACAAGTTTTAAACAAAATTCAAAAATTGGCGATAGCCTTCGGCCGCCTATTACAAAAATTTAGCTGTAAAAGTGTGATTTCTTTGGGAAAAGCCCAAAAATTCCAATTTTTTCAAAATAAATAGTTACCTGGTTGTACTTTGACTGCAGTTCCATCCGTGAAGTTGAGTTGTGGGACGTGATGGTCTGAAAATGTCAAAAATGTTTAAAAATGAACCGTTTTTTAAAAATTTTAAAGTGAAAATTGGAATCTTTGAATTATCACAAGTTTTAAACAAAATTCAAAAATTGGCGATAGCCTTCGGCCGCCTATTACAAAAATTTAGTTGCAAAAGTGTGATTTCTTCAGGAAAAGCCCAAAAATTCCAATTTTTTCAAAATAAATAGTTACCTGGTTGTACTTTGACTGCAGTTCCATCCGTGAAGTTGAGTTGTGGGACGTGATGGTCTGAAAATGTCAAAAATGTTTAAAAATGAACCGTTTTTTAAAAATTTTAAAGTGAAAATTGGAATCTTTGAATTATCACAAGTTTTAAACAAAATTCAAAAATTGGCGATAGCCTTCGGCCGCCTATTACAAAAATTTAGCTGTAAAAGTGTGATTTCTTCAGGAAAAGCCCAAAAATTCCAATTTTTTCAAAATAAATAGTTACCTGGTTGTACTTTGACAGCGGTTCCATCCGTGAAGTTGATTTGTGGGACGTGATGGTCTGAAAATGTTTAAAAATGAACCATTTTTTAAAAATTTTAAAGTGAAAATTGGAATCTTTGAATTATCACAAGTTTTAAACAAAATTCAAAAATTGGCGATAGCCTTCGGCCGCCTATTACAAAAATTTAGCTGTAAAAGTGTGATTTCTTTGGGAAAAGCCCAAAAATTCCAATTTTTTCAAAATAAATAGTTACCTGGTTGTACTTTGACTGCAGTTCCATCCGTGAAGTTGAGTTGTGGGACGTGATGGTCTGAAAATGTCAAAAATGTTTAAAAATGAACCGTTTTTTAAAAATTTTAAAGTGAAAATTGGAATCTTTGAATTATCACAAGTTTTAAACAAAATTCAAAAATTGGCGATAGCCTTCGGCCGCCTATTACAAAAATTTAGCTGTAAAAGTGTGATTTCTTTGGGAAAAGCCCAAAAATTCCAATTTTTTCAAAATAAATAGTTACCTGGTTGTACTTTGACTGCAGTTCCATCCGTGAAGTTGAGTTGTGGGACGTGATGGTCTGAAAATGTCAAAAATGTTTAAAAATGAACCGTTTTTTAAAAATTTTAAAGTGAAAATTGGAATCTTTGAATTATCACAAGTTTTAAACAAAATTCAAAAATTGGCGATAGCCTTCGGCCGCCTATTACAAAAATTTAGTTGCAAAAGTGTGATTTCTTCAGGAAAAGCCCAAAAATTCCAATTTTTTCAAAATAAATAGTTACCTGGTTGTACTTTGACTGCAGTTCCATCCGTGAAGTTGAGTTGTGGGACGTGATGGTCTGAAAATGTCAAAAATGTTTAAAAATGAACCGTTTTTTAAAAATTTTAAAGTGAAAATTGGAATCTTTGAATTATCACAAGTTTTAAACAAAATTCAAAAATTGGCGATAGCCTTCGGCCGCCTATTACAAAAATTTAGTTGCAAAAGTGTGATTTCTTCAGGAAAAGCCCAAAAATTCCAATTTTTTCAAAATAAATAGTTACCTGGTTGTACTTTGACTGCAGTTCCATCCGTGAAGTTGATTTGTGGGACGTGATGGTCTGAAAATGTTTAAAAATGAACCATTTTTTAAAAATTTTAAAGTGAAAATTGGAATCTTTGAATTATCACAAGTTTTAAACAAAATTCAAAAATTGGCGATAGCCTTCGGCCGCCTATTACAAAAATTTAGCTGTAAAAGTGTGATTTCTTTGGGAAAAGCCCAAAAATTCCAATTTTTTCAAAATAAATAGTTACCTGGTTGTACTTTGACTGCAGTTCCATCCGTGAAGTTGAGTTGTGGGACGTGATGGTCTGAAAATGTCAAAAATGTTTAAAAATGAACCGTTTTTTAAAAATTTTAAAGTGAAAATTGGAATCTTTGAATTATCACAAGTTTTAAACAAAATTCAAAAATTGGCGATAGCCTTCGGCCGCCTATTACAAAAATTTAGCTGTAAAAGTGTGATTTCTTTGGGAAAAGCCCAAAAATTCCAATTTTTTCAAAATAAATAGTTACCTGGTTGTACTTTGACTGCAGTTCCATCCGTGAAGTTGAGTTGTGGGACGTGATGGTCTGAAAATGTCAAAAATGTTTAAAAATGAACCGTTTTTTAAAAATTTTAAAGTGAAAATTGGAATCTTTGAATTATCACAAGTTTTAAACAAAATTCAAAAATTGGCGATAGCCTTCGGCCGCCTATTACAAAAATTTAGTTGCAAAAGTGTGATTTCTTCAGGAAAAGCCCAAAAATTCCAATTTTTTCAAAATAAATAGTTACCTGGTTGTACTTTGACTGCAGTTCCATCCGTGAAGTTGAGTTGTGGGACGTGATGGTCTGAAAATGTCAAAAATGTTTAAAAATGAACCGTTTTTTAAAAATTTTAAAGTGAAAATTGGAATCTTTGAATTATCACAAGTTTTAAACAAAATTCAAAAATTGGCGATAGCCTTCGGCCGCCTATTACAAAAATTTAGTTGCAAAAGTGTGATTTCTTCAGGAAAAGCCCAAAAATTCCAATTTTTTCAAAATAAATAGTTACCTGGTTGTACTTTGACAGCGGTTCCATCCGTGAAGTTGATTTGTGGGACGTGATGGTCTGAAAATGTTTAAAAATGAACAGTTTTTCTTTAATTTTAAAGTTAAAATTGGAATTTTTGAATTATCACAAGTTTTAAACAAAATTCAAAAATTGGCGATAGCCTTCGGCCGCCTATTACAAAAATTTAGCTGTAAAAGTGTGATTTCTTCAGGAAAAGCCCAAAAATTCCAATTTTTTCAAAATAAATAGTTACCTGGTTGTACTTTGACAGCGGTTCCATCCGTGAAGTTGATTTGTGGGACGTGATGGTCTGAAAATGTTTAAAAATGAACCATTTTTTAAAAATTTTAAAGTGAAAATTGGAATCTTTGAATTATCACAAGTTTTAAACAAAATTCAAAAATTGGCGATAGCCTTCGGCCGCCTATTACAAAAATTTAGCTGTAAAAGTGTGATTTCTTTGGGAAAAGCCCAAAAATTCCAATTTTTTCAAAATAAATAGTTACCTGGTTGTACTTTGACTGCAGTTCCATCCGTGAAGTTGAGTTGTGGGACGTGATGGTCTGAAAATGTCAAAAATGTTTAAAAATGAACCGTTTTTTAAAAATTTTAAAGTGAAAATTGGAATCTTTGAATTATCACAAGTTTTAAACAAAATTCAAAAATTGGCGATAGCCTTCGGCCGCCTATTACAAAAATTTAGCTGTAAAAGTGTGATTTCTTTGGGAAAAGCCCAAAAATTCCAATTTTTTCAAAATAAATAGTTACCTGGTTGTACTTTGACTGCAGTTCCATCCGTGAAGTTGAGTTGTGGGACGTGATGGTCTGAAAATGTCAAAAATGTTTAAAAATGAACCGTTTTTTAAAAATTTTAAAGTGAAAATTGGAATCTTTGAATTATCACAAGTTTTAAACAAAATTCAAAAATTGGCGATAGCCTTCGGCCGCCTATTACAAAAATTTAGTTGCAAAAGTGTGATTTCTTCAGGAAAAGCCCAAAAATTCCAATTTTTTCAAAATAAATAGTTACCTGGTTGTACTTTGACTGCAGTTCCATCCGTGAAGTTGAGTTGTGGGACGTGATGGTCTGAAAATGTCAAAAATGTTTAAAAATGAACCGTTTTTTAAAAATTTTAAAGTGAAAATTGGAATCTTTGAATTATCACAAGTTTTAAACAAAATTCAAAAATTGGCGATAGCCTTCGCCCGCCTATTACAAAAATTTAGTTGCAAAAGTGTGATTTCTTCAGGAAAAGCCCAAAAATTCCAATTTTTTCAAAATAAATAGTTACCTGGTTGTACTTTGACTGCAGTTCCATCCGTGAAGTTGAGTTGTGGGACGTGATGGTCTGAAAATGTTTAAAAATGAACCGTTTTTTAAAAATTTTAAAGTGAAAATTGGAATCTTTGAATTATCACAAGTTTTAAACAAAATTCAAAAATTGGCGATAGCCTTCGGCCGCCTATTACAAAAATTTAGCTGTAAAAGTGTGATTTCTTTGGGAAAAGCCCAAAAATTCCAATTTTTTCAAAATAAATAGTTACCTGGTTGTACTTTGACTGCAGTTCCATCCGTGAAGTTGATTTGTGGGACGTGATGGTCTGAAAATGTTTAAAAATGAACCATTTTTTAAAAATTTTAAAGTGAAAATTGGAATCTTTGAATTATCACAAGTTTTAAACAAAATTCAAAAATTGGCGATAGCCTTCGCCCGCCTATTACAAAAATTTAGTTGCAAAAGTGTGATTTCTTCAGGAAAAGCCCAAAAATTCCAATTTTTTCAAAATAAATAGTTACCTGGTTGTACTTTGACTGCAGTTCCATCCGTGAAGTTGAGTTGTGGGACGTGATGGTCTGAAAATGTTTAAAAATGAACCGTTTTTTAAAAATTTTAAAGTGAAAATTGGAATCTTTGAATTATCACAAGTTTTAAACAAAATTCAAAAATTGGCGATAGCCTTCGGCCGCCTATTACAAAAATTTAGCTGTAAAAGTGTGATTTCTTTGGGAAAAGCCCAAAAATTCCAATTTTTTCAAAATAAATAGTTACCTGGTTGTACTTTGACTGCAGTTCCATCCGTGAAGTTGATTTGTGGGACGTGATGGTCTGAAAATGTTTAAAAATGAACCATTTTTTAAAAATTTTAAAGTGAAAATTGGAATCTTTGAATTATCACAAGTTTTAAACAAAATTCAAAAATTGGCGATAGCCTTCGGCCGCCTATTACAAAAATTTAGCTGTAAAAGTGTGATTTCTTTGGGAAAAGCCCAAAAATTCCAATTTTTTCAAAATAAATAGTTACCTGGTTGTACTTTGACTGCAGTTCCATCCGTGAAGTTGAGTTGTGGGACGTGATGGTCTGAAAATGTCAAAAATGTTTAAAAATGAACCGTTTTTTAAAAATTTTAAAGTGAAAATTGGAATCTTTGAATTATCACAAGTTTTAAACAAAATTCAAAAATTGGCGATAGCCTTCGGCCGCCTATTACAAAAATTTAGTTGCAAAAGTGTGATTTCTTCAGGAAAAGCCCAAAAATTCCAATTTTTTCAAAATAAATAGTTACCTGGTTGTACTTTGACTGCAGTTCCATCCGTGAAGTTGAGTTGTGGGACGTGATGGTCTGAAAATGTTTAAAAATGAACCGTTTTTTAAAAATTTTAAAGTGAAAATTGGAATCTTTGAATTATCACAAGTTTTAAACAAAATTCAAAAATTGGCGATAGCCTTCGGCCGCCTATTACAAAAATTTAGCTGTAAAAGTGTGATTTCTTTGGGAAAAGCCCAAAAATTCCAATTTTTTCAAAATAAATAGTTACCTGGTTGTACTTTGACAGCGGTTCCATCCGTGAAGTTGATTTGTGGGACGTGATGGTCTGAAAATGTCAAAAATGTTTAAAAATGAACCGTTTTTCTTTAATTTTAAAGTTAAAATTGGAATTTTTGAATTATCACAAGTTTGAAACAAAATGAAAAATTGGCGAAAAGCCCAAAATTTCAATTTTTGAAAATAAATAGTTACCTGGATCTGAATTGATTGCGGTTCCATCCGTGTTGTGCGCTTGTCGAATCCTGGATCCTGGATCATCTGATCAATCTACTTGTCCTTCGAACTTCATCGAACTGGATTTTTCGGGGCGTTTCTCCTGATTTCGATCAATTCGGAAATCCACAGCTGCTACATTGATTCCTAATCGATTGGTCCTCTCTCATTCCACCAAAATCCTCTACCATATAAATCCTCGCGCTTTTTACCAAACTTGTTGTCAGTGATATCTGTAAAATTAATTTTCAGATAACTTGTTCGAGAAATTCAGCCCAAAAGAAGCTTACCATTAACATCACTATCATCGTCATCAAAGTCCGAACCATCTTCGTCTTCACTACTTTCTGGTGCTTCAGCCTCAGCACTCAACAATTCTTCAGGCCTGTCGAATTTCTGAATTTCCTGTTTTATCGAATTTCGAATACAGCAATAATGATAAAAACCCACCTTCTTCCTATAAATAGCATCCTTGGCCAATTTTCTGTCATCTGCATGAAATTGATTGATCTCGTCAACCAAATCATGGCTCTCATCCTCATAAGTGATGTTTGACAATCTGTAACTGATTAATTTTCGTGGAAATAACTTTGCTAATAGGTACTTACGTTTATCCTTCTTTTCTGTAGCCATTAATCCTAGCTTCAGAACCGCCTTTGCTCGTGAATCGAGTTGTAATTCCGCTTGCTGCTGATGCTCTTCAATCCATTGAACATTTGCCGTTGATTGGTCTGATAGTGGATCACAAGCGGTAATTTGAAACGAAACCCTGAAAAAATGGATTTTTACATTTTTATGAATACTTTTTAAAATTTCAAACTCTACTATATTCAAACAGCCAACATCGTCTCTCCATTGCTTGCCAATTTATGAAAAGCCAATGTCCTTGTCCCTTTTCTGCGTCCAATTTCCACCAATTTATAGTGTCGAAATCTGAAATATACCCTTTCAATCAAGAAAACATACAAAATAAAGTTTTACGTCGTCAAATCCGGATTCCAAAATCGATCTCATCCGGTCCTTTTCCAAACCACGAATACTTATTGAAATTTCGATTGAGCTGTTCATCTTCTTTCCTTGCATCCGCTTCAGAAGTTGCTGACTACGTGGCAATCGATAATCCCGCGATGCGACGATCTTCAATGCTTCCTCTCCTCTTAGTCAATTGCACATTTGTTGACATTGTGTCATTGTATTTGCAATCCAAGATGCGGCAAATGGACGGTGACTAGATAACAGTGACGCCTAAAAATCATGGATTTTTTTTAAATATTGATGAATAAATATTAGAATTTAAAGCCTTACTTATTGTAATGGCCAACATTTCGCCGCTTCTCGTTGCTCGGCAACTCATTGCCAATTTGTATTCGAAATTGAAGTCAATATTTTCCTATCCAATTGTCGTTTCTATTCCGATCCTTCGAATTCGTCTCGTGGAGAATATTGCAGAATAATGAAGCAAAGACTTTGATTTGCTAGGTGGAATGATACTGAATGAACTCTGTTGGTTGTTTAACTCAACAGTCTCTTCTTTCTTCTCCTCTTCGTCCCTATCACGAAACAAATCTGCAATCGCAGCCGTAGACTTGTCCAATTGCTTTTATCGGTTTAGAGCATCCTCTTCTTCAAGTTCCACGTCCTAAAATAGGCAATTTCTGTTCCGAAATGACGAAAAAGCTTACCTGCTCTGCTCTTCGTCCTCTCTCATTCCACCAAAATCCTCTACCATATAAATCCTCGCGCTTTTTACCAAACTTGTTGTCAGTGATATCTGTAAAATTAATTTTCAGATAACTTGTTCGAGAAATTCAGCCCAAAAGAAGCTTACCATTAACATCACTATCATCGTCATCAAAGTCCGAACCATCTTCGTCTTCACTACTTTCTGGTGCTTCAGCCTCAGCACTCAACAATTCTTCAGGCCTGTCGAATTTCTGAATTTCCTGTTTTATCGAATTTCGAATACAGCAATAATGATAAAAACCCACCTTCTTCCTATAAATAGCATCCTCGGCCAATTTTCTGTCATCTGCATGAAATTCATTGAATATTTGATTTTGACGGTACGTCTTGTTGGACCCTTTTCTTTGAAGAAGCACAATAAATAAAATAAAATGAACTTTATTTTTTCCGACGTTTCGGCTTGACTAAGCCATCCTCAGGGAACGGTCTAATTACCTACAAGAAAAACAATGTAATTTCGAGTTGAGAAATAGCAAGATTGCAAAAAAGAAAACATAAAATTTCTGAGAGATAAACGGTAAAATGCAAATGACTAGACGCGCTCAATTGTTTCTGAGTGAGAGATATATATATATATGACACTTTTTTGGGAGAAAGGGGTTTGTTTTGGGGTTTGATCATCGTCTATTTTTTCAATAGGCCGTTGAATTATGGATAATTATGGATAATTTTGGAAAGTGTTTAACACGACAGAAGTTGGATTTTTAATTTGGAAATAGTTAGATTCCCATGTTTGTTACCATGTCGGTCAATTCTTCCTTCGTGTTCAAAGTGGGGTTTTGAGACTTTATATAAATTCCTTCTAGGATTTTTCGATAGGTAGTGTTTCTTTCTATCTCAAGGACTTCAAGTTTTAGTTCCAAAGATTGGCCCTTGTGTTTTTGAATTGAATGTTTTGCCCAAGTTGAGTCCTTATATGATTTTGTGTTTGGTTTTTCCGCTGCTCTAGCATGTTCGTTGTATCTTTCGGCCAGGGGCCTACCAGATTCGCCTATATAGAATTCTCCACATTGACATGTAATTTTGTATATGACACCTTTTCTACCACATCCACCTTCTCCAATTTCCGGACATACCCGACAGTCTCTGCGTTCGCAGCGTACATCAAAAAGTCTGTTTTTGACTAGTATGTCTCGTAGTGATTTGTTTTTGAGCTCCACTACCGTAGCATCTAATCCCACACTGTTTAAGGTGGAGTTGATAAGAGAAGTGGCACTGTCAGATATGAACGGAATAGGAAGGATTGTTTTTATGCTATTTTCGTCTTTTTTAACAATTCCACGATATTTTGAATTTTGAGTTTGTTTTTTGAGTGAATTGGTGTATCCATTATTGTGGAGGATTGTTTTGGCTAAATCCAAGGAGTATTCTTTATATTGAGGAGAGGAGGTTATTTCCGCTGTCCGAAGTGTGTTTTTGACAGTATTCAATTTTTGTTTTTTAGGGTGGCAAGAGTCACTACGAACCAGTATGTTTTTACAACTTGGTTTTCTGTACCATCTTGATACGAAATTTTGTGTTCCAAATTTTATTTCAAAATTGAGGAAAGGTAGCCAACCGTCTTTGGGTTTTTCCCTTGTTAAACGAATGTGTTTGTTTTGGGAATTTAGACTTATGAAGACCTCATCCAAAATCTCGTTTGATTCAGCAATTACTATAAAATCGTCGATATACCTTTTGAAAAGGATGGTAGGGAATGCTTTGCTAGGGGATTCAACTTTATCCATATAGATAACAGCAAGCACCGGGGCCAAACGGCTGCCCATTGCTAGGCCTCTCTTTTGGACAAAGTAAGAGCTGTTGAATTGGAAGTAGTTGAATGCCAGGCAACTCTTGAGAAGTATTTTTAGGTGAGCAAGAGTGATTCCAAACCATTCTATTTCAGAATGGTGTTTTATCAGTTTGTTGATAACCGCCTCGTAGGCCGCTTCGTTGTCGATATTTGTATAAAGGGATTCGACATCAAAACTTTCGTAGAAGAGTTCTCTGTTCGATTCCACTTTACCCAAATCAGACAGCATATCCGCGGTACTTTTGAGATGGGTGCCGACAAATTGAAGTAATTGTGATAAGATGGTACAGACAACCCAAGAGGGCCGGTCCGTTGGTCCTCCAACGCCCGAAATTATGGGTCGTATTTTAACAGAACACGGATTTGCTTCTTTACCTCTCTCCTTGAATTTATGACATTTGAAAAGAGCATAAAAGGTATTTATTGATGGATGACAATCGATTAATCGATTGGCGATTTTGGTATCCCAGGTTTCAAAGACAAAATCCAGATCTTTCTTTAAAGTTTGACAGCCTTTGTTATATTTGGATTTAGGAATTTCCATGTAAACAGAAGGGTCCGAAAGGTGTGTAAGGACTGTTTCCTTGTAGAAAGATCTGGTTGTGACTACAAACTCCCCTCCCTTGTCAGAGACAGAAAAATGTAAATCTTTATTAGATTTGAGACTTCTCAAAGATTCACGCAAGGAGTATGAGAGGTTGTTGTCTGTGGAAATGTTTTTGCTTTTGGCGAGGAATATTGCTAGTGCAGCAGATACCTTTCGATCTGTAACATCAACCGGGGGGGCAAGCCAAAGTCTTGCTCTTGGGAAGGGTATTTTTGGAAAAGAGTTATTGATGCCATTTTGAGATAGAAAGGAAGCACGGTTTCGAAGGGTAATAGCAAGGGAGATGTATCCAGTGCAAATCCTACCAATAGCACTAGGGCCGAACTTTCCGCTTGGGACAAACTTAGGTCCTCTGGAAACCAGATCCAATTCCCTATCTGTGAGTTTTACACTTCGTTTACAGTTTTACACTTCTTTTACAATTCATTGATCTCATCAACCAAATCCTGGCTCTCATCCTCATAAGTGATGTTTGACGATCTGCAACTGATTAATTGCCGTGGAAATAACTTTGGTAATAGGTAATTACGCGTTTCCATCTTTTCTGTAGCCATCTCTGCCCAGCTTCAGAATCGCCTTTGATCGTAAATCATTTTGCTGATCTTCAATCAATTGAACCAAACTCTGCAATTATGAATACTTTTCAAAGCTTGTAAGGTGGATTAAAATCCTGTTTTCGGTTTCAAAACAAAAAGCAAAAATAATCAAATCTTTGAAATAATAATACTCACTTTGACAAAAATTGATCCTATCGCAGCGAAAACATCCAATTTGTCGCCTCCTGAATTGCCATTCGCATGAAGAATTCTGAAAAAAACAATTTTCTCTAGAAAACAAGAAAAATAAAGTTCTACGGGTTCAAGACCAGCTTTCAAAATCGATCCCATCCATTCCTTTTCCAAACCAATAAGAATTGGTCGAAATTTTGACAGTTCTTCATTTTCTTCGGCCCACTAATTTCCTCTGATTTGTCCAGCTCCAGCTTCAGAATCGCCTTTGATCGTGAATCGAGTTGTAATTCCCCCTTGTTGCTGCTGCTTTTCAATCCATTAACCATTTGTCGTTGTTTGGCCTGAGAGTGTATCTCAAGCGACAATTTGAAGCGAGAACCTGCAAATATGGATTTTACATTTTTATGTATAATTTTTAAATTTTCAAACTGAACTTCATCGAACCGACTAAGTCCTTGTTAATAAGGCTTTCTTCTGTTTTCAATAAATTCGGAAATCGACAGCTGCTAAGTTGATTCCTAATCGATTTGTTGTCCAAAGTTCATCCTTGTAGTCGTTGTAATTGGTTGTTGAACGCTGTAAAATCAAATTTGTACCGTCTTTAGTGCTAGAAACATGATTCAAAGCCTATGATCCATCCTGGCGATTGATTGATCGTTTTTGCAATTGTCATTTGAATGGTGTTGGTGGTTTGCTTCCAAATTCTGTAATAATGAATATGTTCAAAGTTTCAGAAGTGGATTTAAATTCGGTTTTTTTTTCGGTTTCAAGTCAAAAAACAGAATTGGTCAAATCTTTGAAATTATAATACTCACCTTGACAAAAATGTATCCAATCCCAGCGAAAACATCCAATGTGTCGCCTCCTGAACAACTTGGAATCCGGTGTTCTGAAAAATTATAGATTTTAAAACCTTTCAAGTGTTATTATTTTAATGATAGAAGTGGTTTGGCGAATAGGTTTTTGTGCATTGTTAGTTGAATATTTGATTTTGACGGTACGTCTTGTTGGACCCTTTTCTTTGAAGAAGCACAATAAATAAAATAAAATGAACTTTATTTTTTCCGACGTTTCGGCTTGACTAAGCCATCCTCAGGGAACGGTCTAATTACCTCAAACTTGGGTAATTAAACCTTTTTTTACCCAAGTTTGTTTAATTACCCAAGTTTGAGGTAATTAGACCGTTCCCTGAGGATGGCTTAGTCAAGCCGAAACGTCGGAAAAAATAAAGTTCATTTTATTTTATTTATTGTGCTTCTTCAAAGAAAAGGGTCCAACAAGACGTACCGTCAAAATCAAATTATTATTTTAAGACAAACCTCAAGTGTTCATAATTTAGCCCATATGAGCAACGTTTGACTTGTGCTGCTCAGATTGCCATTCCCGTGGTCGTTAGCAATTGCATTTTTGAAGTTGTTGCAATGCTGGGTGGCGTAACAAATAAACAGGGCTGGTCAAATGAAAAAATGGTTCAAAAAAATATTCTAATCTAGTCTAACTTAATATTAATGGTTCAAAAAATTACAAAAGAAAAGAAATTAAGAGAAAACGCAATTTGTAAACGCCCTGAGCACTTCTCAACAATCTTGACAGCCTCTGTGCCACATAAACTGCTTGCCTCCCAACCTCGTCAGTCCAAAGGGTCTCCCAACCCCGCATCTTTCGATGCGCGTCACCTAGCTCACGTGGTATGACGAGGCTCAGCAACAGTACAGAACTGACTGCCAAGACTGCTAAGGTTACTCAGGATTTATGTTAAAGTTAAATTTTATTTTTGAAGGCGAGCGCGGGCTTAAAATGAAAAAAAAAAACTAAATAATGTTATTTTTCGTTAAAATACTATTTAAATTCCGGACCAGCCCAGAAATTTTTACTACATTTGAACCCAAGTTACTGAAAAAATAAAAATTGTGAATTCGTTGAAGCAAGATAAGATACGAGAATAAAGAAAGAACGGTACTAAATCTACTAAGATACTAAATTTGTTTCCATAATCTCTTTCCCCGATAATTATTGATACACCAATCGAAAAATAATGAAACTCCCATAATTTTAGCTTCGAACCCCAGAGTTTCGCGCCTAGTTTATCAACCAATGATACATGTTTACACACTTTCTTGAATCCTTTGGAATCAAGACTGCAATTTTTGAAGTGGTCAAACAAAGATCCTTGGCAGGAATCGAGAAAACTACCCAATTTGCAAAAAAAGGGTCGTAACACTGATCTATTTCTCTAATATCCGCTTCTGTCTGATTTTCTCGGAATTATAATTCTCAAACCTTCAATGTTGACTAAAACCGACGTCCAATTCTTTTTTTCCATCTCATTCCAGTTGAGCAATCTAATTGCTCCAGCTGATATTTGCAGATTTTAGCATACTTTCTTGATCTGAATCTTTTGGAAACAAGACTGCAATTTCGAAAGTGGTCAAATCACTGACAGGAATCGATTACGCACTAGAATCCTAATTATCAAATCGTCAATATCGACTAAAACTGACGTTCAATTCCTTTTTTCCATCTCATTCCAGTTGAACAATCTAATTGCTCCAGCTGATATTTACCGATAACTTCTTGCTCATGTCATTCTTCTCATTTCTTGCTTTCTTAATCCCCGTAACAAAAAAGGAATATCCAGATAATCTTAATCTCGTCCCACTTTCCTTTAAAAAATACTGTTTGCTGTTGCATAATGAGAGCTTACAGTGCTAGGATTCAGAATGAATCCTACGAGCTGTAAGTATTCAAATACACTTAAACTGGCGTTTTGCAGCATCAAAAATACATGTATTCTTATTCTTTCCCGGTTCCATTGCATTTTATCATGTATCATTTTATTTTTCTTTGTTGGTTTATTTAATAAAGAAAGTACTAATTTAAAAAAAATAAAAAAAGCTGTAATAAATATAATATAAATTGTTTATTCTTTTTTTTTACTTCTTTGCCCACACAATATAAAGATTCATTTGAACCATTCTTTTCTTTTTAATTTATTTGTTTGTTTCTTATTATTTTTTATCTTTATTTATATCCAATAAATTGTTTATTTACCAAATTTTGAGCTTCACTACCCACACACACACACACACATGCATCGTCGAGTGGTTTGAAAGGACAAGAGCCACAGAAATTCTGTGCAACTGATTCAAGTAGCTGCAAAATTGACAACGAATTGATACTTATTGGAAGAGTTGGAGACCGCAAATGTTGTTATGGTTGAAACAAATGTAGCAAAAGTGAAATTGAACAAATTGAAACGTCCCACTTTCTCGGGAGACAAATGGAAATGGAAGGATTTTTGGACATCAGTTGAAGAAGATACTCACAAGGAAACAATTTCTGATTTGAACAAGTTCAAGAATATTCTCAATGCTCTAAAAGGTGATGCAAGTGTTTTGATTTCACAATCAGCTTAATGGAGACAATTACGAAAACGCCATCGAACTTCTTCACAAAATGTGCAACAATTCAAAGGATTTCATCATCGAGCTGACAAACAAACTTCGGAAAGAAAGAAGCAGAGGTTCGAATTTGGATGATCAACAAACGTTGTATGATAGAAGTGTTGTGATAGTGGAGCAGCTGAGAAGATACAAGCAGGATGTGGATTTCAAATGGTCAAGGAACGAGTTATCTCAACATTTGAAGTGTGGATTCAAAGAGAGATTTTGAAACGTCAAGCAAAGTTGAGAAGCCTTGAAGATTGGACAATGCAAGTTCTGATAAGAGATATTGATGAAGTTCTGTGTTCTGAGGTGCAGATCTCAGAATGTTTGCAATGTTTGCGATCAAAAGGGATTGCAGAAAATAGATGCTTTTCCGAAAACGCCGAATATTCAAATGCAAATCAATATAATCCGACAGAACAAGGTTGAACAAAAGAACTAAATGACGCTGCTGGTCGACAAGCAGCTCATGCAGCAAAGGTGCTGGAGCTTAAGGTTACGCCGACGTAAAGGGGATTCAGAATACTACGAATAAATATGCAACAAACATTGAAATCAACAAAATAAACGATTCTCCAACATCAACCCAAAAAAGAGAAAAAAAAAGATGACAAAAAATGACTACGTCCCGACAGATAGAATAAGTCCATTTGCCATTTTTGCCGCAACAATGGTCATTTCGCTGAAAAGTTCGCAGTGCACAAAACAAAACGCCGAAAGAACGGAAAGATGCCGTCGGAGGAAGAAAGAACCAGTGTTGTAGATGCGTACGTCTGTTTCATACCACCAAGGAATGCAGATCGGAAATCCACTGTGATCATTGCGTGAACATCATACGCTTCTCTGCTTGAAAAAAATCAGAAAAAAGTTTCTGGTCGACAAGCAGTGACTCATGGAGCTAACGGTTACGACGACGAGAGGTGTATTCACAATACTACGAGTTCTTAATATGCAAAGACACTTGAAATTTAAAAAAACGGACAACAAAAAACCGAAAAAACACCATTGCGTGAACATCATACGCTTTTCTGCTTGAAAAATCAGAAAAAAAATGTTTCTGGTCGACAAGCAATACAGAAAAGATGCTGGAGCTAACGGTTACGACGACGAGAGGTGTGTTCATAATACTACGATCTTTTAAAAAATATAAAGGCACTTGAAATTTTAAAAAACGGACAAAAAACGGAAATCCCCCGACATCAACCCAAAAAAGTTAAAAAAAGATGACAAAAAACGACAGCGTCTGTTCCACAAAAAACGCATAGCGGCCGCCACGCGCACATCACCAAAAAAAGGGGGAGGCGAACAGTCGACACAAAAAAAAATAAAAACTAGGTCAACTCGTGATCAAACTACAAAATAACAAGCGTGTCCCCCTTTCTTTGGTTTTTCAAATCGTTAAGCGATCAATAAAACAAAGTTGTGCGTCTAGAATGGGAAAAAGATTATTTCCGGGAAAGAAACACGTGGAATTGAGCTTGAAAAATCTACGTCAACAAAAAATAAAATAGTTTTACGAAAAATGAATGAAAAACACGCGGAAAAGCGTTTTTTTCGAAATAAAAAACAATTTTTACCGCATAAAAAAACAAAAATGCACAGTAGGCAAGTTAAAGGGACACCAAGAAAGTCATAAATTCGTGGCGACGATCATCGAATTTTATTCGTGTGTCCCTTTAAAATGGGTGAGGGTTACTGTAGTTGTAAAGAAATTTTTCGAAAAAAATGGTTTTTCCTCATTTTTTTGAGACTTCAGTCAATTTTGACGTTTCCATAAATTCAGAACCACTTTTTCGCTTCACTACGATGCTACCAGGATCGCTTTTAGCGTACATTTCTGAATATTTTATGAGTTTTTCAGCGAAAAAATATTTTTTGTTATTTTATTGATTTTTGCCGCAAATTAAAATGTTTAAAAAGCATTTTCTTCAAAAATGAATTTTTGAGGGCCATTTAAAAAAAAACTACTCCACGTGGAATTTCCAAACAGCTTTATTTCAAATTGTTATGTTATTTAAAAAAATTTTCATTTCTTCAGAAAAATGGACATTCTCGGAACTTGGGATTCGATGACACCATTGTCCGAGGAGCAGCGGCGAAGGCTACCGACTCGGGCGGTGCCAACAACTTTTGCAGAAACGAGACAACGGCTGGATCGGAATGTTGATGGAGTTGGTTATCGGAGAAATACGCAAAGTAAGATGCATTTTATTTAAAAAAAATGAAAAAATAGAATTTTAAGGATGCAATGAGCCACTTTGGATGGTTGAACAAGGAATTATGGAATTTGAGAAGTTGTCAAGAGAACAGAAAGGTTTTTTTTCAAAAATTCAAAAATTTATTTGAAAATCAATCAATAATGCGTTATTTTAGAATCAATAATGGCCATTAAACGGCAAGAAATGGATCAAATGATTGAAAGACAAGAGGAATATCTGAAATTTCTGAAAACCCAAAATCCGGAAGATTTACTGATCCCAGAAGAAGTGGAACTCGATGGCGAATTTCAGAAATGCTGGGAAAGGGATTTAAAACAAATTGAGGATGAAATAGAGGATGGAGAGCTCGATTTTGGGATTGCGGACGAATCAATGGAAGATCCTAGAAAGAATCGAGAAGAAATTATCGAAGAAATTGCAAATATGACAATGGAACTAGATGAAATTCCAGAAATTTTGAGATTTGAGTCGCAGAAATCTGAAAGAAGCCTAGAATTGAGGGAAACGGTTCTTCAGAGGGCCAGATTCATGGCAGGGATTCGGAGGACGTCTACACCGGCAGCTGGGATTCATGCGGTTATGAGGAGAAGGATTTCAAGTGAAATATTCAAAATACCTTCTATTATTGCGGTGAAAACGGATGAGTCAAAAGTGAACTTAAATTTTTATAAATTTTTGGAAATTATATATTTTTTGCAGAACGAAGAAAATAGGAAGGCCCCAGAGCTGGCGAGAGCTTACAATTTGAAGAAAAATGCTGAGAAAAAGGTTGAAAAGGCCAGACCTTCGACTAGAAAGCGAACCTCGTTGAAAACAAGGACTTCGAGTAGATTGGCTGCAAAAACGGGAAAGCTAAGGAAGAGAGTTGTTGAGGAGACTGCCAAAAAAGCGACGAATGAGAAAAAGGTTTGGTTTTTGAAAAATAAATCTTAAAAATTCGATTTTGAATTTATTAAAACAAATAAATATTAAAATTCAAAGATTTAGCTTCAAAATACTCGAAATTGCAATAAAATCGATAGATTTTTCGAAAAGTTACAATTATTTGAAAAGTTTTCAATTTTATTGATTTCCTCTAAATGTTTTATCGACAATCTTTGTGAATTGATGGTAAAAATGTGTTTTTTGAATTGATATTTAAAAAATGTTAAAATTCAAAGTTTCAGCTTGAAAATACTGGAAATTTCAAGAAAATCGATGGATTTTAAGAAAAGCTACATTTATTTGCAAATTTTGGGATTACTTGAAAAATTGCTGTTTTACAAAATTTTAAAAAGTATTGGAATTTATTGATTTTCTATAAAATCTTAAAATGTTGGGAAAATTGCTTTTTTTCAGAATAAAACAAAATCGAGAGCTTCTTTGATGAGATGTCATTGTGAAATGGAGCATCAAAGAACATCCTGTGTTGAATGTAAAAAATGCAAGTAAGTTTTTCAAATGTTCATTCCCCTCCAATAAAAATACTGTTACAGAACTTGGCAACATATGATTTGTATGGGATTGAAAACCAGAAGCAACATATCTGGATACCTGTGTGAGCATTGTAAGCCGAGACGATTGATTTTGAGCAAGCATGAAGCGATTCGTTTGCAGAAGAAGTACATTGATCAACTGGTCAAAGGAAGGCAACGATATTGGAAGAATAAAGAGAAGGTTGGATTTTTTATTTGAAAGCTTTGGCAATCCAGAGAAATCGATAATAAAATTTTCAAGTGCTCATTTTAAGCAAAAATATACAAAATTTCAATAAAATCGATGAATTTTTGAAAAAGACGCAATTATTTGCAAAGTTCTTGGTCTCTGCAGAAAATTGATGTTTCAAAATTTCTAAGAACCAGAATTTTTCGAAAAATGTATCGATTTCAATGATTCTAAGATATTTTTAAAGCTGAAAATCAGAATTTTCAGATTTTAGCTTTAAAATACCAGAATTTTATATTAATTTTTAAAAATTTCAAAAAATGGGTAATATTAAAATTTTCAGAAAGCAAAAGAGGAAGATGCCAAGAAGGGCACCAGAGTCGCAATGGTAATGGGAAAATGTGAAAATAATGGAAATTCTTAAAATTTTAGAAAATTGCAATGTTTTCACAACGATCAGCTGCACATAAAGCACAGAAGAATATGAAGGACCATAGAAGAATTTTTTATTAAAAAGGGTGCCATAATTAAAATAAAAAACATTTGATAGGTTTTTCTGTAATTTTGTGTTGATTATCATTTTTTTGTAGTTTTTAGATAGTTTGTAAAAGATTTTTTTAAATTTTAAACGACGTAGAAGCGGAGACAAAGGGCTTCAAATCAATGGCCTAGAAAAAGTTGGCGAAAAACATTTTTCCCGGCCCAAATACGCTTCAAAGGTATTTCAACATACTTCAGTTATCTTATTATCTGTTTTTCATTTATTGTAAGGTCAAAGGCCGCTTTGATTACGGAATAGTCTGTTGAATTGATTAATTCTACCAAGTTTCGAACTTTTCCGATTGCATTCTTTACTGTTCTTCTACTCATACTGCTTTGATTAGGCGATAATAGCTGAAAAATTTTAAATTGGAAAATTTCAGATAATTTCTCAAAATCTGAATATTTCCAGAATTCTAACCAGAATTCAAAATGTCAGAAAAATTTCAAAAACTCTTAAAATTTATGAAGCTTCTAAAAAAATTTGAAATTTTCCAGAAATCTGATCAAAATTCAAAATTTCAGTTAACTTCTGGAAATCTGAATATTTCCAGAGTTCTAACAAGAATTCAAAATTTCAGAAAATTTCTAAAAATCCTAAAATTTGGGAAACTTCTAAAAAAATCTTAAATTTTCCAGAAATCTGATGAAGATTCAAAATTTGAGATAACTTCTGAAAATCTGAATTTTTTTAGAAATTTCTAAATTTTCTGAATATTTCCAGAATTCTAACCAGAATTCGAAATTTCAGAAAAACTTCAAAAAATTTGAAATTTTCCAGAAATCTGATCAAAATTCAAAATTTCAGAAAAATTTCAAAAGTCTTAACATTTTCCAGAAATCTATTCGAACTTTCAGATAATTTTTGAAAATCTGAATATTTCAGAAATTTCTGAATATTTCGAGAATTCTAAACAGTACTCAAAATATCATAACAATTTCTAAATATCCTAAAATTTGGGAAACTTCTAAAAAATTCTGAAATTTTCCAGAAATCTGATGAAGATCTGAATATTTTAAAAATTTTCTGAATATTTCCAGAATTCTAACCAGAATTCGAAATTTCAGAAAATCGTTGATTTTCCAGAAATCTGATCAAAATTCAAAATTTCAGATTATTTCTGAAAATCTGAATATTTCGGAAATTTCTAAAATTTCCAGAATTGTAACCAGAATTCAAATTTTCAGAAAAATTTCAAAAATTTTAAAATTATACCTTGTTCTGGATAAATTTTTAAATTTTTTGGAATTTTCTGAAATTTTCCGGCCAGTGAGAGCTATTTCTCAAAATTTGTTGAAAATTTCTTGATATAAATTCGATTTCTCTGTAATTGTTTAAAAAAAACTCCTTTTTTTTGTTCAAAGATCATTATTATTATTTTTTTGTAGTTATTAGACATGTATAGGTCGCATTTAGATAGAATCACATTTGATCTTATCTCAAATGTTCAAAAAGTTGCGGCCAATGAGAGAAGAAACCCTAGGACTTTGGGAGATGATTGACACATTTCGTCCCCCTTGTTTTTTGTAATATATCTGACCAGGATTTATTATACACCGATTGGTGGGTACATTTGGCGTCCTTTTCTCATTCTCTTTACACTTTTTGTACATTTTTCTGGTTTTTTGCTCATAATACGTTTACTATTTCTTTTAAAAATAATTTTATTTTCTAAATTTTTTGTTGCAAAAAACAAGCACCCGGGATTGAAATTTTGGGTATTTAGAAAAAATATCCTTATTTTTAGAATTGATAGCAGGTCCATTTTTTTCTTCCCTGTTTCAATTTTTTTCATAAATCAAAATTCGGTCAAAAAATCCTTTTAGAGAATTAGTTAATTTTTAAAAGGATAGGATTAGCCTTTTAAAAACTGTAAATTCGATTCGATTCGAAAAAAAAGTGATCATTAAAGTGTGTATAACTTTTGATCCCAGGCTCTGCTCGACTGGTTATGTTTTTAGGTTATAACTTCTTGTAACTCAATTTTTTCCACAAAGTGTGAAATATCAAATTAAAGCGCTTGAAATTGTCTACAAAACGGAGGTAGATTCAAAGTATTTTGTTGAAATCGAAAAAAGTTATGCGCCTTTAATGTTGGGTGCATTTTTGTGCACCCTCTCCAAGTGACGCGTTGTTTCAGGGGTCATAACTTCTTCGAACTCTTATGGATCCATGAGTGGGACATATCAAATTAAAGCCCATAAAATTATCTACAAAATGGTGGTAACTTCAATGTATTTTGTTGAAATCGAAAAAAGTTATGCGCCTTTAATGTTGGGTGCATTTTATACATTTTCTGCACTCTCTCCAAGTGACGCGTTGTTTCAGGGGGCATAACTTTTTCGAACTCTTATGGATCTTTATAATGTAATATATCAAATTAAAGCCCTTGAAATTGTCTTGAAACTGTCTACAAAATGGTGTTACCATAAATATATTTTGTTGAAATTAAAAAAAAGTTATGCACGTTTGAATTCAGGAAATTTCGAAATTTTTAGACGCACCTTAAGGCTGTGTTTCTGGGGCATAAATTCTATAGTTCCTCACTTTTTAAATAATATTTAGCTTTTTCTTAAAGCTTAAAAAATTCGCCTTCCAACAAGCGAAAAATTTGCTTTTTATAAAGATACATTTCGTTGAGATTGATCAGAATTTCGAAAAATTGCAGGCTGTCAAAAATGAAAAAAAAATGGTTCAAAAGTTGAAAAACTTGTCGTAACTTTTGATCCAGGCATCCTTTTTTACAATCTGTAGCTTGTTCGAAATTTTGAGAAATTCTCTTTCAAACAATATATTATACATAAAAATTGTATTTTTGGACAAAAAGTTAGAGGCGGACAAAGTTAAGTATGAAGTTCTGAGAATAGGATTTTTTCAACATTTTAAATTAATTTTTTAGAATGTTTTTGGCCTTCAAAACTATTCTCAATTTAAATGCCTAGTATTCAGCTAGAAATGCAAGCTTAGAACCATTACAATAAGCCCTCAAAAAGGACAAAAAAACCGCCAGTCAAACATTCTTTGTTTTTCTAATCATTTCCTCAATACCCCTTCCCTTCACATTAATCACCCCCTCTCTTTAATTTGTTGATTAATGACTTGATGTTTAAATAAAAAATATCAAGAAATATCATCGCATTGTTGTTTATTGGTTTTTACAACAAGATGTCGGTGTTCTTTTTCCTCTTCGTTCGAATGTTTTAAAAAAAGAAAGTTTTTTTTGAGGGAAATTTGTTTTGTATTCTTTTTCCTTTGTCCTCGAACACTTAAGAATTTTTTATTTTTGTTCTCAAACGCGCTCCATTGTGATAAATTATATTACTGTAGCTACTTGGTTACTGTAGCTTCTTGTAAGGCCTGAATAAAAACTCAAAGTTTTCCAAAAATTCAAAATTTCCGGTTTTATTTTCACTAATAAGATTATCAAGTTCATCGAATGATTTTTTGAACTGTTGAGTTTATTTTTGGATTTTTATTTCCTTTTCTTTGATTCTTAGAAGTTCAAGGTCATTTAAAGTTGTTTTTCGATAAGGGAAGAAATGTGTTCCTTGAAAGGATTTACGATTTTCAGAAGGTTGTC
The DNA here is from genome assembly GCA_964036255.1 of Caenorhabditis virilis. Lineage (NCBI taxonomy): Eukaryota > Metazoa > Nematoda > Chromadorea > Rhabditida > Rhabditidae > Caenorhabditis > Caenorhabditis virilis. Next base: position 17,568,100 of record OZ038415.1, on the reverse strand, counting down.
CTGTTTTGACGTGATGTAACTATTGTTCACAACAACCAGTTTTGATGAAATATAGTTTTTTTGAAAGAGAAAATGTTAAGCTTTGAAAAAAGTTCGATTTTGTTAAAATCGGTCATTATTTTCAGAAGTTATGGACGATTTTTAACATGGCTTCGGAATTTCGCGTGTGGTCGATGATATGTTTTTGACGAGCTCTAACTTTTCGAATCGTTTATCAATTTCTATGAATGATAGTTTTTTGGAAAGGGAATTATTTCTTCTTTCGAATAAGCTTTATTTCATAAAAAATAATTATCTCGGTCACGAGTTATGAACAGTTTTTTAAAGACGTTTTTCTATACTTCCTTCGAAAATGGTTGCGTTTAACAGCCTGTAATTTTCCGAATGTTTCACTGATTTTAATAAAATATAGTTTAAACGATAGACAATTCCCCTAGCTTCAAAATGTGCTATATTGTTACATGAAGAATCCAGAAGAATACAAAACATAAGTTCCATTCCTTTTGTTTTCCGTGAAAATCTGAAGATTTCTTTCAAAATATGTTTTTTGTTATTCAAATATATTCATAAAACGTTTGAAACGTATTTCGGCCGGGAAACGTTTTTCCCGGCCCAAATACGTTTTTTTTCCCTCTTATTATCTGTTTTTCATTGATTGTAAGGTCAATGGCCGCGTTGATTACGGAATAGTCCGTTGAATTGATTAATTCCACTAATTTTCGAACTTTCGAACTTTTCCTTTGTCCTCGAACACTTAAGATTTTTTAATTTTTGTTCTCAAATGCGCTCCATTGTGATAATTTGGTTACGGTAGCTTCTAATAAGGATTTAAATCTCGATAGGACAAAACTCAAAGTTTTCTAAAAAATTTCAAATTTCCGGGTTTTAATTTCACTAATAAGATCAAGTTCAATGATTTTTTGAACTGTTGAGTTTAGTTTTGGATTTTTATTTCCTTTTCTTTGATTCTTAGAAGTTCAAGGTCATTTAAAGTTGTTTTTCGAAAAGGGAAGAAATGTGTTCCTTGAAGGGATTTACGATTTTCAGAAGGTTTTCCTGTTTTGACATGATGTAACTATTGTTCACGACAACCTGTTTTGATGAAATATAGTTTTTTTAAAAGAGAAAATTTTAAGCTTTGAAAAAAGTTAGATTTCGTTAAAATCGGGTATTATTTTCAGAAGTTATGGTCGGTTTTTAACAGGCGTTCGGAATTCCGAGTTGTTCGTTGAGCAGTTTTTTGACAAGCTCTAACTTTTCGAATCTTTTATCAATTTCTATGAATTATAGCTTGTTGGAAAGCGAATTTTCTCATCTTTCGAATAAGATATATTTTACAAAAAATCATCACCTCCATCTGGAGTTATGATCAGTTTTTTAAAATACGTTTTTCTATACTTCCTTCGAAAATGGTTGCGTTTGACAGCCTGTAACTTTGCGAATGTTTCACCGATTTTCATAAAATATAGTTTAAACTATGGACAATTTCCTTATCCTCGAAATATATTATATTATTAATCAAAATATTGTGATATTTTATCTAAAATCACAGATTTATTTGGTAAGGAAATTTCCCGTTCAAAAAATGTTCCAGTTGAAAAAAAAACGAAAAACCTCATTTTTGATAACCGGTAACGTTTTGACACATTTTTCGATTTTTATGAAATATAGCTTGTTCGAAAGAGAATTTGCAGATCTTTCGAATAATATATTGCTCTTAAAAATCGAGAGATATGGTCAGGTATTCTGCGCAGTTCTTTGAATAATTTTTTTCAAGGATTCCACAGAGGTCAAGGTTTGGTAGCATGTAACTCTCTGAAAGTTTGTTCAGTTTTTATGAAAAATATTTTGTTTAAAAGAGAATTTCTTAAGCTTTCAAATGAACTATATTTCATAAAAATTGATAACCGTAACTAGGAGTTCAGTGCAGTTTTGTGAAGACGTATTTCTAGGCCTTCTTCTTTGTAGATGGTTGCGTTTGACAGCCTGTAACTTTACAATGCCTGCACCGATTTCAATGTTTTGTACTTAATTGAATAGCAAATTTCTTAAGCTTTCGGAAATGCTAAATTTCATCAAAATACAATATCGTGGTTCACAGTTATAATCATTTTTCAAAGTAGGAGACTTGATTTATCGATTTTTTAAAACCATCAATGCTAATCCTCAATTTTTAAAAATACCACATTTTCCCAAACAGAGTGTTCTGTCAATGATCACCATAAATCCCCCTTTGTCCGCCTCTCTCTCATTAGTAGTAAATACTATGTCTATTGGCGAGAACAAACAGGTTTTTGCCTCGTTTTGTACGTTTAATTTTTGATCTGACATCATCATCATCAACATATGTATTCATTTTTTCCCACCCGTTTCATAAATAAATATATCACAACCCTTAGATGAATTTTTCAGCGAATGAGTGACAATTCGCCGACTATTATTGTACCGGAACCATCATCAACGACAACGACGACGAGACAATCAGGTGGAGGCAGAATTTTTGAGAAGAATAAGAAAGTGGGCGGGGTTGAGGTGAAGAATAGTAGTGGTGGCGGTGGTGGTAGAACACTTGGAATCAAGTTTTGTTTGGAATCGACCGCTGATATGGACGAGGAGAAGAACAAGAAGGATCAGGAGGCGAATGGAGGTAAGCAGGTTTTTGAGCTTAAAGGAAAGGTGCCAGATGAGTTGAAGGGCTTGTAACTTTCTGCCAAGATTTTTGATTTTTACGAAATAGAGCTTATTAGGTGGAACATTTCAAGAGCTTTCGAAATAACTATATTTTATGAAAATTGGATGATTTGTTCGAAAGTTATGCTAGATTTTTAGACATGTCCTTGAATCCTTAAAGACATGGTGCCAGTTAAATTGAATGACCTGTAACTTTTCCCCAAGATTTTCGATTTTGATGAAATTGAAAGAGAATTTCATTAACTTCCCAACGAATTATATTTCATAAAAATTGGACTTCATCATCAAATGTTATGCTCTGTTTTTAGTCCTCCATTTTTATTGCTTAAAGGCAAGGTGTCAAATGATTTAAATGGCCTGTAACTTTTTGTCAAAGTTACCGATTTTGATGCAAAATTGCTTATTTGGTAGAAAATTTTATGAACTTTCGAAAATGCAAAGTATTCTAAAATTTTATCGAAATTTCAAAAAGTTATGATACATTTTGTTGGCCTTTATGAATTTTCTCATTTTTTGTGTGTTCGACACCGGGTTTCAGTCAATTGTAATTAGTTTAAAAGACAATTTTCCAATCTTTGGAATGAGACAAATTTCATAAAAATTGGATCCAGAATTTGTTGCCGAGTTTTTTCTGCTAGTTCTTAAAGACACGGTGATAGATATATTTGATAGCCTGTAACTTTTTGTTGCTAAAACATCCGATTTTGATGAAATATGGCTTGAATGATAGATAATTTTATGAACTTTTGGAAGAGCTATATCTCACTAGATCTTTTGATCAAAATTTATGAACTTTACGATGGGTGTGGTAATTCTAAGAAAATCGTTATGTCGGTTTGTAACTTTTTGAACATTTAGCCAATTTTAATGAAGTATAGTTTGTTGGATAGAAAATTTCAAGACCTTTCGAACAAGCTATATTTCATAAACATTGAAATTCATGATTTTTTTCCAGAACCATCACCAACCTCAACCCGATACCTGATCCTATTCCTAACTATCCTATGTCTCACATTTATCATGGCAAATATTGTCTGTTTCAATTTTACGGTGCTTTGTATGCCGGCGTCGCATCGTCTCGATTCGAACGGGACAGCTTTTGATTCATATAATCAATCGGAACGGACGTGGTTGTTCAGCGCCGTCGCCATCGGTGCCCTTCTAGCCGTTGTTCCAGTTTCCCACGCTATTGCCACATTGGGAAGTCGGAAGGTGTTCTTCGTTTCTGGGATGTTGACAGCAGTCGCGACCGGATTTGTGCCCATTGGCGCCGGCATTTCGCTGGAGTTTTTCATGTTTTTGAGATTTTTACAGGTGAGGAGGAAAATTTTTTTAAAAATTAAGTTTGGAAAACATTTGTGAATTTTTTCTCAAAGAATATTGGAAGTTTAGAGCACGGAAAATCGAAAAACAAAATGTTTTTTAAAAATTCGTAGTTTTCCTCCAAATTGACCATTTTTCAAAATTTATAGACCATTTTGATGCTGAAATTCTGAATTTTCAGCTTTTTAGCTTCAAAATAAACTAAAGATCATAAATATGGATCAATTTTTGAAAATCCTATGACTATTTTAAAATTTGGTTTTTTTTTTCAATTTTTCAAAAATTCATATTTTTCCTCCAAATTGACCAATTTTTAAAATTTATGGATCATTTTGATGCTGAAATTCTGAATTTTCAGCTTTTTAGCTACAAAATAAATTAAAGATCATAAATAGGAATCAATTTTTCAAAATCCTATGACCATTTTAAAATTTGGTTTTCCAGGGCGTCTCGTTCGCCGCATGCATGCCAACAGTTGGAAGTGTCACCTCAACATGGGCCTCACTCAACCAACAGGGATTTTTCATCGCAGTTCTCACGACGTTTGGTCAACTCTCATCGGTATTCTCGATGCCGGTATCTGGTCAATTGTGCACTTCTTCGTTGGGATGGGAATCGGTCTTCTATTTTCATTCGATTTTGACATTTGTCGTGTTTTTCCTCTGGTTTTATTTCTTCACTGATACTCCAGGTATGTTTCAAAAACAACTTAACAATTCGATGTTTTTTTTTGAGAAAATTTTATGTAACTTGAGCAAAAAATTTTTTATCATAAAATTTACAATTTTCCCTGAAAAACCTTCTTCTTCACGAGAAGTTCGAGTTAGCGGCCTAGAAACCTATAAAATCGCGTTTATTCACGTGAAAACCAATAAATTAGGTTTCTAGGCCACCGAATTTTATGAAAAATAGAAACAAATAAAAAATAAACTTCTTGCCAGACATCAACACACGGGTTTCATCACGGGAATTGTCTGCAATCAATGCGAACAAGTCGACAGCAAGTTTGGCGCATAATCATGAGCCAACTCCGTATTTGGAAATAATTTCGACTCCGAGTGTATGGGCTGTCTGGGTTGGAGCCCTTGGCGACCTGGTAGCCGTTCAATTGATCCACACCTTCTCCCCATTGTACATTCGCGACGTGTTGGGATATTCGGTAACAAAGACGGGTTTCGCGGCGGCTGTTCCAGTTTTGGTGCAATTTTGCGTCAAAGTGTCTGCGGGACACTCGAGCGATCGTATCCATGGAGTGTCGGAGACGACGAAGCTCCGGATTTTTAACACGATTGCTTTGGGAATGAGCGCTGTGTTCTTGGCGGCGTGTGGATATGTTCAACAAGGACAGGGGCTCTTGGGATTGGGATTGATTTCGTTGGCGACGGCGATGTTTGGATTCAATGGTGGCGGTTTTAATAAGTGCGCCACTTTGGTGTCAAGGCAGTATAGTCATTTTGTCATGGCGAATATACAATTCATTTGGTGTTTATCTATGTTGATTTGTCCGATTTTGGTGGGTTTTTCAACAAGTTTCATTTTTATTTTGAAATTCTGGTTTATGTAACTTCTGAGTTTCTAAAATTTTGAATTTTCTTCAGAATATAGGGATTTACAGAGGATCAGGCGCGCCCGCTCAAATTTAAGCGTGGATTAAGCGGAAAGGGTCTAAAAGTCCGGGTTTAAAAAGTAATTCTAGAAAAAAAATATTTGAGAGTTAAGCTTAAAAGTGTGGTTCACGCGCACGTTTTGAATTAAAGAATTAAGCGTGTGTTAAGCGAAAATTCTCGAAATTTTAAATTTCGGATAATTGAGCCAAATTTTGGAAAGTGTAACTTTATTCGATTTTCATGATTTATAGCTTATTCGAAAGGGTATTTCATTAGGTTTTAAAAAAGCTATATTTTATGAAACTTGGATGATTTTTTCTAAAGTTATGCCCGATTTTTAGACATACCCCTGAATCCTTAAAGACAAGGTTCCCGTTGATTTGAATATCGTGTAACTTTCGGTTAGAACATCTGATTTTGATGAGATATATCTTGTTCAAAAGGGAATTTCATTCTCTTTCGGACAAAATATACTTCATAAATATTAAAGTAATTATAAAAATATATGCCGAAATTTTTCAGGTCTCATTCCTTCTCCCAACATCCGCACCATCCGAATGGCGAGTGGTTTTCTTTGCCCACGCGATCCTTCTACTCCTTTCTAACGCATTTTTCTGCGTGTTTGCCACCGCGAAACCGGCATCTTGGACCGATCGAACCATCACCAATGCCGCAAAAAAGAATCGTCCGATTTTCGGTAATTCTCATGTTTAAATCTGGTTTTTTCTCGACCAAAATGTACATTTTTTGATCTCTTTCACATTCTTCTTAAAATCTGAACTTTAAAAATCTTCTTGTATCATGTTTTCAGGTTTTTTTTCATGGAAAACGAAATAAATATTTATTCATCATTTTTTCTCCATTTTTATCATATGGTCACTCTTTGGCAACCGCCCCAATCCGCCGGCGACAACCCTTGTGGACATAAGCGCCAAACACCAATGTCTACTCGCCTGCTTCCGTAGCGCAGTAGGCAGCGCGTCAGTCTCATAATCTGAAGGTCGTGAGTTCGAGCCTCACCGGGAGCAATCTTTTTTTGCATAAAAATTTTCTATTTTTTTCTTTTTTGAAGAAGATGGAACGTCGCCACAAAGGGAACAGGATTGGGATCCTAACATGTTTAATCAACCTTGTAAAATTGAATTTTTACATTGTAATTTGATAACGATTACATGGATGATGGTATAAGAACAAAAATTGAAACACAAGGAATCCAAACTTTATCGGAATTGAAATTTTGAGGGATTACTGTAGACAAACAGTTTTTAGGGATGAAAATGAAAAAAAAAAACTGGGAAAATTTCAATATTAAATTTTGGATATTTTTAAAAATCAATATATTTTTTTACTTTTGTAACAAAGGAACAAAAATAATAAAAATTACAAAACAAATTTAAAAAATTGTTGAAAATTTAATTTTAAATTATGAAAACATCATTTTGCTATAAAAATCGTTCTATAAATAAGGATATATAGTAGGAAATTAGTGATTATTACTGTTTAAAAAAAGTTTTCCGGAATTGAAAATTTAGCTGCGCTCGTTTTTGGGAAGTGTTGTTGCTGGTGTTAATCTGAAATTAATATATGGTCATAGGATTTTGAAAAATTGATCCATACTTATGATTTTTAGTTTATTTTGAAGCTAAAAATCTGAAAATTCATAATTTCAGCATCAAAATGGTCCAAAAATTTTGAAAATTGGTCAATTTGGAGGAAAACTATGAATTTTAGAAATTTTGAAAAAAAAACCAAATTTTAAAATAGCCGTAGGATTTTGAAAAATTGATCCATACTTATGATTTTTAGTTTACTTTGAAGCTAAAAATCTGAAAATTCATAATTTCAGCATCAAAATGGTCCAAAAATTTTGAAAATTGGTCAATTTGGAGGAAAACTATGAATTTTAGAAATTTTGAAAAAAAAAACCAAATTTTAAAATAGCCGTAGGATTTTGAAAAATTGATCCATACTTATGATTTTTAGTTTATTTTGAAGCTAAAAATCTGAAAATTCAGAATTCCAGCATAAAAATTATCCATAAATTTTTAAAATTGATCCGTTTGAAGGGAAACTATGAATTTTTGAAATTTTTGAAAATTTTGAAAAATTTTCAATATTATGTGTTTTTTTTCCAAAATTTCGAAAATTCATAGTTTCCCTCCAAAAAGACGAAATTTCAAAATTTATTTACCATTTTGATGCTGGAATTCTGAATTTTCAGCTTTTTATCTTCAAAATAAACTAAAGATCATTAATATCGATCAATTTTTCAAAATCCTATGACTATTTTAAAATTTAGCGTTTTTTTTCCAATTTTTCAAAATTCATAGTTTTTCTCTAAATTGACAAATTTTTAAAATTTAGAGACCATTTTGATGCTGGAATTCTGAAATTTTCAGCTTTTTATCTTCAAAATAAACTAAAGATCATTAATATCGATCAATTTTTCAAAATCCTATGACTATTTTAAAATTTAGCGTTTTTTTTTCCAATTTTTCAAAATTCATAGTTTTTCTCCAAATTGACAAATTTTTAAAATTTATAGACCATTTTGATGGTGGAATTCTGAATTTTCAGATTTGTAGCTTCAAAATAAACTAAAGATCATAAATATTGATAAATTCTGCAAAATCCGGTGACTATTTTAAAATTTGGTTATTTTTAAATCCAAGCGTTCCTGTATAAGTTGAATTATTTAGCCAAAATCAACTTACCGTATCATTTTTCCCAAAAAAGATCTCATCCTCGCAAATATTTTTATTCATCTGAATCGACTTCAAAATCGATGCCCACGGCGAACCGACCAACATTTTCGCATTTCCAATAATAATCAGAGCTCTTCGCGCCCTCGACAACGCCACATTGATCCTCTCCTTGTCCAAAAGAAAGCCACTAGGTTTCCCAAGATTATTGGTAAGACAAACAATCACCACTTCTTTTTCCCTTCCTTGAAACGAGTCAACCGTCCCAATGAATAAATCACTTTCCTGGTATTTTCTCATCAACATATTCGTTTGAGCTTTGTAGAATGTCGCGATTCCAATATCCTTTGTTTCTATAACTGTTTCCATACTCTCCACCAATTTTTCGACTATATCAATCTCTCTAACATTAAAAAGTGACTTGTGACTGCTTTCAGCTCTTCCAGACGATTGCACAAATAATAATGGATAACTCGTATTTTTCCAAAATTTCAATTCCTTCACCTTGCTCCTTCTATCCTCCGCTTTTACACTCGACAACAATTGATACTCATAAAATGCGGACCCAAGTACACTTGTGATCTCCGGATGACAACGATAAACATAATGCAAAGTCACCGCCGGAATCAGCTGCTGACTATAAGCGTTTTTCAGCATTTTTCCGATGCCAATAGTCCTCGCGAGTTTCGTCGTCAATTGGTCACAAAATGGTGGCAATTGGTGATAATCACCAACTAGGGTGAAACAAGCGTTTGGGAATGTTTCAACCAGTGCGAAGAATGCCGTCTGCGGAAGTTGACTAGCTTCATCGATTTGAATTGTAGAGACTCGATCTCTGAAGAACTCCCAAGTGCTTAGAAGCGCTGTTGAAACGGTCGCCGAAATTCGTTTGGGTTTGTAAAGCTTGAAGAGCAAGGTGTTGAGAGCTCCCATGTCGGGTTGAGTACGTTTCAGAAGTTTCTTCAAAGCACTATAAGAATCCGTTGCAAATGACGAGCGAAGAGCATCAATATCGATTAAATCGTTTTTAATTAAATAGGCAAGTGCAAGCTTGAAATCCTTAATTTTTTCCTCACTTGGTAAATTACTATTGGCGAATTGTTTGTCGACGACTTGGACGAAATTCTTGAAGCATTGATCGCGAATCACTGGGTAGTCATAATCAGTCTGGCAATTTTTATCCAAATCGATTCGATTGCGAGCGGTGATCAAACGTAGAATATTGGTTTCTATGTTATCATCAACGTTTAACCTCGCGGCCGCTTCTACCAAGTTAACAACACTACTATTGGTCATCCCAATGGTTAGATGAATCTTTGTCGGTGTTTCCTCACTCAATTCCAATTGGGTCACAGCCATTGTCGTCGTTTTTCCGCATCCAAATGGGCTGTTGGCCACTATTCCGGGGTATTTTCTTCCAACCATGTCGACATATTTACTTTGATGTTCATCCAAATAATAGGATGGTCCTTTATTCGGTCGAACGTGTCGTAGCTTCCCAGTGTGGACGTTCCCGCTCTCTCTATTTTCATCCTGTCTGATTCTGGATCCTCCAAAAAGGGCACTCAACAATTTATAAGCATTCGAGGACATGCCTTTTTTTTCTTCTGTTTTTAGAGCCATCAAAGTCTTAAAGACAACATCCTCCGGATTTTCGATCTGTTCCACGACTGCTCTCATTTTCGACCCGCTACTGAACACCGCCTTTCTGAATGGTTTCACATTTCCAGCTGTGAATCGCGCAGTAATTATCAGGTATCGATTTTTCCGAATTGATGAGAGAACCACTCCGCGGATTCTACCTTGCGGGATGATTAAATTTATCTTCGTTGATGGTTTCCACAATTTAATCGAAGGTGGTCCAGTATCCTTTCGAATGTAGAAGTTCGCAATTATTCTCGCATCATCGTCCATTCGACCATTTCGTTTCCGAACAATTTCAAATGGCGAATTATAAACCTGATAGTCGAAATCATCGTTTGAAACCGTTGAGATCACCGAAGATGCGAATGTCATTCCAAAATGCAGGGTGATCAGAGGATCCTCATAGTTTCTGAACGCGGTGGGAGCATCCTTTAAAAGTGGCAAGAAGTCAGGATCGGCTTCTCGAATGCTTATGGGTGTCAAAGCGGGACGGGAGAAGAATAAGAGTCTCGACGCGAATTTCGAAAGATGATAATAGTCTTTCGAATCAATTGCGCCTTCTACATCTTCCAGATAACAATCAATCTCCTTCCTTGGAACGAACAAATCCGCGTTGTAGAGTTTTTCAACAATTGGTGTTATTGGGAAAAATGATTTTTTCATCTTAATCGGGCGGTCGAAACCAAATCCAGCTAGTGATATTTTATCCAACCGAACTTGATAACAGCATACAAGAACATCCTCTTGATATTCCCGAGGCAAGATGAAGAACTCATCCACCCTCCAAATGGGTTTATAATCCATTTCGATTACCACATTCGGGTCGTCATTTTTCGCAGGTAGTCCATTTCTCGGCATCTCCATCGTTGGCGACATCCGTTTCACACCAATCAAGTCACCATCGAACAATGCACCCATCCAAAAAGCAGTTTCATTTATGGAATCCCTCGCCGAATCATCCAATAGAATCATGCGAAGATCGGCACGATCCGTTGCGAAAATTGCACGATATATCGGTGTCAGATAATACTTGCCGCTCGCGAACTTTATGATTCGATAAACCGCATATGGTTTGGTTTCTCCGACATCTGACATTGTGTTCACCTTCATTGGGGTTCGTTGAACCGCGTGCTGTTTTCTCGATGCCTTCTTTACCGGATTTCGAAGCCATTTCTTTGTTTCCTCTCGAAATTTCGCGGCCTTGTGGATACAATAATTCGAGCATTTATTGAATTTTCGTTTCCACGGGTGCTCAATTTCGTCATCATTGCATTCGCTCATTTTCTTGATTTTTTTCTCAATTTTCTGGAATTTCTCCAAAAGCTCCTGGTCTTGACTGTTATTCTGCAAAAAAGGTGCATTTTGAAAATTTGACATTTATTTTTCGAAATTTACCGAGGTTAGATCATTTTCACTGACAGCGTCGGATTCGGATTCGGAGTGGGATTCAGAATCAGACTGAAAAAAATGAGAAATTATCGATCGATTATTGTGAGGAAGTTTCGGGCTTACAGCTTCAGAGGGATTACTTCTCAAAGCTTCCTGCATTTCCGCTGTCGCTCTTTTCTGTTTGTTCGCCTGAAAAAAAAGGAAAACAATGTTGATATTTGACAATTTCGATGATTACGGCATTTTTAGCAGTTTTGACAAAATTCGACAATTTTCGACAAATTCTGGTCAAATCTGACAATTTTGAGATTTTTAAAAATTGTTGACAGACTTTGACATTTTGGCAAGTTTTGACAATTTGACAACCTGGGAAAATCTGCCTTTTCTTTTAGGGTTTGACAACTTTTTGACAATTGTGGCAACTTGACAAACTCTAACATTTTGACAAAATTTGACAATTTTGATTTTTACTGAATTTTTGACACCTGACATAATTTGAAAATTAGAACACTTTGACAAATTTTGCCAATTTGAGCAAATTCGATAATTTTAGTCAACTTGACAAAATCTGACACTTTGTCAATTGTTGTCAATTTTGACAATTTGACAATGTTTTGCCAATTTTGACAACTGCACATAATCTATAAATTTTCTACAACTTGGAAAAATCGGCCAATTTAAAAAAAATTGACTAAATCTGACAATTTGACAACTGTTGCCATTGTTGGAAATTCGGCAATTTTTGTCAATTTTGACACCAATCCTACAAATTGACAAATTTTGCCAATTTGAGCGATTTGACAATTTTGACAACTTGGTAAAATCTGACACTTTGTCAATTGTTGACAATCTGACAATGTTTTGTCAATTTTGACAACTTCACCGAACCTATAAATTTTCTATAACATGGAAAAATCTGTCAATTTGAGAAAATTTTGACAACATCTGGCAATTTGACAACAGTTGCCAATTTTGTCAAAATCTTACAATTTTTGCAAATTTTGCCAATTTGATAAGCGAGTTCGACAATTTTGACAACTAGTTAAAATCTGGCACTTTGTCAATTGTTGCCAATTTTGACAATTTCGATAATTTGACAAACTTTGACAAATTCTGACAATTTTGACAATTTGACAAAATTTGACAACTATTGAGAATTTATATAACTTTTGATGACAATTTTGCCAACTTGACAAAATCGGAAAAATCTGACAAATCTAAATTGCACTGAAATTTTGAGAAAAGGAAATTTCTGGAAATTCATCGATTTTTCTAATTTCTACATATATTGACTTGATTGCAATTCAAATTCTAAAATTCAAGAGAATGGTTTGAAATTTAAAAATGACCGTAACTTTTCAGTAAACTCAAAGAGTTTTGTGATTTTCATTTTGAATTGATTGTGAAAATCTTCTAAATTCATAATTTCAGTTTCAAAAATGCTTTTTTTTTATTTTTCGAAATTCTGAGTCCATCCCCCCAAGTTCACAACCCGCTCCTACCTTATAATTTCGTCGTTTTCTCTGACTTTTAGTCAGCTTTTCGATATTACTTGGCTGGCTGATTTGAACATTTTTGAGCTGATCGACAAGTCCGATCATTGAATACGGATGCATTGCAGTTGCGTTCTGAAAAATGTCCTTTTTTTTAACTATCACCCTATCTTTACTGTTTTTCATTCAAAAAATTTTTGGCAAAATTCCAATAAAAACAAAACTCACTCGATCGCTCGACATATTCAATGAATCACAATTAATTCCTAGCAGTGTGCACTATAAAAGCTCGCTGAAAAAAAAACCAAAATTGAATTTTTTGAAGAAAAATGAATAAGAAATAGGTGAAAAAACTGCTGTTCTAATTGCTCATTTTATTTCCGCGACCTAATTCAAATTTAAAGTTAGTCCAGTGGTGAGAACCAGGGGTGCCGCCGAAAAAGTTTTTGGCCGAAAAAAAATAAATTTTTTCGTCGGCCAGGAAAAAATGACGAAAAAAAATAAATTTTTTTTCGTTTTATCGGAAAAATACCGAAAAAAATTTTTTTCGGCCTTCCAAGTGATTAATGAATTCAGAAAAAAAACGATTTTAAGGTTTTCTACCTTCATTCAGTTAAAAATTAGTAAAATAGTTGGAAATTGATGTAAAAAAATGGTATATTTAAATTTAAAAACCTGTTTTTCGTAAGACGGAAACACCGAAAAAAATTGAGGATAGAAAACCGAAAAAAATAAAATAAAAATTTACGCGCTTCGCGCTACCCGAAATAAATAAAACTTTTTCGGCGTAAAACACCCGAAAATCACGAAAACCGAAAAAAAATCGAAAAAAAACGGCAACCCTGGTGAGAACCCTAGGCCATGAGGCTAGAATGAGAAGGAAAAGGAGGGAAAATAGAGTCTAGCTTTGAGAAAAGATGAAAGAACGATTATTCATGTAGGGGAAGAGAACGAGGGTTTAGGACATAGGGGGGAGGGAGAGCGAAATTTGCTGTTTTCTATAATGCAAACAGTCGGGAGCACCCGGAAACTTTGACACGATATAACTCGGCTCGAAATTGGAAATATGATGGGATTATTATATTTTTGAAGAGCCCACAATTAGTTCTACAACTTTCTAGTTGGAGACAAACTTCAATATTTAGAAGCTAGGGCAAAATTTGGAAAAAATGAAAATGAGGTTCGGGTTTTCACACATTTTCCGGTGGAAAATTATAAAAACCCCGAAAATTGTATTACATATTCTTAAAAAATGTTAAGAATTTGTCTTATTCATGCTAACAAAGATTTTCTGAACGTTTTATGGTGAAAATTGAAATAAAAATAGTTTTTTCGATTTTTTTGTTAAAAGTTGGTGAAATACGTCACTTCCCACTTTAATTAGTCATAACTTGGTCCAAACAATACAGACGAGCATGAAATTTTGAGAATTCAAATTTTGGTCTATTTTCAATCTATTTCTTAATTTTCAAGGATTTTCGAGTAATTTTGCCCACGTTATGAACCTTCAAAATAGCCCGCTTTTTAAGGGGGGAATCCCAAACTTTGGCGGCTCGTACCTCGGCTCAACTATTTGATTACTAGATTTAAAAAAATCAAGAATTACATAGAGAGCTCACAATGAAATAGTACGGAAAATTGTATCAAACTCCAAGAATGGTTGAGGTAAAATAAATTGCACAAAACAATCGTTCTTTAATGCTCTCAAATATTCATGATAAGATAACGTATGTTTTTTTAAGGAACGTTCACACAATTTATTGATACTGATTTAAAAAAAACTGAATTATGACTGACGTTTTGATAAATTATCGATTTAAAAAAATCTGATTTTAAAGTAACAAAAAAATGAAAATAAACCTGGATCACCATATCACCATATTTAAAGGCGCATGACTATTAATCAAAAAAAAGTCGTCTATGTTAAATTTATACTTAAATTAAAGCTCAAAATCTGAATTTTCAGATTTCTGCACATATTAAGAGCTTAGGGTACTGATGTAAGATTTAAAACAAAAAAAAACTAATTAATGTTAGTAGATTTTGAGAAAAATTACAAAAATTTCAAAATATTTTCAAAATGTGTCTCACATCTTTTTTCGAAATTGACGAACTTTGATGGTATTTACACTATTTTGAAGCAAAAATGGACAAGAATTGTATAATTCAACATCAAACAAATCGAAGCGCGTAGTTGTGCAGTTGGGGGAAACAAAAATTTTTTTGAATGAATTTCTACAGAACGATTTGACGCAGATAGTGTATACTGTGAGGTAAAAATGGCAAGGGTAGCTTTAAGAGGGCCGCCTAATTAGGCTTTAAATTATCCAATTATGCAATTTGGGTCTGTCTGTTTTTTATTGGCAATTTGTTGTAGAAATCCCGGTAGATGGATCGATGTCAAAGGAGCATTTTAAATTTTGAGGTAAAGAAGCAGGATGGTTCAGAGGATGTTACGTTTTCTGGGAAATGGTGGATTTTTATGGTTGTTGAACAAAAAATTAATTTTAAAAAAGCGAAAGTTAAAATGCGAACCACTGGACGATCTTAGTTTTATTGAAAATGGAATTCGTTGAATCGGTAGGAAGCCATTCAATGGCTAACCAGTATTTGTAGGGATATGGTCCGTGGTTATTACAATCCATTATGAAAAAAATGAACGAAATATAATAAACTTTGGAGGACAACACATGTGTAGTAGGGTGAGGCATGCATGAATAGTTTTATCAACGGCGGACCATTATTCTCTCTGCTCCGTATTCTTTATCGATTTTGTGAGCTAATAATTTTGATACTTCCCAAAGGCTGAAATTATGGTTTTGTTGTTTGATGAATGTGATAGAAATCTCTTTGGCATGTGAAAATCGTTCACTTTTTTCTGAATGACAACTGAAATTTACACATATGCGCTACTTTCGATTGTCACTGTTATGATTGTCACTGTTATGATTGTCACTGTTACTATTGTCATTTTTACGATTGTCACTGTTATGATTGTCACTTTTCTCAAACTCAAGTTTAACTTCATGAGACGCTGACATCATATCCTGTAATCTGGATTCTGGATATGGAACACGAGGTTTGGCGGGAAACAAACAACTTGAGTTGAAAAGATCACAATAAAAAACAAATTCTAATATTATTGACATATATTTAATTCTTTTAGGATGTCTAGAAATTTCTGAATGCTTATTTTGTACTAAAATATGTTTTTAAAAATCTATTTTTCGAAAACAATCATTTTTATATTGCCAACTCAAATATTCTTGATCATTCAAGTTAGTTTTGATCTACTCAGAAAATCTAAATCTCTCACGCAGTCGTGCTATTTTTACCTGCGAGCGGCTGCGCTGCGGTCTTTTAGTAGAAAATGGATGATCCAAAATTTTTAAGTTGACAATAATTGAAGAACTGTTCAAATTTGATCGATTTGCATTAGGGCGCACTTGCATTTGGTAGGATCTCAAATATATTAGTACCATTAATTCTAGGTTGCGTTTTCTGCGCAAAATATAACGGGTTTCGAGGAGATTTAGACAAAAACGCATCAGTGCGTGCCCCCTGTGCTGACCCGGTGCGTTCGTTTTCCTGAGCTGATTAATGCTCCGCATTTTATAGTGGTCCGTCCTATTGTTCTCTCGTGTATTATTTTATACCTTATTTAACCAAATATTTATTTATTTATGCAAGTTTCTTACAGAATGCTGAGATACACATATAAAAATGAGCAATACATTGGTGAAATATATTGCACAGACTGGGAGGAAATAAGTTGCGAAACACCACAATGGAATACATGGACTCTTGGTGTAATAGCAAGGAATCCTATCTTATTGTGAGTTATGCACCCTTAAATTTGGGCCAAATTCCAAGCTAAACATCTGAATTTTGCACTCAAGCCGAATCTGTTCTTTTAATTTACTAAAAGCCCAGAAACGGGCTTCAAAGCAATGCCCTAGAAAAAGGTTTCCAATTTTTTTCTTGAACGCATTTTTTATTAATGAATATTTATGGAAAATGTTTAAATTAGTCCATTTTAATTTTCGTGTTTGTATGTTTCTGGATTTTTAGTTTCTAAATTTTTCAGGAAACTTTCGCCACGCCTAACAGATTTCAATGATGAAAAATACATAAGCTGTGATGTAAATTGTATCTATGATTACGAATCTTCGAATTTGTGGTCATGCAATGCTGAAATTGAGCTGAAAACAACAAATAGAAATGGAAAAAGATTTGAGAAGAAAGAAATTCTATCGTTCAACCATTATGAAACGGTCATAAACATTGGAAATATCATGAAACTTGAAGAATTTACTGAAAATCAAAGTTCTGGCAAGGTGTTTATTGAAATAACGTTTCGATTCCTTTCAACCGATGGAATTCAAAAATTCACGTCCTCAAAATGTGATATCCAAACTCCGAAAAAATTTGATAGCGAAGTTTCGCTTAGCTGTGGAGTACGATTATTCGTCGACCGATATGTAAGAATTTTTCTATGAAAATCAATAAGTTTTTTGCAACTTCTAGGGGCTCATTTCATGCTCACAAAAATTCCGGGAAAGTTTAACCGATGGAACGAACGAAATTGAAATCGAGGATAGCAATAGTCTGATGTGTTGTTTCTTCGTTCAGTTATTAAATCAAGAGCACATCGAAATGGAAAGTGAGTTTGGGTTTTTAGGTCATATACATATGTTGAAAAATAACTTTCGTAACTTTTTGAAATGTATTATACCTTTTTTAAGATTACAACGTCTATGCACTCTTATCAATTGCGAAAAAATATGAAGTTGAATTTATGCTTGCTCATCTTGAAGATTTTTTGATTGAAACCGACGATGAGGACTTCAGAATTGGTATAAAGCTTAGAATAACGACAGATTACAGTTTTTCACAGTTACAGGTTTTATAAAAAAAGCTAAATTAATCAATATTAATCGATATATATTTTTCAGACGCATTTAATGGGAAATATAACATTCGCTGAAATTGAGTACATCATCTTGAAATATAAAGACATGGAAAAAAGAACAATTGAAATTTTGCTAATAAAATTATGCGATGGAAATTATTTCTAGACTTTCATGTTTTGGAATGTCATTACTGTGTGTCGAACATATTTATCAAGTTAGTGTACTGTTAGATCTCCATTCTTGTCGAGACCCAGAAGCTTTCAACAGGGTGTTCAGATGTTTTAATGTAAGAATTATTCAACTTCTTGTATATTTGTTTAATATTGCATTTCTTATTTTAATAAAGAAATATTTTTCTAAAACTTCGCCTTTAGTGAGAAGCATTTTATTGACATTTTACACGATTTATAGTAAATGGCTCGAGTGTTAAGCCGTGATCCCCATCGGGATTTGCTAGTGGAACATGGGAGATTCGGCAGAAAGATGATGTGGTAATGGAGGATATTCTAGAATAAGAACACACTAATGGCTTTAAGACAATGTCTGACAATGAGCCAAAACCAACACGTTAGTACGTGGCCGAATAATTGCGCTATCAACTTGAAACTTCGCATATGAGTGTGATAGGGGTGAAAGATTAATTTCGTGCAACAAAAAATGCAACTTTATTGCTCAAAACAAAACGTAAAAAATTGTTTTGAGTATGAAAATATTGAAGACAGAAAATGGGATTTAGTTTTTCATAATTTTCAGATGAAAACCCCCTTTGTGCGTATGTAAATTTTACGAATTCCTGTAGTATCGTAATCTCAGTTTTTTATCTTCAATATATGATTCGATAGGAAAAATAATTTTCTACAGGAATTCGTAAAATTTACATACCACCAAGCAGAAAAAACTTTTCGGAAAAATTCGGAAAATTTGCGAATATCGTGAAAATGTTTGTTTCTAATACATATTTATTGATTGCGGTTTTAATATAAAAATGAATTAGTAGTACAGCGAAACTGCTGTAAGAACATTAATTTAGCAACATTTTCTGAGCTCAAATTTTTTCTATTGTCGGTTCCTTCTAGCAGATGAAAAGAGACGCCCGGCTTCGGCTATTGTAGCGGGAGCACTGACTAGGGATGCTAGTTTAACATAAATTCGAAATTTCAATAAGACCTATTGCAGATGAAAGGTCTCGACTGGTATAGTAAGTGACTAAAATTTTACGATCCACATTTGCGGTATTCCTGAGATATGGCCTCCGATGTAAAGTGTGCCTTAAAACGAGTGTGCAAAAAATGAAGCATTTTTTCAAAAACGTGTAACTTTTGAACGGGTGAACCAAAATTTATATCGTATAGCTCATTTGATAGAGAAAATGATTGGCTACAAAACTGTAGTGAGTAATATTTTGTAAAAACAAGTTTGTAATGCACAAATATTGAAAAAACTGAAAATTGTCAAAATTGAAAGTGACAGTACGCCATTTCAAACAAATTCGGCAAAACAAATTTTATGTTTTTTGAATTCTACGGGTTCAGAAACCTATTATAACCGAAAAACCAAAACATAAATTACTGTTGTGGGTTTAGACCTACAAAGGTTATTTTGATCATGTGTAGTAGGGTGAGGCATGCATGAACACTTTTATCAACGGCGGACCATTAATATCTCTGCTCCGTATTCTTTATCGATTTTGTGAGCTAATAATTTTGATACTTCCCAAAGGCTGAAATTATGGTTTTGTTGTTTGATGAATGTGATAGAAATCTCTTTGGCATGTGAAAATCTTTCATTTTTTTCTGAATGACAACTGAAATTTACACATATGCGCTACTTTCGATTGTCACTGTTATGATTGTCACTGTTACTATTGCCATTTTTACGATTGCCACTGTTATGATTGTCACTTTGCTCAAACTCAAGTTTAACTTCATGAGACGCTGACATCACATCCTGTAATCTGGATTCTAGATATGGAACACGATGTTTGGCGGGAAACAAACAACTTGAATTGAAAAGATCACAATAAAAAACAAATTCTAATATTATTGACATATATTTAATTTTTTTAGGATGTCTAGAAATTTCTGAATGCTCATTTTGTACTAAAATATGTTTTTAAAAATCGATTTTTCGAAAACAATCATTTTTAAAATTGAAGAACTGTTCAAATTTGATCGATTTGCATTAGGACGCACTTGCATTTGGTAGGATCTCAAATATTAATACATTAACATTAATTCTAGGCTGCGCTTTCTGCGCAAAATATAACGGGTTTCGAGGAGACTTAGACAAAAACGCAACAGTGCGTGCCCCCTCTGCTGACACGGTGCGTTCGTTTTCCTGAGATTAATGCTCCGCATTTTATAGTGGTCCGTCCTGTTGTTCTCTCGTGTATTATTTTATACCTTATTTAGCCAATTATTTATTTATTTTCGTAATTTTCTTTACAGAATGCTAAGATACACATATAAAAATGAGGAATACATTGGAGAAATATATTGCACACACTGGGAGGAAATAAACTGCGAAACACCGCAATGGAAAACATGGACTCTTGGTGTAATAGCAAGGATTCCTATCTTATTGTGAGTTATGCACCCTTAAATTTGGGTCAAATTCCAAGCTAAACATCTGAATTTTTTATTCAAGCCGAATCTGTTCTTTAAATTTTCTAAAAGCCTAGAAACGGGTTTAAAAACAATGGCCTTGAAAAAAGTTTCCACGAACTTTATTCTTCATTGCATTCTTTATTAATGAATATTTATGGAAAAATGGTTTATTTAGCCCATTTTTCATTTTTTCATTTTTTTCCTGGACTTCTAATTTCTAAATTTTCCAGGAAACTTTCGCCACGCCTAACAGATTTCAATGATGAAAAATACATAAGCTGTGATGTAAATTGTGTCTATGATTACGAATCTTCGAATTTGTGGTCATGCAATGCTGAAATTGAGCTGAAAATAACAAATAGAAATGGAAAACGATTTGAGAAGAAAGAAATTCTATCGTTCAACCATTATGAAACGGTCATAAACATTGGAAATATCATGAAACTTGAAGAATTTACTGAAAATCAAAGTTCTGGCAAGGTGTTTATTCGAATAACGTTTCGAATCCTTTCAACCGATGGAATTCAAAAATTCACTTCCTCAAAATGTGATATCCAAACTCCGAAAAAATTTGATAGCGAAGTTTCCCTTCGCTGCGGAAGACGATCATTCATCGACCGATACGTAAGCATTTTTCTATGAAAATCAATAAGTTTTTTTGCAACTTCTAGGGGCTCATTTCATGCTCACAAAAATTCCTTGAAATTTTAACCGATGGAACGAACGAAATTAAAATCAAGGATAGCAATAGTCTGATGTGTTGTTTCTTTGTTCAGTTATTAAATCGAGAGCACATCGAAATGGACGGTGAGAACATTATAAACAATTTGGGGTTTTAGATATACATATGTGAAAAATAACTCCCATGGCTTAGAAAAACAAACGGTGGACTTGAAATAAAAGATCGGCCATTGATCAACCCTTTTTCAAGTTGAGATTGAAAATTTAAAAAAAAAACTAATTTTCTATGAACCCACTAAGTTTTTTAAAATGGATTATACCTGTTTTTTTTCAAGATTACAATGTCGATGCACTCCTAGTAATTGCGAAAAAATATGAAGTTGAGTTTATGCTTGCTCATCTTGAAGATTTTTTGATTGAAGTGGAAGATGAGAACTTCAGAATTGGTACAAAACTTGGAATGGCGACAGATTTTAGTTTATCAAAGTTACAGGTTTCTTAATAGTTAAATTAATCAACATTATTATATACCGTTTCAGACTTATTTAATGGAAAATATAACAATAGCTGACATTGAGTATATCTTGAAATATAAAAAAATGGAAAAAAGAACAATCGAAATCTTGTTATTAAAGTTATGCGATGGAAATTATTTTTAGAATTTCATGTTTTGGAATGTATCATTACTGTGTGTCGAGACCCAGAAGCTTTCACCAGGGTGTTCAGATGTTTTAATGTCAGAATTCTTTCAATTCTTGAATATTTGTTTAATATTGCATTTCTTCTTTTAATGAAGACATATTTTTCTAAAACTTCTCCTTTAGTCAGAAGCACGCCCAGTTGGGCTTCTTTAATGGACATTTCTTTTCATGTATGTGCTCTGTTAAAAAAAAATAATTTTGAGAATACTCTGATAACTGAGAAAGAGGCGAAATTAAAATTTTTTTTTGAAAACGTTCAATTGGAAAAAAAGCACGTTCTTTAAATGTGTATTAACTTGTAAATTGTTTTATTAATACGTTTGTAATTTTTTCAAAATTAAATTCTATCCTCGGATTTCCAAAAAAACTTTCAGGAAAATGTGATAATGGCCGGTTTTTCCTTGATAGTGGATTATATCATAACGAAAAACCCAACGTACCAAAATAACCCAATTGATCTGATGATTTTCTTCGAGGTATTTCTTTGTCTTTTATTTTGGAAATTTATGATAATAATTATTTATGAGAAAACCAAAATTGTGACTAAAAAATCGATTCAATCGGTTTTGAATAGCGGGAAGAAGTTTGATTTGGTGCGTTTTTGGGAATAAAAATATAGAAGCAACAAATTTAAAAAAAAAACAACAAATAAAATACTTTTTTCTGCATTTCCCGAAATTTCCACTCCACTAAAACTTTGAAAAACATAATTTTCTAGAAATTGGCGAAGAAAAAAGTTGAAATGACGGTAGTTTTGGTTTTTTCAATTTTTGTGAGAAACATTTTCTTTCAACTGAAAAGATTTGGAAGATGGGAATTATCGATTTTTAGAAAATTTGGCGCATTCAAAATTCTAATTTTCGAAAAATTAGGAATTCTTCCAGCTGAAAATAGTTTTAAAAGTAATTTCGAACAAAATACCATTTTTAGAAAACAATTGAAAAGCCTGAAAATTTGGGAGTTTAACTTATTTTTCGGTGTTTTAGCATATTGTTGAGATAAATGGCTGAGGACTAGAAACCCAACCCAGAGGGACTAGCCTCCGCAAAGTGTGTTTCTAGGCCACCTTCTCGGGCGTCACATTAGTTTTGTTGTGGGAAAGCGGGAAGCTCGTGTTTAAGCCAGTTAGGGCTCGTTTTTATTGTTTCTAGCTGCGGCTAGTATTTTATTTTGTTCTTTGCAAATTTATTAACCATTCTTTCGTATTTTATACTTGTTTCTTAATTAATAAATCTCTTGAAAATAATTCGCGTTTATTTTTGTGGTATAAAGCTGGTTACTTTCCACTCGCATCTCTGTGAACCTAGTATATACAAGGGACACCACTTTACTATATTTAATTCAGACAAAACGTCAAAAAATAAAAAATAAAATTGATTATTTCAATAAAACCTTCATTTTTCAGGATGGTAAATTCTTGTTCACCACCAATGCTAGAAGAGATGGAATAACAACGATAGCAGTCAGAGAGAATTCAAGATTAAATCAAAGTGATGTAAGTTTTTCAAAATTAAATTCTATCCTCGGTTTTCCAAACAAATTTCAGTGAAGGATCGCACTTGATTGCATGGCTGAAAATATCATACTATATAATAAAGCGCTAAGGCCGTGCGTGTTTTCACATGCTAGAATGCATTTCTCATGAATAACTTTTTGACCCCTCGACCGATCTGTCCCATACTTGGGGTATCGTCATGCCTCTCGGAGCGCTTCACAAAAATACTGTTTGGATCTCGGATTACTGTAGGATTACTGTAGCTACAGTACACCAATTTTTTTCACATTTTTTTCAAAATGGTCGGATCGAGACCAAACTTTCATGGTAACATCTTTGGAATAATGCAAGGTCACTGTGAAAATTTGGTGCGGATTACGGTAGTATTACGGTAGTTACCGTAACCTAATTAACGTTAGCGTTTTTCTATGTGTCTCTTCATTTTACACACTATTTCTCTCATTTTTCGTTCAGTAATCATCAACATACTTATAATAAAACGTTGGGCGTGCGTGTGTCCGCAATCTAGAACATTCTAGAAAAGTCTAGTGAGCAATATGCTAGCTAGTGATGAATTTGTAAAAGATAACAAATTGGAAGGTATAATTTCAGCTTAAAAAATTTTTTAAATTCAAAAATTAAATATTTCAAAATCAATTTTTTTTCAATTTTAAAATTATTACATTCCACTGGTGCAGTTCAAATCGGAAATTTTCAGAGCAATATCCAAAAATTCTTTTTAAATTTGGAGAACATTTTTGATAAAATACCTGGAATGAATCAAACTGAAATTTCTAAAATTTTTTGAATTTTCCATTCTTGAAAAAATAAGAAAATTTTAAAATATCACAAAAAACTTTTTCGAATCTAATTTGCTTAAAAATTGGTGAAATTTAGAAATCTTAGAAAATAAATTTCGCAGTTGTTTAATTTCTGGAGATTTTAAGAACCTCTGAAAATATTTTGATATTTTAACAGCTGAAAAACTGAATGTTTATAATTTCTGCTTCAAAATTGAAACATGAAAAATTTGAAACTGTAATTGTTTTTCAATTTTTAAGAAAACTATCATGTTGCATTTTTGGAAATTCTAATTTTGGAACATTAAAGCTTGAACTTTTTGGAAAAGTGAGATGTTGAAAAAAAACGTCACAATTGTGATAAAAATGAAACACCACTAGAAACAACCTTCCTAAAAATAAAAATAAATAATTTTGAAACTTTTTTAAAAACTTTTCCATAAATTGTATCATTTCAGAAACCAGATGTGTCATTTGTTCTTCCGTGCCGGATAAGGAATGTCAAGGAATATTTGTGTGTGATAGCTGTCTGGTAAGTTGGTAAAGTTGTAAATCCATGAAAAAAAATTTTCAGTGTCGAGCAAAACAAAATTTATTTTCTGGTTTGCCCCAATGTAAACATCAAGAAAGATGTCTTGTTAGTGGGAGAATCAAGGAGTGTCAACATTGCCAAGTAAACCTGGCCATGGATCACAAAGGATAAGATAATGTTTTTTTTTAAATATTATTGTGAACTATTTTCAAGTTCCTCCTCTTTCCCAACTGTTCCTCTATACATATTTTCTATTCTAAATTCTCCTTACTCCATTTCCATTTTTCTCCCCGTTAATCTCAATTGTTTTTTCTAAATGATATAAGTAAAGTTATTGTTCATTATTTTCATGTTATTGTGTTTCTTTACTCATTTTGAGTTTTGTAATGAATTTCATCTTTTTCTCCATACAAGAAACCCTAGAAAACCCAAAAAAACGTCTGAAATCGCACTTCTTTGAAAAAGTGCAAACACACCTCCCCAATTCAAACCCGGGAGCTGGCGGCCGTGGAAGAACTTTCGCTATGTTTGGAGTTCTCGTGGAATTCTCCAAAATTATTTCTTTTTCTGTGTTTTAACTAATTTTTTTCAACTTTTTTAATGATTATTGAAAAAATTATTTAACCAAAATTATTTAGAAAATTAGAAAGAATTTTTTTCTATAGTCATAATACAAAAACATATTTTAATAGATTGATTTGAATAAATTCAGAAAACAAACACTTTTGAATTAATTAATCTTTTTATTTCCTATTTCCTAATATAAATTTCTGTCAAAAACTTGGGTCGCTATTACTGCAATGGAATACGTCAAGGTCCAAAGGTAAATTTTGAAAGAAAACTCCACAATAAGCATTTTTTCAGACCGGTTTCAAGAAAGACTATTTGCTGCATTTGCGATCGATCAATTGATAGGAAGAATATGGCTAACAAGGTGCCCAAAGTAAGGTGCCCACAAAAAATAAAAGCACAACACAGGAATGGATAAAACTTCTTGGCCCCAGTTTCGCACGAAAAATACAAGAGCGCAGAAGTCGAGGATATGTGTGCAAAGACCACATATCCAACTATGGTTCCTCGTCTGCTAAATTGATTGTGAATGAGGTTTGAATTGAATTTAATAAAAAATTGTTAAATGATTTTTTTTGAAAACAATAAAGACAATTTTCTTTAAAAACTTTTTTTTTAAGTGATGTTTCTTATGATTAAAGGGATTCTTTACTGTTTTTGGATTTCTATTCCATTTTCATCTTCTTCACAATATTTGAAAACCTATAAAAGAAAAATATTTTTGCAAAATTTCCTTTTCTAGTACTCAAACACACCCATTTCAAGAATAAGGCAGCGAAATGGCCGAATAATTGCAAACACTCTCACATTCGCATGCTCTCTCGCACGCGGCCGATTGGTTAGGCCATTCGCTGCCTTACCCGGTAAATGTGCTTTTTTCGTGTACTAGAAAAGGAAAGTTCGATAAATTTATTTCCTTCAATAGGTTTTCAAATACTGTGAAGAAGATGAAAATGGAATTGAAACCCAAATTCAGTAAAGAGTCCCTTTAATGTTCTTTTGAACCTAAAAGCTTATATTCCTCCTCCTCCATTCTCGGCTCAACAAGCGAGTTAACTCCTGTGCGCGGGGGGTAAACTCCGCAACAACGAATCCACAGTGTGGGGTGTTCACTTTTACAAACCGTCGAGTTACTATAAATCGTGTTCGTTCTTTTAAATCAATAAAGTGCTTTTCACTAAAGTAGAAGTTTTTAAAAATATGTCTTTATTAAAATAAGAAATGCAATATTAAACAAATATACAAGCAGTAGAAATAATTCTCACATTAAAACATCTGAACACCCTGGTGAAAGCTTCTGGGTCTCGATACGAAGGGAGATGAAACAGTACACTAACTTGATAAATATGTTCGACACACAGCAATGATACATTCCAAAACATGAAAGTCTAGAAATAATTTCCATCGCATAACTTTAATAACAAAATTTCGCTTGTTCTTTTTTCCATATTTTTCAGTTGTTTATATTTCAAGACGATGAATTCAATTTCAGCGAATGTTATATTTTCCATTGAATACATCTGAATATATTGATTAATATTGATTAATTTAGCTATTCAGAAACCTGTAATTTTGGTAAACTGTAATCTTTCGCCATTATAAATTTTATAACAATGCTGAACTTCACATCTTCGGTTTCAATCAAAAAATCTTCAAGATGAGCAATCATAAACTCAACTTCATATTTTTTCGCAATTAATAAGAATGCACCGACGTTGTAAACTGGAAGAAGAGGTATAATCCATTTTAAAAAACTTAGAGAGTCCATAGAAAATTAGTTTTTTTTAAATTTTCAATCTCAACTTGAAAAAGGGTTGATCAGTGGCCGATCTTTTATTTCAAGTCCACCATTTGTTTTTCTAAGCCATGGGAGTTATTTTTCACATATGTATAAAACCTAAAACCCCAAATTGTATATAATGTTCTCACTGTCCATTTCGATATTTTCTCGATTTAATAACTGAACAAACAAACAACACATCAGACTATTGTTATCATTCATTTCAATTTCGTTCGTTCCATCCGTTAAAATTTCCCGGAATTTTTGTGAGCATGAAATGAGCCCCTAGAAGTTGCAAAAAACTTATTGATTTTCATAGAAAAATGCTTACATATCGGTCGACGAATGATCGTTCTCCGCAGCTAAGCGAAACTTCGCTATCAAAATTTTTCGGAGTTTGGATATCACATTTTGAGGAAGTGAATTTTTGAATTCCATCGGTTGAAAGGAATCGAAACGTTATTTCAATAAAAACATGGCCAGAACTTTGATTTTCAGTAAATTCTTCAAGATTCATGATATTTCCAAGATTGATGACCGTTTCATAATGGTTGAACGATAGAATTTCTTTCTTCTCAAATCTTTTTCCATTTCTATTTGTTGTTTTCAGCTCAATTTCAGCATTGCATGACCACAAATTCGAAGATTCGTAATCATAGATACAATTTACATCACAGCTTATGTATTTTTCATCATTGAAATCTGTTAGTCGTGGCGAAAGTTTCCTGGAAAATTTAGAAACTAAAAATCCAGAAACATGCAAACACGAAAATTAATTTTTAAAAAAACTAATTTAAGCATTTTCCATAAATATTCATTAATAAAAAATGCAATGAAGAATAAAGTTCGTGGAAACTTTTTTCAAGGCCATTGTTTTTAAACCCGTTTCTAGGCTTTTAGAAAATTTAAAGAACAGATTCGGCTTGAATACAAAATTCAGATGTTTAGCTTGGAATTTGGCCCAAATTTAAGGGTGCATAACTCACAATAAGATAGGAATCCTTGCTATTACACCAAGAGACCATGTTTTCCATTGTGGTGTTTCGCAGTTTATTTCCTCCCAGTGTGTGCAATATATTTCTCCAATGTAGTCCTCATTTTTATATGTGTATCTTAGCATTCTGTAAAAAAATAGGTTAAATAAAGTAGAAAAAAATACCAGAGAGCACAATAGGACGAACCATCATAAAATGCGGAGCATTAATCAGCTCGGGAAAACGAACGCACCGGGTCAGCACAGGTGGCACGCACTGATGCGTTTTTGTCTAAATCTCCTCGAAACCCGTTATATTTTTCGCAGAAAATGCAGCCTATAATTAATGTTAATGTATTAATATTTGAGATCCTACCAAATGCAAGTGCGCCCTAATGCAAATCGATCAAATTTGAACAGTTCTTCAATTTTAAAAATAAATGTTTTCGAAAAATAGATTTTTGAAAACATATTTCAGGACAAAATGAGCATTCCGAAATTTCTAGACATCTTTTAAAAAATTAAATATATTGAAAAAATGAAAAATTGTAAAATTGTGTGTTTTTTTAAAGATATTTTTTCAATTCAAGCTGTTTGTTTCCCGCCAAACCTCGTGTTCCATATCTAGAATCCAGATTACAGGATGTGATGTCAGCGTCTCATGAAGTTAAACTTGAGTTTGAACAAAGTGACAATCATAACAGTGACAATCGTAGAAATGACAATCGTTTTACGTGAAACTCGAAAGTAGCACATATGTGTAAATTTCAGTTGTCATTCAGAAAAAAGTGAAAGATTTGGCCGATAACATATATTTATTCCAAAGAGTTTTCTATCACTATCAAATAACAAAACAATACTTCCAGCCTGCGGGAAGTTTCAAAATTCTTAGCTCATAAAATCGATAAAGAATACGGCGCAGAGAGAATAATGGTCCGCCTTTAATGAAACGGTTAATGCATGCCTCACACCACTTCACATTTGTTGTCCATGTTTATTATATCTAGTTCATTTTTTCAGAATGGATACTGATAAATACGGACCGTATTCCTGCTGGTCATTCGAGGAATTGTCTCCTACCAATTCAACGAATTTAATTGTCAATAAGAGTGAGAAAGTTCAATGGTTCGTGTCTTAACTTTTTAAATATTAATGTTTTTCCCAACAACTAAAAATCCACCATTTCTTAGAAAACAGATTTTTTGATTTCAAAATTTTGGAAAACTTGCATTTTCAGGAAAATAACATCAAGTATAACTGAACACAATGCTGCGCAATATATAAGCCTTCAATTAGAATGTCTCTACGAACATAAATCTTCGAACTTATGGTCATGTGACGCTGAAATTGTAATAGAAGTGTCTGAGAATTCCAGTCTTAATTTCACTTACAAAAAGAGTCATTTTTTCGACAAGTATACGACGAGCATGGATTTAGGACCTTGTATGAAATTGACTTCAATGAATCGATTGCATCCGAATAAACATCGCTTTATTATTAGAGCAAGGATTAGGATGATTTCGAGTGTTGGAATTCAGAAACTTTCCTTTCCTGGGTACGAGCTCAGAATAATGATTGTGTGGCTGTAAAAATATTCGACACGTTGTATGAGAAAGATTATCAACTTTATATCGATAAATTTGTAAGCGGATCCTTGACAAGGGAAGTATCTCGTTTTTTTAAATGAGATACAGCTAAACAAAGCGAAAATGATTTTTTCGAGCTCAAATTATGAAAATATGCAAAAAAAATCATTTACGTTTGAAGAGCTGTAACTTGGCTAAAACCCAATATTTCTATATGATATTTTGAGGTTATCATATCGAAACCATTCTTAGTCGATGTGCTGAATTTGAAGAAGTTTGGTTCAAATTTTTTGAAATTCCATTTTTGGTTAAACATTTTGAAAATTTTAAAATATCGGGATGAACAAATTCAGGGGTTGCACAATACAAACAACATTTAGTCCCCCAGCACTTGTTTCTAAATTTAAAAAACCAAATTTCCTCAAATTTGGCAAAGTCTAATTAAAAACCTTTAAAAAAACATTTCCGGTACTTCCCTTGTGAGGCCAATATCTAAAAAAAACATCATAAGTTTCAGCTTCTTTTGTCATTCTCATCAGTATTCCGCGAAATGTTATCAAATGATAATAATAAGATAGATCTTGGATTATTGGATTGTGAAGATTTTATAAATTTAATTGCTTTAATTAGTGGAAAGAAGATTGCGTGGGGTGAGTCATTTTCAATAAATATGTTCTCACTTATTTCTTTGTTCAAGTGTTCTAAAATTTTCGAAAAAATGTCAGCAGTTTAATTGGAAAAAATGGACAATTTTAGTCATTTTAAAGCACTAGAACAAAATTAGATTATAATTTCAGACAGATGTGAGGACGTTCTTTTATTGGCAGCAAAATACAATATTCAATTCGTTGTTCAGGAATGTGAGGATGTTTGCATTTCAGATGATAATTATGTCGTTACGTTTGGCGAGCGAATTTGTTATGCTGAGGAGTTCAAATTGTCAAAGTTACAGGTAGCTTTAAAAATTATTTCAAAGATTTTTTATTAGTAAAATAACTTCGTTTCAAAAAAAAAAATCAAGTTTGTCACAATTTGAATTCGGAAAACTAAATCTTTTTTTATTTTTTAAAACCGCCCTTAAAATTAATTGTATTCAGGTTGTTTTATTGGATAAAATGCCAATTAAAGGGATCTGTAATATAATCCCATTAATATCGGGCATGGCCGGGAAAAAAACGTACGAAGCGTTGTTGTTGAAATTGTGCGATGAGGATTTTTTCAAAACTTGAATGAATGCTTTCCGTCGAAAATGTTTGAAAAAAATGCTTATTTTTTTAATTTTCGCGAAAAAAATTGTTGTATTGCTTTACAAATTGTCCTTCTGGAAACCTATTATACTAATAATTCTGATTTTGTTTGTTTTTAATAAATATGTTTTTTACGAAGTAATCGAAATCGATTTTTAAAAACATATTTCAGGACAAAATGAGCATTCCGAAATTTCTAGACATCTTTAAAAAATTAAATATATTGAAAAAATGAAAAATTGTAAAATGTGAGTTTTTTTAAAGATCTTTTTTCAATTCAAGTTGTTTGTTTCCCGCCAAACCTCGTGTTCCATATCTAGAATCCAGATTACAGGATGTGATGTCAGCGGCTCATGGAGTTAAACTTGAGTTTGAACAAAGTGACAATTATAACAGTGACAATCGTAAATATGACAATCGTAAAAATGACAATCGTTTTGTGTGAAACTCGAAAGTATCACATATGTGCAAATTTCAGTTGTCATTCAGAAAAAAGTGAAAGATTTGTTCGATAACACATTTTTATGCTAAAGAGTTTTCTCAATCAACAAAACAGTACTTCCAGCCTGCGGGAAGTATCAAATTTCTTAGCTCACAAAATCGATAAAGAATACGGCGGAGAGAGCATAATGGTCCGCCTTTAATGAAACGGTTCATGCATGCCTCACACTACTTCGCATTTATTGTCATCAATGTTTATTGTTTAGTTCATTTTTTTCAGAATGGATACTGACAACCACGGACCATATTCCTACAAATACTGGTCATCCATCAATTGGTTTCCTACCAATTCAACGCATTTAATTGTCAATAAAAATGAGAACGTCCAATGGTTCGTATTTTAACTTTTTTAATATTAATTTTTTGCCCAATAACCATAACAATTATTTGTTCTCAAATTTTTGAAAAACTACATTTTCAGGAAAATAACACCAAATGTAACTGAACACAATGCTGCGAGGCATCTAAGCCTTCAATTAGAATGTCTCTACGAACATAAATCTTCGAACTTATGGTCATGTGACGCTGAAATTGTTATAGAAGTGTCTGAGAATTTCAGTCTTAATTTCACTTACAAAAAGAGTCATTTTTTCGATAAGTATACGACGAGCATGGATTTAGGACCTTGTATGAAATTGACTTCAATGAATCGGTTGCATCTGAATAAAACGCGGTTTTATATTAGAGCCAGGATTAGGATGATTTCGAGTGTTGGAATTCAGAAACTTTCTTTTCATGGGTACGAGCTTTTAAGTCCTCAGAATAATAATTGTGTGACTGTAAAAATGTACGACGATTTTGAAAAGAAGGATCATCAACTTTATATCGATAAATTTGTAAGCGGATCCCCCCATACCGACAAGGGAAGTATCTAGGTTTTTCAAATGAGACAGCTCAACAAAGCAGCAGCTTTAGACTCAAATTTGCAAACGGAAGAATTTAACTTTGAAGAGCTTCCCTTGATTTTTTTGATGATATTTTGAGGTTATCATAATGAAACCATTCTTAGTCGATGTGAAGGAATTTGAGGAAGTTTGGTTCAAATTTTTTGAAATTCCATTTTTGGTTAAATATTTTGAAAATTTTAAAATATCGGGATGAACAAATTCAGGGGTTGCACAATACAAACAAAGTTTAGTCCCCCTGCACTTGTTTCTAAATTTCAAAAACCAAATTTCCTCAAATTTGGCTAAGTCTAATTAAAAACCTTTTAAAAAATTTCCGGTACTTCCCTTGTGAGGCCAATATCTAAAGAAAACATCATAAGTTTCAGCTTCTTTTGTCATTCTCATCAGTGTTCCGCGAAATGTTATCAAATAATAATAATGAGATAGATCTTGGAATATTGGATTGTGACGTTTTTATCGATTTAATTGGTTTAATTAGCGGAAAGAAGATTGTGTGGGGTGAGTCATTTTCAATAAATAAGTTCTCACTTATTTCTTTGTTCAAGTGTTCTAAAATTTTCGAAAAAATGTCAGCACTTCAATTGGAAACAAATGGACAATTTTAGTCATTTTAAAGCACTAAAACAAAATTAAATTATAATTTCAGACAGATGTGAGGACTTTCTTTCATTGGCAGCAAAATACAATATTCAATTCGTTGTTCAGGAATGTGAGGATGTTTGCGTTTCAGATGATAATTATGTCGTTAGGTTTGGCGAGCGAATTTGTTATGCTGAGGAGTTCAAATTGTCAAAGTTACAGGTAGCTTTAAAAATTATTTCAAAGATTTTAATTTAAAAAAATCAAACTGATCATATTCAAGTGAGCTCTATTGAAAATCACTCAAATTAAATCGAATGTTTTACGAATTTTCATTATTAGTAAAATAACTTCGTTTCAAAAAAAAAATAATCAAGTTTGTCACAATTTGAATTCGGAAAACTAAATCGTTTTTTATTTTTTAAAACCGCCCTTAAAATTAATTGTATTCAGGTTGTTTTATTGGATAAAATGCCAATTAAAGGGATCTGTAATATAATCCCATTAATATCGGGCATGGCCGGGAAAAAAACGTACGAAGCGTTGTTGTTGAAATTGTGCGATGAGGATTTTTTCAAAACTTGAATGAATGACCCCGTCTAAATTGTACGAAAAAATTCTTTTTTTTTTAAATTTTCGCGAAAAAAATTGTTGTTCTGTTTTACAAATTGTCCTTTCGGAAACCTGTTATACTATTTCTATTAATTTTGCATCCGTATTAATTTTGCTTCCGTAATAAAGATGTTTTTTTACGAAGTAAGATCTATGGTTTTACATCATATTTATGGCGAATCTCCCATTTTCCTCTTGCAAATCCAAAACATGGAGCTGCTTAAACTACAAACTACAAAAAATGGAGCTGCTTAAACTACAAACTACAAAAAATGGAGCTGCTTAAACTACAAACTACAAAACATGGAGCTGCTTAAACTACAAACTACAAAACATGGAGCTGCTTAAACTACAAACTACAAAAAATGGAGCTGCTTAAACTACAAACTACCAAACTGCAAAAATCTGTAATTTCATTAACGGCTCCTACAAAACTATGGAGCCGTTAATGAAATGACAGATTTTTTTCGCTGTATTTGGTGGGGACATTGACGCGAAAAATGTGAAAGCGTCGTTGGTTGTGAACGTGACGTGAAGCAAGTATGAGCCATGCTAGTTTCCAACCAAGCGGCAAGTGACTAAGCAGTTCCGGAACTGTGGAACCAAGCAACATCTCCAGGATCCAGGAGATTGCTCTAGTTTTTAAAATGTTTTGGTTTTATAAATCAAAAAAGAAGAAGTCTGGACTAACAATTTCAGAACAACTAAAAAAAAAACAAAAACAACAAAGAGCAACAATCAAAAGAAATTCAAATTTCAAAAAATACCCGACAAAACAAAACAAAAACAAGAAAAATCGGTTTAACAATAAAAAATCAACAAATTCCAAAAAAAAATAAAGAAAATCCTATTGCATTCCAAATTTCTTAATCTTAAATCCATCAACTTTCGGCGCCACGTCACCTTCCACTTGTAAAACGACCAAACGATTCGAGAGCGCCGAATTTTCTGAAATTTTTCGAAATTAAGAAAAAGACGCTTTTCCGATTGACAAAATACCATTATCATCAATTTTCCGCTTTCTGATTCCAACTACACAATTTCCTATTTCTTCTTTTCCTTTCTTCGCTTTGAAGCATACATCATTCGAATTGTAGATTTGTCCACTTTTCTAGAAAATAATTTTTTTTTTTAGAATTTCAGAATTTAAAAAAAATTTGGAAAAATTTCCAGAAAATTTGAAAAATTGGTTTTAAAAAAAGATTTTCAGCTTATCAGCGAAAAACTAGAATTTTAGAAAATCGGGAACTTTAATTATGAAAATTCAGATTTTGCAGAATTCCCACGTGGATTCTAAAGAAATTTCCAGAATTTCAAAATTTTTGAATTTTAAAAATTCTTGAAAATCTTCTCAAAATCTAGATTTTTTAACAGCTTCAGATTGTTTTGGCAACTTACCAAATCAATCAAGCTCCAATGCCCATCAATCGAGTAAACAACCGCCCATCCTTCCTCGACCTTCTCCAAACTTATCGGAAATCCGGGAACGGTTGATTTCGGCGTAGTCGGTAGCATTTTCAACTGATTCGATGTTACGCCTCTTTTAATCGCTCCATTCGACAGGCCAACTTCGAAAAACACCTTCCGTTGTGCAGTACTTAATTCCACTCCGCTTAAAATATACGCAAACTCCTCATTAATTATCAAATCCGTTGGAAGGTCAACTTTTGCCAGAACACTTTTCCCGTTCTTCAAATTGATCAAAAAGCATTGACTTCTGCTTGTGAGCACTCCTAGGTTGGCTCCACTGTTCGACGCTTCCATTTTCACAACTGATCCACATTCTTCTGCAAAAAAGTAACACATTTTAAGAAATTTTTCAAAAATCCCGTTTCAAAACGTTTGAAAAAATTTAATTAATTAAAATTTGGTGGGACTGTGTCTTTAAGACGTAATTTAGCCAAATTAATTTTTTTTTCGAAAAATTTCAAAACATACAAATTTAAAGTTTAATTTTTACAAATTTTTCAAAATATTTTCAAAAATTCGTTACCCTGCTGCAGCACAACTCTCGGCTCTTTTTTCAAATGTCTCAAATTGATCTCAACAATTTGGAAATTTCCAGACGCTACCAAAAGCTGACGTTTTGATACCTAAAAATAGAGATTTTCGATGATTTATTTTCTCCATGAAGTAAAACGTACCCAAAGTGCCGTTGCCACCAAATCATACTTTGCCAATCTCACAATTTTTGCCGTTTTCTTTCGAAGCCTCGGTTGAATAGCATAAACTGACGTGTCATAAGCGGTACCAATGACGAGAGTCTCTCCACAATCCGACAACGCCCAATTCGTGATCAAATTCTGTTTTGGCGCAAAAACCTTCGCCAAATAGATGGAACGATGATATTGCGGGATGACAACCTGTTCGGAACCTTCTGTAACCTCTTCTCCTTCTTGTTTCCACCACAAATCGATGTAATTCTCGCCGCCGGTCGCCACAATCTCGCCGCCGATTTTGATCCATTTCGACCATTTCATACGAAGCTTCTGGCATCCGTTTGTACCCACAAAGATGTCGAAATCCTCTCCAGCCGCGTAAACGCGATTCTCGTAGACTGCAAGGCTTCTCACATCGCGAACCGGCCCATTTCTTCGTCTAACAACGTTGTATTCGCCAGTTGTCTGGAAAAAATTATAGATTTTTTTCCACGTCTTATTTTGCTGCAAATGTCATGTGCAGGTTTCAAAACTATATTCCAATCTCTTTAAACATGAATATTTTAGGAGCTATGTGCCTTTAAAATCAAAATGCGACCTTAAAGGCACAGACCAGGGTTGCCGTTTTTTTTCGGTTTTTTTTCGGTTTTCGTGATTTTCGGGTGTTTTACGCCGAAAAAGTTTTATTTATTTCGGGTTGCGCGAAGCGCGAAAAATTTTATTTTATTTTTTTCGGTTT
The DNA here is from genome assembly GCA_964036255.1 of Caenorhabditis virilis. Lineage (NCBI taxonomy): Eukaryota > Metazoa > Nematoda > Chromadorea > Rhabditida > Rhabditidae > Caenorhabditis > Caenorhabditis virilis. The sequence goes on along the minus strand of OZ038415.1, from coordinate 17,531,869 downwards.
TTATCCTCAATATTTTTCGGTGTTTCCGTCTGACGGAAAACAGATTTTTAAATTTGAATATACCATTTTTTTACATCTATTTCCAACTATTTTACTAATTTTTAACTGAATGAAGGTAGAAAACCTTAAAATCGTTTTTTTTCTGATGAAATATGATTCATTAATCACTTGGAACGCTGAAAAAATTTTTTTTTCGGTATTTTTCCAATAAAACGAAAAAAAATTTATTTTTTTTCGGTATTTTTTCCTGGTCGACGAAAAAATTTATTTTTTTTCGGCATTTTTTACTGGCCGACGAAAAAAAATTTTTTTTTTCGGCCAAAACCTTTTTCGGCGGCACCCCTGGCACAGACCCACAAAAACTTCGAACTATTTAAATAAATCTCACCATTCTATCAATCGATGTAATCCTTGGATCAATTCCAGCAACATTGAGCACATTTTCCGCGATGCACATTGTCAAAACATGTGATTGAAGGCACGAAACCGTCTGAATCAATGCGCCTGTCTGCGGTTGCCAAATGGTTACACTTCCTCTCGAATCTCCGCACGCCAAAATGTCTGGCTTCCAGAATAGCACACTCCACGCTATTGTTGGATCTCTTCGATTCTGGAAATTTTACGATAAGTAACTTAAAGACAGTGTGCCACTTTTTTTTTGAATTTTAGTCGTGTTTTTGAGTGAATTATGAAAAATGGCCATTTATTTGTTGAATTAAAAAAAAACAACCTAGTTTTAAAGACATTATGCTAATAATTTTTTGATTTTTCAAAAAATGTTGATTTTAAAGACATAGTGTCACTTATCTTAAGTAAATTCTCAAAGGCAATGCTCCGGTGTTTTTAAAGTTATCTCCTATTTGTAAATTATAAACAAAATACCTCTCTATCCAATTTCAACGTTCTTTGAACCTTTCCATCCCCAACAATCATAATCCCATCAATTGCACCAATCGCCACCTGAAAATCGTACTATTCACCATCTTTTTCCGAAATAAACCAAAAAAAAAACGAACTTACCAATTCCCCATTACTCGCCACATCAAACAATCGACTATCCACTCCCAAAGACACCGACGAAATAATCGTCTTGTTCAAAACGTCGAAAAAGTACAAAATCGACGAGTGCGAAATCAGCGCGACTCTTGACCTTTCCACCTCCGTTCCCGGATGATCACAAGCCGCCCAAATCGTACTGGCGGCGATTTGAATCCGTTTCACTCGTCGATGATCGTGCGGGTCAATGAAACATATCGATCCATTCGCGTGACACGTCATCAGCTCACCATTCGCCACAAATATCGCGTTTTCAATCGATCCGTTCTCCGTGCAAATCGTGAGCTCTGGTGTTGCTGACCATCCGCTGAGAATGTTGAAGAATTCCACGTAGTCGTGTGCTCCGCGAGTTCTGAAATTTTAGGATTTTTAAAATTTTTTCGCCGAAATTCTAAGAAATATTTGAAAACAAACATTTCTATCTTGAAATGTTTTCAAATACAATTTTCAGGCCTTTCGGGACTATGAAATAGGCATTTCTTAAAATTCTCGAATTTATGCCCTAATCAGGCTTTCCCCGACACTGAGAAATACGTATAAGACGGTATTTTGTGACTTTGAAGCTCATAATTTAAGATCTACGCATTTAGGACCCAGAAAAGGGAATTTTAACGTGATCACATTTGCCGGCCTTAATTAGGTTCTTCAAGCCTTTTATTTTGGTAATGAATTGTTCTATTTTAGGCATTTTCAGGCCCGTTAATTTAGGCATTTCGAGACCTGTAATTAAGGCATTTTCAGGCCTCTTATTTAGTTGATTCCAAGTTCCATCCAGGCTTCATAATTAGGTAAGTTTAGGCCCTATTTTAGGCCTTTATGAGGCTTGCAGGGCCTTATACAACCTTTGATCAAAATTAGGCCACAAAACCTCATTTTCAATGCCTCTAAACATAAAAATCTCTTTAAAACCCCGATTTGCCTTTTCTTACCTCTGCTTCCTAACCACCGCCAACTTTCCCGCCTTCTCATCCGTCGCAATTATTCTCGCCGCCCTCGAGACCATTCCGCACTGAATCGTGTCATTCTCCACCGTTATACTCATCTGAAATGATTTATTTTCTGAAAAAATCTGAAAATCATCACAAAAATGATATAATAACCGTGGGGAACGGCAGCTTCGATCAATACCTTCTAAAAATACAATAGGATTTATTCAAAATACAGAAACAAAATTATTAGACATATAGAAAAAGAAACGTGTGCAATTTATAGATATATTTAAAGATTAAATAAAAATTCAGCAATATTCCAAGATAGTTTTTTGTTTTCTCTTTTACAAATCAGTATCATACCAATTATTATGATTATTATTACCATTTCCACCTTGTTGAAGATGGTGGGAATTATTCAATGCAGCATTTATAGATTCTCCATGTCCTCCATCCTGTGTCGGGTACATTTCCGCAAAAAGCTCACGTTCTAGCCCGTCTCGTTGCCAATCGTTTCCAGACGCGCCGAGTTCGTAGTCGTACGACTGAAAAATTGCGCATAATTGAGTCAAATGAGCGTGTTTTTCTTTTTTTTTGTGCATTTTTTCGTCAAATTAAATGTAATTTTGAATAAATTTTCAAATTCAATTAAAAATATCAAGAAATGTGATTTTTTCTATCAAATTCGATGTATATTTCGAGATATGCGTATTTTCTATCAAATTCAATGTAAATTTTAAAAAATCGGTTTAATTTTCAATAAAAATGTCTCAAATTACTCACCGCACTCATATAAATCGATCCTTGTGCTCCACCGCCACCTCCACCAACTTCTCCATTCTCCTCCCTTCTATTCAAATTATTCAAAACACCATTCGCATACGTCGCCACCGCCTTGTACTGCGATCCTCTCGCCTCCATCAACAACGCCGTCACGCCAGTCTCCTCGACCGCTCTCGCCCCGTCCGGCCGTTTACTCAACTGATACAGCAATCCCAACAACTCCCTCTCGAGCAGCTCATCTCCATTCTCCATATATGGCGGATGTCCCAACAATCCCACAATCAAATCCAAGAATGGCGGAACTCCTCGATCATCACATAATGCGGAAGCAACCGCCGGATGTGACGCCAATTGATGAAGTGCTGAAACCGATCCTTCAACTACTCCAGTCATCAGGATTCCATCAATTTCAACGTGCGGGTTCTCCTCAATTGCAATTATGGCCTTCCGGAGGATGTCCTCGGTAAGTGTGATGACTGAATCCGTTCCGCTTGGAGTTAATTCCTGTAGATTTTTGTACATTAAAAAAAATCTCCGAATTTGTAGGGAATCAAAATTGGCCGATAATTTTGGATTTTAAAAGAAATCTGTGAATATTTATAAACCCCGCACAAACCTGCGTCAATTCAATCAAATTCGCCGGCAACAATGCGCAATTCCTAATCACTCCCAGCACCGCCTTGATCACCGGTGTTCGAAGTGTCGCCAACTGATCCAACAGCACTGGAAACGCTCGACACAATCTCAACTCATTCTGCGCTTCTTCCGCCAACGAATGTCTTGCCGTACAGTGACGAAGTGTACAGAACGCCGGTTCTGTTGCTTCTTCAACTTCTGGGAATCTTCTGATCGCTGTGACCAATGCTTCAATTCCTCCGTGCGAGCAAACCGTCTGCTTATTCCTCATATTATTACATGTGAGATTGGAGAGTATTCCACATGCGCATGCTGTCATTCCATCGTTAGCCACTCGAATTATTTCCAATAATTTGATAATCTAAAAATATCATAGATTTTTTAAAGAATACGAGGGGATAATCGCGTTTACCAATGCAGTCAAATTCTCCTCATTCGTCGCCGCATCTGACAAATTCCTCATCGCCACCAGAATCGCCGTCTGCGATCTCTCATCTTTCGCCCGACACAATTGATCGTAGAGTGCCGGCAAGCATCCCAAACTAATCAGCGCCGGTTTATTCTTCTGACAAACCGACAACGATCGAATACATCGAATAACACAATACATCAGTTTCGCGTGTTCCGGATAGGCTCTTAGGATTGTGACGAGGATTTGCGGTCCACTCAATGATAGGAAAATCTCCTTCGACGTTATATCATCAATCAGCAGAAAGTATAAACTATCGGCTACTTGTGCCAAGAGCTTCGGATTCGATTTGTGAAGAAGTGGCGTGAGAGCTTCAATCGCGTTCAGTGCTCTTGCTTGAGGTTTTGATGCTTCCACGTGCATTAGAAGGTTTCGAAGAGTTGTTACCGCATAATGGACGACGCTCTGGAAGAAAAAATAGTCAATATCGATTTTTGCGGTTTTTTGAGCACGGAAATTCCGAAAATCGAAAATTTCAATCTCAAATTTTAGAATTATCAAGATTTTTCTGATATTTCTCATTAAACTATGTCAAAAGTCACATTTTCAAAATTCTCAAGAATTTCTGCTAATAATCCATAAAAATCGCTTCTTGCACCAAAAAAGTCATTGTATTTTTCTAGAAATGTGCATTTTTGCGTCAAATTCAATGTATTTTCGAGAAATATGAATTTTTGCGTCAAATTCAATGTATTTTTCGAGAAATGTGAATTTTTTCATCAAATCCAATGTATTTTTCGAGAAATGTGCATTTTGACATAAAATTTAATGCAAGTTTTATATACTTATGTCATTTTTCGCTAATTTCAATGTTTCCAGCTCACCTCATGAGGATCATGCAACATCCGAATAATCTCCGCCAATCCACCACTTCTAAAAATCAACACCGGTCCTCCTCTCTGCTCCGACATATGGAACAACGCCCCCATCGCATTTCTTCGAACATTCACATTTTGACTTCTAAAAAACTCATTAAAAATTTCGCTTTAAAAAGAAAATGCTAATTTCCGAAATACCTCGACGCATTAATCAACGCCTCAATCAGTCTCGGATTCTGGCAGATCGTCGGATCCTCTCTCGACAACATATAAACCCGATGGACCGCCCGCGCCACCACCGAATCGTCATGATCACACATAAGCTCCACAAGGTCCGGAAGCGTCAGATTCGACATATCGTTTGATCCCTCATAGGTCAACAGGTTCATCACCGCGTCTTTAAGTTGCTGAGTTGGGATTTGCATCTGAAAACTTCAATTTCTAGACGAAAACTTCTGGAAACTAATAATACAGTTTTTTTGCAATTTCGTATCATCTCCTTCCCATCCAAAACCGGATAGGTGTTCGAAAAAAAACCCTCCCTTCCTTAGTATCAATCAATCTATCTTTTGCCTTTCATTTCTCTTCTTTCTAATGAATCAAAACATAAAAATGCCGTTTTTTCGGTTAACAAACATTCATTTTTCACGTTTGTTTTGAAATGAAAAAAAACCCCCCAAAAAATCCTCACCAATTCCACAATATTCGTGTCCGAAGTTGTCGGATTGGCCGCCGAGACGGGCGGCACCCAATCGGGAAACATCGCGGCACGGATTCGAGAGGTACGTCGTTCGATTTCAGAGTCTGCAAAATGTTTAAAATTTTGTTTTTAATGGAAGTTTGATATTAAACTGCTGAAATATAATATTTTTTCACTTCACAACTTCATTTTCGATTAAAATTTCAGCAAAATTCTGAATAAACGTTTTTAGGGCACTTTTTTTCGGAATTCAAGTTCTTTTCCAATTTTTGCTGAAAAGGTAAAGCCTATATTAATGCAAAATTCTTCGTATTTTTAGAAATATTGGTTATTTTCATGCAATGCTTAATAATTTCAGCATATATTCCCAATTTTTAGTCTCTTCTGTAAAAATTTGAAATTAAAAATTTGAATTTCTCAGAAAATTTCATTTTCAGCATTCTTTTAAATTTTCTAAGCAAACATTTTTTTCAAATCGCTCACCTCCTCCCGCTCCATACATCGAGCTCATAAAATCACTATTCGTCGTTCTGAGAAGCATTCTCAAATTTTTCTGAAAATATGACATCTTTTTCAAAAATTTCAGCTTTTTAAGCGGTATAACAGTGCTAAAACACCAACATTTCTTTTCTAGAAAAAAAAATCAGAAAAAAACAGTTATTTCGCAGAAAAAAAAAATCAATAACAATAATAAGAATGGAACCGTAATTTCAGAAATCGAAAGAGATTCAGAGAGAAAAAAAAAAAGAAAATCAGCGGATCTTTAAAAAAATGCTTTTCGCACCCACCCCTCTCCCGCAAATACAACACAAATGATGAGTCAACATAAAAACGACAAACATACTCAAAAAATCGATAATACGTCCTCTTTCTCCCCCCTCTTTTCTGTCATGATGACCTTTTTCTTTTCGCTCTTAATGACAGATTCCGCCAATTCACTATGGAAGAGATCTCAAGATTATAAATTATGAGACCAAATAATAATAATGAATAACGAAGGAAAAAACAAGTTAAAAGTACATGTAAATTTTAGAGAAAAAAAAACAATTTCCAAACAAAATTTCTACCAAAACGAAGTCTTAACAAACGACGAAATTGAGCTGAACCATCCGTTACCATCTCCTTGAGCTTTTGCATGGGCGGCCATATCATTTGTTATAACACAACTCGCCGGATCAACTTGCATTATGTCATCGTCCAAATATTCCGGATAGTCTTGGTTTTTCATAATGTTCTGGAAAAATTAGAATATCTGGGATCATTTTTTAGAAATGTTAATTACGATACTACACCATTACGCATCTAAAATATTCAGAATGTTCGCTTAGACTTCAAAATATGGAGGGTCAAAATATATATTACATATTTTTTGAAAATAACCAATTTTTCAAGAAATTTCCAATTTTCTAATGGTTTTTACACAATTTGAAAGCTTACGATGTGCAAAATTCAAGAAATTTCTATCGAGAAAAAATTCTCTCAGATTTTATGAAATTTTACAAAAACCTACAAAAAATGGAGATGGAGCTGCTTAAACTACAAACTACAAAATATGGAGCTGCTTAAACTACAAACTACAAAACGTGGAGCTGCTTAAACTACAAACTACAAAACATGGAGCTGCTTAAACTACAAACTACAAAACATGGAGCTGCTTAAACTACAAACTACAAAACATGGAGCTGCTTAAACTACAAACTACAAAACATGGAGCTGCTTAAACTACAAACTACAAAACAATGGAGCTGCTTAACTACAGAAAATGGAGTTTCTTCGAAATTTCTCAAATTTGGATTTCAAAAAAGCCCTTTTTATAATTTTTGGACAATTTTGAAGGTAGAAATCGAAAAATCAGTAATTAGAGCTTCGTTTTGAAAATATCTTAGGGTCGTACAAGCGTAGTAACGTAATGATATAAATCAAAAACCAACCTTATTCTCAAATTCACTTGCATACATTTCAAACTTCTCCTCCTTTCCCTCAACTTTCAAAATCTGCGAAACGTACTCACAACCGCTTCCAAATATTATTTGCGCAATTTCCTGGAAAATTTTGTGCATTTGTATTGAAATTTTAAAAAAATCCAAATCCTACCGTCGGCTCAACATTCGGTACAGTTCTCAACACAGCTCTCGGATGGCCCGAAACCTCCGTAAAATATACACTAATCACACCCTTCTTCTTCACCAAAAATCGTTCTAGCTCTCGTTTTCGCGGCTCTGTGAATTCCTCGCCATCGAATTCAAAAACCATCTGTTTTGACGACTTTCTTCCCACAAATTTACGATGAATAGTACCGCCCTTGTCAAGTTCTTTCACCGCTGAGACTAATGGTTCCAATGCGGCCGCTTCTTTTTTAGCGTTTAGAGAATTTTCGATAGCTCTGAGGCGTGACGAAATCAGCATCAAATTATAATTCACACTCGGGTTTGTTATCTTCTCACACGCTTGGCTTAAAGCTTTTAGAAGTTCTTCAGACTTCAGCAGAATTTCAGCATCATCTGATTGCTCGGTGAGCAGTAGAAGCATCTTAAAATCCATAATTTTTTGAAAAATAAATAAATAAAAATACCTTCACCGAATATCTGACCACATCTGGACTCTCATCGAAGAGAAGGGTCGGCAATGTATTAAAAAACATTTTATCCTTCAAAATAATTTGACGATTTTCCGCTTTTTGGCACAATTTGTAATAGGCTCGGATTGTTTTTGCCTTATCTGCATTTGCGGTCGATTCGGACATATTTAAGGCTGAAAAATCTTTTATTTTAGGTTTTATTTAATTTTTAAAAGTATTTTTCCGCAAAAAAACGGTTTATTTACACAAAATAAAGAAGAAAAACGCGAAAAAAACATTTGAAAAGGCGTCGTGAGTGGTGGGCGGAGCTGCAATTGCCATTGTGCGGCAGGGTGATTGCAAACAATGGGCACGCGGTTGCGATTTTTCGCAAATAAGTTGAAAGATTATTTATTTTTGCAATGATCATTCATATGAAAATAACATTTTTAAAACGTAAAATTTAATAGTTTTCGATTTTTTTTAGACGTTATAAATTTTAAAATTTTCGACATAATTTCTATAAAACATCCAGTCTTGTAGTTAGACCTCTTAAAAGAATATTTATTCATACAAAACAAAATACCCGAATGTGTTCGAATGTGCACAACAGGAGAATAAAAAACGAACAATAATAATTAAATCCCTGGACGGCGGCGAGGAAAATATGAGATCGTGACAAGAGAAAAAAAATCTATTAGCATTATATTCTAATTAAAAACTGGTGGAGTCGTTGAAGGTGGCGTCAGTTTTTTGGGTCGTCGTGGCAGGGATTTGTTGATTGTGCCGTCCGATGGGAAGACAGCGTAGCCTTTCCGTTCTTTGAGGCTGAAAAGTGAAAATAATTGCATGGAGCTGCTTAAGCTACAAACTACAAAACATGGAGCTGCTTAAACTACAAACTATGACGTATGGAGCTGCTTAAACTACAAACTACAAAACATGGAGCTGCTTAAACTACAAACTACAAGGTATGGAGCTGCTTAAACTACAAACTACAAAATGTGGAGCTGCTTAACTACAAAAAATGGAGCTGCTTAAACTACAAACTACAAAATGTGGAGCTGCTTAACTACAAAAAATGGAGCTGCTTAAACTACAAACTACAAAACATGGAGCTGCTTAAACTACAAACTACAAGGTATGGAGCTGCTTAAACTACAAACTACAAAATGTGGAGCTGCTTAACTACAAAAAATGGAGCTGCTTAAACTACACACTACAAAATGTGGAGCTGCTTAAACTACAAAATCCAAATTACAAAAGATTATTAGTAATTCAATAGAATACCTCCTTCCACCGTATACTGTAGGCGTAGTTGGGGGACGTATCCGTGACTCGAATTCCATTTTTCGTTCACTAACCGACGTTGGTGGTCTCGAAGGTACTTGGGAAGGCTGAGGAAGCCGCGATGGCGCTACCAACCGCGGTGGTTCACTCTTCCTTCGACGCATTGACGAGTTCCAAAGGATTGGAAGTTGCGATGGACGCTTGGAAGTTGCGTTGGTTTTCTCGAAATTCTTCACAATTTCCGACACTTTTTGCTCCTTTTCCTTCGCGTCATCCTCTTCAGAATCATCATCTCTCGACTCGCGGCCACTATCGATGCTCTTTGGCTCACTTCTCGGCGAACTCTCGGAACTTTCTTGGGATATCGTCATCTCGTCTAAATCTCGAGACTTCTCCACATTCGGATGTTCGTGCTCTTCCTCCTCAATTGTGACCAATGTCGGATGGTACCTTCTCTGTCGGATTCGATCCTTTGCCACATCTATCATCCTCTTCAAATCATACAAAAACTGAACAGCCATTTGAGGCGGATTTTCCAAAAGCTCTCTTTCAAAATATTCCGAACTAAAATACAATCTTCGTCGACCTTGTGAGACCAAATTCGGATTCCCGCCTTCTTCAACCTCAATATCTTCAATCGATAACTGAGCATCATGATTATTTTTCGACGCCTGACTTTTCATATACTGCTGAATGAATTGCAACTGAAAGTCGCTCATCATTTTCCTTTTCTTAATTTTCCAGCAAGTGTGCCATATTAACAATGTGATGAGAAGTGTTCCAATAACAAAGGCGACGAATGCAAAAAGTAAAACGATTTCAATTCTCCATCCTGGGTCATCTTGTTGGTTCGTTTCATGATTGAGAAATGTGTGGGATCCTGAAAAATAAAAATTTTGAAGAAGTAAATAAACATTTTTTTCAAAAAAAAACTTGCTCCCGGTGAGGCTCGAACTCACGACCTTCAGATTATGAGACTGACGCGCTGCCTACTGCGCTACGGAAGCACGATAGCCACTCTCGTCCTTAGTAGTTATCTTTCAAAGAGAAAATCGAATTTAGAAAGAAAAGAAGACATTAAGTATTTTAAAAGAATCCTATGATGTGTAGTTTGTAGTTTAAGCAGCTCCAACTTATATCGCGGTAAACTTACATTTCATAAATATAAATTGAAATGAAGGTAACGGTTTTTTTCAAAAAGAGATATCAAAAAATCAGATGGACAGATATGAAAATACCTATTTCGTTTTTTAGGAAACAAAAAAAACACGTTTACATTAGAAAATAGACTGTGATCTTTGTGATAAGTTATTTATCATTTATGTCGGAACCGGGGTGTAACCAAATACCAAAAACTCAGTAGATTTTGTTTTTTTTAGCATTAGTGGATTTTTGACGTAAAAAAGCTTCGTATTTTGTAGTTTGTAGTTTATGCAGCTCCACATTGTGTAGTTTGTAGTTTAAGCAGCTCCATATTTTGTAGTTTGTAGTTTAAGCAGCTCCATATTTTGTAGTTTGTAGTTTAAGCAGCTCCATGTTTTGTAGTTCGTAGTTTAAGCAGCTCCACGTTCTGCAGTTAAGCAGCTCCACATTGTGTAGTTTGTAGTTTAAGCAGCTCCATATTTTGTAGTTCATAGTGTAAAGCAGCTCAACACCTCAAAGCACGAATTTTGACATTTATCATCACCTCAACCCCCCTAATTAGAAAAATCTGCGACTAATCGTGTCGAACGAACAACAACGCAATCAAAAGCGAACACGAAATGTTCATAAAAAGATATTATTCGAAGGAATTTCCCCCCTATCCTAAAAGAAGAACATCATCAATCCTGGTTTTCCTCCCCCCTGACAGTCTCTTCTATATTATCATGAACAAACATTTCGCACAATTAGTATAGTATCTTTTCTCATAAATGAAGACGAAGGAAAATCGTTATATTTTAGTTTTCGCTTTCACCTGAAACGCCGGCAATTCGAATTGAAACGCAAAACGACTGATCCGAAGAGGTTTGCGTGTTGCAATTGAGTTTGATTTGGACGACGGCGCCGGTGAGGAAAGATGCGTCGAATTCTGTGCCTCGGAACTGTAATAATTGAAAAATTTCAATGATTTAAAGACACCAGGTTACATATATAATAGGCCGCCCGTCTAGATCAGTCAGTTCGAAAAGTACGGTCCTCCTTGGCGGGGTTTTCCATCGATGGTGCATATTTTCATATAAGACCTTGGCTATGGAACAATTCGCCTGACCAGTTGGTGAAACAATAATCCCGGAATTTTCAAAGTCTAGGGGTGTTTTTGGAAGAACCACGGAATGCGGAAACAGGTGTACAACTGGCACTAATCCTTCCGTTTTGATAGGATTCTTCCAGGAAATGGTTCGTTCGCATTCTTCCAATTTTTCCACACAAGACCCAGAAGAGCTCAAATAAACCGGCCGTTCTGTTGGGCAGGAGCAGGAGCACTAAAAAACAGAAAATGTTGATCAATAACCACCCCCCCCCTCCAAAAAAAAATGAAATGAGTCACCTCATCGTTCAAACGACTGTTTAGCGTCATGTTTTTCATTGGCATGTGGTCGACCGCCTGATGAAGGTGTTCGCATGATGGAGGGCATACTGTTGGATGAATTATGTCCGGCTGACCAGTGGTTCGGACTGCAAAACAAAAAGAAACAATTTTTTAAAATTGTTTCTTTAATGGTGGGAATATAGAGCTGCTTAAACTACAAACTACAACTTATGGAGCTGCTTAAACTACAAACTACAAACTGTGGAGCTGCTTATACTACAAACTACAAAAAATGGAGCTGCTTAAAAATAGTGTCGATTTCATGTAATACATGACCAAATTTCAAAAAATCTTTAAAAAAGGAAAAACTCACACTTTTTCGATTTTTTAAAAGTGACGTTCGAAAAGTTTAAAAAAATGGATCGGAAATTGTGAAACATAAATTTGGAGCTGCTTAAACTACAAACTACAACTTATGGAGCTGCTTAAACTACAAACTACAAACCAATGGAGCTGCTTAAACTACAAACTACGCAGTATTTCCTAGAAATGGTAAAGATCTTTTGTTTTCATTGTTCTAGGAAACAAACTTTGATAAGTACTGTGTGATGAAAAAAAAAAACAAATGATAAGGATGAGAACATCAAGTGTAACAAATAGGAAAATATATTTTGGGTTGGATCAGTGAAGTTTATTGAAAAAAAACAACTTACCAACAGAATAAATCAGCCGGTCGAAGCGATGTGCACCAGGTACTGTAGTTAAAGAAGAGGTGTCAGAAGGTTTCGAACGCACAATGACAGCAGTTTGGGAAATGGGAATACAAATAATAGTTAGAAATATTATAAAAATGGGACTTTCTTGCATGTTTTTTGGTCATATCAGTACATTTTGGAATGAAGCCAAGAAAAGGGCAAGGGTGGGGGGAACGGATGGTAACGCGCGTGGTGGGGAAGAAAAACAAAAAACAATGTTGTAAAGTTACTTTATTTGACCCCCTCTTTGACAGTATTGTATTGTGATGATGTCAATGATGCGATGCTTTTGAAGTTAATGAACGAAAACGAATAAAAACAAGAGAGAGGAGTGGGAAAAGAAAGAGAATATGTAACTGGCGACAACGAAGAAACGAAGCGCGTGCGGGTTCGGAGAACTGTTGTATATTACAATTCGATTTGTCTTCGCCAGCGAAAAGACGAAGAAGAAGAAGAAGAAGAGGAAAGAAGGTCGCCGTCTTCGGTTTCGTCGGGGGCGATCTCGATTGATAAGGAGACGAAATTTTTGAGAAGAAGATTGGTTACATTGAAGTGAAATACAGTAGTCGAAGTCATATGTTTAGCCTACAAAATACAAAAATTGGAGCTGCTTAAACAACAAACTACAACTTATGGAGCTGCTTAAACTACAAACTACAACTTATGGAGCTGCTTAAACTACAAACTACAACTTATGGAGCTGCTTAAACTACAAACTACAAGGTCTGGAGCTGCTTAACTACAAAACATGGAGCTGCTTAAACTACAAAACGTGGAGCTGCTTAAACTACAAACTACAACTTATGGAGCTGCTTAAACTACAAACTACAACTTATGGAGCTGCTTAAACTACAAACTACAAAATTATGATTTTACAATAAAATTTAAAAAACCGCGTAAAATTCCACATTTCTCTCGACCCCGCGAAAGACTTTTCACAAACATCCTTACGAAATGAAATCATTTTGCATTATTGCTTGACATTCTTAAATATCGCATCGGAAAGTGACTAAAAGTAGGTAGGTCTCCTGAAAAGAAATTTCTCATCCCAAACGAAACGAAACCATCATTCCCCAGAACCAAATGGCAACACCGTTAGCAGAAGTAAAAATCAACAACGGCGACAAAATCAAAGATCAATTCGTGATTCGGAAAAAGCTCGGCGAAGGCGCGTGCGGTCAGGTGTTTTTGGTCGAGGTCGAGAAGAGCCGCGCCGCAATGAAAATCGAGCCGCTGATGAAGCATAAGGAGGACGAAATTCTGAAAATGGAGGTTTATGTGCTGAAGAAAATGCAGCATTCGAGACATGTTTGTCGGCTGATCGCTTCTGGAAAAACTGACACTTTTACATATTTAGTTATGAGCTTGTTGGGGAAAGAGGTGAGGGTTTTGTAATTTGTAGTTTAAGCAGCTCCATGTTTTGTAGTTTGTAGTTTAAGCAGCTCCATGTTTTGTAGTTTGTAGTTTATGCAGCTCCATGTTTTGTAGTTTGTAGTTTATGCAGCTCCGTTTTTTAAAGATAGGTGACGTTCGACGCCGTATCCCTGGACGCAAAATTTCAGGACCATCAACAACCCGGATATTCATTCAAGTTACAAAAGTAATTTTTAATACTAATAAAAGAGCAATACAAATTTATTATTCAGGCACTTCAAGACCTTCATGAAGCAGGTTTCGTGCATCGAGATGTAAAACCAAGTAACATGGCATTGGGACTGAAAAATGAGCAAGTTGTATATATCTTCGATTTCGGACTTTCACGTCAGATTATGATGCCGGATGGATCGGGAAAGCTGAAACTCAGGGAGCCGAGAGCGAAATCGGTTTTTCGAGGAACGGTAAGATATTGTAGTTTGAGTGTACATTTGCACAAGGAGCAAGGAAGACACGATGACTTGTAAGGGATTCGAGGGGAAATAGTTCAAAATTGGCGGATTTTTCAGATATGGTGCACTTTACTCGATGATTGAAACCACCACGGGAATGTTACCATGGAAGGGACAGCCGAAGAAGGAGACGCAGAAGATTAAGGAAAAGACGGGCGATGAGAAATTGTGCAAAGGATGTCCGAAATCATTTTTTGAGATTGCGACGATTCTCAGAAAGTTGAAATATCAAGACACCCCGCCATATGCTACATTTATGGAGAAATTGAAGGCGGACCTTCCAAAGGGTATGAAAATGACGGATCCTTATGAATGGAACACGAATAAGGCAACACTTGATGAGAATGGCAACGAGAAATCGGATCGGGATAATGCGGAACGTGGCGAGGGAGCGGATACGGTTAATGAGATTGATGAGAGTATTGTGACGGAGGATCGGAAAACTGGCGAGTCGAGCAAGGATGCGGAGGAATATGGAAAGGAGGATACGTTGGATGTGCTTTGAATTACTGATGAGAATAAAGATTTTCTGATAAAATTTCTTTCTTGGTTTTTGGAATTTTTAGCTTAAATTATAACCAACAAAAAATGGAGCTGCTTAAACTACAAACTACAACTTTTGGAGCTGTTTAAACTACAAACTACAAAACATGGAGCTGCTTATAAGTTGCGATTTTTCTGCAAGTGTGTTTGTTTTTAAGAACACCCCCCTCCTCTACCACCTCAATTTCCTCATCATCATCATCATCATCCGGTGTCCTCAAACGGGAAACTCTTTTTGCCATTTTCGACAAAATAATGGAGTTTCGCACAGCGCCTCGGCGCACCGAAATTAATTGCAACCCTGCTCTCCTTTTTCTCCATTCCGACATCTTCTTCGGCCTCCTCCTCCTCCTCCGCCCATCCTTTTTCGATGAGTGAAAGAGCCACAAAATTGGATTTGTGGACCCGGCAAAATGGCGACCGACGAAGGGGGGTTGGGGAGGAGAAGAACGAGAAAAGCCACTCAATTTATGGGTCCGAGTTAGTATGTAAACGATGAGCAGAAGGAAGAAGAGGAGGGCAAAAAAGAAGAAGAAGAAGAAGGCGATGAAGGGCGGAACGTAAAACGGACGGAGAATTGTGGAGCACAACAACAAAATGTCCTTCTCTTTTTTTTTTGTTATTTTTTTATTCCACTTGGAACAGTTTATTTTTAAGCAGCTCCATTTTTTGTAGTTTGTAGTCTAAGCAGCTCCATTTTTTGTAGTTTGTAGTTTAAGCAGCTCCATGAAAAAGAACCGCGTTTTCCAGAATTTCGGCCTGGGCGATGCGGAAAAAAAGATGAGCCAATTCTGGAAAATAATCAATGTGATATACTTAATAACATTTTTGAACGTAGATGGAACATATTGTCCCATAAGACATATTCATTCATCAACACCGACGACAGGTAGTGGAATTTTTAAAAATGTTATTCCAAAACTGTTTTTTAAGGCTTCATCGAATCACCCGGCTACCCATCAACATACACCGCTCCACTGGACTGTATTTTCAACATAACCACGGCGCCGAGTAATGTGATCCAATTGGCGTTTGTCACTTTTGATCTTGGCGAGAAAAGTCAACTGAGTCAACAGTGTTTGGATGCTTATTTGCTGGTGGTTGTTGTGGATCGACATGGTAGACATCATGTAGGCGATAGGTTATGTGGAAATGCGCTTCCGGAACCAATCAATACCATGCAATCTTGGATACAGGTACGTTTTTTTTCCCATTTTTTAAGCAGCTCCATATTTTGTAGTTTGTAGTTTAAGCAGCTCCATATTTTGTAGTTTGTAGTTTAAGCAGCTCCATATTTTGTAGTTTGTAGTTTAAGCAGCTCCATATTTTGTAGTTTGTAGTCTAAGCAGCTCCATTCTTCAGTGCACCGAAAAATCGAACTTTCAGGTTCAATTCGTCACAACATCAACCTCAAGCACGAACCGAGGATTTCGAATACAGTACCGTATCCTATCAGAGTCTGCAATTTCCGAACCGGCGTCTTTTTCGTCGGACCCGGTTTTTGCGGGATGTGGTGGTCATTCAACGCCAGGACAGTTATCTGGAGAAATAGTGTCACCTGGATATCCGGTGACGTATCCGCGCAATTCCACGTGTAACTGGTTGATACGGGTCGAAACGCGCCAGAGGATTTATATTAGGATACTGCATTTGCATTTGGCGCCGACGATTGGTGAGCTTTTTTGTGCATTTTGTCGTCAAATATGATGGGTTTTCAGCGGAGTGTGAACGAGCATCTGTCACAATAATGGACGGATATAAACACGAACCAATAGGAAATGGGAAAAAAGTCGAATCGTCGGAAATTTCAGAAGCGAAATTTTGCGGCAGTCAATTGTACTATTCTGAAGAAGGAATGAAGTCGTATTTATCGAGTGCCAATAGAATCCTAGTAAGGTAAATAAATATTTTCAGAAAAAAAACATTAAATTCTACTGAAAACTCAAAATTTCCAGACTTGTAACCCAAGACGGACCACCTTCTTCGATGATTGGGGAGGATCGTGTTGGTTTTAAGGTATTTTGCGGATTTTGTGCATTTTTGCGACAAATTTTATGTTTTTCTGAGATTAAAAATTCAGAAGTTGATAATATTACAATACTTTTAAATTTTCATTTAGTGTTTCTTTTAAAAAATTGACTTATGGCCAAAAAATCAATATTTTAAATAGCTGTTCATTTTTGCGTCAAATCTGGTGTTTCTCTTGATTTTCAGGATTGAAAACCCTGTTAAAATGTGTCAGACTCACTTTTTTTAGATCAAAATATTTTTTAAAATCAAACTTCCTGACAATTTATAAAATTTTCGAATCAAATCTGTGCAATTTCGCGTCCAATCCAATGCATTCCAAAAATTTTAGATCGTGTGGACCGCTGTAGAAGGCCTTCTCGGTGAAACTCCTTCCGAAGATTCTCAAAAACCCGACGACTCGGCGCAGTCGTGTAACGGGCAATTTGTGTGCCACGGTGGACAGGTTTGTGTGGAACAAGGTCACGGAATATGTGCATCGAGATCGAGATTATGTATTCATCGAAGTTTAGTCTGCGACGGGGTTCACAATTGTGTCGAGGGTGATTTTTCTGACGAGCAGCATTGTGAGTTTTTTTGAGCTTTGTATTTGTGAAATGTGTGTATTTTCGCGTGCATTTTTTGCTAAATTTAAAATTTTTGAAAATTTTCAAATGATTGTTTCTTGAAAAAATTTGAAAATAAAGGTTGAAAACTAAATAATTAAAAAATACAAGTATTCAGCTTCAATTTGACTACAAAACGATACATTTCAAAATTTTTTAGAAATAGTTATGCGCTTTTAAACACGGTATCCAAAATTAATTTAAATAAAAATCCTGGATTTTAAATGAATTTTTCTTTGCTTAAATTTAAAGTTAGAAGTGAAATATGTTAATTTTCTGAAAATTCAGATGTAGTACTTTAATTTAAGTACACATGCAGGGAAATTAAACGTTTTTGAAGACTAGTTATGCGCCTTTAAAAGTGGAACCTAAAAAAATTTGAAAAAAACAACAAGGCTTCTAAAATTGAATTTTTTACCTTGTTTTTGAGTAAAAGTCTAATAAACATGAAAAATTGAAATTTGAAGGTTAAAATTTTAATTGGATGTCAAATACAATAATATTCAATATTTTTGAAAAATAGTTATGCGCCTTTAAAGATGGTATCCAAAAATTTTATAGAGAATAATCCTCATGTTGGAATTTATTTTTCATGGCTTAAAATGGGAGTTAGAGATGATATAAGTTATCTTTCTTAAAATGTAAACATAGAGCTTTAATTTAAGTATAAATACATTAATATACCTCTTTTCTGAAAAACTGTTATGCCCCTTTAAAAGTGGTACCCAAAAATTTAAAAAAAAAGCGAGACTTCTAAAATTAGTTTTTTAAAGCTTAATTTTGAGTAAAATAGAAAATAAATATAATATTTTGAAAGTTGAAGTTTCAAACTTTAATTTGATTACAAATTCAATGTCATTCAAAATTTTTGAAAAATAGTTATGCGCTTTTAAAAATGGTAATACAAATTTACTCAAATCCCCTGTTTTCCAGGCTATTCCCGAGAGATCGTAACCGCTGCCGCCGCCGGATTCACCCTCATCGTGATCACAATCCTTATCTTCGTGTGCTGTGACCAAGTTCGAAAACGTCGAAGACTACGTGAACTGATACGTGAACGTCGTTCCACGTCAAATGGGAAATGTACCGTATCTACCGTACACTCGCCACACAATCCACGTCTACCGCCTAATAGGTGACTATTAGAGAGTGAGCTTTGAATTTGACGTCAAATTTTCGGATTTTTGTGCATTGTGCATTTTCTCGCCAAATTTGTCGCATTTCAAAGCTCACTCACCATTAGGATTTTCTCTGTTTGTAAATATTTTCCACATTTTTCAATTTTTTTTGTCTGAAATACGTGTTTTATTGATTTTTAAACATTTTTTCTTATAGGATAAATTGTTCTGCATTTTCTCGTCAAATGTAGTGGTCGTGGGAATTTCAGCGTTTCATATAAGATTTTTCCGGGATATTAGTGCATTTTCTCGTCAAATATGATGAACCGATCAAAAAATAAATATAAATTTTATACAAAAAAATACACATAATCTTTGTTTTATGCACCGGTTCTCTTATGTTCCCAAAACGTCTCCAAAATCTCGGCATGCTTCTCAGGTGCGATTCGAAACTCCACCTGACCGCAATCCGATCGGAAACTGAAAAGAACCCGGATTTCTTAAAGACAAGGTGATATTTCAAATGGGACACCCCCTTTAAGCACCACAAACCTATGATTACTTCCCATCTCCGGTGTGCCATTCCTTTTCGACGATTCGACAGTCAATTGGGTTCGCGACTGATCCTGTCGGTCGCCGACGTGGTGTCGGATCGAGAACAAGTTCCGCAAAATCTCGACAACCCGATTTCTGAGGTAATAATGTCGGGTCATACAAATCTGGAATTTTGTCTTTCGGCTCAAATATCCGAAAACGACTTACAATCGGATGTGCTAATGCATGAATCGATGGAAATGAGAAAATTATCGTCGATAGATTGAATTGCATCAAAGTGAGATCCGATTCAGCTCTTAGATCTCTTATCGGAATCAGAAGACAAAGATAAGAGAGGTAGAGTACTGCATGAAGTACTGCTGATGGTAGAAGCATGTGGGTGGTACGGTAGGTTTCATAGATCTGAAGAAAGTGCTGAAAACTATTTGCAAAAAAAGTTTTGACGCGGGGGAATCGAACCCCCGACCTTTGGAATGATAGGCAAAATTTTGAACCACTACGCCGCCGAGATTACACAATAGCGTTAGAGATTGATGTACACTATTCAGCGGATGCGGTTTTTTTTTGATATTTTAAAATTAGTTTTAAAAAACGTTTTAAGGTTATTTTTGATGAGCTACAGAATAAAAACTCGATTTTCAGAAAATGAAATCACACCTGAAACCGTTGAGAAAGGCAATACTTTGCAGTATTGATCCCCAACCCATCAGCCTCATTTCTCGACAAAATATGGACATAACCAAAAAGCGATATGGTTCCAGCTTCAACAATGGCACATGTACAGATTCTGATAAGCATCGCCCATCTTTCTGACAACGATGCTCCGTCGCAAATACAGACGCCTTTATCACTATAAAAAATTTTTAAAAAATTTTCTTAAAATTCCTTTTGATAAAACTTACGTCAAATTCATTATATAATTAACTGTTACCACTAGGGTTGCACAAGCATCAAATAAAAATATTCCTTTAACATATCCACTGATTGTACCACTTGGAACATGTCTTTTTGTCGCGATTAGTCGTTCGGAACCCACTCCGACCATTAGTACACATGTTGCAACATCCCATGGGACCATCATTGAATTGATCAAGGAACACCAAGAACTGAAAATTATTACTTTTGGTTATGAGAAACGCAAAAAAAAATAATTTTCAGCAACCGTCCTCGAACCTTTCACCTTGAAATAGGTGGGCAAAAGCTCTACCTGCTGCGCTATAATGCATACAGCTACCAGGAGGACAGTTTACGCTTAGAAGGTCGCGGAAAAGGACAGCACTCACCTGTGCACCGGAAATTTTGGAAATCCAGAAACGCCCATAACAAAAAAATAAATATTGTACAAAAGACCAGCCGAAGCATTGACTGCAAAGCAGAACGAGATAGTGGCTAGCATTGCACATGTGTTTTTATGCATTACACCGACTTTCTGGAAGAAAATAAACTACAACTTTACGTTTTTTTTTGCAAAAAATTGACTTTTGCTCCTTCTTATCCATTTAAATTGAGCTAAAGTTGACATTTTGATATAATTACCCTCATTTGAAGGCTTTTCTCTTTTAGTTAATGAAGTTTATGACCTACCCGACAGACAAACATGAAAAAAATATTGGCCAAAATTGCGGAAATGTTGAGTAGAGTGATCAAACTTTGGAGGGAGTACCATGGGAGGTCGCCTTCTTGGCCACCTAGGGCACATTTTGTTGTGTTGTCGTCTGAAAATGGGGAAAATTTGAAAAAAAACCGTTTTTCGGGTACCATTTTTAAAGGCGCATAACTTATTTTTAGAAATTTTGAAGAATACTGCATTTGCAGTCAAATTAAAGTCCAGAATCTGAATTTTCAGAATATGTACTTATTTACCTCTGAAACCGATTTGAAGTCGAGAAAACTGGATTTTAAAACCTTAGAAAATTCGAAAAAAAATTTTGGGTACCATTTTTAAAAGGCACATAACTAAATTTCAGAAGTTTTAAAGGATACTGTATTTACAGTCAAAGTGAAGCCCAGAATCTGAGTTTTCCGAAAATATACTCATTTATTTCTGAAATCGATGTGAAGCTGAGAAAACTGGATTTGTAATGCTTAGAAACTTCGAAAAAAATTTTCGGGTATCATTTTTAAAGGCACATCACTAATTTTTAATAAAAATTAATATCGCGGTGTTTGATCTCAAATTAAAGCCCGAGATCTGAATTTTACGAAAAAAAATTTTAATGTTTGTTTTCTCTCAAAATCTCAATCAGGAAAAATGATTTTCCACAGTTTTTCAAAAATAATATGCACCATTTTTAAAAGTGCATAACTTTTATTCCAAAACGGTTAATAGCCCATTTTTTCTGCTTAAATTAAAGCTAAACATCCAAATTTAAAGAATTTGTAAAAAATTGGACATTAGCTCTATTTTTTTGGTCTAAAAATAATAGGTAAAGGTAAGCCCGTTTGGTTCAAGCGTACCACACGCTGCGGGCAAGCTGCACGGTTATTAGCCGAGTGGTTATTGCTAGGCTTTTGGCACAAATTTCGACTTCTTCCGGGCCAGGGAAGGGTCTATTACCTTCGTGGAGAACCACTACCCATTCAAAGCTGGGTCGACTTGAAGAGGGATCGAACTCGTGACCTTGCGCACAGCAAGCGGAACCACTAACCGCTGCGCTATGCCCTCCGCCCATTTAATAGCCCATTTTTTCTGCTTAAATTAAAGCTAAACATCCAAATTTAAAGAATTTGTAAAAAATTGGACATTAGCTCTATTTTTTTGGTCTAAAAATTTCATTCAAAATCCAGATTTCATCAAATTACGCATTTTCATCTTCTATGTACTTTAAATCCGAATTAGGTGATCAAAAATGAACAAATCCTCATTTTCCGGATTATTCATACGCCCCATAATCCCAAAAGAATAAAACAAATTTACCAAACTTTGCTCTTACCACGTTTTCGTGTGCTCTTTGAACATTTTTAAAGGCGCATACTTTAAAGGCACATAACTTTTCGAAAAATTTATATTTTCTAGGTTTTTTTTCTTGATTAAAAAGTTGAGAACGTCAAGTTTCTTAAGGCAATAAATTATTCATAATTTTTCTCTGAATTTCAAAATGTGAAATCTTAGAAAAAATTCAAAATTTTCATGTACACATTTTTCAAACCCTCATAACTTTTTTCAAAACTTCTCAATTTTTCTGAAATTAAAAAAAAAATATAGCTTATATCTTCAATTTTCAGAAAATTATCTTTAAAACCCTTACACCTCCCACCAAGATACTGAAATTGATGATGATGATGAGCTCGATGCTTCAGTATCTCCAACTCGTGCATTTTTCCTTTTTTCCTCAATTTTTCTGTAAAAAACAAGAAAATAA
The DNA here is from genome assembly GCA_964036255.1 of Caenorhabditis virilis. NCBI lineage: Eukaryota > Metazoa > Nematoda > Chromadorea > Rhabditida > Rhabditidae > Caenorhabditis > Caenorhabditis virilis. Next base: position 17,509,267 of record OZ038415.1, on the reverse strand, counting down.
CTTTCAAAAACAAAATTCATATCAAAAGGATGCATCGAGAAACAGAGAATATGTTTCAAATAAAAAAAAGAACGGAAAAGTGGGCGGAGCCTAATGGAAAATGTGCCACGAGCACTCATTCCGAGTTGACTATTTCAACAGGGGACAAAATGAGAAGGATAATGACATTTTTCCAAGGTTTCTCTCCCATTTTGTGCTGAGAAACAAAATATTCGGACACTTTAGGGTACATCGCCTGACATTTCAAGTGTTTGTCCATTTTCAGAGGGCGTTTTCAAAATGAAACAAAACCCGAAAAAATGTGTTTTTTGAATGGATTTCTGGTGTTTCTCATGAATAAATCGTGCACTGAAACCCGCTAATCCTATCCCTACGCAAATTTTAGGACAGAAATCCTTTTTTTTTCAGCATTTGACATCTGAAAATGTGGAGAAAATAGATGTTAGAGTTTTTTGTCATGTTGTTTTTATTAGAGTAATTGTTTTTATTGAGATACAATGAGAAAAGTGTAAAATTTGACTTGAAAATATAATTTTTAAAGTTTAAAAATTGACAAAACACTAATATCCACCGAGGGGAATCGAACTCTCGACCTTTCGAATTGTAGGCAAAACTCTTATCCGTTACGCCACACGGAACATCATTTTGGATTACATGAAAGGATGTACACTATTCAGCGTCATTGCGATTTGATCAATTCATTAAAGTTTTAAATGTTGCTTCGGAAAAAATTAATGTTTAAAAAAATTAAAAGATGATGACCAAATTTTGAGAGCTCATCAAAAAGAGCAATTTCTCAAGCTTCAAATTTGTGGATTAATAATCTAACAATCTGAATTTAAAGTCACGTTTTAGTGGCAATAGAAAAAATAACATTACTTCAAAGTTTTAAAAGAAAATTTGCATCTTTTTATCCCACAGAAAAAAACGGCAAACATTTTGAACTCTGGTGAGCCACCGGATGATGAGGACACAACAAATTGAAAAATTGAATAAACGATTTGAACATCCAGCTGGTCAGCTTGCTGTTTTTTCCTACTAAATTTGATTTTTTGGCATGTTTTGGTTGTCGTGCGTATTGAAATATGGTATTATTAGAAAGTTCAGATCCTGGGCTTTTGTGTACAGAAAAAATTATGAAAAAATATTGATCTTGAAAGAAGTTATGCACATTTAAAAATGGAGTTGCCAAAAAATGCATTGAAAATTGTATTTTCTAATCTTCAATTTATAGTTTTAGTCAAATTCTAACCAAATATACAATTTTCACGTTTTGAACTATAAATTGGATACAAAAATCTCTAATATTTAAAAGAAATGGGATGCACCTTTAAAACTACCGTAACCTAAAACTTTTTTACTTAATAAGTTCCCATTTTTAGTGTCATTTTTTACGACCACATCCTTGAATTTTAAAGTTTATGACAGAATAATCATAAAAGTCGCATTTCGGGCTTCAAAATAAATACAAACACAGTGAAACTTACATTGCGGAGAAATTCGTTATGCGCCTTTAAATGAGGGTTTTACGGAGATTATGAATGCGCCTGGGATGAAAATAGGCTTCAGACTCATTCCAAATCTGTTTTCAAAATTTTCTAAAACCACCTAGAAGCCGAGAAAACACGCCTCAAAACAATGGCCTAGAAAAAAGGGCCACCGGAGAAAACTAGTCCGCAGGCATGAAAAGTCCAAAAAAACATAAAATAAAATAAAAATTAAGATGAAAAAACATTAAAAAGGACTACTATATGCATTCTGCATAACTATTTATTAACGAAACACGAAAAAAGCTCATAGGAAAAAGTTCGGCCAGGTGGCCCTTTTTTCTAGGCCATTGTTTTGAGGGGTGTTTTCTCGGCTTCTGGGTCGTTTTAGAAAATTTTAAATACAGTTTTGGAATGAGTCTGAAGCCTATTTTCTTCCCAGACGCATTCATAATCTCCGTAAAGCCCTCCTTTAAAACTACCGTATCCCAAAAAATTCAAACCACAGTTTTTAAACTTAAAAGTGTTAACTTTTTTGAGGTATTATTTTAAATGTTCTGATTTATTAAAATTCTCGGAAAATTCAAGTTACCGACTTCAAAATGAGTATAAGCAACCTTAAATTAAAAATATTCTGAAAGGAGTCATGCACCTTTGAAACTACCGTAGCCCACAAAATGTTCACGTTCTTTTTTTCCAGTGCAAATTTTTAGTGGTATTCTTTTTAATTTCCGTTTTTTTATTACTATTTTCAGAAAATTCAGGTATCGGACTTTAAAATGAGTATAAACAAGGTGGGATTCACAATTCTCTGAAAGGAGTTATGTGCCTTTAAAACTACAGTAACCCAAAAATATTCATTTTTAAAAATCTGATAAAAGACCACAAAACGACAATTTTTGTTCGGTTTGAACCGGAAAAGAAGGACAAGAAAAAAGAGGAAGAAGCCTTCCAAGCAACCGTTTAATGTTTGATCGTTCAATTTTTTCAGAGAAGAAGAAGAAAAACGAATGTTTCTTCGGAAAACATCTTGAAAAAGATAACAAGAAAAAATTCCTGCAAAAGAGGAATATTGTCCATATAATATCGAATTTCTTGGAGTACATATACATATTATATACGTACCTTCGGTCTTCGTCTTCCGTCCCAATGTAAGCCAAAGACTAAGTGAAATTTGAACCCAAATTAGGAAATTATGAATATTTTATGAGAAAAGGCACATGTTTTTGGAGTTTTTGGGGGAAAGAGAAAGAGAAAGCACTTCAGTTCTTTTTTTTACGCACATACATAAAATTATTATCACAAGGCGTTTCAGGAGTACGAATTTCGAAAACAATCAGGTGTCGAAGATTAGAAGCACGTGGCCTACTTTGGAGCGTCATATCTCTGGAACCAAAAGAGATGGAGCGTTGAGACCTATTTTTCTGGATTCTGCATGATATTCTTATTTAGAAAACACCCAATAGAACGTGTTTCTTTAATTTTGACGCGGTGAAAAAATAAGTTTAAATGGAGTGGTGTTTCTCTGGAATTAGTCTTGTGCTATCTTTTGAGTGACATTATAGCTAAAACTAGAAGGCGCGGACTATTAAAACTTAAGTTTTCGGATTCATCAGAAAATTTAGATTCAGACAATAACAAAAATTGAACATTTATGGATTTTTTTCGACTATTCATAAACGTTCTAAATGAGTTTGGTGTTTTTTTTGCGAATACCCATTGCGCCGACTTTGGAGCGCAATAACTTCAAAACCATCAGATTTTAAGCATCATGCTCATGTTTTTCAGATTTTTCATTTCAATTCAATTCAAAAAATATCAAACATGGTACATTTCAGGATTTTTCAAATATTTTTCAGGCTGCTGGAAGTGTGAAGAAATTTTTTGTTCTTAATTCCTCTTCGACCGATTTGGGTCCTCTTATATCAGGAATCGAGCATTTTCTTGCAGCGGGACTTCACTTTTCAGATTTTACATGCAATTTCGGTTCAGGTAGCATCAAACGTGGTAGAGTTTAGGATTTTGAAACTATCAACACTGGACTTATAAATCAAAGCACTTTTTTCAGAAATAGTTGCGTAGTTCTACTTCGAAATGCTATATCTCTGGAGCTCTTAGGATTCTGATAATGCTGAATAGCTCATTAGATTTACCAGGAATTTGTCTGCCAGAAAAAACTAAATTGAGTAATTTTAAAACTATTGAAGACATTTTACCACTCCTCTAAAGCTATGTACCCCAAATTTTTCATTTTCAGTTTTCCAAGCCGGAACCAAGTTATATTTAGTCTCACCAAGTTCAGAATTTCAAGCTGAATTTTATGAAAGCGATTCTGACGTTAGAAACCACCTGGTTCCAAAGATATAAATTCTCAAAAATAAAACTTCCCACATTTCAGGCCGAAATTTCCAGCCCTTTTCAGTTAATTGAAAAACATCACACCACAACACAATGTTATTATTCCCTTTCTACTTTTTATAATTATCAGATATATATAAATACTATATATGTTATATTTAACCCAAGACATCAAACATTCATTGTTTATCTTCCTTCGCCGCCGCCCACCTCTCCCGAGAAACACATTTCCCCCCAATCATGTCAGCGTCATTCGGCGTTCATTCTCCATGTGGGGGTATAGCTCAGTGGCAGAGCATTCGACTGCAGATCGAGAGGTCCCTGGTTCAACTCCGGGTGCCCCCTATCCTTTTTTGCTTTTTTGAGAAAATCATTTTAAATTCATAAAACATTGTTCCGCGGCCTTGCGCTCTATTAATTTCCATTTTTTTTTCTTGTCGTTCTTGAATAAATTAAGAATTCTGAATGTTTTATTAATGCTTGAAAGTAAAAAGTGCGTGCATGTTATGCAAAAAACCAAAAAAAACGCGTTTTTTTTCTAGATCTCGAGGTTCTCGAGGTTTTTGAACATTTTTTTTTTTGATTTTTCATCCGAGATTCTTTTAAAAGGGCATTTAAATAAACTGTTTTTACTCGGCTGAAGATGGCCTAGAAATTCCAAAAATTTGGTTTTCTAGGCAACGTCTAAAGATGACAAATATCGTCGGAATTTTCGAAATTTTTGAATTTTTACTAAGATCATAAAATCTGAAATTTACCAAGTAGCGTATTGGAGCTATATTGGCCTAGAAAACCCTACATTTGGATTTCTATGCCACGTCTAAAAATGGCTAAAAATTTAGGTTTTCTCATTAGTTTCGGAAGTTTTTCGTCTCACAAAACAATTCCGAGGCTCAATTTGGTTCAGCGGCCTAGAAATACAAAACTTGGATTTCTAGGCCACGTTTAAACATGATAGAAGAGGTTTTTAAGCATTTTTCAATGTTACTAAGATCTTTTAAAACTAGGTCGAGAAGTGTATGGCCAAAAATCGTTCCAATTTCAATTTTTTTTTAAATCAGAATGCATTAATTTTAGATCACTTTTTTTCCAAAAGTCATTCTAACGCTAACGTTGGTGCGGCGGCCTAAAAATTGCAAAATTTGGGTTTCTAGGCCATGTATAAAAATTGAAGGATTTTAATCATTTTTAATGTTTCTGAGAGCGTAGATTTCTAAAATTTGACTGAGATGCTTTGAAACCCGAAATTTGGGTTTCTAGGCCGCATTTCTTTCATTTCTATATAAACTAACCCTCTATCTTTAAGGATCAAGGAACCAAGTAATAGAAATCAAAAACCTCTATTTTATGGTGTATTTTACTTTGAAAACCAAAAATGGCCTAGAAAACCGAAAAATTCCATCAACTGACCCCTTGTCTTTAAAAAAAAGAATCAAGAACCAAGTTGTTTTTTGGCGAGCCAAATTGCATTTGATGATGTGTGACAAATAATTGCCACATAAGATTAGATATGGAAGAAAAGGAAGGAAAGACGGGACCACCACATAAAATTGAAATTGCCTGGTTTCCCCCACATCCCGGTCTCCTTGCGTGATTCGATTCATCTTCTTCGTCTTCTTCTTCTTCTTCTTTTTCCACCCGTCCTATTTATTTTGGTACCACCAAACAAATTGGTATTCTTGAACAGACCAGGCAAGATAAAAAATGAGCCCAACCAGAAAAACAATAAATAAAAAAAAAGAGGAGGAGGCTCTGCCCACCAAAAAAAACAATTTTATTTTCATTCTCTTTGTTTTGATTAAAAATTCGAGCCTTTTTTTCCCATTGGGTTTTTTTGGTCGGGCTTTAAAGACACGTGGCCTAGAAAACCAAATTTCTGGTTTCCTAGGCCACCCCGCCAACTTGAGGTTTAGAATGACTTTAGGAAAAAAGTGATCGAAAATTAATGCGCTCTGATCAAAAAAAATTTGAAAATCGAACGATTTTTGCCCAATTTTAGATGTGGCCTAGAAAACCAAATTTTGGATTTTCTAGACCAGAAAAGCTGCAATACGCTTTTCGGTCTGATTTTAGAATCGTACAAACTCTGTAATAAAAAAAAACGATGAAATCACGCCTTTTTTGGGCATGGCCTAGAAAACCAAATTTTGGAATTTCTAGGCCATCGAACCAAATTGATGTTTAAAATCCTTTGTGCAAGATAGCTGACCAAAGACTCTTTAACTTTTATTTAAAAAAATTCAAAATTCTAGTGATTTTAAGCCGCGTTTTGGGGATTATACAGCGCGGCCTAGAAACCCAAAAATTCTTAGATTCTTAGGCCACTGAGTTAATGCCACTTCATTTTGTGAAACTCTTCGCTCCAATGTGGAAACTAGAAAAAAATAGACGGCTGCCTTCTTTTTTTTTTAAGTTGGCCTAGAAATTTTTGAAAGGTTAGTGGCCTAGAAACCCATTTCGTGGCCTAGAAACCTATAGATCTATGCAATCAGTCGAAATTGAAGCTTAAAAGTCGGATATTCGGAATGTACACGTGGAAACGGATACGAAATTTGTAAAAAAATTGGGGAAAAAAAAATTTCAGCTAAACCACCCCTTTAAGAGCAAAAAAAAGTTTTTTGAAATTGAGGGCATTTTTATTAATTATATATTCTCGTTACTTTTTTCCATATAAGAGAAAAAAGAAGAAGAGGAGAAAAAACAGAAAACACAAGTCTATATATTTATATATATATATGGCATATGGCTGTTGACAATCCTAATTGGCCACCTTCCTCCCCCCCCCCTTTCTTTTTGTGTCCTACTATTTTTTCCTCGTTTTTTTTTTATTTTTCAGCTTTTCATCTTCTCATTTTCACACTATGGAAATAGACACTATATTCAGGGAAAAAAGTAGAAAAAGTGTGTAAGAGAGAGAGCAGAAAAAACACAACACAACACTCATTATTATTCTCGTGTTGTCCAACCAGGGAAAGCGAGTCCCCCAGCATTTCTTCGCTTTTTGCTTGCTTCACTTAACACACTTTATTTGACACCTTTTACCACTTTTTATCCCGACAAAAATCCCCAAAAATCCAAAATTTCTATTAATCTAAGGGCCGCGGGATCGATTCCGGGTGCTCGTTTTTTTGCGCCAAATCTTTTTTCTTTCTAATTTTCACCAAATTGATATCATTTTCTTCCTCTCCTTATTTAAAATTTCACAAATTTTCTTTCCAGAAAATTGTTTCAAGTTCCTCGAAAAATGAGATGAATCGAAGTAAAAGTGTCGGACGCCGGGACGCTCGGCCGCGTGATCAGCGGCAGAACAAGGTTACGGTAGCTGTGTTGGGCGCGGAACGGGTGAGCAGCAAAAAAATCGCGAAATTTGGCGCGGAAATGGGCGATTTTGGATGCGTGGCCTAGAAAACCAAATTTCTTGAAAAACTAGTCCTCGGCCATTTTTTCGAACTTTAGGCGTCTCCGGGGGTTTCAACGATGAAAAATAGCATATTCGCCATCAGAAATTCATTCAAAACCCTAGAAAATACCAAATTTTCGGCGTGGCCTAGAAAACCAAAAATTTTGAAAAACTAGTCCCCGCTCAAAAATCGCCAGGTTTTCAAGTTTTCGTAGGTTTTTAACCATCAGCAATCTGAATATACAAATAAAAAATTCTAAAATTCATTTCTTAGGTCGGAAAATCAGCGATGGTCTCGCAATTTCTGTGGCATAAGTTTGTTGATGAATATCGCCCGACAGTCGAGGAATTCAATTGGATTGAATACGAAATCGAGGAGGGTAGAGTGCTGATGGTTCAGGTACTATATTTTTATTGCTTCTTCCATTTTATCGATTTTCTGACAGGTTATTGATTCAAGCGGTTCTCGAGATTTCCTAGGAATGAGGAATTTGTATATCGGCACTGCGGACGCGTTTTTGGTCGGTTTTTCGAAGAATTTCCGATGTTTTTTAACGTTTTCATATTTTTGAGAATGTTAGCTTCAAAATGATCTAAAAATCGATATAATCAATAGATTTCGAAAAAAGTTATGCCACGTCAAAAATATCGATTTTTTCTGAAAAAATCAAAATTTTGAATGACTATAACTTTCGATAGAGTGAATAAATTTTCATGATTTTTAGTTCAAATGAAAGCCAAAATATTCTATTTTCAGATTTTTAATTTTAAAATGATGTAAAATCCACAAAATTTCAGAATTTTAAAGATTAAATGATGCTATATCTCTTTTTTGGTAAATTTTTCACAAAACTTCAAAAGCTTATAACTTCTCTCAAAACTAACCAATTCACATGATTTTTATTTAAAATTGAAGGTAAAATTCAGAATTTTTCTATAAAAAATGCTTGAACTAGTATTTCTTTTAAAAAAACAGTTGCAGGTAGTGTTCGCCGTTGATGACCGGAGCTCTTTGGACGAAGCGCTTAGCATTATTACGGAAATTAAATCGAGACGTGGAAATCAGGTAAGATATGCAATTTTGAAGTACCGGATAATAAAAAACAAGAAAATTCAGATTTTGAGCTTTAAAATCGTGTATAGTTCATGAAGATGCGACAATTTCTCGAAAAATTATAACAGTTCAAAAAAATCGGTTTTTTCTTCTAATTAATGCCATTTTGTCCTATTTTCAGACTATTTTCAGTATTTAAACCAAAAAATTATAATTTTCGAGATTCTGAGCTCTAGAATGGTGTAAAAACCACAAAAATCCAGAAATATTTACATAAGCTATGCCCTCAACAAAAAATCAAATTTTTCCAAAATTTCAAAACTATTGACAAAATTACTATATTTTTCTAAAATAACTTGTAATCGATGCATAAAATCATGAAATTTCAAATTTTCAGCTTCAAATCGCTGTAAAAATCATGAAAAACCATGAATTTTGAGAAAATTTACCCCAACTTAAGATTTTGAGTTTTGTCCAAAATAACAAAATTTCAAAAGCTCATAACTTTTTTCAAAATCCTCCGAATTTCTTGATTTCAGTCTTAAAATAATGCCAGAATCTTCAAGAATCTGACAATTTCAGATTCCTACAATTCTAGTCGCCAATAAAACAGATACAGCGCGGGTATGTGGCACAGAACTTCTGATGAAATCCGATTCCATTGTTGAGTGTTGTGCGCTGAATGAAGATGAGGTAGGTCAAATGTTTCCATTTTTCCCGCCTTCGCAGAAAAATCAATAATCTCTAAAAAAATGTCAGGTCCGCCCGTGTTTCCAGCAGCTTCTTGCCAAAATCCGCCCAAATTTGAATATCATCAGCGGAGCACTTCGAAAACGCCGGTAAACGCTGAAAATCTAACGTTTTTTTTTTAAATTTTTATGAAAAATCTGTAATTTTCAGTCAATCTATGCCTTCTAACCGAGGTCAAAGTGGCAATGTCGATCAAAAAGACATCGCCAAGATGAAATCCTCAAGTCGTCATAAGGAAAATTGCCAAATCTCATAATTTGTGCTAAAAATGCTTTTTATTGCAGTTTTTAATCAATAAATCAATATTTTTCGCAAAGAAATCGAAAATAAATCAAAAATAATCCAAGAGAGTGTGGAAAACGAAGAGACGCTAGAGATAACCACGAATCTTGTGCAAGCGCGCTCCACCGAACACTAAGCTCTGCTAAGCCAATTTTGAGTTTTTTATTCCATTTTTAGTGATTTTTGGCATTTTTTCGAAATTTCTCATCACAATAAAGAATTTATGAATAAATACAATCATTTTATGTTACAACGAATGAATAAAAATCACAATAATTCAAAAATAATCACAAATTTCTTGAAAAAACACTAAAATTAAAGATATGAAATATGAAACAACCGGTATGGGACAAAAGCAAATTTAAAAATTCACAGAATTAATCGAAATTGAGCAACAACAAAAAAAAAGAGGGAACGCGGAGATCATAAAGCATTTTTTCATTCCTTCACATAATTTCCTGGAAACAGTCCGACTTTCGCACCCAATTTCCCTTGCCACCATCCAGACGCGTCCTTGTTCATCAGCTCAATCTCATCGCCAGCTTCGAAAGAGAGCTCATCGGTGTCTTGGGCTTCGTACGCGTACGTTGCTACGACAACTGGGTTGAGACGTGGTTTCGCAGGTGGTGGGGGTTTTGGACCGCGTGGCGGTGGCGCAGAGTTCTGAATATTGCAATTTTTAGTTGATATTTTGAAAATTCAGACTTTTGGCTTTAGAATGATACAAGAAAATTGAACGATTTTGAGAAAATTAACAAGATCGTAAATTAAAAAAAAAATAAACTAAATCGAAATCGAAATGTTTGACTTTGCATAACGTTTCTCAACATTCATCATTTTTTGAGATATTTAAAGTTTTTTGAAGCTGAAATTTCGAATTTTCAGAATATTATAATTAAAACACAAGAAATCTAATGGAAATTCCTAAATTTTGAGAAAATTTACAAGACTTTCAAAATTTTGAAAAGAAAAATTCAAATTTTGAAAAGCTCATAACTTTTCTCAATCTTTATCGATTTTTATAATTTTTAGACCACTTTGAAGATAAAACTCAGTAGTTTCAAGAAAACTTACATTCGGTACCCTCGCCGCATTCGAATTCTGCATATTCATCTGATTCAACTGACTAATAACATTCGGCATAACCATTGGTTGCGGCTGCTGTGGCCGACCATTTCCATTATTACTCGGATTGTTATAACCATTACTATTATTGTTCAAAATCATCGCCGCTCCCTGATGTCCTCCCTGATCCTTCTTCGTGGTCTTCCTCGTCGAAGTTCTCAACTGATCCCGTCTCGGCGTATATCCCCCTTGCGGTCGTTCAGTCGACGGTCTCCCTTGCGGCCGTTCACTCGACGGTCTCGTCGTGTTCGCCAACCCTCTTCCAATCGTCACCGTTAGGCAATTCTTATGAATCTCGAGCTTCTTCTCAGCATTCGCCGTTCCGTCGGACACGAATTGCACGGTTCTCGTCCCGCCACCCGCGTATTTTATCTTCTTCAAAGTTACAGTATGCGTCGAATTGAAATTCAAGTGAAGTTGACGTTGGCTCTTTTCCTTCATCGCTTTTCTGGAAATTCGGCTCATTTTAAGAATTTTTTTTTAGAAACTCACGTAAGAGCTGTACAGAACTCCGTCTTAAATGGTGTCTCCAACAATGATGTATAATCCTCATTCACATAAATCAATACAAAATCATCTTGAAACGGTGACAATCCGATCGATTTGATGTTGGAGAATTCGAGTTGTCTGGAAACAATATTTTTCATGCGTAGCGGCTTGCGATGCGGTTTACTCTTACCTTTTGACAACTTCTATGATCCGTCCCTTGTCCGGTCCTTTCGACACCTTTTCCCTTCCAATTAAAGTCAAATTGTTGGCAGTTAACAGAACGTCCAGTTTTGTGACCTGAAATTGAGGATTTTAAGCGGAAATCGTATAAAATTCCGAAAATTTGAAATTTCAGCTTCAAAATAGTCTAAGAGCCATGAAAATCCATACATTTTGAGAAAAGTTATACCACGTCAAAAATTTAGATTTTTTTCTCAAAACTTTAAAAATCTCAAACTTTTCTTTACATTTTCGAATCTTCACGAGCTTTTTTTTGTTCGAATCATAAAATTGTGAAAATATAAAATTTTAGCTTCAAAATTATATAAAATCTACAAAAATCGACAAATGTTGAGAAAAGTTATGCCGCGTCAAAAATTGGATTTTTTTCCCAAAAAATTTGAAAATCTCATAATTTTTCGTAAAATTTTCCAATTTTTATGAGACTTCTTGTATTAAAATTATATAATTAAGAAAATCTAAAAATTCAGGTTTAAAATGGTATAAAATCCATAATGATCCATAGATTTTGAGAAAAGTTATGCCATGTCAAAAATGTAGATTTTTTTTCAAAAAAATTTGAAAATAGCCTAACTTTTCTTAAAATTTTCCAATTTTTATGAGACTTCTTATATTAGAATTCTAGCATTCTGAAAATTTGAAATTTGAGCTTTAAAATAGTCTAAAATTTATAAAAATCAATAAAGTTTGAGAAAAGTTATATAACCTCGAAATGTTGGCTTTTTTCAAAATTTTGGATTTCTTCAAAACTTCAAAATTCACCAACTTTTCTCAAAACCAAAGAATTCCTATGAGATTTTTTGTGATCAAAATTCGAAACTATAATTCTTGAAAAAAGTCCAAAAAATGACCCACCCTGAACTTCCTATCATACTTATTCGCCGTCGCCGCGAACAACACCCTCTGCCTCTTGCCAACCAACGACTGAAGCGTCGGCTGATGCTCCAATCCAATATAATCCCCGACAAAGTTGCGATTCAGTGAATATCTCCTTCTCTCCTTCTTTCCATACATCAAATCCGCCGCCTGCTCCTTCTGTTTCGAGTGCTGTTTTCGAGCGATGAATTGTCGCCAGGCCTTCTGTATCACCCTCGCAAATGCGTCATATTTCCTCTCTCTCGTTTCTTCGAGCAGAAAAAGCTGGAATTTCTCATTTTACCTTCAAAATTTGTCTAGATCTAGATTTTCTCACCGATTCCGGATTCTTGATAAAAATCTTACTCCTTCCCATTTGGTATTGAGTCCTGTCAATATGTACAGCATCCACGATGATCTCACAAGCTCGTTGCGGATCTCCTTGAAACGAAGGGAACGTCTTCTCCGAGACTATCGCATATCTCTGCGCGAATTTATCAAACGCCCTCCTGTACGCGAATCCAGCCCTTCGTACCCTTATATTCTCCTTCAATCCCAAATACTCCACTTGATGTCGGACCCTGTAAAAATAAAATTTTATATTTTCAGATGCCGCGGTGCTAATAAAAAAAAATCTCATTTTGAGAAAAGTTATACGATTTTCAACAATTTCAAAAAATTTCTAGATTTTTGAAATGTCATAACTTTTCTCGAAACCGGCCGATTTTCATGGATTTTGAAAAATCGACCGGTTCCGAGAAATAATAAATAATAAACTGATTATTAGGTTTTTCGTAATTAAATGATAGATATCCGAAATTCGTGATTATAGAAAATTCATAAAAATCAATAAATTTCGAGTAAACGTAATAAATCGCAATCAATCAATACCTATTCTCCTCCCAATCATTCGGACGTTTCGTCTCATTCGGCTTAATACATCTCACATAATGCGGTGAGCATTTCATCAGAGATTCCACCAATGTATTCGCCTGCGATCGGATTTTCGTCGAGAACGTTGTTGGCCGCTTTCCGGCCGATGCTGCCACATTTTCCGGGAATAGTGCACGAATAAACGGGCTGAAAAATGGAAAAATTTGGATTTTTAGGCCACGTCCAAAAAAATGCATTTCCCAAGAATTTTTAATGGTTTTTAAATTGAGACCATGATATAGAAAACAATATAAACTTGTAAAATTTTTAAAAAATTGAGTAGGGACTAGTTTTTTCGAAAAATTTGGTTTTCTAGGCCATCACTTCATTTAGCTTAAAACTGATCGATTTTTGTCAAATTATGTCGAAAAACGTTAGAAATATCAGAAATAAGCTGATGAAGCATAACTGATGTTGGAGGACTAGTTTCAATGAGAATTTGGGTTTCTAGGCCACCGCTTAATTTGGCTCAAAATGATCACATTTGTTCCGAATTTAGCTCAAAAACGTTAGAATTCTCAGAAAGTCGAAGATTAAGCAAAACTAATGTTGGAGGACTAGTTTCTAGTTAAATTTGGGTTTCTAGGCCACCACTTAATTTGACTCAAACTATGGCCGATTTTTGTCAAATTTGGGACTAACTTTCCAAAACAAATTGGATTTCTAGGTCACCAATGAATCCACTAAACTTACATACTACTCTGCTGCATCAACAAAATCAAATCCGGATACAAAACATCCCTATTCCTATCACAAAAGCCATCAACATTATAAGTGACATCTCCAGCATAGTGTCGAATGAGGAACGAATCACTACCCGGTGCAAAATGAGCATGCGAGTTGAAAGACTTGGACAAAGTGGTCAAAAGCTGTCGATCGACTCCTTCACGTTGTCCATGATTCTGTGCGCAAGTGTCATCCAAAAGACTCATAATTCCTGGCGGTCTTTTCGTCTCAATCAGGTCGCAGACAATCTTGTTGTCGAAATATTCGATTTCCGTCCATTTGATTCCCTCTTTCACGTATTCTTCTTGTTCGGCGCGGAGTGTGAGCTCGATGAAGATTTGTTGAAGCTTTTCGTTCACGAAATTGATGCTGCAAAAATTTTGAGCTTTTATAAAATGCTATCACTTTTTCCACAATTTTTCAATGTTTTTGACCTTTATATCATTTCAGAGCTGGAAAATCTGAAAATCCACAAAATTTCGAACAATTTGATATCAAAAACATAGATTTTGGACTAAATTGAAAAAAGTTATGATTTTTCAAAAATTTCAAAAATTCTCAGTTTTGAAATGAATGTCAATTTCTTTCAGAATTGTTCAAATTTCTCACTTTTGATACCATTTTAAAGCTGAAATTCTGTATTTTCATATTTTTAGCTTCAAAATGTAGTTGACGTCTTTAAAATATTCCAGTTTTCAAAAAATTAGAGATAATTTTTTAAAAAACTTTTTAAAAGTTTAAAAAACTATTTTTGACATCACTTTTTACAGAATTTTTCACATTCATCTTTTCAAAGCTAAAAAATCTGAAAATCCACAAAATTTTGAACAATTTGATACATGAATTTTTAACGATTTTAAAAAAAGTTATGATTTTCCAAAAAAAATTCAATTTTTTTACCTGGAACTATTTTTTACAGAATTTTTCACATTTATTCATCCTTATATCATTTCAAAGCTAAAAAATCTGAAAATCCACAAAATTTCGAACAATTTAATACCAAAATCAAGAATTTTGAACGAATTTGAAAAAAGTTATGATTTTTCAAAAAAAAAAAAGCAGCTTTAAAAATATATTTTTGACATGGCACTACTTTTTTCAAAATTTCTTATATTTATCCATCCTAATATTATTTGAAAGCTGAAAAATCTGAAAATCCACAAAATTTCGAACAATTTGATACCAAAAACATGGATTTTGGAAAAATTTGAAAAAATTTACGATTTTCTAAAAAAAAAATTTTTTTTTAATTTTTTTCAGTTTCAAAAATTGCATTTTTGTACTATTTTTAATTTAAAAAAGAATCAAAACACTTACCAAAACTGCTCAAATCCATTATTGTTAAAAATCTCAAATCCATAAATATCCAAAATCCCAATCGAAAAATTGTCCGATGTCGTTTGTGCTCCCGTGTTCAATGCGTCGTTGATTTTTTTGACTGCAAAATGGTTTTTTTCATATTTTGGGTCTCTTTTTTGTCAATTAATTAAATTTTTCTATTAAAAATACTCTATTCAATAACATACCCAAAAAATCAAACATTCTCGCATAAATCGCTTTCACCCATGCGTCCTTCGTATAATTCGCTTGCTCAACATTCAGCTTCATCTCAATTTCCTCTTTCTGGGTACCCCATCTGTGAAAAAATCGATTTTACATGAAAAAATGATAAAAACCCTACTTGCTTTCCATTTTTCTACCCGTTAGCTTTGCCTCAATCGATTCTTTTGGGAGACCGAGGAGAAATGCGGGAAATTCGAGGTCTGAAAATCAGGTTGTTTGAAAATTGAATAAAATTACAAAAAGTGTTAAATAGTATTTCTGGTTGCATTTTTTTTTGAATTTCAATTTTTGTTAAATTTTCAAAATTAATTTTTTAAAATTTAATTTTACGCCATTTTTAGAAAAATTTGATTTTTTTAGAATTTTCAAAATTAATTCTTGGAATTTATGGCATTTTTTAAAAATTAAAATTTTTACTACAACGTATTTCCACACGAAAACTTGATCACAGAAGTGCGGTGGGGCGCGTTTGCTCATTCCCGGGGGGCTCCACGCCGAAGCGTGCTTTTCTATCTTGGGCACACACACCCATAAGCAGTTCGGATCCCGACTATTGTCTTTTATTGTAGCATGCCCGGACTTAAGCAAAAAAATTTGAAAATAAAACCACAAATTTGAATTCCCGCGCTTTTCAATCCATACACTCTGTGTACTTCTCGTGGATTATCAACTTTTCGTGTCGAAATACGTCGCAGTAAAGTTTTTATAATTAATCTTTCGAAATTAAATTTACGACATTTTTTGAACATTTTAATTTTGTCGTGGATAAGAATTTAAATTAATGAAATTTAAAAAAAATTAAATTTATCAAAATTTTCAAAAAAATCTGAATTTAAAATTAAATTTTCAAAATTAGTTTTTCGAATTAAAATTTACGACATCTTTTGAAATTGACGAATTTTTAAAAATTTACATTTAAAATGTTATTTTCTGGAATTCAGATTTTTTAAAACTTTCAATGTTAATTTTTCGAATTTCAATTTTTCCTGAATTTAAATGTTTTTTTTTTAATTTCAGATTTAAAATTCAATTCCTCATTTTCGAAATTCAAAGAAACCCTCACAGTCTTTTCCATTAACCGATGCAAAATTGTCCTCTTCGACAAAACTAATATTTCCAATGTGAAGGACCGCCGAGACCACTCTCAAAATATCCAATTGCTCTTGTTCTGAGATTCCAACCACTTCCATGGCGTGCTGAAGCAAAATGACAAGTTTTATAAAATGCATTTCTCAAAAATATGAAAATCCAATTAATTTCGAACATATTGATGTCAAAAACGTGAACTTTGAACAATTTTGAAAAAAGTTATGATTTTTTGAAAAATTCGAAAAAAATTTTAATTTTGATTTTTTTGAAAAATTATAACTTTTTTCAAAATTGTCCAAAATTCATGTTTTTGGTATAAAAATGTTGGAAATTGTTTGAATTTTTAGATTTTGTTGCTTTGAAATGATATAAGAATGGATAAATATGAAAAATTCTGCAAAAAGTGGTGTCAGGTCAAAAATAGTTTTTTTACTGAATTTTTTTTTGAAAAATTATAACTTTTTTCAAAATCGTCCAAAATTCATGTTTTTGGTATAAAAATGTTGGAAATTGTTTGAATTTTCAGATTTTGTTGCTTTGAAATGATATGAAAAAGGTTAATATTGAAAAAATCTGAAAAAACTGATGTCATGACAAAAAAACTGATTTTTTCGATTTGTACTTTTAAAGAAAGCATAACTTTTCTTAGAATTATCTAAAATCAATATTTTTGGTATCAAATTGTTGGAAATTTCTTAAATTTAAAAATAAACTCACCAAAGTATTCTTAAACTCCTCTCCATCATCCGTATCGTCCGCTTTAAAAACCCCACTCATATTCAAATAGCTATAATACTGAAGCTCTCCAATCCCCAAGTTACTCCTCAAATTCTTATCAGCGCCAGCGCACAATTGATAGAAAATGTGGAAATTTCGATCTCCTTCATTCTGATGTACAACTCTCGACTTTTCCAGCAGAAAGTTCGAGAGCTTCCCCCCGATTGGTTCTCCGCCACGACTGAACACAATTTCAACATATTTTCCAAATCTGGAGCTGTTCCAATTTCTGACGGTCGCACTGTTACCGAATGCTTCGAGAAGGGGATTCGATTGAAGGATGACATCTTTGATGTGCTGGAAATTTTTTATTTTAGAATAATTGTAAAATTTCAAAATTTTTTTAAAATCTCGAAGTTTTTCTCAAAATCTTCGAATTTCTATGGGATTTCTTGTGGTAAAACCAGAAATTCTAAAAATGTGAAATTTAAGCTTCAAAGTTATATAAAATTCACAAAAATCGATAAATGTTGAGAAAAGTTATGGGATGTTAAAAATTTAGATTTTTTTGAAATTTTTGAAAATCCTATATTTTTTCTCAAAATCTATAAATTTCCATTAGATTTCTTGTCTTGACACTATAAAATTCTGAAAATTTGAAATCTCAGCTTTAAAATGATATAAAACTTATAAAAATCGATAAATGTTGAGAAAAGTTATGGGATGTTAAAAATTTAGATTTTTTTTCCAAAATTTTAAAAATCTCACATGTTTTCCCAATATCTTCGAATTTTTATGAGATTTCTTGTATTAGAACCACATCTGTTTAAATTACTGAAATTTCAGCTTCAAAATGGTATAAAATTTATAAAAATCGATAAATGTGGAGAAAAGTCATGCCATGTCAACAATTTAGATTTTTTTGAAATTAAAAAAAATGAATTTTCGTTCTAATGCTGAAAATCTAAATGTTTCAAATGTTGATCTAAAATTATAATGTATTAATGGGGCACAGCATTGGAACATTGAAACTCAAAATGTATTTTTGATGTAAAATTTTTGAAACGTATAATTGCCTTTATTTTCTCATTTTTTCGCTAATCAAATTTAAATTTAGAGCTGAATCTAACTTTTTAAATTTCAGAAAAATTAGAGTCTAAAATATTTTAAATTTAGATTTTATAAATTTGACAAATTTTGGGACGATGCCAATTTCAGAAAAATTACATTTTCAAAAATAAAAAATGTTGATTTTATTTCATTTTACAAATTGTTTGAACCAAAAAGTTGTTTTTTAAATTCATTTTTTTATTTTCAGACAAATTACCGTTTCAAAAATTCAAAAAAATTATAAGGCTTTTAAAAATAAAATTTTTTTTAGTAACTTTAGGCGACATTTTCAGCTCTTAAAACCAGAAAATCTGAAAATTCTAATTTTCAGCATCATTTTAGTGCAAAAACTATTAAAATCGACCAGAAATTAAAAAAAAAATAGTGATGGTTCAAAATTTTCAGACCTAAATTTAAAGCTTCATAATTTTCCATAATTTTGATGCATTTCTATAAACTTTATTGATTTCGAAAGCAGAAAATCTGAAAATTCCAATTTTCAGCATTATTTCGGTCTAAAAACCATTAAAATTGATAAAAATGGGCCAACGGAAATGTGAAAAAAGTTTTCAGAACCAATTTTTTTAAACCTCCTAATTTTCCGTCATTTTTAAATGAAAATACATAAACTTTAGTGATTTCAAACGCTGAAAATCTCAAAATTTATTTTTTCAGCATCATTTTGGTGCAAAAACCATTAAAATCGACCAAAATTTTAAGGAAAGGAGTGGTGGTTCAAAATTTTCAGACCTAAATTTAAAGCTTCATAATTTTCCATAATTTTAATGCATTTTTATAAACTTTATAGATTTCAAAACCAGAAAATCTGAAAATTCTGATTTTCAGCATTGTTTTGGTGCAAAAATCAATAAAATCGGTCAAAGTTTAGAAAAAGCAGCGGCGGTCCAAAATTTTCAGGCCTAAATTCAAAGCTTCATAACTTTCCACCATTTTAATGCATTTTCATGAAATTCAGAGATTTCAAACGCTGAAAATCTGAAAATTCCTATTTTCACCATCATTTTGGTGCAAAAACCATTAAAATCGACCAAAAATTAAAAAAAAAACAATGGTAATTCAACATTTTCAGGCCAAAATTTAAAGCTTCATAACTTTCCATCATTTTAATGCATGTTCATGAAATTTAGTGATTTCAAAAGCTAAAAATCTGAAAAATCCAATTTTCACCATCATTTTGGTGCAAAAACCATTAAAATCGATCAAAAATTTTAAAAAAACAGAGGTAGTTCAAATTTTCAGACGAAAATTTAAAGTCATACAATTTTCCGTCATTTTTTGCATTTCCATGAAATTTAGATTTTTAAAAAGCTGACAATCTGAAAATTCCAGTTTTCGGCATCATTTTGGTCTAAAAACCAAAGAAATTATAGAAATTTTTTTTCAGAAATTTTTTTCGAAATTTTTCAAAAACGTTCTTATTTTTAAAAAGCGATACCCACCTGAACCTTCTTGCCACCGCCCGAAATTCTCGAAATATAATTCATGATAAATTTCGCGTTCACCGTTTTTCCGGCTCCCGATTCGCCAGATATAATCACACACTGTGACTCGTTATCAATTAGCATATTTCTGCAAACATTTTTTATTTTCAGCAAAAATTGAAAAATCTGAAAATTTAAATACCTGTACATATTGTCGGCGAGAGCATAAATATGCGGAGCATTTTCGTATTGTGCCGCTCCTTGATACAATTCCATTTCCTTTTCGGTAAAATAAGGCATCTGTTTGAAAGGGTTCACTGAAATCAGCACCGGGCCAATGTAGGTCTGAATTTTTAGGAAGGATTTATAGAATTTTATGTCTTGTCCCTTTAAAAACTCACAAAAATACTATTGGCCTGAAGTCTCTTCTTCAAATTCTCCACAATACTCTGCTCGGACAGCTTTGACAAAAGCACCATGTCGTCGACGCCTGCATGTTGAACGTTGACTTTTGATTGCCAATGAAACGCCATTTTTTCAGCCCCCTCGGCCAAGGGTGAAAATTGCGGGGTTTTCTGCAAAAAAAAAAGATTTTTAGGGAAAAAAATTGGTCCAAAAATGTAAAAATTGCACGAAATTTGGATTTTGTGGTAAGAAAAAATATTGCACAGGTTTTCTCAAGAAATTTTCAGATTTTTTGTGAGCTTCAGCTCAATTTGATACCGAGATTCCAAATTTTCAGGTTTTTAGCTACAAAATGCTATATAAATCATCAAAATCTGTCGATTTTTCAAAAACTTACAATCTCTTGAAAATTACGGAAAAATTTGCAGTTTCAAAAATTTTCAAATATTCATAACTTTTTTGAAAATTCTCTGATTTAGATTTTTTAAGCTCAATTTGGTGCTCATATTCAGAATTTTCAGATTTTTAGCTTCAAAATGATATATAAATCGTAGAAATCTGTCATTTTTCGTAAACTTACAAGCTGATGAAATTTAAGGCAAAAACTTTAATTTTCAATTTTTTTCAAATATTCATAACTTTCTTGAAAATTCTCCGATTTTTATGGTTTTTAGCTCACTTTGATGGTCATATACAGAATTTTCAGATTTTTAGCTTCAAAATGCTATATAAATCATAGAAATCTGTCAATTTTTCGAAAACTTACAAGCTCTTAAAAATTTACGGCAAAATTTGCGGTTTCAAAATATTTCGAAATTTGTTTCTTTTAATTTTTTGCCGTTTTGTTTGCTACGTTTCTTAATTTTCTAATTTTTAAAAATCGATAAAAACAAATTTACCAACAAATTAAAGCAGATCAAATATAAAAGACAGAAAACTGAAATTTCAAAATGTTTCAAATGTTCATAACTATATGAAATATTGACGGATTTCTATGATTTATAAAGCATGTTGAAGCTCTAAATCTTAAAACTCAGAATCTGAGCATCAAAATGAGCTAAAAACCATCAAAATCCGAGTATGTCCAAAAAAGTTATAACGTTGTGAAAAATATTAAAATTTCTGTTTTTATGTCTTTTGTTCAAGATACTCTATCTTTTTGGCAATTATATCGATTTTATTAATTTTCAAAAACCGGAAAATTAACAAACTCTATAATCAAATCGTTGTTCACAGAACTAAACAAAATAGGAAACGAAAAATATTTTGAAAAACGTTGAAACTGCAATTTTTGTAATAATATTCAAATTCTTGTAATTTTCGAAAATTCTACTAATTCTGCTATTTATCTATTATTTTGAAGCTAAAAATCTGAAAATTCCGAATACGAGCTTCAAAATGAGGAAAAAATCCACAAAAATATGAGAATTTTCAAAAAAGTTATGAATATTTGAAAAATATTGAAAATCAAAATTTTTGCCATAAACTTGAAGAGCTTGTATGTTTTCGAAAAATTGACAGATTTCTATGATTTTTATAGCATTTTGAAGCTAAAAATTTGAAAATTCTGAATATGAGCATCAAAATGATCCAAAAACCACAAAAATATGAGAATTTAAAAAAAAGTTATGAATATTTGGAAAAATATTG
This sequence comes from Caenorhabditis virilis, assembly GCA_964036255.1. NCBI lineage: Eukaryota > Metazoa > Nematoda > Chromadorea > Rhabditida > Rhabditidae > Caenorhabditis > Caenorhabditis virilis. The sequence continues at coordinate 17,487,592 of OZ038415.1, read as the reverse complement.
AAAATTACAATTTTTGCCTTAAACTTCAAGAACATGTTTGTTTTTGAAAAATTGACCGATTTTTACGAGTTATAAACTATTTTGAAGCTGAAAATCTGAAAATCCAGAATATGTGCATCAAAATAGGCTAAAGGCCATAGAAATAAGAAAATTTTCAAAAAAGTTATGAAGATTTGAAAAAAACGTATTTTTCAAAGAAAAAGTTGTAAAACTTGCGATATCGTCAATTCGTCAATTCGAAAATGAGGTGACCGTTATGACTTTCGAGGGATTTGTGTGAGGGGGGTCAATTTAATTGAAAAACGAGGAAAAAGAAATGAGGAACGAGGAGAAGATGACGGGGGAAGGAAGACGACAATTGAGGTAATAGGAGGCGAAAAAGAACGTGAAGGTTGAAATGGAAGATTTGTTGTGTTCAAAAAGTGTCCTTTACCAATACATTACTGCCCCTTCTTTTGAATTTAATTGGCATTTTCTTCGAAAATTAGAAAAACAAGGTAATACAATAGAAATTATTGAAAATTAATTCCAGAATTTTTTGAACTAATTTTTTTTCAGAAAAATTTCTGAAAACGCTTCACAGGCGAGCTAATCAGATTTTTAAACCAGTTCTCATAATGGGGGTGAATTCCGGGAGAACTGAAAATCTTAAAAACGGTTGCGGGAGATTCCCAAAAGTTTAGAAGAGGAAATTTAGCTTCTGGAGCATGTTTCAAATGAAAAAATGAAGGAAATAAGATTTTGGAGAGACTTAGGATGTCGGGGGATGAATTGCGGGAGAATTCCAGAATGCATTTTGGTCAAAAAATCAATTAAAAATCTAAAATATTGATTTTTTTCATGATAATTTTTAAAATTTATATATATATTACTGTAGTTTTGAAATTTGTGCATTTAGGCGTCAGTATGTTTGCGTACTTCTTAAATACCGCGAAATTCAAATGTTGAGTACTTTTTTGGCTAAAAAATCATATTTTAACTAAAATTTTTCGAAAAAAATGGTGACAAAAAGCAGAAAAACTGATAAGAACGATGACGAAACTTCGTTTTTGTCGCTTTTTCCACTACTAGGACAAAACTAGTGGTTGGAAAAAGAGATGATGAGTCATTGGATGATGACAGATACAAGCGTGGCAGAGATAGAAAGAAGAGAGGAACAAATAAAAAACTGGGGTGAAGAAATAAAACAGCTGATGAACGAGAACATTTGTTATTCGTGAATTACTCGACGACAAAAATTTTTCGTTCGTTCGGGGGTCATAATAACGAAAAATTGGTTGAAATTTGAGATGAGGAAATACTAAACTTTTTTGTTTTGTGGGGGAAAAAATGGAAATTTTTTGTTTTTCTGAAATTTGTCGGCGATGAATAATGCATTTTGTAGTCGGGAGAAAAATGCGGGGAAGAACATCAGAAAAATGTTTATAACTTTGCTGAAAATTCGTCAAATTTTGTAAGACTTTTATATTTTGGGAGTTAAATATGTCCTCTATCGATCTATTGACTCATTTTTCAAAATTTATAGACCAATTTTAATAAAAATGGGAATAACCCTGCTGAAAATCCATAAAATTGAATGAAACCTATTTCAGTTTCTAAAAAATCTTTTGCTCAATCGATCTATTTATTTATTTTTCAAAAGTGGCCCAGTAATTTTCAGAAAATTGGAATAACTTTGCTGAAAATGCATCAGCTTAGACGAAATGGTATCAATTGTAGTTCAAAATTTTCTCTATCAAACAATCGATTTATTTTTCAAAAATTATAGAGAAATTTTCAGAAAAATGGGAATAACTTTGAGGCGCATTCATAACATGAAATGAAACCTAGTTCAGGTTATAGAGCATAATTTTCTCGACCGATCTATTGTTTCATTTTTCAAAATTAATAGCACACTTTTCAGAAAAATTGTAATAACTTTGCTGAAAATGCATAAAATTAAATAAAACCTAGTGCAGTTTATAGAGCATAATTTTCTCTATCGATCGATTGACTTATTTTTCAAAATTTATAATTTTCAGAAAACTTGAAATAACTTTACTGAAAATCAATCAGCTAAGTCGAAAATGGTATCACAGTGTAGGTAAATATTTCCTTAATCGATCTATCGATTCATTTTTCAAAATTTATTGATCAATTTTTAGAAAAATTTTAATAACACTGCTGAAAATGAATCAATTTAGACGAAAATGAAATATATTGTAGCTTAATACTTGCTCTATCGATCTATTGATTTATTTTTCAAAAGTGACCCAGGAATTTTCAGAAAAATTGAAATAACTTTGCTGAAAATGCATCAGTTTATACGAAAATGGTGCCTGTTGTAGCTTAATGTTTTCTCAATCGTTCTATTGATTCACTTCTCAAAATTTATAGATAAATTTTCAGAAAATGGGAATAACTTTGAGGCACATTCATAACATGAAATGGAACCTAGTTCAGGTTAAAAAGCATAATTTTCTCAATCGATCTATTGATTCATTTTTCAAAATTAATACAGAAATTTTGAGAAAAATTTGAATAACACTGCTGAAAACACGTCAGTTTAGACGAAAAAGGAATTACGTTGTAGCTAAATATTGCCTCTATCGATTTATCTATTTATTTTTCAAAATTTATAGACCAATTTTCAGAAAAATTTGAATAACTTTGCTGAAAATGCATAAAATTACGTGGAACTTTAATTTTATGCATTTTCAGCAGCTAGCTAAATATTTCCTCAATTAAGCTATTGATTCGTTTTTCAAAATTTATAGGCCAATTTTCAGAAAATTTCCGATTTTAAAATTTTTTGAAAATTAGCAAAAATATTGAATGAATCTAATAAAAAATAAAAAAAAGTCCCCCCACCCCGCAATTTTGGCCGAGAACAATTATTTCAAAAACAAAAATTTCCACCAAAAAATAACAAGAAAAAAAATTGACGACAAAAATCGGCAACAAAACGACGAAGAAGAACCTAATCCGGAAAAATCCCCTCTATTTGCCGTTTTTCCTTGCCTTCCGTCCGTCCGTCAGCACAGGAACAAAAAAATGAGAAAAAGACGAAAAATCGTCTCTCTCTCTGTTTGTAAAACCTCCCCTCCTTCTACTTCTCCTTCACCTGGTGTGGCGACGACGCAGAGAACACACGTTTTTTGTGTGTACATACACACAAAACACACGAAATAGTATGGCGATGCTGGAGAGACGCCGAGATTAGGAGGAGAGCACTGTATATATGAAAAGGTGCGTCTATAGGCTACCCCCCCCCCCCAAACTTCCTTTCACCGGCTGACATTTCGTCCTATAAGTAGAAAATTGATGTTGCGACCGGGAAAAATTGTTAATAACAATGTTTTAAAGCTTAGCAACCGGTATTTTATACAAGTCTTAAAAATTCACGTGATTTTTTTTCAGAAAACGAACAAAAATTTTCAAATAAATTTAACCTTTCTCTAAAAATTGCTTAAAATTTGAACTTCGCGGTAATCAGTACGCAAACACGTTGACGACAAAATGCACAGATTGTGAGATATCGTAATATTTCATTTATTTTTTATTTTCAAAAAAAAAATCTTGAAATTCGCATTTTTATAAATAACACTTCTCAAAATTTGAATTTCGCGGCAATAAGTACGCAAACACGCTGCCGGCAAAATGCACCGTTTGTGAACTACAGTAGTACATAATTTATTTATTTTTTCATTTTCGAAAAATAACCTAAAATTTCGCATTTTCTCCAAAAAGTGCTTAAAACTTGAATTTCGCGGCAATGGGTACGAAAAACACGTGGACGATAAACTGCACAATTTGAAACTGCAGTAGGATTTAATTTTTTTTCATCTTACAGAAAATAGCGGGTTTAGATTTATACAATTAAAAAAACCCAAATTTACAATTTTCTAAAGTTCTAAAACTCTCAAAGAGCTTTTTCATTCATAAAATGACAACATCAGGCAGTAAAAATAACAAAACATGTACAAAAAACCAACAAAAAAAAAACATACAGACCTATTCAATAACATGAGTGTTTAAATAATGAGTTTCCAGGTGTTGTGCTTGAACAAATTCCGCGAAACATGCATTACATCGGAAATGTGTTCGATGCACACTGGACACGTGTTTCTCAAGATCTTTCAGGCGTTGGAACGAACATGGGCAGACGACGCATCCGAATGGTTGGAGGGGGATTGACGATTTCGCTTCGAAGTCAGTGGCTGAAAAAAAACTTATGATTTTAATTGGAATTGCGAAAAATCTGCATTTTAAAATTTTTTTTGATTCATGAGGTTTCTAACAATGCCCAGACTATTTTCAAAGGTGGAAGGATACGAACCAAGTATGCTTTTTTTTTAAATACGGCAAGTTTATCAAATTTGTATGAATTTTGACAATTTTTACACCAAATCATGCTAAACATCTAAATTTTCAGATTTTTCTTCAGAATTTGTGTTTTATCACTTCTTAGATACGAATTTCTGGTCATTTAACCCTTTTCAAAATATTGCAAAAAAATTCTGATCCAGCACCCGCCATCGAACCCGAAACCGTTTGGAAATTTCGGAGACCCTATCAATATGGGTATCAGCTTATTCGAAATTTTATGTAGGCCATAAGACATTGTGAAAAATTATAAAAATCGGGAAATTTTGGAAATATAATTTTCCACCAAACTGAAAATCACAAAACCTACCATTGCCACTAGAACTACTCGGACTCCCATCCCTAGTCTCTTTCCCGGCCTCCGATCCCGAAATCGGACCTCCATTCGATGTTCCAGCCTCATCCCTACTCTGCCTGTCAACCTCCGCCAAAATGGTCTGCAATGGGTCAACCCCCTGCTGGAACATTGCCAAAAACCCATCCTCGCTTCCATAACTTCCTTCTGGCACCGCTGATGAACTTCTCGCTCTTTTGGTCGTTTTCAAAACTGAAAAAAATTCTTATTTCTAATTTTCGATTAAAAAAAATGCGCACTTTCAAATGGTTCAAAATCAAACAAAAACTCTTGATGTTTCTGCCTCAAATGCCTGATAAACCCACTACTTCCATTATTGATTTTATAGATCTTTTCGCAAAATTTACATCGGATCATATGCTTATTATCCTGGATTTGTACCCCATACATCGACGTGTGGCTCATTTTCAGCTGGAAAATTCAAGAAATGGACCCAACAAAAATCCAAACGAAAAAAGTATGAAAAGAGAGGCAAAAGCGACAAGAATGACGGATAAAATGGATAGGATTACACTCCCAAAGGGAACGTGGATATTTTAAAGAGAAGATGAAGGATTTCTTTTTTCTTTTCCCTCAACTAAATGTCCTCCTCTCAGATTTTGATCCAATCCGATTTTTCTGCAAGATTATCTCCGATGGATTGGAGATGGATTAGACTGGGACCCATATAAAAATCTATTTTATAGCTAATAATTGCAAAAAAAAATTTTTTAATCCAATAGGATTTTTACTTACATACACCATCACGCGAAAATACACATTTTACAAGCTACCGTAATCCTATATTTCTAAATTTAATTTTTTAATAAAAATTTTATGAATTTCAATGATTTTTATACAAAAATGAAGCTGAAATTCTAGATTTTCAGATTTTGGAAACCAAATTACTATGAATTGAAAAATTCGAGGAAAATATTTGTCTAAATCGATTTAAAAATTCAAATCCAAAGAAAATATTGATTTTTTACATCAAAATGACCGTAGGCCTCTGAATTTTTAGATTTTTTGGTTTATCAGGTTTCTAGCAATGTCCCGAGTGTGTGTTCGAAGATTTTTATTAAAATACCCACCAATTTTCAAAACAAATCAAATTTTTATGAATTTGATGATTTTCACCCAAACCCAAAGCTAAAAATCAATAAAACCATACTCACATTTCCCAGATTCATTAGCAGTTTTGACCTGCTCCAAAGTGGCGTCGACACCCGGCCGAAAATCTCGAAGCTCTTCTCCTTTATGATAATTTTTGATGTGAACTCGGCAATTGTCTCGTCGGGAATGAATCCGCAGGCAGTATGGGCATGTACACGCTGAAAATTTGAATTTTCCAGCAATTTTTTAAAAAATTTCAGACTTTCTGACTCACTTCGAATCAATTCATCATTTCCAAGAACCAATTCAATAATTTCAGCTCTCGATCGACTCACAACCTCATCTCGTGCTGAAAATTGTGCTTTTTCAAAAAAATAACTTTTTTAATGAAAAAAATACCTCTCTTCTTCGTTTTCGTCCTTTCATCAGATGTCGAGCTTCTCGGACTTTCAAGAATTCTCTCCGCTTTCGGGATGACAAGCAATTGTGTGGATTTTTCAGCCGTTGTCATATTTTTTTGTTTTTCTGAAAAAATGCATAAAATTTGTCTATTTTTACACAAAAATGCCGCTAAAAAGTAAGATTTTCAGATTTTAAGATCAAAATTATTACAAAAGTTTGCAAAACGGTCTAGAATCCTGTTTTTCTGAAACATAACTTGATTTTCTTCAGATTTTGAATTTTATCCATTCATTCGTACGAATTATTGGTTGTTTAACGATTTTTAACACGTTGCAAAAAAATTTTATCCAGCACCCGGAATCGAACCCCAGACCCTATAATATGGGTATGAAAATATTCTAGATTTTATGTAGACGGTGAAAAATGATGAAAGTATGTTGAAAATATGACTTTTTACCAGTAAATTGAATTTTTAAGTCAAATTTCTGATTTTCCAACTAGAAAAACAAACCAATACCACTAGAACTACTCGGAGTCACATCCCTCGTCTCCTTCCCAGCCTCCGATCCCGAAACCGGACCTCCATTCGATGTTCCAGCCTTATCCCTACTCTGCCTGTCAACCTCCGCCAAAATGGTTTGCAATGGGTCAACTTCATTCTGGAACATTGCCAAAAACCCATCTTCGCTTCCATAACTTCCTTCTGGCACCGCTGACGAACTTCTAGCTCTTTTGGTTGTTTTCAAAACTGAAAAATTTGTATATTCTAATTTTCGATTTAAAAAAATGTGCACTTTCAAATGTTTCAAAATCAAACAAAAACTCTTGATGTTTCTGCCTCAAATGTCTGATAAACCCACTACTTCCATTATTGATTTTATAGATCTTTTCGCAAAATTTACATCGGATCATATGCTTATTATCCTGGATTTGTACCCCATACATCGACGTGTGGCTCATTTTCAGCTGGAAAATTCAAGAAATGGACCCAACAAAAATCCAAACGAAAAAAGTATGAAAAGAGAGGCAAAAGCGACAAGTATGATGGATAAAATGGATAGGATTACACTCCCAGAGGGAACGTGGAGAAGATGTGGATTTATTTTTTCTTTTCCCTCAACTAAATGCAGTCTTCTCTGATTTTGATCCAATACGACTTTCAGATTAAACAAAATACAAAGTAACTCATAAAAATCCGAGAAACACGCAAAAAAAATTAGTTCAAATTTTAAAAAACCTTGTTGCGTACACCGTGACGCGACAATGCACACTTTACAATCTACCGTAATCCATTATTTTTCTTGAATTTCATTTTCCAAGTTTTTAAATAAAAATGTGTTATGAATTTCGATGATTTTTACACAAAAATAAAGCTAAAAATATAGTTTATCAGATTTTTCAAAGAAAAAATCACTGAAAACAAGAAAAATCGCCAAAAAATTCAATTAGTGAAAAAAATCTCAAAAACCGAAGGCCGAAGTTCGGACAAATGGCCGAACTTTCCGGGGAATTTGTGCACTTCACGAGGAGAACACAATTTCTTTTTTTTTTTTGAAATTTGACGATTTTATTCGTTTTTTTTTGGATAAAATTCAGGTTTTTACAGAAAAAAAAATATTATTAGGGATTTTAAATTTTTTTTCACGGATGTGCACATGTTTTTGATGTCGATTAAACGATTTTTTGAACAGGTTTCAAAAAAAAACCGTTTTTTTCCAGATTTTCTAATTATTTTCAAAATCACAAATATTTTTAATTTCAAAACACTGTAACTTTATCAAATTGATAGGAATTTTAATGATTTTCACACCAAAATGAACCTAAACCTCTGAATTTTTAGATTTTTTGGTTTATCAGGTTCCTAGCAACGTTCAGAGTGTGTGTTCGAAGGTTTTTATTAAAATACCAACCAAGTTTCGTCTAAGTTTTCAAAATGCTTCAAATTTTAATAAATTTGGTGATTTTCCCCCAAAACCATCGCTAAAAATCAATAAAACCATACTCACATTTCCCAGATTCATTAGCAGTTTTGACCTGCTCCAAAGTGGCGTCGACACCTGGCCGAAAATCTCGAAGCACTTCACCTTTATGATAATTTTTGATGTGAACTCGGCAATTGTCTCGTCGGGAATGAATCCGCAGGCAGTATGGGCATGTACACGCTGAAAATTTGAAAAATTGCGTGAAATTTTGAATTTTCTAGCAATTTTTTAAAAATTTCAGATTTTCAGACTCACTTCGAATCAATTCATCATTCCCGAGAACAAATTCATTAATCTCAGCTCTCGATCGACTCACAACCTCTTTAATTTTTTTCGAAAAAACACTTTTCTTCCTTATTTTCATCCTTTCATCAGATGTCGAGCTCCTCGGACTCTCCCTAATTCTCTCCGCTTTCGGAATGACAAGAAATTGTGTGGATTTTTGAGCCGATGCCATTTTTTTCTGAGATATTAAATACTAAAAAGAAGGACTGAAAAATTCAAGCAAATTCAAGAAAAACAAAAAATTTCAGCATGTCAATTTTGAAAATGTCAAATTTATTCGGATTTTTATGATTTTCTGAATTTCTAGAATTATTTTAACATTTTTTATCGTGGAAGAGCTTTGGGTTTCTAGTCCCCGAATTGTGTTTCTAGGCCAAATTGATTTTTTCGTTGAAAGAAAAAATCTAATTTTAAAATTTAAAAAATTTGAAAACCAAAGGATTTTTATACATGGTGCTTAAATATCACGTTCAGTACATTTAGAAATTTTTTCTTTTAGAAACATGCCAAAAAATGCGGAAAAAAAATAATTTCATATAATTTCAAAAAAAAAATCAATTTGGCCTAGAAACACAAACCGCGGACTAGAAACCCAAAGTTCTTCCACGAGCAAAAGAAAAAGAAAAAAACTTGAAAATTATATATTTTGGAAATTTGGAATAAAAACTCGAAAAAATTTAAATTGCAGAATTTTCACAGGAATTAAAAAAAAAAGATTTTTCCTAAAAAACTTCTGAAAATTTGAGAAAAGCTAAAAAACTCATGAAAACTTTTTTTTTTAATAATGCCAAAAAATCTACATATAAATTTTCTTCAAATGTTTGGTACCAATCGAAAGCCTAAAACTTCCTCTATCGATCGGTCCATATTTCATAAAAATCGGCCTACCACACAAAAAGTTATAGCCCTCCAAAAAACTGGTCCAAAAATTCTTTAGAACAAAAAACTAGACTACTTGTCAAAACTAAACACTCTCCTGTTACTAGGAATCTTGCTAGTGTTAGAGAACAAATGAATCGAGGAGACGCAGACATAAGAAGGGCTGCAGATACGACTAGTTGAAGTAGGGAGAAACTAGGCTATAGGATATTTTTCGTCCTGCCTGCATCTCTTTGACAATAGGAAAAGTGATGGAACTAAATATTTAGTTTATTAATCGATTAGGAAAACAACCATAGAAAGGAATTTAAAAAAAAAACATAGAACAATTTTAAATTAAGTAAAAAACTATTTTTTAGGAAAAGATTACTGTAAAAATTTAAAGGAACATGGCAATATTTGATTATTCGCTACGGGACCCGCCATATCTGGTAAAGGTTCCTAAATTCTTAGTTTTCGATGAAAAAAAATTGAAAAAAATACAAAAAGCCGGAGAAAAAATTATTAATTACTGTAAAAAATCAAAAAATAACTTATTATTTCAAAAGGGATTACGGTAGATTATTATTTTTTAAATAACGGTTCAGAAAAAATGAATTTTTTTGAGGTTTTCGAAGGTTAATATCAAGAAAGTTAATAAAATCTTAAAGAGCTGGAATATTTCTATCGTTTGGTGCATTTTTTATAGAAAAATATTGATTTTAAGACAAGATACGAGGGCTTGAAAATAACCCAATTTTTTAATTTAAAAAAAAATAGGGTTCAGAAAAAATAAAAAATGTTGAATGTTTTGTAGGTAAATTTCAAGAAAACGTATAAATTCTGAAAGAGCTGAAAAATGTCTATCGTTTGGTGCACGTTTTATAGAAAAATATTGATTTCTTGCCAAGATACGAGGTGTTGAAAATTAGCAAATTCAAAATTTAGCTCACGTTATTTTTTTTTTGATTTTCTAGTCCAAAAAACAACTTTTTTAAAGTTCCACAAAAAACCCATGCTCATCACAAACCATCCATTTATTCGCTCAAAAACAAAAAGAACAAAACTGATCCAATCAAAGTCCAATAAATCCAGAAACGTTCGGATTGCAGATTAAAAGTAAAAGCACAAATACCACGAGCCTTGTCGGAAATCGGCCATACGGAAATATTATCATGAACAACTTCCATCTCCGTTACTGTCGGCGACATGAAACAAAACGTTTCATTTCCATGATTTTGAGAACAAGTCTCATCAGAATAACATAATATCATCTCATGCATATCCGCCTTTAAAAGTGGCCTCACATTTTTGACTCCAGAGTTATAGACTGCAAAAAAATACACTTTTTGTTTAAAAATTTTTTTCCAACAACAACAACAAAAAAGTTACATTTGTAGCAGAATCGTAATGGACCACCACCATTTGGTAGACTCATATCCGGACTGAAATAAACTCCAGCATGATTTGATACACCACAGTATTCGTCATTAGCCATGTTACACTCCCAATTCTTCCTACATGTTTTAGGTTGTGAGGTCGCCATGTTGTTCATATCAAAGTCTGGAAAAAAGTAGAAATTTTCAGCATTTTTTAATTTTCACGAATTTTTCAACATTTTGATATTTTCCAAAATCTAAACAACCCTCCGAAATCTAACCAACCACGCTCCGCACGCACGCCACGCGGCTGCCGACACTCAACACACTGGATAATTTGAAATGTTTCTTTTCCCGCGCGTGTGTGCGGAGCGTCTGTGAGGTTGGGCAGCCCTCAAAACGCAATGATCAAGAATATTTCAGTTGACAATATTTTTAAATTTTCTGAAATTTTTTCAAAAATAATGAAATTTAGAAAAAAAATCAAAATTTCGAAATTAACTTTTCTGAAATTAATTAAAATCTCAAATTTTCTGAAAAAATTTTAATTTTAAATTTTTTGAAATTTTGTAAAAATCTTAATTTTCTGTATTTTTTAAATTTTCTAAAATTTTATAAAATTTAAAAATTTATGAAAATTTATTAAAATTTCAAATTTTCTGAAATTTTATAAAAATTTTAATTTTCTGAATTTTTTAAATTTTCTAAAATTTGATTTAAAATTTTCTGAAATTTTTTAAAATTTTTTTAAATTTTGTAAAATTCTTAAAGGGACTGTTTACTGAATTTGGGTTTCAATTCCATTTTCATCTTCTTCACAGTATTTGAAAACCTGTAGAAGGAAATCAATTTATCGAAGCTTCCTTTTCTAGTATACGAAAAAAGAACACTTACAGGGCAAGGCAGCGAATGGCCTCACCGCTCGGCCGCGCGCGAGAGAGCATGCGAATGTGAGAGTGTTTGCAATTATTCGGCCATTGCGCTGCCTTATTCTTGAAATGGGTGTGTTTGAGTACTATAAAAGGAAATTTCGCAAAAATATTTTTCTTTTATAGGTTTTCAAATATTGTGAAGAAGATGAAAATGGAATAGAAATCCAAAAACAGTAAAGAATCCCTTTAATATTCAGTATTTTTTAAATTTTTTAAAATTTTATAAAATTTCAAATTTTCTAAAAAAAATCTTAATTTTCTGTATTTTTTAAATTTTCTAAAATTTTATAAAATTTAAAAATTTATGAAAATTTATTAAAATTTCAAATTTTCTGAAATTTTGTAAAAATTTTTTAAAATGTAAAATTTTTTGAAATTTTGTAAAATGTAAAAAATTTTAAAATTTTGTAAAAATCTTAATTTTCAGTATTTTTTAAATTTTCTAAAATTTTAGAAAATCTCAAATTTTTTGAAATTTTGAAATTTTCTAAAAAAAATTGTAATTTTCTGAAATTTTGTAAAAATCTCAAATTTTCTGAAATTTTATAAAAATTTTAATTTTCTGTATTTTTTAAATTTTCTAAAATTTTGTAAAGGTTCTCATTTTCTGAATGTTTAGTGAAATCAAAAAAAAAAATATAATTTCTAGAAAACTAAGGATTTTCTGAAATAAACTGATCAAATTAGATCGATTTGCATTAGGGCACATTTGCAACATCCCAATTTGAACATTTGGATAAAAATCGAACAAAAAACAACAATTTAAAGAAAAACAAATCGATAATTCAATGAAATGTAGAAAAAAACCAACCTACTGGTACTGGTACCCCTTCAATTTCCCACTTTTGATTATAAATATACGAATAGGGGATTGCTGAAAAATCGATGAATTTTCAGAAAAAAATAATCGATCGAAACAGCGACATACGGCATACAATGGTATCAGGTCCCAGTTTAACATTATAGTAATATTTCGGACGATAGTTGGGGCAATATTTTTCGTAACAAGGTTCCCACAGATACCCCCATTGTCCATTCATTGAGTGTTGGGCGATCATTTTTGTCGGGCATAACACTGATTCTGCAAAATTGCAAAGTTTTGTGAAATTTAACATTTTCTGAATTCTTACAACCATAAACATTTGATTTATTAAAAATTTTTAATTTTCCGAAATTCTTAAAATTTTTTAATTATCATTAGATTTATTTAAATCTAAAATTTATACAAATTTTTTCTTCAAAAATTCAAAAACTTTTAAATTTCATTAAATTTTTTAAAATCTAAAATGTTAAAAATGTTAAAAATTTCTGATTTTTCCAGAATTTGAAATTTTTACGAAATTTTTGAAAATTAAAGATTTTTCTGAATTTTTACGAAAATTAAAAAAATTCAAATTTTTAAATTTTCAGAATTCCAAAAACTATAAATTTTTCAATTTTTCAATTTATACATTTTTATCAAATATTTAAAAATTGTAAATTTTCCAAAATTTTTTAAAAATTTCAAATTTTCTGAATTCTTAAAACCTTAAATTTGTGAAATTTAAAACTTTAAAAAAAAATAGTCTTACCGCAACAATAATTATCTTTTACTTCGGAGTACTTTTCGTTGGTCAACCTGTGATAACATGTTGAGCCAGCCGGACAGTCATCTTCATAAGCGCAGGACGCTTTGGTAATTGGTTTTCCATTTGGGCATTTGGTTTCACTATTGATTGTTTGAATGCAAAATAATCCAATAAGTGTAATGAATAGAGTGAGATGTTTTATCATTTGCAACCAGGAAACAATTTCTAATTCACTATTATTTTGGAATGGACTTTTTTCCTTGATTTTTTAGGTTGATTATTTCATTTTCACGTTTTTATGTTTTTGTTTACTTTTGGAAATTTTAAAAAATGTTTCTTTAAACATCATTTCAATAGACAAAATGTCAAATTTCAGAAGATTTTCAAAATTTCAGTTTTCAAACCGTTCCAACTTTTTCTGAAGTTCCTCTATTTCCATAATCTTAATATTAAATTGAAGCTTAAAATCAGAATTTTTAGATCTTTGCCTTTAAAATGTTAGAAAAATCATAAAAATTTAGATATTTTCAGAAAAGTTGAAACGTTTTGAATATCAGTCAATTTTCGAATTTTCTGGCATGTTCCAACTTATTTAAAAATTAATCGAGCTAGATTATATTTTATATTATTTTGATCCCCAAATCTCTAATTTTCAGATTATTGGCTTTCAAATGGTGCAAAGAACACCAAAAAGGAGCAATTTTCAGAAAAGTTAGAGCCACTCGAATTTTAGAAAATTTTCAAAGTTTTCAGTTTTCAACCCGTTCTACCTTTTTTCAAAATTAATCGATTTTCATAATATTAATATTAAATTGAAGCTTAAAATCAGAATTTCAAGACTTTTGGCTTTAAAATGTTAGAAAAATCATAAAAATTGAGATATTGTCAGAAAAGTTGAAACATTTTGAATATCAGTCAATTTTCGACTTTTCTGGCATGTTTTTGATGTCTGTATTTTGTTGTAAGATGGCAAAGAATAGAATAAAATATTTATTTGACAATGCGGAAATTTTTTAGCACAAGTTTCACTTAGTTTGTGAAATATTGTCAAGATAAAAATTTCTGGCCGCTCGTTTTGCGGAGTGTCGTTGGGAATTTCCTCGCAACGCGCTCAAATCAGTTGGTCTTGCGCGTTGCGGTCGCGTTGCGAGGAAATTCCCAACGACACTCCGCAAAACGAGCGGCCGGAAATTGTTATCTTGACAATAGCTGAAGATGATTGAAGAAGTGAGCTTCTTCCGTTTTGTTAAATAAATAGTGTCGTTCTTGCTCTGAATCTCTCCTCCTTTCTTGATCTCTCTTCCGTCCACTTTTTATATTCGTTTGACCTTTCTTAACTTCGCAACATTCGAACTCCTGAGTCAGCTTCATGTTGTAAAGTGTGGAGGATGCGAAATTCTTAGGGTGTCTCCCGAAGTGCTCAAATAAGAGACAGATAAAAATCCGCCCATTCCCAACATGGTGTAGCGCATTTTGCTCATTACAAACTGTGTTTTTGCGGTTTTATCTTTCTTTTTCTCAAAAAAATTTTATTTTTCAGTTTCTTCTTAAATTTCGCTGAAATTTGGAATGTTTAGTTCCCATTTCTGTAATTGGATCGATATTCAGACCCACTAAAGTTTATACCTTCTGAAAATTCAGTTTTTCGCATTATTTTGATATAAAAATCAGGTAAGCTGCCCAATTTGGAGCAAAGATATGATTTGAAAAAGTGAAAATTCCTCTTTTTAATTTTCAAAGTTTTAAATTATATTTTAAAAAGCTTTTGAATTTTCAGCCTGTTCCTCTCCATTCGGTTTTGGAAAAGCCGTGATCCACAAGATTTGACATAACAACAACAAAATGGCGTTTTGGAAGCAAGAGGAATTGGAGCCCGCGATATCAATACGATAGAGGCCGTGCTGGATAGCGCGGTCGCCATGGGGATGGAGTCAAGTACATAGTCCTGGATCATTTACCCGCTTTGATCGGACCAGCCGTCGAAAAATTCGTCAGACAATCGAGGAGTACTAAAAGGAGAAGCATGGAAGAACACTCATCAGATACAAATTCACACGATTTCACACGATTTGACTGCCTTTTTTAAAATTTATTTTTTGTATAATAAGCATTATAAATGGTTTAATAAAAGACAACAACAGAAACAATAAAAAAATTACTGAGTCCAACTCAAAGTCCAAAAGCGATTCGGCCCTAAGATGAAATAGCCTGAAAAAGTCCAAATATTGCTGACTATTAAATTCTCAAAGTTTTCTTCCAATTCATATGATTTCAAGATTATTTTTACTCATTTTTCAGCATTATGTTGATAGGAAATTCATGAAAAAATTGAAAATGTTTAAATTAAAAAAATCGATAATTTTAAAAAGCTCTTATTTTTCTGTAAATATATCGATTTTTATGATTTCTGTATCATTTCAAACCTAAAATTCTGAAAATTTAAGATTTTCTGTTCAGAATTATATAAAATTCATCACAAATGATACATTTTGAACATTTTTAAATTCCAAAAGAAATTGTTTTTGTTGAGATAAATGGGCGAGGACTAGAAACCGGGGGACTAGCCTCCGCAAAGTGTGTTTCTAGGCCACCTTCTCGGGCGTCACATTAGTTTTGTTGTGGGAAAGCAAGCAAGCTCGTTTTTAGCCAGTTTTGGGCTATTTTCGTTGTTTCTTGTCGCGTACTATATTTTACTAGCTGCGGCTAGTATTTTATTTTGTTCTTTGCAATATAATTAACCTTTATTTCGTATTAAATTCTTGTTTTTCAATTAATAAATCTTCTTGAAATATTTCGCGTTTATTTTTGTTGTTTAAAGCTGGTTATTTCCACTCGCATCTTTCTGTGAACCTAGTTTATACTGTTGCCTCATTTCTATTCCAAACGCGCTCCATAAACTGGCACTTTGCCAAAAAAAACAAAATGCAAACGCTTCACGTTATTCACGCGAGAAATCGTTTGAGTTTTGTTTTTTGGAAGGTGTGTTGGCAAAGTGCCAGTTTATGGAGCGCGTTTGGAATAGAAATGAGGGAACAGTACAAGGGACACCACTTTACTTTTTTTAATTTCAACTTTTTTTTAATTCTTAAAAATTTCATGTGTTTTTAATATCGAAATTAAAAAAAATTTCAGCGTCAAAATGTTATGGAAATTAAAAAAATAAGAAAAGTTTTAATACGCCAAGCATTTCCAAAATTTCCAAATTTTTATTATTGTCTCACAAAATCGGCTTCATAAACGTGAAATTCCCTATTTTTGCGAAATAGTGTGTGGTGAGGGATAAAAAGTCAACGCGCCGCATCCCTCCCCATTGCCCTCACGCGTGGCGTGTAGATTTTTAGACAGAGGTTTTTCACGTTTATATAACAGATTTTGTAAACAACTAATATAAGAAAATGGTTTCCAGATTTCCAGGTTTCAAAAAAACCCCGTTTTTTTTATAAATTCAGAAAACTCGGTTTGTGGAGTCTGGGTGGAAAACTCAATTTAATATTTCTTATTAAATAATACACGGTTTCTTTTCAGAATTGAGCCTGTTAGAACGTTGAATGTTAGAACTTTGAATTAAAGGCAGTTTGTCAGGTACCATACAAACCCAAATCCAAGAAAAAATAAATAGGAATGGGGCCCCGAGGTCGAGAAAACAATACTAGTATGTAGCCATATTCAAATAATTGTGTTTCGAGCCAATTCCGACCGTGTTGCACGATCCACGACCGCGTCGCAGGATAGTAATAATGAGAGAAAGCTCTAACTTTTGTAATTGAAATCAGGTAGGGTCAAATTAACTAACCCACTGTCTTCAAGGAATTCGAAAGTTTCATTTTTCTTCATTTGGATGCATCATGATTTCGCTATAAGCGCGATTTCGCAATAATTGCATAGCAAACGAGAAAACAAACTGCAACACTGTCATTAAGAATTAGTCTATATTAAAAGGAGGACTTTACGGAGATAATAAATGCACCTTAAATGAAAATAGATGTCATTCTCATTCCGTATCTGTTTTTAAAATTTTCTAAAACCACGTAAAAGCCGGGAAAAAGAGCTTAAAAACAATGGCCTAGAAAAAGTGTTCCACCTGACCGAACTTTTTCCGATGAGCTTTTTTCGTGTTTCGTGAATAAATATTTATGCAGAATACTTATATTACTCCTTTTTATGTTTTTTTCATTTTAATTTATGTTTTTAAACTTTTTTTGGGTTTTCATGCCTGCGGCCTAGTTTTCGCCGGTGGACACTTTTTCTAGGCCATTGTTTTGAGGCGCGTTTTCTCGGCTTCTAGGGGGTCTTAGAAAATTTGAAAAACAGATTTGGAATGAGAATGACGTCTATTTTCATTCAAGGGACATTCATTAGCTCCGTAAAGCCCTCCTTTAATGTTTACTACTGGGTGATGAACAAGAAAAGCGGTTCTCGGAGATGTTTCAGCCGGTTTCCCCCCGTAGTTATTTCGCGTTTCCACAGGTTTTTTTATGTGCTGTCATGATGAAAACTAAAAATTGATAAGAAGAAAAAAGGACAACATTGTGTACACGACGTGGAAAACTATCACACTGATTTTCTCGACACAAAGAAGTTAGAGTCACGAGCAAATGTGAAACAGTCATCTTAGCATTGTTATGAAATTCTAGTCTTGTTAAGGAAATCAAAACACAACTTTAAAGGGGGACAATACTATATCTCGATCTGCGATTTTGAAGAATTTTTTACACGCGAGCCGCTTTTCGGGAGCAGGCGAGCCGGTTATAAGCCTAAAAAGTCACATCAAAATAATGGCCTAGAAAAAGTTTCCTTTTTTCCTCACAACGATATTTCTAATGGAATTTTCTTATGAAAAATCGAATGTTGACCGGCACTATATGGCCTAGATTATATGCCCTAGAAATTGTATTTCATCTGTCTATATTTGATTTTTAAATTTTTTTCTCGGTTTTCATATTTTTACCACCTGAAATTTTTCTAATTGGTAAACAATCGCTTTCTCATTCATCTGAAATGATATGAGGCGTCCGAATTATAATCACTAACAGGAATGCACATTTATATTTCGAAACACAAATTGTGAGAAAAATTTCATTAAACCACACGCTAGAAATTGTTTTGATAAACTGATAAATCGTCAGATTATTTCTCAGTCTCCATTTTTTATTTACAGTTAAACTGAATTTTTATAGTATTGATTATTTTTTTGTGTTATCAGTTTACAGCTAATATTTAATAAGAAATCGAAGCGTTGACTATCATAAAAAAAACGTTGTAGTTTTTTTATTGGTTCTTATTCTCATAATTCCCCCGCCAAATGTTTAGCTCCCACTGGTGGGTTAGATCCGAGTTGTCACTGGAAGCGTTCCTTTCCAATGGCCTAGAAAAAGTTTCCACCGTGCGAAAACTAGTCCGCGGGCGCGATGTGTAATGATATTGACGATTTGACTATTTTCATCCCAGTTGCATTCATTACCACTGCAAAGCCCTCCTTTAAATGGTCTCTCAAAAATATGTTCACCTTCAAACCGACATTATGTCCTTAACATGTTTATATTTGTATTATTCGACGTCTCTGATGGAATCGAGCAGTTGATTTAAACGTTTGCAATATTTGAGATGAAAATGGGCCAGAAGAATATTATATTGGTGAGTATTGTAAGCATGCTATAAATGTTGCTTAAAGGGATTCTTTACTGTTTTTGGGTTCTATTTCATTTTCACCTTCTTCTTCTTGATATTTGAAAATCTATACAAGAAAAATATTTTTGCGAAATTTCCTTTCTAGTACTCAAACACACCCATTTCCAAAATAAGGCGGCGAATGGCCTAACAATTGCAAACACTCTCACATTCGCATGCTATCTCGCGCGCGGCCGAGCGGTTAGGCCATTCGCCGCCTTGCCCTGTAAATGTGCTTTTTTCGTGTACTAAAAAAGGAAATTTCGATAAATTTTTGTGCTTCTATAGGTTTTCAAATACTGTGAAGAAGATGAAAATGGCATTGAAACCCAAATTCAGTAAAGAGTCCCTTTAATCAATCTGAAATTCAATTTTATATTGTTAAGATAAAAATTTCAGGCCGCTCGTTTTGCGGAGTGTCGTTGGGAATTTGCTCGCAACGCGACCGCTACGCGCAAGACCAACTGAGAAATTTGAATTTGGGCGCGTTGTGGAAATTTGAATTTGAGCGCATAATGTTTACATCAATTTGTACATGATTTTCCGATTGAAAGAATCTGCGTCCACTTGCAGAGCGAAGGAAAGGCAAGTTGGAAACAAATCTAGGAAGAAGTGAAACAATTTCATGTTGTTTTTCTTCCAATTGATCAAATATTGATGGAGGAGACTTATGGAACAAGTTACATGTAGAATTTCAGCAGAACATTGAGAAGATTATCTTACATTTGAATTGCTTTTATAAAAACCATTAAAATGTCATTGCTCATGTTGATACCTTTTTTGGTGTTTTATCCACCTTGGAATATTTATTCAAATATTATGTGCATAATTTCAGTATAATCTGTTTTATTTTCAGAATTGTAAACGTATTAACAGGTACCTATAATGAGTGACACAAAAAACGATATGGTCAGTCATTGAATCAATGCTTATCGAGTTTTTCATATTTTTCAGGGGAGGAAAGAATTAATACATGAACATGGTCTAATCAAAACTATTCAACGTGGGTTCGAACTTTTCATCTATTGGGGACAAATGGTTCAGAAAAATGTAAAGTTTCTATTTCTAATTTTTCCATCGTGATCCGTTTTTGTTGTGAACTTTGTCGTTTTTTCTCGTTGAATGTCTTATTTCAACTAATTTTTAACGAAATGTATTATAATCCACAATTTTTTAAAATTAAAGATTGCTTCATTGAAAGAATTCCGTGGAACAAATGAGGAAATTAAAAAGGTGGGAATTTTGAAGTGATTTTGAAACGTGACGAAAACGATAATATGGAACTTTTTTAAGAAGAACTAATTAGTTATTTGTTTCTGCATAAGTTAGTTCCTCCGCTTTATTGTCAACTCAAATATTCTTGAGCATTGCGTCATGAGGGCCGGTCAACCGCTCCGCACGCACGCACGCGGCTACCGACACTCAACACACTGGAAAATTTGAAAAATTCATTTTCTCGTCAATTTTCCAGTGTGTTGCGTGTCGGCAGGCGCGTGCGTGCGTGCGGAGCGGCAGCGCGGTTAAGCAGCCCTCAAAACGCAATGATCAAGAATATTTGAGTTAACAATACAAAGTTTCCGCTGACTTCCACTGACTGAAAAAGACATAAGAAACTAGAAATAGAAAAAAAATAAATTTGGATCAGCACGGACATTTTTACGTTCGAGGGACTAACAGTTAGTAAGAAAACATTTAACGTATTGAATTCAGTTTAAAAAACTTGAAAACAAATTTAATCCGTAGCCTTCGTATCTCTCTTCCTATTTTCAGAAAAAAGAAGAACTTTTATTATTAATCAAAACTCTGGAAGATTGGGAGTGGCACATTCTGCAATTGTTGAGATCATGTCATGTCTCTGATATGAGGTTTCCATCGGATAAGAATACCCGAATTATGAGATCATTTCGTGATTCTGTTAGGAGGTTTCCATCGGGTAACATTACCCGAATTATGGTGATTGATATAGAAAAAATGGCATTTGGACATTTGAATCAATTTTTCAGAATGATGCAAGACATACATTAACCAACCTTTCGAAAGTGATATCTCCAATTAAGAAATTTGCCGAGGTAAGATTTATGGTCGTTCATTTGTCGAGATAAACCTTCGAATTTCAGGATGAATACAAGTTGATTGGCGACAATTCAATCGAAAGATTTGGCGACTATCTTGAAACCGTGGAAGATACCGTTAGTTTGCAAAGATTACCAACAAAATCTTTCTTGTTACTAAGCGAATAGTTCTGTGTGTGTGTACCAGCATTTCACATGAATAACTTTTTGACCCCTCGACCGATCTGTCCCATACTTGGCATATCGTCATGCCTCTCGGAGCGCTTCACGAAAATACTGTTTGGATCTCGGGTTACTGTAGGATTACTGTAGCCACAGTACTACAATTTTTTAAACGTTTTTTTCAAAATGGTCGGATCGAGACCAAACTTTCATGGTAACATCTTTGGAGTATTGTAAGGTCACTTTGAAAATTTGGTGCGGATTACTGAAGTATTACGGTAGTTACCGTAACCTAAAGTTAGCGTTTGTCTCTGTTTCTCTTCATTTTACACACTATTTCTCTCATTACCGCCGCGTAGCGGCGTTAAAAGGCTGGTGTTAAACCTAACTAATTTAGGAAAGTCAAATGCAACAGGAGGTTAGTGACGGCCAAGTGCTAAGTATTAAGGAAGAATAGGAAATTCATAAATGAAAACTCATAGGGAGCTCTCCGTCTTGCCTAAGAACTTTGACGGGATATAACTTTGCTCATTTTCCGAACTACGAGCAGATATGTATATTATTAGAAAGCTCTCATTAAGTTCTACAACTTTATTGTTGACAACAAAACTGAGGGGACCATAGTTCCAAAAATAGCCAAACATGCGAAAAAATGACATTGCGTTTTTTTGCCAATTTTATATCGTAAACATCATAATTGGTCCCTTTTTGTAACAACAGAAACAGTTTTGAGCAAAAAACCCAAAAAAATATTTTTTCCAACATTTTTCGAAAAATTGACCAAAAAGAGTCATCCAAAATTTTCAAAAAATTTTCATTTTCGATTTTCTGACAAAAATGGCGCGAAATGGAAGAAAAAACGTCCGTTTAAGTACACATTTGCGGCTCATTTAAATGTGCATTTTTGACCAAAAAGTGTCATTTTTTCGCATGTTTGGTTATTTTTGGAACTATGGTCCCCTCAGTTTTGTTGTCAACAATAAAGTTGTAGAACTTAATGAGAGCTTTCTAATAATATACATATTTGCTCGTAGTTCGGAAAATGAGCAAAGTTATACCCTGTCAAAGTTGTTAGGCAAAACGGAGAGCTCCCCCCCGGATACTCGGGTGTCTGTTAACCAGAATTTGTTCAAAATTACAGATACGCAACCATAATTAAAGACAGTATGTCAGTTAATTTGACCCCACCTGAATTCAATTTCAAAAATTAGAGCTTTCCTCATTAGTACACTTCAATTTATGCGAAAAAATGTCGGTAAATGGGCTCCCATTTGAATTTTTATTTCTTGCCTTGAATATAGGCAGTTCCATTTTTTTTTAAATTCTAGAACGTTCCAGAAAGTTCCATAGAAGTCCAGACCTTTCTATTGAATTCTGGAAGGTTTTATAGAGTTTTTTTTAGTTATCGAGGGGAATTCTGTTGCCAAAAAAATAAAAAAACCATATTTTCCAGTGTCGTGAAAAATTGTCTTGCAAGGAAGAAGTGTATCCTCGACAAAAACGTTTAGAAGAATTGAAAAACGATATGGTCAGTCATTGAATCAATGCTTATCGAGTTTTTCATATTTTTCAGGAGAGCAAAGAATTAATACATGAACATGGTCTAATCAAAACTATTCAAAGTGGGTTCGAACTTTTCATCGATTGGGGACAAATGGTTCAGAACAATGTAAAGTTTCTATTTCTAATTTTTCCATCGTGATTCGTTTTTGTTGTGAACTTTGTCGTTTTTTCTCGTTGAATGCCTTATTTCAACTAATTTTTAACGGAATTTATTATAATCCACAATTTTTTATTACAGAGTGCTTCATTGAAAGAATTCCGTGGAACAAATGAGGAAATTAAGAAGGTTGGCATTTTGCAGTGATTTTGAAACGTGACGAAAACGATAATCACATTTTTAGAACATCTCAAAGTTTTTTAATCTACCGGGTGGCTTAAGCCTAATTGTGAACCTTTTCAATTTGATTATTCTTACTAAGTGTGCCTATTTTCGCGGTTTGTAAAAAGAAAGCGAAGAAAGAGGAAAAAATTTCGAAATTTTTTTCACGGTTGTGTTTTCGTTGGCGGTAATTCAAATATTCGAATTTTTGTGTGTGATTTCAAAAATCATGACAAATGTCCGCAAACACCAACATCATTCGGTGTATGCACAGATTTTATTAGAGGCGAATGATTTCGGTTCAAATTTACACATCGTGATTTTGAATAAGTTCCAATTTCTCGGTCCTGAATACCTCGACCGTGAGTGATGAACCTCCAAGGTTCACGAAATCAATGAATCGTAACTTCGCACAAACTTTCTTAGTTATTTGTTTCTGCATAAGCCCCCCCCCCTTTTAAAGGTTTTCTTAACTACTCCTGATTTCCTAGCACAAGGTACAAAAAAGTGAAAAAACAACGACAACATTCAGCAATAGACGGCTAGGGACTAACTTCCCAAAAGTTAGTTCCTCCGCTTTATTGTCAACTCAAATATTCTTGGTCATTGCGTCATGAGGGCCGGTCAACCGCTCCGCTCGCACGCACGCGGCTACCGACACTCAACACACTGGAAAATTTGAAAAATTCATTTTCCCGCCAATTTTCCAGTGTGCGGCAGGCGCGTGCGTGCGTGCGGAACGGCAGCGCGGTTAAGCAGCCCTCAAAACGCAATGATCAAGAATATTTGAGTTAACAATACAAAGTTTCCGCTGAGTTCCACTGACTGAAAAAAGGCATAAGAAACAAGAAATAGAAAAAAATTAAATTTGGATCAGCACGGACATTTTTACGTTCGAGGGACTAACAGTTAGTAAGAAAACATTTGACGTATTGAATTCAGTTTAAAAAACTTGAAAACAATCCGTAGTCTTCGTATCTCTCTTCCTATTTTCAGAAAAAAGAAGATATTTTATTATTAATCAAAACTCTGGAAGATTGGGAGCGGCACATTCTGCTATTGTTGAGATCATGGTATGTCTCTGATACCAGTTTTCCATCGGATAACAATACCCGATTTATGGGATCATTTCGTGACTCTGTTATGATGTTTCCATCGGATAACAATTCCCGAATTATGGTGATTGATATTGAAAAAATGACATTTGGGCATTTGAATCAATTTTTCAGGAGGATTCAAAACATACATTATGCAAACTTTCGATAGTGATATCTCCAATTAAGAAATTTGCCGAGGTAAGATTTATGGTCGTTCATTTGTCGAGATAAACCTTCGAATTTCAGGATGAATACAAGTCGATTGGCGACAATTCAATCGAAAGATTTGGCGACTATCTTAAAACCGTGAAAGATACCGTTAGTTTGAAAAGATTACCAACAAAATGTTAAACCTAACTAATTTAGGAACGTCAAATGCAACAGGAGGTTAGTGACGGCCAAGTGCTAAGTATTAAGGAAGAAATTGGAAAATCATACATGAAAACTCATATTTAAATTTCAGCGTTTTTTCCCTTGAAAATTAAGAGACAGTGTCTTAGTCGCGTAAAATCTAATACGTTAGTACGTGCCCTACAATCGCGACTCAATTAAAGACAGGGTGCCAGTTATTTTTACCCAATATGGATTTAATTGTGAAAAATTCGTCTTTCTATCAACATTCTAGCATATTCCATGCGAAATCCCGACGACAAAAAACGATTTTGTAGTCGCGTCCGGAAGATGAAAAAAATTATTTTCAAATTCCCGCCGTACGCTCACGTACGCTTTTTGGCGGGAAGCACAAAAATTGGAATTTTTAACAGTTTTTTCAAAAATGTTATTTTTTAATTTTTTTAATGGAAAATGTTTCTTTTCAGTAGAATAACATAAGTAAAGTATGGTGCGATCAGTTTCAAACAATTTTGAGGCAAATTTTATTCAAAAACCCTTATTCAAAAAGAAAAATTCAAAAAACTCAAAAATAAACAAAAACTGTTAAAAAACGATAATGACATTTTTAGAAATCTAAAATGATATGTGAAACTGATCAATTTTTCGGAAAACTGATTTTTTGGGTCGCGATTAATTGTGTCCATGAAATCTGTAAATGTATCGTCGGTTTCAAAAAAAATAAACTAGAATACCTGTGAAATAATAATTTATTTGCGAAACGTACGTATATTTAATCTGCTTTCAAAATTATAGCGAAATTTTCATTTTGGGATGAAAATTGGGAAAATCAACGTTTTTCCCGCATTTTATGAGGGATCCCGGTTAGTTCCTATAAGAAAAATTAATTTGACACTTATTAAAATTAATTAATGACTTTCAGCAAAAAAAAACGCTGAAAAACGAAAGAAATTTGAAAAAAAACACACAAAAAATTCAAAAATTCAAATTACCGCGCACACACATGACTGCTGTTTATTGGAGCGCACATGAAAATTCAAAATACGCGGTAATTTAAAATCTTATCGCCGCAGCGGCGAAATTTTTAACTGGCACCCTGTCTTTAAGAGACGATGTCCTAGTCACATTGAAGCATAGTACCCTAGGCCGAATAAATGTGCTATAAACTTGAAACTTCGTATTGGAGTGTGGTAGTCAAAGATTAATTTCGTGCCACAAAACCTGTGAAGTCTCCCAGCGTTCGGGGGGAGCTCCTGTTTTTGTCTTACAACTTTGACGGGCTATAACTTTGCTCATTCTCCGAAAGATGTGTATATTGTTAGAAAGTTCTCATTAAGTTCTACAACTTTATTGTTGACAACAAAACGCAAAAAATTTGTTTTGAGTATGAAAATCTTCAATATAGAAGATTCGATTTAGTTTTTCATGATTTTCAAATCGAAAAACCCATTTGTTTGAATGTAAATTTTAGGAATTAGTGTAGAAAATGAGAAACCAAAAATAGCGAACCATGCGAAAAAATGACACTTTTTGACCAAAAATTCACATTCAAATGAGCTGCACATTTGTAGTAAAATGGTCGTTTTTATTTATTTTTCTTCCATTTCGCGCCATTTTTGTCAGAAAATCGAAAATGAAAATTCTTTGAAAAAGTTTTTGCCAATTTTATATCGTAAACATCATAATTGGTCGTTTTTTGTAACAACAGAAATAGCTCATTTGAATGTGAATTTTTGGTCAAAAAGTGTCATTTTTTCGCATGGTTCGCTATTTTTGGTTTCACTTTTGGTTTCTCATTTTCTACACTAATTCCTAAAATTTACATACACACAAATGGGTTTCTCCATTTGAAAATCATGAAAAACTGAATCGAATCTTCATTGAACATTTTCATACTGAAAACAAATGTTTTGAGTTTTGTTGTCAACAATAAAGTTGTAGAACTTAATGAGAACACTCTAATAATATACATATCTTTCGGAGAATGAGCAAAGTTATACCCCGTCAAAGTTGTTAGGCAAAACGGAGAGCTCCCCCCCCCAAAAAAAAATTTTTTTTTAAATCTTCACATTTTCTGGAAGACAGTTCGAGTGATTTGGATCCGAAGGGATTGTTTTCATTCTTACAAACTATTTTTTCGCATACGATTACAAGCTAACAGACTATCTAATCTCGAAAATAAGCACTTCGACTGATGACAGAAGCGATCCTTAAAGACAGTGGGCCATTTAATTTGACTACACTTGATCTTAGTTTCAAAAATTAGAGCATTATCTCATTAGTACAATGCAATTAATGCGAAATCACACCGAGCATAGCAGTGGTCTAAATTTAAAAATATCTAAATTTGAATGCGCGCGTGTCCGTGCGAAGAATAGGCTCGAAGCACAAATATTTGAACCCCATTCCAATGTTTATTTTTCGCCTTGAATTTGAATCGTTGGTCGTGTTAACTGACAAGCTGCGTTTTAAGTACTATTTCCACACAAGAATGAGCGCATCACAATTTTTCAAAAAAAAAACGTCTGAAAATGGATAGGCCTGCGAAAAACGAAATTATTCCATGGGTTTTTCAAACACGATTTCACTTCAGGACGAACAAACAAAAATAAAACACGTATCAACGGTAATACTTGATTCTAATAATGAGAATGATGTATGTGAACCGCTAAAATCGATCGAAATAGAATCTGAAGAATCTAGCAATAATAGTTGGTGCTATCTGATTGAAGAGGTAGAAATCGAAAAATGTCACCTTTCCTTTAAGAAAGTCGCTAATTTCCAGGAAGAAATGGAAACACTCAAACCAACAGAAATGCTCTCAGAAGCTACAAAACTCTCAGAAAACTATCCAAAAGATCCTGATCGTGCATGGCATTATCTCTTTGCTGCTATCATTACTACGATCGCTCAATTTTTTGCCCGCGGTGGATGTGATCTGAGCACACGAGATTATGAGAAAAGACGAAAATGCCTAGATATAATAGCGGGTATAATTGTTTCTGATGTGAGTTTACTTATCTTTTTTCAAAATCAATATCAAATCATAATGGGACCAAGGAACGGATGTCTTGTCTCTTTCTAGGTCTCCTGGGAGTCAGTTATAAAATTCAAACTTCGTCATATTCGAGACTTTGTTATGACATTGCCGAATTAAAATTTTTTATCATTCATTTTCTACTGAAAGACCGCAACGCAACCGCTCGCTGGTAACAGCTTCCTTGCGTGATGCAAAAAATTTTATGTTGGCGATACTTTGTTATCATATTCAAGAATGTCGCATTCAAGAGATGTACATAACATTTTGTTGAAAGCTCATTATGTCAGATTAAAAATTCTGTGGAATCTTCTATCTTGAGTAGTAACACACACACACACCAGGGATGGGCGGGAAATTTCCCGGATTTCCCGGTACCATGACGGGAAATTTCGGGAAATTTTTTAAATAGAAAAAAATAGAAAAACATCAAGAAAATAACAAATTTGAAAAGATCAAGCTACAAAAATCAACGGAACTTTACTAAAATTGATTAATATGTCTTCGGAAGTCTCAAATAAAAAAACTTAACATTTTTCTTTTTTTTAACTCATTTATGCGATTCTGAAAAATGTTTGTTTTATTCAAAATCATGCGTTGATTCTTGTTTTATCCTTTAGTTTTTATCGTTGGATGTTTATTAACTCTGAAAACCTATGAAAATCGATAAAATCAGGATAAAACCAGTATTTGGAGTCAAATTTTCAAATTTCCCGAATTTCCCGAAATTTCCCGGAATTTCCCGGTCTTTGGAACCGGGAAAAAAATTTCCCGAAGGGTCTTTCCCGCCCATCCCTGACACACACACACACACGCTCTCTCGTTGTCTGCATCTCCGATGTACGCACTGTACCTGAGTCGACACGCGACGCGTTACTGGATTCCACAGAAATTTTAACTTGAAAATAAAACAATAATTTTTATAATACAAAAAAAGAGCTTGCAGGTGAGTTATCTACAATTTAAATAAATTTCAGGGAAATGATTTTTACGAAGCCTACACGAAATTGGATCACTTTTTGTAAGTTTCATAAATTAACTTTTCAACGTTATAATTTTCTAAGGAAAGCTTTTGACGTGGTTAATTATAATATGGACGAATACGTTGAAAATATTCAACAATTCATCTCAAAACTTGAAAACGCGTGCGATGATGATGTGAAGAAGGTTGTGGAAAAGGTACTCTCTGATAAACCAGTTGAGATCACAGATTTGGAGGAAAAGTCCAAGAAAATTATTTCAGGAATCAGTTATAATATTAATTTTAAGCTGAGCTAGATAATTGGTGGGCAGAATTATCGCATTAGTAAAAGAACTATAGATAAAAAAATTTTTAAAAACTTTGCACAAGCATGAAAACTGTGGTAACGTCGTAGTTCTGCCCATCCGTTTATTGATTTTACCATATTTTTACGTAAAATGAACCACCCGGAATCTAACTTTTTTGTTGTTTTAAATGTATTTTTTATGTCTGAATGTTGATCATAAAATAAATAATTATTGTTATTATTTTTATCAGTGGTATATTGCGAAAAGCTACAGGGTGACTCCTATGTTCCCATCTATTATTTACCTCGCTGTGCCGGGAAAAAGAGCTTAAAGGGACTTTTTAATGTTTTTGGATTTCAATTCCATTTTCATCTTCTTCACAGTATTTGAAAACCTGTAAAGCAAAAAAATTTATCAAAATTTCCTTTTCTAGTACACGAAAAAAGCACATTTACAGGGTATGGCGCCGAATGGCCTAACCGCTCGGCCGCGCGCGAGAGAGTGTAAATGTGTTTTTTCGTGTACTTGAAAAGGAAATTTCGCAAAAATATTTTTCTTGTAAGGGTTTTCAAATATCGCGAAGAAGATGAAAATGGAATAGAAACCCAAAAACAGTAAAGAATCCCTTTAAAAACAATGGCCTAGAAAAAGTGTTCCACCTGACCGAACTTTTTCCGATGAGCTTTTTTCGTGTTTCGTTAATAAATATTTATGCAGAATACTTATATTACTCCTTTTTATGTTTTTTTCATTTTAATTTATGTTTTTAAATTTTTTTGTGGATTTTTCATGTCTAGTTTTCGCAGGTGGACACTTTTTCTAGGCCATTGTTTCGAGGCGCGTTTTCTCGGCTTCTAGGTGGTCTTAGAAAATTTCAAAAACAGATTTGGAATGAGTATGACGTCTATTTTCATTTGAGGGACATTTATTAGATTCGTAATATCCTCCTTTAACGTTTTCTATAGAGTGATGGCAAGTAAAACGAAAATGTTTCAGCCTATTTTTACCCCCCGTAGTTATTTCACTTTTACCCAGGTTTTTAATGTGCAGTCATGATGAAAACTAAAAATTTGATAAAGAAAAAATGACAAAATTGTGTACATTGCGTGAAAAACGTATCACACTAATCAATATTTTTATCGACACAAAAAAGTTAGAGTCACGAGAAAATTTGAAACAATCATCTTACAAAATTTGAAACAATCATCTTGTTAGCATTATTATTATTAAATTCTAGTCTTGTTAAAGAAATCAAAACACACCTTTAAAGGGGGACTATATCCAGATCTGCGATTTTGAAGAATATTTTACACGCGAGCCGCTTTTCGGAGGCAGGCGAGCCGTTTCTAAGCTTTAATTCATCTGAACCGTGATAGTAGTTTCAGTTGCCATAAAAATTGATTATTCCAAAATTTGAACTCGTGAAGGAAATTTCGTGCAGAGAGCATTTCTCATAACTTCTTATCAAATAAACTTCAAAAGCTGAAGAAGGGGATTACAGAACCAGTGAATGCACACCCGTTCTAATTCCGAATCTGTTCTCAAAATTTCCGAAAACCAAGTAGAAGCCGAGAAAATGAGCTTCAAAACAATGACCTAGAAAAACTTTTGTTTTCTCCTCACAAGGATATTCCTAATTGAATTTTCTTATGAAAAATCGGATGTTAAATTATAACCACTAACAGGAATGCACATTTATATTTCTAAACACAAATTGTGAGTAAAATTTCATTAAACCACACGCTAAAAAAATTTGATAAACTGATAAATCGTCAGATTATTTCTCAGTCTCCATTTTTTATGTACAGTTAAACTGAATTTTTATAGTATTCATTATTTTTTTGTGTTATCAGTTTACAGTTAATATGTAATACGAAGCGTTGATTATCATAAAAAAATTTTGTACATTTTTTTTGGTTCTTCGTCGCATAAAATGGCTTTCCTTTCCAATGGTCTAGAAAAAGTTTCCACCGGGCGAAAACTAGCCCGCGGGCGCGATTTGTAATGATATTGACGATTTGACTATTTTCATCCCAGTTGCGTTCATTAGGACCGAAAAGTCCAACTTTAAATGGTCTCTTAAGAGACGATGTCCGAGTCGCGTTGAATCATAGTGCCCTAGGCCGAATAATTGTGCTATCAACTTGAAAATTCGTATGCGAGTGCGGTAGAGATCAAAGATTATTTTCGTACCATAAAAACTGTGATGTGTCCCGGCGTTCTGGGGGAGCTCCCCATTTTGTCTTACAACTTTGACCGGATATAACTTTGCTCATTTTCCGAACTACGTGCAGATATGTATATTATTAGAAAGCTCTCATTATGTTCTACAACTTTATTGTTAGCAACAAAGCGCAAAAATTTTTTTTTGAGAATGAAAATGTTGAAGATAGAAAATTGGATTTAGTTTTTCATAATTTTCAAATGAAAAACCCCCTTTGGCGGTATAAAAATTTTACGAATTCCTGTGGAAAATGATTTTTCCAATCGAATGCTATATATAAGATCAAAAACTCAGGGTCCCATAGTTTCAAAAAATAGCCAAATATGCGAAAAAATGACACTTTTTGGTCAAAAATGCACATTCAAATGAGCTGTAAATACCTTTAAATTGAGATTTTTGTTTCAAATTTGAACTTAAATGGTTTTTTTTATTATTTTCTTCCATTTCGAGTCATTTTTGGCAGAAAAATAGAAAAAAAAATTTTCTTGAAAATTTTCGATGACTTTTTTTGGTAAATTTTTCGAAAAATTTTATAAAATTTTTTTTGCGTTTTTTTACCAATTTTATATCGTAAACATCATAATTGGTCGTTTTTTGAAACATCAGAAACATTTTTGAGCAAAAAGCGCAAAAAAAAAATTTTACAAAATTTTTCGAAAAATTGACCAAAAAAGACATCGAAAATTTTCAAAAATTTTTTTTTTCGATTTTTCTGCCCAAAATGGCTCGAAATGGAAGAAAATAATAAAAACTACAACATTTAAGTTCAAATTTGAAACAAAAATCTCAATTTTAAGGTATTTACAGCTCATTTGAATGTGCATTTTTGACCAAAAAGTGTCATTTTTTCGCATATTTGGCTATTTTTTGAAACTATGGGACCCTGAGTTTTTGATCTTATATATATCATTCGATAGTAAAAATCATTTTCTACAGGAATTCGTAAAATTTTTATACCGCCAAAGGGGGTTTTTCATTTGAAAATTATGAAAAACTAAATCCAATTTTCTATCTTCAACATTTTCATTCTCAAAAAAATTTTTTTGCGCTTTGTTGCTAACAATAAAGTTGTAGAACATAATGAGAGCTTTCTAATAATATACATATCTGCTCATAGTTCGGGAAATAAGCAAAGTTATAGCTAGTCAAAGTTGTAAGACAAAATGGGGAGTTCCCCCCGAACGCCGGGACACTTCACAGGTTTTGTGGTACGAAAATAATCTTTGCCCCCTACCGCACTCACATACGAAGTTTCAAGTTGATAGCACAATTATTCGGCCTAGGGCACGTACTAACGTGTTAGATTTAACGCGACTCAGACATTGTCTCTTAAAAATATGCTCACCTTCAAACCGACATTATGTCCTTAACATGTTTATATTGGATTATGGAACAAG
This sequence comes from Caenorhabditis virilis, assembly GCA_964036255.1. Classification (NCBI taxonomy): domain Eukaryota; kingdom Metazoa; phylum Nematoda; class Chromadorea; order Rhabditida; family Rhabditidae; genus Caenorhabditis; species Caenorhabditis virilis. The sequence goes on along the minus strand of OZ038415.1, from coordinate 17,455,216 downwards.
TTACATGTAGCATTTCAGCAGAACATTGAGGAGATTATCTTACATTTGAATTGCTTTTATAATGACCACTAAAATTTCATTGCTCATGTTGATACCTTTTTTGGTGTTTTATCCACCTTGGAATATTTATTCAAATATTCTGTGCATAATTTCAGTATAATCTGTTTTATTTTCAGAATTGTAAACGTATTAACAGGTACCCATAATGAGTGACACATTGCTGAAATCCAAAGAAGATGACAATTTTACTGATCTTAAAAAAGCCAATGAAAGCAGTAAAGGAGCGGATGTACAAGATTTGGTAATTTTTCGGGTGGATTTTTGGATACTCGGGTGTCTGTTAACCAGAATTTGCTCAAAATTGCAGATAAGCAACCATAATTAAAGGCAGTGTTTGAGTTAATTTGATCCAATTTCAAAAATTAGAGCTTTCCTCGTTAGTACACTTCAATTTTTGCGAAAAAATGCCAGTAAATGGGCTCCCATTTGAATTTTTATTTTTTGCCTTGAATATAGGCAGTTCCATTTTTTTTCAATTCTAGAAGGTTCCAAAAAGTTCCATAGAAGTCCAGACCTTTCTATTGAATTCGGGAAGGTTTTATAGAGTTTTTTTTAGTTATCGAGGGGAATGCTGTTGCCAAAAAATAAAAAAACCATATTTTCCAGTGTCGTCAAAAATTGTCTTGCAAGGCAGAAGTGGATTCTCGACAAAAACGTTTAGAAGAATTGAAAAACGATATGGTCAGTCATTGAATCAATACTTATCGAGTTTTTCATATTTTTCAGGAGAAGAAAGAATTAAAATATCTACATGGTCTAATCAAAACTATTCAACGTGGGTTCGGGCGTTTCATCGATTGCGGACAAGTGGTTCAGAAAAATGTAATGTTTCTATTTCTAACTTTTCGTTTTTGTTGTGAACTTTGTCGTTTTTTCTCGTTGAATGTCTTATTTCAACTAATTTTTAACGAAATGTATTATAATCCAAAATTACAGACTGCTTCATTGAAAGAATTCCGTGGAACAAATGAAGAAATTAAGGAGGTTGGCATTTTGCAGTGATTTTGAAACGTCACGAAAACGATAATATGGAACTTTCTTAAGAAGAACTAATTAGTTATTTGTTTCTGCATAAGTTAGTTCCTCCGCTTTATTGTCAACTCAAATATTCTTGAGCATTGCGTCATGAGGGCCGGTCAACCGCTCCGCACGCACGCACGCGGCTACCGACACTCAACACACTGGAAAATTTGAAAAATTCATTTTAGCTTCATTGTATTCCGCTAAAAATACAAGTTATTTTTCGATCTTGGGAGGCGAGATCTTTATTGTGCCAACAATATTCCGTAGTACATAAGAAACGTAAGTGTGTACAGGTACAGGTAGTGGAAGAGCAGGCTCTTCCACTTTGTTGAGGAACAAAAATAGGGTCTAAGTCGGGGAAAAAAACGGGCTTGTGAAAAATAAGGGCGGGCAAAAGGACCTAAATTTAGGAGTAAGAAAAAACGGAGTATTACTAGGATGCGGGTCGAGACAAGAAAACCGGGATAGCCGTAAATATGTACCCGTAGTGAACCAGAAGGCTCTTCCACTATGTTGAGGACCAAAACTAGGCTGTAGGTCGGGGAAAAAACGGGCCTGGGAAAATAATGGAGGGCAGAATAGCTGAAGCATAAGGTATGAAAACTGAGAATAGTAGTATGCTTGTTCGAAAAACGGGAAACTGGCGATTTGAAAAAGTAAAAAGCTTGTAGAAAACGTATATGATAGGTAGTGAGAGCGTGACAAGTAAGAAAACAATAACAAAAACTAAGGAATGCGACCAAAACCAACAAAACTATATGCACGGGAAAAAAATTTAGCTTGAAGTTCTGCCATACACTTGGCTTGGCGGCTGACTCACGGCGGCTTGATGCATCGATGTAGCAGCGTTGACTCTGTGCTCACGAGATCCTAGTGGGAGAGTGCCACGGTGTCCGGAGAGCCAAAACTTGGACCTGAAAGCTGACAAAGAATTAAACGCTACGAAAAAGTGAGAAGTCCTAGTGGATGACTTATCGCTATGACTCTGAAGGGTGGGCGGGTGGGGTGTGTTGGCAACAAAAGACTCGAATGATTTCTTCATTCGAAAATTTCCTACGAGGTTTGAAATTTTCCCGCCACCGTCTTACGGTGGTTCGCTGCGAGACCAGCGACCCTCTCGATCTCGCCTCCCTTTAACCTAAGAAAATATTGTTCATTTTTCTCGTCAATTTTCCAGTGTGTTGCGTGTCGGCAGGCGCGTGCGTGCGTGCGGAACGGCAGCGCGGTTAAGCAGCCCTCAAAACGCACTGATCAAGAATATTTGAGTTAACAATACAAAGTTTCCGCTGAGTTCCACTGACTGAAAAAAGACATAAGAAACTAGAAATAGAAAAAAAAAATTAAATTTGGATCAGCACGGACATATTTACGTTCGAGGGACTAACAGTTAGTAAGAAAACATTTAACGTATTGAATTCAGTTTAAAAAACTTGAAAACAAATTTAATCCGTCGCCTTCGTATCTCTCTTCCTATTTTCAGAAAAAAGAAGAACTTTTATCATCAATCGAAGCTATGGAAGAGTGGGAGTCGCACATTCTGCTATTGTTTTATTCATTTGATGTCTCTGTTATGAGGTTTCCATCGGATAACAATACCCGAATTATGGGATCATTTCGTGACTCTGTTACGATGTTTCCATCGTATAACAATACCCGATTTATGGTGATTGATATTGAAAAAATGACATTTGGACATTTGAATCAATTTTTCAGAATGGTGCAAGACATACATTAACCGACCTTTCGGAAGTGATATCTCCAATTGAGAAATTTGCCGAGGTAAGATTTATGGTCGTTCATTTGTTGAGATAAACCTTCGAATTTCAGGATGAATACAAGTCGATTGATGACGATTCAATCAAAAAATTTGGCGTCTATCTTGAAACCGTGAAAGATATCGTTAGTTTGCAAAGATTACCAACAAAATGTTAAACCTAACTAATTTAGGAACGTCAAATGCAACAGGAGGTTAGTGACGGTCAAGTGCTAAGTATTAAGGAAGAATAGGAAATTCATAAATGAAAACTCATATTTAAATTTCAGCGTTTTTTGTTACTTGAAAATTAAGAGACAATGTCTTAGTCGCGTAAAATCTAATACGTTAGTAAATGCCCAATGCCGCAATCGCGTCTCATTTAAAGGCATCTTGTCAGTTTGTTAAAACACGATCCAAAATCTAGGCAAAAATTCAAAATTCGAATGGGTGCCCAGGTGGTCCAAAGAACAATGTCAATATGTAGCCAAATTCAAATAATTGTGTTTCGCGCCAATTCCGACCGCGTTGCACGGACACGCGCGAATTCAAATTTTGATTTTTTCAACTTTGAACCGTTACTATGACGCGTGTATTTATCGGTGTGATTTCGCATAAATTGCATTGTACTAATTAGAATACGCTCTAATTTTTGAAACTAAGACCAGGTAGGGTCAAATTAACTGAACAGCTGTCTTTAAGAGACGACGGCCGAGTCACATTGAATCATAGTGCCCTAGGCCGAATAATTGGGATATCAACTTGAAACTTCGTATTTGAGTGTGGTAGGGGTCAAAGATTAATTTCGTGCCACAAAACCTATGAAGTGTCCCGGCGTTCGGGGGGAGCTCTCCGTCTTGCCTAAGAACTTTGACGGGATATAACTTTGCTCATTTTCCGAACTACGAGCAGATATGTATATTATTAGAAAGCTCTCATTAAGTTCTACCACTTTATTGTTGACAACAAAACTGAGGGGACCATAGTTCCAAAAATAGCCAAACATGCGAAAAAATGACATTGCGTTTTTTGCCAATTTTATATCGTAAACATCATAATTGGTCCCTTTTTGTAACAACAGAAACATTTTTGAGCAAAACACCCAAAAAAATATTTTTTCCAACATTTTTCGAAAAATAGACCAAAAAGAGTTATCCAAAATTTTCAAAAAATTTTCATTTTCGATTTTCTGACAAAAATGGCGCGAAATGGAAGAAAAAAAAAATAAAAACGACCGTTTAAGTACACATTTGCAGCTCATTTGAATGTGCATTTTTGACCAAAAAGTGTCATTTTTTCGCATGTTTGGCTATTTTTGGAACTATGGTCCCCTCAGTTTTGTTGTCAACAATAAAGTTATAGAACTTAAAGGCAGCTGATCAGTTAACACTATCCAAATTAAAGGCAAAAAATCAAAATTCGAATGGGAGCCCAGGTGGTCCAAAGAACATTACCAATATGTAGCCACATTCAAATAAATGTGTTTTGCGCCTATTCCGAAAGCGTTGCACGGACACCGACCGCGTCGCACGGACACGCGCGCATTCAAATTTTTATTTTTTCAACTTTGGACGGCTGCTATGAAGCGTGTATTTATCGGTGTGATTTTGCATAAATTGCATTGTACTAATTAGAGAACGCTCTAATTTTTGAAACTAAGAATAGGTAGGGTCAAATTAACTGAACAGCTGTCTTTAATGAGAGCTTTCTAATAATATACATATCTGCTCGTAGTTCGGAAAATGAGCAAAGTTATACCCCGTCAAAGTTGTTAGGCAAACGGAGAGCTCCCCCCCGAACGCCGGGACACTTCATAGGTTTTGTGGCACTATTTAATTTAATTTATTTACGTAGCGGAAAAGCAACGTGAGAAAAAACTCAGAATATGCGCAAGAAAGAAAAAAAATAAATAGTCAAAAAAAATTCAACGAGACATACGTTTTTAAAATCATAATGAAGATCTTTCAAGAAAGAGAAAGAATAATGAAAGCATTAAAAAAAATAAAGAAATAATAAAGACATTAAAAAAAAATATATATAAAAAGTGCAAGAAGTGTTGCATTGGGTCGGGGGCTGGGGATAAACAGGCAAGATTTAAAGCTTTTTTTTTCAAAACCGTGAAGAACTGTTTTCTAGTATATCAACCCGTCGTATTAAACGAGACACCATGTAAAAAAAATAGAAATGGGAATGAAAATAATCCAGTGTTTATTTTAAAAGTATGATACAGATTAGTTCAATAGTGTTCTTAATGATTTTCATTCTCGGTAATAGCACCATATAACTTTTGGATATTCTTTCCAGACAGACTTCTGATTTTAGTCAAAAATTTGGGTACAGTCCTAGGAATGAATGCTTTTTTTCGTATTCCTTTCTTGGGAATGGGATAAATAATATTAAATACAGAACGCGTCCGAACCTTTTTAATCGAAAACAATTTACTTGAAGAAATCTTTGCTTTTTTTAACAGAACTTTTCTCAAAAATTTTTGATCAAGATACTCACGCCTTTCCTGGCACTAAATAATCTTTGACCTCTACCACACTCAAATACGAAGTTTCATACGAAGTTTCAACGTATTGAAATCCAAAGAAGAGGACAATTTTACTGATCTTAAAAAAAACAATGAAAGCAGTAAATGAGCGGAATTCGGGGTTTCAGTTAACTTGACCCCACCTGAATTCAATTTCAAAAATTAGAGCTTTCCTCATTAGTACACTGCAGTTTATGCGAAAACATGTCAGTAAATGGGCTCCCATTTTAATTTTTATTTCTTGCCTTGAATATAGGCAGTTCCATTTTTTTTTAAATTCTAGAAGGTTTCAAAAAGTTCCATAGAAGTCCAGACCTTTCTATTGAATTTGGGAAGGTTTTATAGAGTTTTTTTTAGTTATCGAGGGGAATTCTGTTGCCAAAAAATAAAAAAACCATATTTTCCAGTGTCGTGAAAAAGTGTCTTGCAAGGCAGAAGTGGATTCTCGACAAAAACGTTTAGAAAAATTGAAAAACGATATGGTCAGTCATTGAATCAATGCTTATCGAGTTTTTCATATTTTTCAGGAGAGCAAAGAATTAATACATGAACATGGTCTAATCAAAACTATTCAAAGTGGGTTCGAACTTTTCATCGATTGGGGACAAGTGGTTCAGGACAGTGTAATGTTTCTATTTCTCGTTTTTGTTGTGAACTTTGTCGTTTTTCTCGTTGAACGACTTATTTCAACTAATTTTTAACGGAATTTATTATAATCCACAATTTTTAAAATTACAGATAGCTTTATTGGAAGAATTCCGTGGAACAGAAGAGGAAATTAAAAAGGTGGGAATTTTGCAGTGATTTTGAAACGTCACGAAAACGATAATATGGACTGAGAGACTCCACGTTAGATGTTTTGGGGGGGGGGGGGGGGGGGGGGCTGACAAGGGAAGTATTTTTAATATGAACATCTCAAAGTTTTTTAATCTACTGGGTGGCTTAAGCCTAATTGTGAACCTTTTCAATTTGATTCTTCTTACTAAATGTGCAAATTTTCGCGGTTTGTAAAAAGAAACCGAAGAAAGAGGAAAACATTTCGCAATTTTTTTCACGATTGTGTTTTCGTTGGCGGTAATTCTAAATATTTGAATTTTTGTGTGTGATTTTAAAAATGATGAAAAATGTCCGCAAACACCAACATCATTCGGTGTATGCACAGATTTTATTAGAGGCGAATGATTTCGGTTCAAATTTACACATCGTGATTTTGAATAAGTTCCAATTTCTCGGTCCTGAATACCTCGACCGTGAGTGATGAACCTCCAAGGTTCACGAAATCAATGAATCGTAACTTCGCACAAACTTTCTTAGTTATTTGTTTCTGCATAAGCCCCCTCCCCTCTTAAAGGTTTTCTTAACTACTCCTGATTTCCTAGCATAAGGTACAAAAAAGTGAAAAAACAACGACAAAATTCAGCAATAGACGGCTAGGGACTTACTTCCCAAAAGTTAGTTCCTCGGTTTATTGTCAACTCAAATATTCTTGGTCATTGCGTCATGAGGGCCGGTCAACCGCTCCGCTCACACGCACGCGGCTACCGACACTCAACACACTGAAAAATTTGAAAAATTCATTTTCCCGCCAATTTTCCAGTGTGCGGCAGGCGCGTCCGTGCGTGCGGAACGGCAGCGCGGTTAAGCAGCCCTCAAAACGCAATGATTAAGAATATTTGAGTTAACAATACAACATTTCCGCTGAGTTCCACTGACTGAAAAAAGACATAAGAAACAAGAAATAGAAAAAAATTGAATTTGGATCAGCACGGACATATTTACGTTCGAGGGACTAACAGTTAGTAAGAAAACATTTAACGTATTGAATTCATTTTAAAAAACTTGAAAACAAATTTAATCCGTCGCCTTCGTATCTCTCTTCCTATTTTCAGAAAAAAGAAGAACTTTTATCATCAATCAAAACTATGGAAAAGTGGGAGTCGCACATTCTGCAAGTGTTGAGATCATTTACTTCTCCTGATATTAGGTTTTCATCGGATAACAATTCCCGAATTATGGTTATTGATATAGAAAAAATGACATTTGGACATTTGAATCAATTTTTCAGGATGATGCAGAACATACATTAGGCAGACTTTCGGCAGAGATACCTCCAATTAAGGAATTTGCCGAGGTAAGATTTATGGTCGTTCATTTGTTGAGATAAACCTTCGAATTTCAGGATAAATGCAATGAGCGTGGCTACCATTTAAACTATTCAATCGAAAGATTTGGCGACGATCTTGAAACCGTGAAAGATATCGTTAGTTTGCAAAGATTACCAACAAAATGTTAAACCTAACTAATTTAGGAACGTCAAATGCAACAGGAGGTTAGTGACGGCCAAGTGCTAAGTATTAAGGAAGAACAGGAAATTCATAAATGAAAACTCATATTTAAATTTCAGCGTTTTTTGTTACTTGAAAATTAAGAGACAATGTCTTAGTCGCGTAAAATCTAATACGTTAGTACGTGCCCTACATTCGCGACTCATTTAAGATATGATTTCCGAGTCACATTGAATCATAGTACCCTAGGCCGAATAAATGTGCTATAAACTTGAAACTTCGTATTGGAGTGTGGTAGTCAAAGATTAATTTCGTGCCACAAAACCTGTGAAGTCTCCCAGCGTTCGGGGGGAGCTCCTGTTGTTGTCTTACAACTTTGACGGGGCTATAACTTTGCTCATTTTCCGAAAAATATCTACATTATTAGAAAGTTCTCATTAAGTTCTACAACTTTATTGTTGACAACAAAACGCAAAAAATTTGTTTTGAGTATGAAAATGTTCAATATAGAAGATTCGATTCAGTTTTTCATGATTTTCAAATCAAAAAACCCATTTGTTTGAATGTAAATTTTAGGAATTAGTGCGTTTTGTTGTCAACAATAAGATTTTCAAAAAATTTTCTTTTTCGATTTTCTGACATAAATAGCTCAATTTTTGGTCAAAAGGTGTCATTTTTTCGCATGGTTCGCTATTTTTGGTTTCACTTTTGGTTTCTCATTTTCTACACTAATTCCTAAAATTTACATTCAAACAAATGGGTTTTTCGATTTGAAAATCATGAAAAACTAAATCGAATCTTCTATATTGAACATTTTCATGCTGAAAACAAATTTTTTGAGTTTTATTGTCAACAATAAAGTTGTAGAACTTAATGAGAACTTTCTAACAATATACACATCTTTCGGAGAATGAGCAAAGTTATATCAAATATGTAATACAAAACGGAGAGCTCCCCCCCCCCCCCCCCCCCCCCGAACGCTGAGAGTCTTCACAGGTTTTGTGGCACGAAATTAATCTTTGACCCTTACCACACTCAAATACGAAGTTTCAAGTTGATAGCACATTTATTCGGGCTAGGTCACTATGATTTAATGTGACTCGGGAACCATCTCTTAAATGAGTCGCGACTGCATTAGCTGTGATTTAGCTGAGAAAACTCTCTTCGTCAAAATCTTCACATTTCCTGGACGACAGTTCGAGTGATTTGGATCCGAAGGTATTGTTTTCATTCATACAAAACTATTTTTTCGCATACGATTACAAGCTAACAGACTATCTAATCTCGAAAATAAGCACTTCGACTGATGACAGTAGCGATCATTAAAGACAGTGGGCCAGTTAATACACCTGATCTTAGTTTCAAAAATTAGAGCATTCTCTCATTAGTACAATGCAATTCGAAATCACACCGATCACAGCAGCGGCATGAATTTTTAAAAAAAATCAAAATTTTAATGCGCTCTTGACCATGCGACGCGGTCGGAATTGGCTCGAAACTCAATTATTTGAACACCCATTCCAACGTTTATTTTTCCTTGAATTTGGATCGTTGGTCGTGTTAACTGGCAAGCTGCCTTTTAAGTACTATTTCCACACAAGAATGAGCGCACCACAATTTTTCTAAACAAAAAGTCTGAAAATGGATATGTCTGCGAAAAACGAAATTCTTCCATGGGTTTTTCAAACACGATTTAACTTCAGAACGAACAAACAAAAATAAAACACGTATCAACGGAAATACTTGATTCTAATAATGATGATGATGTATGTGAATCGCTAAAATCGATCGAAATAGAATCTGAAGAATCCCGTAAATATAGTTGGTGCGATTTGATTGAAGAGGTAGAAATCTAAAAATTTCACCTTTCCTTTAAAAAATTCGCTATTTTCCAGGAAGAAATGGCAACACTCACACCAACAGAAATGCTCTCAAAAGCTACAAACCTCTCAAAAAACTATCCAGACGATCATGATCGTGCATGTCATTATCTCTTTGCTGCTGTCATTACTACGATCGCTCAATTTTTTGCCCGCGGTGGATGTGATCTGAGCACACGAGATTATGAGAAAAGAGGAAAATGCCTAGCTATAATAGCGGGTACCATTGTTTCTGATGTGAGTTTACTTACCTTTTTTCAAATCAATATAAAATCATAATGGGACTGCGCTTGAAATAAGGAAAACAATAAAATTCATTTTCTACTGAAAGACCGCAGCTTAACCGCTCGCTGGTAACAGCTTGCTTGCGTATGGTAATACCTTATGTTATCATCTATATGGTGGGCAAAAACTATTATTCTTAATTGATTTTGGCTCGTTTTGAACTTTGGGAAGCCATTACTAGTGCCCAGGATAAAAACAGTTTGAAGGGTTTTAAAAAACCAACTAAAAAACTAAAAGTTACAAACCACCAAACTAATAACCTCAAAAAACCGTGGATTTAAAGGCACATGGCTATCTCTGGTATACGGCATTTGTGAGATGTAATATTTTCACACTTTATTCTGCACACACATACTATACCTATGCATATACATTATGTTCCTTCCATAAAATGTCTGACGCAAAAATAGGATTCCTAGTAAGCTCTTTTGAATGAAATATGACGCCTTCAAAAAATGTTCAGAAATTTTAACTTGACAATAAGACAATCATTTTTATAATAAAAAAAGAGCTGCAAGCGAGTTATCTACAATTTAAATAAATTCCAGGGCAATTTCTATAATTTTTTCACAGCCTACACGTTATTGGATCACTTTTTGTAAGTTTCATAAATTAACTTTTCAACTTTACTATTTTTTAAGGGAAGCTTATGACATGGTTAATTATAACATGGGCGAATACGTTGAAAATATTCAAAAGTTCGTCTCAAAACTTGAAAACGCGTGCGATGATGATGTGAAGAAGGTTGTGGAAAAGGTACTCTCTGATAAACCAGTCGAGATCACAGATTTGGAGGAAACGTTCAAGAGAAGGATTTCAGGTAACAGTTATAATATATATTTTATGCTGAGCTAGATCACAGATGGGCAGATTTATCGCATTAGTAAAAGAACCCTGGATAAAAAATTTTAAAAAAACCGTTACTGGAACGCATGAATGAAAACTGTAGAAACTCCGTAATTCTGCCCATCTTTTTATTGATTTTATCGTATTTTTTTAAACATAAAATAAACCACCCGGAATCTACATATTTGTGAAATTTTTTTGTGTTTTAAATGTATTTTCTAAATGTTGATCATAAAATAAATAATTATTGTTATTATTTTTATCAGTGGTGTATTGCGAAAAGCTACAGGGTGACTCCTATGTTCCCGTCTATTATTTACCTCGTTGTGAAAAACAAATTGAAAAAATGGAAATTGTTGAGAGTTTTGATAGAAAAGAGTTTTCACAAAAGAGTTTTTAAAATTTCATTTCAAAAAGCAGACCTATCTTTAATTATGCGAATTCTCGTTAGTAGGCTTATCGCAATTTAATTGTGTTTATTTCTACAAGAGATATAATTGAGATATTAAAGACCAGGAGGCGTGCCGCTATGCGGCAAAACTCCTACTACTTTTTTCTTCGACATTTCAGAAAATGGGCAATAATTATCTAGAGGTACATAACGGACAGTTCTTTGAAATCGCGAGTATATTTTAGTTTACTACTTCTTTGGAATCCTCTTTAACCTAAACGCATCCTAATAAAAATGTTTTCTACGGCTCGCCTCCGGCTTCGCCCCTTCCACGCCTGTGAGGAAATGAAAATCCGCAATCATTAGGTTTCAAAAAGTTCCTCTCAAAAAATGAAAGGATTGAAATTTCGTTTGAAAGAAACTTCTCTTAAAAATAATTTTTAAGAAATCAGGAAAATTTCATTTGATTATGATATTTTTCAGGTCATGGCAGGTGTTCAAAAGTATAATCCGATTATCTTCAAAAATAAAGCTAAGGCTACGTATTCGGCAAATGATATCGTGTCGTGTTGTGAATATTGGTGGGGTGCGGCCAACTGCGTTATTAAGAAGGCGGCTCTCCGTGGTGGCGCGGTTTTCTACACTCATAATGCGAAACGCAAGATTGTAGAACAAATAATAAACAAAATGGGAACGGTATGTTGTATATCAGAGAAAAAAGCGCGCGTCATCCGTGCGGCCGCACTGAAAAATCGGAGGGCCCGCGTGGAACCCGAGTCGGTCGCGCGGATGACGCGCCTCATCGTCCGCAGAAACGTGTATCTCACGCAGAATTTACGCCCACGCCACGCCGCTTCGGGCATTTTTCTATTTTTCCTTGCATTAAATTTTTCATTGCTCGGTTCTCAAAACAATAACAATGACTATAATTTTGAGACCAGTTTTGAGTTATTGTCAATCTTGAACAAAAACATTTAATGAAACAAAACAACAATGAGATATCTAGTAATAAATAAGAAAATAGTTTATACTTTCCATCTTGACGTTTTACACATGGAGTTTAAAACGTTAAATACGGTAGCGGTGAAAAAGAAATACGCCTTTAGTTTTTTGACATAACTCCGCGCATAGCTGGAATTTTTTAAGTAAAAATGGATTATCCAAATTTTTAAACTCGTCAATACTCAGGAAATCGTGGCAAAAATAGCGGCGGCAAAAGCGGCGAGTTCGTGGATACAGATTTTTGTCCATAGAATTCATGAAATGGCTAAGTCTGCATTTTTTGTGAAAATTGTTTCAACGACGTTTTAAAAAAATATTTCCAACTTATTTTGAGGCGCATTAGAGCGCGTGAAAATTCCTGGCCGCTCGTTTTGCGTAGCGTCGTAATGAACTTCCTTGCAACGCGCAAGACCAACTTGAATTTGAGCGCGTTGCGAGGAAGTTCCCAACGATGCTACGCAAAGCGAGCGGCCAGGGATCTTCATATTGTCAATAATGAGAGAAAGTTCCAATGTCTGTAATTGAAATCAGGTAGGTCAAATTAACTGACATGCTGTCTTTAACCATGTGCAGCTCTTTTGTTAACAATCTCGACCTCTAATATTTTCAGGATTTAATCATACCCAATACCTTTCATTTAATATGTAATTTATTTCAATCCCCAGTGGAACTTACTTAGCCTAGCACACCTAGTCAAGAAAAAAACCTCGATAATTTGGCGTTTTATTCTCTTATGGGATTAAATTTTAAAAATTACCAATTTTTGAATTAACTGGCACCCTGTTTTTATATTACCTAACACATACATTCGTAAATTCTAAATTAGTTTTTTTAAAGGAAAATCCGATGATCGCCTTTGAATTGCGAATGGCGTGGACATTTTTGGAAAGGTAAGTTGTTTTTTTTTTCTAAAAGGCAGAATTTAGGTTAGAAATGCGATATAAAGTGCTAATGTAGAAAAATGTCTCATTGTACGACAATTTTATATAAGGCAGTATTTGTAAGAGTGGAACTGTGACACAAAGGGCCCTGCCTTAGGGCGAATATGAAAGATATCAGTTTCATATTTCATTCACATATACCAGATAGTTATCAAACCATTTTAGCTTGATATTTAGCCAAGTGCATATGTTTCTGTAGCGTGACAGAGCACAGAACTTAGAAAATTGAAATTTTAAAAAATGAAGATAGAATGTCAAATTTGGTTTTAAACGATTCTAAATAGAATTTCAATACTTTTTCCAGTTGACAATTTTGCTCTAACCCTAAACACTCAAAAGTTATACACGAAAATATGTGAAAAGTCGTCATTTTTTGGGAAAATCAAGAAAAAAAAGTCAATTTTTGGATGGAGGTACACGGGGTTTTTTCGCACTGTAAACTATAACTCATCTGCTTTTTAAAACAAAAAAGAGTTTTGAAATAAATCCCGGAATAAATGTAGGGAGTCTCTCCGAATACACAAATTTTTTTCCCAAAATTAAGTTTTTCCTGCGAATACGCTAGAAAAGTGCAGGTATTTTTAAAAATAATTTGTTTCCACAAGTTTGATTATATTTCTAGTATTTAATTAATGATTTTTATTAATATTTGCACGTGAGTTTCCAACAAAAAACACCGGTTTCACGTATAGTAGAGAGTGCAACATACGAAAAATGGGAAATTATAAAAAATGAAAACAAAAAGGCAAGATTAGTATCATTCGATAGCTATTTCAATTTTGAACATTTTTGTAATTGAACACCTTTTTCGACAATTGCTTATTTTCAAGTTACGTCCCAAAACGTGAAAACAACTCGTCGCCAATTTCGGAAATTCGAAAAAAAGTGTTTTTTTGGAATGAATATCCTAGGATTTTTTCACCATTTAAACTTCAGTAAATATTCAATTTAGAACAACAAAGATTTTTGAAATAAAACTGGGAGAAAAAGTAAGGTGACTATCCAAAGTCACAACTTGTAGTGAAAAGTTATGTGTTGCGTTCGTATACTCTAGAAACACGCCATTTCCAATGCATATACGTGTAATCCGCTTGTGGCTCAATTTTTAAAGGTTTAAATCTCAATTTAATTGGTTCTGTTTATATTACACTTAGAAGTTTTCGAAAATCCTGTGTTACGTTATTAAAAGCTGACAGCAAAGTACTAAAAAGCTCGTGCAAAAGGCAAACGTTTTTAAAAAGTATTTTTGCGTTAATAGTGTGTCTGGCAACTAAAAAAGAAACAGTTAATCAAACATGATATCAGTTTCTTGGCATAAAATCAGGATGGTTGTCAGGCCTACGTTTCAACCGACATGTAATATAAAGAGAACCAATTTAATTAAGATTTACACTTTTATGAATTGAGCCACAAGCGGATTACACGTATATGCATTGAAAATGACGTGTTTCTAGAGTATACGAACGCAACACATAACTTTTCACTACAAGTTGTGACTTTGGATAGTCACCTTACTTTTTCTCCCAGTTTTATTTCAAAAATCTTTGTTGTTCTAAATAGAATATTTACTGAAGTTTAAATGGTGAAAAAATCCTAGGATATTCATTCCAAAAAAAACACTTTTTTTTCGAATTTCCGAAATTGGCGACGAGTTGTTTTCACGTTTTGGGACGTAACTTGAAAATAAGCAATTGTCGAAAAAGGTGTTCAATTACAAAAATGTTCAAAATTGAAATAGCTATCGAATGATACTAATCTTGCCTTTTTGTTTTCATTTTTTATAATTTCCCATTTTTCGCATTTTGCACGCTCTACTACACGTGAAATCGGTGTTTTCTTTTGGAAACTCACGTGCAAATATTAATAAAAATTATTAATTAAATACTAGAAATATAATTAAACTTGTGGAAACAAATTAATTTTAAAAATACCTGCACTTTTCTAGCGAAAAACTTAATTTTTGAAAAAATTAGAGTATTCGGAGAGACTCCCTACATTTATTCCGGGATTTATTTCAAAACTCTTTTTTGTTTTAAAAAGCAGATGAATTGTAGTTTAAAGTATGAAAAAACCCCATGTACCTCCTTCCAAAAATTGGCTTTTTTTTCTTGATTTTCCCAAAAATTGACGATTTTTCACATATTTTGGTGTATAACTTTTGAGTGCTTAGGGTTAGAGAAAAATTCTCAACTGGAAAAAGTATTAAAATTCTATTTGGAATCGTTTGAAACCAAGTTTGACATTTTATCTTCATTTTTAAAAATTTCAATTTTCTAAGTTCTGTGCTCTGTCACGCAACAGTACCCCGGTTTTTCCACAAAATTTCTTATGTCATGGATTACTGGAATGTTATACTTTACGAATATATAAAAATCTTTCCCTAAGGCACGCAAAGTTTCACTCTTAGAGAGACGACCTTATATAGTTTAGAAAAAAGCGCAAAAAATTGTGGCTGCCAAGACACCTACGTTATTAAAAGAGAACTTTACGAAGCTAATGAATGCAACTGGGAAGAAAATAGAATTCATACTCATTCCAATTTTGTTTTTAAAACATTTTCGGTAAAAGCCGAGAAAACAATGGCCTAAAAAGTGTTCCACCTGGTAAAAACTTTTTCGTATGAATTTTTTGCGTATTATTTTTGCAAACATTTATGGGGAGTGCTTAAATTCGTCCATTTTTAATAGTTGGGTTTTTCGATTTTTTGAATTCCTAATGTAATAGTCGCGGACTAGTTTTTGCCGGTGGAAACTTTTTCTAGGCCGATCCGGCGCGCATTCAAATTTTAGCATTGAACCGCTGCTGTGAGACGTGTATTTATCGATGCTTATGCTTTCGCATAAATTGCATTGTACTAATGAGAGAATGCTCTAATTTTTTAAAAATTAAGATCGGGTAGGGTAAAATTAACTGAACAACTGTCTTTAATTTTCAGCTGTCATAAGCATTTCATGGAACTCAACATAGTGAAGAAGTTCCAAATGAAAGATAATAAGGGTCATCTTCAAACTTTTATCGAATATGTCGATAGTTGTAATAGTGCCTACATGACAGACGTTGTTAAACAATTGAAAAATGGTTGCGTAGAAGGCAACGGAATGAAAACTCTAAAAGAAGGCAACGGAATGAAAACTCTACGCAAAACCTTTTGTGGTGTTACCAAAGAGGTTACCGTACTCTTTTGGTAAAGCTTCCCTAAAAACTTTTTTCACTATTTGTCTTCCTATTTTACCTCTGCTCATTTTTCTGATATCTATAATCAGTATCTAGATTTTTTAATGCATCTATTTTTTGTATTCCATTTTCAACTTATAATTTTCAAATTTATTCTAATCATACAATTAATTTTTCTAGTGATCCTTCTCCCTGTTTATTTCACAAAGGCGTTATCCCTTTTCTGGATTTTTGTCGTTCTATACCACAATTTTATGAACTCGTTTCTTCTGATGCTTGTTGTATTTTTGAATTGTTTTTGGAATAAAAGATTTTCTTTTTAAAAAATATATATCCGGCCGCGTCGCACGATTCGACGTGCATTCAAATCTTCGATTTTTTGCAACTTTGCACCGCTTCGATGAGGCGCGTATTTATCGACATTTTTCCGTATAAATTTCATTGTACTAATGAGAAAAAACTCTAATTTTTGAAATTGATATCAGCTAGGGTTAAATTAACTGACACACTGTCTTTAACGAGCTTTTGTAACAAAATTTCACCTTTGAAGCATTAAAAAATGCATTAATTCGAAAAGCAATTAGAAACCAAAAAAAATGTTTAGGACTTGAAAAATATTGAGTCGATACAAAAATAAAAGAAAAATGCTGAATAGCTTAATGTTTATCTCATTGATCTCAATTTCATTTTCATTACTGTCATTTAAAATTTTTCGAAACATCGGAGAGCAAATAATTGTCTGAAACAATTTAAATTATTTGCCATTATTGTCAACTTAAAAATTTTGTATCGTCAATTTTCAACTAAAAACCCGCGGCGCAACCGCTCGCATTTAAAAATAGCACGACTGTGTGAGACTTAGATTTTTTGGGTAGGTCAACACCAACTTGCATGATACAAACATTTTATTTTGACAATAGAATAAAAAGTTGAGAGAATGTTGTTTTTAATCTTGAAAACTTAGTGATTTTCAGAAAAGCTAGAATTAAACTCATTTCAGATAGTTTTCGAAAAATTGCATTTTTTTCTATTTTCTAAATAGCCCCTAATTTTTTGTTAGTCTTAAACAGCTCTCCATTTTATTTTGTTCAAATAACTGTGCAAGTTTCAGAAAATATTTTTAAAAAATTTTGAAATTCGAAGTGCTTTAATTTTCGAAAGATTTATTCAAAAATCATGAGAATTAGGGAAATTTTTGAAAAATGTATGGTAAAATAATTCAATTTTTTTTTAATTTCACAATGTTATATTTGTTTAAATATTTAAATTGGTTACTGTTTTTAAATTCTATAAAAATTAAATAAAAACACGCTTTTCTTTGAATTTCCAAAATGCGAGAATAATTAATTAAAAAATATTTTTTATTGAGGGATACTTATAAAACCGTGGATAAATTTGGATAGCCAATTTTACCATGAAAAAGGTTATTAATAATACAGAAAAAGGGATAAAAGTCAGAAACAATACAAAAAATACAAAAAAAAAACGAAATTAAACAACTAAAATGGGTACATGAGCGGATAAACGACAAGAGAAACAAAACAAAACAAAAACAGGGAAATTATTTTACATGCTCATTGAATTATATCTTAAAAACAAACACAATAATTAAAGAATTTCAGGAAAATGGACAGGAATACAAAAAAATGGGGAAAATTGTCAGGAACTAGCAAAAAAAATAGGGGGTTTCCAAATGTAAAGGAAGAAAAAATGAAGTTTTTGAAAAAATTCGAAAATAAGAAGAAGCCTAGCTTTTCTGAAAATCAGACCATTTTTCAAGATTGCGTTATTATTTCGAAGCCAAGAATTTTTTGTTAAAAAATCAGAATTTCAGCCGAAAACTAGTATGGATATTGTCAAAATCGATAAAATTTGAAAAAAGTTGGAACTTGTTGAAAATTGGATATTTTTAAAAATTTATCAGATTTCAAGTGCTCTAACTTTTTTTTTAAAAATTTCGCGATATTTTAGACATTTTATAGCATTTTAAAGCCAAAAATTTGAAAATTCAAGAGTTTATCTTCTAAATTTTATAAATATTATTAAAAATTGAGAAATTTTGAAAAAGGATACAAATTTTTGAAAATGTGCAAAAAAAATCTCTTAAATTCTAAGTGGTGTACCTTTTTTGAAAATAGTTCAATTTTATTAAATGTTATACCATTTTGATGCACAAATACTGAAAATTCAGAATTTCAGCTTTAAAATGGTATAAAAACCATTGGAATCGAGATATTTTGAGAAAAGTTGAGACATTTCAAAAATTTTCTGAAAAATTTGAAATTTGACAATCTCTAATTTTTCTCAAAATATATTTATTATGATATTTTATACCATTTTAAAGCTAAAAATCTGAAAATTCAGAATCTTAGCATTAAAATGGTATGAAAATCATTGGAATCGAGATATTTTGAGAAAAGTTGAGATATTTTAAAAATTTTCTGAAAAATCTGAAATTTGACAAATGTTCATAAAATGTTACTTGCTCTGACATATCTAAAACCAAGAATACTAGGATTATTTTGGCTTAATTTAACAGAAGTTCACAACAATTGTCTATAAAAACTTAATAGCAATTCTTTCGCAGTTCTATTATCAGTGTTTGCAACATTTTCAAAATTTTGTTGTTGCTGAAATCCGTCATCCTTTTTTTTCAATATTTCAATCTGAAAATAAAGTTTTTAAAAAACTAAGTAATAATTTTTAATTAATTGTCAATCAAAATATTCAAATTTTACCTGAAGCTTTGAAAGTTTGTAAATCTCTGCGAAACGCAACTTATCAGGTACTAAAATCATAAATGACGATATCAAAAATTCTTCGACATCGTTCATCAAAAACTGAACATCATAGTTGTTGGTCAATTCCAGAAGACCTTCTACATTACGGCCTAGAATTAAAGATTATATATTATATACAGGGTGGCGATTAAGTATTGATCGCAACTTTGAGCCGCTGCTGGCAGCAAGCCAAAAAATATTTTAGAAAAGTTTTGAAACTTTTCGAAAGACATGAGCTTATATAAACAAATATTAAAACCATTCCCCAAAAAATTCCGATATTCCTGAGTTATGCGACGATTTCCACACCGACCTATTATTGCGAAGCTGCACAACGACGGAGTCAGAAACGTTGAGATTTCAAAACGGCTTGAGATTCCGGCGTCGACTGTACGTAGAGTGGTAACCCAGTTCAAGGATCGAGGAAATGTCTCTGAGATTCCAAAAAGTGGAAAGAAACGTTCTGTCAACACTCGTTGAACACGTGGCATCATCGAGAAGCGGATCACTCTGAATGACCGGAACAACATGAACAAACTTGCTTCGGAGCTTCATATCTCCCGTAAAGCTGTCCAGATGACCGTGAAAATTGACGTCAATCTTAAGAATTATCAGCTGTGTCGTAGTCAATACCTCGAAGAAAAGTCCAAAAATCAGCGCCTCGAAAAATGCAAAAAGTTCTTGGAGGTCCTCAGGTGCGCCGCCTCTTGGAGGTGATTTCGACCGATGAGAAGATTTTCACGATTTAACCACTTCTCAATCGCCAAAACTTCCGGAAATTTATGTCAGCAGATGATAGTAGGTCTTCTAAACGTTTCCTGGCCTACCGGAAACATTTCCCAAAAAGTGTCATGGTTTGGGCCGGGCTTACGTCCGATGGTAAGGCTTCACTCGTTTTCATTGACCAAAACGTCAAAATTAACTCGGAACTTACTAAAAAGTTGTTTTGAAGGATATTTTATTGCTTTAGGTTTCTCAGCACTTTGCTGTGCGACTTTTTATCCATCAACAAGATTGGGCATCCGTCCCACGGATCTAAATCGACCAAGGCTGTGCTAGAGCGAGATTTTCCTGGATTTTGGGGTCGTGACTTATGGCCAGCTTCCTCGCCCGATCTTATCCCAATGGACTTTTCTGTATTGGGATATTGAAGAGCAAGGTTTCTTCTCGTTCGCATCCAACTTTGGACTTTCTCGAGGCGGTACTTCAAAAAGCGTGGGCTGAAATCGATGACGAATACCTGCGGCGCACCGCTGATTTTTTTGCTGCACGTCTGGAGGCCTGTGTTCGGGCCGAAGGGCCTAACTTCGAACATATTTTGTAACTTGTTTTTAATGAGCTTTTTCTTTCAGAAAATACATTTGGTTTTTGATAAAAATGTTTAGTTTTGGAAATTCACGTAAAAACGTTGCGATCAATACTTAATCGCCACCCTGTAAAAATTATATTAAAGTTTTGATATATATATTATCTAAAGTAAGTTCTTACTCGTAATAAATTCTGGATGCCCACACAATAAGCGAAGAAAAATGATAAAGTGGTTAATGTCGACATCTTCCAATTCAAATTCATTTGTTCCATCTGACAACATTTCACGAAAAACGGCAGAACTTGAAAGGAGCGCCTGAAAACATTATTCATTAAATTATTGTGAAAAGTCTAGATTTTAAGCATGACTTCACGCAATTTATTAATTTTGCTCAATCGATCAGAAATTTAATTTTATGTAATACCCAAATAATATTGTAAAATATTGCACAAAACTTGAAATGTGAGAAAAAACCGGCACCCGGTCTCGAACTTATGACGTGAGAGGGCAAGTCGCTGGTTTTTGAGACCTGAGGTTGATTATTCGATTTTGGATATTAAATTTAAATTTAAATCGATTTTTGCAGATGTATTAAGCTGGGATTTTAGAATTTCCGACATTCTCTAACTTTCCTCAAAATATACGAATTACAGCAGTTTTATACCATTTTAAAGATAAAAATCTGAAAATTCAGAATCTTAGCATTAAAATTGTATAAAAACCATTGGAATCGAGATATTTTGAGAAAAGTTGAGACATTTCAAAAATTTTCTGAAAAATCTGAAATTTGACAGATGTTCATAAAATGTTACTTGCTCTGACATATCTAAAACCAAGAAAACTAGGATTATTTTGGCTTAATTTAACAGAAGTTCACAAAAATTGTCTATAAAAACTTAATAGCACTTCTTTATCAGTTCTATTATCAGTGCTTACAACATTTCAAAAATTTTCTGAAAAATCTGAAATTCTACAACCTCAAACTTTCTTCAAAATATACGAATTACAGCAGTTTTATACCATTTTAAAGATAAAAATCTGAAAATTCAGAATCTTAGCATTAAAATGGTATAAAAACCATTGGAATCGAGATATTTTGAGAAAAGTTGAGACATTTCAAAAAATTTCTGAAAAATCTGAAATTTGACAATCTCTAATTTTTCTCAAAATACATTTATTATGATATTTTTATACTATTTTAAAGCTAAAAATCTGAAAATTCAGAATTTCAGCATTAAAATGGCACAAAACCCATTAGAATGATGCAATTGATTTTTTATAAAAACCGACCAAAAAGGGAAAACTCACATATTTGTCGACATATATCGTAGATCCATCAATGCGAAAACATATCTCAGAGTCAATATTTTTCGGAATTGAAAATGTACTCTGGTAAATATTTTGGATCCCAACCCCTGACTTGACTCGAATGATTGCATAAATCAAAATGCGGCTTGGAATTCGTGGTGTGCTTCCAGAATTAGAAACATTTTTTATTTCCGTGACGTTATCCAAACAACATTTTGTAGAATATTGATTGAAACAAAAATCCATTTTTTTCGTGGATGTTTTGACAAAATCTTTAACTTGGATCTCGATTTCAGTATCTAATGACCATAAATTTGATGTTCCATACATCAAATCACAAAAGATATCCACTGAAAGATCAGAATAAGTATTCTTCGTTAGAAAGGGGCAAATTTTCCTGCAAAAAAATGAAACTTTTTCTAAATTTCAGTAAAAGAAAAACGTCTTAAAATGTTTCTTACGAACCAATCAATGATTTCCGTTGTGAGCGTCAAAACTTTACTGTTCTGTTCTGCCCAAAACGTCTGTTCACGAAAAATTCTACCTTCAAAATGGTCGGATGTCGTCATTCTGAAAAAAAATGATATAAGAACGGAATACGAATTTTTGATCGATTGGTAATCGGGGACTCGTCCCAAGCATTTTACATAACACCTAGCTCATTTGAAAGATCTCAGCTCGGAGGCAAAAAACTGTTAATTTTAGCTGCTAATATGCACAAGGGAGCAAGTTACGGAGCCTCAAAGTCAGAAAACTTGCGCCAAACACAATATTTTGGATGCAAACTTCAGAAATTAATAATTCTACAATTGAATCAATGAGCCAACTCTTCGATTTAAGTAATATGGAAGAGAAATACGAGAGGGGACTAGCTTCACGCTGAGTGGGAAACCTAGGCCACTAGTTTGTAGTTCGTTTGGAATACGTTTTGCAGCTTAGTTGTTAACTCGTTGAAAACCGTTTTTGTTGGTTTTAAGTGTCTAGTTATTGCTAGAAAGTGACTAGCAGGTACTAATATATTATTTACTTGTTTTGCATCATAATTAACCTTGTTTATCATTTTATTTATCGCTTAAAATCTAACAAATCTTCGTAACATATTCTCGCGTTATTTTTGTTATTAAAACTGGTTTCGCCATCACTCTTTCCTTTCGTGGAACCTGAACACCATCAGGGACCACCACTTTACTTTTAAGTTTTTTTAGCGGTGACACTTTTAAGTAGCGGTGACACTACTCAGTGACACTGAAAACGCAACTGTTGTACGCGCGATTTTATATATAGTAAATGATTGAGCGAGTGTGACGTCTATTTTCACTTTAAGTACATTCATTAGCTCCGTAAAGTCCTTCTTTAAGATTATATAAAGCTTAAGTTCTGAAAATATAGAATTTTATCATTAAAATTATCAAATTATATTGAAATAAAGAAACATCAAATCTGTAGAGCAATGGTTCTTTAAGTAACTCTTAAGTTTTTTTAAGTAACTCAGTAAGTTAACGGTTTTAAATACATGAAAAAATGAAGGCTGAAAGAATAAAATGAAATCAGATAACATTTTAGAGTTTTTTTTTTTTGAAAGATATATGACGGTTTAAATTTTTTTCTAATGAAACATAAGTAAAACGGAAGAAAGAAAATAATTCCACATAAAACTATAGAAGCGAAAAAAAATGATATAGAAATCATGAAATTTTTCAATTTTTTTGTTAATAAGAATATATGAAGTTCAAGGAATTCTGCGTCAATTTCAACGGCATAACCGTAAAAACTGTTTTAAAAATAAAACGCTTATTATCCATAGCCACACACTAGGGAAACGCGCGTGAATATGGGCATGCAAACGCTGTTCTTCGACTATAGTAAAACTGTATTTATACAAAATTGTCCCATGGGAACGAAGAGGCGCGTCTCGTTTCTTAGTCTGAATCAGGGTTGCCGTTTTTTTTCGATTTTTTTTCGGTTTTCGTGATTTTCGGGTGTTTTACGCCGAAAAAGTTTTATTTATTTCGGGTTGCGCGAAGCTCGTAAATTTTTATTTTATTTTTTTCGGTTTTCTATCCTCAATTTTTTTCGGTGTTTCCGTCTTACGGAAAACAGATTTTTAAATTTGAATATACCATTTTTTAACATCAATTTCCAACTATTTTACTAATTTTTAACTGAATGAAGGTAGAAAACCTTAAAATCGTTTTCTTTCTGATGAAATATGATTCATTAATCACTTGCAACGCCGAAAAAAATTTTTTTCGGTATTTTTCCAATAAAACGAAAAAAAAATTATTTTTTTTCGTCGTTTTTTCCTGGCTGACGAAAAAATTTATTTTTTTTCGGCATTTTTTACTGGCCGACGAAAAATTTTATTTTTTTTCGGTCAAAAACTTTTTCGGCGGCACCCCTGGTCTGAATCTGTCGCGGACTGCGAATAGTTCGGCATTCTTATCTTATGAATCATATTGTTAGATCAAAACATATAAGGTGAAACATATGTTTTGAATGACGTTTCTAAACATATTTCGTAGAATATTACGAAATAATGATGTCATTTTGTTATGGTCAAACATTAGAATGTATTGACTCGGTAAACGTATAAAAGGACGGTTCTGGTAAGGTTAAGGGCCGACCCCGGCCGACCCCTCCGATTCCGCCTATCCGTTCCTTCTACTCATTCTACGTGATGTAGAATCCTTCAGACTTCTGATTCCTGTATTCCTTGCTTATTGTACTATGATATTTGATAATAAATATATTCTTAATATTGTGTTCCCTTAAATCCACTGAACCTTAGACAGCGGAACGCTATAGAATCTCACCTTCTATGAGAGGAAAATGCGCGTAAATTACAAATACTTACAAACAATTGACGACAACATTTCTTCAAAAATCGAAATTTTTATATTTTGAAAGATGATTTCAGCGTATTCATTTGAAATTACAGTCTAAAAATTTTTTTTGAAGGAAAGATCAGCTTCTGAAGAGCTTTCGAATGGTGTTTATAACTTCAGCCAACACTTTTTTTTGAAAAAGGTTATGAACTGAAGTTATAAATATTCATTTATTTTGCCCAATGCTACAGAATTACAGTAGCCTAGCTCGGCGTAACCATTTTTGATGAAAAGTCCTCTAGGACCTAAAAAATATCTTGGAAATGGATTTTTTCATTTCATTTTTTGCAGTTCAAAAAATCATGCAGACCAAACGAAACAATTTAACAAATTTTGAGATATATGGCCGAGGACTAGAGAACCCAAGGGACTCATTTTCACAAATTGTGTTTCTCGGCCACCTGTTCGGGCGTCTCATTAGTTTTGATTTGGGAAAGCGGCCAAGCTCTTTTTAATCCAATTTGGGCTTGTTTTTGTTATTTCTAGTCGAGCAATAGACTGTCCTAACCGCGTCTAGTATTTATTTTGTTCTTTCCAAACTAAATACTTTTTCTTTCGTCATTTATTCTCGTTTATAATTAATAAATCTTCTTGAAATTATGTCGCGTTGATTTTTGTTATTAAAGTTGATCAATTCCACTAGAATCGTTCCGTGAACCTAGTTTTATATAAGGGACATCACTCTACTCAAATTAATTAAGAAATGTTTTTCTTAAAGACCTAAATTTTTCAAACATGAACATTTTTGATCTATTTATCACCATTGAATAATTATGCGCCATGATAAAACGTATTTTTTAAATGAATTAGAAAACGAAAGCGTCATAACCAATTCAAGACGTTGAAAGGGGCGTAAGTTTTAAATTTAATTTTTAATTTTTATACTAAATTCTTATGAACCCTTACCCCCCCCCCCCCCATATATTTTTCAAATACTTGAAATAATTTTCAGATGCCAAAACTTCATCCAGCTGATACATGGCCACAAGAAGCTTCACCACCGTTGACTGATATTCCAAAAATTAGAAGTATTGAAACACTCTTGTCCTCTTCATAGGAAGTAAGTTTTAAATTTATATACTAAACTTGTATGAACCTTTACCACCCCCCCCCCCCCCCCCACCCCCAAATATTTTTCAAATACTTGAAGTAATTTTCAGATGTCAAATGGTTCTAACAACCCAACAATTGGAACGTTGATTTCCTTACGAACAACAGCAACGAAGCCGGTTGGTAACATACATCAATCAGACACCAGAAGCACGCGGAAAACGAAAGCTCCAATTTACGATGATTCATATACATTGTCTTGCCCTGCTGGTTGCGCTAAGAGATTCAAGTCGCACGGTGGGATGCTTCAACATGCGCCATTTTGTCTTTAAAAAAATTTTTTAGTTTTTTCTTTTATTTTTTCGTTCTTATGCAATAAACATTCTTTTGAATCGTGGTTGATTACCGAAACTTGAAAGAAAACATCGAGAAAAAGAACTCAAAGTTCTACTGAATATTTTTATCTTCTTTGCAAAGCTGCAGACAATGATGATTTAGCGGTGCGGCACTCTACGTCTTCAAGATTTTCTGAAATTTCTAACAATTGTTTACTTGTCTGATAACTTTTAAAATAGGGCACTACAGTGCATATAAATGACGTTAAATCGCCTAAAAATGACTTTAAAATTAAAAAAAAGCCCGTCAAATGTTTCCACCGCGGGAGTTTTGGTTTCTAGGCCACTTAATAAATTTATGCATTTTTTGTATTTAAAATGAAAACCCGATATAAACACTTTATATTTTAAGTTTAAAAAAACAAATAAAATTGCTTAATAGATGATTAGACCTAGGAACCGGTTCGAACCCAAACTATCGTAGACTAGAAACCTCTCTTCCTCTCGAGCATCAAATTTTGGTTTTCACCAGTTTGTTACTCTATTTTTAGAAAATTTCTAAAATCTAAAATTTTCCTCAAAAACTCCCTCATTCCAGAATTTTGCCGTTTTTCAAATTTTCAGAAAAAAAAACACTAACCTTCAAATAAAAAAAAGAAGCATATTGGTGATTACCAAGAAAAAAGTAAATTTTAAAAAATTCTAAAAAATTTAATAAAGCTTCATATCACAGGCCAAAAAAATATAAATAGGCAAATAGTCATGGAATTAATACTCTAAAGGGGAAAACAATAAGGCACACAAGTTTCCGTTTAAAAAGTGAAATGCATAAAATCAATAGAAAGAAAAATGGAATGAATGGCGGTTTTAAAACTTTCAGACAAAAATTGAAAAAATACTGAAAAATCAATTTCAAAGGCACATAAACGTAAGAAATGCATAGAAAATTTGAAAAAAATGCGGGTATTTACAAAATTAGTTAATTATTTCACAAAAATCCTAAATTTTATGCCGTCGAATCCTCATCCTCTTCGCAAATTGTCGTTCTAAATGATTTCTGCCTTCCAACTCCGATTACAGCATTTGTTGAAAGCTGGGAGACGCTTGCAGATGGCTGGAATTTCGAAAATTGAAAACTTGTGCAATTGTTCGAAAAATAGTGCATTCTAATGTTCACTGCGACGAGAAAATGCACAAAAAATCAAAGTTTGTGATATTTTCCACCAAAATACATTTTTTTAAATCTAAAAAAAATAACTTACCATCAGATCCGATTGTGCCCTTGTATTCTGTCTTGTCAGCAATGCTTTCTGCTCCTCTTTCTGCGCTTCTTCCAGTTTTTTCGTCGGTTCGTCGACAATCTCAAATCTTCCATGATCTCCCTGGAAAAAACCGGCATTTTTACATTTAAAACAACGGAAAATCATACCATTTTCGACCATTGATAGAAAAACGTCCCAAGAAGAAGAGCACAACAAAATGCCGCCGCTAGAATGACGATTGCAACCGAGTAGAGAAATTTTGTGGATCGCCTTTTCTGAAAAAAAACATCTGAAGTTCAAAATCCCGCACCTTTTTAAAAATTTTCTCATTTTCCTTGATTTCTAAACCATTTTGAAGCCAAGAATGTGAAATTTCAGATTTTTGGCTTTAAAATTATATAACAAATTTGGAAATTGAAGAATTTTTGAAAAAATTATGATTGTTTGAAAATTTTGATTTTTTGAGATTTTTCGAGATTTTCGGAGCTTTTCAACTATTTGAGACGTTTTCACGTTTTCGTTTTCTTGGCTCATTATGAAGCCTAGAATCTGAAAATTCTAATTTTCAGCTTCAAAATGATATAAAAATCATGAAAATCAAAAAAAAATCGAAAAAAACTAGAAATTCTTGAGAAAAGAATCAAAAATTCAAAATCCTCAAACTTTTTTGATCCTTTCTCAATTTTTATGATTTCTACACCATTTTATAGCTTAAAATCTGAAAATACTAAATTTCAGCTTCAAAATGATATAAAAATCATGAAAACAAAAAAAAATCGAAAAAAACTAGAAATTCTTGAGAAAAGAATCAGAAATTCAAAATCCACTACCTTTTGAGATATTTTCTCAATTTTCTTGATTTCTACACCATTTTGAAGCTTAAAATCTGAAAATACTAAATTTCAGCTTAAAAATGATATAAAAATCATGAAAATCAAAAAAAAAAATCGAAAAAACTAGAAATTCTTGAAATAAACAATCAGAAATTCAAAATCCCCTATATTTTCTGAAAATTTCTCAATTTCCTTATTTTTTATATTAATTTGAAGCCTAGAATCTGAAAATTCAGAAAATCAGCATCAAAATGATATAAAAATCGAAAATTTTTGAAGAAATTCGAAAAAAATCTGACATTTTTAAAAATTGTATCCCAAAATCACTCACCGGAATAAATGTACCATTTTTGCTAACTTCCATGTCCAAATCCCTCGCCTCATCAAACGTAATCGTATGACAACGGTGTAGATTCGCATATGTCCGGAAATAAGGGCATCCCTGCAAAAAATCGATAATTTCGAACCATTAAAGAGCAATACCGACCACTGATGGGCAAAAATAATTATCTTGCGATAAAATCGCAGAGCTCAAATTGTATTTGTCCCCACCGACCAGTCGATTCCACAACCATTTCGTCGCATAATTGTGCCCTCTTCTATTCAACAATGGCTTGTCCCTGATGAACAGCCCACTTGGATATCTCGACGTGATTGTGACCATTGGAAAGCTGATCATTCCAAATGTCGAACGCTAAAAAACAGCGAATTATTGATTTTCCTTTGGTTTTAACAAGTTAAGGCTAAGTTAAGTTAAAGCTACAACTTTGGAAATTTTTAGAAATTTTCGAAAAATTATCTGAAATTCAAATTCATCCAACTTTTCTGAAAATAACTCGACTTTCATGTTTTTTGCATCACTTTGAAGCCACAAATCAGAAAATTGGGATTTTCAGGTTCAATTTGATATAAAAATCATGAAAATCAATAAATTTTGAAAAAATCTGAAACATTTCGAAAATTAGAAAATTATCTGAAATTCAAAATGCTTCAACTTTTTGGAAAATAACCCAATTTTCATAAATTCTATATCATTTTGAAGCCTAGAATCTGAAAATTCTAAATTTCAGCTTCAATTTGGTATAAATATCATGAAAATCGAGAAATTTTGAAAAAAAGGTGGAACATTTCGAAAATTGAAAAAAAAACATCTGAAATTCACGTGTTCTAGAATTTCTGAAGATATTGCGATTATGATGATTGCGGAATAATTTTGAAGCCAAGAATCTGAAAATTCTGATTTTCAGCTTCAATTTGATATAAATACCATGAAAATCAAAAAAAAAATTTAAAAAAGGTGGAATATTTCGAAAATAAAAAAAAAACATCTGAAATTCCACGTGCTCTAGAATTTCTGAACATATCGTGATTATGATGATTACTGAATCATTTTGAAGCCTAGAATCTGAAAATTCTGATTTTCAGCTTCAATTTGGTATAAATATCATGATAATCAATAAATTTTTTAAAAAGCTAGTACATTTCGAAAATTTCAAAAATTATCTGATATTCAACATGTTCTAACTTTTCTGAAAATATTCCAATTACAGCGATTTCTATATCATTTTGAAGCCGAGAATCTGAAAATTCTGATTTTCAGCTTCAATTTGGTATAAATATCATGAAAATCAAGAAATTTTGAAAAAATCTGGAACATTTTGAAAATTTCAAAAATTATCTGAAATTCAAAATGCTTCAACTTTTCTGGAAATATCTAATTTTCCATGATTTCTACATCATTTTGAAGCCAATAATCTGAAAATTCAGAAAATCTGCATCAAAATGCAATCAAAATCACGATAATTAAGGAAATTTTGAAAAAAAGTTGGATTTTTCTCAATT
Organism: Caenorhabditis virilis; assembly: GCA_964036255.1. Lineage (NCBI taxonomy): Eukaryota > Metazoa > Nematoda > Chromadorea > Rhabditida > Rhabditidae > Caenorhabditis > Caenorhabditis virilis. Next base: position 17,425,439 of record OZ038415.1, on the reverse strand, counting down.
TCCATAATTTCCATGATGCCACTTTTTCAAAGCCCAAAAGCCTTACTTACCGACGTTTCTCCATTCTCCACAAAATCTTGAACCTTCTTCCAAGTTCTTGCCCACTTCTTCGACACATCGTACATAAATCCTTCCGTCTGATTCCGTGAACACTGGCATCGCGACTTGAGCAGATTCGCTTTTTGCTCATGGAATGATGAGACGTGCACCGGACCAAGAAGAACCACAAGTGCTTTTGGAACATGTACTTGAAGGTAGCTGATTGCGTCAATAATCGAATCAGCTTCCGGTCCATCACAAAAGCGGCAAAGCTGAACAGAATTATCGATTTTTTTGGTAAAATTTCAAGGGGTTGGCGGTGGGGAGCTCCGGAGAACCCAGAAATGGGTTTATGATGAATAAGACATTAAAAATCTGAAATGTCAGATTTTCTGCTTTAAAATGAGCCAAAAATTATAAAAAGTCTCAAATATTCGAAAAGTTACATAATCCTAAAAATCTCAAAAAATTAAAATTTTCAAATAATCATATTTTTTTCAAAAATTCTTCAATTTCCAAATTATTTATATCATTATGAAGCTAATAATCTGAATTTTCAGATTTTCTGCTTTAAAATGAGCCAAAAATTATAAAAAAGTCTCGAATATTCGAAAAGTTACAATTTCTAAAAATCTCGAAAATCAAAAATTTTTAAATAATCCTAAATTTTTCAAAAATTCTTAAATTTCCAAATTATTTATATAATTTTAAAGCTAAAAATCTGAAAGTTCATATTTTCAGCTTCGAAGTGAGCCAAAAATTATGTAAATGTCTAAAATATTCAAAAATCTACATAATCCTAAAATCTTGAAAAATCTCAAAAAATCAAAATTTTCAAATAATCCTAACTTTTTCAAAAATTATTCAATTTCCAAATTTTTTATATAATTTTAAAGCAAAAAATCTGAAATTTTACATTCTTGACTTCATTATGGTATAGAAATCAAAAAATTGAGATATTTTCACAAAAGATAGGCGGATTTTGAATTTTCGATATTAATTATCATGTAATTAATATCATTTTAAAGCTAATAATCTAAAATTTCAGAATTTTCGCATTTAAATAAGCCAAAAATTATAAAAAACCCCCATTTTTTTTAGCTCTCCCGGTCCCCTCAAAACAACTACTAACCTGTTCAGTTCCAATCGTAATAATAACCATAACCCATTCATTCCTATAATCCACTTCTCGATACTTCTTCAGCCTTCTCACCAATTCTTTCGCCTGTCTTGGCAAATCCGTCACCATTGCACCAGTAGCCGCAACGTTCAGTTGATAATCGGGTAGATGTGATCCCATTCCATGTGAAACGCCCATCAATTTCGGATTGAATTCTCGGAGAATATCTGAAAATTAAAAATAAGCATCTTAAAGACAGTGTTCCATTTGTTTTTGGTAAATCTCATTTTCATGAATTTTATATCATTTGGAAGCTAAAAATCTGAATTTTCAGATTCTTAGCTTTAAAATGCTACAAAAATCATGAAAATTGAAATATTTTCAAAATAAATGGAGCATTTCGAATTTCAGAGATTTTTTTCAAAATGTTCCAACTTTCTTCAAAATTTTCGATTTTTATGGCCTTCATACCAAATTGAAGCTGAAAATCAGAATTTTCAGATTCTAGGCTTCAAAATGAAGTGGAAACCCTTGTAATTGAAGTATTTTCAGAAAAGTTAGAACATGTCGAATTTCAGATTTTTTTTTCTCAAAATTTCTCAATTCCAAAACTTCAAAATGTGACCCGGTTCATAAAAACCTCAAAATTTCTCCAAAAAACTCACTCGGAATCGTGACCAATCCGTCAATCGTCGAATCACCACCACTCGGAAACGATGCACCGCGAAATTCGATATCCGCATTTGGCCAGAGGCCAACACCGGTCTGAAAACAACAAATAGCTAATTTTTCAAAAATTTCCAATAAAAACTCACCGCCAACGCGTCGCCCATCGCTGAAATCAATCCAACATCTTCTGGACTGATATCTGCCACTGATGTTCCAGTGAGAAGTTCTGACTTGATTCGCGGACAGGAGAATGTCTTTCTGAAAAAAAATATTATCGATTTTTAAATAAAAATTTGAAATGTTCAAAATTTCGCGATTTTCATTATCTTTATACCAAATTGAAGTTGAAAATCAAAATTTTCATATTCCAGGCTTCAAAATGATATATAATTCATAAAAATTGGGGTATTTTCAAAAAAAAGAAGGAATTTCAGATTTTTTCAAAAATTTCTATTTTTTTAAAGATTTCCATGATTTTATACCAATATGAAACAGAAACCCGAATTTTTAGATTCTTAGCGTCAAAATGATACAAAAATCATGAAAATTGAGTGATTTTCAAAATTTTCCAACTTTTTTCAAAATTTCTCTATTTTCACGATTTTTATACCAAATTGAAGCTAAAAATCAGAACTTTCAGATTCTTGGCTTTAAAATAATACAAATTTCATGAAAAAGGTGAGTATTTTCAAAAAAGTTGAAACACTTTGAATTTCTGATTTTTTTTTAATTTTCAATATTTTTCAACTTTTCTCGATTTTCATTATCTTTATACCAAATTGAAGCTAAAAATCAGAATTTGAGCTTTAATTTGATGTCAATTTTGGGAAAATTGGTAAATTTTGAAAAAACAAATAAAAAATTGGTTTTTTTTATTAGAAAATATCTGAAATTCAACATCCTCTAACTTTTCCGAAAATATATAAATTCTAACAAATTTGGTATTATTTTGAAGCTAAGAATTTAAAAATTCAGAATTTCAGCATTAAATTGGTATAAAAATTATGAATATCGAAAAAAAAGCAATCAATATCTGCTCACCTATCATTAAATGCCTTGCTAATCGTTGTTACAATTGGATCCTCTTTCTTTTTCCCAATCATTGCTCGCATCGATTGTAAATGCTCGGCATCGACAGCGTCTCGATCTCTGAAAATTATTGATTTTTAAAAATTTTGTTTTAAGAAAATACAAACCTTTCTTCACTAATATCACTATCTGAATTCCTCTCCTCACTATCCGTTTCCTCCTCCTTTGTCAGCGTATCCTTCGCATTATGATCATCATCTGAAGCTCTTCTACTCGAATAATCCGTCAAATTTGCCGAAAAGTCATCATAATCCACAATTAATCGTCTTTCATCGTGAAACTGTCCTCGTAGCGCGTTTTCGTCGAGTTGTGTGTATTCGTTAATAATTTCAGCGTTGTTGACGGTGATCGCGGTGAAGAATAGTAGAATTAGGTGGTTTAACCGCATTTCTGCAAAAAAATATTATGTGATTGAAAATTAGTTGGCTAAAAAGTTGGTGATAAGAAATTGGAATAATTGATAAGGATGGTAGTTTAAGGTGAAAATTGTTTTTAAATACATTTTTAAACTATTTCAATCAATAATTTAACATGAAAATATCAGGATAGTATTCTTAATTTATTTTATTTTAATTAAACTTTTTTAAAAAAAATTTTAAATCAATTTTCTAACATTTAAAATTGTCGAAATCGTATGAAACAAATATTAATCAGAAGTACGACACCGGCTGAATTTTTACACTGCAAAAAATCAACATTTTCGTCAAATAACCAACAAGAACGTCACAAAACCGTCAAAAATCAAAAATAATCCCCTTTAGTCTTATTTTATTGCAAACGTGCTCTAACGAACAATTGGCAACGGGCCAATGATTAGAATTCGCTGAGTATCGGCTGGTTGCAGTGTGTGATACGCAGTTAAATCAAACAGTCGGAAATTTTAGTTTTTCCTTCGTTTTTTCGACGATTTTTCAATTTTTTCAATTTTTTCTTCATATTTTGTTTAAAATTATTGATATTCTCTATCTAGATGGGAAGTAGAACCTTATATCCCATTAGGTATTCATAAATTTCTTTGTTCTTCGACCCAAAATTTGATTTTATCGATTTTAGTCCCAGACAGTCTTTGATGTAAAAATTGTTAAAACAGATGCGATTTTAGGATGATGTTATTTTCTTCAATGATTTGTGTTATAATTTCGTGTCAACGCGTTGTTAAATATAAATTGAACTACCTGGAATTTCCAACGGCGAATAAATTAATTACCGATATTTTTTTAAATAATGACGTTTTGATCTTTATATAGCCGAGACGTCAAATATTTTCAACGTAGAAATAAATATTCCTTATCACTTTTTCTTGAACTTTACTTTACCTTTTAATTAAATCCATCTCAAAAAAGTTACATTTTCCAGGGTTAAATATGGCTACTCAAGATGAAGCCCATCTCGCTGAGCTCAAGAAGAAGAGAACTTTCCGTAAGTTCACCTACAGAGGAGTCGACCTTGACCAACTTTTGGACATGTCTCGGTATAAAGCAAGCATTTCATCTAATCTTCAAAAAGTATTAATTTCAGCGAACAATTCGCCAAGCTCCTCCCATGCCGCATGCGCAGACGTCTCGACCGTGGATTGAAGAGAAAGCATTTGGCTCTTATCGCCAAGGTCCAAAAGGCCAAGAAGGCTGCTGGAGTCCTCGAGAAACCAGCCACCGTCAAGACCCATCTTCGTGACATGATCATCCTTCCAGAATTGGTCGGAGCCGTCATCGGAATCTACAACGGAAAGGTTTTCAACCAGGTATGCATACGATTTCGGTTTTTCTTTTAATAAGCGCTTTATTTCAGACCGAGATCAAGCCAGAAATGATCGGATACTACTTGGGAGAATTCGCCATCTCATACAAGCCGGTCAAGCACGGAAGACCAGGTATCGGAGCTACCCACTCTTCCCGTTTCATCCCACTCAAGTAATGTTATTTGTTGGTCAATAAAATTGTTTTCAATGTTGATCTAATTATTTGTTGAAGTTTATTGCATATGAAACAGTGTTCCAACATTGAACCGTTTTGAATTCAAGCTGTTATCAGAAAATTTGTTTTGGTCTGTCTTGCAGGTATATTGTACTGGTCTAAAAGTTGTTGATATTCAATCATGGTTGATTTTGAAATTAGTATCTTTGAACAAAGTTTGCGGTGACGACTTTGACCTTGGCCGGTTATTCGACCAAAGATTCAGCCAATGTTTGATTGCTGAACTACAAGCCGGCGCTGAGAATAGTAGATTCTGGAAAATGAAATTGCTCTGAAGTTTCTGTTCTAAATTCAGAAATCGCTAAACAAAACCCAACAACGCTGTATGATTTACGAAACTCCTGTCACAGCTCTTTTTATTCGCGAGGATTTCGTATAAAAATTCTACAACTTTAGACGAAAAAACATAATATTCTACACAGAAAAATTATCGGGTTCCTCGTTGTTTAGCGGCGTTGACCATCTCATCTTGAAGTTGCTCCATAATTTCCAATCTTTGGTGGGTTCTTCCAGTTGGGTCGAAGCTGAAATGGAATCAGTATGGGAGAATGATAATTTATGAATGAACTTACACCAAAGTTGGTTTCTTCCAGTAGTTGTTACGAATTCTCTCCCAGTCCCATGGAGCAACACTGTGGCTTCTGTCAAGCCAGACTTCGTTCTTTTGGAACGAGTACCACACGGTGTATGCGAAAAGAGCACTCCAGATTCCCATCAAGACAAACAATGGGTAGACTTCATAAGCGTGTCCGAGTTTGCGGAACATGAATCTGGAAAAAAAACTTGATTTCGTAATAATTTTTCAGAAAGAAAAACCTGTAAGCGGTATCTCCTGGCTTAGCTGGGTTGGAGAAGCGTGGATCACGGGAAACATCACGTTGGTAGGCGAAGTGTCCTTTTTCATTCAATTTGAGGGTTTGGTCGTGCTGGAAAATAAGAAATGGGTTAATGAAATATAAGTATTGTCTAGAAAATTTAAGAATTTTTAGAAAGGCCTCTGAATATCAGGTCTTAAATTCAATTTTAGAGACGAATATCTGAACAAACTCATCCTGATAACAATTTTAGTCGTTCGTGTTTTTAAGAAGTATAAATAAAATAGCATAACTTGAATTTTGAATATTTTGAATTTGAGCTTTAAAAAAATTTATTCCGTTATCGAATTTTTTGCGATACGTCTTCGACATAGAAAATGATTTTTAAGCTCATGAAACCTTTGAAAATCGAAGTTCACTTGTTCAGATTTTGAACTTTGTTGTTTCCTTTTCAGTTAAATTTAAATCAAACAACTACAGATCCAGTTCAAAAATTCATTCTATTTTTCTTGACGTGTTTTTTTAAAACAATTTGTTCATTTCAAAGAAATAAATCTACCTTAAGAGTAAGCCCCGAAGCTTGTCTGATGACGACGATGCGAGCAAGAGTGCTCTTCGACACCAATCGAGGAGTCAACAACGAAAGCGACATGCCTGCAAGAAGAAAATTCAATTATTGATTGATTTCTAAACAAATATGAAAATTCAGCGATATATTTGAAGGAATGTGTGATCAACGGACTCTAAAAGGCGCTGGCCACTAGAAACGGCGTAAAAATTACGAGAATGAGTGACAGAATATAAAAAGTTGGAAAAAATATATAATTTTTTAAAAATGTCTTAAAACCCGGCAAACCTGTGATTTTTGGCGATAAACAAGGTAGTTAGGTCTAAAAATCACCAGAAATTCAATTTTTCATCCCAAAAAATCGAAAATCCACAAAATTTCAGCGAAAAACACAAAAATCTGGAAAAATAGTCGTTCAATGGACGGCTCGCCCTCCTTCTGCGAAGCGTACACTAGCATACACTCGTGACGCACGAATTACGCTTTGAAATGAAAAAGGGATGCACAACAATCAGCTACCATAACCGAACAGGTAAAATTGACGGTTTTGGACGGGATTTTTTGAAAACTGCTGAAATTTTAGCTGAAAGTGAGAGAAAAAATAAAAGAGTCCCTGAAAATATTACTAGAATGTCGAAAAATGCAAAGAAATCTGGAAAAATAGGAAACTTTCGCCTAAGATATTTTTTTTCCAATAAAAACTTAGAAAACCCTTTTTTGAAATTTCGCAAAGAAGAAAAAACAGTAGAAGTCAAAGAATTCACACAAATAGAAGAAAAGGCGAAGATTTTGACGAGATGTGTCCCCGGGGACCGATTTTGGTGGTGAAGATGGAAGCCATTCGGTTTTTCGTGGCTGGCATTTCACCCCGTGGTGCCAAAACGGGATATATACTCGAATATTTTGTTTAGAAGTTCTATATTGTTCTGTAAAATGTTAAAATGTTCTGAAATGCGAAAAAATTAAGTTTTTACCCAACAAAGGGAGAGGGGGCCTATCAAATGTCATTCATCTCATATTTCAATCATTCTCCATCCTTTTTTTGCGCATTTTTGCTTTTTGGGTTCTTATTTTCAACTTTTTTTTGTGACATGAGCACCAGAAATGATGATTTTCGGAATAAAAATGGGGAAAATGGAAATTTTACAATTTTTCGAGGCTCTAACATTTTTTAAAGCTAAAATTCTAAATTTTCAGTCTTCTAGAATGTTTGGAAATTTCGAAAATTAAAATTTTAAAGCGTTTGAAAGTTTAAAACTGAAAATAGGTCATTTCTTTCAGGCTACATTCTTTCAGGCTATATTTGGCCTATATTACTTTCAGGCTATATGTCTTTCAGGCTATAAAGTCTTTCAGGCTACTTGTCTTTCAGGCTATTTTTTCTTTCAGGCTAGTTTCTTCTTTCAGCCTATTTTTTTTCTTTCAGCCTATAAAGCGACAGTTTCTAATCTCGCTGATTTGGGTTATGACTAATAAGCCAAAAAAAACGTGTCTTCGTTTGAAAATACCCAGTAAATCGTATTCTGAAAAACAAAAATAGCCTGAAAGACAAAAGTAGCCTGAAAGACAAAAGTAGCCTGAAAGAAAAAAATAGCCTGAAAAACATGTAGCCTGAAAGGAAAAAATAGCCTGAAAGACATGTAGCCTGAAAGACATATAGCCTGAAAGTAATATAGACCAAATATAGCCTGAAAGAATGTAGCCTGAAAGAAATGACCCTGAAAATATAAAAATTTTTAGAAATTCAACCAGTTTTCCCAATTTTTTACAAATTCTGTAGTTTATTAAGTTGAGCTTCAACAGTTTTCAGAATTTCAGCTTAATCTGAAATTCGAAATAATTTTAAAATTTGATTTTCATGCGAAATATTTTTTCCGAAAGCGATCTCATCTTGAAGATGACATCTTCTACATAAACGCGAACTCACTTGTTCATGCTGGTGTCATCCATGGTTAAGTGGTTAACGCAACTGTTTTGTAATCTGAAGGTCCAGAGTTCAATTCTCGATGCTGGAAAATTTTTTGCATTACATTTTTTCCTCACAAATTTTATAAAAAACACTTAGTTTTCTCAAAAATTCCATTCTTCCTGCCATTTTACAAAGAAAAATGGGACCACGATGCAAAATGACTAATCCTCCTCCAGACTCTCATTTTTTCTTTACTTTTTTGAACCCTCAAAAAAAATGAGAAATGATGAAGTGTTTTTATGTATTTTCTCTTGTTCCGGGTCATTTTTTTTTGCTCTGAAAAATTTCCAGAATTTCAGCCAAATATAATGGGAAGATTCTTCTCACCACACGTGATGCTCATCGGTTCGGTGGTTTTGTACATCATTCTAGGAGCGTTGGTTTTTCAGAAGCTGGAGGGTGGACACTTGGCGGTTGGTAGTCTAAATTCTGAAATTTAGAAATTTCAGATTTTTAGCTTTAAAATCATATTAATAATTCGGAAATTGAGAAATTTTAAATGAAGTTAGAGGATTTTGAAATTCGTAATTTTTATCAAACTTTGACACTTTGTAATTTCCCTGAAAATTAACCGTTTTTAACAAATTTTATATCATTTTGAAGCTGAAATTCTCAATTTTCAAGATTTTAGCTTCAAAACCATGTAACAACTATGAAAATCGATAAATTTTCGGATAAGTTAGGAGCTTTGAAATTAAAAAAAAATTTCAAAATCGCGTGATTTTCATCAAATTTTGACAATTTCTAATATCCCTGAAAATTGACCGTTTTCAATGAATTTTAGATAATTTTAAAGCTGCAATTCTCAATTTTCAGACAATCAAAAAAGAGCACCTCGACAGAATCGACACGAACGCAAAGCAGTACACAGACAAGTTGTGGGATCTGGCGAAACGGGACCGTGACAAGTTCGATGTGAATCGCAGCTTTTTCCAAGGTTTTAGCAATTTTTTTTTGAATTTCAGACGATCGAGGAGCTCATAAAATCAATAAAAACCGAAACAACGCAAGATTTCAATGATTACGTGGATACGGTGTTCGTTGCTCATCGGGCAGTAAGACATGGTTATGATGAGGACTCGCCGACTTGGGATTTTGCAAATTCTGGTAGGATTTGGTGAACTGTGGTGCTAAAAATCAGATAATTTAAAATTTCAGCTTTCAAATGGTCTAGAAATCTAGAAAATTGATTAATTTTGAGGAAAGTTACAGGCCTTTGGAAAAAAAAATTGTAGCATAACTTTGCTCGAAATTGATCATTTTTCATGAATTCAACATCGTTTTAAAGCAAAAATTCTGAAATTTGAAATTTCAGTATTCTTCACAACCACAATGCTCACCTCCATCGGCTACGGCTACGTAGCGCCGAGCACTTTTGGAGGCCGTCTCTTCGGCGTGATCTACTGCCTGATAGGCATTCCGCTCACCCTTGTGACCGTCGCCAATGTCGCCAAATTTCTGTCCGAGACCATTTTTCTGGTTCACTACGAAATTTGGAATAAGTATATGGAATGGAAGAGGAAAAATAAGGGTGTCACAGAAACTGACACCACTCAACCAATGTTCGGTGATGATGAGAATGAGGAAGAGATTCTGGATCGCGTTCGATTGGTCCGATTTCCTCCGTTTGTTGTGTTTTCATTGGTTTTTATTTATGGATGTGTGGCGGCGTGGGTTGTTAGGGTATGTGAAAAATTTTGGCTTTTGATTCATGTTAAAAAAATAAATAAAAATCGATAAATATCTGAAACATAAGAAATTTTTCTTTTCAATTTCAAAGTGCCTTAACTTTACTAAAAATTGATCATTTTTCGAGAAGTTTATATAATTTTAAAGCTGAAATTCTGAATGTTCAAATTTTTGGCTTCAAAACGCTATAAATAACATGAAAATCGAAAAACTTTCAGTGAAGATAGAGAATTCTAAATTTTTTACCAAAAACATATTTTTTGAAAATTCCACAATTTCTCGAAAAATCGATAATTTTTCATAAATTTTATATCATTTTGAAGCTGAAATTCTGTATTTTCAGATTTTATAATGAAAAATATGCTAAACTGCAGAAAAATCCATGAATTTTCGAAAAAGTTAGAATCTTCTAAAGATAGAGCTTCGAAAATTTCTTTAAATTTCAAAGCTCTTTAACTTTTCTAAAGATTAAGCTAATTTTTTGCATGAAATGCTGAAATTCTATATTTTCAGATTATGAGCTTCAAAATGTTATAGAGATGATTAAAATCGGTCTAAATTCAGCAACGTTACTGGTTTTTGAAATTCGAGCTTTCAAAAATTTCAAAGTGTCATAATTTTACTAAAAATTGAGCTCTTTTTGAGAAATTTATATCATTTGAAAGCTGAAATTCTGAATGTTCAGATTTTTAGCTTTAAATGACTATAAATATTTGTAAAGACTTAGAGTTAGAGGCTTATAAAGATGGTCTAAAGATTTTAACATTTCAGAAATTTCGATCTTAAAAAATCGATATTTCAAAACTTCACTAATTCAGAAGATGGTCGTGTTTAGTATTTTCTGGAAAGATCTTGCTTTTCTGAATCGAATGGTCGAAACAATATACTTCTAGCATTATTTTTTAAAGAGTTGTGGCACTTCAAAAAAGAGGTTCCAAAAAAATTGATATTAAAAAAAGTAGTTTTGAAAATCCCGTAACTTTTCTGAAACTCGATCGTTTCCTATGAATAAGACATCATTTTGAAGCTGAAATTCAGATTTTTCAGATTTTCAGCTCCAAAATGATCCAAAAACCTCAAAAATTGATTAATTTCCAGGTAAGTTAGAAGCCTCCGAAGAATTCGCAAAAATTTGAACCTTCATAACTTTTCTGAAAATCAATAATTTTCCATGATTAAACCACCGTTTTGAAGCTAAAATTCTGAATTTTCAGATTTTCAGCTTCAAAATAATCCAAAGGTCACCGAAAATTAGTAATTTCCAGAAAAGTTAGGAGGTTTTCAAAATTTCATAACTTTTCTAAAAATTTTCCAATTCTCACAAATTTTACATCATTTTAAAGATGAAATTAACAATTTTCATCCCAATTATTTCAGTACTGGGAAACATGGACCTATGTCGAAAGTCTCTACTTCATCTTCATCAGTATTCTAACCGTCGGTTTTGGTGACATTCGTCCATCGCCTGGCAATGTCTGGCTAACGTTGGCATTTGTGTTGGGTAGGTTTATTTGGACGCAAAATTTACAAAAAAAGTACTTAAAATATATCTCAAAAAAATCAATAATCATTTAATATCCTTCATTCGAAAATTCGATAGTATAATCCGGATATTTGGTCTTGAGAACATCCACCGAAATCTGATGATTCGCTCTACCGTATCCTTGAGAATAGCCATAGACCAAAATGTCCTTTTTCTCCTCATCGTGTTTGATTCGTCCACCTCCGACACATTTCAATTTGAATTCGGTTTTTGGAATGGCTGCCTGGGGAGAAAAATTATTGATTTTCAAAATATTTTTAATTAAAAAAATTTTTTTTTTGAAAATCTCTCAATTTCCCTAAAAATCGCTAGTTTTTTCTAAATCCTATATCATTTTAAAGCTGAAATTCTGAATTTTCAGATTTTTAGCTTCAAAGTGCTATAAACATCATGGCAATTGAAAAACGTTCAGATAAGTTAGGCTTATGAATTTTTTTTACCAAAAAAAATTAAGTTTTTGAAAATCTCACAATTTCTCGAAAAATCTATACTTTTTCATAAATATTATACCATTTTAAAGCTAAAATTCTGAATTTTCAGATTTTCTGCTTTAAAATGCTATAAACACCATGAAAATTGAAAAACATTCAGAGAAGGTAGAACCTTTTAAATTTTTCACTAAAAAACTATTTTTTTGAAAATCTCACAATTTCTCTAAAAATCGATAACTTTTCATAAATTTTATATCATTTTAAAGCTGAAATTCTGAATTTTCAGATTTTCAGCTTAACAAACTATAAATGCCACAAAAATTGGTTCATTTTTACCTTAGCTTCGTCATAGATATCAGCATGGAAATGGCAGCGATAATATCCTCGAACAATATATTTCTGCTCCTTGGTCTCGTTTTCGGTGACCTGAAGAATTATAAAATAATATTTGACACATTCGAAATAATTTATAAGAAGTGGCACATTGCCTTTAAGGGGCCCAAAACTAATTTCGGTAATTCCAAATTTTATTTAAAAAAATATTTCCAGTGTAATTTTTTTTGAAAATTTTCAGAATTTCAGCATCAAAAAGTTTATTTAAAATTTTTAAAAAAGCAATATACAAACTTTGAGCGATATCTGATTAAATGTCCCGATTCATCTTAAAGACAAGGTGTCATTTGTCTTCAATCTAGAAAATCTTATCAAAAGACCAATAATTTCAGTCGGTGTAATCCTCACAACAATGTGCATGGACGTTGTCGGACGAATGTATCTCAAAGAAATCCACTACTTGGGTCGAAAACTAAAAAGCAACAACCCTTTCTACCTACTCCGTGAAGCAAAAGCGCGAAGAAGGCGTGCCGCCATGGCATCCCTTTTGGCACAACTTGCTAAAGGGATGATTTTCGCACACAAAGATTATAACGAGCTATCGAGGAAGAAATCGAAAAAGAAGAAGGATAAACGAAGAGGAAGTCATGTTTGTAAGTAGCACCTTGTCTTTAAGAAATAATAATAATAACCGATCAATAACTTTTAAAGTGCCCAACGAGAAATTCATGTTTGCTCGTCTGCCACCAGACCCACCAAGTGATTGTCAAGTTGTCAGTACATCTGCATATTCTGTCAGATTGGCATGGGCTCCGCCATTTTCAACAGATACTGATTTGACGTATAATATTCGGTATCGATTGAAGTGAGTTACTTTTTCATAAATTTTATATCATTTTAAAGCTCAAATTCTGAAATTTCAGATTTTCTACTTTAAAATGCTATAAACATCATGGCAATTGAAAAACTTTCAGAGAAGTTAGAGCCTTCTGAATTTACTTTTTTCAAAAAAATTAACTTTTTGAAAATCTCACAATTTCTCTAAAAATCTATACTTTTTTATGAATTTAATATCATTTTAAAGCTCAAAATCTGAAAATGTAGATTTTTAGCTTCAAAATGATATAAATATCGTGAAATTTGAAAAACTTTCAGGGAAGTTAGAGGCTTCTGAATTTTTCACATAAATTTAGTTTTTTTGAAAATCTCACAATTTCTCTAAAAATCGATATTTTTTCATAAATATTATACCATTTTGAAGCTGAAATTCTGCGTTTTCAGATTTTCAGCTTTAAAATGCTATAAATACCGTTAAAATTGAAAAACTGTGACGGAAGTTAGAGAATTCAGAATTTTTCACAAGTTTTATTTGAAAAATTTATAACTTCTCAATAAATCGATACTTTTTTATGAATTTAATATCATTTTAAAGCTGAAATTCTGCATTTTCAGATTTTCAGCTTTAAAATGCTATAATTGGATAAATTTGCAGAAACCAGGGGCTTCTGAAAAAAAAAAGTTTTTTTTGAAAAGTAAGTATCATAAAGCTTTGGAGCTCCATAACTTATTTCAAAATCCATCAATTTTCATGAAATTCGTACTATTTTGAAGCTGAAACATCACAAAAATCGATAATTCGCCAGAAAATACAGAATTTTAAAATTCAAGACTAAAATTTCAACATTTCATAACGTCAAAAAACAAATTTCATAAATTGTCAAATTCCAGACACAACGAAGAAGCAAAAACCAGAGAACTTCGCGGAATAAAAGGCAATACTGTTGAGATAATGAGCGTCGATTCTTGCTCTTTGTACGAGTTTCGAATCACGGCTGTGAGCAAGTTCGGCGAGAGTAAAGCCGTCTATTTGGTACAGTATACTGGTAAGGGGTTGAAATATGTTTCATTCCGCATTTATTATTAACTGAAATTTCTTCAAGATAGAAAAAGTGACACCTTGTCTTTAAGATGGAACCAAAGATTTGGGACTCTGCCTTTAACAATTCATAAAGTTCAAAATTCCAAAAAACAAAGACGAAAAGATATTAGAGCTTGAAAATTTTATATTTGGTGAATTTAGAAGCAGTATGCTAAATTGGAGCGATATCCGATTCGATGACCCATTTAACCTTAAAGACAAGGTGTCACTTTTGAAAAATTTCATCTAAAATCAATGTAAAAATCACTAGCACACTGTCTCTAAGCTAACACAAATTTCAGAACCTCAACTCAGTCCTCAACACATCCTAGCCACCCGTCTACACGCCAACACCATCGAACTAACATGGGAACCGCCCTACAAAAAATCGCACGAGGTCAAAAACTACATTGTCTATTTCACGGAAAATCCAAACGCTTCCCTTTCGGAATGGGAGAAAATCCCGGTGAACGGAAGGAGGGTCGTGTTTCCCGACTTACGATTCGACTGGTTTTATATGTTCAGCGCGACGGCGGTTTTCAAGGACGGACAAAGATCACCACTGTCACGGGCTCTTTTTATCAGAACTGATAAAATCGAGTTTCATAAGCATTGTGGGTTTTTTGTGAGAAAATCTAAAAATTCGGCAAAAAATCTTGTTTTTTAATTCAGTTACTTTTTCATTAAAAAATCGATAATTGACCATTTTTAAATTCAAAGTTGAAAATAGAAAAATTAGGAAAAAATAATGATTTTAAAATTTCAGCGATTTTTTTGAAAAATTATGAAAATTTGAAAAAAACCTGGATTTTCTAGAAATTTTGACTATTTTCGAAAAAATCAATAATTTATTATTTTTTTATTTTTTTAAAATTCTGAAAAAATACGTCCGAAATCGAAAAAATTACTATTTCAAAAATTCGAAATAAAAAATGTAATTTTCGTCAAAATGGTCCATTTAATTCCCTATTTTCAGGTGTTGGCCAATCCCGAACCATTGAGGTTATGGACTCAATTTGTGAGAAGGAGGAAAATGAAAGGACCGCCCTTCTTAAACGAGACTACGCTTCTTTTGCTGTATAATTTGTTTCTTGTAAAGTGCGCTCCACCGAACTATATTTTATAAATACCGTAGTTTGTTTAAAGGGACATAACGTTTTATTGCACACTATTCGAAATAAACAGTATTTCCTCATTTTTTGAAACCATTTTTTATTTTTTCCAAATAAAAAAATACTCACACGAATCAAAATGTACTTGAAAACACCCTTTGGATCGATATCCACGTCTGGAACATCTGACAATGGCATGTTTGATGAAAAACGTGCTGAAAATGTATTTTTACAATTTCAGACTGTTTTTTTTCGAAAACCTGCAAAGCTGAAATTATTTTTCAGCGTTGGAAGAAGGCGGAATCGGTTGAGAAGTGCCAGACTGGAAAATTATTGATTTTTTTCATTGGAAACGGTCCTTATGGGGTACAAACGAATAAAATTAGCATATTTATTAACTTTTTATAAGAGAATTTCGAAAAATGTATTTTTTTCGGGTTGACGTGATAGTTGGGAACACAAAAAATTCATTTTTTATTTTCGAACAATTTTCGATCAAGCGAAAAACAGCCAAAATCGTAAAATGAATTAAAAAACGGAAATTTTTTCAAAAAATGCCAATTTTTCGTGAACTCTTCGAAAATTTAAGGATTCCAATAGTAAGTCCTCTTCAGAAAATCATTCGTTTACTCAAAAACTTGATAAAATCTCGTTTTTTGGATGAAAAATGACAAAACTTAACAAAAAACGTTTTTTTCGAAAAATTAAAATTTTCACAAGAATTTCTTAAAATCCTGGAGAAAAATTAATCGCCAGAAATTCAGGAATTTATAATTGAATACAAAAAAAATTAAAAATTCAAGATTTTAGTGAAAAAAACAAAAAATTGACATAAAAATTTTAGGAAAAAATCATGAATCTTCCACTTTGCTGACCAAATTCCTCACGAGAAGCTCATTTTTCAACTCAAAAACCTCAAAAAACATGTTTTTCACCTTGGAAAACAGATTTTTTGCACTTTTCTATGCTTTGTGCAATAGAGCGCATTTGCAACGTTCACTCATCTGAAGCGTCGCTTTTTTTTCGATTTTTTAATTTAAAAAATGTTTTATATTTAAAAATTTAATTTTTTTCAGAACATTAATGCAAAATGGTAAAACTCACTTCAGAGCTCGTCATGCGGCGATTAAGCGACGTAATTTTTCTTTTTTTGCTTAAAAATCTAAAATTTTGATTTTTTTTAGATACAAGCACCTCTTCAAGAGGTAATCGAAACAGTCTCTCTTTGGATGATGCACTATAAGGATAAAAATTCAATTGATGTTATTGTCGAGGGTTGGCTGAATTCGTTTAAAGCTGGTAGAGTTTTTTTGGAATTTTCAAAAAAAAATTAAATAAAATATATTTTTAGCGAGTACGGATCAGAGACGAATCGCATTATTTTATGTGATGAATGATGTTGTCCAAAAGGCGAAAAATAAGCACGTCGATGCTTTAATTCCAGCGTTTCAGCCAGCAGTTCTATCGGTTGTCGAAATTGGACGGTAATTTGAAAATATGCGTTAAAATGAACATTTTTCCAACTTTCTAGAAAATTCGAAAAAGTGAAAGAAGTAATGAAACGATGCATCGAAATATTCCGAAAACGTCAAGTTTTCACACTAGCGAGTATTTCTGCGATGGAATCGCTTTTGGAAGCGGATGACGTTTTTGATTCGGATGAAACTGGACTGGATTTGGACATGGGACCGATATTCAGAAAAACCACGGATTTTATCACGGTAAGGATTGAGTTTTTAGTGAAAAACAGTCGAATCTGTGATTTTTTCAAATAAAAATTTGAAAAATCTGAAATTTTGATCAGAAATCTTCAATTTTTCAAATAAAATCTTTATCTACAAATTCTAAGCCAAATTTCAGATTAAAAATGACTATAGAACACTGAAATTGGAATTTAGAGGCAAATTACATTTTCTATCCAAAAGTTTGGCATTTTCCGCTCTCAAATTATAAATTTCCTTGAAAAATGTATCATTTTTGAATTTCTGGCCAAAAAAATGGTCGGAATTCAATTTTCAGCTTCAAAAATATGAAAACAGAGGGGATAATACATTTTTAGGATCTTGAAATCTGAAAATACGACATTTTCAGCTTTAAAAGTATCAATTTCTTGAAAAATTACCACTTTTTTGAATTTCCCGCCAAAAAATGGCCAAAATTATCCTTTTATGGCCTCCAAAAATTCGCAAATTTTTGCAGGCCACAGATGTCGTCCAAAACATTATGAAATTGTTAAACAATGGAGATTTCGACTACCGAGAACGTATCAAAACCGGGATGAGGGATCGAGAAGAAGGTGGCCACATCCTGCAAGAAGTTCATGATTCGATCGATACGGTAATCAAAGTTCGACATTCGATGGAAGCGCAGAAGAAGAAAATGATCGAATTGATAGAGACGTTGGAATTGACGAAACGATCGTTCACCCATCAGAAGCGGGAGGTTTTGGTGGTTTTGGAAGCGTATGTCGCATTTCGGGATGGGATTAAATTGGTGCATGATGAGTTGGTGGATATGGAAGAGACTGGGGTGTATCCAGGAGTGACGCCGCCAAGGGAGGCACCATCACCGACGGCTGACGACGATATTTATGCGACGGGAGTGGAGAAGGTTATACAGCGTGGGTTTTTGGATTTTATAAAAATATTTGGAAAATTAGGAAATTATTTAAATCACTTGCATGTTCACGGCAATCTGGTTATGGAAACTAAAAATTCTGCTTTTTGAACAACAATTTTTAAGCAGCTCCATATTTTGTAGTTTGTAGTTTAAGCAGCTCCAAGTTTTGTAGTTTGTAGTTTAAGCAGCTCCAAGTTTTGTAGTTTGTAGTTTAAGCAGCTCCAAGTTTTGTAGTTTGTAGTTTAAGCAGCTCCATGTTTTGTAGTTTGTAGTTTAAGCAGCTCCATATTTTGTAGTTTGTAGTTTAAGCAGCTCCATGTTTTGTAGTTTGTAGTTTAAGCAGCTCCATGTGTTGTAGTTTGTAGTTTAAGCAGCTCCATGGTTTGTAGTTTGTAGTTTAAGCAGCTCCAAGTTTTGTAGTTTGTAGTTTAAGCAGCTCCATATTTTGTAGTTTGTAGTTTAAGAAACTCCATTTTTTGTAGTTTTCAGAAAATGGCAGATTCGTCGAAATTTTAAAAATTGTCAAAAATCCAAATTGTTGTGGAATTTGTTGAAATTTTGCGGACTCTCTTGAACTTACCTAAATTCCGAGAATTTTTCAAAAAAAAGAAAAGTTGAAAAAAGTTGCAAACGTGTTCAGTTTGTAAGTTTGTAGAAGAAATGTTTAGTTTTCTGAAAACTAGTTTCTAGGAATTTTAAAATTTTAAGATCTCGGAAAAATTTCTGAAATTTTCCAGACTTCAAAGCACCGGGAACCTGGGATAATCGACAAGCGGTTGATATGGAAATGGATGAGGAGGAAAGGCCATTGGCGGCGATTCCAAAGCCATTGGTAGTCCCGCCACCAGCGCAACCGTCCCTACAATCCAGAATAATGCAATTGGGATTGAAAGCGATGACAGAAGGGGTTGAACCGCCGAAGGCAAATGCTCCCGAAGCGCAACCAGACTTTTCGAAGCCACCACCGGTTCATAGTGCATTTTCTCAAGGGACAAGTAACAATAATAGCGGAATGACGGCTTTTGGAGTACCTGTAAGTAGTGTTCGGACTCGAAAATGTATAATTTGAGTTATTTTTAGCAATCCGCGTCCTCCTCATCAACAGACACGCCGAACACGAAACTCCAGGAGATTTTGATGAATCTACCGAAATTGGAAGCGGCGACCACTTCGAATTCGGGTGGAAAACCAATGTCTTCGTACCAATTGGCATTGCAGCAGATGGGAGCAGGTGGTAATGATGTGGAACAGCCGGGGATTCTGCAATTGGTCACACAGCCACCGCCGACGGTACAAGCTCCGAGTTTAGGTGAGATTATTGCTTCTAGAAATGTTCTAGAAATAATCTGACGCTTTTTTTCTGGTATTTCACTGATGCAGAAACTGAAAAAATGAAAAAATCCATTTTTTGTAGTTTGTAGTTTAAGCAGCTCCACAGTTTGTAGTTTGTAGTTTAAGCAGCTCCACAGTTTGTAGTTTGTAGTTTAAGCAGCTCCATATTTTGTAGTTTGTAGTTTAAGCAGCTCCATATTTCGTAGTTTGTAGTTTAAGCAGCTCCAAATAGAAAAATCTGAAAATCCTGAAAATTCCCTGGTTTTTTTTCCAGTCAGTCCAGTAATTCAACAACTCATCTCACCGCAAAGTCATCAACAACACCAGCAACAGCATTATGTGGGGAATTTCCAAGAAGGTGCAATTAATGGTGAGTTTTTATTGATTTTTTCGAATGCGGGAGCTGCCGAAAATGTCATTCAGGGTCAAGTTTTCATAGTTTTTTGGAAACTTTGGTGCTAAAATTCTATTTGAGAAGCTTTCGCTCAAAAATTAACGTTTTCAGACCCAAGACTTCGTCCACCGCCGGTTGTTCCACAAGCAGTAACGAACTTTTCACCTCCGGGTAATTAACCAAGCTGAAATTATGCTGAAATTGTTGAAATTTTTTCAGATCCAAGATTGAGAGGCGCGCCGAACTTTCAGCAACCGCCGCCGCAGATTTCGCAAATTTCACCGCAAGGTAAAACATTTTCTAATTTAAAAATATTACATTTATATGACTTTCAGCAGCAAATGGAGGGGAACAGGTCTATCGGGGGTATCAGGAGCCGGTTGTGGCGGATCCGAGGTTGAGAGGACCGCCAGTGAATTATCAGCAGCAGCAACAGACAGAGGAGAGGCATAATATAGCGGTGGTTGATCAGAAGAGAGGTATTTTGAGAGGAAAACCTGTAAAAGGCGGTCTGAAATTGAGTTTTTGTTTTGCAGAGGATTGGAGAGGGGATAGAGAAAGAGACGGAAGGGAGCCGGAGGATCAGAGGGGGAGATATCATGGAGGGGATTGGAATCGGGGTGGTTATAGGGATGGAGGTGAGGAATTATGGGAAATTTGGGATTTAGCAAATAACACGTTGTCTTTAAGAATTCAACTAGCTCCTTGTCTTTAAGAAATAAACTAGCACCTTGTCTTTCTTTAAAAAATTTTGTTGCAGGCGGCCGCTCGGATTATTCATCAAGACCATACGATTCTGGCGATCGTCGGCAGTCATTTGATCGAGGATATCGGGGTGATCGAGGAGAGGAGCGTGGAGGATATGGAAGAGGGAATAATAGTGACAGACCATGGAGAGGTGGATATTCGGATAGGTATCGATTTTTTGGAGCATTTTGACATCAAATGAATGATATTTTTTGCAGAAGAGATGGCAGAGGAAACTGGAGAGGAAATCGTTATTGATTTTGGTTTTTTGATTATCAAAAAGTTGATATTTGGATATTAGCGTTCAATTTTATGCAATAAGCTTTTTCTCAATGTTTAATCGATTTGTTTTTTTGTGGTCTTTTGGGTTTATATTGATCTTTTTTCATTAACTTATTGAATTTTTTTTTTGCAATTTTTTAAAACACTGTTTTGTTCATTTATTGACGATTTTTTGAAAGTATTCGCTACCTCTATTGTTTAAAAATTAAAAATGGTATTTATGAAAAAAAGATTTTGGATTTTTTAAAAATTTTAACTTGAATTTGTGAGGTTTTAACCTGGAATATATTTGATTTTTTTCAGAATTTTAAAGAATGATCGAATTTCAATTTTTTAATGAAAAATAATTTCAGCTTTCTTTTTTTTAACTGAAAATCTGAAATTTGAATTATTTTTTATGTAAAAAATCTAAAAATTTCCAAAAAAAATTTTTTTTTGAGAATTATGTTTTTTTTCAAAATTTCTCGATTTTGACGATTTTTATATCGTTTTAAAGCTGAAATTCTGAATTTTCAGATTTTTAGCTTTAAAATGATGCTAAAATCATAAAAATTGGATTGTTTTTCGAAAAGTTGGGTGGTTCTACAAATGTCAGCTTTTTTTTTTTTTGAAATTTTGATAAGTTGAAGCTGAAATGGTGATATTTTGGCAGATTCTTTTTGACTCCTCTCTTTTTGACTTTTTCCCTTTTTGACTACTTTTCTCTTTTTGACTTTTTGCACTTTTTGACTACCATTTCTTTTTGACTACGTTTTCCCTTTTTGACTTTTTGCACTTTTTGACTACCATTTCTTTTTGACTACGTTTTCCCTTTTTGACTTTTTACACTTTTTGACTACTATTTCTTTCTGACTACTTTTTCCCTTTTTGACTTTTTGCACTTTTTGACTACCATTTCTTTTTGACTTTTTTCGCCATTACTAACTATATGCACTTTTTACTTTGTGTTTTTATACTTCCCCGGATTTTTATACAGAATTTAGTAGAAATCGTTCTCATATTATTCAAAGATGATTAGGTTTTAGGCCATATAATTTCAGGCTATTACTAATATGGTCAAACCTTAACTGCTATATACAGATATTTTACTACATACTTAGCTAGTTTTACTGAACAGCTATTTTTACTACACATCTATTTTTTTTACTACTCAACTATTTTACTAGTGATTCTCATTCTGAAAACTACTTTTTTCATCTAGGTTTTGAAAAAAATGACACTGCCATAATAACTCTTTGTGAGCGAAGTTTTTGATTTCGAGCTGACTGCGGAAAAAAGTAAGTTGTTCAATCGTACTAGAATAGCGTTTCATGACAAAGATTGATAATGCGAACAGATGCCGGAATAAAACCTCCAGTCTTTATTTTAAAAAAACACAATTTTTTTCAAAACGGGAAAAATCAAATCTTCACAAACAATAGACGTGTTTACAAATTTTCCAGGTGTTTTATTAGGCTACGAACTATTTCTTTCCAGGCGACGTTTTAGCTATCGATGAAACCATCCTGCAAGATACTGTTCCTAAAAGGACTTGCTCGATCTTTCATAATCGAAAAATGCAAATTTTGTAAAACAATTGGAAAATAATGCAAAAAAAAACAAAACATGATCAGAAATTGGGGAAAGAGACCACAACAAAGTAAAATATTTAAAGAAACAAAATCGGGACCGATAGCGAAAAAAAAGGCCTGCCTGTAAACTATATTCAGGCAGGTCCGATTCTTTTTATATCGATACTACGACTTTTGAAGCAAAACAACTAGGAATTTGCTTAAAACTCACATTAATTATTAGCAATAACCGTTAGAATTTGCAGGAAAATAAATAAAATTGGCCAGGAATAATTTTCACAACAGAAACAGTGAAACACGTACAGAGAATAACGAAAACAAACCAATTTAGGCCAAGAAATGAAATTTTTTTCTTGGAAGGCACACAACAAGCCGTTGCACACGCCATCTTGTGCTACCGTATTCGTGTGTGCACCGAGACCCGTGTGTAAATATACACAAAAAATCAGAACTTTATTTTCATTTCTTGGCCTAAATTGGTTCGTTTCCATTATTCTCTGTATAAATTTCACAGTTTTTTTTGTGAAAATCATTCGTGGCCTATTTTACTTATTTTCCTGCAAATTCTAATGGTTATTGATGGTAATTAAGGTGAGTTTTTAGCAAATTCTTTGTTTTTTTCTTTAAAAGTCGTAATATCGATATAGAAAGAATCGGATCTGCCTGAATATATTTTACAGGCAGGCCTTTTTTTTCGCTATCGATCTCGACTTTGTTTGTTAAAATATTTTACTTTTTTAGGGACTCTTTTCCCTGATCATGTTCTGTTATTTTTTTTTCATTATTTTCAACTGTTTTACAAAATATGCATTTTCCGATGAATATAAAAGACCGAGCAAGTTCTTTTAGGTACAATATCTTGCAGGATGGTTTCGTCGATAGGGAAAACGTCACCTGGAAAAATATAGTTCGAATAGCCTGGAACAAGAACTCCTGGAAAAATTTGTAAACACGTCTATTATTTTTAAAGATTTGATTTTTCTAATTTTGAAAAATTTGATGTTTTTCGTTAAATGATTTTTATTCCGACATCTATTCGCATTATCAATCTTTGTTATGGAACGCTATTCTAGTACGATTGAACAACTTACTTTTTAACGCAGTAAAATTTTTTTTTGAAAAAAGATATATTCGAGTGAGTGCAAAGAATATTAAAATGTTATTTATCGAATTCTAAGTTTTCTAATTGCATTTGAAACATTGCATGTTTTTTCTTTTCATGAATATTCGAATTTTGCTGCTTTTTTAAAAACAAGGGTCAGCTCGAAATCAAAAACTTCGCTCACAAAGAGTTATTATGGCAGTGTCATTTTTTTTCAAAACCTAGATTAAAAAAGTAGTTTTCAGAATGAGAATCACTAGTAAAGTCACTAGTAAAATCACTAGTAAAGTGATTCTCATTCTGAGTAGTAAAAAAAATAGATGTGTAGTAAAAATAGCTGTTCAGTAAAACTAGCTAAGTATGTAGTAAAATATCTGTATATAGCAGTTAAGGTTTGACCATATTAGTAATAGCCTGAAATTATATGGCCTAAAACCTAATCATCTTTGAATAATATGAGAACGATTTCTACTAAATTCTGTATAAAAATCCGGGGAAGTATAAAAACACAAAGTAAAAAGTGCATATAGTTAGTAATGGCGAAAAAAGTCAAAAAGAAATGGTAGTCAAAAAGTGCAAAAAGTCAAAAAGGGAAAAAGTAGTCAGAAAGAAATAGTAGTCAAAAAGTGTAAAAAGTCAAAAAGGGAAAACGTAGTCAAAAAGAAATGGTAGTCAAAAAGTGCAAAAAGTCAAAAAGAGAAAAGTAGTCAAAAAGGGAAAAAGTCAAAAAGAGAGGAGTCAAAAAGAATCTGCCTGATATTTTTTTGTAAAAATTGGATTTTCTAGGATTTATTGGGAATTTTTAAGAAAAAAAAATTCATAGAAATATTCATTTTTCAGCCCCCTAACCGAAATGTCCGGCGAAACGGCACCAGACGGATACATTGTTGAAAAATGCGGTGAATCGGAAGTCATCGACGATGAAATCAATAATTTGAGCAACAAGGAGATCATTAGAATGCCGAAGAAAATGACGCTTGGCGAAAAGTCTAGAAATTCCGAGGAATTGATTGAAAAGAATCGCAATTTTTGGAAAGAGCACCTGAAAGAGAAGAAGATTGTTAAAGTGGCGGCGCCGATGGTTGATCAGAGTGAATTGGCGTTTCGGATGTTTGTGAGAAAGTATGGTGCACAATTGACATTCACGCCAATGATCCACGCGCACTTGTTTGTGAATGATGGGACGTATCGGAGGAGTTCGTTGGCGCTTTTTGGAAGTGATCGGCCATTGATTGTACAGGTTGGTTAGGAGAAACGGACAATTTCGAATGTTGGCTTGAATAGCGCAATTTTCGGATTGCAGCTTAAATTTCGTCGATTTGTGATTCTGCTTGCTTTCCCAAAGAAAATGGCCTAATTTTCAACAGAAATGACCGAGTTTCAGCTAGTGTTATTCCGTAGCATCGTTTTTAAGTGTAGTTTAAGCAGTTCCATGGCTTTTAGTTAAGCAGCTCCATATTTTGTAGTTTGTAGTTTAAGCAGCTCCATTTCCTTAAAGTTTGTAGTTTAAGCAGCTCCATGTTTTGTAGTTTGTAGTTTAAGCAGCTCCATAATTTGTAGTTTGTAGTTTAAGCAGCTCCATGCTTTGTAGTTTGTAGCTTAAGCAGCTCCATGTTTTGTAGTTTGTAGTTTAAGCAGCTCCACATTTTGTAGTTTGTAGTTTAAGCAGCTCCATATCTTAGTTTTTTTTCAGTTCTGCGCGAACAAAGTGGACACATTCCTATCAGCTTGCCGTCTGGTGGAAGGTTTCTGTGACGGGGTGGACTTGAATCTGGGATGTCCCCAAATGGTTGCCAAAAGGGGAAGATACGGCTCGTGGCTTCAAGATGAAATTGATCTGATTTGTGAGATGGTTCGAGAGGTTCGAGACTATTGCACACTTCCGTTATCGGTGAAAATCCGTGTTAGAGATGATAGGGAACAGACTATTGATTATGCAAAACGGCTCGTAGATTCTGGAGCGACTATGTGAGTTTTTTAGAGGGGGGGGGGGCGTTAAAGACAGGGTGACACCTAAAGATATCTCAAATTTTAAAAACTTTATAAAAATAAGATAAATATTTTACATTTTTCGAAAAAAGTTAGATTTTGATATTTAGGGTCGAAACAAATTTTCAGCTTCAGTATTTTTAAAAATCAAATTGTAGTTGTTTTTCTCTGACATTTTTGGCTTAAAGGCAGGGTGTTACTTGAAATAAAGGAAATTTTGAAAATTTTCAATATTACGCCACATTTTCAGGCTGACCGTACACGGAAGAACACGTGAGATGAAAGGAGCGGAGACGGGACTAGCAGATTGGACGAGAATCCGGGACGTTGTTGAAAATGTGACAGTTCCAGTGATTGCAAATGGGAATATTCAGTTTGGCGGGGATGTTGATAGATGTCTGAAAGCGACAGGAGCGGTGGCGGTCATGTCAGCTGAAGGATTGTTATATAATCCTATACTTTTTGATGTGAGGCGTTTTTATTTTCGAAAATCGATTATTTCGCCAATTTTCAGGATGAAAACGCGCACCAACCTACATACAAAATTGCGCAGGAATATCTCGAATTTGCGGGAAGATTCGGAGCTGGCACGAGCGCTATAAGAGCCCACGTTTTTAGGATTTGTCATCATAGTTTATTGGAATATGAGGATTTGAGAATGAGAGTTTCTTTGGAGCATAGATTGGAGGATTTTCGGAATATTGTTGAGGAATTGGAGAAGAGAGCGAGAGGGGAGGCGGAGACGGAAGAGGGCGTGGAGAGGACGAGAAAGGCGGTGGAATTGTTTAGGAGGATACGGTAGGTTTTTTTTTGAAAAAAGTTATAACCTGTCAAAGTTTTTATAAAAGGCGGATGCGCTTAACTCAAATCGGTGAAATTATGACACGCAATTTTATTTTACAAGTCACCATTTCTTTCCTCGCGAATTTATGCAATTTTCAACGAAAATGGCGAAGTTTTTACCGTTTTATGCTACTGTAATTCCGTAGCATTGTACTGAAAACCTAAAAATGTCAATATCTTGCCTTAAACTGTACTATTTTCAATGAAAGTTGTACCAAAGTGAGGAGAACTTCATGCTCATCAACAAAACACCAAAATATAGACGATTTGTTGAAAGGCGTTCGTAATTCCGTAGCATTGTACTGAAAAACTAGAAACCCTCAAAATTTGGATTGAACTTGATCAGTTTTTATTGAAAATTGGGGGATAAAAAAGAATTTTGCGGTTTCTTTAAAAAAAATATTAATTTCCATAAAAAATGGTCAAGTTTGAACTAGATTATGGTAAAAAATCTGTTTTTTGAAATTTTCAGAATCTTCGGATGAAAATGCAGAATTTTTCAGAATTCTGCAAAATTTTAAAAAATTCCTGAAAACCGGATTTCTTCCAGAAATGGTGAATCAATGAACGCGCTAGAAGTGTCAAAACAGCCACATTGGATATCAAAACCATATTTTCGGTTGTCTGAGGTGGCGAAGGAGTCGATAGTAGCCGACGGTGAAAAAACGTTCCGTGAGAAACAGAAGGAAAAGCTGGCAGAAGCTGCAGCGGCGGCCGGAATATCACTGAAACAGGCGAGAAAACGGGAACGGAGGCAGCTGACCGGTCAAAGGGTGTTGGAGGCGAAAAGGACTCGATTCCCGCCATGTGCGAGATGTTCGATGCCGGCGGGACAGGGATGCTCGAATGAGAAGTGTAAGAAGTGTTGTCGGTTTCAGTGTAAACATCAGAAGCTGGATTGTAAATGTGGGGTTTTTGAAACATTGAAAAAAAGAGAGAAATCTAAGTTTTTCAGCACATCGATATCATTTCTCTGAAAACAGCCAAGTGGAGTCAGAAGCAGTCAGGTTATAATTTTTCAGAAATGTTGTTATTTGTTATTGTTGTTGATAAATTTTTTGGAAAAACATATGCAAAAACGGGCCGAAAAAAATGGAAATTCCTGATTTTTTCAAAATTCTGATGTCGATTCAAATATTCTTGATCATTTGCGTTTTGAGGACTGCTCAACCTCACACGCACGCATGGCCGCCTGATTTTTTAAATACTCTTTTACGCATAATTTTCTCCGAAAAAAGAGGGTAGGACAATACATTAGAAAACTAAAATATTATACGACAAAAATATTTTCGACAATTTCCTAAGAAAACAAAAATATTAGATGACAATTTCATTAGCGACGTTCATTGGAAAACCATTTCCTTAGAAAATCGCATTGGAGCGCGTTTGCTGGAGGGTAGGCCTTGTGTTTGTAGCGTTTCAAGACGCTAACGATATTTAAGGCGCATGCGCCTTGAAATGTCTGCGTCTCTCAACGTCACATGATAAGAGCAGTTGGTTGCCGGCCCTGATCGTTGAGAGACGCTGACATTTCAAGGCGCATGCGCCTGAAATATCGTTCGGGTCTTGAAACGCTACAAACACAAGGCCTACCCTCCAGCAAACGCACTCTTTTCCAATGAAATTGTCATCTAATATTTTTGTTTTCTTAGGAAATTGTCGAAAATATTTTTGTCGTATAATATTTTAGTTTTCTAATGTATTGTCCTACCCTCCGAAAAAAAAATGTTTTCAAGAAAAAAACGGCCTAGAGAACCAAAAAGCGTTTCTTAGGCCAGTAGGACGATTTGCGGTTTTATGTTTTTTAAAATTTTTTTCGCCATTTTCAAGTTTTTTTTGTTTTTTTTTATTTATTTATCAACAATCATATTTTCATCATTTTTCAACCATTTATTTCGTCCCCTCAGTCCCCCTTTAAGCGCTTCAGAAATATTATTATGAAGATGTATATGTAACGATTCGTTTTATGCTTCATTTGCTTAGTTACAAGAAAATCGCGAAACATCCATCATACGTTTTTTACATTTCGAGCAAAAAAAAAACGAAAAAAGTTTAATATCCATCCATCACTTAGAATTGCTTTTCCGAAAAATCGCTAAAGTGACATGTGGTCTTGCATTGTCATGAAGTAAGAGAATCCTTGAGGCTCCTGGACGAAGGAGTTGGTGTTGATCGTACATTTTTTGTATTTGAAGAGAGTATAGGTCCGCTATTAATTGTGAAAGACTTAATGCATAAAATAAAAATATGAAAACGGAAAAAAACTCCTCAAGAAATGAACGAGGTGAAACAGAACAAAATTCCCATTTATTTCGGGACAACCTAAGGACCCTTTAAAGTCATTTTCAGACGTGATTATATGATTTTTAGATAACGCGAGCTCGAAAACCTATTGTCAACTCAATTATTCTTAATCATTGCGTTCGGAAGGCTGCTCAACCTAACAGCCGCCCCGCACGCACGCGACGCGGCTGCCTACACTCACAAACACTGGAAAGTTTGAATAATTAATTTTCCCGCCAATATTTCAGTATTGAGTGGGAGGTCACCGCGTCGCGTGCGTGCGGAGCGGCTGTGAGATTGAGCAACCTTCCGAACGCAATGATCAAGAATAATTGAGTTGACAATATGAATATGACTAAAATTTTATTGGTACCGTCTGAGATATAAAAGAAACAGAGCAAAATATCATGCTAACCGCGGTTTTTTAAAACTAATTCAGATCTATGATTTTGAGACCGTTGAAACTCTATTTAAACATCATTTATAGAATATTATTAAAGCAGATTTTCATTATGCATTCTAATTAAATTATTTAAGAGCAAAAAACTGTTGCCTATGTGTGAAACTGTTGCAGAGCACATTGCTCCGAATAAGTTTGAAAGACCGCGTTAGCGTGATATTTTGCTCTTTTTCTTTCATATCTCAGGCAGCTTCAGTATAATTTTTGGGATATTCATAGGTTTTCGAGCTCGCGTTATCTAAAAATCATATAATCACGTCTGAAAATGACTTTAAAGGGTGTTTTTACATCTACATCCAATTTTATATAACTTTTAGTGAAATTTTTTCAATTCCGTTTATATTATATTAAATAAAAACATTTTTCTTATCGAATAAGCTATAGAAGAAGAAAAATAGTCTACTGGTTCAAAAGTTTTTTATTCTAGTTTGCGGTTTTCAGATGTCACAGTTCGAGCGGTCATATCTCAGTATTGCGGTACTGTTCGGTCGGAACATTTTTACAGCTTAATTATACAAATACAGCTATTAATATAAAATAGGTTCCAATGAATAATCCGTCGAAATTCTGCAGAACACTCCTAGTGAAAAACCCCTGTAAAGCGTCAAATTTTGGCATTTTTCTAGGTTTGATTTTGAGATATTTGATGGCAGATTATACATCTAGTTTACATCGCGAATTAAAGATCTATTATGAGTTGAGTTGTTTTTAAAGTTTCAGCTTGGGGCTAAATTTTATAGAAACTTAACGATATTTGCCAAATTTTCAAAAATCACTGTTTTTTCGATTTTTCCTGAGAAATTCAGCATCGAGGAAACAATTTACTATCAATTTTATAAATATAAACGATTATCTAACATTATTTATGTTGCTACTGCTGAAATTACAAAGATTACTCTCGATATGGCAATATCTATTTTCCGTCTGGTTCGAGTTGGGGGCCTAAAACATTTTGCATATAACGATCAGTCCCGACACATTACCCACAATACGTATTTTGTAACGTAGATTTCAAAAATGCTAAAACTAGCCTTCACATAGTTATTGTGACATGACCAAAAGTCGAAAAAACCCATTTTTTCAAAAAAAAAATCGAAGTTTTCACCATGAAGCCCATGAGTTAGGACTTTGATGTCTCAAGTAAAAATGATCAGTGACAAATGCTCGTTCATATTCTTTTTAAATTTTTGATTTTTATCCACGGAGAAAAAAGTTAGCAATTTGATTTTTATTCTGTGCCGCACTTGCAAAAGTGGGCGGAGCCTGTCAAAAATTCTCGAAATTGATTCAGGGCCCATATGCAACTTATATATGAAATCCCAAATCGGGAGCAAAATTTTTTTTATTGTGACATCGGTTTTTCGAGAATCTCAGATAATGCGTGTTAAGTTTTCATTCCAATACTAATCATCCACATAACAAACGTTCGAAATTTCGTGTCTAACTGAAAAAAACCACAAAATTTTTTTTAGAGTTCACAAGGCTACACTACACCATACCACAGCTAAGCGTGATTGCAACGCGTATTTTTCCATAATTTGACTTTTCGCCTAATAAATACGTGCTTAGATGTGCAACTATGGTGATGTACTGTGTTCCCGAGACGAAGAAACGAGGAGAGGATTTCTTGCACTTTGAACACTGCTTCCCTCTCTTTTTTCTCTTTTATGCTTACTTTTAAGACATAATTATTATACATACAGTTTTTTAGAACTAAATTTTTGGAAACTTAAAAATAAGCAGGAGAAGTCCCTGACCAATTAATAATTTGAAAACAGGAAGAGCTTCCTTATTTTTTAATTGGAACAGTATTTTTAACAGTTTGGAAGGGCTCAGATCCCCCTATTCTGTGTTAAAAACTTGTAGTGTTCACATTGAACACAGTATAAACCAATATTAAAAGCTTGATCAAATTCTTTGTTAAATATTTAAAGCGAACAATCATATTTTGTCAATCTTCATTATTCGGTTTACAACATGTAAAAGGAAATATTATCCTACAGGGTCACAGTCATAAGCATTGCAATACACAGAGGAAACCAAGCTGAAAACCAGTTTTTCTATTGTTAAATTTTTTTCTGCAATAACTTACTGTCCGTCAAATACATAAGTGCCAGATGCAGTACAACCGAAAACATAAGTTTCAACTTGATTTTGAACTACCGTATAAGAGGTACCATCAGATAAGATCTGAAAACAGATCGTGTTCGCAATGAAGGAAATCTGGCGTAAAATGAAGAAATCCAATTATTTCCAGCTAATCGTTATACACCGATTTCTGATTTCCAGATATACTCAAAACATCTTAAAAGGGAATTCGAAACTTCGTTTTTAAGCGAATTATGTGAGCAGAAGGCAATTGTTTGCGATGTGGTGTAGCCCATCGCTTTGTTGTTTAAAGGCCGTATGTCAGTTTGTGCAACCGAAATGGCAGAGCAATTCCGATAAATACCGAGAAATTTCAATTTTTTGAATTGATTTTCGACTCGCTTCAAGACCCAAACGATTAAATATGTGTGTGTTAAACAATTTTATGGAAAAAAATGTTTTGTTTTAAAATCAGACTTTTTGGACCTCTGCGGGACTCACTATTGATTTTTGGATTTTTTTTCCCACAATGATAGACACAAAAACAAATGTTTTCCATGAAATTGTTTAAAGACAGCTGTTCAGTTAATTTAACCCTACCTGATCTTAGTTTCAAAAATTAGAGCGTTCTCTCATTAGTACAATGCAATTTATGCGAAATCACACCGATAAGTATACGCGTCATAGCAGCGGCCCAAAGTTGAAAAAATCAAAATTTGAATGCGCGCGTGTCCGTGCGACGCGGTCGGTGTCCGTTCAACGCGGTCGTAATTGGCGCACAACATAATTATTTGAATGTGGCTACATATTGGTATTGTTCTTTGGATCACCTGGGCACCCTTTCGAATTTTGATTTTTTGCCTTGAATATGGATGGTATTAACTGACAAGATGCCTTTAAAGGGACGCAAATGTAATCGTTTGGGTCTCGAAGAAAACTACAATTTAAAAAAATTCCGAGAATTTTCAATTTCTCGGAATTTCTCTGTCATTTCTGAATTGAATTTCACGGAATTTTTGAATTTTTTTTGTCAAACTGAATAGGTCCAGAACAAACTACTTTCATTTTCATATGTCCATTTATGATATATCCTTTTATGACGCCTCAAAGCTTTAGCTACCAAAAATGCTTGACTTTTCTAAAGCCATTGACCCAGTCCCGCACGATATTTTAATCTCCAAACTTCACTCCTTTGGCCTTGATAATTGTATTATTGCTTGGTACACCCATTTTCTTCATAATCGGGTCATTTTTTTCAGGCTACATTCTTTCAGGCTATATTTGGTCTATATTACTTTCAGGCTATATGTCTGTCAGGCTACATGTCTTTCAGGCTATTTTTTCCTTTCAGGCTACATGTTTTTCAGGCTATTTTTTTCTTTCAGGCTAGTTTTGTCTTTCAGGCTACTTTTGTCTTTCAGGCTATTTTTGTTTTTCAGAATACGATTTACTGGGTATTTTCAAACGAAGACACGTTTTTTTTGGCTTATTAGTCATAACCCAAATCAGCGAGATTAGAAACTGTCGCTTTATAGGCTGAAAGAAAAAAAATAGGCTGAAAGAAGAAACTAGCCTGAAAGAAAAAAATAGCCTGAAAGACAAGTAGCCTGAAAGACTTTATAGCCTGAAAGACATATAGCCTGAAAGACATATAGCCTGAAAGACATATAGCCTGAAAGACATATAGCCTGAAAGTAATATAGGCCAAATATAGCCTGAAAGAATGTAGCCTGAAAGAAATGACCCATAATCGAACTTTTTCTCCCCCCACTCCTTTTCCTAATCTTCATTAATGGTATCTTCGATTGTATAAAAGGTGAAGTTCATGTCTTTCTTTTATATTCCGGTGAATAAATCAAATCAATTAAAGTTGGTATTACTGGCTTTGCTGATGATATTAAAATTTTTGGCTCTGATACTTCCGCTTTACAAAGTTCTTTGGATTCTTTATTTATTTGGTCCACCCCCAACAAGCTCCCCATTACACCCAAAAAAACTCAATTTATTCGCTTTGGTAAATCTTCCCTCAATCCCCCCTTTATTATGTTAACAATATTCAAATTTCACCAACTTCTACTGTGCGTGATCTTGGTATCTTCTTGGATCCTAAACTAAACTTTGAATCTCATGTTAATAGAATATCTGCTCGAGCTCAAGTTAGAGTTAAACAACTTCGTTTTTGTTTTAAAACCACCCATATAAATTTTTATGTTTTCCTTTTCAAAACCTACATTTTACCCATTCTCGAATATTGTACTGAGGTCTTTGGCCCATTTCTAAATCATTACCTTTCTGATATTTTGGAAAGCCCCCTCCGCAGATTTTCTCGGCGAGTTTGCCAACGTTGTAACATAAAATTTAACTCTCATGCCGACAGGCTTCAAATTTTTTCCTTAAATTCACTTCACCTACGTAGAGCTCATTATGGTCTTCTGTTTCTTTATAAATGTCTTACAGGGGTTATATTCTTCCCGATCTAAAAAATTTCGTTGTTTTAACCACTAACACTCGTAGACCAATGATACTCAAATTACTAGGTTCGCACTGCAATTCGTTTTTTGATTCTCACGTTCCACAATGGAACAAACTAACATGCAACACTAATACCTTTCTTACTCTTCAAGAGTTCAAGCACCTCCTCTATTCTAAAATCTCCTCTTTCTAACTTTAAAAAAACTTTTAATTCAACATCTTAATTTTTTACAACTTTCCCGATTTTATGATTCTTGCGGGTCATAGTACATGTATTCTTATTCCATACCGGTTCCATTCATTTTATTATATGTATCATGTTATTTTATATATATATATTTTTTTCTTTCTGGTCCTGAATAAAGAAATACTAAATGCTCAAAAGCGGCGCGAAAATATATCTGCCTTTTCTGGGGGTTGGTGGAGCCTCCCCATTTTGTTTGATAACTTTGACGAGCTATAACCTTGCTCATATTTCGAAGTATGAGAGCTTTCTAATAATATACACATATTTATTAGAAAGCTCTCATTAAGTTCTACAACTTTATTGTTGACAACAAAACGAAAAAAATTATTTCGAGTATTAAAATGTTGAAGATAGAAAATTGGATTTAGTTTTTCATAATTTTCAAATGAAAAACCCCCTTTGGCGCAGGCTCGTCGGAATCGGAAATTCCGATTATCCGATTTTCTATTTCGGTAACTTTTTCCATCGGAAAAGTTTCCGATTTTTATTTAAACATTTTTTGAAAATTTTCGATGACATTTTTTGGTCTTTTTTAAAAACCTTTTTTGCGTTTTTTGCCAATTTTATATAGTTAACATCATAATTGGTCACTTTTTGTAACAACAGAAACATTTTTGAGCAAAAATCCGAAAATTTTCACCGATTTTTCTATCAAAAATGACCTGAAATGGAAGAAAATGATAAAAACAACCATTTAAGTTCAAATTTGAAACAAAACGCTCAATTTTAAGGTATTTACAGCTGCTTTGTTCACTTTTGGCCAAAAAGTGTCATTTTTTTGCCAAAAAGTGTCATTTATATTTGGCTATTTATGAAACTATGGTCCCCTCAGTTTTTGATGTTCTACATAAAATCATTTTCTACAGGAATTCGTAAAACTTTCATACCGGATTGGGGGGGGGGGTTTTTCATTTGAAAATTATGAAAAACTAAATCCAATTTTCTATCTTCAAAATTTTCATACTCAAAATAATTTTTTTCGTTTTGTTGTCAACAATAAAGTTGTAGAACTTTATGAGAGCTTTCTAATAATATACACATCTTTCGGAAAATGAGCAAAGTTATATCCGGTCAAAGTTGTAAGACAAAACGGGGAGCTACCCCCGAACGCCGGGACACTCCACAACTTTTATGGCACGCCGAAAAAGTTTTTGGCCGAAAAAAAATAAATTTTTTCGTCGGCCAGTAAAAAATGCCGAAAAAAAAATAAATTTTTTCGTCAGCCAGGAAAAAATGACGAAAAAAAAATTTTTTTTCGTTTTATTGGAAAAAATACCGAAAAAAGTTTTTTTCGGCGTTCCAAGTGATTAATGAATCGTATTTCATCAGAAAAAAAAAACGATTTTAAGGTTTTCTACCTTCATTCAGTTAAAAATTAGTAAAAAAGTTGGAAATTGATGTAAAAAAATGGTATATTCAAATTTAAAAATCTGTTTTCCGTAAGACGGAAACACCGAAAAAAATTGAGGATAGAAAACCGAAAAAAGTAAAATAAAAATTTACGCGCTTCGCGCAACCCGAAATAAGTAAAACTTTTTCGGCGTAAAACACCCGAAAATCACGAAAACCGAAAAAAACCGAAAAAAAACGGCAACCCTGATTCGGACATCGTCTCTTAAATAGCTTCACTTAAATAAATTAAATAGCTTTGTAAGTTTGTTCCTTTTTACTTTTTTCTCGAGATAAAAAGTTCCCTGTGTACGTACAATGAGAGATTTCATGGGCATTGCGTTCAAAATTATAACGAAAAGCGATTATGAAAAATAAACTTACCAGCAATGAGAATGAACATAGAATGTTGTCAGGTTGAATACAATATACTGCTAAACTGTCGCAATTCGTAGTTGCATTGAGGCCACTTCTGTAACAAAAACAGTGTGCTTTAATTATTTTGGCCTGACATTACATATAAGTGTCCTTTACTGGAGCAAAATCGCCATTAGCGCCCCCTGTGGTGAATGGTGGAGTTTTGCAAGTTGTGCAATCTTCAATAATAAAATAAAAATTTCACTAAAATAAATGAACAGAGAGTTAATATCCAGGAGAACGTTTTTAAACATGCGTTCTTCAAAATGTTTCTTATTTTGCTAATCAATTCAGAAACTAACCAGGGTCTTCTACGAGGTTTGTATAAAGTTCAAAAATTTGTCAAAATTCGGGCTTTAATGGCTCTGCTCAGTCAGTTATGAATAAAATTCTGCCAGATTTACTGCTAGGCTATGCATAATCGTTACGCAAATTTTCAGAAAAATACGTTTATATTTTTAAAAATCGACATTTTTCTCATTCCTGTGAAAAAAATACTCGAGGGGGCGAAATAAAAATTCTGTCAGAAATGGCTCACATTTTTCAAATCGATAGAAAATGGTATAATGTTGAAAATGACGAACATTCATTAAAAGCCATCTAGCTTGAGTCGAGTTATGAGTTATGGAAAAGGGAGCTCGGGAAAATTTTCCGTGAATAAATTTCTCCGTCAGAAAATTCGGGAAGAAATCGAGAAATTCCGGGAATGGAAATTTCCCGGCTAGGCACAGGGAAAACCGGGAAATTTCCCGGCCATGCCTGGTCGGTATAATATCGGCACGTAAGCTTTCGCGCACTTCCAATACAAGCAGCTAAAAACCGCATGCAGAGGGCCTAAACGGCACACACGCCGAATATGAGCAGACTGGGGCGAGCCGATTAAGCGCCGAAAATCCCCTAAGCAATTACCTATTTTTATTGATTTTGATGAATTTCTGAATTTTGTGGAGCCAACAATGACGACAAGGGACAAAATTGTAACAAGTTAAAACAAGTTGTGAGGCTTCTAATTGAGCGCATTCGAATGATAAATGAGATTTTAAAAAATGGATCAGACAATTATCTATACCTCACGGAGCTCCTAGGAAGTTTCCATTTTAACCGCGGGCAACTCCCTGACAATTACAGATGGTGAAATTTGTATTTGTTTTCGAATTTTTTGCTCTGTTTCTTTTATATCTCAGACGGTACCAATAAAATTTTAGTCATATTCATAGGTTTTCGAGCTCGCGTTATCTAAAAATCATATAATCAAAAATGACTTTAAAGGGTCCTTAGGTTGTCCCGAAATAAATGGGAATTTTTTTCTGTTTCATCTCGTTCATTTCTTGAGGAGTTTTTTTCCGTTTTCATATTTTTATTTTATGCATTAAGTCTTTCACAATTAATATGCGTTTCCGTATTTCAGGTAATCCTTATTATGGCGGAATTTCTCTTGAAAGATAACCATGCCCTCAGGGCTGTTTCCTTTACGAGTTCCTCTTGGGACAATCAACCGCTGTTGCTCATCGATATTTGTGCGATGTGACAGGCACGGACATCCTCAAATGCGAAATGGT
This sequence comes from Caenorhabditis virilis, assembly GCA_964036255.1. Lineage (NCBI taxonomy): Eukaryota > Metazoa > Nematoda > Chromadorea > Rhabditida > Rhabditidae > Caenorhabditis > Caenorhabditis virilis. The sequence goes on along the minus strand of OZ038415.1, from coordinate 17,388,377 downwards.
GAACTTCTGGTTCCATCGCTTCAAAGAAAGTGACGACGATCTCTCGAACAAGCCACTGTACGGCCGCCATCAGACGAGCGTTTCCAGAAGGAGTTGGAGGAAGAGCCCAGATCGAGTTTTCGTGAAGTGTCTTCGGCACTTGGGCTACACAAAACAACAGTACACCGCCAACTCCGAGCAAGTGGAAAGAGCCAAAGTATGGTCAACTCGTTCCTCACGTTATGACTGATCAGAAGAGCATGCGTTGCCTTGTCTTTGCTCAGACGAAAACGGAACACGGAGTGAATTCAAAATATTTTCATTGGAGATTAAAAGTGTTGTGCTTTGTTCAGTCATAGTAGAAAACTTCAATGGATAGCAGCTGGAGAAACGCCAAAAACAGACGTAAAAGGAAAAAAAAAATGACGCTTTCGATTTGGTGAGACAAGAAAGGCATTATCTACCGTGAGCTTCTTCCAGATCGAGCCAATGTCAATGCGGACCTATACTCTCTCCAAATACAAAAAATGTACGATCAACACCACCTATTTCGCCCAGGAGCCTCACGGATTCTCTTACTTCATGACAATGCAAGACCACATGTCGCTTTAGCGACCAAGGACAGACTGCAGGTACTGGATATCGAAGTTCTTCCACATCCACCGTATAGTCCGGACCTTGCCCCATCTGATTATCATTTGTTCCGCTCACTTCAAAACTCTCTCAAAGATTTGAAGTTCGACGACCGAGAGCACCTGGAATCGTACCTTGAGGACTTTTTCGCCAGTCTCTGGAATTCTACGCAAAGGGAATCGAACAACTTCCGTTGCGTTGGCACGAGGTCACCCAACAACACGGCCAATATATCACTCATTGACAATTGTTTTCAATTAATAAATTTTTGTTTGAAAAAAATCGAAAAAATTCCCATTTAATTCGGGACAACCTAATAGATAGCGCTTTGAATTTGTGTTCAAAACAACTTTCACTTGCCGCAGGGCTGGGGAAACGGGGGACGCGGCAGCCCCATTTTTACAAGTGGCTATTCTTTTTTCGATAGGAGAACATACATTAACCAGGAGTTGCGTGCCGCTACGCGGCAAAACTCCTGGACTACGGCTCGCCTTCGGCTTCGCTTTCCAACACGCCTCCGGCGTGACCCTTTTGTGACATTCCTCTCAAATAAAGATATCTTAAGATCCAAATAGGACACCAAAGATGATGATAAACACCCTAGCTTAGTTTATCATATATTTAGATTTCGCCTTTTTTTATCTAAACTCATAATTACAACAACTTTCTCGCCTCCGGCTTCACCCCGAACACGCCTTCGGCTTGCTACTTCACTGCACTATTACTGTTTTCTTCGACTTTTCAGAAAATGAACAATAATTATCTAGAGGTACATAACGGCGAGGGAAGCGCATCGGTTCTTTGAAATCGCGAGTATATTTTAGTTTACTATTTCTTTGGATTTCGTCCTCTTTAACCTAAACGCATCCTAATAAAAACTTTTTCTACGGCTCGCCTCCGGCTTCGCCCCTTACACGCCTTCGGCGTGCTATTTCACTTTAAATTGTTTGGCGATTTCAAACCTTCTGAATTTAATTGTGGGGACCGAAATTTCTTGATCGAAAAGTATTGGAATGCGAGCCTTTGATCGGTGTTCCAGCGCCGCTGCGCGGCGAAACACTCCTAATTTAAAGTTTAACAACTTCTGGAATATTCTCAAAAAAAAACCTACCATAATGGTCCCATCTGATTTTATATCGAATTATTTAATTTTCTAAAACTGTTATAATTAGCGGCTTAAAGAAAGAAATGAATCTGAAAATAGGTTGATGTAATCTTCTTTACTCTATCTCGACTCATCGTTTCAATTAAAATAAGTTTCGAAATCCCGATTAATAAAACATTTTGCTCGTCAAATTGTGTGCATTCCGCAATTTTTTGATGGTGTGCATTGCACTGTGGCCGGCCGCGGCCTCCGCAGTTGTTTTTCTATTTTGCGGCCTCGGCTTTTCTTGATTTTCAAATGCTGTGGCGGCCGAAGCCGCCGGCCGCACAGGTGCATCGCTTTCCGTGAGTGATACTAAATTTATTCAGATCTTTCGAAAAAAAAACCCACCTTGTGGTGTTGTTGATGTTGTTGTTGTTTCGACGGATGTTGTTGTTTCGACGGATGTTGTTGTTTCGACGGATGTTGTTGTTGTTGGTATTGCAACTGTTGTTGGAACCTGAGAAAACTTGGTTTTATAAGTTTCTGACAGGAACTTGCTCGGGTACCCGAATATACGGGTACTCAGGCGGGATCCCGCACGGAATTCCGTGTGGGATTACGTCAAGACTACGTTCGGGATTACGCCAACACGGCTTGTAAAAATGAACATGTGTCATTCGCGCGTGAACGGGCTCATTGCGCATTGTCCGCAAGCAAAGAGCAGAGAAAAAAAAAGCAAAAATATAACAAGAATTATATCTGCCTACAGTTCTAAGATGTCTCTATTCTCTAGTGCCCCATTATTTCTATCATTAAATTCCGGTGTCTTTTTGAAGGAAGCATTTTAAACATTGGCCCATTATTTTAGCTGCCCTACAACTTACGGGCCGCGCGTACTGCTACCTTTTTCATTAGAGAGTTTGGCGGAATCCCGCACGTCATTAGAACTTAGAAAAATCAGTGGAATTTCACCAAAATCGCGTGCAACATTTCCTGTTCGAGCAGAAGCGTGTGTGCGCTCATTCCTCCGTTCACCATGTGTTTCTGTGTGTGCACGCGCACATTCATTCATACACTCTTTCTCTAAGCGCTTCAGAAATGTTATTATGAAGATGTATACCTAACGATTCGTTTTATGCTTCATTTGCTTAGTTACAAGAAAATCGCGAAACATCCATCATACGTTTTTTACATTTCGAGCAAAAAAAAACGAAAAAAGTTTAATATCCATACATCACTTAGAATTGCTTTTCCGAAAAATCGTCAATTGCCTAGTTACAACGAGCCTTTCTTTTTACAAGACAGGATTCATCTGTTCATTTCCAGTCAATTTTCATTCAGTTTTTAAGGATGAAAACATTGCTCTTTGTTTTTTCATTTCCCATAATTGGGGTATTTTCTGTGATAAGATTCGCACCACTGTTGTTTGAAAGCCAACAAGCAGCTTATTCATTCTTGGAACCACGTACAAATGAGGGACTTGTAAGTGAATGTTTTTTTCAACTATATACGAATTTTTGAATCGAAAAAAGCCGTCGGACTCGTCTCGAAGAGCAGGTCTTAAAATAAACGCTTTTTCGAATACATAGTTCTCATGAACAGTTATGAAAAACATCTAACTAGGGAAGTACACTCTAATGTATATGATACTGAAGTAAAGGTTTATTGGAAATGAAAGGACCATGAGACAATAATAAACTGTGAAAAATTCTCAATGCGGCCGTGTTCCTCACTAACCCATGTGTGACGTCATTTTATTAAGAATTTTACATAAGAATCGGTTCATGGATTCAAAAGTTACTAGGCTCGTTAGCGTGGCGCCTTTTTTTGTGGCACCCCCTTTCAGTGTTCCGAACAGAGTACCCGCCCGATTCGGAGTTTAATCGACTCGGGTTCGTATAGATTGGAAACCGGGTACTCGTCAAAACTCGTGAACAGATTTTTATCTAACGAATCGGAGCTATTGCTTTAAAAAAGTGGCCGGCCGGCCCTTTTTGCATTTTGTGTTGAGTGATGTGAAATGTATCAGGTCCAAATATGATGGATTTCTTTCAATCATTCTCAAAGACGTTATTGATTATTGTCACGCGTGGGTTAGTGAAGAACACGGCCGAATTGAAAACTTTTCTTCGCACAGTTTATTATTGTCTCTTGGCTCTTTCATTTCCGATATACCTTTACCTCAGTGTCACACACTAGAGTGTACCCCCCTAGTAGAGTAAGTACTTCACTTGTCAGGCTCCACTCTTCTTTCCATTATTCTACAATAACATATACATAAATAATTATTGGATGGATGACTGTTATGACGAAGCAATCGCACACAATCATGGGCTAGTTGTTTTCTGGTTGACAGAACAAGGAGTAAGGAAAAGAAAAAATAATGAAAAGTGAATGGTTTTTTTTAGATGTTCTGCGGTTCGTTAACTAACCGGGCGATTATGGCTCAGAGTCAATATTATAACTACACAACAAATCAACTGTCTAGAGTTGAAGCTCAAGTCCAAGAATGTACATAACTCTCTTTGTCCGTTAATTTTTGCTACTAATATGCTAAGCTAATATCATAGTTGTCGTTTAGGTGTCAGGATCTGCCAATGCTTCTTGCTTTTGTATTTTGTCTTGTTAACATTATAATTGTGAAATGTTTACTGGGGAAGCGTCAGTAGAATAAAACATTTTCAGGTGTGGAGGCATTTTGCATTTGATAGAACCACGTTATTATAAAAAAGTGGAGAAAAACGTTTTGTTAAATAATACTCGTGAGTGCAAATTTCAAGAGCTGTAACTTTTGAAAAGGTTGACCAAATTTACTGGTCTAAAAATATTTATATAGTACATAACCTTATCTTCCAAACCTTGTTTACTATTTAAAGCCTTCAGCTAACTTAAAGGAGGACTTTATGGAGCTAATAAATGAATTGTCAACTCAACTAGAGAATCGCGTTAAGAGAGCTACTCAACCTCACAGACGCTCCGCACACATGCGGTGCGGTGGCCGACACGCAATACACTGGATAATTCGCGGGAAAATTAATTTTTAAATTTTCCAGTGTTGCCACCATGTCACGTGCGTGTGGAGGATCTGAGCTTGAGAAGCCTTCAACATGAAATGATCAAGAATATTTGAGTTGTAAAATTTTTGCAGTAAAAATTTTTTAAAAACGGTGCTTTTCGCTCAAAATTTTTTGAGAAGTTCGGACCGGTAATTTCAGTAATAATTTCTTTACGTGAACCGATGCGAGTTCAATTCCACCCGGTAACTTTTTAATTTTGCCATGAAAAAGGCTTAGGAAACACAAAAAATCGCGCTCAGATTTGTGTTAACAGATTGTGGCGCCTTCAAATATGTAATACACAGCTCCACAAAGTATTGCTCCACCTAAATTTTTTCGAAAATATTTTTTTTCTGATAATTTTTGTTAAAAGTGTTCAACTGATGAAATATGTCAAATTCAGTCAGTAATCAACTTCGACTAATAATTTTTGGAACCTAAAGTCCAAAAAAATAATTTCATCATTTTTTGTGAAAAATCGGTTTTTGCCGTTCCACAAAAGTATTGCTCCACATTTGAAATCTTGTTGTTTTTTGACCGATGATGTCCCAATTTGTTTTAAATTCATTAAGTATATCCATAAGAAGTGTAAAACCGTTGAAAGTTGCAAGAGAATGGTCAATGGGGCCAAAAACTGTCGAACTTTCGAAAATTGTCGAATTTCTGCTTAAAGAGAAGAACAATGTAATCGATTCGGTTTTTTCTTTGCCGAAAATGGCCAAAATGTGTTCTGAACGCATTTTTTATTAACACTGGCTAAGAAAACAGACTTTTTCAACATCATTTACTGAAAAAAATGGCGAATTATTTTCCCAAAAAAATCCAATTTGAGCATTCCAGAGCATTTTGGATCGTTTAGGAGCGTAATTTCTTCCAGAAACTTTATCAAAGTAATAAATATCGAATAATTCCTGTTTTTGGATTGAAAATTTGACAAACCCCTCTCAGAATTCAAGAAAAATTTCAGTGAACGGCATTTCTTCGAATCTTCAGTTTTTGGTTGATATGGAAAAATTGGCTGGACATCTTCGTATTTCTAAATTGTGCTTATTCCGATGTGAGAACTTATGATTTAGGCAAAACAAACGTTTTTAAAGATGCCGAAATCAATTACAGCAAAGTAAGCTCACAAGGTTGTTGAAGCTGACGGATTTGACTTTGAATGCTTTTGAAAACATGAGAATTCTGAGAGGAGTTTGTCAAATTTTCAATCCAAAAACAGAAATTAATCGATATTCATTACCTTGATAAAGTTTCTGGAAGAAATTACGCTCTTAAACGATCCAAAATGCTCTGGAATGCTCAAATTGGATTTTTTTGGGAAAATAATTCGCTATTTTTTTCAGTAAATGATGTTGAAAAAGTCTGTTTTCTTAGCCAGTGTTAATAAAAAATGCGTTCAGAACACATTTTGGCCATTTTCGGCAAAGAAAAAACCGAATCGATTACATTGTTCTTCTCTTTAAGCAGAAATTCGACAATTTTCGAAAGTTCGACAGTTTTTGGCCCCATTGACCATTCTCTTGCAACTTTTTGAAGCCAAACAACGGTTTTACACTTCTTATGGATATAATTAATGAATTTAAAACAAATTGGGCCATCATAGGTCAATAAACAACAAGATTTCAAAGGTGGAGCAATACTTTTGCACGGTGGGATAAAGTGAACCGAAATTGTCATCACGAACAACGTGTTTGTGTGTGTACACCGTTACGACATATTGCACACACGCAAAAATTGGAATTTTTTACAAATGGCATTTTAACGCCTACAACGCATGAAAAAATGAAGTTTGTGCGTTAAATACATAAAGTATGGCTTAATCTAATTTTTTTCACTCCGAATTATAAAATTGCGTCCCTGAATAGCTGAATATAACGCGTTTTGTGTAACCGTGCCTCACGATTGCAAAAATGCCACACCCGTTTTTAAACGCCCCTTTTTCTATGTTCAATTTTTAATTGTCGTACTGAATTTTTTTAGTTATAGTCGGTTCACTTTAGCCCGCCGTGTTTTGTGGAACGGCAAAAACTGATTTTTCACAAAAAATTTATGAAATTATTTTTTTGGACTTTAGGTTCCAAAAATTATTAGTGGAAGTTGATTACTGACTGAATTTGACATATTTCATCAGTTGAACACTTAACAAAAATTATCAGAAAAAAATATTTTCGAAAAAATTTAGGTGGAGCAATACTTTTGTGTAGCTGTGTATTACATATTTGAAGGCGCCACAAAAATGTCTGTTAACACAAATCTGAGCGCGATTTTTTGTGTTTCCTAAGCCTTTTTCATGGCAAAATTAAAAAGTTACCGGGTGGAATTGAACTCGCATCGGTTCACGTAAAGAAATTATGTAGGATTTTTAAAAGTAGGATTTTGACCGAACGCTGGAAACAATCTTACCACAGTTGTCAACACGAATCCCGGCTCAGATGGAATCATTCGCATGCAGCCATTATGGGCCTATTCAGTTTGAAAAAAAAATACAAAAAATGTCGAGAAATTCAATGCAGAAATTGCAGAGAAATGACGAGAAATGACGAGAAATTGCAATTTCTCTGCATTTTTTGAATTGTAGTTTTCACGTGACTCGCTTCGAGACCCAAACGATTAAATATGTGTCCCTTTAAACAAATTGAGGAATTTTGAAGAAAAACTCTAGAATTCTCGTTTTTTTTAATAAAAAAATGTTTTTTATTTGTGCGTAGAGTACACAATACGGTTTTCTGCAGTCGGCGGACTAACTTTCATTGTTTTTTGTGTTTTTCGACCGCAATGACTGCGTCATTTCTCAGATTTTCGTTTATTTTCTAAAATGTTTTATTTTTTTATCTCGCTATAATCTGAATGCGTTTTTCTTGAATAATTGACATATGAAAAACATTTAACTATGTGGTTTTTTTGAGCAATGTTTATCCTATTTGTTTCGTGAAATATTTTCATTCTTTCTTGAACTACTTTTATTATTTTTTTTTTGGTTATTTAGAAAACATCCCATTATTATTTCAGAACGATGACCGAAAGTCGCCAATCGGGTATTCATGTGAATTGCAAGGATTCTTTTGGAAAACAAGAAGAGTATTGCGATTTTTTGATCAAAACAAAAACAAGAAATTGTGATTATCGTGCCGGTTTTCATGCAGCTGGTGAGCAACAGGATGAGAATTCAAAATCAAATGATCAGAGAAAAGTAAGTTAACATTTTGACTCAAACGTGTTTCGAGCAGATTGAAATTAAATGCTCACAATATAATTTTTAAAAAAATAACAAAAATAGTTTTCAAAAAAAAAAGAGGAAAAGAAAGCAAGTTTTGTTAGACGTTGTTAAAACAATGAAATAATCTCCTTTGTTTTTTTTTGCACACAATTTCTTTGAACATTTCAGAGTTTCTTTTTTGTTTCAGCTCGCTCAAACTGTTGTTAGACAATCAAAGGATCCTCAGAATAATGTAAATTATTCATCCAGTCGTCAAACGGGTATTCAGAGGAATAACAACAATCATGTGGGAAAACGAGATGACGATTGCGATTTCACGAATAAAGGGAAAAGGAGCAATTGTGATTATCGAGCCGCTGTTCATGCAAATTGTGAACAACCGGATGAGAATTTCATCTCTGATTGCAAGAGACAAGTAAGTTAACATTTTGACTCAAACGTATTTCGAGCAGATTGAAATTAAATGTTCGCAAAAATGTTTTTCAAATAATAAAAAGAGTTTTCAAAAAAAAAAAACACGTTTTGTTAGACGTTGTTAAAATAATTAACTAATATTCTATGGTTGTTCAAAACATGAAAGCACAATTGTTTCAGATACAGATGCAAAAGGGGAACTTTCAACAAACGGCCTGGAATGATGACACAAACCATTCACAAATCCTTGACGATTCGAATTTATTGGATTCTCGGAATAAGATTAACGTTGGTTCCTCGTCAAATTCTGAAGGTCTTAACCCAGGAAAAAGAAGAAATTCTACTGGATATCATCCATTCACAAATTTTGTAAGCAATTTTAAATTTTTTTCTTAGAAGTAAACAAGTTTATAATTTTTTACCTCACAATTATTCTGTGAAACTTTTCCAAAAAATTTTTTGTTTCTCACAATTTCTTTGAACATTTCAGAGTTTCTTTTTTGTTTCAGGTCAACCCAACTCTTCTTCAACAACCGAAGGATCGTCAGAATTTTCCGCAAACTCGCTCCGAAATTGATGTTGACGATGATTCGTGTTTAGGAGTCGAAGATTCGGGTGGTGGAATCAATTCAATAAATATGCCTGGATTAAGACCAATGAAAGAGGCTGAAGATACTAAACGAAAAAACGAAGAAATTCGTCAGCTTTTGGTATTTTTTTCCTAATGCACTTTGGCAAAATAAAAATAGTTTATAGTACAAAAGAATTCTCACAAACAACTTGCTGGTGTCTTCAATTTTGTTAAGAATGCACGAAACTGAAGAGGTTAATGTGATCAACAGAGAGGCATTTGATTTTTTTCAGAAGCAATTGCTGAGCTACGCCAACATTGGAAAGCTTGAAGTTCGTCGAAAATCGTAACATATGTTCATATTTTGTTTGCAGAGATTTTTGGGTGTTTCTAATCAGCAATTTGAACAACTTTTGGACTTTTTGGAACCACGGAGAGGACAAGCAACAGGGAAAGAAATCCGACTTGCTCTTTTTTTAAGATTTTGTAAAGAAGGTGAATATTAAATTTAAGAAATAAATTGTTTTTCTTTCTTTCAGGAATTTCCCAGAGTAATTTGGCCGTTAACTCGGGTATTAGTCAACCGACTATCAGTCGAATCATCAACGAATGCGCAGATGTCTTTAGTCGACAAGCGTCGGAATGGATTGTCATCCCAGATAAACAAGGACTTATACAAATGGAAGAAGCATTCTGGGAGAAGGGAAAAGGATTCAGATGTTGGGGATCATTGGACGGAAAACACTGGCAAGTAACTCATCCTCCAAGATCAGGAGCATTAAATAAGTGTTATAAAGGGGGGTTTTCATTTAATAGTTTAGTGCTTGCCGACTGTGACAAACGAGTTTTGTATCTTCAAATTGCGCGAAATGGGTGTAACAGTGATGCGCAATTGTTTAATTCTGGACCGCTTCCAAAAATTTTGAGAAAAACCCATAACATTATAGGTTGTAGATTTTTGCCGGATACTACTTTTCCGTGTTCGCCATTCATTATTTCCGACAATGGGTTCGCTTTATCTGAGGATTGTCAAACTCCTTTTCGACAGAGTTCACAATTGGATGCTGAAAAAGTAGCATACAATGAAATCTTTTCGGGTCATAGAGTTATTATTGAGAACGTGTTTGGTGTAATCACAAGCCGATGGCGCTGCTTCAAAAGAGCATTAGAGTTGAATGACAATACCTCAAGAGCTTTGGTAGTAGCTTGTTTTGTTATCCACAACTTTATGATGGGAAAATTTGTATGGGATAATGTTGTTCGTGATAAGCCACACATTATGAGTCCATATTTGAATGGAAAGGATTTCCAAAAACATTTAATGCATTTTGTTCTGAGATACAATGCTAGCAATTCGGCAAAGTAGTGAGTATAGGTTGAAAGATTATTAAACAAAAATATTATTAGAAAAAAAGATTTTTCGACAAAATCATTAGGAGCGCGTTTGCTCCGCTTTTTATTTGGCGAAATTTCACCCGTTTATGATTTTTTTTTTCACTTTTTGTGAATAAATAGTAAATTGTTGATCTTTCAGCTGTTAAATGATGTTGTTTTGAGGGAAATGTTCTAACCAAGCGAATCGACAACTAAAAAGCGATGGGAGCAAACGCGCTCTACCGTCCTAATGATTTTTTCAATAATGATCTTGTCGAAAAATCTTTTTTCCAAATATTTTTTTTACAATAATGATTTTTCCCATAATATTTTTGTCAAAAAATCTTTTTTTCTAATAATATTTTTGTTTAATAATCTTTCAACCTATACTTTATTTATTATTTAAGTAAATGTATATGTGAATTTTTGTCTTTTTATCTCGAAAACCATGTTTCTTTTCTTGAAAATAATGTTTTTGCTTCTCGAAAACAATTATGTACAAATTCCTTGTTTATGTATCCTTATTAAGAATTCCAGCGTTGTACACTTTCTCGAAAACTGTATATTATTATGTACAAATTCCTTGTTTATGTAATCTTATTTACTATTCTAGCATTGTGCACGTTTTCCAGAAAACTGTATATTATTATGAATAAATCCCGCAACTTTATTTATAATTATAAAGTGTAAAATATTAATATGTACAATATATACATAATACAAAAAAATATGTACACAGGTGGATACGAAGTTTACCTCACATTCCTAGTTCTAAATCCTTATGGACCTTTGCAGAAACTAAAAATGCTGCAAAAAATTGCAAACAAATGCAAAAAATTCAATGCAGAAACTTGCAAGAAATTTCAATTTTTTGCAGCCGATTTAAGGGAAAGATTCGGTAATCGTTGCGAGACCATCAAAGGTTCTTACTCTTCGCTGCGAGACCCTCTCAAATTTTACAGGTGTGCGTCCAAAAACACGGTCAAGAGCCGTTTTCATTGATGGTCTCGCAACGATTACCGAATTGTTCCCGTAAATCGGCTGCAAAAAATTGCAATTTCTTGACATTTCTTGCAAGTTTCTGCATTGAATTATTTGCATTTGTTTGCAATTTTTTGCAGCATTTTTAGTTTCTGCATAGGTCCATTACAATTTCGTGATAAATCGATAAGTTTTTCCTAAGCGCTTTCAGTTACTCGAGAAGGACGCTACGAAAACTTCGTAGCCACTACGTAAAAATAACTTAAAAATACGACTTATATTCTAAAGGATCTTCGAAAAACGATCCAAGTTCCATGTCATCATCAATTGACTCACGTACATTGGAGGAGCTGGTACCGGACTCCGAGGAAACGCAGTAGTCTGCAAGCGTTGGTTCCTTTGCGCGTGATTTTTGAGAGTTTGCATAATGAAGTGGTGACGATTTTCCAGATTCTCGAACAAACTGTTTCTCATTCCTCTTGATTTCCGAAGTCGTCTCTTTGTTGTCCTTCATAGTCGCAATGAACATCACAATTTTTGCTTTCATCTCAATTTTTTGAATTTCTGTTTTTCCCTTAAATGTTTCCTTCATAACTTGGAGGACTTCATCAAATTCTGATGCATCATTTCCACTTTCTAATTTTTGTCCCGTTAACAGCTTGATGAGGGATTCATTCTGCTGTTGGATAGAGGCAATTATTGCTCCACCTGAAACTGATCACTGAGAACTTTGTCATTTTTCATAACTCACACACCTTTTTCAACTTTAGCTGTTTTTGCTGTCTGTTTCACTAGCTTGTTCGATTTTTTGTTGATTTCAAATTCGGACTCGCCAAAGACGTATTCGCTGAAAATAAAACGTTTTTAAAATCGCGAAAAGATGAAAACAAAATGGAAATTAATCATTCCACAGCAGCCTTTCAAGAAATATTTATTTTGGATTAATTTCTTTGATTTCAAGTTTTAACTCACTTCTCCACACTTCTCTGCGACAAATCTCGGTCTAAAAACTGCATGTCTTTGAAGTATTTAAAATCAATGGGGATTGAGAAAGCGCCATCACCGCTCCTATGCTCCAATAGCTTTTTTTGCTTCTTATAGGCTGCATACAGTTGTTCAAAAAGACACTTTGCATTTTTCCCTGAATATCAATTTTGCAAAAACTGTAAACGAAAATTTTTTTACCTCCAGACCTTCCTTGCACAAGAAAAGCACATTCTTTCTCAATAAACAACCATGAAGCTTGTCGTTTTTCCTTCCTATGAAAATTCGGGTGAGTAGAATCCCATAAAGCATCACAACTTTCAACATGATCAATAAACGATCGAATATCATTTTGCGAGTACTGAACGAATTTTTGTTGACAAGAAAAAACAATTAGAAAAAGGTTGACATACCAATGACCAATCGGAATTTGCAGGTATTTTTCTTTTTCGACCCGGTCTGCTAATTGCCGAATCATTCGAATCTTCGACTCCTAAACACGAATCATCGTCAACATCAATTTCGGAGCGAGTTTGCGGAAAATTCTGACGATCCTTCGGTTGTTGAAGAAGAGTTGGGTTGACCTGAAACAAAAAAGAAACTCTGAAATGTTCAAAGAAATTGTGAGAAACAAAAAATTTTTTGGAAAAGTTTCACAGAATAATTGTGAGGTAAAAAATTATAAACTTGTTTACTTCTAAGAAAAAAATTTAAAATTGCTTACAAAATTTGTGAATGGATGATATCCAGCATAGGTGTGATTCCGCGGATTTAGCCTAGTAACGAGTTTAACTTTTTTTCACTTGACAAGGTGTAACGACCTTAACTTTTTTAATGAGTATCCAAAAATAGACGTTTGCCTTTACGCACTTTCGGATATTCGCTTTTAAGTGTTTTTTCTGCGTTTTTGATGCTTTTTACGGTTTGTAGTCGCCTTAACTTAAAAAAAATATTTTATTGGAATGAGCTTAACTTTGAGATTTCGAAATTACCTAATCCCACCTATGATATCCAGTAGAATTTCTTCTTTTTCCTGGGTTAAGACCTTCAGAATTTGACGAGGAACCAACGTTAATCTTATTCCGAGAATCCAATAAATTCGAATCGTCAAGGATTTGTGAATGGTTTGTGTCATCATTCCAGGCCGTTTGTTGAAAGTTCCCCTTTTGCATCTGTATCTGAAACAATTGTGCTTTCATGTTTTGAACAACCATAGAATATTAGTTAATTATTTTAACAACGTCTAACAAAACGTGTTTTTTTTTTTTGAAAACTCTTTTTATTATTTGAAAAACATTTTTGCGAACATTTAATTTCAATCTGCTCGAAATACGTTTGAGTCAAAATGTTAACTTACTTGTCTCTTGCAATCAGAGATGAAATTCTCATCCGGTTGTTCACAATTTGCATGAACAGCGGCTCGATAATCACAATTGCTCCTTTTCCCTTTATTCGTGAAATCGCAATCGTCATCTCGTTTTCCCACATGATTGTTGTTATTCCTCTGAATACCCGTTTGACGACTGGATGAATAATTTACATTATTCTGAGGATCCTTTGATTGTCTAACAACAGTTTGAGCGAGCTGAAACAAAAAAGAAACTCTGAAATGTTCAAAGAAATTGTGTGCAAAAAAAAACAAAGGAGATTATTTCATTGTTTTAACAACGTCTAACAAAACTTGCTTTCTTTTCCTCTTTTTTTTTTGAAAACTATTTTTGTTATTTTTTTAAAAATTATATTGTGAGCATTTAATTTCAATCTGCTCGAAACACGTTTGAGTCAAAATGTTAACTTACTTTTCTCTGATCATTTGATTTTGAATTCTCATCCTGTTGCTCACCAGCTGCATGAAAACCGGCACGATAATCACAATTTCTTGTTTTTGTTTTGATCAAAAAATCGCAATACTCTTCTTGTTTTCCAAAAGAATCCTTGCAATTCACATGAATACCCGATTGGCGACTTTCGGTCATCGTTCTGAAATAATAATGGGATGTTTTCTAAATAACCAAAAAAAAAATAATAAAAGTAGTTCAAGAAAGAATGAAAATATTTCACGAAACAAATAGGATAAACATTGCTCAAAAAAACCACATAGTTAAATGTTTTTCATATGTCAATTATTCAAGAAAAACGCATTCAGATTATAGCGAGATAAAAAAATAAAACATTTTAGAAAATAAACGAAAATCTGAGAAATGACGCAGTCATTGCGGTCGAAAAACACAAAAAACAATGAAAGTTAGTCCGCCGACTGCAGAAAACCGTATTGTGTACTCTACGCACAAATAAAAAACATTTTTTTATTAAAAAAAACGAGAATTCTAGAGTTTTTCTTCAAAATTCCTCAATTTGTTTAAAGGGACACATATTTAATCGTTTGGGTCTCGAAGCGAGTCACGTGAAAACTACAATTCAAAAAATGCAGAGAAATTGCAATTTCTCGTCATTTCTCGTCATTTCTCTGCAATTTCTGCATTGAATTTCTCGACATTTTTTGTATTTTTTTTTCAAACTGAATAGGCCCATTAGAATAATGCATCAGCCAAAAGAATACAAATAAAACGTCTGAACGCATCCTACTACTCTGAAATGGTTATTTCAGCGGACTCGTGAAACGCCCAACTTTATATACACACCTGTCAAATATTTTTTCTTTGTGGCGCCAATAAGTGGGTGGAGGGAAAAGAAGATGTTTCTTCAATTGGTGCCATTTTTCTTACCGTTATATGTTATTTTTATAAAAAGAAAATAAAAAAAGAAGAATCACGTTTTATTCGAGTTATAAATGAAGACAAAAGATTAAAAGAAGGAGTTTTCAGGGCCAATGAACGTAAATGAGATGAAAATAGAATTCCTACTAATTCCGAATGTTTTTAAAGATTCGCTTGGATGAAAGTCGCTTGGATGAAATGGCTGCGAGTCGCTTGGATGAAATGGCTGCGGCAAGGTTGGCAATAACTTCCACAAGATGTTGCTGTCCTTCTATTTGAGCCTTGAGAAGTTGTGCGATTGATCCTTCCATCTTGAGTTCAGTACTTCAGAGCAGCAGCGGTTGTGGTGAAGCAATGTAGAAATCCCTGATCGCCAGATGTTGTGTTTGTGGGGAGTGTGATGGAAGACCAGTTCGTAGAATTAACAGTTTATTGAGAAGCAGTAAAAGACACACACAATAGAATAAAACAGCGGCTTTTATAGTAGACATCCACGTGGATAGTTGACACGGGGTTTACACGTATTATACTTATTTACGTTTAGTATAACAGTCACCATCGCCAATCGAGTTGAGACCTATATCATTCGATAGAGCTTTAAAGCTAGGTCTAGAATCCGTTTTAAAAGTCTGCCGCTTCGACCTGTGAGCCGGTGAAACATGGGCTCAAAGTTCCTTAAAAAAGAGGCGAGTATATAAGCGCACCTGAACCCTTCCATACCATGTGGCTGCGTGGTCAAGTGGGTTAAGCACTTGCCTATGAAAATCTTTTCCAAAAGTTCGATTCCAACCGGTTGGTATTTTTTTTTTCATACTTTTTCTTTTTGTTTTTTTGTTTAAAAACGTATTAATAAAACAATTTTGAATGAAAATACATATTTTAATCATTTTTCATAGTTTTTCATTTGTTGATTTTCAAATCATGTTTCAGCGATGATTATTAAAGAAACCTTCTGGAAATCCATCATAAGGTCTCAACACGAGCTACATAGTTACTGTAGAATGTTTTGTGGAGACTTTTCATAAAATGTATCCATAAATCTTAAAACGCTTACTTCTTTCCATCTTAAAATGTTGGAATACGTTCGACTGAAACTAGATGGATCTGTCGATATGGACTTCGTAACCCGAGAAGAAGCAAAACTAGGGGATTCCATTGCTCTGACATTGATGCTGGCGGAAAACAATGCGATTGACGTGGAGGATGAGGAGATGTTCACTGGAATCGCCGAAGAAGATGCGGGTGTTGTAGTCTTTTCTGTTTTTTGATAGTGATTAGTTCCAGACTGGGACTGTGAAGACGAATTAGACTTTTATGAAGTTGATTCTTCCAATCCCCTCCTTGTTCGATTTGGTTCCGACCTTGTTGAAAAAGACAAAGTCGACGAAGCGTTGGAGTTTTTCAAAACCACAAGCCCGGGAATCAAAAGAAAGTCGCTGGGCACAATCCACAAAAAGTTCCGATTCATCAAAAATATGGAACACATCAAGAAGCTTCGGAAATTCGAAAAAGAAGGTATCAAGTTACCAATTTCGCAATAATACATTATCTCTTTAGGAACGATTCGAGTTGATCGCAGGAATATCCTGCAGTTGAAGTCGTTGATTTCCTACGCATTTCATGCGGGGGGATACCTTCCGAATCACCCAGGAATTTTCAAATCTCCGAAGGAACTCCTGTTCCCTGATGATGTCTCATCTGGATGCAATGAACAGTCGTGCACCGACGTCTCATTCATTTTCTGTCTCTACTGCGATCAAAAATTCTGCTTCAATCATTTTATTGTAAAAGTTCACCGTTGTCAATAATCGAAATCGTTATATTACTATTTTCATTCAAAATTGTTCTATTAATACGTTTTTAAACAAAAAAACAAAAAGAAACAAGAATACCGTCAGGAATACCGCAAATGTGTATTTAGTCACTTACTTTACCAGTCGAGACCTTTCATCTGCAATAGGTCTTATTTAAATTTCGAATTTATGTTAAAATAGCATCCCTAGCCGCCGGCGAGCTTCTTCTGTGCCTTCAGCTCGCATTCCAATACTTTTCGATCAAGAAATTTCGGAGATTTTCTCAACTATCAGCGAGAATCAAATTGTGACATTTTTATATTTGAATCAACATGCGCCTATAACTACGAAAATTCAGTACAAAAATTAAAAATTGAACAAAGAAAAGCGGGCTTGACATTCTGGCAATTTTGCGGCACGGTTTCACAAAACACGTTATATTCAGCTATTCCGGGACGCAATTTTGTAATACGGAGTGAAAAAAAAATTTAATTTAAGCCATACTTTATGTATTTAAAGAAAAAACTTCATTTTTTGTAGGCGTGAAAAATTTGTAAAAAATTTGAAATTTTTCGTGTGTGCAATTTGTCTCACGATGTCGATGTTTTCACCTCCTTTCATCCATCAATTCATTGTCATTCTTTCTTTTCCCTGAACCTTTTGTCAGCGCGTATAATAATAATAATAATAATTCATGCCATGAAAAAACCAGACCCACAGCGAAGTAAACGTTTATCGCATTATACTTTGTCTGTTGATACGAAAAAATGAAAAGAACCGATTTGTAAAAGTGAGTGTACACCAAATGAAACTTGAACATTCTAAAAACTTTATTTATCCAATGCGTTCCAATACTGCACAGTTCTCGTCTCCATAAAGGCTGTCGCAAGATAGTCCGTAACCGCGGTGTATGTACGTTCACTTTTACAAATCGTGAACCTTTTTTTCAAAATAAATCGACAATATTTTTAAGTGTCACTCAACCTTTAATTAGATCGTTAATCGATTCTTATAATTTTTCCGTACACTCACTTTTACAAATCGGTTCTTTTCATTTTTTCGTATCAAAAGACAAAGTCTAATGCGATAAGCGTTTACTTCGCTGTGGGTCTGGTTTTTTCATGGCATGAATTATTATTATTATACGCGCTGACAAAAGGTTCAGGGAAAAGAAAGAATGACAATGAATTGATAAGGTATGATGGATCATGGTGGCATAAAGTGAACCGAAATTATCAACATGAACAACGATTTGTGTACGGGTTCACCGTTACGACAAATTGCACATACGCAAAAATTCAAATTTTGGCATTTTAAAGGAGGGCTTTACGGAGATTATGAATGCTCCTGGGATGAAAATAGGCTTCAGTCTGATTCCAAATCTGTATTTAAAATTTTCTAAAACCACCTAGAAGCCGAGAAAACACGCCTTAAAGGGGGGCTGAGGGGACGAAATAAATGGTTTAAAAATGATGAAAGTATGATTGTTGATAAATAAATGAAAAAAAATCCAAAGAAAAACTCAAAAATGGCGAAAAAAAAAAGTTCCGAAAAAAAAACTCATACCCCCCTCTCTTCGCCCTAATGGCCGAAGAAACGCTTCTTGATTTTCTAGGCCGTCTCTTTTTTCTCGGCCGCCTCTTTTTTCTCGGCCGCCTAATTTTATTTTTTGAAAAATATTTTTTTTTATTTTCTTTTATACATTTCTTTTGAACGTTTATTTTTTTTAATACTCTTTTATGGATAATTTTTTTTTTTTGTCCAAAAAAATGCATATATTAAGATGAAAAAACATTAAAAAGTACTAATATAAGAAAAATCTGAAAATTGAGAGTTTTCAGCTTCAAAATTATACCGTTACCAAGAAACCACGGCGTGGCGAACTGTACCCTTCCCCCTTTCTGTGTGCAACTGTCTATTTCTCTGCGTCTCTCTCACACACACACATTTTTTTTAGCAAAGTGGATAAAACAGATGAAAATTATGGCATAGGTGCGCATCAAAAGTTCAATTCCATTTAAACGTTTTGCAAAAAATAAGCTACTTTGGATATTGGCGAACATCGTCCAAGTATTTAAAACTACATTAGAACCCTCCGAATACCAATTTTGGGCGTGCCGAATGTGGCTCAGTGAAGTGTTGCATTGACACGTTTAAAATCGATTTTGCCGGATGTCAGCAGCATTTTGGCCACTAATTCTTTTTGAAAATTGTTGCGAAAGATTTTCCAAACATAATCTATGAGTTTCAGAAACTTTCCTGAAGAAAAATGAGAAAATTTTCAAAAAACCAAACAAAATTTTTTTCGAAAACGTTTTTCTGAAATCGAGATAAATGTTTTCCAATAGCATTTTACACGCTGTTTAAGAATATCTAACTTTAAAAAAAAAGTTATTGAAAATTTTTGAGTAATGAGGTTTCTAAGGTCTAAAAGTGAATTTTCTCGGCACAAGAGCAAATTCTGGTAGTAAGAGTAGTCTCAAAAGATGTAGAATTTTTTTCTCTATAATCCTGGTAATTTTGAAAAAAAAATGTTATTGAAATTTCTCGAGAAAATTGAAATAAACACGCCACAATGCTATACTGCTATTTGCAGGGCACACACAAAAACAGCGGAGTGTCGTAGCGTCCACCCCGTGAAACGCCAAACTATAAAGAAAGTTATAAATCCTGAAGTTTTGTAATCTTTAACGTATTTTCTCATGTCACAAAATTTTTGTTTAAAAGTAATACATTTACCAAATCAATATTTCCTAGTAATTATATACAAAAACGCCGAAAATTCCACAAAAACCACAATTTTTCAAATTTCCGCCAAAGCATGACTGTGCAATTTTGCGGCATTTGTGGTGTTTCTTATCCAGTTCGACAGAGCGCGCTTTCTACATGATGACTTTGAAGTGACTTCCTTTTGTTAAAATTTTCGTTGTTATTTGTCGTTTAAAGCTGAAATTTCTTATTTTTCAGGATCAAAAATGGATTCACATGATGAAATGAAGAGAACCTTGTAAGTTTTAGCTATTTATGTTGGGTTTTGGGTGGAAAATCAATGGAAAATTGATTTTTTGGAAAATAAATTCTGAATGAAGTTTTTAATGGCTTTTTTAGGCTTGAAGGTCTGGAAAACTAGTATTTTACTTGAACATAATAATAATGTTTATTTTTAAGCAATCTACATTTATATAATTTAAAAAAATACGTATTTTCTTTCAGGAATCCAACATGCACCGGAACATCGGTTATTGCTCTTCAATACAAGACTGGAGTGGTTGTGATGAGTGACAGAGTGGTGTCTTATGGAAAAATGGCGAGATACAAGGTTAAAATTCCAAAAAAAGCTTCAAAATGTATAATTTTTCATTTCAGAACGTTTCCCGTCAATACAAAGTCAACGAAAACTGCTTGGTAGCATTCGGCGGAGACCACGCGGACTTCCAATGGTTGCAAAATGTTATTGAACGTCAAGTGCTTCTTTGGAAGAGATTCGATCAAGATATCGGGCCGAAAGCCCTTCATGGATATCTGACAAGCCTTCTATATGCTCGCCGCTGCAAAATGAACCCGATTTGGAACAATTTGGTGGTTGCCGGTGTTGAAGAGGAGGAGAAGAATAACAAGGAGACGAGCACACCATTTATTGGGATTATTACCATGAAGGGGGTTGCTTATCAGGTGAAGCATGTTGCCACTGGAATGAGTGCGTACTTGTTGAACCAGGCGGTTGAGGACGAGTGGAGAAAGAAGGTTTGTGAATTTAAATTGTGGTTTTTCAGAACAATTGATGCTAAAAATGGGTTCTCTCCCAAGTACACATCTTTCAATTTCAGGGCGAAGAGTTGACCAGAGAAGAAGCTGAAGCCGTTCTCCGCAAGTCGCTCGAACTCTCACTCTACCACGATTGCGTCGCTGACAATGATTTCGAAATCGGACGCGTTGATGCGAATGACGGTGTTGTTCTTGGTAAAGAACAATCTATCATCGGAGACTGGAGCATTGCTGAGACCAACTGCCAATATGAATAACTTCACCATCTTTAATTTATTTTCTGTTTTCTTTTTGCATTCTTTTTTATCCTAAACCAGTGTTTCTTTTTTTTTGGTAAATAAATCTGAGAATCGATTTATTTCTGAAACGATGGTTAAAAACAAACTATTTACTGTATAAAATTATCTAGAAATGGATGGTTTATGCTTCAAGAGCGGCGAGTCTCTTTTGCTCCTTGGCCTTGGCGCGGGTTTCCTTGGAGACGTAGTCCGATGGAACGATGTAACCGAAGATGTAGCGACGGCCGATCATTTCTCCGACGAAGAACCAGAAGACGACCTCGAGAGCGACGGCGGTGTAGACCAATCCTTCCTAAAAATTGGGTTTTTGAAAAAAAAATGGAAAAATTGCGGAGCTTACTCTAACAGACAAGTTGACGTATTGCTTATTTTGAATGAAGGCTTGAACCTTCTTCCAGTCAGCTTGAATTGCTGGCCAATCGGCGGTACGTGGTGGAGCGAGCTCGTGCTTTCCAACGGCCTGGGAAAAACTGTTTTAAAATGAGTTTAAGACAAAATAAGGTACCTTCAAAATAGCGGCACGACGTGGGAATTGAGAAGCTTGATGACGGTAGAGGACTCCAAGAGTGTTGGCGATTTTCTCGAAGAAACTAAGCTTAGTGGCTGCCATTCTGGAAAGAATCGATTTTGATGGGAAGAAATGTATAAATACCAAATAACACACAATTTTCAAGCAATCTAGAGGAATAGAAATACGATAATTTTCCTTTGTCAAATCTAAAAATACGTGAAATAAGCGGAATTATCATATTTTAAACGTAAAGAAAACATTTTGAAAAATCTTTGGAAAACTGCATTCATTTTTTTTCAAAAATATATGGAACATATACTTAGAAGCTGCTTCTTTGAAACGCCCATGTTTTGTTGAATTGGTGAGAAAATTGTTTTTTTAATTAAAAAAAAAATAATGCTTCAAAAGTTATTTCATTATTTTTTCGTGAAAATTGCGTTAGAGAATTTTTTGTTTTTCAAAGGTTTTTAGTTTTCTTAATTTTAAGACCCAAAAAATCTGAGAAAATCTCAAAAATTCATGAAAAATGTGAAAAAAATAAATTTTAAAATATCGGGCGGTGCGAAAATTAAATTTATTACAGTAATCCTAATAAAAATCGCTTTGAGACTAATCTAACTAATGGGCCTATTCAGTTTGAAAAAAAAATACAAAAAATGTCGAGAAATTCAATGCAGAAATTGCAGAGAAATGACGAGAAATGACGAGAAATTGCAATTTCTCTGCATTTTTTGAATTGTAGTTTTCACGTGACTCGCTTCGAGACCCAAACGATTAAATATGTGTCCCTTTAAACAAATTGAGGAATTTTGAAGAAAAACTCTAGAATTCTCGTTTTTTTTAATAAAAAAATGTTTTTTATTTGTGCGTAGAGTACACAATACGGTTTTCTGCAGTCGGCGGACTAACTTTCATTGTTTTTTGTGTTTTTCGACCGCAATGACTGCGTCATTTCTCAGATTTTCGTTTATTTTCTAAAATGTTTTATTTTTTTATCTCGCTATAATCTGAATGCGTTTTTCTTGAATAATTGACATATGAAAAACATTTAACTATGTGGTTTTTTTGAGCAATGTTTATCCTATTTGTTTCGTGAAATATTTTCATTCTTTCTTGAACTACTTTTATTATTTTTTTTTTGGTTATTTAGAAAACATCCCATTATTATTTCAGAACGATGACCGAAAGTCGCCAATCGGGTATTCATGTGAATTGCAAGGATTCTTTTGGAAAACAAGAAGAGTATTGCGATTTTTTGATCAAAACAAAAACAAGAAATTGTGATTATCGTGCCGGTTTTCATGCAGCTGGTGAGCAACAGGATGAGAATTCAAAATCAAATGATCAGAGAAAAGTAAGTTAACATTTTGACTCAAACGTGTTTCGAGCAGATTGAAATTAAATGCTCACAATATAATTTTTAAAAAAATAACAAAAATAGTTTTCAAAAAAAAAAGAGGAAAAGAAAGCAAGTTTTGTTAGACGTTGTTAAAACAATGAAATAATCTCCTTTGTTTTTTTTTGCACACAATTTCTTTGAACATTTCAGAGTTTCTTTTTTGTTTCAGCTCGCTCAAACTGTTGTTAGACAATCAAAGGATCCTCAGAATAATGTAAATTATTCATCCAGTCGTCAAACGGGTATTCAGAGGAATAACAACAATCATGTGGGAAAACGAGATGACGATTGCGATTTCACGAATAAAGGGAAAAGGAGCAATTGTGATTATCGAGCCGCTGTTCATGCAAATTGTGAACAACCGGATGAGAATTTCATCTCTGATTGCAAGAGACAAGTAAGTTAACATTTTGACTCAAACGTATTTCGAGCAGATTGAAATTAAATGTTCGCAAAAATGTTTTTCAAATAATAAAAAGAGTTTTCAAAAAAAAAAAACACGTTTTGTTAGACGTTGTTAAAATAATTAACTAATATTCTATGGTTGTTCAAAACATGAAAGCACAATTGTTTCAGATACAGATGCAAAAGGGGAACTTTCAACAAACGGCCTGGAATGATGACACAAACCATTCACAAATCCTTGACGATTCGAATTTATTGGATTCTCGGAATAAGATTAACGTTGGTTCCTCGTCAAATTCTGAAGGTCTTAACCCAGGAAAAAGAAGAAATTCTACTGGATATCATCCATTCACAAATTTTGTAAGCAATTTTAAATTTTTTTCTTAGAAGTAAACAAGTTTATAATTTTTTACCTCACAATTATTCTGTGAAACTTTTCCAAAAAATTTTTTGTTTCTCACAATTTCTTTGAACATTTCAGAGTTTCTTTTTTGTTTCAGGTCAACCCAACTCTTCTTCAACAACCGAAGGATCGTCAGAATTTTCCGCAAACTCGCTCCGAAATTGATGTTGACGATGATTCGTGTTTAGGAGTCGAAGATTCGGGTGGTGGAATCAATTCAATAAATATGCCTGGATTAAGACCAATGAAAGAGGCTGAAGATACTAAACGAAAAAACGAAGAAATTCGTCAGCTTTTGGTATTTTTTTCCTAATGCACTTTGGCAAAATAAAAATAGTTTATAGTACAAAAGAATTCTCACAAACAACTTGCTGGTGTCTTCAATTTTGTTAAGAATGCACGAAACTGAAGAGGTTAATGTGATCAACAGAGAGGCATTTGATTTTTTTCAGAAGCAATTGCTGAGCTACGCCAACATTGGAAAGCTTGAAGTTCGTCGAAAATCGTAACATATGTTCATATTTTGTTTGCAGAGATTTTTGGGTGTTTCTAATCAGCAATTTGAACAACTTTTGGACTTTTTGGAACCACGGAGAGGACAAGCAACAGGGAAAGAAATCCGACTTGCTCTTTTTTTAAGATTTTGTAAAGAAGGTGAATATTAAATTTAAGAAATAAATTGTTTTTCTTTCTTTCAGGAATTTCCCAGAGTAATTTGGCCGTTAACTCGGGTATTAGTCAACCGACTATCAGTCGAATCATCAACGAATGCGCAGATGTCTTTAGTCGACAAGCGTCGGAATGGATTGTCATCCCAGATAAACAAGGACTTATACAAATGGAAGAAGCATTCTGGGAGAAGGGAAAAGGATTCAGATGTTGGGGATCATTGGACGGAAAACACTGGCAAGTAACTCATCCTCCAAGATCAGGAGCATTAAATAAGTGTTATAAAGGGGGGTTTTCATTTAATAGTTTAGTGCTTGCCGACTGTGACAAACGAGTTTTGTATCTTCAAATTGCGCGAAATGGGTGTAACAGTGATGCGCAATTGTTTAATTCTGGACCGCTTCCAAAAATTTTGAGAAAAACCCATAACATTATAGGTTGTAGATTTTTGCCGGATACTACTTTTCCGTGTTCGCCATTCATTATTTCCGACAATGGGTTCGCTTTATCTGAGGATTGTCAAACTCCTTTTCGACAGAGTTCACAATTGGATGCTGAAAAAGTAGCATACAATGAAATCTTTTCGGGTCATAGAGTTATTATTGAGAACGTGTTTGGTGTAATCACAAGCCGATGGCGCTGCTTCAAAAGAGCATTAGAGTTGAATGACAATACCTCAAGAGCTTTGGTAGTAGCTTGTTTTGTTATCCACAACTTTATGATGGGAAAATTTGTATGGGATAATGTTGTTCGTGATAAGCCACACATTATGAGTCCATATTTGAATGGAAAGGATTTCCAAAAACATTTAATGCATTTTGTTCTGAGATACAATGCTAGCAATTCGGCAAAGTAGTGAGTATAGGTTGAAAGATTATTAAACAAAAATATTATTAGAAAAAAAGATTTTTCGACAAAATCATTAGGAGCGCGTTTGCTCCGCTTTTTATTTGGCGAAATTTCACCCGTTTATGATTTTTTTTTTCACTTTTTGTGAATAAATAGTAAATTGTTGATCTTTCAGCTGTTAAATGATGTTGTTTTGAGGGAAATGTTCTAACCAAGCGAATCGACAACTAAAAAGCGATGGGAGCAAACGCGCTCTACCGTCCTAATGATTTTTTCAATAATGATCTTGTCGAAAAATCTTTTTTCCAAATATTTTTTTTACAATAATGATTTTTCCCATAATATTTTTGTCAAAAAATCTTTTTTTCTAATAATATTTTTGTTTAATAATCTTTCAACCTATACTTTATTTATTATTTAAGTAAATGTATATGTGAATTTTTGTCTTTTTATCTCGAAAACCATGTTTCTTTTCTTGAAAATAATGTTTTTGCTTCTCGAAAACAATTATGTACAAATTCCTTGTTTATGTATCCTTATTAAGAATTCCAGCGTTGTACACTTTCTCGAAAACTGTATATTATTATGTACAAATTCCTTGTTTATGTAATCTTATTTACTATTCTAGCATTGTGCACGTTTTCCAGAAAACTGTATATTATTATGAATAAATCCCGCAACTTTATTTATAATTATAAAGTGTAAAATATTAATATGTACAATATATACATAATACAAAAAAATATGTACACAGGTGGATACGAAGTTTACCTCACATTCCTAGTTCTAAATCCTTATGGACCTTTGCAGAAACTAAAAATGCTGCAAAAAATTGCAAACAAATGCAAAAAATTCAATGCAGAAACTTGCAAGAAATTTCAATTTTTTGCAGCCGATTTAAGGGAAAGATTCGGTAATCGTTGCGAGACCATCAAAGGTTCTTACTCTTCGCTGCGAGACCCTCTCAAATTTTACAGGTGTGCGTCCAAAAACACGGTCAAGAGCCGTTTTCATTGATGGTCTCGCAACGATTACCGAATTGTTCCCGTAAATCGGCTGCAAAAAATTGCAATTTCTTGACATTTCTTGCAAGTTTCTGCATTGAATTATTTGCATTTGTTTGCAATTTTTTGCAGCATTTTTAGTTTCTGCATAGGTCCATTACAATTTCGTGATAAATCGATAAGTTTTTCCTAAGCGCTTTCAGTTACTCGAGAAGGACGCTACGAAAACTTCGTAGCCACTACGTAAAAATAACTTAAAAATACGACTTATATTCTAAAGGATCTTCGAAAAACGATCCAAGTTCCATGTCATCATCAATTGACTCACGTACATTGGAGGAGCTGGTACCGGACTCCGAGGAAACGCAGTAGTCTGCAAGCGTTGGTTCCTTTGCGCGTGATTTTTGAGAGTTTGCATAATGAAGTGGTGACGATTTTCCAGATTCTCGAACAAACTGTTTCTCATTCCTCTTGATTTCCGAAGTCGTCTCTTTGTTGTCCTTCATAGTCGCAATGAACATCACAATTTTTGCTTTCATCTCAATTTTTTGAATTTCTGTTTTTCCCTTAAATGTTTCCTTCATAACTTGGAGGACTTCATCAAATTCTGATGCATCATTTCCACTTTCTAATTTTTGTCCCGTTAACAGCTTGATGAGGGATTCATTCTGCTGTTGGATAGAGGCAATTATTGCTCCACCTGAAACTGATCACTGAGAACTTTGTCATTTTTCATAACTCACACACCTTTTTCAACTTTAGCTGTTTTTGCTGTCTGTTTCACTAGCTTGTTCGATTTTTTGTTGATTTCAAATTCGGACTCGCCAAAGACGTATTCGCTGAAAATAAAACGTTTTTAAAATCGCGAAAAGATGAAAACAAAATGGAAATTAATCATTCCACAGCAGCCTTTCAAGAAATATTTATTTTGGATTAATTTCTTTGATTTCAAGTTTTAACTCACTTCTCCACACTTCTCTGCGACAAATCTCGGTCTAAAAACTGCATGTCTTTGAAGTATTTAAAATCAATGGGGATTGAGAAAGCGCCATCACCGCTCCTATGCTCCAATAGCTTTTTTTGCTTCTTATAGGCTGCATACAGTTGTTCAAAAAGACACTTTGCATTTTTCCCTGAATATCAATTTTGCAAAAACTGTAAACGAAAATTTTTTTACCTCCAGACCTTCCTTGCACAAGAAAAGCACATTCTTTCTCAATAAACAACCATGAAGCTTGTCGTTTTTCCTTCCTATGAAAATTCGGGTGAGTAGAATCCCATAAAGCATCACAACTTTCAACATGATCAATAAACGATCGAATATCATTTTGCGAGTACTGAACGAATTTTTGTTGACAAGAAAAAACAATTAGAAAAAGGTTGACATACCAATGACCAATCGGAATTTGCAGGTATTTTTCTTTTTCGACCCGGTCTGCTAATTGCCGAATCATTCGAATCTTCGACTCCTAAACACGAATCATCGTCAACATCAATTTCGGAGCGAGTTTGCGGAAAATTCTGACGATCCTTCGGTTGTTGAAGAAGAGTTGGGTTGACCTGAAACAAAAAAGAAACTCTGAAATGTTCAAAGAAATTGTGAGAAACAAAAAATTTTTTGGAAAAGTTTCACAGAATAATTGTGAGGTAAAAAATTATAAACTTGTTTACTTCTAAGAAAAAAATTTAAAATTGCTTACAAAATTTGTGAATGGATGATATCCAGCATAGGTGTGATTCCGCGGATTTAGCCTAGTAACGAGTTTAACTTTTTTTCACTTGACAAGGTGTAACGACCTTAACTTTTTTAATGAGTATCCAAAAATAGACGTTTGCCTTTACGCACTTTCGGATATTCGCTTTTAAGTGTTTTTTCTGCGTTTTTGATGCTTTTTACGGTTTGTAGTCGCCTTAACTTAAAAAAAATATTTTATTGGAATGAGCTTAACTTTGAGATTTCGAAATTACCTAATCCCACCTATGATATCCAGTAGAATTTCTTCTTTTTCCTGGGTTAAGACCTTCAGAATTTGACGAGGAACCAACGTTAATCTTATTCCGAGAATCCAATAAATTCGAATCGTCAAGGATTTGTGAATGGTTTGTGTCATCATTCCAGGCCGTTTGTTGAAAGTTCCCCTTTTGCATCTGTATCTGAAACAATTGTGCTTTCATGTTTTGAACAACCATAGAATATTAGTTAATTATTTTAACAACGTCTAACAAAACGTGTTTTTTTTTTTTGAAAACTCTTTTTATTATTTGAAAAACATTTTTGCGAACATTTAATTTCAATCTGCTCGAAATACGTTTGAGTCAAAATGTTAACTTACTTGTCTCTTGCAATCAGAGATGAAATTCTCATCCGGTTGTTCACAATTTGCATGAACAGCGGCTCGATAATCACAATTGCTCCTTTTCCCTTTATTCGTGAAATCGCAATCGTCATCTCGTTTTCCCACATGATTGTTGTTATTCCTCTGAATACCCGTTTGACGACTGGATGAATAATTTACATTATTCTGAGGATCCTTTGATTGTCTAACAACAGTTTGAGCGAGCTGAAACAAAAAAGAAACTCTGAAATGTTCAAAGAAATTGTGTGCAAAAAAAAACAAAGGAGATTATTTCATTGTTTTAACAACGTCTAACAAAACTTGCTTTCTTTTCCTCTTTTTTTTTTGAAAACTATTTTTGTTATTTTTTTAAAAATTATATTGTGAGCATTTAATTTCAATCTGCTCGAAACACGTTTGAGTCAAAATGTTAACTTACTTTTCTCTGATCATTTGATTTTGAATTCTCATCCTGTTGCTCACCAGCTGCATGAAAACCGGCACGATAATCACAATTTCTTGTTTTTGTTTTGATCAAAAAATCGCAATACTCTTCTTGTTTTCCAAAAGAATCCTTGCAATTCACATGAATACCCGATTGGCGACTTTCGGTCATCGTTCTGAAATAATAATGGGATGTTTTCTAAATAACCAAAAAAAAAATAATAAAAGTAGTTCAAGAAAGAATGAAAATATTTCACGAAACAAATAGGATAAACATTGCTCAAAAAAACCACATAGTTAAATGTTTTTCATATGTCAATTATTCAAGAAAAACGCATTCAGATTATAGCGAGATAAAAAAATAAAACATTTTAGAAAATAAACGAAAATCTGAGAAATGACGCAGTCATTGCGGTCGAAAAACACAAAAAACAATGAAAGTTAGTCCGCCGACTGCAGAAAACCGTATTGTGTACTCTACGCACAAATAAAAAACATTTTTTTATTAAAAAAAACGAGAATTCTAGAGTTTTTCTTCAAAATTCCTCAATTTGTTTAAAGGGACACATATTTAATCGTTTGGGTCTCGAAGCGAGTCACGTGAAAACTACAATTCAAAAAATGCAGAGAAATTGCAATTTCTCGTCATTTCTCGTCATTTCTCTGCAATTTCTGCATTGAATTTCTCGACATTTTTTGTATTTTTTTTTCAAACTGAATAGGCCCATAAACTTGGAAAGAACCCTTAAAGAAAGTACGCAATTGCGCGTCAGCGTGTTCCGCGGGCTCGTCGACCGTAACCCAGTGAAAAATAGAAAAATAAGAATTTATTGTTTTTTTTTTCGTTTTTTAAAGACTTTTTTCACGAAATTTGAATAAATAGAATTTTCAGAAAATTTGGGAATGATTAACATTCGAAGACTGGTGCACACTTCGTGTCAAGTGCAGAGGGGACGAAGCGCATTTTTCAATATTCACCAAAAAGTGACGGATCCGGCGAAACAGGATCCGGATTATTTTGAGAAGCAGGCGCGGAAATTGCCACTCGGTAAGGTTTTTATTGATTTTTTAGTGCTTTTAATTCTGAAATTTTTAAATTAAAAACTGGGGTAAATTTTTTAAAAATCGATATAATTGAAAAATAAAAAATAAAATTTTTAAAGTAAAAAATACAATTGAAGCTCTTTAAAGTATCAAAAAAGGAATAAAGGGATGAAAAAAGCTTAAAATATCGATTTTTAAATATTTCGACATTTTAAAAAATTCGAAAATCTGAAACGATCACAAAATTACTAAAAATTGTCAGATTTTCTTAGTTTTTGGAGAATTGTGAAGCTTTTTTCAGACGAAAACTACATCGATGCCTTATCAAAATTGTACTACGAAAAAATCGGTTCGGAGAGAGATTTGGGCCTAAAAGCGGCGGATAACCTAATTCTTGAAAAGACAGAGTTTGGACTTCCAAAAATCGATAAATCACAACTGAGATCGAGGTATCAGGATCTGGACGTGATGTCGAATGCACCAGAATCTGTGAAAAGAGTTTTTAGGTACTAAAAAATTTGAAAAATGTCGAAAAAACTGAAATTTGCAGTGTTGAAATGGCGACAAGACGGGAGTTGTCCCAAGAATGGAAGACGAGCTTGATCAAGTCGGTTAGACAACATTCACTGGATTCGAATAGTTTGGAAATGAAAAGTAATCGATATTTTCTAGCTCTAGCTTTTCAACCAAAGTCTCCCAATTTTTTTTCCAGTCGCATGGCTAACAGCTCTCATTCGTCACTGGTCACTTCTTGTCAATGATATTTCGAAAGAAACCGCGAAAAAACCGACGTGGTTGACGCATCGCATTTGGCTGGTTATAAATGAGCGAAGGAAGGCGTTGCGAATTTTGCGAGAGCAGAATGAGGAAGCGTTTGAGAGGACGATTGAGAGCTTGAAGATTTCGTACCATGTACCGAAGAGATTGACGCATGTTAAGACGAGAAAGGTGGGATTTTTCGTAAAATTTGGCGGGTATTTAAAAAATATCTGAAAAATTAATAAAAACACTAGTTTTTATCAATTTTATTGACCTAATGAGTTTGAAAAACGGAATTCCACACATTCTGAGAAATTCAATGCTGAAATGGAAGTTTTAACGGGATACGCTTCAAGACCCAAAACGATTAAATATGTGTTCCTTTAAACAATTTTGCGGAAATATGTGTTTTTGTGGAAAATTGGTCAGCGGTGATTCAGGTAGTCCAGGACGCCCGAAATAGCTCAAAAGAACTAACTTTTTTTTTAAACTTTAGAATTTTCATAATTTTTAAAACGTTTTAAACCTTAAAATCCGTTTTAGCTTCATTTAGAGCGAAATTTTATTCACCTACGAAAAAAACGAAAAAAAAATATATCGAATTAAATTTTTTGTGTATTTTCAAAAAAATGACTAAAAATTTGTTTTATATTTAAAGAATTTGATTTAATTTGCGATATTAAGATTCCGCATTCGATTTTCTATCAATAGATCAAATTATTATTAAAAATGGTCGAGTTTAAGCCGATTTATGGTACCGTAGTTCCGTAGCATCGTACTGGAAACTGAAAGTCTTTATAACATGGTTGAAACGTTTCTATTTTCGACGAGGGTTGTACCAAAATGTGCGGAATTTCGAGCTCTTTAAGAAAATACCAAATTTGGAACAGTTTTGGGGAATTGGATGCGTAATTTCGTAGTATCGTAGTGAAAAATTAAAAATGTTCATAATTGGGCTTAATATTGAGCATTTACAATGAAAATTGTACCAAAATGTGCGAAATTTCGAGCTCTTTAGAAATATACAAAAAATTGGGACTTTTTTGAATATTGGTGGTAAAATTAACACGTAAATCCGTAGCATCGTACTAAAAAAATCTGAAAATGCTGATAATTTGGCTTAAACTTGATAATTTTCAATTAAATTTATGCAAAGACATTCAGTAATTAATGTTTTTTGAAAAATGGTTTTCAAATTTTGAAAAACCCGGAAAATTAGCAAATTATCTGTGTTTTTTTCAGGCCTGGGCAGAAGCACAACTGAAACTTCGAGTGGAAAAAGAGAAAGAAGCTCGACTGGAAGAATTGCACACAGAATATGATAAACAAAATGAGGAGCATCGTAGAGAGACGGAGGAAAAACGAGCGGCACTTCGAAAGGAATTGAAAGAATTGACGGAAAAAATGCGGAAAATTGAGATAATTGAAGGGAAAACGTTTGAGAAGCGGGGTGATTATGAGCCGGCGCTTATTTCGAGTTTGACGGAGACGGTTATTCATTCGTCGTTGTTTTATCATCCGCCGCCGACGATGACGCAGAATTAGAATTGTTTTTGTGTTTTTTTTGAAGGGGATGGGTTTTTGGTGGGAAATTTCTGGAAAATTGGGGTTTTTTAAGAAATTGTTATTTTTTCTAAGGAATTTCAAAAAAAATGTGGATTTTTGGGTTTTTGAGGAAAATTGGGATTTTTAAAAGTTGAAATAGAATGTGAATTTTAGAAATAATTGAAAATTATCAGGAAATTTAAAGAAATTTTTTTTTTTTTGGAAATTTTTCAAAAAATCGATATTTTTAGAATATTTGGAAATTTCTAGAAATGTTGAATGTTTATAGGTATTTCTGAAAAATGCGAAAATTTAGAAAATTCCATTTTTTTCAGACAAAATTGTAGAAAAATTGAGAATTTTTGGATTTTTTGAAATCTATTTGAAATTTTTGGATTTTGTGAAGTTTTTTGAATTTTAAAGAAATCCTGTAAATCAGTTTTTTGAGCATTTTCGATTTTTTTCTGAAATTTCTAATTTTTCCCCTTTAAGTTACTGTAAAATGTGCGAGCCTGAAAATTCGAAAAAGTGTTGAGAAAGAGTATGTATATTTGAGAGACGCAGACACACGCTAATCCGCGAAAAATGAGCTATTTCCCACCAAAAACCTGTTTTTTTTCTCACTTTTTGTGTTTTTTTTTGCATTAAATCATTTTGGACTAGATGTAGGATTTTTATTGTTATTACTATTATTATTATTTCTTTTTTTGTTATATCTGAAAATGAAATTTTGAAAAATTTTATTTAAAAAATTTTCAAATTCATTTTTTCTGGAAAGTTGTACATTTTCAGCACCTGGTTTTTTGGTGTACCTTTATTGATTTGTTGGGAAATTAATTTTATTGGAAAAATTTTAGAAAAAAGCATGTCGCGACACAGAAATGTGAGAAAGATGGATTATTCGGAAGGTAGAGGAGTTTTTTTTTGAAAATTTCGGAAAATTGAAAAATTTAAAGAAAATCGAAAAAATGTAGATTTCCAAAATCTTGGAATATTTTAATTGAAGTTGAATAATTGAAAAATTCGTAAAAATGTGGATTTTATGCTGAAATTGTGAAATTTATGTTGAAGAATTAATTAATAATGGAAAAATCGGATTAGGAATTTTTTGGAGAGTTTTTGGAAGTCTTAAAAGTGAGTTTTAATGAAATCAAGCAGGAATTCTTAAAATTATTGAAATTGGAAATTTTTTGGATGAAAAATTAAGATTTTCAGAAAACTATTGATTTTTTTGAACTGGATTCAAAAAATACATCTGGAATTGTAAATTAAATAAAAAATTTCGTTACATTGTTTGAAATTTGATTAAACTGCAGAAAAACGGAGAAAATATTTCAGATTTTCGAAAATTAAAAGAAAAAACCAAGATTTTCAGAAATATCGATTTTTTTTTGAAAATTTGAAATTATCGATTTTTCCTAAATTGGGAGTCGAGAAACGGATATTTCATATCAAAACGCTGAAATTCTTGAAGTCTGAAAAATATCGGAATTTTTTCAATTGCCAGTTTTAACGGGATTCGCGTCAAGACCAAAACGATTAAATATGTGCACCTTTAAAGAATTTCGTGGAAAAAACATTGTTTTTGTGTATATCTTTGTGGAAAATGATGAGGGGTGAGCTCAAGTGAACCGAAGAGGCAGGAAAAGCCCGAAAAAGCGAAAAAGAATTGCAAAATGTCAATTTTTTGGCAATTTCGGGTTTTATCTCATCCTCGATCGGTTTCCACAAAGTTAGACACAAAAAAGAGAGTATATTCCATGAAATTGTTTAAAGGGACACATATTTAATTGTCTGGGTCTTGAAGCGAATCCCGTCGTTAAAACTGACAATTCAAAAAAATTCCGATATTTTTCAGACTTTAAGAATTTCAGCGTTTTGAAACGAAATATCCATTTCTCATTCCCCTTTTAGGAAAAAATCGATAATTTCAAATTTGCAAAAATCGACATTTTCTGGATTTTTTTCCGTGAAATTAGTTTTTTTTTAAAAAAATGTGATTTTTTCCAGATCTGGAAGACGATTACGACGAATATGATGATTATGAGGATGAGGAGGATGAAGGAAGTGGGGGTTTTTTTTATAAAGCAACAATTTTTCAAGAAATCACCATTTTCAGATGAATATCGCTACGACCGCAATAATCTCTCAGCGAATTACTACAACTATCTAAATGATAGTGGCAGGAATTCACCTCAGAATCCTAGAGAAGATGTTCCCAAAGGTTATTAGCCAAAAAATCGAAAGATTCGTTAGAAAATTATCGATTTGTGTTTTCAGCACCCGCTGCTGCACCATCAACTTCAGTAGTTCCAGCGGCACCGCCGATAGTACGAAACTACACGGCTCCACAGTTGCAGAAAGCGAAGAATACACCAAGCGCCACACCGCAAACGACACCAAAACGTAATTTTGCGAATAAGAATACGCTGGAAGGGAATTCGTCGGCGACGCCGAGTAGGAATACGTCGGAAGTGTAGGTTTTTTGCGTTTTTTTATAAAAAGCCTATCAGGAGAGCAATTCTTCTCGAGAAAATTGAAATGAGCAGGTTAAGGCGGTTATTCTGATACCTATATTGATGAGGTTAGGGCAAAAAATTGAAAAATGGCTCTCGACACGAAAATATGAAAATTTTGAAGATTTCAAAAGAATGCTTTAAATTATTGATTTTTTCTGAATATTTCAACGGGAAATTAAGACTTTTTTGATTTTTTTGCTTTCTTTTTGTAAAATGCAAAATTTTTAAAATGAAATTTCCGATATTATCGATTTTTTAACGTATTTCGAAATTATCGATTTTTCTGAAAACCACAAATTTAGAATAATTTTAAAAAATACGTTTTTTATATTCGATTTTTCATTTTTTTTTTCAAAAATCCCAAAAATTTCCAGTGATCTGACAGTTTTCCGAAGAAATCAGCTTCAATCGATCAGAAAGGTGCCGTCGGTGCCGAGGAAGATTGGAAAACGTACCGGTGGAAAGGATACGATTAATTTGATTGTTGTTGGACATGTGGATGCGGGGAAAAGTACGCTTATGGGGCATTTGTTGTATGAGGTTTGTTTTTGAGCGCATTTTAGCGCGGAAATTCGGATTTTTGGGGGAATTTGCTTCAATATGAGGTTTAAAGTGTCTGTTTACTGATTTTCAATTTTTGCTGTAATCGACTCAGAATCACCTATTATTAACGGAATCTACAAAAAAATTCAGTTCAAAAGCTTAATTTTGAGCAAAACGGTCCCTCAAAAACCCAAAAACGGGTGGTGGCACCGCCCGCTTTGCACTGACACCGCCTGTTTTCGGCACTTTTCCGGGAGCTGTTTTGGACCCACGGGCGCCCGAAAAACATTTTTTTTGACAAATTCCTTAATAATAGGTGTTTCGGAATAGATTAAAACAACTATTGAAAACCAGTAAACAAACACTTTAAATCTCTAAAAAGTATCGATTTCTCGAAAAGTTGTGATAATTTGAAAAATTGATAAAATGAGCAATTTTTCAAATTATCGTAAGTTTTCGATGAATTTTTAGTTGTTGCCAATTTATAGCTCATTTTGAAGATAAAAACTTGAGTTTTTAGATTATGCACTTTAAAATGATGTTAAAATTATGATTGGTCGAAATTTTTCAAAAAAGCTAGAAGCTTTGAAAATTAAAAATTTTTTTTTTTCAAATGCTCATAACTTTTCGATAAATTGGCAGTTTTTGGTAATTTATAGCTCATTTTAAAGATAAAATCCTAGATTTTGAGATTATGACCTTTAAAACAATATAAAATTCATGATCGGTCGAAAATTTTCAAAAAAAGTTTGAAGCCTTGAAATTAAAAAGATTTTTTTCAAACTATCATAAGTTTTCGATGAATTTTTAGTTTTTGCCAATTTATAGCTCATTTTGAAGACAAAATCCTGGATTATTAGATTGTGACATTTAAAATTATGTAAAATCTATGATTGGTCGAAAATTTTCAAAAAAGCTAGAAGCTTTGAAAATTAAACATTTTTTTTTCAAATGCTCATAACTTTTCGCTTAATTGATAGTTTTTAGTGATTTATAGCTCATTTTGAAGATAAAATGCTAGATTTTCGAAAAATCAGAAAGTTTTCAGCTGAAATATGTTGACAACCGAACAATGGACAAATATAAGCATGAATCCTCAAGAAGCGGGAAGTCGACTTTTCATTTTGCATGGGTTTTGGATGAGACGCAAGAGGAGAGGTTCGTGTTGAGTTTTTTTTCGAAATTTTCACAATATAGTTTCTTTAAAAAATTGAAAAATGGGGAAAATTACGAAATTTTCAATAAAAAATACGATTCAGTGAATTTTTACATTTTTTTCATAATTTTTGTTGGTTCCTCGTGTCTGCTTTGCCAAAATACAAATTATTTTGGAAATTGGGGAATTTAATAGCTTAGCAATTTTTTAAATGATTTTTTTCCAATATTTTCAGCATTTCTACCCAAAAATATGATATTTTCCAGAGAACGAGGAGTTACAATGGATGTTGGAAGAACGGATTTCGAGACGGACTCGAAAAGAGTGGTATTGTTGGATGCGCCAGGACACAAGGATTTTATCTCGAATATGATCACAGGTAGAGAGAGTGTCATGCTTTTTGAAAATTGATCCGAAAATTGAGTTTTTTTTTTTAATTTTGTGGAAAGATTATCGAAATCTCAAAATTTAAACATTTTTTTGACATTTACTAAAAAATTGCAATCAAAAGGTGTCAAAATTGTTGATTTTGGAGCAAAATTTACTATTTTAAGATTTTTAAAGATAATTGCGTTGAGTAAACTTTTAATTGGGCCTAATTACATGAAAAATTAACGAAATCTCAAAAAGTTCAAATTTTTTTGACATCTAATGAAAATTTGCAATCGAATGGTGTCAAAATTGTTGATTTTGGAGCAAAATTGACTATTTTCAGATTTTTAAAGATAATTGCGTTGATTAAACTTTTAATTGGGCCTAATTACATGAAAAATTAACGAAATCTCAAAAATTTCAAATTTTTTTGACATCTACTGAAAATTTACAATCGAATGGTGTCAAAATTGTTGATTTTGGGGCAAAATTTACTTTTTAAAGATATTTTCAGATAATTGCTCCGCTTATCATTTTAATTGAGCATAATTACGTGAAAAAATATCGAAATCTCAAAATTGCAAATATTTTTGACATCTACTGAAAATTTGCAATCGAATGGTGTCAAAATTGTTGATTTTGGGGCAAAATTTACTTTTTAAAGATATTTTCAGATAATTGCTCCGCTTATCATTTTAATTGAGCATAATTACGTGAAAAATTAACGAAATCTCAAAATTTCAAATTTTTTTGACATCTACTGAAAATTTGCAACCGAATGGTGTCAAAATGTTTGATTTTGGAGCAAAATTTACTATTTTAAGATTTTTAAAGATAATTGCGTTGATTACACTTTTAATTGGGCATAATTACATTAAAAATTAACGAAATCTCAAATTTTCAAATTTTTTGGTATCTTCTGAAAATTTACAATCAAATGGTGTCACAATTTTTGATTTTGGAGCAAAGTGTACTATTTTAAGAATTTTTCCAGATAATTGCTCTGATTAAAATTTTAATTGAGCATAATTACGTGAAAAATTATCGAAATCTCAAAATTGCAAATATTTTTGACATCTACTGAAAATTTGCAATCGAATGGTGTCAAAATGTTTGATTTTGAGCAAATTTTACCATTTTAAGATTTTAAAAGATAATTGCTCTGATTAAACTTTTAATTGGGCATAATTACATGAACAATTAACGAAAAGTCAAAATTTCAACTTTTTTTGACAAATCTCAGGTACATCACAAGCCGACGCCGCCATTCTAGTGGTGAATGGAACGCGCGGAGAATTCGAAACGGGTTTCGAAAACGGCGGACAGACGAAAGAACACGCGCTGTTGCTGCGATCACTCGGTGTCACGCAATTAGTGGTGGCGGTGAATAAATTGGATACGGTCGAATGGTCAAAAGATCGATTTGAAGAGATTAGGAACAATTTGACAGTGTTTTTGACAAAACAGGTTGGTGTGGGCGGATTTTTGGGAATTTTCTAACAATTTTTTGGATTTTACTGAAAATTTCAAAAAAGGGCTTTAAAATTTGGAAAACCGGGATTCTTGCTAAAATTTGACGCTGAAACTGCAATTTTTTGTTTTTTTTTGGAAAAAATCGAATTTTGTTGATTGTTTGGATAGAAAAATCCGAAATTTCAATTTTTCTCAAAATTTATTGATTTTTCAAATTGTATCTTTTTTTCAGGCCGGATTCTCAAAACCGAGCTTCATTCCAGTGTCTGGATTGTCAGGGGAGAATTTGACGAAAAGAATAACGAGTCCAAATTGTCCGGGAAGTTGGTACGATGGGCCATGTTTGCTGGAAATGATAGGTAATTTAGTTTTTTTTTTAAATTATTTTGAATAACAATTTTTAAAGCTTATAAATTTATTATTTGCTTTGAAATGTTACTTTAACTTGGAAAAATTAGTCAGATAAGATTTTGAGCTTGAAAATGATCAAAAACGTGTTAAATAATCGCTATTTTCTCGAAAATTTCGAATTTTCCCCCATTTTCAGACTCATTCATCGCCCCGCAGCCGCCAGCAGACGGACCACTAAGAATTGTGATAAGTGACGTGCTGAAAATCGCGTCGAATCAGCTGGTGATGAGCGGGAAAATCGAGTCGGGTGAAATTCAGAAGGACGACAAGATTTTTATAATGCCGAGTATCACGGAGGCGACGGTTAAAGGTGAGAAAAAAATTTAAAAATCATATCCTTTCGAAAAATTGTTCAAATTAAATGGTTTTACATTATTTTGAAGCGGAAAAACTGAAAATTAAGAACATTGGCTTTATTTTGGTGTAAAAACTATGAAAATTGGTACATTTCCAAAAAAGTTACCTAATTTTGAAAATTCCTAGAAAAAATTTCAAAAAAACGTAATTTTTCGAAAAATTGATCAAATTAAATGTTTTACATTGTTTCGAATCGGAAAATCTGAAAATTAAGAACATTGGCTTTATTTTGGTGTAAAAACTATGAAGATTGGTGAATTTCCAAAAAAGTTACCTAATTTTGAAAATTTCAGGGAAAAATCTGAAATTGATTTTCCAGATTTTAAAAATTTCTAAAAAAACCTTTTTTTTTTTAATTTTCTAATTTTCTCTCAAAAAATTCATAATGCCCACGTTTTTTCCAGCTTGTGCAAACAATGATGCATCGAATGAGCACTGTCTAGCCGGCGACTACGTTCTTCTGACACTCTCTGGCACTTTTGAGCCGGATTCAGTGCAAAGTGGATCAGTTATAGCTAGAGGAGGACCGGATACTTTGATACCGACGAGAAGGTTTAGTGTTCGATTGGTGGTTTTTGATATTTCCACTCCGATTATTAAGGTAAAAGAATAATTCTAGGTTTAGTTGGGAGAAAAATCAATAATTCTAAGTTTAGCTGGGAGAAAAATCAATAATTCTAGGTTTAGTTGGGAAAAAAATCAATAATTCAGGTTGTTCTGGAAAAAAATCAATAATTCTGGTTTTAGTTGGAAAAAATCAATAATTCTAGGTTTAGTTGGGAAAAAATCGATTATTCTGATTTTAGTTGGGAAAAAATCAATAATTCTAGGTTTAGTTGGGAAAAAATCGATTATTCTGATTTTAGTTGGGAAAAAATCAATAATTCTGGTTTTTCTGGAAAAAATCAATGATTCTAAAATTTTGCTGAAAAAACATCAATTCGAAAACTTTCGAATTCTTGAAATTTTTAAAAAATTGGAAATACGAATTTTTATGGTTTTAATGGCGAAAATTTGAATTTTTAAAATATTAACATATTCTTGAAATTTCTAGAAATTTCTTGAATTCTGAAATTTTTAGAAATTTGTTCTATAATTGGAATTTTTAAAAAAATTCAAATTTTTCTGAAATTTCTTGAAAAAATTGAATTTTCATGAAAAAAAGTCAATAATTCTGAAATTTTGTGATCATTTTCAAAATTTCTAAAGATTTCAAGGCAAAAAAAATTGGAATTTCGTAATATTTTGGATTTTTGAAGTTTTTCTGGAAATAATTCAAAAAAAATTGGAATTTCGTAATATTTTGGATTTTTGAAGTTTTTCTGGAAATAATTCAAAAAAAAATTGGAATTTTAGGGAGCCAGTGCAGAACTTTATGCTCATTCCGTTTGTGTACCGTGCACTTTTGTGAAATTGGTCAATACAATTAATAAGGCGAATGGAGAGGTGTTGAAAAATCGGCCGAGGTATTTTCGATTTATTTTCAGGCTAAAGAGAAAAATCCGAAAATTTACAGATTCTTGGCAAAAGGGACAACAGCGCGGGTGGAAATCGAAACAGCTTACGATATTGGAATCGAACCATTTACAAGTTGTCGAGCACTTGGAAGGGTCACATTCAGATCTGGCGGACAGACAATTGCGGCTGGAATTGTGGAATCTGTTGAGAAGATGATACAGTGATTTTAATTGGAGGGGTTTTTTGAGAGAGTTTTTTTATTGCTATCAAAATAAAGATTTTTTATTTATATAAATATGTTTTAGGGAGGAGATAGTGTGGGAGCAGCAGAGAGTGAGGTCATGTACATGTGTATTTTTCAAAATATGGATTATTCAGGAGATTTCCTTTAAAAATATTTTCCGCAAATTTTGAGTCTTCATGATTTGCAAAAATTAATGGAACTTGGATGTGTTTTGCAATTTCTGGGATCGTATTCGTCCAGTAACTTCTGTCATTGCTGAAAAAGTAACAAATTTCAACCGTACTTTAAAACTGTACCTTAAAGGCAGGGTGCCGGTTAAAAATTTCGCCGCTGCGGCGACAAAATTTTAAATAACCGCGTTTTATGGATTTTATGTGCGCCCCACCGAACAGCAGTCAGGTGTGTGCGCGGAAATTTGAATTTTTGATTTTTTTAAATTTCTGTCGTTTTTGTCCGATTCTCGGCGTTTTTTTTTGCTTAACGTCGTTAATTATTTTTAATAAATGCTAAATTAATTTTTCTTACAGGAACTAAACGGGATCCTTCATCAAATACGGGAAAAACGTTGATTTTCTTATGGACCTACCCAGAAACTAAAAACGACGCAAAAAATTGCAAACAAATGCAAAAAATTCAATGCAGAAACGTGAAAAAAATTGCAAGAAATGACAAGAAATTGCAATTTTTTGCAGCCGATTTACGGGTAATCTACGGTAGAAAGTTCAAAGGTTCGTACTCTTCGCTGCGGGACCCGGCACACATTTCACATGTGTGTGTCCATAAATGCGGAAAATATGGTCAAGAGCCGTTTTTCTTTGAAGGTCACGCAACGATTAAGGTAGATTTCCCGTAAATCGGCTGCAAAAAATTGCAATTTCTTGTCATTTCTTGCAATTTTTTTCACGTTTCTGCATTGAATTTTTTGCATTTGTTTGCAATTTTTTGCAGCATTTTTAGTTTCTGCATAGGTCCATTAATTCTTCTTTAATTTTTCGTATTTTCCGGGTGTATGAATAAAATTTGCTTCAGAACTGTTTGAAACTGGTCGCAACATACTTTACTTATGTTCTACTGAACAGAAACATTAAAAAATGGCGTTTTTGAAAAAAATGTGAAAAATTCAAATTTTTGTGCTTCCCGCCAAAAAGCGTACGTGACCGTACGGAGGGATTTTGAAAATAATTTTTTTCATCTTCCGGACGCGACTACAAAATGGTTTTTTTTCGACGGGATTTCGTATGGAATATACTAGAATGTCGATAGAAAGACAAATTTTTCACAATTAAATCCATATAGGATAAAAATAACTAATAATAATAGGCACCCTGTCTTTAAAACTACTGTAGATAACATACCAGCAGTCCTTTATCCATTGTTTCGAGTGTCCAAATATAATCAGTCCATCAGTTTTCAGTTTCTCCCGCTTTTCTCCCAAAATATTTTGAATTTCGGTTAAGTGTGGGAAACTCAAAATAACAAATACTGAAATACATATTTCTTTGAATATTTAATTTTTAAAAATCTTTTTTTTTACCTTTTATTTTTATGTCTTTGCAATCTCTCAACATGTTACAACTAAGCAATTCGATATTCTTACCTGGATTTCAAAAAAAATGTTGGATTTTCAAAGTGTTTGAAATAAAAACCTTCTAATTGAAATTTCCGTTGGAAGTATTCAATACCACCCAATTGCTTTATACGTTCACATAACCCATCCATTGGTTCTGTATTGAGACCTAGATAGTTTTCATAAGAAGAAAACATTAGTTTTTATTAAAACTTACTAAAATTATAGAAAACAATTGTTCCCTTTGATTCCTGTTTCTCAAAAATTATTATATTCGGGTATTCAACCTGAGGATTCATACTTCTTTTTTCTAATTCTTTTATCTCAAAACACTTCAATTTTTCCTTGATTATTTCGATTTCTTCCAATTTCTCGAAATATTCCGTCTTTTTCAATTGTTTCGTATTTGAACATTCCAGTTTCAGAGTCTCCAGTTCTTCGAGTTTTGAAGAAAAATATTCTTTTTCCATTTTATTTGATTCTTGTTTTTGTTTAGTTCCTTTTTCCAATGCTTCTATGTTCAATTGTTTCCAATTATTCAATTCTTCCAATCGTTTCTCGAATATTTCATCAATCTTAAATTCATTAATTAATTAAAGACAGGGTGCCAGGTAAAAATTTCATTGAAAATGACGTGTTTCTAGAGTATACGAACGCAACACATAGCTTTTGACTACAATTGGTGACTTTGGATAGTCACCTTACTTTTTCTCCCAGTTTTATTTCAAAAATCTTTGTTGTTCTAAACAGAATATTTATTGAAGTTTAAATGGTGAAAAAATCCTAGGATATTCATTCCAACAGACACTATTTTTTTGAATGCCCGAAATTGGCAACTAGTAGTTTTCACGTTTTGGGACGTAACTTGAAAATAAGCAATTGTCGAAAAAGGTGTTCAATTACAAAAATGTTCAAAATTGAAATAGCTATCGAATGATACTAATCTTGTCTTTTTGTTTTCATTTTTTATAATTTCCCATTTTTCGTATTTTGCACGCTCTACTACACGTGAAATCGTTGTTTTCTGTTGGAAACTCACGTGCAAATATTAATA
Organism: Caenorhabditis virilis; assembly: GCA_964036255.1. Classification (NCBI taxonomy): domain Eukaryota; kingdom Metazoa; phylum Nematoda; class Chromadorea; order Rhabditida; family Rhabditidae; genus Caenorhabditis; species Caenorhabditis virilis. Next base: position 17,344,982 of record OZ038415.1, on the reverse strand, counting down.
AAAATCATTAATTAAATACTAGAAATATAATCAAACTTGTGGAAACAAATTAATTTTAAAAATACCTGCACTTTTCTAGCGTATTCGCACGAAAAACTTAATTTTTGGAAAAATGTATTCGGAGAAACTCCCTACATTTATTCCGGGATTTATTTCAAAACTCTTTTTTGTTTTAAAAAGCAGATGAGTTATAGTTTAAAGTATGAAAAAATCCCATGTACCTCCATCCAAAAATTGGTTTTTTTTTCTTGATTTCCCCAAAAAATGACGATTTTTCACATATTTTGGTGTATAACTTTTGAGTGCTTAGGGTTAGAGAACAATTGTCAACTGGAAAAAGTATTGAAATTCTATTTGGAATCGTTTGGAACCAATTGTGACATCCTATCTTTATTTTTAAAAATTTTGCTTTTCTAAGTTCTGTGCTCTGTCACGCTACAGAAACATATGTATACATACTTTTGCCTCAATATCAACGTAAAATGGTTTGATAACCATCTGGTATACGTGAATGAAATATGAAACTGATATCTTTCATATTCGCCCTAAGGCAGGGCCCTTTGTGTAAGAGTTTTTAAAAACGAGTCAATTAAAACTACATTGATTTAAAGACCAATAATAACGGGAACCACTTGGATTAGAATCCATGATATGTCTTCCAATTTCACACTGACATCCGAGTTATTTTCGATTTTCAAATTTTTCACCTACCTCATTTTTAGCATCACTATATTCTTGATCGTCATTTATATTCCCTGGTAGCTCTCCAATATCATTTATGCAAGATCTAACAATTTCAATATTCGTATCTGTATGTTTCAGTGTTTCGCAAGTTTCTTTCATCTTCGCATTATACACTTCGTCAATTAATTTGTATGCATGACTCTGAAAACTCAAATATTGATTATTTTGAAAAAACAATCGATATTACCTTATGAGCTCCATACAAATGACAATTTGCACATGTTATTTTGTTCTTAATTTCACAATCTTTTTCCAAACAGTATAATTCAGCAACAGTGGTTTTATGAAATAAGCAAAATAACAAGGAACCGGGCTTTTCAGTCACTTTCACAATTTTGTGAGAATTTGTTTTTGTTGAGTGCGAAGCTATGGCACATCGTACACAGCAATGTACTTCACATAGAGTACAAAAAAAAACAGCAATATGAGATGGATCCTCATCACATGGTATTCCCAGAGCTTTTTCTGCTTCATATTTGTGACTCAAAATTTCAAGATTTTTTTTCAAAAACTTGATATTTCCGTCATTAACATTTGTCTCAATTCGATCAAATGGACAGACAATTTTAGCATTTTTCAACAATTTCAATGCACATATTTCACAAATTGTATGTCCACATTCTAGAAATAAAATCATTATATACGTGTTATGAAAAACAACTAAATCACCTCGGAGCAGTCTAGGAACTCTTTTTTCATCCTCACTATATCCTTCCAAACATATTCCACATTTAAAAAGATCCATAATAATTCAGGCGCAAAGATTAAATGCAAAAGAAAATAAATTCAGAGGGAATTCAATATGTTGTAGAATGGAAAACTCTCTTGTGATGCTCTGCATCTCATCTTCGTACACTCTTTACATGTGTATATTGATTGCTCCTGTTACACATGCCTTGAGGCCATTTCTTGTTCCCCCTATCCCTCAAGAGATGGCCATCCGCTATGTAAGCAGCATCAAGACCGCGTTGAGAATAATAAATGAACGCGCGATGGAATATCGATGGAAAGAGTGAGAGCTAGGTGTGACTCGGAGGTGGATCGTGCTATATTTTCTGTTAGACTGTTAAAATAAACGGAAGCACCAATTCAGAATTTGAATATGTTTTTGTTTACAGATATTCTAAAAAAACGATAAGAAAAATCACGGAAAATTACGATTTTATAACAAAAAATGGTGTTCCTTTCGCTTGAGTTGATGTCACCACTTCGAAGTGAATCCATCTCTTTTCTAGTATTTTTTGACCATCTGTAAACCAAAAACGTTTAAAATCTTTTTACTTTTTTGCTGCAAAAAACCAAAAAAAAACGCAATTGTGATGGCCGAGGCTTAAATCCATTCACACCATGTTGCCAGATGTTGCCAGAGGAAAATCAAAAATCAAAAATAAATTATATTCTTTAGAATTTTTAGAAAAGGATTTCCTTTTAATTCGCCGATTGGCACACTGAAGTGGCTTTGAAATATTCAAAGGGGTTCGGGAGATAGCTTCGCAAAAAAGAAAATCGAGTCACCAGCACAAAAAACCGTTCTCTGCTATAAATGCGGTGGGCAAATCAAATCCGCGGAACCCAGGGAAAATACGTTATCGTCACTTACGTCACTTGTTAGCCTAGTTCTCACTCGGCCAGGGAGGCGTCGGTCGCACGGATTGCCCACATTTGCGCATTTCACGAAATTTAAAAAATTTCCCTCATTTCTATTCGAAACGCGATCCATAAACTGGCACTTTGCCAGCACGCGTTCCAAAAAACAAAATGCAAACGATGCACGTTATTAATAAGTGAATTCACGTGAGAAATCGTTGGATCGCGTTTGGAATAGAAATGAGAAGTTTCGCATATTTCCTTCTTTTACCTCTGCACATTCCTTATTTTACGAAGTTGTGAGGCATCTCCAGTGTAGCGGGAAACCTGTTTGATTTTGACACCGTGGTTCGAACCCCACTGCCTCTTAAACTCGTCCAAATATTTTTGCTATTTTTGAAAAGAAACAGCGGGCACTTTTTAGCATAAAAATACCAAAAATTTCTATTTCAGATGTTTAATTAACTTTTTATGATCAATTTTCTGAAAAAAACGCCAAACAGTTGTCCCGCTATAATCTCCACCGACATACTGAAAGAACACATTTCTTAAAGGCTATCTTAAATAATAGTGTACCTTAACATTCAATTTTACCTCCACGTGTCCTTCGCATTTTCAATGCCTTGGGTTCTGCAATTTTTCATTTCTATTCAAAAAATGGAATAAAGCAACAATTTGCAGATATTCAGGTGATAACGATAACTCGGGTGATATTAAAAACTAATTTTAAAGGGATTCTTTACTGTTTTTGGGTTTCTATTCCATTTTCATCTTCTTCGTGATATTTGAAGACCTATATTAGAATAATATTTTTGCGATTTTTCCTTTTCTAGTACTCAAACACACCCATTTCCGAGATAAGGCGGCGAATGGCCTAACAATTGCAAACACTCTCACATTCGCATGCTCTCTCGCGCGCGGCCGAGCGGTTCAGCCATTCGCCGCCTTACCCGGTAAATGTGCTTTTTTCGTGTACTAGGAAAGGAAATTTCGATAAATTTTTTTGCTTCTATAGGTTTTCAAATACTGTGAAGAATATGAAAATGGAAATGAAACCCAAATTCAGTAAAGAGTCCCTTTAACTACAAACCAATAATTTTAACACGAAAAATCGAAATTTTTGAAGAAAAAAACAAAAAAAAATGAAACAGGCTTCTAATCTGTGAAAAATTTCCAGAACGTGTTCCGCATGCAGATTTCATCCGGTTTACATGCGGCGTTTGAGAACCGTACCATTTCCGCATGAAAACCGATCCAGTATGCGTTCTGCATGCAGATTTCATCCGGTTTTCGCGCGGCGCATAAGAACGGTACCATTTCAGCATGAAAACTGATCCAGTATGTGTGTTACAACTGCATGTGTCTCCCAAACCCCATTTAAATTGTATTCGAAAAATAAAATATGCTTATGCTAAGTAATATGATTATATTTAAACTTAAACTTTCCGTTTTAAATAGAAAATTTCGTAGTGAAATCAATAAGACTAGTAGAAAACGGGAAAAACAAGAATCTGAAATAGTTGAACATGTTCTGAAAACGTTTTTACTATGGGAAAATCGAGGCTGGGGTCATTTTTTGAAAGACTCCGCACACTGTTGCAAGTGCGGAATGCTTGCAAAATCCGATACAACACTTGTCTCGTGGTATATGAAAATTAAACATTCAAACAGATTACGAAAGAGACTGTTAAACTGATCATTTTTTCTTCAGACACCAATTTTTTATCTCAACTCCTTCATGTCGAAATATAACATTATATGGTGAACATTATGGTTTTTTGCATTTTTGAGGAATACGAACCACTTTTGGCAAAGCTAATTTTTGCATTTCTAGATTCCTTATATCTAATTACATATCTGATGAAAGTTTGGCTTGCAATATAAAGGGGCCCGGCGAGTTATAGGCCGCCAAATGAGCCCAAGCCGGGAGCAAAAATGTCAACTTTGCTCTAATTGGTCCAATTTTCAAAACATCAAAGTCAAATTGATGCTTTCAAAACACTGATTGCGAATTTCATAGAAACTATCACGAAAATTAAAAATGTTCGAAAAATTTCTGAATCTTATCAGTGTTCCGATCCGGAACAATTTCTGAAAGCGATCAGAGTGAAATTTCATTTAAAAACGCTTCAGACGCTTTTCCCTTGGTATCCCTTTTTAATTTTTTTCAAAGTTAGACAGTCATCTTTGAGTTCTAGAAAATAGTAAAGCTCATATTCTGAAAAAAAAACTACACAGAAAATTAAATGGAATTTTATGGATCTCATCCAGATCGGAACACTGATTTGGATTTTCAATAATTTTTAAAATATTTTAAACAAATTTTATTTATCGAATACGCTGTATTCAATGCAGTTAATTTTTCATTCTCTTGCCACATCTAATATTCCGAAATTCCGATTCCGAGACGATTTTCGGAACATTTTAGGTGTCGGAAATTTTTCCGATTTTTTTTCGGAACCTTTTTCTGTCGGAACCTTTTTCCGAAAAATTTTTCGGAACTTTTTCTGAAATTCATCGGAAAAATCGGAAAAAAACCTTAATTTGTGAAAATGTATTCTTACTGTAATTTTAAAGGGTGTATGTTCGAAAATAGCGTGGGGACCCAAACAATACCAAATTCATTCGTTTGTTTTTTTCACTTAATGGACCTGTTCAGTTGGAAAAAAAATCCGAGAAATTGCAATTTCTTGGCATTTCTCTGCCATTTTTCTCTGCTAATTGAATTTATCGGTAATTTTTTATTTTTTTTCACACTAACAAGGGAAGTATACAAGCAAATGTTAATTGTTTTGAATGTGAGATAGCTCATTGGAAAGATCATATTCTTGTCTACAAGGTACCGTTTTCATTTTTTGCCGATGGGCTCCTAGGAGCTTTTTATGGTCCCTCAAAGTTTTTGCCCAAATTTACTTCATTTTTCGCTCTAACATATATTTGGTAAATCACATGTAGTTTTCAACCGACGTGGTGGTGCAGCGCCAGTGTGTTTGACTGATAAGCAAGAGGTCGAGGGTTCGAACCTAGACTATTTTTGTTTTTGTTTTATTTTTGCTGCTTTTGCGAAATTCTCCCCATATTATCAGAGGGAGTCTTACTAATAAATATTTAGCCTATCGCGCTTTCCAATACAGGAAACAGTTTGCTGTGTATGGGACTGAAAGTTTTTGAGCTATTGCTACGTGGCCCATAGGTCCACAAGATGGCTAATATTTTGGGAAACACGAAATATTTATTAGTAAGACTCCCTCTGATAATATGGGGAGATTTTAAATAAAAAAAATTTTTTCACAATTTTTCCATGGGGGGGGACCCTTTTGAATTTTGCGACGCACTGTAAAATTTCGCCTATGTTGCCCTGAAGCCCCAAAAAGGTTTTATGGGATTTCAACGCAAATACAGAATTTCGCGCTTCGAAAAATTTGAAAACAGGAATATAACACTCTTGAAACTTCACAAAAGCAGCAAAAAAAAACAAAAAAAATTGCTTGGGCTCGAACCCTCGACCTCATGTCTACTAGTCAATCACACTGGCGCTGCACCACCAAGCCTGTTGGAAACTGATTGTGAAATACCAAATATATGTGAGAGGGAAAATGAAGTAAATTTGGGCAAAAACTTTGAGGGACCATAAAAAGCTCCTAGGAGTCCATCGGCAAAAAATGAAAACGCTACCTTGTAGACAAGAATATGATCTTTCCAATGAGCTATCTCCTATTCAAAACAATTAACATTTGCTCGTATACTTCCCTTGTAAATAAGATCTACTTTTTTGCTTTTTTTTTCACCCGTTTTTTCTGGGTTTCTTAGAATTTTATCATTTTCATCGAGTTTCCTAATTTTTGTACGAAAATTTTGCGAGTTCATTGTTTCTTTTCAAAAAATGGGACGTTTATTTGAAAAAAATCAGAATGGAACTTATTAATAAACGTTTTTGTTCGAAAAATGCAAAAAAAAATCTTGAAAATGAAGGTTAAACAATTTGGTTCCGAAATGTCCGGTTTTTCCGAAAATAAAAGTCGGAAAAAAAGTCGGAACCATTTTTTTCCGAAAAAAAAAATCGGAATAAAAATTTGGTTCCGAAAGTTCCGAGAGGCCGGTTCCGCACAAGCCTGAAATTGCCCCCTACACGCGGAGTCCCCACCAAGTTATAACTGTTGCCATTGATATCTTTCGCGCCTTCTTTCGAGAGAGATAGTATGAGAAAACGAGAGATTTAGATGTTGCATCGCGTCATTAACTGTTATAAAAGAGCGTGGTCCATTCTTCAACCTAGTGCATTCTCTCTAAATTTATTTTCTGTTGTATTCTATTTTTGAGCCTGAATTATAATGGATATTTTCAAATGTGGAATTTGTTTCGAACGATATGATGAGGATGAAAAAAGAGTTCCCAGAACTCTCACAGGTATTTTATAATATTTTTATTAGATTGTTAAACACTTATTTTCACTGTCAGAATGTGGCCATACAATTTGTGAAATATGTGCATTGAAATTGTTGAATAATGCTAAAATTGTCTGTCCATTTGATCGAATTGAGAGCATTGTTCGCGATGGAAATATTACTTTTCTGAAGAAGAACTTTGCAATTTTGGAAGTGATTCAGGAGCAATTATACAAAACTAAGAATGTTGAAACTGAACATGATGGCAAGTATGAAGCTGAAAAAGCACTTGGAATTCCATGTGATGAGGATCCATCTCATATTGCTGTTCTTTATTGCACTAAATGTGAAGCGCATTATTGTGAACGATGCTCCATACTCTTTCATTCCTCCAAAACGCAGTCCTCACACAAAATGGTAAAAGTGTCAGAAAAACCAGAACCATTGTTATATTGCTCACATCATTCGTACAATGTCGCTGAATTATACTGTTTGGAGAAAGATTGTGAAATTAAAAACAAAGTGACGTGTGCACATTGTCATTTACACGGACCTCATAAGGTTATATCGATTGTTTTTTCAAAATAATCAATATTTGAGTTTTCAGAGTCATGCATACAAATTAATTGACGAAGTGTATAATGCGAAGATGAAAGAAACTTGCGAAACACTGAAACATACAGATACGAATATTGAAATTGTTAGATCTTTCATAAATGATATTGGAACGCTGCCGGAAAGTATAAGAGAAGATCGGGAATATATTGATGCCAGAAATAAGGTGGGTGGAAAATTTGAAAATGGAAAATAACTCGGATGTCAGTGTGAAATTGGAAGATGTCTCATGGATTCTAATCCGTAAGATTCCAACTATAAATGGTCTTTGAACCATTGTCGTTCCAGTTGAATTCTGTACACTGTAAGTGAAATGCCCAGTAATTATTACAAGCGGAGAATCAAAATCATCACTTGCAAATCTCACAATGACACCCAACTTGAAGTAAATAAGTGAATTATTATAGATTGGCGAAATCTATGAGAAACGTTGGGATGAATTGCATATTTGGAAACAATCAAACATGGAAATATTGGAAAAAGAAGCTAAGGCAAAAATTGAGTCAAAAAAAAGGGAAAAAGAATATTATTGTTCAAAACTTGAAGAACTGGAGACTCTGAAACGAGAATGTTCGAATGCAAAACAATTGAAAAAGACGGAATATCTCGAGAAATTGGAAGAGATCGAAATAATCAAGGAAAAATTGAAGAGTTTTGAGATTAAAGAATCAGATGAACCAACCAAGCCCTTGTTAGATCATTTGATTTTAAATAAATGCGAAAGATATGCAACAGTAATCCTATATGCAGGTGTATTTTTAAAAACGCTTTTTTAAACTTTCTATTTATGAAAACTTTATAGGATACTCGCCGAAAGTTTTGCACCAAATTTCCGAAGGAATTCTACATTTGGGAGGTATTGAGCTTGAAACTCGAAGGTTTAAATTCGAAGGTATTTATTTCAAACACTTTTTCTGAAAATCAAACATTTTTTTAAAAATCTAGGACAAACAATCGAAGTGTTTGATTTTGATGGTTTGAAAAACTGCAGAAACAGACTAATTGATGGTAAACAAAATATTTTTTTTCACTTAAATAAAATAAAAATAAATATTCAGTGTTTGTTATTCTATCGTTTGAGTCATGTAACAATATTAAAGCATTACTTGGTGAAAGAAAGAACATTAAAACCGACGGTATTGTTATTTTTGGACACAAAAAAGAAGATTTGAAAAAAAACGGGTATGTTTTCTAGTGTTAAAGTATGTTTGAAATCAATATATTTTCCAGAGTAGGATATTGGAATAATAACATCGCAGAAATTGCTACATATCTCAAAGTTCCACTACTGTTTGCAACTCAAGACGACCCAAAATTTGTGGAAAATATTCTAAAAGGAAATCACCTGGAGAATCCATTTTTTGAAACATATCCATGAAAATTTCGAGGATTTTAGTTATTATTATAATTACTTCTAATTATCATGAATTTAGAATCTTCCATACACATTTCTTGTCAGAAAACGTCAAAAATACACTCATTTCTCGGTGGTTTTTCTTGTATATTATCAATTTATTTATTTATTCTTTTAAATTTTTTGCCGCCCAAAATGCCTTTTTTCCTTCGTTTCACTTTTTCTCTGAAATCTTCTTTTATTTATATTTTCAAGTTTTACCATTCAGCATTATATATTTTCTTTCATTTGTATTTTGAAGACGATTTTTTAAGAAATTAAAATTACGAGTTTCGAAAGAAAAAGATTTTTTGGTTTTATTTTAGTTTTATACCGATTTTTAAGCATTTTTCATCATTTTGAAGCTTGCTTCATCAGAAACTTCAAACGAAAAATCGTAAGTTGAAAGGAAAAATATGAAAAGCAGACAACAATAATTTAAAACCAATTATTTAGTAAACGCACCAAGAGTGCGCAAGCAAGCGCAGGCTGACGCTTTTCCGTTGACGCATATTAAGAGACAATGTCTGAGTAGCCTTAAATTTAACACGTTAGTAGGTGCCCTGGGCCGAATAATTGTGCTATCAACTTGAAACTTCGTATGTGAGTGTGGTAGGGGTCAAAGATTATTTTCGTACCACAAAACCTGTGAAGTGTCCCGGCGTTCGGGGGGAGCTCCCCGTTTTGTCTTACAAATTTAACCGGCTATAACTTTGCTCATTTTCCGACACTTCACAGGTTTTGTGGAACGAAAATAATCTTTGACCCCTACCACACTCACATACGAAGTTTCAAGTTGATAGCACAATTATTCGGCCTAGGGCACGATGATTCAACGCGACTCGGACATCGTCTCTTAAGTGCATTCATATTTTTCAACTTTTTTAAATGTCTTGTGTGCATGGAACAACCATAATAGTAAATACTTTTATTTGGTGTAGTAGGTAAAATAATAATTAAACTCTTTCTTCATACGCTGGGGCTGATGCCAATAATCCAGGTTTCACGTTGTTGATAACGATCAGCAAATACAGAATGTTCGTATTAATATTTTCATTACACAAAATATTTTCAAGTTTTAAATACCATTTCAACATTATATATTTTCCTTCATTTGTATTTTGAAGACGATTTTTTAAGAAATTAAAATTACGAGTTTCGAAGCCAATAATTTTTTGGTTTTTTAAAAAAACTTACGCCGGTTTTTGGGAATTTTCATCATTTTGAAAATCATGATTTTTTTAATAGAGTTTTTCAGTTGCCATCAGAATAAAGATTTTTTATATAAATACATTTTTTAGGGGGGGGGGGGGGGGGGAAGATAGTGTGGGAGCAGCAGAGAGTCTAGAGAAAAGAGTAATTTTCAAAACTCATGAAAACTGAAATTCCGAGAATTTCAATTTTTTGAACATTAGTTTTCGTTTCAAGGCCCAAAGAATTAAAGGTGTGTCCTTTTAAACAATTTTATGGAAAAAAACATTTGATTTTGTGTTTATCTTTGTGGAAAAGGATCAGGTATGAGCCTAAGTGAGCCCAGGAGGTTCGAAAAGCCCGATATAGCCTAAAAAACCGATTTATGGTGAAAAACTACCAAAATGTTATTTTTTTGTCCCAGACAGTCTTTTTGGGCCTAAATCCAAAAATTTTGGGCCTCAAATTTTTTCCATAAAATTGTTTATCTAATTGTTTGGGTCTTGAAAAGAAAACTCGAAAAATACCGAGAAATTGCAAGATTTTAGTTATTTTTCGCGATTTTCGATTTTTTTCGCATTTATTGATTAAAAAATTACTTTTATAAATTTTAAACCATTTATCTCGCAAAATGGATTTTGAAGCTAATATTCTAAAAATTCTGATTTTCAGCTTCAAAGTCTTCTTAAATTTCGCAAAAATTCATAATTTTCTGATTTTCAGCTTCTAAATCATCTAATTTACTCCATAATGAACTCATTTTTTAAAGTTCAAAAAATCAATAATCTCACGGTGTTGTTTTTCAATCTTTTTGTTCAATTTGATATGATATATTTGTCCTCGACCGACAAACTTTATACTGTGTCAGTGAATCATATTTTCTTTTTCTTTTTGTCGGTCATCTCTTATTGATTTAAGTTTTTTTTTTGCTTTCTCGAAACCTTTATTTTTGATGACTCATTTTCTCTTCGTTTCCGTTCGCTTTTCCTTTCCACCCTTGAAAAAAGAACAAAAAACAGGGTTTACCCCCGGTTTTTTGTTGTCTGTCAGTTGTTGTTTCGTGTGTAATTTGACACACGGGCGATAATTGCGAAAAAATGTTGTGAAAGTTTCATTTTACAATAAAAACGTTCATTTTTTTGCAAAATTCTTTTTTTTTTTCAAATTTGAATTCCCGCGTGAAATGAGAGGACAAGTCCGCAAACACGACTACGCGAGAATACACACTTTTATGGGATTTTTATGGACCTATTCAGTTTGAAAAAAAAATACAAAAAATGTCGAGAAATTCAATGCAGAAATTGCAGAGAAATGCCGAGAAATGCAGAGAAATTTCTATTTCTCTGCATTTTTTGAACTGGTTTTCTTCGAGACCCAAACGATTTAATCTGTGTCCCTTTAAACAATTTTATGGAAAATGTTTGTTTTCGTGTCTATGATTGTGGAAATTTTACCAAAAATTCAGTAGTTAGTCCTAATGGCCCTTAGAGGCCCAAAATATCTGATTTAGACCAAAAAAGACCGTCTGGGTCGAAAAAAAGACATGTCGAGAAATGCAGAGAAATTGCTATTTCTCTGCATTTCTCGACATTTCTCTGCAATTTCTGCATTGAATTTCTCGACATTTTTTGTATTTTTTTTTCAAACTGAATAGGTCCATTAGAAAAATTTGTTTTTTGAGGTTTCAATTTTTAAAAAACGTCATTTTTTCTCGAAAAATAAAATTAAAAATTCAGAAGTTTATTTCTTATTTTAAAAAACCATATTTATTTAAATTTAAGTGCAAAAATTGGGAAAAAAAGTTTTTTTTCGAATAAATTAAAGAAAACTCCAAATTTGTGAATGTCGGATTTTTGTTAAACGTTTTCAAAATGATTAAAACTGAAAAATTCCACTTTTATGCGAAAAAAATAAAATTTTCAAAATTTATTGAAAAAAAAAACTAAAGTTCGAATTTCCGCGTGAACAGTGGGGGAAGTATACGCAAACACCACCACGTGATAATGTACACTTTTTTAGAATTTTTTTTTTCATTTCTCAAAAAATAAACGAAAAAACTGGGGTTTTCATGGTTTTTGCAGAACAAATGCTCGAAACAATGAAAAAAACATTGTGTGTAAGTTCCTCGTCTCTTTTTTTCAAACTATCCGCATCCTCATTGATGATTCCCCCCATTTTCCCTTCACAAGGGAAGTATACGAGCTAAGGATAATTGTTTTGAATGGGATATAGCTCATTGGAAAGATCATATTCTTGTCTACAAGGAACCGTTTTCATTTTTTGCCGACGGACTCCTAGGAACTTTTTATGGTCCCTCAAAGTTTTACCAAAATTTCGTTATTTTCCCTCTCACATATATTTGGTATTTCACCAATAGTTTTCAACCGACTTTGTGGTGCAGCGCCAGTGTGTTTGACTAGTGAGCATGAGGTCGAGGGTTCGAACCCAGACCAGGTTTTTTATTTTTTATTTTTGTTTTTTTTTCTGATTTTGTGAAGTTTCAAGAGTGCTATATTCCTGTTTTCAAATTTTTCGAAACGCGAAATTCTGTATTTCCGTTGAAATCTCATTTTGTTGATTTAGCTGGATCTCTGTAATCTTTTTGGGGTTTCAGGGCAAAATAGGCGAGATTTTACAGTGCGCCGCAAAATTCCAAAAAAATTTTAAATTTTAAGATGTCCCCATATTATCAGAGGAATAAATATTTAGTGTTTCCCAAAATATTATCCATCTTGTGGACCTATGGGCCACGTGGCAACAGCTCAAAAAACCTTCAGTCCCTATACAGGTAATATTTTGCGATACAATAAATATTTATAGGTAAGACTCCCGATGATAATATGGGGAGATCTTAAAATTCACAAAATCAGCAAAAAAAACAAAAAATAAATAAAAAACCTTGTCTGGGTTCGAACCCTCGACCTCATGCTCACTAGTCAAACACACTGGCGCTGCACCACCAAGTCGGTTGAAATCTAGTGATGAAATACCAAATATATGTGAGATGGAAAATAAAGTAAATTTTTGGCAAAAACTTTGAGGGACCATAAAAAGTTCCTAGGAGTCCGTCGGCAAAAAATGAAAACGGTTCCTTGTAGGCAAGAATATGATCTTTCCAATGAGCTATCTCCCATTCAAAACAATTATCCTTAGCTCGTATACTTCCCTTGTCACAGAAGCCCTCCACTACCCCCATCTGTCCGACATTTTGCATCTCTACCCCGTCTCTTCAAGGCCACACTGAACCCTCTTCAATACCTTTTCCTCTCTGCGCCTCCTCGTCCGCATTCTCTCTTCAAAAAACGCCATTATGGAGAAGAGGAGGGGGGCACCGCTTAACCTCTCTGCGCCTCCTCGTCCGCATTCTCTCTTCAAAAAACGCCATTATGGAGAAGAGGAGGGGGGGGGGGGGGGCACCGCTTAACCTGTACTTCTCGTCATCGTCGTCGTCGTCCTCATTTTTTATCGATTTTTTTCGCGAACTTGTAAGAAAATTCAAGATTGATTTTCAGGAATTATTCATCAAGAGACCTCAAAAGGGCAACAACTAATGCAACTGGTTCTAGGTATGAAAATCTGGTAAAAATCTGAAAAATCCAAATTTTTTTTTTAGGTATCAAATAATTCAAAAATGAAACGAACACCGATTAACTATATACTATTAATATTTTTACTATGTGATTATTATGCTAACTGCCTTAACAATTTTATCGATAATTATGAGACGTTGAACTACAAGTCGGCACATGTTGCAAGCCAGGTTCGCATTTTTTTGGAAGAATTTTGCAAAAAAAAATATTTTTAGGTCTCAAGACGAAAACGATCAATCGGAACGGACTCATCTATTTACGCGGAACCGATTAATTTCAGATTCAATGCTTATAATAGGTAAAAACTTTGAATTTTATAAAATTTTAAATTTTCCGTTCGAGACCTTAACTTTATCTTATATGTGCCTTTAAATTTAAAGGCACATACTGAATAATGAACTAAACATTGGAAAAAAATTGAATTTTCAGAAAATTTTAAAAAATTTAAAAATCAATCAATATTTTCAGATCTTTCCACGTGCTACTCCACCCAATCGATGAGTCCGTTGGCCTTTTCCATGGTGAACACTACGCAGACGTGAATGGTGAATTTGCTGACATCAAACCGAGCCATTTTCTGTATGAAGGATACCTAAAAGGCACGGTGGGCTAAAGTGAACCGACTATAACTAAGAAAATTCACTACGACAAGTAAAAATTGAACACAGAAAAAGGGGCGTTTTTAAGGGCGTGGCATTTTGCAATCGTGCGGCACGGTTACACAAAACGGGTTATATTCAGCTATTCAGGGACTCAATTTTGTAATTCGGAGTGAAAAAAATTAGATTAAGCCGTGCTTTATGTATTTAACGCAAAAACTTCATATTTTCATGCGTTGTAGGCGTTAAAATGCCATTTGTAAAAAATTCCTAATTTTGCATGTGTGCAATTTGTCGTAACTGTGTACGCACACAAACACGTTGTTCGTGATGACAATTTCGGTTCACTTTATCCCACCGTGAAAGGTTGATATTGATTTTTTTTTGTTGAAAAAGTTGCTCATCGTGGTTTTTTGCAGACGATCCAGCATCCAATGTGCACGGAAGTGTGTTCGATGGAGTCTTCGAAGGGCATATTCAGGTTTTTTGTGATTTTATAAAAATCTGGAACTGTTTTTGCAGGCTGGCGACGGACACCGATTTACAATTGACAAAGCTGCGAAATATTTTGAAAACGATGAAAGACCTACGAATTATCATTCGATTATTTATAAGGATGATGAGATTAATCATAGGAAGTGGAGGGTTAAAAGGTCTTTATTCATTTTTTAAAAAAATTGAATTTTTTAGTTGATGTTGTCCGTGAGAAGTACAAAATATTCGAAATTTGTTTATGGAGAGCATTTTTATGCAAAAAATAATTTGAAAAATTGATTTTTGAATTTATATTTTCAATTTTACTGAAAATTCAGAATTCTCTAGTAGGTTTGGTGCCAAAAACGGCCTTAAGTGATGAAATAGATCAAAATTTGAACTTTTTGTGAATTTTTGAAATTTGGAGCTTTTTAGAACTGAAAAATTACGAGTTTTATGTTTTTTTAAAGAAAATTTCAGATTTTTAGCTTTAAAACTTTTTTGGAGTTTTTAATGGAAAAAGAGGAAATTTTGACAAGAAATGCTAATTTTTGAATTAAATTTTGGAAAATTTTGAGAAAAACTTGTGGTTTCAAAAATGTTCGAAATTTCAAAGAAAATAAAATATTTCTTACAATTTCAGAAGTCCGAGAGAAGTACAAAATATTCGAAATTAGTCTATGGATTTATAGAGGGCATTTTTATGGAAAAAATTTAGAAAAATTGATTTTTGAAGCTTCCAAATTGTTTTTTGACTTAAAATTTTCAATTTTGCTGAAAATTCAGAATTCTCTGGAATTTCTGTTTGGAAAAGTTATTTTTGGTGGCAAAAATATGGTCTTCAGTTGATGAAATAGATGAAATTTTAAAATATTATTGATTTTTTAAAATTTGGAGCATTTTTAAACTGAAAAATCACAAATTTCATGTTTTTTGAAGAAAATTTCAGAATTTTAGCTTAAAAATGGTGAATTTCAAAATTTTGAGGGTTTTTTAAATGGAAAAAAAGGGGATTTTTGACAAGAAATGCTAATTTTTGAATTAAATTTTGAGAAATTGAAAATTTTTTGATTTTTCTGAAAAAAATCGATTTTTTCATAAAATTTTCATAATTTTATAAATTTCAAAAAAAAACAATTTTCAATATTGTTGTCTCACAAAATCGGCTTCATAAACGTGAAATTCCCTATTTTGCGAAATAGTGTGTGGTGAGGGATAATAATACAACGCAACGCATCCCCTCCCATTGCCCTCACGCGTGGCGTTTTGTTTTTTTGACACAGGTTTTTCACGTTTATATAACAGATTTTGTAAACAACTAATAGCAAAATTTCAGAATTTTTTGAATTTTAACAAAAAAACCCCCCATTTTTTATCAGAGACGCCGAAGAGCTCGCCGAGCAAGGATGTGGTCTGAATTCTAGAGTTCGGAGGGAAATGACAGATGTTCAAAACTCTGGCGAACGACAAGCGGATTTTTTCACGAATTATATGACCATGTGGGTTTTTTCTTGAATTTGTAGCCAATTTTCCAAGAAAAATCCCGATTTTTTCAGGAAAGGACGATCGAAAAGGTCGACGAAAGATGCGGAAGGTGTCTACTCGGTTCGCACGTGCTCACTTTATATGCAAGCTGATCATAAGTTATATGAGCATATTAGGATGAAGGAGGGGAATAATGATCCGATTAGGTAGGTGTTTTTGGATTCTGGGGGGAATTTTTCAAACAAAATTATACCAAATTTGGCACCGGAATCTATAAAAATTGGGTTTTTCGAAATTTTTGACTATTAATTGAAATTGAGACTCTTCAGAAATTTATTTGAGAGTTTTTTGTGAAACTGGAAATTTTTAAAAATTAAAAAATATCTGAAAATTGAATTTTTGTGAGAATTGAATTCAATTTTTTGAAAAATTCCAATTTTCAGCATTATTCGATGCTAAAATTGGCCAAGTACGTAACATCCTACATTTAAGAATCGAAAATGTTCGAAAAATTCGAAAATGCAATGGAAATTCGAAATTTTAAGAAAATGTTTGGAAAAATCGAATTTTCAGCTTCTTTATGGAAAATGCTGAAACTTTGTAATTTTTGCCAAAAGGTCCTTAAATTCCAAATTTCTACAAAAAAATTGTCTTCAGCTTCAAAATGATCCAAAATTCAGGAATAATTTTGAATTTTTATAAAAAGCATTAATATTTTAAGTTTAAGGGCGTTAAACCTCAAAGTTTTTGAATTTTTTCGAAAAATCCGATTTTTCTATATTTTATTGACAAATTGTCAGTTTTTGGCGTTTTTTTAGAAAATTTGCATTTTCTCAGAACCCGAGAGGAGATTGTCAGCCTTTTCTACAATCACATCAAAGCGGTCAATGAAATCTACGAAAGTACGAATTTTAACGGGATTAAAGGGCTTCATTTTGTGATACAGAGGACTTCGGTGAGTTTTTGAAAAGCTAATCAAATCCACTACGATGCTCCGCAGTTACGTTGCTTTTTAAGGACACAAAAGAGCTGCATTTTCGGATTTTTTGAAGACTTAGAATTTCCAACTAGAATGTTTTTTTGTCAGATTTACACACCGGACACTTGTGACAGAGGACGAGCGAAAAGCGACTCAGACAACCCGTTTTGTGAGGAAAATGTGAATGTTTCGAATTTTTTGAACCTGAACTCGCAACGCAATCATTCGGCGTTTAGTTTGGCGTACGCGCTTACTTTCCGCGATTTTGTTGGTGGAACGTTGGGTTTGGCGTGGGTGGCCAGTCTGCAGTTTAGTGAGTTTGCTGTTTTTTTTTATATTTTGGGATGAAATTGGCTCGGAAAAACTTAAAAATTGAGAAAAAAGCTTCAAAAGGACTTAAAAATGGGGAAAATTCGATAATTTAAAAAATGGATACTATTTCCAGCAATTTTGCTGAATTTCAGAAAAAATTAATAACTTTTCAAAAATACATAAAATTCGATGGTTTTTCGCTCATTTTGAAGCCAATTTCTTTCTTAACAGGTCTATTGATCTGAAATCTGAAAAAAATCTGAAATATGGTCTGTTGAAGCTGTAAAGAAGATTATTTCCAACAATTTTGAAGAATTTCAGATGTTTTGACAAATTTTCTGAAAAATTGAATAACTTTTTCTAAAAGTCATCAGATTTTATAATTTTTGGCTCATTTTGAAGCCAATTTCTTTCTGAAAAGGTCTATTGAACTGTTTTTCAGAATTTTTAGACCTTAATCTGAAAATTTCCGAGAAAATGGTCTGTTAAAGCTGTAAAGAATATTATTTCCAACAATTTTGACGAATTACAGAAAAATTCAATTATTTTCCAAAAAATACGATTCTATGGTTTTTCGCTCATTTGAAGGCAATTTCTTTGTTAAAAGGTCTATTGAACTGTTTTTCAGAATTTTTAGACCTAAAATCTGAAAATTACAGACACGGCCGGCGGCATCTGTCAAGTTCATCAAAGATACAATGAAGGAAGCCGAGGATGGGTCTACAGATCGCTAAACACTGGAATCGTGACACTGGTCAACTATGGGAATCGTGTACCAGCACGGGTTTCGCAATTAACGCTAGCTCATGAAATCCGTCATAATTTCGGGTCTCCACACGATTTTCCAGCAGAATGTCAGCCAGGACTTCCAGATGGAAACTTCATCATGTTTGCATCAGCGACGTCGGGAGATAAACCAAATAATGGCAAATTTTCGCCATGCTCTATTAAAAATATCAGTTCGGTGCTTCACGTGGTCCTGAAATCGATGCCCGTGGATCCGACGCGGAATGCGAATCCAGTTGGATATGGGAAAAGGAACTGCTTCCAGGAGAGGACGTCAGCATTTTGTGGAAATCAGATCTTTGAACCGGGAGAGGAATGTGATTGTGGATTTTCACAAGCGGATTGTGATCAGATGGGCGATAAGTGTTGTGTACCGCACGAAGGGAGGGGATTCGGTGGACCGGGGCCGTGTAAGAGGAAGAGAGGCGCTCAATGCTCACCATCGCAAGGGTATTGTTGTAATTCGGATAATTGTTCGTTGCATACGAAATATGAGGAGAAGATTTGTCGGCAGGTAAGAGGGATGACGCCTTGTCTTTAAGCTTTTGAAAAATCAATAAAACACATTTTTATGAAAAAATTATTGATAATATTGACAACTTTTTCTAAAATTCATCAAATTGTATCATTTTTGGCTTAATTTGAAGCCAATTTCTTTCTGAACATGTCTGTTGAACTATGTTTAGACAAAAATCTGAAAATTTCTGAAAAATGGTCTGTTGAAGTGGTAAAAGGTATTATTTTCAACAATTTTGCTGAATTTCAGATGTTTTGACAAATTTTTTGAGAAATTGAATAAATTTTTCGAAAATTCATCAAAGTTCAAAACAGCTCCCGGAAAAGTGCCGAAAACAGGCGGTGTCAGTGCAAAACGGGAGGTGCCACCACCCGTTTTTAGGTTTTTGAGGGACCGTTTTGCTCAAAATTAAGCTTTTGAACTGAATTTTTTTGTTGATTCCGTTAATAATAGGTGATTCTGAGTCGATTAAAACAAAAATTGAAAATCAGTAAACAGACACTTTAAGAAAAGACTTTAAAAAGGTGACACCTTGCCTTTAAGCTTTCGAAAAATCAATGAATCTCATTTTTTATGAAAAAAAAGTTGATTTTAAATAATTTATTTGTTATAGAATTAAAGAAAAACGCTTTTAAAAAGGGTGACACCTTGCCTTTAACATTACGAAAATTCTATTTTTTCCAGATTTTATATACACATTTGCATTAGTCCAGATTTTAAAATTGAAATAAAAATCTGGATATAAAAACGAAATTTTCATTTCCCTTTTTATTTTCAGCACCAAAAATATCTAAAAATACATTTTAAAAATGTACAAAATTCAAATTTTTCAAAAATGTTCTTTGTTCCCAGGAATCCGAATGCTCCCACCATCAAACATGTGACGGACGTAGTGCTCAATGTCCCCAATCGCCTCCGAAATTCGACGGACTTCCATGTCAGGATAGCACAAAAGTTTGTTCGGCTGGAAGTTGTAACGGATCGGTTTGTGAGCTTTTTGGACTCAAGGATTGCTTCTTGACTGAAGGAAAACCGGATGAATTGTGCTTTTTGGCCTGTATTAAGGATGGAAGTGAGTTTTTTAACATTTTAAATGCAGAGAAAAATGTTGAGGTGACACCTTGCCTTTAAGCTTATTTAAAGAAGGTGGCACCTTTTCTTTAAGGTTCTGAAAAATTTTTTAAATCTAATTTTCTTGAAAACCATAATAAGATGAGTTAGAAGTTCTCTAACTTAGAACAAGAAAATATGGTTTTGTTATTGGAATTTGAAAAAAGTGACACCTTGTCTTTAAAGGATGGCTTTACGGAGATTATGAATGCGTCTGGGATGAAAATAGGCTTCAGACTCATTCCAAATATGTACTTAAAATTTTCTATAACCACCTAGAAGCCGAGAAAACACGCTTCAAAACAGTGGCCTAGAAAAAAGGGCCACCTGGCCGAACTTTTTCCTATGAGCTTTTTTCGTGTTTCGTTAATAAATAGTTATGCAGAATGCTTATAGTAGTCCTTTTTAATGTTTTTTAATCTTAATTTATGTTTCATTTTTCATTTTTTTGGACTTTTAATGCCTGCGGACTAGTTTTCGCCGGTGGCCCTTTTTTCTAGGCCATTGTTTTGAGGCGTGTTTTCTCGGCTTCTAGGTTTTTTTTAGAAAATTTTAAATACAGATTTGGAATGAGTCTGAAGCCTATTTTCATTTCAGACGCATTCATAATCTCCGTAAAGCCCTCCTTTAAGATTTTGAAAAATTAAATTTTATTGAAAAAAAAACTGAATTTCAAAAAAATATTTTTTTTTCGAAAAATGCTCAAATTAAATGGTTTTTACATCATTTTAAAGCTGAAAATCTGAAAATTCAGAATATTGGCTTTATTTTGGTGTGAGAAATATGAAAATTGGTGAATTTTCAAAAATGTTATTGGATTTTGAAAATTTAAAAAAAAATCATAATTTTTCGAAAATTGCTCAAATTTAACGGTTTTTACATGATTTTAAAGCTGAAAATCTGAAAACTCAGAATTTCAACTTTATTTTGGTGTAAGAAATATGAAAATTGGTGAATTTTCAAAAATGTTTTTGCATTTTGAAAATTAAAAAAAAAATCATAATTTTTCGAAAATTGCTCAAATTTAACGGTTTTTACATGATTTTAAAGCTGAAAATCTGAAAATTCAGAATATTGCCTTTATTTTGGTGTAAAAATAATGAATAGGTGGGAATTTTCAAAAATGTTATGGAATTTTGAAAATTTAAAAAAAAATCATAATTTTTCGAAAATTGCTCAAATTTAACGGTTTTTACATGATTTTAAAGCTGAAAATCTGAAAACTCAGAATTTCAACTTTATTTTGGTGTAAGAAATATGAAAATTGGTGAATTTTCAAAAATGTTTTTGCATTTTGAAAATTTTAAAAAAAATCATAATTTTTCGAAAATTGCTCAAATTTAACGGTTTTTACATGATTTTAAAGCTGAAAATCTGAAAATTCAGAATATTGCCTTTATTTTGGTGTAAAAATAATGAATAGGTGGGAATTTTCAAAAATGTTATGGAATTTTGAAAATTTAAAAAAAAATCATAATTTTTCGAAAATTGCTCAAATTTAACGGTTTTTACATGATTTTAAAGCTGAAAATCTGAAAATTCAGAATATTGCCTTTATTTTGGTGTAAAAATAATGAATAGGTGGGAATTTTCAAAAATGTTATGGAATTTTGAAAATTTAAAAAAAAATCATAATTTTTTCGGAAAATTGCTCAAATTTAACGGTTTTTACATGATTTTAAAGCTGAAAATCTGAAAACTCAGAATTTCGACTTTATTTTGGTGTAAGAAATATGAAAATTGGTGGAATTTCAAAAAAGTTACGAAATTTCGCAAATTTCTAGAAAAAATTTCAAAAAATCATAAAAAATTCTCAAATTAGAAAGTTTTACATTATTTTAAAGTGTTTGTTTATTGATTTTCAATTTTTGTGTTAATCTATTCAGAAACACCTATTATTAATGACTTTGTCAAAAAAAAATTTTTGTCGGGCGCCCGTGGGTCCAAAACAGCTTCCGGAAAAGCGCCGAAAACAGTCGGTGTCAGTGCAAAACGGGAGGTGCCACCACCCGTTTTTGGAATTTTGAGGGACCGTTTTGCTCAAAATTAAGCTTTTGAACTGAATTTTTTTGTTGATTCCGTTAATAATAGGTGATTCTGAGTCGATTAAAACAAAAATTGAAAATCAGTAAACAGAAACTTTAAAGCTGAGAATTTGAAAACTCAGAATTTTAGCTTTATCTTGGTGTAAAAACGATGAAAATTGGTGAATTTTCAAAAAAAGTTAGGGTATTTTGAAAATTCCTGAAGAAACTTTAAAAAATCGTTAATTTTCGAAAAATTGTCATAAAAAGTCCTGAAAATTCAAATTTTTTACTATAAATTAAAAAAAAAACCTTATATTCCAGAATGTACATCTAGTATCCACTTGCCGGAGTTTGCAACAAATCGATCGACGTTTTTGCAGTCGGGAAGAAAAGGAAAACCCGGATTGATTTTGCATCCAGGATCACCTTGTAATAATTATAAAGGTGAGAGCCAGTTTAACCAAATTTTGCATCCAAAAAACTCGAATTTTCAGGTTATTGTGACATATTCCGAAAATGTCGAAGTGTGGATGCGAACGGACCATTGGCACGTCTGAAGAATCTGCTTTTCGATAAACGAACGATTGAAACATTGACAAGTTGGGCGCAGGATAATTGGTGGATGGTTATGCTGATTGGAATGGGATTCCTAATAGTGATGGCATTGTTTGTGAAATGTTGCGCGGTGCACACGCCGAGCACCAATCCGAACAAACCGGCTGCTTTGAATTTCTATCAGACGCTTACGAGACCGGGCACTCTTATTGTAAGTTTTGAATATTGGAGAATTGAAAATGTTTTGGAATTTATAAGTTTATCTGGAAATTTAAGATTTCGGCTTCAAAATGAGCTAGAAATCATGAAAGGGGATACAATTTTCGTAAAAATAGGAATTTTCAAAATCCCATAACTGTTTTTTGAAAATTCACAAGTTTTCATAGTTTTTACAACAAAATCAAGCTAAGATTCTGAATTTTCAGATTTTCAGCTTTAAAATGATGTAAAAACCATTTAATTTGAGCGATTTTTCGAAAAGTTATGATAATTTGAAAAAAATTTAAAAATCGTAACTTTTCCCAAAAATCATGATTTTTGAAAAGCCATAATTTACCCTAAGATTTCTCGAAGTACATTGGTTTAAAGATGAAAATATGAAAATTCAGAATTTTTGCTTTATTTTGGTGTAGAAGTTATGAAAAATGGTGAAATTTCAAAAAAGGTATATGATTTTGAAAATTAGCCTGATTACGGTAGCTCGAATCATGTGGTGTTCCTTTAATGATTACGGTAGCTTCAATGGATAAATGCCACAGAATCTTGAAATTGTCTTTAAATATAGAGATTTTCAGCGACAACATCGACAAAGACATCGAGCCGCCGCCGGAAGTGCTGGAGTCCAGCTTCCAACCTCATCGGGGGCAGCAAACGGTTCTAGACCATCAGCGATGGATTTCATTGCTATTGTTAGATCTTTCATAAATGATATTGGAACGCTGCCGGAAAGTATAAGAGAAGATCGGGAATATATTGATGCCAGAAATAAGGTGGGTAGAAAATTTGAAAATGGAAAATAACTCGGATGTCAGTGTGAAATTGGAAGATGTCTCATGGATTCTAATCCGTAAGATTCCAACTATAAATGGTCTTTGAACCATTGTCGTTCCAGTTGAATTCTGTACACTGTAAGTGAAATGCCCAGTAATTATTACAAGCGGAGAATCAAAATCATCACTTGCAAATCTCACAATGACACCCAACTTGAAGTAAATAAGTGAATTATTATAGATTGGCGAAATCTATGAGAAACGTTGGGATGAATTGCATATTTGGAAACAATCAAACATGGAAATATTGGAAAAAGAAGCTAAGGCAAAAATTGAGTCAAAAAAAAGGGAAAAAGAATATTATTGTTCAAAACTTGAAGAACTGGAGACTCTGAAACGAGAATGTTCGAATGCAAAACAATTGAAAAAGACGGAATATCTCGAGAAATTGGAAGAGATCGAAATAATCAAGGAAAAATTGAAGAGTTTTGAGATTAAAGAATCAGATGAACCAACCAAGCCCTTGTTAGATCATTTGATTTTAAATAAATGCGAAAGATATGCAACAGTAATCCTATATGCAGGTGTATTTTTAAAAACGCTTTTTTAAACTTTCTATTTATGAAAACTTTATAGGATACTCGCCGAAAGTTTTGCACCAAATTTCCGAAGGAATTCTACATTTGGGAGGTATTGAGCTTGAAACTCGAAGGTTTAAATTCGAAGGTATTTATTTCAAACACTTTTTCTGAAAATCAAACATTTTTTTAAAAATCTAGGACAAACAATCGAAGTGTTTGATTTTGAAGGTTTGAAAAACTGCAGGGTATTGTTATTTTTGGACACAAAAAAGAAGATTTTAAAAAACGGGTATGTTTTCTAGTGTTAAAATATGTTTGAAATCTATATATTTTCCAGCGTAGGATATTGGAATAATAACATCGCAGAAATTGCTACATATCTCAAAGTTCCACTACTGTTTGCAAGTCAAGACGACTCAAAATTTGTGGAAAATATTCTAGAAGGAAATCACCTGGAGAATCCATTTTTTGAAAAATATCCATGAAAATTTCGAGGATTTTATTGATTATTATAATTACTTCTAATTATCATGAATTTTGAATCTTCCATAATCATTTCTTTTCAGAAAATGTCAAAAATACACTCATTTCTCGGTGATTTTTCTTGTATATTATCAATTAATTTATTTATTCTTTTAAATTTTTTGCCGCCCAAAATGCCTTTTTTCCTTCGTTTCACTTTTTCTCTGAAATCTTCTTTCATTTATATTTTCAAGTTTTAAATACCATTTCAACATTCTATATTTTCCTTCATTTGTATTTTGAAGACGATTTTTTAAGAAATTAAAATTACGAGTTTCGAAGCCAATAATTTTTTGGTTTTTTAAAAAAACTTACGCCGGTTTTTGGGAATTTTCATCATTTTGAAAATCATGATTTTTTTATAGAGTTTTTTAATTGCCATCAGAATAAAGATTTTTATATAAATTCAAAACTCATGAAAAATTCCGAGAATTTCAATTTTTTGAACATAAGTTTTCGTTTCAAGACCCAAACAATTAAAGCTGTGTCCTTTTAAACAATTTTATGGAAAAAAAACATTTGATTTTGTGTTTATCTTTGTGGAAAAGGATCAGGTATGAGCCTAAGTGAGCCCAGGAGGTTCGAAAAGCCCGATATAGCTTAAACACTTAAATCTTTAAATATCAATTTAGCCTTCATAACTGAAACCTTATCTAATTCATGTCCTGATTCTCTCTTCAATCATGACTTCTATCAAATATTTAGATTTGATCGTATTCCAGAATATTCAAAAAAAACTGGTGGAGGGGTTGCTATTATTGCTAACAAATCACTTAGTTGTATTGAAATTGATATTAACATGGACTTTCATTATAAAAAACATCTTTGTGAAGTTGTATGTATTGACATTCTTTCTTTAAACACCAAATTTCGTTTTTTTCTTGTTTACAGACCCCCTCATCTTACTAACTTCAATACTGATGGTCTTATTCATCACCTAAATTGTTATTTCTCTAAAAACTCTCGCAACATTGTCCTTGGCGACTTTAATTTACCAAAAATTAACTGGGCATATTGTTCAACCAATTGTGATGCCTTATCTGTTTTTTGCTCTTCCAATGGCCTTACTCAAATTGTTGATTTTCCTACACGTTATGGTAACGATTCTTCAACTATCCTAGACCTCATCTTGTCTGATCCGGCCCATATTTCAAATGTTAAGGCATCTCTTCCCCTCCTTTCTTCTGACCACATCTCTATTACATTCAACTTAAATTGTGAAAATCACCTTACTCTTACCCCACTTTCTCTTCCTTATAAGTCCCACCTTAATTATAAAAAAGCTGACTTTCAAAAAATCAATCTAGTTCTCTCATCTTTCAACTGGGATAAACAATTTTCCTACTTTTCATCAATTGATACTAAATTTGCACATTTTCTTAAAATTGTCAATGAAATTGTGGATGATAACTGCCCCTCTTTTAACACCAACCATATCAGTTCTAATCATGTATCCCGAATCCCAACCATTTCGGCCAAACTCAAGCGTCTTCGTCATCGATTAAAATATTTTAATTCTGCTTCCCCTAATTCGCTTGTAAATCTTAGTTCATATTTAAAAACTAAAAGAAAAATTAAGAAAAACTATAAATACCGCCTCAAATTATATCACAACTTCTTAGTTCACTCTCCCTCCCACAAAAAAGTGTCTCGCTTTCTTACCTCTAAACTTAAATCTAATACCTCTATTCCAACCTTAGAACTCAATGATGTCCCTTATATAACTGATTCTAGTAAATGCGACTTGTTCTTAAATTTATTTTCTTCTAATTACTCCGTCCACTCCTCATCTATACCAAAACTAAAATGTAATGTTTCTAGTAATTCTAGTATAGACTTTTCTCCTCACATTGTGCATATGTATTTATCCAAGCTCCCCTCAAAAACCAATTTCTCGTCTGATAGAATTAACTATCTTATTCTAAAAAAATGTGCAACTTCTCTTGCTATTCCACTTTCTTTATTGTTCCAAGAATCGTTTCACTCTTCCACCATCCCTACTTATTGGAGAACTTCTTATGTCATTCCGGTTTTCAAGAAAAATAAGAAATCTAATCCCTCTAACTACCGTCCCATATCCTTAACCCCCACCTTATGCCGTGTTATGGAAAAAATCATTATTAATTGTATCAAATTTCGTTATGGCTATAACTTTTCATCCCTTCAATACGGTTTTCTTAATACTAGAAGTTGTAAAAACTCTCTGCTTGATATGGTCTCTATCATCCAGGATAACTCATCCAATAAACGTTTTACCGATGTTATTTATTTTGACTTCCGGAAAGCCTTTGATTGTGTCAAGCATGACATTCTTATTTCAAAACTTAGTGATTTCGGTTGTGATAATCTATTATGCAATTTTTATCTTGATTTTCTTTCTAATAGGAGCTTTTATGTAAAAATTGGGAATACCCTATCTTCCTCCCCTGCCCCAATTCCATCCGGTGTTCTCCAAGGGACGGTTAGTGGTCCCATTTTATTTATTATATTTTTAAATGATATCTTTAAACTACAAACACCTGATGTGAAAATCCTAGCATTTGCTGATGATATCAAAATCATTGGGTCTAACCCCACAAGTATTCAATCTGTTATTAATGCTATTTGTGACTGGTCCAAAAAATTTGAAATGTTTCTTGCCCCTGATAAGTCTTTTGTTATACATCATGGCCCATCTAATCCACAATCTATCTATACAGCCAATAATGTAATCATTAGTAAAGTCCCTTACATCAGAGATTTGGGTGTTTTTGTTGACTCTAGCCTAACCTTTAAATATCATATCAACCATATTTTAAACTTAGCCAATCTTAGGGTTTCTCAAATTTTAAAATGCTATCATTTTTTTGATGTTTATAAATATATCCGTATTTTCAAAATTTATGTATCTCCTCTTATTGATTACTGCTGTGAAATTTTCTTTCCCTCTCTTACAGCCTCACTCATTCAAAAAATTGAGGGCCCCTTACGAAAATTTACTAAAATAATTTTTTCTCGTTGTAATATATCTTATTCATCCTATGAAAATCGCCTACATCACCTAAATATCATAAAAACTTCCCATAGGATTCTCAATTTTGCACTTTGCCATATTGCCAAATGCCTTAAATGCTTAACTCACCAACCATCCTTTTACGAATTTTGTAGACTAACTAAATCATCCAGAAATCCAAATAGAATTATTCTTATAAAAAAACCATGCCATTCTTTTTATGATAAAATCATTCCACAATGGAATAAAGTCTCTCATCTTATTGATCTTACAAGGGAAGTGCGCGAAGTCACCATCGCCAATCGAGTTGAGACCTACACCATTCGATAGAGCTTTAAAGCTAGGTCTAGAATTCGTTTTAAAAGTCTGCCATTTCGACCTGTGAGCCGGTGAAACATGGGCTCAAAGTTGCTTGAAAAAATAGGTGAGTATAACCTTAACCCTCCCACAACATGTGGCTGCGTGGTCAAGTTGGTTAAGCACTTGCCTATGAAAATCTTTTCCAAAAGTTCGATTCCAACCGGTTGGTAATTGTTTTGCATACTTTTTTCTTTTTGTTTTTTTTGTTTAAAAATGTATTAATAAAACATTTTTTTAATGAAAATAGTAATATAACGATTTTGATTATTGACAACGGTGAAAATTTACAAATTACCAAATAACCAAATAAAAATTGACAAATGAATAACGATGAAAAATGATTAAAATGTGCATTAACTTGTAAATTGTTTTATTAATACATTTTTAAACAAAAAAAAACAAAAAGAAAAAAGTATGCAAAACAATTACCAACCGGTTGGAATCGAACTTTTGGAAAAGATTTTCATAGGCAAGTGCTTAACCAACTTGACCACGCAGCCACATGTTGTGGGAGGGTTAAGGTGCGCTTATATGTATACTCACCTATTTTTTCAAGCAACTTTGAGCCCATGTTTCACCGGCTCACAGGTCGAAATGGCAGACTTTTAAAACGAATTCTAGACCTAGCTTTAAAGCTCTATCGAATGGTGTAGGTCTCAACTCGATTGGCGATGGTGACTTCGCGCACTTCCCTTGTTAGTCTCCCCTACCCTATTGTCAAAAAATGTATATACTCAATCTCTAAAAACATTGTATAAATCATCATATTACTCACTTCTAGTTCTGATGGCCTTATACTCTTGCGGGTATATGGGTCTGTGTAACATTCAATTGATTGTAAATTATTCATCCGGTTCTTTCATTTTTTTGTTTCAATTATTGTTGTGATTATATGTTTCAATTGAATTTTAAATAAATAAATAAATAAACACCGATTTAGGGCGATTTAGGTGACCAAAATTTTATTTTTTTGGCCCAGACAGTCTTTTTGGGCCTAAATCAAAAAATTTTGGGCCTCAAATTTTTTCCATAAAATTGTTTAATCTAATTGTTTGGGTCTTGAAAAGAAAACTCGAAAAATACCGATAAATTGCAAGATATTATCGTTTTTTTGGCGATTTTCGATTTTTTTCGCATTTATTGATTAAAAAATTACTTTTATAAATTTTAAACCATTTATCTCGCAAAATGGATTTTGAAGCTAATATTCTAAAAATTCTGATTTTCAGCTTCAAAGTCTTCTTAAATTTCGCAAAAATTCATAATTTTCTGATTTTCAGCTTCTAAATCATCTAATTTACTCCATAATGAACTCATTTTTTAAAGTTCAAAAAATCAATAATCTCACGGTGTTGTTTTTCAATCTTTTTGTTCAATTTGATATGATATATTTGTCCTCGACCGACAAACTTTATACTGTGTCAGTGAATCATCTTTTCTTTTTCTTTTTGTCGGTCATCTCTTATTGATTTAAGTTTTTTTTTCTCGAAACCCTTTATTTTAGTGGTCAGTGACGTTTGTTTACCCATCTCTGTGTGCTCTAAGTTAGCCGTTTTGGTGCAAAAATGGTTTAAAATTCAAGTTTTTTGCGTTTTTTCACCCCGAAAACATGATTTACCTTAAAGAAGCCGAGAAAAAACGAAAAAGCATCCTTAAAGACACCGGTCTACTGGGAATTCTTCTCAATTTTTCAAACGCGTAGAATACGGGCGGTTCTTTTCCTCTTTTTTCCGTTTTTATTTTCTTTCAAGAGAAATTTGAAGGTCGAATTCCTAATTTCTTCACATCTGCCCATTGGTTTTCTGATTTTTGGCGGTTTTTACACCTTTTCGAATTTTAGAAATTTTTTAAGCGAATTTTTGACGAAATTTTAATTGAAAACGATAAAAATAGAAGTTTTTAGGCAAAATTTGGTTCATGGACTAGAAATCCAAAGAGGGACTAGTTTCCGGGGGAAAATCTAGTCCGCACACCCCACAGTAGCCCAGAACATTCCCAACAACGAGATCTATCATTTTATTTTTTTTGCTGATGTGAATGACTCATTTTCTCTTCGTTTCCGTTCGCTTTTCCTTTCCACCCTTGAAAAAAGAACAAAAAACAGGGTTTACCCCCGGTTTTTTGTTGTCTGTCAGTTGTTGTTTCGTGTGTAATTTGACACACGGGCGATAATTGCGAAAAAAATGTTGTGAAAGTTTCATTTTACAATAAAAACGTTCATTTTTTTTGCAAAATTCTTTTTTTTTCTTCAAATTTGAATTCCCGCGTGAAATGAGAGGACAAGTCCGCAAACACGGCTACGCGAGAATACACACTTTTATGGGATTTTTAGAAAATTTGTTTTTGAGGTTTCAATTTTTAAAAAACGTTATTTTTTCTCGAAAAATAAAATTAAAAATTCAGAAGTTTATTTCTTATTTTAAAAAACCATATTTATTTAAATTTAAGTGCAAAAATTGGGAAAAAAAGTTTTTTTTCGAATAAATTAAAGAAAACTCCAAATTTTGGAATGTCGGATGTTTTGTTAAACGTTTTAAAAATCATTAAAATTGAAAAAATCTACTTTTTTGCAAAAAAACTAAATTTTTAAACTTTATTGAAATAAACAAAAATTTGAATTTCCGCGTGAACAGAGGAAGTTTACGCAAACACCACCACGTAATAATGCACACTTTTTTAGAATTTTTTTTTCATTTCTCAAAAAATAAACGAAAAAACTGGTTTTTCCATGGTGTTCGCAGAAAAAATGCTCGAAACAATGAAAAAAACATTGTGTGTAAGTTCCTCGTCTCTTTTTTTCAAACTATCCGCATCCTCATTGATGATTCCCCCCATTTTCCCTTCACAGAAGCCCTCCCCTACCCCCATCTGTCCGACATTTTGCATCTCTGCCCCGTCTCTTCAAGGCCACACTGAACCCTCTTCAATACCTTTTCCTCTCTGCGCCTCCTCGTCCCCATTCTCTCTTCAAAAAACGCCATTATGGTGGAGAAGAGGAAGGGGGGCACCGCTTAACCTGTACTTCTCGTCATCGTCGTCGTCGTCCTCATTTTTTATCGATTTTTTTCGCGAACTTGTAAGAAAATTCAAGATTAATTTTCAGGAATTATTCATCAAGAGACCTCAAAAGGGCAACAACTAATGCAACTGGTTCTAGGTATGAAAATCTGGTAAAAATCTGAAAAATCCAAATTTTTTTAAGGTAATCGAATAATTCAAAAATGAAACGAACACCGGTTAACTATATACTATTAATATTTTTACTATGTGATTATTATGCTAACTGCCTTAACAATTTTATCGATAATTATGAGACGTTGAACTACAAGTCGGCACATGTTGCGAGCCAGGTTCGCATTTTTTTGGAAGAATTTTGCCAAAAAAAATATTTTTAGGTCTCAAGACGAAAACGATCAATTGGAACGGACTCATCTATTTACGCGGAACCGATTAATTTCAGATTCAATGCTTATAATAGGTAAAAATTTTGAATTTTGTAAAATTTTAAATTTTCCGTTCGAGACCTTAACCTTATCTTGTATGTGCCTTTAAATTTAAAGGCACATACTGAATAATGAACTAAACATTGGAAAAATATTGAATTTTCAGACAATTTTTAAAAATTTAAAAATCAATCAATATTTTCAGATCTTTCCACGTGCTACTCCACCCAATAGATGAGTCCGTTGGCCTTTTCCATGGTGAACACTACGCAGACGTGAATGGTGAATTTGCTGACATCAAACCGAGCCATTTTCTGTATGAAGGATACCTAAAAGGTTGATATTGATTTTTTTTGTTGAAAAAGTTGCTCATCCTGGTTTTTTGCAGACGATCCAGCATCCAATGTGCACGGAAGTGTGTTCGATGGAGTCTTCGAAGGGCATATTCAGGTTTTTTGTGATTTTATAAAAATCTGGAACTGTTTTTGCAGGCTGGCGACGGACACCGATTTACAATTGACAAAGCTGCGAAATATTTTGAAAACGATGAAAGACCTACGAATTATCATTCGATTATTTATAAGGATGATGAGATTAATCATAGGAAGTGGAGGGTTAAAAGGTCTTTATTCATTTTTTTTAAAAAATTGCATTTTTTAGTTGATATTGTCCGTGAGAAGTACAAAATATTCGAAATTTGTTTATGGAGAGCATTTTTATACAAAAAATAATTTGAAAAATTGATTTTTGAATTTATATTTTCAATTTTACTGAAAATTCAGAATTCTCTAGTGGGGTTGGTGTCAAAAACGGCCCTAAATGATGAAATAGATGAAAATTTGAATTTTTAGTGAATTTTTGAAATTTGGAGCTTTTTAGAACTGAAAAATCAGTTTTTTAAAAGAAAATTTCAGATTTTTAGCTGTAAATGTTGAATTTCAAATTTTTTGTCGTTTTTTTAATGAAAAAAAGGGAATTTTGACAAGAAATGATAATTTTTGAATTAAATTTTGGAAAATTTTAAGAAAAACTTGTGGTTTCAAAAATGTTCGAAATTTCAAAGAAAATAAAATATTTCTTACAATTTCAGAAGTCCGAGAGAAGTACAAAATATTCGAAATTTTTTTATGGATTTATGGAGAGCATTTTTATGGAAAAAATTTAGAAAAATTGATTTTTGAAGCTTCCAAATTGTTTTTTGACTTAAAATTTTCAATTTTGCTGAAAATTCAGAATTCTCTGGAATTTCAGTTTGGAAAAGTTATTTTTGGTGGCAAAAATATGGTCTTCAGTTGATGAAATAGATGAAATTTTAAAATATTATTGATTTTTTAAAATTTGGAGCATTTTTAAACTGAAAAATCACAAATTTCATGATTTTTTGAAGAAAATTTCAGAATTTTAGCTTAAAGAATTGTGAATTTCAAAATTTTGAGGGTTTTTTAAATGGAAAAAGAGGGGATTTTTGACAAGAAATGCTAATTTTTGAATTAAATTTTGAGAAATTAAAAAATTTTTGATTTTTCTGAAAAAAATCGATTTTTTCATAAAATTTTCATAATTTTATAAATTGCAAAAAAATCCATTTTTAATATTGTCAACTCAATTACTGTTCGTTCAACTCGATTCCAAACGCGCACCACTGTTTTCGCAAGTTTGTATTGCCTTTTCCGTGTCCGTACGTATTGAAAAAATTATTTTTGAGTCATAAATGCATTTTTGGTATCTATTGGACCAATTATGAAAAAAAATTTGTTTGGTCCGTGCACCGGAACACCCTAAAAAATCGAGGTTTGTCAGTAGAGCGCGTTTGGAATCGGTTTGTTGCTACAGTATTCTTGATCATTGCGTTCGGAAGGCAGCTCAACCTCACAGCCGCTCCGCACGCACGCGACGCGGCTGCCGACACTCACACACACTGAAATCGGCGGGAAATTAAATTTTTCAAATTTTCCAGTGTGTGTGAGTGTCGGCAGCCGCGTCGCGTGCGTACGGAGCGGCTGTGAGGTTGAGCAGCCTTCTGAACGCAATGATCAATAATAATTGAGTTGACAATAGCAAAAATTCAGAATTTTATGAATTTCAACAAAAAAACCACCCCATTTTTTCTCAGAGACGCCGAAGAGCTCGCCGAGCAAGGATGTGGTCTGAATTCGAGAGTTCGGAGGGAAATGACAGATGTTCAAAACTCTGGCGAACGACAAGCGGATTTTTTCACGAATTATATGACCATGTGGGTTTTTCGAGAATTTTTAGCCAATTTTCCCAGAAAAATCCCGATTTTTTCAGGAAAGGACGATCGAAAAGGTCGACGAAAGATGCGGAAGGTGTCTACTCGGTTCGCACGTGCTCACTTTATATGCAAGCTGATCATAAGTTATATGAGCATATTAGGATGAAGGAGGGGAATAATGATCCGATTAGGTAGGTGTTTTTGGATTCTGGGGGAATTTTTCAAACAAAATTATATCAAATTTGGCACCGGAATCTATAAAAATTGGGTTTTTTGAAATTTTTGACTATTAATTGAAATTGAGACTTTTCAGAAATTTATTTGAAAGTTTTTTGTGAAACTGGAACTTTTTAAAAATTCAAAAATATCTGAAAATTGAATTTTTGTGAGAATTGATTCAATTTTTTGAAAAATTCCAATTTTTTGAAAAATTCCAATTTTTCAGCATTATTCGATGCTAAAATTGGCCAAGTACGGAACATCCTACATTTAAGAATCGAAAATGTTCGAAAAATTCGAAAATGCAATGAAAATTCGGAATTTTAAGAAAATGTTTGGAAAAATCGAGTTTTCAGCTTTCTTTATGGAAAATGCTGAAACTTTGTAATTTTTTCCAAAAGGTCCTGAAATTCCAAATTTCTACCAAAAAATTGGTTTCAGCTTCAAAATGACCCAAAATTCAGGAATAATTTTGAATTTTTATAAAAAGCATTAATATTTTAAGTTTAAGGGCGTTAAACCTCAAAGTTTTTGAATTTTTACGAAAAATCCGATTTTTCTATATTTTATTGACAAATTGTCAGTTTTTGGCGATTTTTTAGAACATTTTTTTAAAAATTTCTGAAATTTGCATTTTCTCAGAACCCGAGAGGAGATTGTCAGCCTTTTCTACAATCACATCAAAGCGGTCAATGAAATCTACGAAAGTACGAATTTTAACGGGATAAAAGGGCTTCACTTTGTTATACAGAGGACTTCGGTGAGTTTTTGAAAAGCTAATCAAATCCACTACGATGCTCCGCAGTTACGTTGCTTTTTAAGGACACAAAAGAGCTGAATTTTCGGATTTTTTGAAGACTTAGAATTTTCAACTAGAATGTTTTTTTGTCAGATTTACACACCGGACACTTGTGACAGAGGACGAGCGAAAAGCGACTCAGATAACCCGTTTTGTGAGGAAAATGTGGATGTTTCGAATTTTTTGAACCTGAACTCGCAACGCAATCATTCGGCGTTTTGTTTGGCGTACGCGCTTACTTTCCGCGATTTTGTTGGTGGAACGTTGGGTTTGGCGTGGGTGGCCAGTCCGCAGTTTAGTGAGTTTGCTGTTTTTTTTTTAATTTTGGGCTGAACTAAGCTGAAAAAATGTGAAAAAAGCTTCAAAATGACCTAAAAATGGGGAAGATTCGATAATTTACAAAAAATGGATACTATTCCCAGCAAGTTTGCTAAATTTCAGAGAAATTTTATAACTTTTTCTAAAATTCATCAAATTTTTTGATTTTTGGCTCATTTTGAAGCCAATTTCTTTCTTAACAGGTCTATTGACCTGAAATCTGAAAAAAATCTGAAAAATGGTATGTTGAAGCTGTAAAGAAGATTATTTCCCGCCATTTTGCAGAATTTCAGATGTTTAGACAAATTTTCTGAAAAATTGAATAACTTTTTCCAAAAGTCATCAGATTTTATAATTTTTGGCTCATTTTGAAGCCAATTTCTTTGTTAAAAGGTCTATTGAACTGTTTTTCAGAATTTTTAGACCTTAATCTGAAAATTTCCGAAAAAATGGTCTGTTAAAGCTGTAAGGAATACTTTTTCCAACAATTTTGACGAATTTCAGAAAAATTCAATTATTTTCCAAAAAATACACAAAATTCTATGGTTTTTCGCTCATTTTGAAGGCAATTTCTTTGTTAAAAGGTCTATTGAACTGTTTTTCAGAATTTTTAGGCCAAAAATCTGAAAATTTCCGAAAAATGGTCTGTTGCAGTTGTAAAGAATATTATTTCCAACAATTTTGAAGAATTTCAGAAAAATTCAATTATTTTCCAAAAAATACACAAAATTCTATGGTTTTTCGCTCATTTTGAAGGCAATTTCTTTGTTAAAAGGTCTATTGAACTGTTTTTCAGAATTTTTAGACCTAAAATCTGAAAATTACAGACACAGCCGGCGGCATCTGTCAAGTTCATCAAAGATACAATGAAGGAAGTCGAGGATGGGTCTACAGATCGCTAAACACTGGAATCGTGACACTGGTCAACTATGGGAATCGTGTACCAGCACGGGTTTCGCAATTAACTCTTGCTCATGAAATCGGCCATAATTTCGGGTCTCCACACGATTTTCCAGCGGAATGTCAGCCAGGACTTCCAGATGGAAACTTCATCATGTTTGCATCAGCGACGTCGGGAGATAAACCAAATAATGGCAAATTTTCGCCATGCTCTATTAAAAATATCAGTTCGGTGCTTCACGTGGTCCTGAAATCCATGCCAGTGGATCCGACGCGGAATGCGAATCCAGTTGGATATGGGAAAAGGAACTGCTTCCAGGAGAGGACGTCAGCATTCTGTGGAAATCAGATCTTTGAACCGGGAGAGGAATGTGATTGTGGATTTTCACAAGCGGATTGTGATCAGATGGGCGATAAGTGTTGTGTACCGCACGAAGGGAGGGGATTCGGTGGACCGGGGCCGTGTAAGAGGAAGAGAGGCGCTCAATGCTCACCATCGCAAGGGTATTGTTGTAATTCGGATAATTGTTCGTTGCATACGAAGGATGAGGAGAAGATTTGTCGGCAGGTAGGAGGGATGACGCCTTGTCTTTAAGCTTTTGAAAAATCAATAAAACACATTTTTATGAAAAAATTATTGATAACATTGACAACTTTTTCTAAAATTCATCAAATTGTATCATTTTTGGCTTAATTTGAAGCCAATTTCTTTCTGAACATGTTTGTTGGATTATTTTTAGACAAAAATCTGAAAATTTCTGAAAAATGGTCTGTTGAAGTGGTAAAAGATATTATTTTCAACAATTTTGCTGAATTTCAGATGTTTTGACAAATTTTTTGAGAAATTGAATAAATTTTTCGAAAATGCATCAAATTTTATGATTTTTGGCTTTATTTTCATTGAATTTAAAGTGTTTGTTTATTGATTTTCAATTTTTGTTTTAATCTATTCAGAAACGCCTATTATTAATGAATTTGTCAAAAAAAATTTTTTTTTCGTGCGCCCGTGTGTTCAAAACAGCTCCCGGAAAAGTGCCGAAAACAGGCGGTGTCAGTGCAAAACGGGAAGTGCCACCACCCGTTTTTGGGTTTTTGAGGGACCGTTTTGCTCAAAATTAAGCTTTTGAACTGAATTTTTTTGTTGATTCCGTTAATAATAGGTGATTCTGAGTCGATTAAAA
Source organism: Caenorhabditis virilis (assembly GCA_964036255.1). Classification (NCBI taxonomy): domain Eukaryota; kingdom Metazoa; phylum Nematoda; class Chromadorea; order Rhabditida; family Rhabditidae; genus Caenorhabditis; species Caenorhabditis virilis. Next base: position 17,308,096 of record OZ038415.1, on the reverse strand, counting down.
CAAAAATTGAAAATCAGTAAACAGACACTTTAAGAAAAGACTTTAAAAAGGTGACACCTTGCCTTTAAGCTTTCGAAAAATCAATGAATCTCATTTTTTATGAAAAAAAAGTTGATTTTAAATAATTTATTTGTTATAGAATTAAAGAAAAACGCTTTTAAAAAGGGTGACACCTTGCCTTTAAGATTACGAAAATTCTATTTTTTCTAGATTTAAAAAAACATTTGCATTAGTTTTTCTGTATTTATTTTCAGCACCTAAAATATCTGAAAATCTGGAAATACATTTTAAAAATTCAAATTTTCGAAAAATGTTTTTTGTTCCCAGGAATCCGAATGCTCCCACCATCAAACATGTGACGGACGAAGTGCTCAATGTCCCCAATCGCCACCGAAATTCGACGGACTTCCATGTCAGGATAGCACAAAAGTGTGCTCGGCTGGAAGTTGTAACGGATCGGTTTGTGAGCTTTTTGGGCTCAAGGATTGCTTTTTGACTGAAGGAAAACCGGATGAATTGTGCTTTTTGGCGTGTATTAAGGATGGAAGTGGGTTTTTTAACATTTTAAATGCAGAGAAAAATTTTGAGGTGACACCTTGCCTTTAAGCTTATTAAAAAAGGTGGCACCTTTTCTTTAAGGTTCTGAAAAATTAAAAAATCTAATTTTCTTGACAACATTAATAAGATGAGTTAAAGAAAATATGGTTTTGTTATTGAAATTTGAAAAAAGTGGCACCTTATCTTTAAGATTTGGAGAAATCTAATTTTATTAAAAAAACACTGAATTTCAAAAAAAAATTTTTTTTTCGAAAAATTTCTCAAATTAAATGGTTTTTACATCATTTTAAAGCTGAAAATCTGAAAATGCAGAATATTGGCTTTATTTTGGTGTAAAAACTATGAAAATTGGTGAATTTTCAAAAAAGTTATTGGATTTTGAAAATTTAAAAAAAAATCATATTTTTTTTGGAAAAAATTTTCAAATTAAATGGTTTTTACATCATTTTAAAGCGGAAAATCTGAAAACTCAGAATTTTGGCTTTATTTTGAGTGAGAAATATGAAAATTGGTGAATTTTCAAAAAAGTTATTGGATTTTGAAAACTCCTAGAAAAAATTTCAAAAAATCATAACTTTTCGAAAAAATGTTAAAATTAAATGGTTTTTACATAATTTTAAAGCTGAAAATTTTAAAATTCAGAATTTTAGCTTTTTCTTGGTGTAAAAACGATGAAACTTGGTGAATTTTCAAAAAAAGTTAGGGGATTTTGAAAATTCCTGAAAAAACTTTAAAAAATCGTAAATCTTCGAAAAATTGTCATAACTTTCCGAAAAAGTGCTGAAAGTTTAAATTTTTTACTAGAAATTGAAAAAAAACCTTATATTCCAGAATGTACATCTAGTATCCACTTGCCTGAGTTTGCAACAAACCGATCGACATTTTTGCAGTCTGGAAGGAAAGGAAAACCTGGATTGATTTTACATCCAGGATCACCTTGTAATAATTATAAAGGTGAGAGCCAGTTTAACCAAATTTTGCATCCAAAAAACTCGAATTTTCAGGTTATTGTGACATATTCCGAAAATGTAGAAGTGTGGACGCGAACGGACCATTGGCACGTCTGAAGAATCTGCTTTTCGATAAACGAACGATTGAAACATTGACAAGTTGGGCGCAGGATAATTGGTGGATGGTTATGCTGATTGGAATGGGATTCCTAATAGTGATGGCGTTGTTTGTGAAATGTTGCGCGGTGCACACGCCGAGCACCAATCCAAACAAACCGGCTGCTTTGAATTTCTATCAGACGCTTACGAGACCGGGCACTCTTATTGTAAGTTTTGAATATTGGAGAATTGAAAATGTTTTGGAATTTATAAGTTTATCTGAAAATTTGAGATTTTGACTTCAAAATGAGCTAAAAATCATGAAAGGGGATAGATTTTTCGTAAAAATAGGAATTTTCAAAATCCCATTACTTCTTTTTTGAAAATTCACAAGTTTTCATAGTTTTTACAACAAAATCAAGCTAAGATTCTGAATTTTCAGATTTCCAGCTTTAAAATGATGTAAAAACCATTTAATTTGAGCGATTTTTCGAAAAGCTATGATAATTTGAAAAAAAAATTAAAATTCGTTACTTTTCTTAAAAATCATGATTTTTGAAAAGCCATCATTTACCCTAAGATTTCTCGAAGTACATTGGTTTAAAGATGAAAATATGAAAATTCAGAATTTTTGCTTTATTTTGGTGTAGAAATTATGAAAAATGGTGAAATTTCAAAAAAGGTATATGATTTTGAAAATTAGCCTGATTACGGTGGATTGAATCATGTGGTGTTCCTTTAATAATTACGGTAGCTTCTATGGATAAGTGCTACAGAATCTTGAAATTGTATTTAAAGATAGAGATTTTCAGCGACAACATCGACAAAGACATCGAGCCGCTGCCGGAAGTGCTGGAGTCCAGCTTCCAACCTCTTCTGGAGCAGCAAACGGCTCCCGACCATCAGCATCAGCGCAATCGCGAACATCGGCCGCCGCCCGCCCATCCGCTCCACCAATGCTTGCCACCCCTGCCGGCCCGCCCGTTCCAGTCGGCCCACCGCCAGTTGGAATGTTGCCCGGACCACCGATTCCTCTAATGGCGGGAGCATCCGGTAGCAGTCCACAGGTTATTGTTATGGAACCACCGCCACCGTATACCGCTGCCGATCCGGGAAGTGCGTTGGGTGGTCCGAGACGTGGACATCGGAAGAATAAGAGGCAGACAGCGGCTGATGCGAAACCGCAGAATGGTGGCAAGAAGAAGGGGAAATGAAGGATTTCATTCAATTTATAACATTTTTTTTAAAAATTCGATTTATTACGGTTGCTTCTTCTCTACTTTGTATTACTCTATTGATTATTGATTTTTAAAGGCACATGTTCTACAGTAACCCTATTTGAGGGTACTTATTTACTTTTGAACAGAAACCATCATAATATATATATATTTCAATTTTCAAAAAAAAAATCAATTTATTGTCATCCTGGCTTTAAAACCTTGCCCTCCCAAAATTTCGAAATTTCTCACAAAGTTACAGTCATTTTTCGGTGATTTTCTTGTATATTATCAATTAATTTATTTATTCTTTAATTACCTCTATTCACATTCATTTTATGGAAATTTATAGGTTGTGAAATTTGTGTTCTTTTAAATTTTTTTTGCCGCCCAAAATGCCTTTTTTCTATCGTTTCACTTTTTCTCTGAATTCTTCTTTCGTTTATATTCTCAAGTTTTAAATACCATTCAGCATTATATATTTTCTTTCATTTGTATTTTGAAGACGATTTTTTAAGAAATTAAAATTACGAGTTTTGAAAGCAAATGATTCTTTTTTGGTTTTATTTCAATTTTATACCGATTTTTAGGAGTTTTTCATCATTTTGACGCTGAGAATCTTGTTTCATCAGAAACTTCAAACGAAAAATCGCTAGTTGAAACAAGAAATGTTTATTAAATTCCAAAATTAATGATAATTAGAAGGCATTATAATAATCAATAAGATGATCGTGAATTCATGGGTATTTTTCAAAAAACGGATTATTCAGGAGATTTCCTTCGAGAATATGTTCCACAAATTTTGAGTCTTCATGATTTGCAAACAGTATTGGAACTTTGATGTGTTTGGCAATATCTGGGAAGTATTGATTCCAGTAAATGTGCCTGGAAAATTTGAGAATTTCAAATGTACTTTTAAAACGAGAAAATATACTCGATGTCTTTTATCCATTGTTTCGAATGTCCAAATATAATAATTCCATCAGCCTTCAATTTCTCACATTTTTCTCCCAAAACTTCTCGAAGACCGTTTAAACTGGGACAAATCAAAATCACAAGCGCTGAAATGTTTCTTTGAATATTTAATTTAGAAAAAAATTTTTTAACCTTTTATTTGTATGTCTTTGCAATCTCTCAACATGTAATGACTAAGCAATTCGATCTGCTGATCTGGAATTTGAAAAAATGTTGGATTTTCAGAAAAAGTTCGAAACAAAAACCTTTTAATTGAAATTTTTGAGACTCGTATTCAATACCGCCCAACTGTTTTAGACATTCACCGACTTTTTTAATAAATATTAAATCTGGAAATTTTTCATGGGCACAAAGAAAAAAATCAGCTTAAAAAAACATACCTCCATTATAGAAAACGATTTTTCCCTTTGATGTTTGTTTCTCAAATGTTATCACATTCGGATATTCAACCTGAGCCGTCATGCTTATTTTTTCCAATTCTTTTATCTCAAAACACTTCAATTCCTTGATTATTTCGATTTCTTCCAATTTCTCGAAATATTCCCTCTTTTTCAATTGTTTTGTATTCGAACATTCCAGTTTCAGAGTCTCCAGTTCTTCAAGTTTTGAAGAAAAATATTCTGTTTCCTTTTTATTTGATCCAATTTTTGCTTTAGTTTCTTTTTCCAACATTTCCATGTTTGATTGTTTCCAGCCATTCAATTCTTCCAATCGTTCCTCGTAGATTTCATCAATCTTAAATTCATTCATTCATTATATTTGATAATTGGATGTCAATAATTACTGGGCAATTCACTTACAAAAGTATTTGAAAACAATTACTGAAATTGCTTGTGTGAAATCTTCCAATTTCACACTGGCAATTCCAGTAATTGTTTTCAAATTAATTATTTTCCACCCACCTTATTTTTAGCATCAATATATTCTTGATCTTCATTTATATTCCCTGGTAGCTCTCCAATATCATTTATGCAAGATCTAACAATTTCAATATTGGTATCTGTCTGTTTCAGCAATTCACATGCTTCGTTCAGTTTCTCATCAAACACTTCATCGATGGTTTTGTATTCATGACCCTGTAAGCTAAAACATTAACCATTGGGACAATGTAATCGATATTACCTTGTGAGCTCCATACAAATGACAATTGGCACACGTCACTTTGTTTTTAATTTCACAATTTCGTTCAATACAGAATAATTCAGTAACATTGTACGAATGAAGTGGACAATATAACAAAGGTTCCGGTTTTTCAGACACTTTCACAATTTTGTGACAAGCCAAAGTTTTCAAAGAATGTGAAACTATGGAGCATCGTTCACAATAATGTACTTCACATTTAGTGCAATAAAGAACAGCAATATGAGATGAATCCTCATCACATGGTATACCAAGTGCTGTTTCAGATTTATATTCGGTAGAATTATTAGTTTCAGCGTTCGTAGTTTTGTATAACTGTTCCTGAATCGCTTCCAAAATCCCAAAGTTCTTCTTGAGAAATTTAATATTTCCATCATAAACTTCACTTTCAATTCGATCAAATGGACAAACAACTTTTGAATTCTTCAACAATTTCAATGCACAACTTTCACAAATTGTATGGCCACATTCTGGAAACTAAATTGTGATAAACAGTCTATGAAATAAAACGAAAATACCTGTGAGAGTTCTGGGAACTCTTTTTTCATCCTCATCATATCGTTCGAAACAAATTCCACATTTGAAAATATCCATTATAATTCAGGCTCAAAAATATTAATAATAATACAGAAAACAAATTTAGAGAGAATTAAATATGTTGTAGAATAGATCACTCCGTCTGTTATATCAGTTAATGAGATTTAGACGAATATACATCTCTAGTTTACAGATACTATCTAGCGATGGAATATCGATGGAAAGAGTTATGACTTGGTTTGAGACTCGCAATATCTTTTGTTGAAATAAACGGAGACACAAACACATCTATAAACAGAATTTAAAGTTTCCTTGTTTACCTATGTTTCAAAAAAAAATCACGATTTTCTAACAAAAAATGGTCTTCCTTTCGCTTGAGTTGATGTCACCACTTCGAAATTAATCCATCTAATTTGTCGTATTTTTTTTGACTATCTGTAATCAAAAAAATATCTGTTTTTACACTTAAAATTTTATAATTCAAATTCAAATTTTTAAATCTGTTTACTTTTCGCTGAAAAAAAAAACATGAAATTGTGGTGGCCGGGGCTTAAAGGAGGGCTTTACGGAGATGATAAATGTATGTTGAATGAAAATATACTTCATTCTCATTCCAAAACTGTTTTTAAAATTTTCAAAAACAATCTAGAAGCCGAGAAAATGAGCTTCAAAACAATGGCCTAGAAAAAGAGGGCCGAACTTTTTCCTATGAGCTTTTCTCGTGTTTCGTTAATAAATAGTTATGCAGAATGCTTTTATGTTTTTTGTTTTTTTCTGTTCATGTTTTTTTTTGGATTTTTTTCATGCTCTCGGACTAGTTTTCGTCAGTGACCCCTTTTCTAGGCCATTGTTTTGAAGCTCGTTTTCTCGGCTTCTAGGTGGTTTTAGAAAATTTTAAAAACAGATTTTGAATGAGTATGAAGTCTATTTTCAGTTTCAAAAAATAGAGCATTCTCTAATTAGTACAATGCAACTAATGCGAAATCACACCGATAAGTAAAAGCGTCATAGCAACGGTCCAAAGTTGAAAAAAAATCAAAATTTAAATGCGCGCCGGATGGTGCGACGCGGTCGTGGATTGTGCAACGCGGTCGGAATTGGCGCGAAACACAATTACTTGAATGTGGCTACATATTGAGATTGTTCTATGGACCACCTGGGCTCCCATTCGCATTTTGATTTTTTCCCTTGGATTTGGATCGTGTTACTGACAAGCTGCCTTTAAACAATTTTCAAACCAAATATTTTAAAATGATGCCGAATATCTGGATTTTGAAAACATCGAAAAATTCATATAAACTTTTACTTTTAAAATTCTTTCGTATTTTTAGTTTATAATGAAACTAGCTTCTTGGAATATTTCGAAATAATAATTCGTCTTCCAATTACTCATTTTATCAGTTGTTCAAGATAGTGACAACCTCTCTGTGACGCTTATAAAATGATTGTTGGTTTGAAAAAATTCATTATCTTATCAAAAGGTTTTTTATCGCTTTGAAATTTCCATTCTCAACTTATTGATTTTCTAAACATTTATTGGTAATAATTATGGATATTTTCAAATGTGGAATTTGTTTCGAACGATATGATGAGGAGGAAAAAAGAGTTCCTCGAACTCTCACTGGTTTTAATGGATCGTTTTAATTCATAGAATCTTTATCACAATTTAGTTTCCAGAATGTGGCCACACAATTTGTGAAATATGTGCATTGAAATTGTTGAAAAACGAGAAATTGCTGAATATTTCGAATATTATTCGTTAAAAATTTTGGATCATCCATTTTCTATTAAAAGACCGCAGGCGTGCGGAGCGTCTGTGAGGTTGAGCAGCCCTCAAAACGAAATGATCCTTATATGTATATAAATGGATAAGGAGGCGGGGCTAATTTTTTGTGTAACTTTTTTTTTGTAACCTTTTTTTTGTAACCTTTTTTCTGTGAACTTTTTTTTGTTGTAAAATTAAGAGGTAGGAGGAACGGAATTGAACTCGCATCGGTTCACGTAAAGAAATGATTACTTAACCGGTAGACCATCGAAGTCACCGAAAGAGAATGAACTTTTTGAAACCTAATGATTGCGGATTTTCATTTCTTAATTTTTTTTCGAATTTTTGTCAAAATTTCACAAAAAAAGTTTAAAAAAATAGGTCATGAAACTAGGTCAAATTTCGAAAATTATTTGCTGTCATTTCTGAGTTGAGATTTCATTATTTACGAAATTATTCAAAGAAAATGGTTGTTCTATTGTGATGGCTAGGTGAGGTGAGCTAGAGTAAAAGAAGAACCTATTTTCAGAAGAACTTCTTTTCACATCAACCTCTTTTCAGATGCATTTCTTTAATTATGCTGCTAATTATCACCATTTTAGAAGATTAAATAATTCGAGGAATAATTAAATGTAACAATTATGGTTGGTTTTTTGAGAATGTTCCAGTGAAATTGTTAAACTTGAAATTATGATCATTTCGCCGCGCGTTGGAACACCGATCAAAAGTATTGGAATGCGTGCCGAAGGCACGGAAGAAGCGAGCCGCAGGCGAGCTTCTTCTGTGCCTTCGGCTCGCATTCCAATACTTTTCGATCAATATATTTCGGTCCCGACAACTTATTTCAGAAGGCGTGAAATCGCCAATGTAGTAATGCAGTGAAGCAGCACGCCGAAGGCGTGTAAAAGGCGAACCCGGAGGCGAGCCTTAGAAAACGTTATTAGGATGAGTTTAGGTTGAAAAAGGCAAAATCCAAATAAATGATAAACTAAAAAGAAACTTCGATCAAGAAATTTAGGGGAGGGGAGCGAAGCCGGAGGCGAGCCGCAGAAAAAATTATTATTATGAAATTAGGATGGCGGTTAAAGAGAGCGAAATCCAAAGAAATGTTAAATTAACATACTCTTACGATTTCAAAGAATCGATGCGCTTTTCCTAACTGTTATGCAGGTGTAGATAATTATTTCTCTTTTTTCTGAAAAACCGATGAAATTTTAAAGGAATTTTTAAAAATTTTGGATTTATATTTTATCACCATGTTTCGAACCCCACAAAAAGTAATAAAAGGAACATTTTTGAGAGTAATTTAACAAAAGCGACACGCCGCAGGCGTGTTGGAAAGCGAAGCCGAAGGCGAGCAGTAGACCAGACCAGGAGACGAGGAGACCAAAATATTGATTATGCAGGAGATTTCCTTTAAGAATATTATCTACAAATTTTGAGTCTTAACTATTGTTAAGATAAAAAATTCTGACCGCTCGTTTTGCGGAGTGTCGTAGGGAATTTACTCGCAACGCGACCGCTACGCGCAAGACCAACTGAGAAATTTGAATTTGAGCGCGTTGCGGTCGCGCTGCGAGTAAATTCCCAAAGACACTCCGCAAAACGAGCGGCCAGAAATTATTATCTTGACAATAACTTCTTGGAATATTTCGAAATAATAATTCTTCTTCCAATTATTCATTTTATCAGTTTTCAAGAGAGTGAAAACCTCTCTGTGACGCTTATAAAATGATTGCTGGTTTGAAAAAATTCATTTTCTTATTATATTTTTTTCACTTTGAAATTTCCATTCTAAATTTATTGATTTTCTAAACATTTATAGGTAATAATTATGGATATTTTCAAATGTGGAATTTGTTTCGAAAGATATGATGAGGATGAAAAAAGAGTTCCTAGAACTCTCACAGGTATTTTAGTTTTAATTCATAGAATCTTTATCATAATTAATTTTCAGAATGTGGCCATACAATTTGTGAAATATGTGCATTGAAATTGTTGATAAATTCGAAAGTTCTTTGTCCCTTTGATCGAATTGAGAGCAATGTTCCTGATGGAAATATTAAATTTCTCAAGAAAAATTTTGGGATTTTGGAAGCGATTCAGGAACAGTTATACAAAACTACGAACGCCGAAACTAATAATTCTACCAAATATAAATCTGAAACAGCACTTGGAATACCATGTGATGAGGATTCATCTCATATTGCTGTTCTATATTGTACAATCTGCAAAGCTCATTATTGTGAACGATGCTCCTTAGTTTCACATTCATTGAAAACTTTGTCTTCTCACAAAATGGTACAAGTTTCTGAAAAACCGGAACCTTTGTTATATTGCCCACTTCATCCATTCAATGTCGCTGAATTATTCTGTTTGACAAAAGATTGTGAAATTAAAAATAAAGTGATGTGTGCAAATTGTTATTTATATGGAGCTCACAAGGTAATATCGATTTAATTGTCAAAATAATCAATATCTGAATTTTCAGAGTCATGAATACAAAACCATCGAAAATGTTTTTGGAGAGAAAATGACCGAAACATCTGAATTGATGAAACAGGCAGATACGAATATTGAAATTTTTCGATCTTGCATAAATGATATTGGAGAAATACCAGGGAATATAAATGAAGATCAAGAATATATTGATGTTAAAAACAAGGTAAGCGGAAAACGAATGTCATCGTAGTGGTGGAAAATATATCAGGGATCTGTGGTATTCCAACTATAATTGGTCTTTAGACAATTGTCGTTCCAGATGAATTCCTGACACCGTTATTAGTAAAATATCTAGTAGTTATTTCAAATGGTAAAGCAAAATTAATATTAGTTGTTTACAAATTCTGTTACATAAACGTGAAAAAACCTGTGTCAAAAAATAGACACGCCACGCGTGAGGGCAATGGGAAGGGTTGCGTTGCGTTGTCTTATTATCCCTCACCTTACACTATTTCGCAAAATAGGGAAGTTCACGTTTATGAAGCCGATTTTGTGAGACACTAATATCATGCACACACTGACATCCAATTATCAAATATAATTAATAAATGAATTTAAGATTGATGAAATCTTCGAGGAACGATTGAAAGAATTGAATAATTGGAAACAATCAAACATGGAAATATTGGAAAAAGAAACTAAAGCAAAAAATGAATCAAATAAAAAGGAAAAGGAATATTTTTCTTCAAAACTTGAAGAACTGGAGACTCTGAAACGAGAATGTTCGAATACAAAACAATTGAAAAAGACGGAATATTTCGAGAAATTGGAAGAAATCGAAGTAATCAAGCAAAAATTGAAGAGTTTTGAGAAAAAGGAATTGGAAAAAATAAGCATGAAAGCTGTGGTTGAATATCCGAATGTGATAACATTTGAGAAACAGGCATCGAAGGGAGCAATCGTTTTCTATTACGGAGGTTTACGGTGTATGTTTTTTAAACTGATTTTTTCTTTCTGATTATGAAAACTTTTCAGGGATTGATTCAGACCCGCTTTTTCAGAATGTTCGTAAACATATAAAACAGTTGGGCGGTATTGAATACGAGTCTCAGAAATTTAAATTAAAAGGTTTTTGTTTCTAACTTTTTCTGAAAATCCAAAATTTTTTTCAAATTCCAGATCAGCAGATCGAATTTTTTAATTATGAGAAGTTGATATATTGCAAAGACATACAAGTAAAAGGTTTAAAAATGTTTTTTTTTCAAATTAAATATTCAAAGAAACATTTCAGAGCTTGTGATTTTGAGTTATCCCAATATATACAATCTTCGAGAAGTTTTGGGAGAAAAATGTGAGAAATTGAACACTGATGGACTGATTATATTTGGGGATTCGAAACAATATCTAAAGGCCAACTGGTATGTTTGCAAGTGTTTAAAGTATATTTGAAATTCTTAATTTTTCCAGGCCCAATTACTGGAATAATGACATCCCAGAAATTGCAAAAAACATCCAAGTTCCATTACTGTTTGCAAATCAGGAAGACTCAAAATTTGTGGAAAATATTATGAAATTAAATCACCTGGAGAATCAATATTTTGAAAAATACCCATGAATTCACGAGAATTTTATTGATTATTATAATTACTTCTAATTATCATTTATTTTGGATTTTCCATAAATATGTCTTGTCAGAAAACTTGATTTCCAAAATTCGAAAACATTCGAAACTTCTATTCTCGATTTAACTTTTCTTTTTTATGTCACATCAAAATAAATCTGTATTTTCAAATTTCAAATTCAAAAGCTGAAACTTTATTTTTCTCAACAAAGAAGTTCTGAAAACATTTCCAGGCAAGCTAAATTCCAACAAGGCGTGACAATGCACAGAGTTCTTCAATTTTAATGACTTTCAACAGAAAATGGTACTGAAAGTCTGTATTTTCAGAATCTGAAAACTTCGAAAAATGCCAATATTAAAAAACTGATTTAAAACATTTCGTTTCTTTATAGACGTATTTTTTTTTACATTAAAGGGTGGACTGTCAGTTTTTTTCGATTTAAAGGAGGGTTTTACGGAGATAATATATTTACCTTAAATGAAACTAGACTTCATTCTCATTCCAAATCTATTTTTAAAATTTGCTAAAACCACCTAGAAGCCGAGAAAATGAGCTTCAAAACAATGGCCTAGGAAGAGGGGCCACCTGGCCGAACTTTCTCTTATGAGATTTTTTCGTGTTTCATTAATAAATACTTATGCTAAATACTTATATTAGTCCTTTTTTAAATGTTTTTTCATATTAATTTATGTTTTTTGTATGTTTCATGCCTGCGGACTAGTTTTCGTCAGTGACCCCTTTTTCTAGGCCATTGTTTTGAAGCTCGTTTTCTCGGCTTCTAGGTGGTTTTAGAAAATTTTAAAAACATATTTTGAATGAGTATGAAGTCTATTTTCAGTTTCAAAAAATAGAGCATTCTCTAATTAGCACAATGCAATTTATGCGAAATCACACCGATAAGTAAAAGCGTCGTAGCAACGGTCCAAAGTTGAAAAAAAAAATCAAAATTTAAATGCGCGCCGGATGGTGCGACGCGGTCGTGGATTGTGCAACGCGGTCGGAATTGGCGCGAAACACAATTATTTGAATGTGGCTACATATTGAGATTGTTCTATGGACCACCTGGGCTCCCATTCGCATTTTGATTTTTTGCCTTGGATTTGGATCGTGTTACTGACAAGCTGCCTTTAAACAATTTTCAAACCAAATATTTTAAAATGATGCCGAATATCTGGATTTTGAAAACATCGAAAAATGCATATAAACTTTTACTTTTAAAATTCCTTCGTATTTTTAGCTTATAATGAAACTAGCTTCTTTGAATATTTCGAAATAATAATTCTTCTTCCAATTACTCATTTTATCAGTTGTTCAAGATAGTGACAACCTCTCTGTGACGCTTATAAAATGATTGTTGGTTTGAAAAAATTCATTATCTTATCAAAAGGTTTTTTTTATCGCTTTGAAATTTTCACTCTCAACTTATTGATTTTCTAAACATTTATTGGTAATAATTATGGATATTTTCAAATGTGGAATTTGTTTCGAACGATATGATGAGGATGAAAAAAGAGTTCCTCGAACTCTCACTGGTTTTAATGGATCGTTTTAATTCATAGAATCTTTATCACAATTTAGTTTCCAGAATGTGGCCACACAATTTGTGAAATATGTGCATTGAAATTGTTGAAAAACGAGAAATTGCTGAATATTTCGAATATTATTCGTTAAAAATTTTGGATCATCCATTTTCTATTAAAAGACCGCAGCGCAACCGCTCGCATTTAAAAATAGCACGAGTTTGTGAGAGACTTAGCTTTTCTGGGTAGGTCAAGACCAACTTGCATGCATCAAGAATATTTGAGTTGGCAATATTGATCATTTCTGAATGGATTCTTAAAGTCTTTTATTTACTCTTTTTTTTCTCTTTTTCTGTACACAATTTCTGTCGACAGTGTGTAAAAGTGAACAAACGCATTTCAACAAATCGTCTAAATTTTGGTGTTTTGTTGAAGAGCATGAAATTCTCCTCACTTTGACATAACTTTCATTAAAAATAATACAGTTTAAGGCAAGATATTGAAGTTTTATTTTTATGTTTTCAGTACGATGCTACGGACTTACAGTAGCAGTTTTCCAGTGTGTTGAGTGTCGGCAGCCGCGTGCGGGCGTGCGGAGCGTCTGTGAGGTTGAGCAGCCCTCAAAACGAAATGATCAAGAATATTTGAGTTGACAATAGTTTTCAGGCAATAAATGTTTATTAAATTCCATATTACATGATAATTAAAGGCGATAGCAGCAAAAAAGCAAAGGAATATGCAATAAAATCCTCAAAATCATGTTAATGGGTACTTTTCAAAATATTGATTATTCAGGAGATTTCCTTTAAGAATATTATCTACAAATTTTGAGTCTTAACTAACTTCTTGGAATATTTCGAAATAATAATTCTTCTTCCAATTACTCATTTTATCAGTTTTCAAAAGAGTGACAACCTCTCTGTGACGCTTATAAAATGATTTCTGGTTTGAAGAAATTTATTTTCTTATCAATATTTTTTTCACTTTGAAATTTCCATTCTAAATTTATTGATTTTCTAAACTTTTATAGGTAATAGATATGGATATTTTCAAATGTGGAATTTGTTTCGAAAGATATGATGAGGATGAAAAAAGAGTTCCTAGAACTCTCACGGGTATTTTCGTTTTAATTAGACTGTTTATCATAATTAAGTTTTCAGAATGTGGCCATACAATTTGTGAGATTTGTGCATTGAAATTGTTGAAAAATTCAAAAGTTCTTTGTCCATTTGATCGAGTTGAAAGCAACGTTCCTGATGGAAATATTAAATTTCTCAAGAAGAACTTTGGGATTTTGGAAGCGATTCAGGAACAGTTATACAAAACTACGAACGCTGAAACTAATAATTCTACCGAATATAAATCTGAAACAGCACTTGGTATACCATGTGATGAGGATTCATCTCATATTGCTGTTCTTTATTGTACAATCTGTAAAGCCCATTATTGTGAACGATGCTCCCTAGTTTCACATTCTTTGAAAACACAGTCTTGTCATAAAATTGTAAAAGTGTCTGAAAAACCGGAACCTTTGTTATATTGCCCACTTCATCCATTCAATGTCGCTGAATTATTCTGTTTGACAAAAGAATGTGAAATTAAAAACAAAGTGATGTGTGCAAATTGTTATTTATATGGAGCTCACAAGGTAATATCGATTTAATTGTCAAAATAATCAATATCTGAATTTTCAGAGCCATGAATACAAATCTATTGAAGATGTTTTTGGAGAGAAAATGACCGAAACATCTGAATTGATGAAACAGGCAGATACGAATATTGAGAATGTTAGATCTTGCATAAATTATATCGGAGAACTACCAGGGAATATAAATGAAGATCAAGAATATATTGATGTTAAAAACAAGGTAAGCGGAAAACGCTTGCTTCGAAAAGAACTACTCGAATGTCATCGTAGTGGTGGAAAATATATCAGGGATCTGTGGTATTCCAACTATAATTGGTCTTTAGACAATTGTCGTTCCAGATGAATTCCTGACACCGTTATTAGTAAAATATCTAGTAGTTATTTCATATGGTAAAACAAAATAAATATTAGTTGTTTACAAATTCTGTTACATAAACGTGAAAAAACCTGTGTCAAAAAATAGACACGCGACGCGTGAGGGCAATGGGAAGGGTTGCGTTGCGTTGTCTTATTATCCCTCACCTTACACTATTTCGCAAAATAGGGAAGTTCACGTTTATGAAGCCGATTTTGTGAGACACTAATATCATGCACACACTGACATCCATTTATCAAATATAATTAATAAATGAATTTAAGATTGATGAAATCTACGAGGAACGATTGGAAGAATTGAATAATTGGAAAAGATCAAATATGGAAATATTGGAAAAAGAAACTAAACAAAAAAATGAATCAAATAAAAAGGAAAAGGAATATTTTTCTTCAAAACTTGAAGAACTGGAGACTCTGAAACGAGAATGTTCGAATACAAAACAATTGAAAAAGACGGAATATTTCGAGAAATTGGAAGAAATCGAAGTAATCAAGCAAAAATTGAAGAGTTTTGAGAAAAAGGAATTGGAAAAAATAAGCATGAAAGCTGTGGTTGAATATCCGAATGTGATAACATTTGAGAAACAGGCATCGAAGGGAGCAATCGTTTTCTATTACGGAGGTTTACGGTGTATGTTTTTTAAACTGATTTTTTCTTTCTGATTATGAAAACTTTTCAGGGATTGATTCATACCCGCTTTTTCAGAATGTTCGTAAACATATAAAACAGTTGGGCGGTATTGAATACGAGTCTCAGAAATTTAAATTAAAAGGTTTTTGTTTCTAACTTATCCTCAAAATCCAACATTTTTTCAAATTCCAGATCAGCAGATCGAATTTTTTGATTATGAGAAGTTGATATATTGCAAAGACATAAAAATAAAAGGTTTAGAAAATGTTTTTTTTTTCCAAATTAAATAAATATTCAAAGAAACACATTTCAGCGCTTGTGATTTTGAGTTATCCCAATTTACCGTTTGGTCTTCGATATCTTTTGGGAGAAAAATATGAGAAACTGAACACTGATGGACTGATTATATTTGGGCATTCGAAACAATCGATAAAAGCCGACAAGTATGTTTGCAAGTGTTTAAAGTATATTTGAAATTCGTAATTTTTCCAGTCCCGATTATTGGAATAATCACATCCCAAAAATTGCAAAAAACATCCAAGTTCCAATACTGTTTGCAAATCATGAAGACTCAAAATTTGTGGAAAATATTATGAAAGGAAATCACCTGAATAATCCATTTTTTGAAAAATATCCATGAATTCACGAGCATTTTATTGATTATTATAACGACTTCTAATTATCATTTATTTTGAATTTTCCATAATTATTTCTTACCTGAAAACTTGATTTCCAAAAAACTTCAAATCTGGATTTAACTTTTCTTTTTTATGTCATACCAAAATAAATCTGTATTTTCAAATTTCAAATTCAAAAGCTGAAACTTTATTTTTCTCAACAAAGAAGTTCTGAAAACATTTCCAGGCAAGCTAATTTCCAACAAGGCGTGATAATGCACAGAGCACTTCAATTTTAATAAATAATGATTTTCAAAAGAAAATGGTACTGAACGTCTGTATTTTCAGAATTTGAAAACATCGAAAATGCCAATATTAAAAAAACTGATTTATAACATTTTGTTTCTTTATAGACGTATTTTTTTAACATTAAAGGGTGGTCTGTCAGTTTTTTTCGATTTAAAGGAGGGCTTTACGAAGGTAATAAATGTACCTTAAATGAAAATAGACTTCATTCTCATTCCAAATCTATTTTTAACATTTTCTAAAACCACCTAGAAGCCGAGAAAATGAGCTTCAAAACAATGGCCTAGGAAAAGGGGCCACCTGGCCGAACTTTCTCCTATGAGATTTTTTCGTGTTTCATTAATAAATAATTATGCAAAATACTTATATTAGTCCTTTTTTAAATGTTTTTTCATATTAATTTATGTTTTTTGTATGTTTCATGCTCGCGGACTAGTTTTCGTCAGTGACCCCTTTTTCTAGGCCATTGTTTTGAAGCTAGTTTTCTCGGCTTCTAGGTGGTTTTAGAAAATTTTAAAAACAGATTTTGAATGAGTATGAAGTCTATTTTCAGTTTTAAAAAATAGAGCATTCTCTCATTAGCACAATGCAATTTATGCGAAATCACACCGATAAGTAAAAGCGTCATAGCAACGGTCCAAAGTTGAAAAAAAAAATCAAAATTTGAATGCGCGCCGGATGGTGCGACGCGGTCGTGGATTGGCGCGAAACACAATTATTAGAATGTGGCTACATATTGAGATTGTTCTATGGACCACCTGGGCTCCCATTCGCATTTTGATTTTTTGCCTTGGATTTGGATCGTGTTACTGACAAGCTGCCTTTAAACAATTTTCAAACCAAAATAATGCCGAATATCTGGATTTTGAAAACATCGAAAAATTCATATAAACTTTTACTTTTAAAATTCTTTCGTATTTTTAGTTTATAATGAAACTAGCTTCTTGGAATATTTCGAAATAATAATTCGTCTTCCAATTACTCATTTTATCAGTTGTTCAAGATAGTGACAACCTCTCTGTGACGCTTATAAAATGATTGTTGGTTTGAAAAAATTCATTATCTTATCAAAAGGTTTTTTTATCGCTTTGAAATTTCCACTCTCAACTTATCGATTTTCTAAACATTTATTGGTAATAATTATGGATATTTTCAAATGTGGAATTTGTTTCGAACGATATGATGAGGATGAAAAAAAACTTTCATTAAAAATAATACAGTTTAAGGCAAGATATTGAAGTGTTTTTTAAAAAATTTTTCAGTACGATGCTACGGACTTACAGTAGCAGTTTTCCAGTGTGTTGAGTGTCGGCAGCCGCGTGCGGGCGTGCGGAGCGTCTGTGAGGTTGAGCAGCCCTCAAAACGTAATGATCAAGAATATTTGAGTTGACAATAGTTTTCAGGCAATAAATGTTTATTAAAATCCATATTACATGATAATTAAAGGCGATAGCAGCAAAAAAGCAAAGGAATATGCAATAAAATCCTCAAAATTATGTTAATGGGTACTTTTCAAAATATTGATTATGCAGGAGATTTCCTTTAAGAATATTATCTACAAATTTTGAGTCTTAACTATTGTTAAGATAAAAAATTCTGACCGCTCGTTTTGCGGAGTGTCGTTGGGAATTTACTCGCAACGCGACCGCTACGCGCAAGACCAACTGAGAAAATTGAATTTGAGCGCGTTGCGGTCGCGCTGCGAGTAAATTCCCAAAGACACTCCGCAAAACGAGCGGCCAGAAATTATCATCTTGACAATAACTTCTTGGAATATTTCGAAATAATAATTCTTCTTCCAATTATTCATTTTATTAGTTTTCAAAAGAGTGAAAACCTCTCTGTGACGCTTATAAAATGATTGTTGGTTTGAAAAAATTCATTATCTTATCAAAAGGTTTTTTTATCGCTTTGAAATTTCCACTCTCAACTTATCGATTTTCTAAACATTTATTGGTAATAATTATGGATATTTTCAAATGTGGAATTTGTTTCGAACGATATGATGAGGATGAAAAAAAACTTTCATTAAAAATAATACAGTTTAAGGCAAGATATTGAAGTGTTTTTTAAAAAATTTTTCAGTACGATGCTACGGACTTACAGTAGCAGTTTTCCAGTGTGTTGAGTGTCGGCAGCCGCGTGCGGGCGTGCGGAGCGTCTGTGAGGTTGAGCAGCCCTCAAAACGTAATGATCAAGAATATTTGAGTTGACAATAGTTTTCAGGCAATAAATGTTTATTAAAATCCATATTACATGATAATTAAAGGCGATAGCAGCAAAAAAGCAAAGGAATATGCAATAAAATCCTCAAAATTATGTTAATGGGTACTTTTCAAAATATTGATTATGCAGGAGATTTCCTTTAA
This sequence comes from Caenorhabditis virilis, assembly GCA_964036255.1. Lineage (NCBI taxonomy): Eukaryota > Metazoa > Nematoda > Chromadorea > Rhabditida > Rhabditidae > Caenorhabditis > Caenorhabditis virilis. The sequence continues at coordinate 17,289,325 of OZ038415.1, read as the reverse complement.
GAATATTATCTACAAATTTTGAGTCTTAACTATTGTTAAGATAAAAAATTCTGACCGCTCGTTTTGCGGAGTGTCGTTGGGAATTTACTCGCAACGCGACCGCTACGCGCAAGACCAACTGAGAAAATTGAATTTGAGCGCGTTGCGGTCGCGCTGCGAGTAAATTCCCAAAGACACTCCGCAAAACGAGCGGCCAGAAATTATCATCTTGACAATAACTTCTTGGAATATTTCGAAATAATAATTCTTCTTCCAATTATTCATTTTATTAGTTTTCAAAAGAGTGAAAACCTCTCTGTGACGCTTATAAAATGATTGTTGGTTTTAAAAAATTCATTTTCTTATCAATATTTTTTTCACTTTGAAATTTCCATTCTAAATTTATTGATTTTCTAAACATTTATAGGTAATAATTATGGATATTTTCAAATGCGGAATTTGTTTCGAACGATATGATGAGGATGAAAAAAGAGTTCCTAGAACTCTCACAGGTATTTTAGTTTTAATTCATAGTATCTTTATCATAATTAAGTTTTCAGAATGTGGCCATACAATTTGTGAGATTTGTGCATTGAAATTGTTGATAAATTCGAAAGTTCTTTGTCCCTTTGATCGAATTGAGAGCAATGTTCCTGATGGAAATATTAAATTTCTCAAGAAAAATTTTGGGATTTTGGAAGCGATTCAGGAACAGTTATACAAAACTACGAACGCTGAAACTAATAATTCTACCAAATATAAATCTGAAACAGCACTTGGAATACCATGTGATGAGGATTCATCTCATATTGCTGTTTTATATTGCACAAAATGCGAAGCCCATTATTGTGAACGATGCTCCATAGTTTCACATTCTTTGAAAACACAGTCTTCTCATAAAATTGTAAAAGTGTCTGAAAAACCCGAACCTTTGTTATATTGCCCACTTCATCCATTCAATGTCGCTGAATTATACTGTTTGACAAAAGATTGTGAAATTAAAAACAAAGTGATGTGTGCAAATTGTTATTTATATGGAGCTCACAAGGTAACATCCATTTAATTGTCAAAATAAATATATCTGAAATTTCAGAGTCATGAATACAAATCTATTGAAGATGTTTTTGGAGAGAAAATGACCGAAACATCTGAATTGCTGAAACAGGCAGATGCGAATATTGAGAATGTTAGATCTTGCATAAATGATATTGGAGAACTACCAAGGAATATAAATGAAGATCAAGAATATATTGATGCTAAAAACAAGGTAAGTGGAAAAAGTTTACTTCGAAAAGAAACTACTCGAATGTCAGCGTAGTGGTGAACGATATATCATGGATTTTAATCCGTAGGATTCCAACTATAATTGGTCTTTAGACCATTTTCGTACCAGTCGAAATCCTTACACCGTTCTCAGGAAATTTTTCGCGGATCTGCGCATATAAAAGTAGCGGTTCCGCCACTTTCTATGCGCGGATCGCAATTTCAACTAGTTTCTATTGAAATGGCGGATAATTATTAGTAAAATATCTATTAGTTATTTCAAATGGTAAAACAAAATTAATTTCATGCACATACTGACATCCAATCAAATATAATTAATAAATGAATTTAAGATTGATGAAATATTCGAGAAACGATTGGAAGAATTGAATAATTTGAAAGAATCAAACATGGAAATATTGGAAAAAGAAACTAAACAAAAAAACGAATCAAACAAAATGGAAAAAGAATATTATTGCTCAAAACTTGAAGAACTGGAGGCCATGAAACTGGAATGTTCGAATACAAAACAATTGAAAAAGGCGGAATATTTCGAGAAATTGGAAGAAATCGAAATAATCAAGGAAAAATTGAAGTGTTTTGAGAAAAAGGAATTGGAAAAAATAAGCATGAAAGCGGTGGTTGAATATCCGAATGTGATAACATTTGAGAAACAAACATCAAAGGGAACAATCGTTTTCGTTTTCTATAATGGAAGTATGTTTTTTAAGCTGATTTTTTCTTTGAGTTTTTAAAAACGGTTTTTTTCTTTCTATTTATGAAAACTTTTCAGGCTATGGTTCATACTCGCTTCAGAATGTTCGTGAACATATAAAACAGTTGGGCGGTATTGAATACGAGACTCAGAAATTTAAATTAAAAGGTTTTTGTTTCTAACTTATCCTCAAAATCCAACATTTTTTCAAATTCCAGATCAGCAGATCGAATTTTTTGATTATGAGAAGTTGAGATATTGCAAAGACATACAAATAAAAGGTTAAAAAAATATTTTTCTTTCAAATTAAATATTCAAAGAAACACATTTCAGCGCTTGTGATTTTGAGTTATATCAGTTTACAACGTCTTCGAGATGTTTTGGGAGAAAAATGTGAGAAATTGAACACTGATGGACTGATTATATTTGGGCATTCGAAACAATATCTAAAGGCCAACTGGTATGTTTGCAAGTGTTTAAAGTATATTTGAAATTCTTAATTTTTCCAGGCCCAATTACTGGAATAATGACATCCCAGAAATTGCAAAAAACATCCAAGTTCCATTACTGTTTGCAAATCAGGAAGACTCAAAATTTGTGGAAAATATTATGAAATTAAATCACCTGGAGAATCAATATTTTGAAAAATACCCATGAATTCACGAGAATTTTATTGATTATTATAATTACTTCTAATTATCATTTATTTTGGATTTTCCATAAATATGTCTTGTCAGAAAACTTGATTTCCAAAATTCGAAAAAATTCGAAACTTCTATTCTCGATATAACTTTTCTTTTTTATATCACATCAAAATAAATCTGTATTTTCAAATTTCAAATTCAAAAGCTGAAACTTTATTTTTCTCAACAAAGAAGTTCTGAAAACATTTCCAGGCAAGCTAATTTCCAACCAGGCGTGACAATGCACAGATCACTTCAATTTTAATAAATAATGATTTTCAACAGAAAATGGTACTGAAAGTCTGTATTTTCAGAATTTGAAAACTTCGAAAATTCCAATAATGAGATAATAAATTTACCTTAAATGAAACTAGACTTCATTCTCATTCCAAATCTATTTTTAACATTTTCTAAAACCACCTAGAAGCCGAGAAAATGAGCTTCAAAACAATGGCCTAGGAAAAGGGGCCACCTGACCGAACTTTCTCCTATGAGATTTTTTCGTGTTTCATTAATAAATAATTATGCAAAATACTTATATTAGTCCTTTTTTAAATGTTTTTTCATATTAATTTATGTTTTTTGGATGTTTCATGTTTGCGGAATAGTTTTCGCCGGTGGTCCTTTTTTCTAGGCCATAGTTTTGAAGCTCGTTTTCTAGACTTCTAGATGGTTTTAGAAAATTTTAAAAACAGATTTGGATTGAGAATGAATTCGTTTTTAATTCCAGATGCATTCATTAGCTCCGTAAAGCCCTCCTTTAAAAAATCCGTTTTTTTCAAAGATGGAATTTAAAAATATAGAGTTGCTATTCACTTTTTTTCAAAATTTAAAAATAAAAATCTAATATTTGGCTACTTGACTATTTTTTAAATAAATTTAAAAATTTTTTTCAGATTTCAACATTTTAGACAAAAATTTAAAAACAAACCCCCCCCCCCTTTTTAAATTAAAAATATACATTTTCGATTTTGTTCAAAATGATTTCCAAAAATTAGTTTGACTACAATTTTTAAAAAACCAATTCTACAAATACATTTTTAAAATTAATCTTAACCAATCTTCGAAAAATGTCTCCAGTATTTTTTATCGAAATTTTTTAAATTAATTTTTGATTTTCCATTTTCTTCCATAATCGCGGGAATTAAAATTTCAATTCTCGAAAGTTTTTGACAACAACTGACACACTGTCTTTAAAACCATACAGCTTTGTATACGGCTTCGGGAAATCGATATTAATATTTCCATTGCTTTTTGTTTTCGCATCCAACATATTTTAACCCAAATATATATTTTGGATACTTTGAAGTCCGTTGTTTCTCTGTTTACCAGGGAAGCTATAATCAAAGATAATGCACCTTACACCCGGAGTCTCCCACAAAGTTATAAGAGTCAATGTCTCAGAAAGTCGAACATACTGTGGCACAGTTGCACCAACGTGAAGCTAGGATCTTGATATTTTGCGTGGAGGGTACCTAGGTCCCTCTTAGAAAAAAATACATCATTTATTTGTCCAAATTTCCCATTTCTCACTCCTAGAACAAAAATTGTAATCAAAGATATTGTACCTTACATCCGGAGTCTCCCACCAAGTTATGAGTCTTACCATCGATATCTTTCGCGCGTTCTTTTGAGAGAGATAGTGTGGGAAAACGAGAGATTTAGATGTTTCGTCGCGTCATTAACTGGTATAACAGACGGAGTGGTCCATTCTATTTACAACATTTTGCATTATTTTCTGTATTATTATTAATATTTCAGAGCCTGAATTATAATGGATATTTTCAAATGTGGAATTTGTTTCGAACGATATGATGAGGATGAAAAAAGAGTGCCGAGAACTCTCACTGGTATTTTCCATTTAATTTCATAGAATGTTTATTATAATTTAGTTTTCAGAATGTGGCCATACAATTTGTGAAAGTTGTGCATTGAAATTGTTGAAATACGAGAAAGTTGCTTGTCCATTTGATCGAATTGAAAGCAGAGTTAACGACGGAAATATTAAATCTCTGAAAAAGAATTTTGCAGTTTTGGAAGCGATTCAGGCGCAGTTTTCCATGTTATACAATACTGACATTGCGAAAGAGAACAGATATGAAAATGAGCAAACTATTGGAATACCATGTGATGAGAATGCATCTCATATTGCTGTTCTTTATTGCACTAAATGTGAAGTTAATTATTGTGAGAAATGCTGGAAAACTTCACACGTTTCGAGAACTTTGGCTTCTCATAAAATACTGAAAGTATCCGAAAAACGAGAACCCGTGTTAAAATGCCCACTTCATCCATACAATGTTGCTGAATTATTCTGTGTGGAAAAAGATTGTTTAATCAATTACAAAGTGATGTGCGCAAATTGTCATTTGTATACAGCTCACAAGGTAATATCGATTTTATTTGCAAAATAATCAATATTTGAGTGTTCAGAATCACGCATACAAAAAAATTAATGAAGTTTTTGGAGTGAAAATGAAGGAAATATCTGAGTTGCTGAAAGAGACAGATGTTAATATTGAAATCGTTAGATCTTGCATAAATGATATTGGAGAACTACCAGGGAATATAAATGAAGATCAAGAATATATTGATGCCAGAAATAAGGTGGGTGGAAAATAATTAATTTGAAAACAAGAATATAGTACTAATAAAAATAAGGTGAGTTCCGATTTTTCCGATTTTCCCGAATTTACCAATTTTTTTCCGACTTTTTCCGGATTTTTTCGAATTTACCGATTTTTTCCGATTTTTTCTGAATTTTCCGATTTTTTCGAAATTTTCTGAAATTTTCCGAGAAAAAAAAAACGGATATCCGATGTTTTCAATTTTAAAATGTATGTTTTCAAGAGAAATTACACTGTACTACTAATTCATCTTTTTATTTAAAAAAGTAATCAATACAGATGCATTAGAAATAAAAAATTTCAAGATATTAGCGAATTGTCCGATTTTTTCCGAATTTTCCCGAATTTTTAACGAACGAATATAATGAATAAATGAATTTAAGATTGATGACAGCTACAAGAAACGATTGGAAGAATTGAATAGCTGGAAACAATCAAATATGGAAATATTGGAAAAAGAAACTAAACAAAAAATTGAGACAAATAAAAAGGAAAAGGGATTTTTTATCAAAAAACTTGAAGAACTGGAGACTCTGAAACTGGAATGTTTGAATGCAAAACAATTGAAAAAGACGGAATATTTCGAGAAATTGGAAGAGATCGAAATAATCATAGAAAAATTGAAGTGTTTTGACATAAAAGAAATGGAAAAAATAAGCATGAAGGCGGTGGTTGAATATCCGAATGTGATAACATTCGCGAAACATACATCAAAGGGAAAAATCGTTTTTTATTACGGAGGTATGTTTTTAGAAAACTGAGTTTTTCCTTCTAACCTATGAAAACATTTCCAGATGGACCATTTACGGAAAATGTCTATGAACGTATCAAACAATTGGGTGGTATTAACCACGGGCCTTGGAAATTTCAATTAAAAGGTTTTTGTTTCAAACTTTTCCTGAAAATCCAACATTTTTTCAAATTCCAGGTCGACAGATCGAATTTCATAGTTATCACTCGTTGAAAGATTGCGAAAACATTGAAATAAAAGGTAAAAAACCATGTTTTTAAAAAAAATTAAATATTCAAAGAAATATTTCAGCGCTTGTTATTATTAGTTTACCCTTCGTTTACACATTTCGAGAGATTTTGGGTGAAAATACAAAGAAACTGAAAACGGACGGAATTGTTATAATTGGACACGCGAAGAAAGCAATGAAAAACTATAGGTATGTTTTCTAGTGATTTTTTTGTCCGAAATCTATAAATATTCCAGCACCGGTTACTGGAATTATAACATCCCGGACATTGCAAAACACGTCCAAGTTCCTATACTATTTGCAAATCAAGACGACTCAGAATTTGTGGAAAATATTGTTAAAGGAAATCAACTGGGGAATCCATATTTTCAAAAATATCCATGAAGGGATTTTATTGATTATTTTAACGAGTTTTAATTGTCATGTATGAGATTTGAAGATCTCGATTTCGCTTTTTTATTTTTTATATCATTTTTTGAACAAAATAAAGCTGAATCAATAAAAATGTCGAAACTTAAAATTTCGATTAAAACTTGTTTATACGATAATGACACCATTTAGAAATCTAAAATCATATGGCATATGAACAGATCGATATTTCGGGAAAAGTGATTTTTTTGAGCCGGTGATGAATTGTGTTTCTTCAATTTTTATAAAAAGTAATAACTAATCGAATAACTGCGAAATAATAATTTTGTTACATCGATTCTATCTGCTTTCAAAATTCTGACGAAAATTAGGAAAATCAGCGTTTTTCTCGTATTTTATGAAGGATCCCATTTAGCTCCTTTAAGAAAAATTAATTTGACACTTATTAAAAATAATTAACAAAGTTTAGTAAGAAAAAAGGCTGAAAATTGGACAAAAACGAAGGAAATTCAGAAAAAAGCACAAAAAATGCTAATTTCCGCGCACACACGTGACTACTGTTCAGCAGGCTTTGTCGGAATCGGAAAACGGAAATTCCGATTTTTTTCCGAATTTTTCCAAATTTTCCTGAATTTTCCGATAATTTACGAATTTTCTGAATTTTCCGAGTTTTTCCGAATTTTTCCGAATTTTTCCGATTTTTTCCGAATTTTCTCGAATTTTCTGAATTTTCCGAATTTTTCCGATATTTTCCGATATTTTCCGATATTTTCCGAATTTTCTGAATTTTCCGAATTTTTCCGAATTTTCCGAATTTTTTCGAATTGTCCGAATTTTTCCGCATTTTCCGATATTTTCCGATATTTACCGAATTTTTCCAAATTTTCCCTAATTTTTCGATAATTTCCGAATTTTCTGAATTTTCCGACATTTTCCGATATTTTCCGATATTTTCCGATATTTTCCGAATTTTCTGAATTTTCCGAATTTTTCCGAATTTTCCGAATTTTTCCGATATTTTCCGATATTTTCCGAATTTTTCTAAATTTTTCCGAATTTTCCGATATTTTCCGAATTTTTCCAAATTTTTCCGAATTTTCCGATATTTTCCGAATTTTTCCAAATTTTCCGATAATATCCGAATTTTTCCGAATTTTTCCGAATTTTCCGAATTTTTTCGAATTGTCCGAATTTTTCCGAATTTTCCGATTTTTTCCGAATTTTTCCGAATGTGAAGTCAAGTCTACTTGTTACACCTTAACTTTTAAAAAAAACTGACATACTGCCTTTAAGACCATACATCGTCATATACGGCTTTTTTTGCACTTCAAAAAGAATATTGCACCTGTAGTCTCCCATTTTTTTAGCCCTTCAAAAATATAATAAAAAATTGCACTCTACACCCGGAGTCTCCCACCAATTTACAAGTCTTACCATCGATATTCTCTCGCGCGTTCTTTTGGGAGAGATAGTATGGGAAAACGAGAGATTTAGATGTTGCGTCATTAACTGGTATAACAGACGGAGTGGTCCATTCTATTTACAACATTTTGCATTATTTTCTGTATTATTATTATTATTATTTTTGAGCCTGAATGATTATGGATATTTTCAAATGTGGAATTTGTTTCGAACGATATGATGAGGAAGAAAAAAGAGTGCCGAGAACTCTCACAGGTATTTTCGTTTTATTTCACAGAGTTCTTCATAATTTAGTTTTCAGAATGTGGCCATACAATTTGTGAGATTTGTGCATTGAAATTGTTGAAAAACGAGAAAGTTGTTTGTCCATTTGATCGAGTTGAAAGCAAAGTTAATGGCGGAAATATTGAATCTCTGAAAAAGAACTATGCAATTTTGGAAGCGATTCAAGAGCAGTTTTCCATGATAAACGATACTGAAATTGGGAAAGAGAACAGATATGAAAATGAGCAAACTATTGGAATCCCATGTGATGAGAATTCATCTCATATTGCTGTTCTTTATTGCACCAAATGTGAAGCTCATTATTGTAAACGATGCTCCATAATTTCACATTCCTACAAAACACAATCTTCTCACAAAATGGTGAAAGTGTCCGAAAAGCCGGACCCATTGTTATTTTGTTCATTTCATCCATCCAATGTTGCCGAATTATACTGTTTGGAAAAAGATTGTGAAATTAAGAACAAAATGACGTGTGCAAATTGTCATTTGTATGGAGCTCACAAGGTAATATCGATTGAATTTTCAAAATAATCAAAATCAATTTATTTTCAGAGTCATAAATACAAAACCATCGAAGAAGTGTTTAATGAGAAAATGAACGAAACATCGGAATTAATGGATCAAACAAATACGAATATTGAGATTGTTCGATCGTACATAAATGATATTAGAGAACTAACAGTGAACCCGAATGAAGATAATGAATATATTGATGCTAAAAATAAGGTGAGCAAAACATGTTTATTTCGAAAAGAACTACTCAGATGTCAGTGTGAAATTGAAAGATATGTCATTGTCTGGGATTTGTTCTTTAGAACATTGATGTCCCATTTAGTGACAGTAATTAAGGGATGAATTCTTAGTTTTATGAGTTTGGTAAAAAGTAAATCTTGATCAACTCTATCGAACGCTGTAGAAAATTCAAACCAACTTACACATCCCACACTGACACTCACAAGTATTGCCAACTCATTGCGTTTTGAGGGATGCTCAACCGCACTGCCGCTCCGCACACACGCGACACGGTGGCCTTCAGGGATGGGCGGGAAATTGCCCGGCTTTGCGGGTACCATGACCGGAAATTTCCCGAGAAATTTCTCGGAAAATTTTTTTAATAGACAAAAATAGAAAAGCACCAAAAATTCGAAAAGATCAAGCTACAAAAATCAACGAAACTCAACTAAAATTGATAAAGAGACGATGTCCGAGACGCGTTAAATTTAACACGTTAGTACGTGCCTTAGGCCAAATAATTGTAAACTTGAAACTTCGTATGTGAGTGTGGCAGTGGTCAAAGATTATTTTCGTACCATAAAACCTGTGAAATGTCCCGGCGTTCGGGGGGAGCTCCCCGTTTTGTCTTACAACTTTGATGGGCTATAACTTTGCGCATTTTTCGAACTTCGAGCAGATATGTATATTATTAGAAAGCTCTCATTAAGTTCTATAACTTTATTGTTGACAACAAAAAGCGAAAATATTGTTTTGAGTATGAAAATGTTGAAGATAGAAAATAAGATTTAGTTTTCATAATTTTCAAATGAAAAACCACCCTTTTCGGTATGAAAAGTTTACGAATCCCTATAGAAAATGATTTTTCCTATAGAATGATATATAGAAGATCGAAAAACTCATGGTCCCATAGTTTTAAGAAATAGCGAAACATGCGAAAAAATGCCACTTTTTGGCCAAAATTCACATTTAAATGAGCTGTAAATACCCAAAAATTGAGCTATTTGTCTCAAATTTGAACTTAAATGGTAGTTTGTATCCTTTTCTTCCATTTCGCGCCATTTTTGAGAGAAAATCGAGAAAAATTTTTTTTGAAAATTTCGATGAATTTTTTGGTTGCGTTTTTTGCTCAAAAATGTTTTTGTTGTTACAAAAAAGGACCAATTATGATGGCAACGATATAAAATTGGCAAAACTCAACACGCTGGAAAATTTGAAAATTCATTTTCCCGCCAATTTTCAAGCGTGATGAGTGGGAGGCAGCCGCGTTGCGTGCGTGCGGAGCGGCAGTGCGGAGCGCCAATGCCGTAGATCAGCCTTCAGAACGCAATGATAAAAAATATTAGAGTTTACAATAGAAAATACAATAAATGCGTGAATTTCAGATTGATGAAATCTATGAGGAACGATTGAATGAATTGAACAAGTGGAAACAATCAAACATGGAAATATTGAAAAATAAAACGAACGCAAAAATAGGAGCAATTAAAAAGGAAGAAGGATATTATCTGACAAAACTGAGAGTCCTGCAGGTTCTAAAACGCGAATTTTCGAACACAACACAATTGAAAAAGAGTGAATATTTCGAGAAATTGGGAGATATCGAAATAATAATGGAAAAATTGAAATATTTTGGGATTCAAGAATTGGAAAAAAGGAGCATGAACCCTCTGGTTGAATATCCGAATGTGATCACTTTTGAGAAACAGACATTCAAGGGAAAAATCGCATATTATAGTAAGTTTTTAAAAAAACTGACTTTTTTTTCTTTCTTCTTATGAAAAATGTCCAAAAATTTCCAGGTTTTAATACGGAACCAATGGAAGGGTTATGTGAACGTATAAAGCAATTGGGCGGTATTGAATACTTCCCACGGAAATTTCAATTAGAAGGTATTTTTTCAAACTTTTTGTAGAAATCCAACATTTTTCAAATTCCAGATCAGCAGATCGAATTGCTTTGTTATAACATGTTGAGAGATTGCAAAAATATAGAAATAAAAGGTAAAAAATGAGTTTTTAAAAATTAATTTTCAAAATTAAGAGACGATGTCCGAGTCGCGTTGAATCATAGTGCCCTAGGCCGAATAATTGAGCTATCAACTTGAAACTTCGTACGCGAGTGCGGTAGAAGTCAAAGATCATTTTCGTACCACAAAACCTGTGAAGTGTCCCGGCGTTCGGGGGGGAGCTCCCCGTTTTGTCTTACATCTTTGACCGGCTCTAACTTTGCTCATTTTTCGAACTATGAGCAGATATGTATATTATTAGAAAGCTCTTATTATGTTCTACAACTTTATTGTTAACAACAAAGCGCAAAAAAAAATTTTTGAGTATGAAAATGTTGAAGATAGAAAATTGGATTTCGTTTTTCATAATTTTCAAATGAAAAACCCCCTTTGGCGGTATAAAAATTTTACGAATTCCTTTAGAAAATGATTTTTTCTATCGAATGATATATATAAGATCAAAAACTGAGGGGACCATAGTTTCAAAAAATAGCCAAATATGCGAAAAAATGCCACTTTTTGGCCAAAAATGCACATTCAAATGAGCTGCAAATACCTTAAAATTGAACTTTTTGCTTCAAATTTGAACTTTAATGGTTGTTTTTATTATTTTCTTCCATTTCGAGCCATTTTTGTGAGAAAAATCGAAAAAAAAAACTTTTTTTTGAACATTTTTACAAAAATGTTGTAAATTTTTTTTGGCGTTTTTTGCTCAAAAATGTTTCTGTTGTTTCAAAAAACGACCAATTATTATGTTTACGATATAAAATTGGCACTCAGACATTGTCTCTTAAATATTCAAAGAAATATATATATTTCAGTATTTGTTATCATGAGTTTCCCATACTTTACCACAATTCAAAAGATTTTGGGAGAAAGAAGAGAGAAAATGAAGACCGATGGACTGATTATATTTGGACAAGCGAAGAAATTTATCACCGACAACATGTATGTTTTCTAGTGTGATAAAAATACATTTGAAATTTTCAATTTTTCGCAGGCCCAATTACTGGAATAATCATATCCCAGAAATTGCTTCATACTTCCAAGTTCCACTGCTTTTTGCAAATCATGAAGACTCAAAATTTGTGGATAATATTCTTGAAGGAAATCATTTGGAGAATCCGTATTTTGAAATTTATCCATGAACATGGTTGATTAAAATAAAGAATATTTCATTAATTTTTTGTTTTGTTTTAAAAAATCAGAATTTTTCAACTTTTTTCAGATTTCAAAGTTTCTGACGTTTAAAAACATTTAAAAAATTTCAGTTTTCTATTTTTTTCGTTCAAAATTATTTTCAGAAAACTTCCTTTTAATTAAAATTATCAAATTTTATAACTTTAGCACATTTTTTCGTTTTTAAAATTAACTTTTAAAAATTTCGAAAAATTTCCGATCCGAATTTTTCGGGTTCGGATCATTTATCGTGTAATTATGTATGCTCAATTTAAAATTTGAAAATAGCAGTTGTCTGGAAAAAATAAAAAATCCTGGATTTTCATCCAAATTCAAAAATGTTGATACTATTTGATAGGAAATCGCGAGTGCATGTCAATAAAACTTTAAATTTTGAATTTTCATCAGTTTTTAGTGAAATTATGCTCAATTTAAATTTTGAAATGAATCGCATAATCTGAAAAATAAAAACTTCACAAAAAATTTACATGATTTTTATGGATTTCATTCGGATCGATCAGATCCGCAACGGATCGGATCGGAACACTAATTCTGATTCTTATAAGATATCAAAATATTTTAAACACATTTTATTTATTGAATACAGTTAATTTTCGATTTTTGATTCTTTTGTAACATCGCGGAAATTAAAATTTTAATTCTCGGAAGTTTTCTTTTATTTTTGACAACAACTGACACACTGTCTTTAAAACCATACATGTTTTTATTAACGGCTTCCGGAAACCGCTTATAATATTTTTCAATGTTTTTTGTTCTCACTCCTAAAACAAAAATTATAATCCAAGATATTGCACCTTACACCCGGAGTCTCCCACCAAGTTATGAGTCTTACCATCGATATCTTTCGCGCGTTCTTTTGAGGGAGATAGTGTAGGAAAACGAGAGATTTAGATGTTGCATCGCGTCATTAACTGTTATAAAAGAGCGTCGTCCATTCTACAACCTACTGCATTCACTCTAAATTTATTATCTGTATTATTATTAATATTTTTGAGCCTGAATTATAATGGATATTTTCAAATGTGGAATTTGTTTCGAACGATATGATGAGGATGAAAAAAGAGTTCCCAGAACTCTCACAGGTATTTTTATAACAGTTTTAGTTTGAAATATGTATATTCAATTATTTTTATTTGTAGAATGTGGCCATACAATTTGTGAAATATGTGCATTGAAATTGTTGAAGAATTCAAAAGTTCTTTGTCCATTTGATCGAATTGAAAGTGAAGTTTATGATGGAAATATTAAATTTCTGAAGAAAAATTTTGGGATTTTGGAAGCGATTCAGGAACAGTTATACAAAACTAAGAATGTTGAAACTGAACATGATGACAAGTATGAAGCTGAAAAAGCACTTGGAATCCCATGTGATGAGGATCCATCTCATATTGCTGTTCTTTATTGCACAATCTGTAAAGCCCATTATTGTGAAAGATGCTCCATAATTTTACATTCCTCCAAAACACAATCTTCTCACAAAATTGTGAAAGTGTCTGAAAAACCGGAACCTTTGATATATTGCCCACTTCATCCATTCAATGTCGCTGAATTATTCTGTACTGGAAAAGAGTGTGAAATTGAAAACAAAGTGATGTGCGGAAATTGTCATTTGTATGGAGCTCACAAGGTAATACCAATTGCATAGCTCCAATTACAATAACCTATAATTTTCAGTCTCATGTATATGAGACAATCGAAGAAGTGTTTGACGAGAAAACGAACGAAACATCTGAATTGCTGAAACAGACAGATACCAATATTGAAATTTTTCGATCTTTCATAAATTATATTGGAGAACTACCAGGGAATATAAATGAAGATCAAGAATATATTGATGCTAAAAATAAGGTGGGTGGAAAATAATTAATTTGAAAACAATTACTGGAATTGCCAATGTGAAATTGGAAGATTTCACACTAGCATTTCCAGTAATTGTTGTCAAATACTTTTGAAAGTGAATTGTCCAGTAAATTGACATCCAATTATCAAATATAATTAATAAATGAATTTAAGATTGATGAAATCTACAAGAAAACATTGGAAGAATTGAATAATTGGAAACGAGCAAACATGGAAATATTGGAAAAAGAAACTAAAACAAAAAATGAATCAAATAAAATGGAAAAAGAATATTTTTGTTCAAAACTTGGAGAACTGGAGACTCTGAAATTGGAATGTTGGAATGCAAAACAATTGAAAAAAACGGAATATTTCGAGAAATTGGAAGAAATCGAAATAGTCACGGAAAAATTGAAGAGTTTTGAGATGAAAGAATTGGAAAAAATAAGCATGACAGCGGTGGTTAAATATCCGAATGTGATAACATTTGAGGAACAGAAATCAAAGGGAAAAATCGTTTTCTATAATGGAGGTATGTTTTTTAAGCTGATTTTTTCTTTGAGCCCATGAAAAATTTCCAGATTTAAAATTTATTAAAAAAGTCGGCGAATATCTAAAACAGTTGGGCGGTGTTGAATACGAGTCTCGAAAATTTCATGTAAAAGGTTTTTGTTTATAACTTTTTCTGAAAATCAAACATTTTTTCAAATTCCAGGTCAGCAGATCGAATTGCTTAGTCATTACATGTTGAGAGATTGCAAAGACATACAAATAAAAGGTTAAAAAAATATTTTTCTTTCAAATTAAATATTCAAAGAAACATTTCAGAGCTTGTGATTTTGAGTTGTATCAGTTTACACGGTCTTCGAGAAGTTTTGGGAGAAAAATGTGAGAAATTGAACACTGATGGACGGATTATATTTGGGCGTACGAAACAATGGATATGTTCCAACAGGTATGTTTGCAAGTGTTAGAATATGTTTGGAATCTATAAATATTACAGGTGGAATTACTGGATGAATGACATCTCAGAAATTGCAATAAACATCAAAGTTCCATTACTGTTTGCAAATCAGGAAGACGAAAAATTTGTGGAAACTATTCTAGAAGGAAATCACCTGGAGAATCGATATTTTGATAAATACCTATGAATTCACGACGATTTTATTGATTATTATAACTTCTTCTAATTATCATGTACTTTTGAATCTTCCATAAATATGTCTGAAAACTTGAGTTCTAAGATTCGAAGAAATTCGAAACTTCAAATCTTTTTTAACTTTTCGTTTTTTTTAATTTGATTTTACAACCAAAATAAAGCTGAATTTTCAATTTTTCAAATTCTGTCCTGGCCTATCCACGGACGCAAATAGGCCTGTCTAACATGGTGTCAGTATCTGTGGTAGAATGCTTGAATACTTATAGATCTTTGTATTGAATAAAGATTTATTGTTTCTTTCGAATGAAACGGGTAATGATTGGGGAAGGGTCGATCAGAATTTAGAATATATAGTGTTTCGGCAGTAATAGCGGAAGCGTGGACGTTCGGGTCCAAAATGGTCGGATGCGGCTGCGTTTCAGCTTGTCTCTTCAGCGTCGTCGTCGTCGTCTCTTCCTCGAGTCCTTGTCTACACTACTCTCTTCGTTGCTTGAGTGGCCTAAATTATAACGGGGAAGCAACAGCGGCGGGCGCGTTGCGGTCGGGCGGAGCGGCTGAGCCACCTGCACATCACGCAACACGCGCGCATTCAAACTAAGAAACAGTACCTTATACTTTGCCAATAATCCTAAATCATGGACGCCAACGGCCATGACACTCCCGCCAGCGCGACGACGAAGACAGAATGTAATGTTGAACTTCTTGGCGCGTGTTAGGCTTGATGGCGGATGATGAGTGAAATTTAATGGCCATCCTTGTTGTCGATTCGTCCTTGATGTTGTTCCATCCTTGATCTTGATCCTTGAAGATGTTGTTGATCCTGGTACTGCTCCGATGTTCCCTCTTGTGATATAAGTCTGAATGTTCTGAAAAAAATAGACCGGAATCGGACGTTCGAGTCCAGATCGAAGTTTGACTGTTTTGTCTTGCCGTTTTATTCGGTTTGAAATATGGCTCGATTGGCACCAATTCAAATTTTGTAGTGAAAAAACCGTTTATTTGAGTATTTTGTAAATTTGACCGACTGTTTTATGATTTCTGAGGAATTTATGGTTATAGAAACCAGTACGATGAATTGGCTGATTAAAAATGTCCGAAATTTAAAATTATCTGAATTGTGTGATGTAAATGATGACTGCGAATAGTGTTTTAGTGCGGTTGACGAGTACTAGATCAATGGGCTTCTTCCGAAGCCTCATCATAGTTTATCGGTTTTTTACATAGTCTCGGAATACTTTTCCTGATTTCAGATGCTGGCTCGATGTTCTTTATTTTTTCCAGCGAGACGTCTGTACAAGCTTCGATTTCTAGAGGAATGAGCTGGTCGACGGACCGTTTTAGGATGTTCGAACCTTGTCGAATCGATGCTGATCTGATTTTTCCATCTTGACCTGGGTGCAGCTCCACGATGAGCGCCATTGGCCAACGATGTCTCGGAATGATTTCTGTTTTTACAATGACTAATTGTCCAATTTTTGGGGTGGTTGCCGTATATCTTCCTCTTCTATCTTTTGAGGTCGCGAGAGTCGTCAGATATAGTTTAGACCAATTATCCCACAGTTCTTCCAAGACGCCGTTTAGAGACGATATGTATCGGACGGCTGCCGCTTCTGTCGCCGTAGGATTATAACGCTCTTCAGGATCTTCGTTATCGAGCGGTGTGGCTGTACGAATGTTTGGGATGAGGAAATCGATCGGACGAATTGGAGTGATGGATTCGAAGTCTCCTTGCTGTTGTAATAACGGTCTATTATTCACGATGTTTTCTACTTCGCACAGTAAAGTTTCCATCTCTAATCTAGTGAATGTGGATTTTCTGAAGGATCGGAAAATCAGCTGTTTTACCAGCCCGACCACTCTTTCATAGATGCCTCCTTTCCACGGTGCAAGTGGTGTGATGTTTTCGTATTCAATGCGCTGTTCGGCCAAAAATGATATAAATTTTCCACCATTCGTCAGTGTGGCCAGATCGTTGTTGATCAGCTCCATTCCGAGCTTAAATGCCGGCGCATTATCCGATAATATGTATTGCGGGACACCCCGTCTTGAAAAGAATTTTTTCATGCTCAAGAAGAACTTTAATGTTGAATTGTCATCTACTAATTCGAGATGAACGGCCCTTGAAACTAGGCAGGTGATCAGCATAACCCAAACCTTCCTTTTAACCCCGTAATCTCGGATTTCGATGGGGCCGAAATAATCGAGGCCGCTGTGTTGAAATGCCGGTGCTCGAACAACTCGATAAGCTGGTAGTGGAGGCAGATCCGGGTATTTAAAAGGCAGTCCATGTTCTTTGTTGCAAGGGACACATTTTCGGATGATTTGTCTTACTATAGTTCTGGCTTTTGGAATCCAAAATCTTTTTCGTAATTCAGCGATGGTATGTGTCGGGCCGATGTGGTGACATGTTCTATGAGCGTCATAGATCATCAACCGCGCGAGGGGATGGTGTGGAGAGATAAATATCGGTTCTTTTGTCTCCTCGGCCAATTCTGAATTATCTAGTCGCGGGGACAAAATGATCAGTCCGTCATTATTGAGCTTCGGATGCAGACATCTAGGAATGTCTAGGCTTTCGGATGCTTCTAATTCTCGATAATGCTCGGAGATAAGTAGTCTATCTGCTAATTTGAATTTTTTCAGGAGGCATTTTTCGGATTCTGATATTTGAAATTTCGGGGATGGTCCCTTCTTGTTTGTGAATTTCTCGGCTGCTCGAAATTCTTGCATTGTCTTTCCTTCAAATTCCCAAGTTGGGGAAATTCTCCTCATTTGTTTGTTTACAAATTTCATCACGAAATACGTGATTCGTGATAATTTTTTCGCTGAATTGGTTACATGATACGGAATGAAGCTTTTTTCGCAGAACATTCTTGATTTTTGATATTCTTTATCTGGAAGTCTCTTGCTATTGTATTCCCGCGGGAATTCGTCAATAACTAAATTGTGAATTTTGCATTCAGCATATACTTCGCATAATAAATATTTCGGGATTTTTTCGAAATTGAGATTAAAATGTGGCCAATTTTCAGGTTCTTGAGATAGGAATGATGGTCCTTGAAACCATAAGCTACAACTCAGTAAATCGTTGAGTCCCATGCCTCTGGTTGCAATATCGGCTGGATTTTGCTTGGTCTCTACCCACAGAAATTTGATTTCGAATTGTTTGTCTCGTAGCGCCGTGATGTTGTTTTTGATGGCTTTTACTCTGTTATTCGGAAAAGTTTGCAATACTACATCTGTATGAACCCAATGCAGAGCAACTTTACTGTCTGAGAAGAAGAAAATTTTATCAAATTTTCGGTCAAATTCGGAAGTGATCGTCACTGCCATGTTTGTTCCCATCAGAATAGCTAAAAGTTCCGATGTTGGTACTGTCAGCGTTTTCCGAGGCAAAATTCGACTTTTTGATTGTAGTAATTTGCACGTAGTGCTGCCGTCAGCGTACGTTGAGCGGATGTAAGCTGCTGCTGCGTATGTCGTTTTTGAGGCATCAGTGAAGATCAAAAGTTCGGATTTTTTCGTGTCTGAGTCGATTACGAGTCTATCGATTTCGAATTTATATGGATCGAAAGAATTTGCAAGCTTTGCCCACGGTACAATTAGTGATTCAGGGAGGGATTGATCCCATTTCCTCTGCATACTCCATAATTCTTGAATGAATATCTTTATTTTTACGATGATGGGTGAAAGAAGTCCTAGTGGATCGAATAAGCTTGCTAAGAAGGCTAGGATGCTTCGGAGGGTCGGATGAGATGGAGGAGTGGGAATCTTTACTGACAATGTGTCTTTTATTGGATCCCACATTAACCCTAGTATTTTTGTAGAGTTTTTCATCAATCTATCCTGCTCCGGTATTTTTTCGTCTATAGAAGATACGTTGCTTTTGAATTCGCGAAGATTCATGTGCATGTTTTGAAAGATTTGTTTGGCCTCTTTGTAGAAGGTCTTTAATTCGTCGATTTTGTTTGTGCCAAGGATGACATTATCAACATAGATATTTCGTAAGATCATATCATTCAACGGATGCGGATGCGTCGTCAATCCGTATTTCGTAGCGATGTTCAGTAAAAATGGGCTGCATGATAAGCCAAATGGTAACCTGTTGAAGCGTAACTGATGGATATTGTCCGGTGTCGGAGGTTTGCTGATGTCTTTTAACCATAAGAATCTTGTAACATCCTTAAATTTGTTTTGGATCCGAATTTGGTGAAATGCTTTCTCAACGTCGGAACATTGTAAGTATTTATACTGCCGACATCTTAGCAAAATACCGGGGATGCTCCCGATCATGGAAGGGCCTGGGTGGAGGCAATCATTTAGGCTCAATTCGCCCTTCATTTTACTGCTCCCATCGAGAACGATTCTTAGTTTTGTGGTATTTGAATCCTTCTTTACTACCACCTGGTGTGGAATGAAGAATTTCAATGAATCTGGACTGTTTAATTCGGATGGAGGAACGATTTCGATGATTCCCGATTCAAGCTGAGTTTGAATGATTTTCTCGTATTCTGACATAACTTCTGGATCATGGCTTAAATGTGAAAGCTGTGAAATAAGTCGTTTTTTCGCAACTGGAAAATTGTCTAATAGTTGACCTTCTTTACCGTTGAATGGTAACGCCACTTTGATGTTACCGTCTTCAAATTTTGTGTTTTTTAGGAAGGCGCTGATGATTTCTTCATCAATGCTGTTTTCGTTTTTGACTAGTTCAGTGTCTTTAACTCCCAAAGTTTCCATTTCCCATAATTTTTGTATTAGATTTTCAGAACTATGATCTGGATACTTTGTGATTTCAAATTCGTCGTTTTCCAGGATTTCAGATTGCGCTAGAAATACGGATGCTTCGTACGTGCTGTCTTCGTATTGCGCTCCTGAGACAAATGGTCCCAATTTGCACATTGTGATAGTTAAGCCTGACGGTAAAGTGGTGTCAACGGAATTGGAACATACTTGATGATATTGATCAATTCCAATTAATATATCTGGTACTACCGAATCATTCGTATCTAGATCCTCGATCAATGATTTCCATTGCGGATGATTAGCTAAAAGGTGAATTTCTGTCGGATTCAATGTAGGCAGCGGAAGCCTGGTCAGCGTTTCAGGAATTGCCGACAATGACATATTGTGTAGAAGTCCATCTGTTGTCTGAACTCGTAATAAAGCCTCGGATGAATGTACTATTTTTGAGCCTGCGACTCCATTTATTTTCAATTTGCATTCGTTTCCCGTTTTCAGATTTAATTTTTTAACTAATGAGTTATGAATCAATGATTTGCTTGCTCCTGTGTCGATGAGACCCCAGGCGAAATGATTATTTTCCAGCCGGAGACGAATTAGCATGAGAAACGTTTTTCTTGGCCCTCTGGAGAGCATTACATTTACCTCTTCAATGCGGTCTTCAGCATCAAGACTTGATCCGTGGCTAAGATGCGGATTTACTGTAGATTCTGTATTATCAAAGCTGATTTTTGATTCTGAGGTATTTGACGGCAACGGATGCGAGGGAGATCGTTCGTTTATCTCTTATTTTTGATCAAAGTCGATTTTTGATTCGTTTAAGACTGATTTTTTATCAAAGCCGATTTTTGATTCGTTTAAAACTGATTTTTTATCAAAGCCGATTTTTGATTCGTTTAAGACTGATTTTTTATCAAAGCCGATTTTTGATGATTGAATTTGTGGTAGGGACACCTGATTAGAGTTTTGATCCAAGTTATGCGGTTGCTGACTGTTGTCAGTAATCGGATCGATCTCGCTGATTGAGTCTTGAAATGGTGTTTGAAATGGATATGGAGATTGAGATAAGGTGGATGTAAGATCCTTAAAATGAGAAACTGAATTAGGAAGATTGAACGGTTTTGCTTGTGAGGCATATGCTGATGAATTTTATATATTTTTAGTTGTTTCAGCCGATCCCATGCGATCATGTGTCGGCTGAGCTATATATTTCGGATGCGATGTCGGATTCATGAAAACGTGATTGTTTTCGACTCGATGATAAGCGATTGAATCTATCTGATGAGATTCTGAATCTGTGTCGGAGCGTTCCGATTCTTGATGTCCTCGATCGGAAGATCAGATGTCGACAAGTACTTGAATTTCGTTGTAATATATTTTGGTTCCGGAACATTTTCATAATTCATCCGTCGTCACGAATGAATTGTATTTTTGAGTTTTGAGGATGATAGTCGCGAACTATTATACCTTTTTATAAAAATTTAAATCAAGATCGACGGTACTCGTGACCGTCAACCTGTCTTCCGGATCGCCGGTTCTCGTGCCCGTGCCCTTCAGACATTAATATGGAGTCGCGGGAGCTCATGCCCGTGCTCCGACGTCGGGATCGACGGACTTCTGTCCGCCCCTAGTCACAAAAAATTTTCTTGGATTGATGGTACTCATGCCCATCAACCCGTCTTCGGGATCGACGGAACTGTTTCCGCCCCTCGGACATTAATATGGAGTCGCGGGAGCTCATGCCCGTGCTCCGACGTCGGGATCGACGGACTTCTGTCCGCCCCTAGTCAAACTGTTCTTGGATTGACGGTACTCATGCCCATCAACCCGTCTTCGGGATCGACGGACTGTTTCCGCCCCTCAGACATTAATATGGAGTCGCGGGTGCTCATGCCCGTGCTCCGACGTCGGGATCGACGGACTTCTGTCCGCCCCTAGTCAAACTGTTCTTGGATTGACGGTACTCATGCCCATCAACCCGTCTTCGGGATCGACGGACTGTTTCCGCCCCTCAGA
The DNA here is from genome assembly GCA_964036255.1 of Caenorhabditis virilis. Classification (NCBI taxonomy): domain Eukaryota; kingdom Metazoa; phylum Nematoda; class Chromadorea; order Rhabditida; family Rhabditidae; genus Caenorhabditis; species Caenorhabditis virilis. Next base: position 17,267,305 of record OZ038415.1, on the reverse strand, counting down.
CATTAATGCGTATAGATAAAATTCAATTGGCCATTTTGAATTTATAGTTTTATTAATATTACTTGAATTTATTAATATTAAATGAATGGTAAGCTTTTCCGGATGCTATGTTTTTAATTTAAAGTGATTCACCTGCTGAGTGAACTGACTCAATTACCGTTTCTGTTATGATTACATGAATTTTTCCCTGCTATTTCTTGTATGCTCATTGCTATCACCACGGGAAATGAAAGAACAATGGTATCGAAAGAATGACTATGAAAGAAAAAAACACGTTCGGATGTTTCATGTAGAAGAAATTTTCGTTAAAATGATGTGTGTGTGTATTCGATTATGAGTAAGGCAACGTATAGTTTCTGAACATTTCCGATTCACAATAACTTGAAGGACACCTCTTACAATTATTTTCCAGGCCTTAAAAAAGGTTGATCAGGCCTCCTTTTTGGCCCTAAAACGATTTGGGTATTGTGATCAATCCCGTATATATCCGTGATTAATCTGAATCGAAGGACTAAGTTCCCGTGACTAGTATAGCAGAGTCCTGTGATTCTTCAGTCAAGAATTGATTGCGGTATTTTTCTCTCACTAATTTACGTATTTTTACTCTGAAATTCAACTGATTTTTTGCCAGATTAGCGTTTTCATTTTCCGTTGAATTTTATTGGCGTCGTTGAAGTTTCCTCCTAATAAATTCCGGAGGAATGGTTGCCGACGAGTCACAAGTGTAAATGTGGAAGGTAACCCGATTTGAGATAAATTGACGAAAGTGGTGAATATCAAATTTATCTCATTTTTCTATCCGAGCAGTTTCATTCCTATTTGACTTCGGCTGATGACTGATTTTAATTAGATCTGTGTTGTTAATTATGACTTTATTGCTTGGATTTTTTGAAGCTCTTGAGTCGAGAAAAGTCCGTTTGTGTACTACTATGTACTAATCGATATTAACACCCGATTTATAATTTCATGTTTATTGATTGATAATCGGTCGGAAGTGATAACAAATGTAAAATTGTACAGTATGATGGCTAGTTAACAATAAACCGTACTTTTCAATATGGTGTTAAACCATTAATCAAGATCAGAATCAAATCAAGAGAGAATTAAAGAATTTAACAATGTAAAAACCAACTGGGATTCGGTTCAATAATGTGTAAAGTATAGAAAAATGATGTTCTGGAGTAGGCCTCGTATTAGGCAGCGACTATTATGATTCCGTTTTGAATTCAACCCAGAGAATTATCTTGAATTCTTCTTCTCAGCCATTAAATTTTTTGGAATGCGAGGCGTTTCTGATCGAGAAGAAAGTTTTGCTTGAAAAGCATTTTAGTTTTTTGCAATTTCCGCGATATAATTGATTTGTGCTTTTTGTAAGTGAGGCCGGTTGCCTTACTCCAGAACATATGAAATATTATCAAATGTGAACAATGAATGGCTGCATATTAATAAAAAACAGATGCTAATTTACTGAAATTACCAGGAGTATATAAAAGGAAACTGTATGATCCGATGTTCGAGTGGCACTGGAAGAGTCGACTCATAAGACTTCATGCTTCTCCCCATTCATCTTCTCCTGCTCAGCACGTTTGTGTTTCTTTAGTTGCCTTAGGCTGGTGATCTTGGTACGGATGGATTACATTCTCTGCAGTCGTACTCGCTGATGAGCTGCAAAAAGTGCATCTTGTTTTACGTAATTTATAGTGACACGGTAAACAGAATTATAACGGGCGGATTATTTGCGTCATAAAAATAAAAATGGATATGGGTAATTCTGTGTACGGACAATTGATGTTGTTTACGGTTCTGAATCGAAATTTGTCGGGTTAATTTAGACCGAAATTTATTTAAATATTCTCCCCAAGCGAGTTTTGGGTGAATTTTCTGATTTGACTGAGTTTTTTGTTCCGCTCTGACTGATTACGCGCCGAGTGCGTTCAGGAAATGTTGCTGATTACGTTCCGAATTAATACGCGCCGATTGCGTAACTATAAAACCGTGTTAACATTGTTGAAAATCGAAAAAAAGGGAAAAAAAGGAGAAAAAAAAAATTTACCCTAAAAGGAAATGTGTAGACGCTAGTTTGTGAGAGTTCGTTGGGGCGCACATACCCTCTTGCCAGAGACATCCTGTGTGTTGACGATACGCAGACACTTTTAAGGAGGGAATTCAAATTATATTTGTTGTCGTTTCGCGAATTCTTGTTTAAATGAACGAAAGGATTGTCTTTTTCCTTTTTTAATTTTCTGAATGCTAGCTCATATCGCTGTTGGTTGTTTTGGCTCGCTGATAGAGCATTTTGAACTCTCTGGTCGAGTTATTCGGATTTTAAAACAGGTGAAAATTCGTTGATTGAGTTTTTCAGAATTTTTCAAAAGGTGAAACTCGCTGATTGAGTTCTTCGGATGCTTGAGTCCCACTGGCGGGATTAAAACTCGCCGATTGAGTTTTCCGTATGTTTGATTAAAACTCGCCGATTGAGTTTTCCGTATGTTTGATTAAAACTCGCCGATTGAGTTTTTCGGGTCCGTGTGACCCGGATTCGTAAGTGACCAAGAACGGTCGATGCACCATGTCCTGGCCTATCCACGGACGCAAATAGGCCTGTCTAACATGGTGTCAGTATCTGTGGTAGAATGCTTGAATACTTATAGATCTTTGTATTGAATAAAGATTTATTGTTTCTTTCGAATGAAACGGGTAATGATTGGGGAAGGGTCGATCAGAATTTAGAATATATAGTGTTTCGGCAGTAATAGCGGAAGCGTGGACGTTCGGGTCCAAAATGGTCGGATGCGGCTGCGTTTCAGCTTGTCTCTTCAGCGTCGTCGTCGTCGTCTCTTCCTCGAGTCCTTGTCTACACTACTCTCTTCGTTGCTTGAGTGGCCTAAATTATAACGGGGAAGCAACAGCGGCGGGCGCGTTGCGGTCGGGCGGAGCGGCTGAGCCACCTGCACATCACGCAACACGCGCGCATTCAAACTAAGAAACAGTACCTTATACTTTGCCAATAATCCTAAATCATGGACGCCAACGGCCATGACAAATTCAAAAGCTGAAAATTTATCATCTACAAAAAATTCTGAATCCGGATTTTTCGGATTAGAAACTCTTGATCCGCTGTGTTGAGTATAAAATCAAAATCACAGTTTTTTGTAGAAATTTTTAATTTAAACCAAGTTACAGCTTTTCAAAGTTCAAATTTTCAGATTTTAAGCTCGAAAAAAATCATGCTCGGACCCTTTGGAATTTTGCAAAAATCTCGCCTATTTTGCCCTGAAACCCCAAAAAGGTTACAGAGAATCCGCTAAATCAACATGGCATTGGATGAAAAACATCATCAGGACTAAAAATTTCCATATTTTCCGTTGGGCCCAAGTACTTCGTCATATCGGAAAATGGAAAAAACTGGAAAATTTGGACCACTTTTTCAGAAAAATTAAATTTTCGGCATGATGCCGACGAGCTGGAAATTAGGTTTCAACATGAAAAATACTCATAAATGTGCTGGTAATCCATTTCCAAAGAGATTTTGGACTTATCTTTAAAACTAAAAATTTCGATTTTGGGACCACCCTGATTTTTTTCACTAGGTCAAAGGGGGCGTGGCCAAATAAATTATGTATTTTTTTCTAAGAGGGACCTAGGTACCCTCCGTGTGAAATATCAAGATCCTAGCTTCACGTTGGTGCAACTATGCCATAGCCAATAGGCCTGATGTCGATAATCTCAGACATCGACTATTAAAACGCTTGTAACACGTATTTTTTAAAATATGATTTAAAAATATTTTAAACACATTTTATTTATTGAATACAGTTAATTTTCGATTTTTGATTCTTTTGTAACATCGCGGGAATTCAAATTTTAATTCTCGGAAGTTTTCTTTGTTTTTGAGAACAACTGACACACTGTCTTTAAAACCATACATGTTTTTATTAACGGCTTCCGGAAACCGCTTATAATATTTTTTATTGTTTTTTGTTCTCACTCCTAAAACAAAAATTATAATCCAAGATAGTGCACCTTACACCCGGAGTCTCCCACCAAGTTAGGAGTCGTACCATCGATATCTTTCGCGCGTTCTTTTGGGTGAGATACTATGGGAAAACGAGAGATTTAGATGTTGCGACGCGTCATTAACTGTTATGAGCGTCGTCCATTCTACAACCTACTGAATTCACTCTAAATTTATTATCTGTATTATTATTAATATTTTTGAGCCTGAATTATAATGGATATTTTCAAATGTGGAATTTGTTTCGAACGATATGATGAGGATGAAAAAAGAGTTCCTAGAACTCTCACAGGTATTTTCGTTTTATTTCATAGAATGTTAATCACAATTGTTTTCAGAATGTGGCCATACAATTTGTGAAATATGTGCATTGAAATTGTTGAAGAATTCAAAAGTTCTATGTCCATTTGATCGAATTGAAAGTGAAGTTTATGATGGAAATATTAAATTTCTGAAGAAGAACTTTGCGATTTTGGAAGCGATCCAGGAACAGTTATACAAAACTAAAAACGTTGAAACTGAGCACGATGACAAGTATGAAGCAGAAAAAGCTCTTGGAATCCCATGTGATGAGGATCCTTCTCATATTGCTGTTCTATATTGTACCGTTTGTAAAGCCCATTATTGTGAGCGATGCTCTATAGTTTCACATTCTTTGAAAACTTTGGCTTCTCACAAAATTGTGAAAGTGTCTGAAAAACCGGAACCTTTGCTATATTGCCCACTTCATCCATACAATGTCGCTGAATTATACTGTATTGGAAAAGAGTGTGAAATTGAAAACAAAGTGATGTGCGGAAATTGTCATTTGTATGGAGCTCATAAGGTAAAATCAATTGCATAGTTCCAATCGCATTAACCTATAATTTTCAGTCTCATGTATATGAGACAATCAACGAAGTTTTTGATGAGAAGATGAAAGAAACTTGTGAAACACTAGAACAAACACATTTCAATATTGAGAATGTTACATCTTGCATAAATGATATTGGAGAACTACCAGGGAATATAAATGAAGATCAAGAATATATTGATGCTAAAAATAAGGTGGGTGGAAAATAATTAATTTGAAAACAATTACTGGAATTGCCAGTGTGAAATTAAAATATATATCATGGACTGTAATCCATGGGATTCCAACTATGATAATTGGTCTTTAGACCAATGCCGTTCCAATTGAGCCCCTTATACGTTTGTAAGTGAATTGTCCAGTAATTATTGACATCCAATTATCAAATATAATTAATAAATGAATTTAAGATTGATGAAATCTACGAGGAACGATTGGAAGAATTGAATAATTGGAAACAATCAAACATGGAAATATTGAAAAAAGAAACTAAAGGAAAAATTGGATCAAATAAAAAGGAAAAAGAATATTTTTCTTCAAAACTTGAAGAACTGGAGACTCTGAAACTGGAATGTTCGAATACGAAACAATTGAAAAAGACGGAATATTTCGAGAAATTGGAAGAAATCGAAATAATCAAGGAAAAATTGAAATGTTTTGAGATAAAAGAATTGGAAAAAAGAAGCATGAAAGCTGTGGTTGAATATCCGAATGTGATAACATTTGAGAAACAAACATCAAAGGGAAACATCGTTTTCTATTACGGAGGCTTATTTTGTATGTTTTTTTAACTGATTTTTTCTTTCTGATTATGAAAACGTTCCAGGTTCTAGAAAACAATTTAGTCATGTGGGTGAATAAATAGAACAGTTGAGCGGTATTGAATACGAGTCTCAAAAATTTCAATTAAAAGGTTTTTGTTTCTAACTTTTTCTGAAAATCCAACATTTTTTCAAATTCCAGATCAGCAGATCGAATTGCTTAGTTATGAGATGTTGAGATATTGCAAAGACATAAAAATAAAAGGTTTAGAAAAAAAAATTTTTTTAATTAAATAAATATTCAAAGAAACACATTTCAGCGCTTGTGATTTTGAGTTATCCCAATTTATACACTCTTCGAGATGTGTTGGGAGAAAAATGTGAGAAATTGAACACTGATGGACTGATTATATTTGGGCATAAGAAACAATGGATAAAGGCAAACAAGTATGTTTTCTAGTTTTGAAAGTACATCTAAAATTCGTAACTTTTCTAGCCCCCACTACTGGAATAATAGGATCACAGAAATTGCAAAACACATCCAAGTTCCAATACTGTTTGCAAATCATGAAGACTCAAAATTTGTGGAAAATATTCTAGAAGGAAATCACCTGGAGAATCCGTTTTTTGATAAATACCCATGAACATTACGAGTATTTTATTGATTATTATAATTACTTTTAATTATCATTTATTTTGGAATTTAATAAACATTTCTTGTCTGTAAACTTGAGTTCTAAAATTCGAAAAAAATTGAAACTTCAAGCATCGATTTAACTTTAAATGTTTTTGACAACAACTGGCACACTGTCTTTAAAACCATACATCTTTTTATTAACGGATTCCTTGTCGAAATCCTTTCGACTCGAAAGAACAACAATTGCCGCCTACAATAAACCACAACAAATCGCTGCCTCATCCTTCATTTTTCAGTTTTGATAAATTTCGAATTTTGACATTTTTTAGATGTTCATTTTTATATTTTTCTTTTTCGTTCATTTTATTTTTCTTAAAATAAAGTTTAATTACCCAAGTTTGAGGTGACAAAGACATTGACATTTTCCACCACACTGTTATTTTTGCTTGACAATAAATATTCGAAAACCAAACAATTGTTCATTTTGGATATTATATCAAAAGTCTGCATTATCATTGGAAATACAAGTTTCTTCAGAAACCGTTTATAATATTTTTTATTGTTTTTTGTTCTTACTCTTAAAATAAAAATTATAATCAAAGATATTGCACCTTACACCCGGAGTCTCCCACCAATTAGGAGTCCTACCATCGATATCTTTCGCGCGTTCTTTTGGGTGAGATAGTATTGGAAAAGAAGAGATTTAGATGTTGCGGCGCGTCATTAACTGTTATAAAAGAGCGTGGTCCATTCTACAGCCTACTGCATTCTCTCTGAATTTATTTTCTGTATTATTATTTTTTCAGAGCCTGAATTATAATGGATATTTTCAAATGTGGAATTTGTTTCGAACGATATGATGAGGATGAAAAAAGAGTTCCTAGAACTCTCACAGGTATTTTCGTTTTATTTCATAGAATGTTAATAATAATTAAGTTTCCAGAATGTGGCCATACAATTTGTGAAATTTGTGCATTGAAATTGTTGAAAAATTCAAAAGTTGTTTGTCCATTTGATCGAATTGAAAGTGAAGTTTATGATGGAAATATTAAATTTCTGAAGAAGAACTTTACGATTTTGGAAGCGATACAGGAACAGTTATACAAAACTAAAAACGTTGAAACTGAGCATGATGACAAGTATGAAGCAGAAAAAGCCCTTGGAATCTCATGTGATGAGGATGGATCTCATATTGCTGTTCTTTATTGCACTAAATGTGAAGCCCATTATTGTGAGCGATGCTCTATAGTTTCACATTCTTTGAAAACTTTGGCTTCTCACAAAATTGTGAAAGTGTCTGAAAAACCGGAACCTTTGCTATATTGTCCACTTCATTCGTACAATGTCGCTGAATTATACTGTATTGGAAAAGAGTGTGAAATTGAAAACAAAGTGATGTGCGGAAATTGTCATTTGTATGGAGCTCATAAGGTAAAATCAATTGCATAGTTCCAATCGCATTAACCTATAATTTTCAGTCTCATGTATATGAGACAATCAACGAAGTTTTTTATGAGAAGATGAAAGAAACTTGTGAAACACTAGAACAAACACATTTCAATATTGAAATCGTTAGATCTTGCATAAATGATATTGGAGAACTACCAGGGAATATAAATGAAGATCAAGAATATATTGATGCTAAAAATAAGGTGGGTGGAAAATAATTAATTTGAAAACAATTACTGGAATTGCCAGTGTGAAATTAAAATATATATCATGGACTGTAATCCATGGGATTCCAACTATAATAATTGGTCTTTAGACCAATGTCGTTCTAATTGGGCCCCTTATACGTTTGTAAGTGAATTGTCCAGTAATTATTGACATCCAATTATCAAATATAATTAATAAATGAATTTAAGATTGATGAAATCTTCGAAGAACGATTGGAAGAATTGAATAATTGGAAACAATTGAACATGGAAATATTGGAAAAAGAAACTAAAGCAAAAATAGAATCAAATAAAATCGAAAAAGAATATTATTGCTCACAACTTGAAGAATTGGAGACTCTGAAACTGGAATGTTCGAATACAAAACAATTGAAAAAGACGGAGTATTTCGAGAAATTGGAAGAAATCGAAATAATCAAGGAAAAATTGAAGAGTTTTGAGAAAAAGAAATTGGAAAAAATAAGCATGAAAGCTTTGGTTGAATATCCGAATGTGATAACATTTGAGAAACAAACATCAAAAGGAAACATCGTTTTATATTACGGAGGTTTAATTTGTAAGTTTTTTAAAACTGATTTTTTCTTTCTGATTATGAAAACGTTCCAGGTTATAGAAAGGGAGAACAATTTAGTCATGTGAGGGAACAAATAGATCAGTTGGGCTGTATTGAATACGAGATTCGGAAATTTCAATTAGAAGGTTTTTGTTTCTAGCTTTTCCTGAAAATGCAAAATGTTTTTCAAATTCCAGATCAGCAGATCGAAGTGCTTAGTTATGAGAAGTTGAGAAATTGCAAAGACATAAAAATAAAAGGTTTAGAAAATGTTTTTTTTTCCAAATTAAATAAATATTCAAAGAAACACATTTCAGCGCTTGTGATTTTGAGTTATCCCAATTTAAACGGTCTTCGATATATGTTGGGAGAAAAATATGAGAAATTGAACACTGATGGAATTCTTATATTTGGGCGTTCGAAACAATCGATGAAAGCCGACAAGTATGTTTTCTAGTTTTGAAAGTACATCTAAAGTTCGTAATTTTTCCAAATCTATAAATATTTCCAGCACCGGTTACTGGAATTATAACATCCCGGACATTGCAAAACACATCCAAGTTCCATTACTGTTTGCAAATCATGAAGACTCAAAATTTGTGGAAAATATTATGAAAGGAAATCACCTGGAGAATCCGTTTTTTGATAAATACCCATGAACATTACGAGTATTTTATTGATTATTATAATTACTTTTAATTATCATTTATTTTGGAATTTAATAAACATTTCTTGTCTGTAAACTTGAATTCTAACAAGATTCGAAAAAAATTGAAACTTCAAGCATCGATTTAACTTTTCTTTTTTTTTAATTTCATTTTTTGACCAAAATAAGGCTGAGTTTTCTAATTTTCGAATTCAAAAGCTGAAAATTTATCATCAAAAAAACAACTTCTGCAAAAAATTCTTCAAAATTGTAGGTAGACTAATTTACAAGAAGATGGCTTCTGAGTTTGCAGTTGTTATACTTCAAACATCAACTTCTCCCACAAAAATTAGTCAATTCTGACTGATTTTATGATTATTTGAAAAGTTTTTGCCCAACAACGGGCACACCGTCTTTAAAACCGTATATATTTGTATACGTCTTCGGGAAATCGAATTTAATATTTCCATTTTTTTTCGCATCCAACATATCGTAGCTTTTCAAAACTATACTTTGGATATTTTGGAGTCCGTTGTTTCTTTGTTTACCAGAGAAACCATAATCCAAGATATTGCACCTTACACCCGGAGTCTCCCACCAAGTTATGAGTCTTACCATCGATATCTTTCGCGCGTTCTTTTGGGTGAGATAGTATGGGAAAACAAGAGATTTAGATGTTGCGTCGCGTCATTAACTGTTATAAAAGAGCGTGGTCCATTCTTCAATCTAGTGCATTCTCTCTAAATTTATTTTCTGTTGTATTCTATTTTTGAGCCTGAATTATAATGGATATTTTCAAATGTGGAATTTGTTTCGAACGATATGATGAGGATGAAAAAAGAGTTCCCAGAACTCTCACAGGTATTTTCGTTTAAATTCATAGAATGTTTATCATAATTAAGTTTTCAGAATGTGGCCATACAATTTGTGAGATTTGTGCATTGAAATTGTTGAAAAATTCAAAAGTTGTTTGTCCATTTGATCGAATTGAAAGTGAAGTTTATGATGGAAATATTAAATTTCTGAAGAAGAACTTTACGATTTTGGAAGCGATTCAGGAACAGTTATACAAAACTAAAAACGTTGAAACTGAGCATGATAGCAAATATGAAGCTGAGAAAGCGCTTGGAATCCCATGTGATGAGGATGGATCTCATATTGCTGTTCTTTATTGCACTAAATGTGAGGCGCATTATTGTGAACGATGCTCCATACTCTTTCATTCCTCCAAAACGCAGTCCTCACACAAAATGGTAAAAGTGTCTGAAAAACCAGAATCCTTGTTATATTGTCCACTTCATTCGTACAATGTCGCTGAATTATTTTGTATTGGAAAAGAGTGTGAAATTAAAAACAAAGTGATGTGTGCAAATTGCCATTTGTATGGAGCTCACAAGGTAATATCGATTGCATTTTCAAAATAATAAATATCTGAATTTTTTTTAGATTCATGAATACAAAACCATCGAAAATGTTTTTGATGAGAAAATGAACGAAACGTCTGAATTGCTGAAACAGACAGATGCTCATATTGAGAATGTTAGATCTTGCATAAATGATATCGGAGAACTACCAGGGAATATAAATGAAGATCAAGAATATATTGATGCTAAAAACAAGGTAAGTGGAAAATATTTACAGTAAAGTGAGTTACCTTGTATAAAACTAGGTTCACGGAAAGATTCGAGTGGAATTCAGCAACGTTAACACCAAAAATCGTGTTTTCAATAAGATTTATTAATTAAAAACAAGAATAAATTACTAAAGAAAGGGTAATTAGTTTGCAAAGAACACATAAACATTAGCGGCAGCTAGGAAAATTTAATACGCGATAAAAACAAGCCCAAACTGGCTAAAAACGAGCTTGACTGCTTTACCAAATCAAAACTAATGAGACGCAAGAACGAGCGGCCTAGAAACACGAGTTGTGAGAACTACTCCCTCTGGGTTTTCAAGTCCTCTGCCATATACATAGCTACCTCGAAAAGAAGTACTCGAATGTCATCGTCGAGGTGAAGTAGTTATTTCATACGGTGAAACAAAATTCATCCCATACACTGACATTGAAGTAACGAATATAATTAATACATGAATTTAAGATTGATGAAATATACGAGGAACGATTGGAAGAATTGAATAATTGGAAACAATCAAACATGGAAATATTGGAAAAAGAAACTAAACAAAAAAACGAATCAAACAAAATGGAAAAGGAATATTATTGCTCAAAACTTGAAGAATTGGAGACTCTGAAACGAGAATGTTCGAATACAAAACAATTGAAAAAGACGGAATATTTCGAGAAATTGGAAGAAATCGAAATAATCAAGGAAAAATTGAAGAGTTTTGAGAAAAAGGAATTGGAAAAAAGAAGCATGAAAGCGGTGGTTAAATATCCGAATGTGATAACTTTTGAGAAACATACATCAAAGGGAACAATCTTTTTCTATAGTAAGTAAAGAAAAAAACTGCTTTTTTTCTTTCTGTTTATGAAAACTTTTCAGGCTATTATTCAGTCCAGTTTCAGAATGTTCGTGAACAAATAAAACAGTTGGGCGGTATTGAATACGAGACTCAGAAATTTAAATTAAAAGGTTTTTGTTTCTAACTTATCCTCAAAATCCAACATTTTTTCAAATTCCAGATCAGCAGATCGAATGTTTTAATTATAAGAAGTTGAGAGATTGCAAAGACATACAAATAAAAGGTTTTAAAATGTTTTTTTTTCAAATTACATATTCAAAGAAACATTTCAGAGCTTGTGATTTTGAGTTGTCCCAGTTTACGCTGTCTTCGAGAAGTTTTGGGAGAAAAATATGAGAAACTGAACACTGATGGACTGATTATATTTGGGCATTCGAAACAATGGATAAATGCCAACTGGTATGTTTGCAAGTGTTAAAATATGTTTGAAATCTATGAATATTCCAGGTGTAACTGGAATAATGACATCTTTGAAATTGCAAAAAACATCCAAGTTCCATTACTGTTTGCAAATCAGGAACACTCAAAATTTGTGGAAACTATTCTAGAAGGAAATCACCTGGAGAATCCATATTTTGAAAAATTACCATGAATTCACAAGCATTTTATTGATTATTATAACTACTTCTAATGATCATGTATTTTGAATCTTCCATAATTATGTCAAAATTCGAAAAAATTCGAAACTTCAAATCTCGATTTAACTTTTCTTTTTATATAATACCAAAATATTCAAGGAAAATAACTTAAAACAAGGTTAAAAGGTACATAATTAAGAGACGATGTCCGAGTCGCGTTAAATTTAACACGTTAGTACGTGCCCTAGGCCGAATAATTGTGCTATCTACTTGAAACTTCGTATGTAAGTGCGGTAGGGGTCACAGATTATTTTTGTACCACAAAACCTGTGAAGTGTCCCGGCGTTCGGGGGGAGCTGCCCGTTTTGTCTTACAACTTTGACTAGCTATAACTTTTCTTATTTCTTGAAGTATGAGCAGATATGTATATTATTAGAAAGCTCTCATTAAGTTCTACAACTTTATTGTTGACAACAAAGCGCAAAAACAATATTTTGAGTATGAAAATGTTGAAGATAGAAAATTAGATTTAGTTTTTCATTATTTTCAAATGAAACCCCCCCCCCCCCCAATCCGGTATGAAAGTTTTACGAATTCCTGTAGAAAACGATGTTTCCTATCGAATGATTTATAGAAGATTAAAAACTGAGGGGACCATTGTTCCAAAAAATAGCCAAATATGTCAAAAAATGACACTTTTTGGAAAACTCCGATTTTTAGCTTCATTTTGATACCAATTTCATAAAATTCAACAGGTTTCAAGAAAAGCTACAGAATTTTGAAAATTTCGTAAATCTTTAAAAAATTCAAATTTTTCAAATTCACATGACTTATCTAGAAATTGATTAATTTTTATGATTTTTAGATCATTTTGAAGCTCACAATCTGAAAATTCTGCTCCTTAGCTTCATTTTGATACCAATTTTATAAAATTCGACATTTTTCAAGAAAAGCTACAGAATTTTGAAAATTTCGTAAATCTTAAAGAAAGATGCTCGTAGCTTTCCCATAAATTGTGTAATTTATGTTTTTTAGACCATTTTGAAGTTCAGATTCTGAAAATTCAGATTTTTGCGGTCATTTTGATAGTACTTTCATAACTGTCTATAAATTTCCAGAAAAGCTTTAACACCTGGAAATTTCTGAAAATTCGAAATTTTCGACCCCTCTTACCTTTTCAATTAATTTTTCAGACATTATGATTTTTAGATCATTTTAAAGCCCATAATCTGAAAATTCAGATTTCAAGTGTCATTTCGGTACCAATTTCACAGAATATGATTGATTTTCAGAAAAGTTGCATCACTTTGAAAATCGCACAAATTTCAGATTTTTTTGAATTTTGGGAATACCAAGATTGAATTAGTGAGACATGTTCAAAAGGGGTTTTCAGACAATATTAAACTAAAATCAGGAAAAACTTGTTATGTTTTAGAAAAATTGAATAATTCACAGGAAAAAATACATATTTATTTAAATTGAATTATTTCCAGTTTTATGAAATCTGTCCACGAAACCATTTCCATGAGAACAGCGGAGTAAGATACTGTTCCTCTGGATCATATCTTTCAAAATACGGATTATCCAGATAATTTCCTTTTAGAATATTCTCCAAAAACTTTTCATTTAAGGCAAGAAGACTAAGATCCTCTTGAGTGGTAACCAGTATTTGAACTTGCAAGTTTCTTGCAATCTTCGACAAGTCTTCCTTCCAGTGATAGGCGCCGCTGGAAATTTTATGATTTCTGAACAGATTTTTTGCACTAGAAAACATACCTCAACATTTCTAGTGAGCGCTTCGAGTGTCGGAATATAATATTTCCACCGGTTTTTATTTTGACATTTTTCTCTCTCAAAGCGTCGCAAAGAGGTTCAAAAGTATTGTGTATATCAAAAATAACTAATACTGAAATGTTTCTTTAATTATTTAATTTTTAAAAAATCATATTTTTTACCGTTTATTTCGATTTTTTTGCAATCTTCTGCCTCTATATCATAAAACTCGATCTGCTGACCTGGAATGTTGGATGTTCACAAAAAAAGTTTGACAAGGGAAGTATTCGAGCAAATGCTAATTGTTTTGAATGGGAGATAGCTCATTGGAAAGATCATATTCTTGTCTACAAGATGCCGTTTTCATTTTTTGCCGAGGGACTCCTAGGAGCTTTTTATGGTCGCTCAAAGTTTTTGCCCACATTTGCTATTTGGTATAACACTCTTGAAACTTTACAAAAGCAGCAAAAAAAAACAAAAAAAAATTTCTTGGGTTCGAACCCTCGACCTCATGCTTAATAGTCAATCACACTGGCACGTGCAGTACTGCATCACCAAGTCGGTTGGAATATCCTGGTGAAATACCAAATATATGTGAGGGAAAATGAAGTAAATGTGGACAAAAACTTTGAGGGACCATAAAAAGCTCCTAGGAGTCCATCGGCAAAAAATGAAAACGGCATCTTGTAGACAAGAATATGATCTTTCCAATGAGCTATCTCACAGTCAATACAATTAGCATTTGCTCGTATAATTCCCTTGTGAAGCAAAAACCTTTTAATAGAAATTTCCGAGGCTCGTATTCAACAAATCCTAAATTTTTTATATATGTACACGCATAATTTATATCATAGTAATCTTCCCGTTGTGACGCTGCAAAATGATAATGAGCACAACGAGAAACATTATTCTTCGAACTCACCATCATACAAGAAAACAATTTTGCCCCTTGATTTCTGTTTCTCAAATGTTATCACATTCGGATATTTAACCACCGCTTTCATGCTTCTTTTTTCCAATTCTTTAATCTCAAAACTCTTCAATTTTTGCTTGATTATTTCGATTTCTTCCAATTTCTCGAAATATTCAGTCTTTTTTCGTTGTATTGCAATCAAACATTCTAGTTTCAGGGTCTCCAGTTCTTCAAGTTTCGAGCAATAATATTCTTTTTCCATTTTATTTGATTCAATTTTTGCTTTAGTTTCTTTTTCCAATGCTTCCATGTTCAATTGTTTCCAAATATTCAATTCTTCTTCGCATATTTCATCAATCTTAAATTCAGTATTACTGGGACTCTTTTCGCGGATCAGCGCATATACAGGGTGGGGAATAAATACAGGGTGGCTTTTATATACCCGCACCACTTTTAGCTGTAATATCTCTGCAAATAGAAAATCAAATGAGCTCAGATTCAACAAATAATTTATTAGAATACAAACAAACAGTTATCAACAACAATTATTCGATTCGGCCTTCTTTGGAGACGGTGACCGTTTGAAGACGTCTAGGATAGGCATCAACGGTGGCACGGTGGTATTGGAGAGATAGTTTGTCCCATTTCTCGATAAATTCTTTCTTCAAAGTCTCAAAATTTGAGTGGGGTCTTCCACAGACCTTATTCTGCAAAAATCCACAGATGGAATTGTCCAGCGGGTTCAAATCCGGCGACGACGCCGGCCAATCTTCCTTCTTGATGAACGCAGGAAAATGGTACTCGCACCACTGCTGAGTGAATTTGGCAGTATGTGCTGGAGAGCCATCCTGTTGGAAGACCCGGTGTTCATTCCTGAAGTGGGATCGGTTCAAGGCATCAGATGCTTCTCCAGATTTTCATTGACTAGTAATTTCTGTCGATTTTTACTCCTTTATCGACGAAAACCAACGGACACTTGCCATTTGAGCAGATGGCACCAAAAATCATCACATTCGCTGGGTGTGTCACCCGAAAAATAGTTTTTCCGTTGTCAAGAGCTTCTTGGACATCCTTTGCAAGTACTTGATGATTCTGGGAGTTGAATTATGCCTCCAATGTGAAAAACTTCTCGTCTGAAAAGACCGTCACTAAAAGTTCACCTAGGAGCGTGCCAGCGAGGAGCTTTTTTGCTTTTCGCAAGCGGTTATCATTGTTACTCTCCGATAAGATAGCTGTTTTTGTTACACAATATGGGGTGAGATTAAGCTCCTTTTTGACATTCTTTGTCATGGAGAAACTAGAAATTCCGAGCTCTTCAGCCATTTTTCTGATCGATCTATGCAGATTCCTCCTGATCCTCTTCCGGACAAGTTTGACATTCGGTGGAGTTGTAACAGTGACTGGTTTTCCTCTTCTGACACGGTACTTGAGCGTCCCAATCTTTTTAAAACAACGGGTTGCTTTGTAGACAGCCCATCTTGAAATTCCGAGCCGTTTGGCGATTTCTTTCGTACCAAAACCGCTGTTGTGAAGGCCGACGATTGAGCGCGATGAATACTCGGCGGTGCCATTTCACTGAAAATAATCCGATGATTCTGAAACTTTCTACGATGAAAAATGAAGCAATAATAAAAAAAATACAAAAAACAGAATAATCAAAAACGCGCCCGCACGCTACCACCATGGCGCCAAACTTTGGTGCGGGTAAATAAAAGCCACCCTGTATAGCGCCGTACTCGAGAGCGTATAAAAACTTCAAATCAAAAGATTTTTTTCTCCAAATTCAACAAAAACTTTATTAAATAATAACAAAAATAATGACATTAACAGTTTTCGAATCTTCCACCTTTCGCCTTGATAACAGCTCGAAGTCTCTTCGGATATGAGTCGATGACGGCACGGAGGTAGTTGGCATCAAGATCATCCCAGGCCTTCTCGAGATCTATCTTCAGGGCCCCCAAATTTGGATAGTTTTTCGTGGTAACCTTCTGGGTCAAATATTCATACACTGCAAATCCATGGGATTGAGATCAGGACTAGAAGCCGGTCATTCAGCGGAAGCGATTAATCCCGGAAAACTGGTTTTGCACCACTGTTGAGTTGCTTTGGCGGTATGAGCAGGTCCACGGTCTTGCTGGAAGATCCAATCACGGTCTCAGTAGTAAAATTTGGACAAAGGCAACACTGCGGACTCGAAAATCGTCTTGATGTAGTATTCATGGTTGATTTTCGCTCCAACATCAACGGAAACGAGCGGCGTTTTTCCATCGGCACAAATTCCTACAAAATCCATTACTGCGGCATGATGAGAAGTCTTATTGAGAATTTTTCCTCTTTGACAGACAGTCTCAAAGTCCCTAGCAATAATCCTGTTGTTCTGTCTATTTTTATTGGCTTCAATAGTGAACAACTTCTCATCTGTGAACAGCGTCTTTAGGTGCGTGCCTTGCAGCGTGCCGCGAAGGAGAGCTCGAGCTTTTTTCAGACGAAGGTCCTTGTACCAGTTTGCCAGGAACGCTCCTTTTTGCATACGATAAGCAAGCATGTGAAGCTTCTGTTTGGCAATAATTCTCATCGATTTCGGACTCGTTCCGAACTCCGAGGGCATCTTTCTCATGCTTCTTTCCGGATTTCTTCTGATTCTCTCTCTCATCGCTTTGACGACATCAGGAGTTGTTACAGTGAACGGACGACCACTTCTCTGCTTTTATTTTAAAGTTCCGAAGTCCTTGAAACGCTTCAGAGTCCAATTTACAACCGATTTTCCCACACCAAGCTTCTGAACAATCTCAGAAGAACGCATTCCTTGCCTCGAACATTCGATGATGGCCGATCTGAATGGGGAAACAGCCACCATGATCCTTAAAATTGATATATTTGGCTGAAACTTGGTGGAATAGTCAAAAACAAAATAATAAACAAAAAAAATATTACTGTACGCCATCTCTGCGTTTCCGCAGGCGCCAGCGTTTACGCAAAGTTGCGGCGCTATATTTATTCCCCACCCTGTAAAAGTGGCAGATCCGGGTCGGTCACTGCACGGGACGGCAAAAACCAGTGCGCGGATCCACCATTTCAATATTAACTAGTTGAAATGACGGATCTAAACCGTATTTTTTATATGCACGGATCCGCGAAAAAATCCTTGATTTCGGACGGGTACGTCAATGTGGGATTTGCAAGACAACATACGATTTACCTTATGATATACCTAGTTTTGAGACGCTTTTTTGGTTTTTCCGGCCGTCTGATTTTTATTTTTAAATTTATTTTTTAAATAATATTTTATGCATAACTTTCTCAGCAAAAAAACTGATAAGAAAAGAAAAAATCTTGTTTTTTTTTGAAATTTCTTTTCATTTATTTATATTGTCAACTCAAGTATTATTGATGCACGCAAGTTGGTTTTGACCTACCCAGAAAATCTAAGTCTCTCAAAAAATCATGCCATTTTTACCTGCGAGCGGTTGCGCGGCGGTCGTTTAGTAGAAAATGCACGACCAAAAATTTTTTAGTTGACAATAAACAATCATACTTTCATCATTTTTCAACCATTTATTTCTTCCTATCAGGGTTCCTTTAACGTTGCAATAAGAGACCCAAAGCGGTAATATTTTAAAAATTAATTTGGAGTTTGAGTACATATGGATTAAAATCCAATATATATGTCAGGACAATCTGACCGAAAATATGCAATTTCAATTAATTCGGAGGATACGGTAGTCAACTGTGCAAACACCGAGGGTGTATTCACTGGAGTTGACGCGCAAGTGGAATTATTCGAAGATTTGGACCTTTTCCCATATTTTTTACGTTTTTCGTCCCTGGTTCAGACTTTATTTAATTTATATATTATTAATTACCCTTCCCATTGATTCTGCCATTTAATTATGTACCGTTTAACCTTCTTTTACTTTATTTTCCTTGAATATTAGTCTGAAAAGACTAAAAATGTAATAAATATCGAATCTACCACTGAACTGCGTTTATTATTCTTTTATTTACTTATAAAGGGACTTTTCCCTTATCCTCTCTCGATTTCCATACAGATTAAGCCCACGCGACAATATATGTATTTCCATTCCAGAATAACATATGAGTATATCTTTTTGAAGTAAAAATGTTCAACTTACCTTATTTTTATCAATATATTCATGATCTTCATTTATAGTCTCTGGGAGCTCTCCAATGCAATTGTCACAGTCTTTAACCAACATTATTTTAATATTTGTTTGTTTCAGCAATTCAGATGTTTCTTCCATTTTCACATCAAAAACTTCGTCGATGGTTTTGTATTCATGACCCTGCAAGATTATAGCTTTAACCATTGGGACAATACAATCGATATAACCTTGTGAGCTCCATACAAATGACAATTTGTACACATCACTTTGTTTTTAATTTCACAATTTTTTTTCAAACAGAATAATTCAGCGACATTGTACGAATGATGTGGGCAATATAGCAAGGGTTCTGGCTTGTCAGACACTTTTATCATTTCGTGAGCAGCCAATGTTACCGAACCATGCGAAGTTTTCGAGCATCTTTCACAATAATTCGATTTACAAACAGTGCAATATAAAACAGCGATATGGGATCTATCCTCATCACAAGGTATTCCTAGAGCAATTTCATTTTTGTAAATGACGGAGTTCTTCTTTTCGCTTTCCTCTTCTAATTTTAGCATAAAAAGCTTCTCTTCAAGTTTGAAATTCTTTTTGAGAAACTTAACATTTCCACCCATAACATGAGTTACTTTTCGATCATATGGGCATTCGACTCCAGTACCTTTCAATATTTCCAATGCACAACATTCACAAATTTCATGTAGACATTCTATAAAAATAAAAATATTTCATTTTAAAGATGAACACCTGTTGATTAAAATCACTTGAAAGAATTTTAGGGAACCGTTTTTCCAAATCGTATGGTTGACAACATATTCCACATTCAAGATTATCCATTTTTCGAATTAATAAAGTCTAAAAAATTTGAAAAATAAAAATTAAGGGAAAAACGTAAGAAAAATTAGCACTGATCGATATTTTTCGATAAGAGAAAGTTAGAAACACGAGAACATTCGAAATAGTTATCATAGCAATATTATGTAATTCTAGAATTAAACAAATAACAATAGAGATGCTTAATTTATAAAAAGCTAATGGAAAATTTTAAAATATTGAAAATTTAATGAAATTTTGCCTTATTTTTCACAAAAACCTACACAATTTCAGCAATTTCTTTTCAATTTTTAAAAAGGGCGTTTTTATACATATATTCCAATTTTTATATTGAATTAAGGTTGGGTCAAATTCACTGACACGTTGTCTTTAACATTTTTTAAAATTATTTGAAAAATAAAGCTGTTGCTAGGATTCTGGCTTGAAATTCGAATAATTGTTGAATTTTCGAAATTCTTTATTATTTTTTTTTGAGATGAGAATCTGAAAACTCATCTCTTTAGCCCCATTTAGACACCAATTCCAAAAAAAAATCAAAATATTTCAGAAAGAGCTAATTTTGAAAATTTCGAAAATCTTAAAAATTCAAAATTTTCAGATTCTCATAGCTTACCCATAAATTGTGTAAAGTTTATGTTTTTCAGACCATTTTGAAGCTCATATTCTAAAAATTCTGATTTTTGCAGTCATTTTGATAGTAATTTCATAACTTTCGATAAATTTCCAGAAAAGCTATACCACTTGGAAATGCCAGATAAAACGCTTAAAATTTGAAATTTTCGACCCCTCTTAACTTTTCAATTAATTTTTCAGACTTTATGCTTTTTTAGATTATTTTGAAGCTCATAATCTGAAAATTCAGACTCCAAGCGTCATTTCGGTACCAATTTCACAGAATATGGTTGATTTTCAGAAAAGTTGCGTCACTTTGAAAATCGCACTATTTCAAATTATTGAGAATATCAAAATTGAAGTAGTGAGGCATGTTCTGAAAAGGTTTTTTCAGTCAACTATTAAGCTAAAAATCAACAAAAAATCTGGAAAGACTTGTATTTTTTTAAAAAATGGAATAATTCGTAGGAAAAAATAAATATTTATTTAAAAACAATATATTTATTGTTGAATTATTTAAAGATTTATGCATCCTGTTCACGAGGTACTTGTAATGATAGGCACAAAGGAAAACTAATTTTTCTTTGGAATATACCTTTCGAAAAATGAATTATCGAGATAATTCCCTTTTAGAATATGATCCATAAATGTTTCTTGTTGTCTGGCATACATTATTGGAACTTGAAAGTGTTGAGACATCTTTGGAAATTCTTCTATCCAGTGATGGCGGCTGGAAATTTTATGATTTCTGAACGTATAGAAAGCACATACTCGTTTTCAGGATAATCTAATCCAACTATAATATTTCCATCGATTTTCAGTTTCTCTGCTTTCTCTCCCAAAATATCCCGAAGTTCGTCAAAAGTAAAACGATCAAATATAACTAATACTGAAATGTTTCTTTTAATTTTTAGTTTAAAAAAAATCATATTTTTTACATTTTATTTCTATGTTTTTGCAAGATTTTAACATCTTGCGATCAAACAATTGGATATGATGACCTGAACTTTAAAAAATGATTGATTTTCAGACACATTTTGAAACAAAACCGTTTAATTGAAATTTCCAAAGCTCGTATTCAATACCACCCAATTGTTTTATACGTACAGATTCATTCTGAATTCCTAAGAACGTTGATGCTGCAAATTAATTAAGAGCACAAAGAAAACTATTATTCTTGGGTTCGAACTCACTCACAAAAACAATGTTTCCCTTTGATGTTTGTTTATCAAATGTTATCACATTCGGATATTCAACCACCGCCTTCATGCGTCTTTTTGCCGATTTTCTAATCTCAATACTCTCCAATTTTTCCTTAATTACTTCGATATCTTCAAATTTCTCGAAATATTCCGTCTTTTTCAATTGTTTTTTATTTAAACATTCCAGTTTCAGAGTCTCCAGTTCTTCAAGTTTTGAAGAAAAATATTCTTTTTCCTTTTTATTTGATTCATTTTTTGCTTTAGTTTCTTTTTCCAATATTTCCATATTTGATTCTTTCCAATTCTTCAATTCTTCCAATCGTTCCTCGAAGATTCCATCAATCTTAAATTTATTAATTCATTATATTCGTTACTTCAATGTCAGTGTCTGTATCATGTCAATGAATGTCAATGTGATCTCGATTTCCATACAGATTAAGCTCACGCGACAATATATGTATTTCCATTCCAGAATAACATATGCGTATATCTTTTTGAAGTAAAAATGTTCAACTTACCTTATTTTTAGCATCAATATATTCATGATCTTCATTTATAGTCTCTGGGAGCTCTCCAATGCAATTGTCACAGTCTTTAACCAACATTATTTTAATATTTGTTTGTTTCAACAATTCAGATGTTTCTTCCATTTTCACATCAAAAACTTCGTCGATGGTTTTGTATTCATGACCCTGCAAGATTATAGCTTTAACCATTGGGACAATACAATTGATATTACCTTGTGAGCTCCACATAAATAACAATTTGCACACGTCACTTTGTTTTTAATCTCACAATTTTTTTCCAAACAGAAGAATTCAGCAACATTGTACGAATGAAGTGGGCAATATAGCAAGGGTTCTGGCTTGTCAGTCACTTTTACCATTTCGTGAGCAGCCAATGTTACCGAACCATGCGAAGTTTTCGAGCATTTTTCACAATAATGAACTTTACAAACTGTGCAATATAAAATAGCGATATGGGATCTATCCTCATCACAAGGTATTCCTAGAGCAATTTCATTTTTGTAAATGACGGAGTTCTTCTTTTCGCGTTCCTCTTCTAATTTTAGCATATAAATCCTCTCTTTCAGTTTGTAATTCACCTTGAGAAACTCAACATTTCCACCCATAACATGAGTTACTTTTCCACATGGGCATTCGACTCCAGTATCTCTCAATTTTTCCAATGCACAAGATTCACAAATTTCATGTAGACATTCTATAAAAATAAAAATATTTCATTTTAAAGATGAACACCTGTTGATAAAAATCACTTGAAAGAATTCTAGGGAGCCGTTTTTCCAAATCGTATGGTTGACGACATATTCCACATTCAAGATCGTCCATGTATAGCAAAGGTTCCGGTTTTTCAGGCACTTTCACAATTTTGTGAGAAGATTGTGTTTTGGAGGAATGAAAGCGTATCGAGCATCTTTCACAATAATGAACTTTACAAACGGTACAATATAGAACAGCAATATGGGATCCATCCTCATCACATGGGATTCCAAGAGCTTTTTCAGCTTCATACTTGCCATCACGTTCAGTTTCAACGTTTTTAGTTTTGTATAACCCAAAGTTTTTCTTGAGAGATTTAATATTTCCATCAGGAACTTGACTTTCAATTCGATCAAATGGACAAACAACTTTTGAATTCTTCAATATTTTCAATGCACAAAGTTCACAAATTGTATGGCCACATTCTGCAAAATAGAACTTAAAGAGGCCTTCACAAAGAATTGAAACTGGGATGAAAATAGACTTCATACGCTTTCCACATCTTTCTTGAAAATTTTCTAAAACCACGTAAAAGGCCGAGAAAACGCTATTTAAAACAATGACCTATAAAAGTTTACGAAAACTAGTCCGTCAACAAATTCAATGTTTCGTGCAATTTTCTAAAGCGAAAAATCTGAAAATTCAAAATTTTAACTCTAAAATGGTCCAAATTTCAACAAAAATGAACAATTTCATAAAAAGCTGGAGGTTTTTGAAAATGGGGTGCTATGAAAGTTGGAAGACTTTCTTTCAAATAGTCGTCATTTTTTGAAAAATTGACCGGGTTTCCTGACTTATATATCATTTTGATGCTAAATATTTGAAAATTCAGAAATTTAGCTTTAAAATGGTCCAAATTTCATCAAAAATGACCAATTTCATAAAAAGTTAGAGGTTTTTGAAAATTTGGGTGCCGTGAAATTTCGGGCCTTTTTTCAAACAATCGCCATTTTTTGAAATATTTACCAATTTTCATGATTTATGTATCATTTGGATGCTGAAAATCTGAAAATTCACAATTTTAGCATCAAAATGGTTGAAAAATCACCAAAAATGAACAATTTCATAAAAAGTTAGAGGGTTTTGAAAAGGGGGGTGCCAAGACAAAATCCCATAAAAATATCAAAGAGTTACGGTATTTTTAAATTTTTAGGTCTGATTGTATGGCCACATTCTGGAAACTAAATAATGATAATAAACAGTCTATGAATTAAAACTAAAATACCTGTGAGAGTTCTGGGAACTGTTTTCTCTTCCTCATCATATCTTTCCAAACAAATTCCACAGTTGAAAATATCCATCTTAGAAGGAAATAAAAAATCAATAAAGTGAGAGTGTGTTTTTGATGATAAAATGAGAGTTTTTTTAACCTTTCTGAACAACTGATAAAAGAAGAAGTTGAACAAATGATTACTTATATTGCTCAAATGACAATAATCTCTTCATTATTTCGGAAATTTGATAAATTTCCTTTTATTGAAAACAGAACCGTTAAACTTGACCTAAATTTTGATTATAAGAAAAAATTCCGGTCTCAAAAATAAATGTTCAAATTAAAAATAAAAATTGGATTTTTTCGATCCTAACAGTACACAATACGGTCCAAATTGGTTCATTTAACAAGCATTTATGCATAGCTGAAAAATTCTCTTTATTTTCAGCAAAAAACAAGTGGACTGAATACTTAGAAAGTTCTAAAATTTTGTTAATTTTAAAATATTTAGAATCTTTTTGAAGCCTAAAGGTTATCAAATAGGTTTCGGACTCAAATCTTGATTTAATTTTCATTAAATCATCGCTGAAAGGAAATAAAATGCTATGTTTAAAAAATTAAATAATTCGCAGGAAAAAATCACATGAATTTATGATTTTTAGACCATTTCGAAGCTCAGAATCTGAAAATTCCGCTCTTTAGCCTCACAGAATTTTGAAACTTCCTTAAATCTGAAAAATTCCGAAATTTTTCATATACCCCCAGCTTTCCCATAAATTGTGTAAAGTTGATGTTTTTTTAGACCATTTTGAAGCTCATATCCTGAAAATTCAGATTTTTCCGGTCATTTTGGTAGTAATTTCACAACTCTCAATAAATTTCCAGAAAAGCTATTACACTTGGAAATTGCTGAAAATTCGAAATTTTCGACCCCTCTTAATTTTTTAATTAATTTTTCAGACATTATGCCTTTTAGATTATTTTGAAGCTTATAATCTGAAAACTCAGACTCCAAACGTCATTTCGGTACCAATTTCACAGAATATAATTGATTTTCAGAAATGTTGCGTCACTTTGAAAATCGCACAAATTTCAGATAATTTTGAATTTTGAGAGTATCAAAATTGAAATAGTGAGACATGTTCTGGAAAGGGGTTTTCAGACAATATTAAACTAAAAATCAATACAAAATCTGGAAAGACTTGTTATGTTTTAAAAAATTGAAAAATCCGCAGGAAAAAAATAAATATTTATTTAAATCAACTACATGAATAATGAATACATAATTGAATTATTTCCAGTTTTGTTCATCATGTTCACGAAAACATTTCAACGAGAGGTGTGAAGGAAAATTACTGTTCCTCCGGATCGTATTTTTCAAAATACGGATTCTCCAGATAATTTCCTCCTAGAATATTATTCAAAAACGTTTCATCCTGAAGAACAGGAATAACAGGATCACGAGCATCTCGATCGGGAAGCAGTATTTGAACTTGGTTTTGTTTTGAAAAATTCGCGCACTTTTTCTTCCATTCAATGATGCTGAAAATTGTATGATTTCTGAACATATTTTTTTGCACTCGAATACAAACCTACATGCTAGAGTGCGCTTCGAGTATGCGAATATAATAATTCCACCGGCTTTTAATTTATCATTTTTCTTTCCCAAAATGTCCACAAGTTCTTCAAAAGTGAAACAATGAGCAAGTACTAATACTGAAATGCTTTATTTAATTCTTTAAATTTTTTTCAAATCATATTTTTTACCTTTTATATCAATGTTTTTGCAAGCTTTTAACGTCTCTGTATCATAAAATTCGATCTGCTGACCTGTAATTTTGGATGTTCACAATAAAGTTTGAAACAACAACCTTTTAATAGAAATTTCCGAGGCTTGTATTCAAAACTCTTCAACCCTTTTATATATTTACAAGCATTCGCTACATGGTCACTTTTATCTTGTACCACTGCAAAATTATCATGAACGCAACGAACAACACTATTCTTCGAACTCACCATAATGTAAGAAAACAATTTTATCCATTGATGTCAGTTGTTTCTCAAAAGTTATTAAATTCGGATATTCAACCCAAGCCTTCATGCTTATTTTTTTCCAATTCTTTTATCTCAAAACACTTCAATTTATTCGTGATTGTTTCGATATCTGGTTCATTCAAACATTCCAGTTTCAGAGCCTCCAGTTCTTCAAGTTTTGAGCAATAACATTCTTTTTCCTTTTTATTTGATTCAATAGTTTCTTTTTCCAATATTTCCATATTTGCTCGTTTCCAATTGTTCAATTCTTCCAATCGTTCCTCGTATATTTCATCAATCTTAAATTCAATATTACTCGAACCGACTCGGAGACTCGAATCGATTTGAACCATAATCGATTGGAACCGAAAAGAAAACATTTTTGACTGAAAATGTTTTCAGAAAGTTTTTTTCATTTTTTTTAAATCAGAATCGGTGACGGATACCCGGTTACAATCGATTCGATTACGAGTCTATTCGAGTCGGTTCGATTCCGGTTCTTTTCGAACGCTAAATCAATCATTCCATACTGACATCTTCGTAATTTTTTTGAAGTAAACAGTTTCCACTTACCTTTCTTGTAACATTAATATATTCTTTATCGTCATTTATATTCTCTGGTAGCTCTCCGATATCATTTTTGATAATTCCAACACTCTCAATTTTGAAAATTGTTGGATTCTGCAACTCATTTCGACTTTCAAGATCGTCCATGTTTCGAAATAATGAAGCCTCAAAAATTTAAAAAATAAATAATTGAAAGAAAAGATAGTAAAACTATGTTTAAAACTTGAAAATTTAACACTGATCAAAATTTTTAGATAAGAAAAAGTTAGAGACACATTCCAAACAATTATCATATCAATATTACAGGGTGGCGATTAAGTATTTAGCGCATCGTTTTTATGTGAGTTTCCAAAACGAAACATTCTTATCAAAAACCAAATGTATTTTCTGAAACAAAAAACACAATAAAAAAAAGTTACAAAAGATGTTCGAAGTTAGACCCTTCGGCCCGAACACAGGCCTTCTGACGTGCAGTAACAGAATCAGCGGTCCGCCGCAGGTATTCGTCGTCGATTTCAGCCCACGCTTTTTGAAGTGCCGCCTTGAGAGGGTCCAAAGTTGGATGCGAACGAGAAGAAACCTTGCTCTCCAAATATCATGATAATTTTCGTGATGTTCGTTTTGAGTTTTTTTTTCAGAAAACCCGAAAATAATCCATTCTTCGCTGCAAATCTCTAAAAAACAATAATTTCGGTGGGAGAGATTTTAATTCAAAAATCTATTTCAAAATTTAAAAAAATCTAAAGATTTCAGAACATTCAAAAAAAAAAGTATTTTCAGAAAATCTCACCGAAATATCAACCGATGGTATAGTTGAGTTGTTTGGAGTTCATTTTTAGCGTTTCTAATCTAAAACCTCATAATGTTATAAAAATACAAGTGAAATTTAAAAAAAAACGTGACACCATCTTAATTTCGACACAGCCGATAACTCTTTTCACGATCATCTGGACAGCTTTACGGGAGATATCAAGCTCCCAGACCATTTTGAAGCTCATATTCTAAAAATTCTGATTTTTGCAGTCATTTTGATAGTAATTTCATAACTTTCGATAAATTTCCAGAAAAGCTATACCACTTGGAAATGCCAGATAAAATGCTTAAAATTTGAAATTTTCGACCCCTCTTAACTTTTCAATTAATTTTTCAGACTTTATGACTTATGTAAATCATTTTGAAGCTTATAATCTGAAAATTGAGACTCCAAGCGTCATTTCGGTACCAATTTCACAGAATATAATTGATTTTCAGAAAAGTTGCGTCAGTTTGAAAATCGCACAATTTCAAATTATTGAGAATATCAAAATGAAATAGTGAGACATGTTCTGAAAGGTTTCTTCAGTCAACTATTAAGCTAAAATTCAATAGAAAATCTGGAAAGACTTGTAAATTTAAAAAAAATTGAATAATTCGTAGGAAAAAATAAATATTTATTTAAAAACAATATATTTATTTAAAGATTGCATCCTGTTCACGAGGTCCTTGTAATGATAGGCACAAAGGAAAACTAATTTTTCTTTGGAATATACCTTTCGAAAAATGAATTATCGAGATAATTCCCTTTTAGAATATGATCCATAAATGTTTCTTGTTGTCTGGCATACAGTATTGGAACTTGAAAGTGTTCAGACATCTTTGGAAATTCTTCTATCCAGGGATAGCGGCTGGAAATTTTAGGATTTCTGAACGTATAGAAAGCACATACTCGGTTTCAAGATAGTCTAATCCAACTATAATATTTCCATTGATTTTCAGTTTCTCTGCTTTCTCTCCCAAAATATCCCGAAGTTCGTCAAAAGTAAAACGATCAAATATAACTAATACTGAAATGTTTCTTTTAATTTTTAGTTTTAAAAAAATCATATTTTTTACCTTTTATTTCTATGTTTTTGCAAGATTTTAACATATCGCGATCAAACAATTGGATATGATGACCTGAACTTTAAAAAATGATTGATTTTCAGACACATTTTGAAACAAAACCGTTTAATTGAAATTTCCAAAGCTCGTATTCAATACCACCCAATTGTTTTATACGTACAGACTCATTCTGAATTCCTAAGAACGTTGATGCTGCAAATTAATTAAGAGCACAAAGAAAACTATTATTCTTGGGTTCGAACTCACTCAAAAAAACAATGTTTCCCTTTGATGTTTGTTTATCAAATGTTATCACATTCGGATATTCAACCACCGCCTTCATGCGTCTTTTTGCCGATTTTCTAATCTCAATACTCTCCAATTTTTCCTTGATTACTTCGATATCTTCCAATTTCTCGAAATATTCCGTCTTTTTCAATTGTTTTTTATTTAAACATTCCAGTTTCAGAGTCTCCAGTTCTTCAAGTTTTGAAGAAAAATATTCTTTTTCCTTTTTATTTGATTCATTTTTTGCTTTAGTTTCTTTTTCCAATATTTCCATATTTGATTCTTTCCAATTCTTCAATTCTTCCAATCGTTCCTCGAAGATTCCATCAATCTTAAATTCATTAATTCATTATATTCGTTACTTCAATGTCAGTGTCTGTATCATGTCAATGAATGTCAATGTGATTTTAGAGGCGAAAAAAGCAACCTGAGATAAACGTTTTTTGCAGAAAGCCTTGATTTTTTAATTTCAAGGTATTTTTGCATTACAGGGTGGCGATTAAGTATTGATCGCAACGTTTTTATGTGAATTTCCAAAACTAAACATTTTTATTAAAAACCAAATATATTTTCTGAAACCAGAAACTCAATAAAAACAAGTTGCAAAATATTTTCGAAGTTAGACTCTTCGGCCCGAATATAGGCCTTCAGACGTACAGCAAAAAAATCAGCGGTGCGCCGCAGGTATTCGTCATCGATTTCAGCCCACGCTTTTTTGAAGTGCGGCCTTGAGAGGGTCCAAAGTTGGATGCGAACGAGAAGAAACCTTGCTCTCCAATATCCCCATACAGAAAAGTCCATTGGATTGAGATTTGGCAAGGAAGCTGGCCACAAGTCACGACCCCAAAATACAGGAAAATCTCGCTCTAGCACAGCCTTGGTCGATTTCGATCCATGGGACGGGGCCCAATCTTGTTTGAAGGATGAAAGGTCGCCCAGCAAAGTGCTGAGAAACCTTAGGTAGCAAAACATCCTTGAAAACAACTTTTTAGTAAGTTCCGAGTTAATTTTGACTTTTCGGTCAATGAAAACGAATGGAGCATTACCATCGGACGTAAGCCCGGCCCAAATCAAGATACTTTTTGGGAAAAGTTTCCTGTAGACCAGGTGACGTTTAGGAGACCTACCGTCATCTGCTGACATCAATTTCCGGGTGTTTTAGTGGTTGGAAAGTGGTTTAATCGTGCAAATCTTCTCATCGATCGAAATCACCTCCAAGAGGCGGCGCACCAGAGGGCCTCCAATAACTTTTTACATTTTTCGGGGCGCTGTTTTTTGGACCTTTCTTCGAGATATTGTCCACGACAAAGCTGATAATTCTTGAGATTGAGGTCACTTTTCACGATTATCTGGACATCTTTACTGGAGATATGAAGCTCCGAAGCAAGGTTGTTCACGTTGATCCCGTCATTCGGAGTGATCCGCTTCTCGATGACGCCACGATTTCGACGAGTGTTGACAGAACGTTTCCTTCTACTTTTTGGAATCTCAGAGACATGTCCTCGATCCTTGAACTGGGATACCACTCTACGTACGGTCGACGCGGGAATCCCAAGCCGTCTTGAAATGTCAACGTTTCTGACTCCGTCGTTGTGCAGCTTCGCAATAATAGGTCGGTGTGGAAATGGTCGCATTACACAGGAGTATCTGAATTTTTCGGGGAATGGTTTTAATAGGTACTTATATAAGCCCATGACTTTCGAAAAGTTTTGAAAGTTTTGGAAAATATTTTTTGGCGTGCTGCCAGCAGCGGCTCAAAGTTGCGATCAATACTTAATCGCCACCCTGTATTTCACTTTTTGTCCTTCTCCCGAATTGCAACGTGCCCGGTTAGTCTGAACTTGGAATACCGACCGATTTACAGTTCACATTCCACAATGACATCTGAGTAATTCTTTTTGAAGTAAAAATGTTCAACTTACCTTATTTTTAGCATCAATATATTCACGATCTTCATTTATTTTCTCTGGTAGCTCCCCTATATAATTGTCCCAGTCTTTAACCAACATTATTTTAATATTTGTTTGTTTCAGCACTTCAGATGTTTCTTTCATTTTCTCATCAAAAACTTCGTCGATCGTTTTGTATTCATGACCCTGTAAGCTTATAGCTTTAACCACTCGGACAATACAATCGATATTACCTTGTGAGCTCCACATAAATAACAATTTGCACACATCACTTTGTTTTTAATCTCACAACTTTTTTCCAAACAGAAGAATTCAGCAACATTGTACGAATGAAGTGGGCAATATAGCAAGGGTTCTGGCTTGTCAGTCACTTTTACCATTTCGTGAGCAGCCAATGTTACCGAACCATGCGAAGTTTTCGAGCATTTTTCACAATAATGAACTTTACAAACTGTGCAATATAAAATAGCGATATGGGATCTATCCTCATCACAAGGTATTCCTAGAGCAATTTCATTTTTGTAAATGACGGAGTTCTTCTTTTCTCTTTCCTCTTCTAATTTTAGCATATAAATCCTCTCTTTCAGTTTGTAATTCACCTTGAGAAACTCAATATTTCCATTCATAACATGAGTTACTTCTCGATCATATGGGCATTCGACTCCAGTATCTCTCAATTTTTCCAATGCACAAGATTCACAAATTTCATGTAGACATTCTATAAAAATAAAAATATTTCATTTTAAAGATGAACACCTGTTGATTAAAATCACTTGAAAGAATTCTAGGGAGCCGTTTTTCCAAATCGTATGGTTGCCAACATATTCCACATTCAAGATCGTCCATGTTTCGAAATAATGAAGCTTAAAAAATTTGAAAAATAAAAAGTAAGGGAAAAAAGTAAACAAAACCATGTCGAAAAAGATAAGAAAAATGTAGAGACAAGAGAACATTTGAAATAGTTATCATAGCAATATTATGTAATTCTAGAATTTAAAAAAAAACAATAGAGATGCTTAATTTATAGTTAGTTGACAATCAATCTAAAGGGGGAATTTTTAGACGATGTCTGAGTTTATGGGGGGGGGGGGGGGGGGCTCCCCATTTTGTCTTACAACTTTGACTAGCTATAACTTTGCTTATTTCCCGAACTATGAGCAGATATGTATATTTTTAGAAAGCTCTCATTAAGTTCTACAACTTTATGGCTGACAACAAAGCGCAAAAAAAATTTTTTGAGTATGAAAATGTTGAAGATAGAAAATTGGATTTAGTTTTTCATAATTTTCAAATGAAAAACCCCCTTTGGCGGTATGAAAATTTTACGAATTCCTATAGAAAATCAGTTTTTCTATCGAATGATATATAGAAGATCAAAAAGTGAGCAAACCATAGTTTCAACAAAAAGCCAAACATGCGAAAAAATGACACTTTTTGGTCCAAAATGCACTTTCAACTGAGCTGTAAATACCTTACAATTGAGCTTTTTGTCTCAAATTTGAACTTAAATGGTCGTTTTTATCATTTTCTTCCATTTCGAGCCATTTTTGTCAAAAAAATCGAAAAAAAAAAATTTTTTTTGGTCAATTTTTCGAAAAATTTTGTAAAATTTATTTTTGTGTTTATTTTGTCAATTTTATATCGTAAACATCATAATTGGTCCTTTTTTGTAACAACATAAATATTTTCGAGCAAAAAACGTAAAAAAATTTTTACAACATTTTTCGAAAATTTTCAAAAAATTTTTTTTTCGATTTTTCTGACAAAAATGACTCGAAATGGAAGAAAATGATAAAAACAACCATTTGAGTTCAAATTTGAAACAAAAAGCTCAATTTTAAGGTATTCACAGCTCATTTGAATGTGCATTTTTAGCCAAAAAGTGTCATTTTTTCGCATATTTGGCTATTTGTTGAAACTATGGGACCATGAGTTTTTGATCTTATATATATCATTCACTAGGAAAAATTATTTTTGACACTTTTTGACACCAATTCCTAAAAAATCAAAAGATCTCAGAAGAAGCTACAGAATTTTGAAAATTCAAAAAAAAAAATCTTGGATATTAGAAATTTTCAAATGCTCATAACTTATCGTAAAGTTTCTCGTAAGATATCATTTTTAGACCATTTTGAAGCGCGGATTCTGAAAATTCTGATTTTTGCTGTCATTTTGATACTAATTTTCAAATAATTCGATAGATTTCTAGAAAAACGAACTATTGTACAACACTTTTAAATGTCAGATTTAAATGTCAGAACTTTTTGGTTTCGGTTTCATTTTTTTATTTTTGACCACATTGAAGCTCAAAATTTGAAAATTCAGAAGTTTTCCGTCATTTTAATGATATTTTCATGAAATTTGATAGATTTTTAGAAAAGTTATAATATTTTGAAAAATTCCGATTTTTTTGAAAATTGGAAAATTTTGAGTGCTCCTAACTTTGCGGCAAATTGGTTAAATATCTTGAATTTTTGACCAAAATGAAGCTAAAATTCTCGATGTTCAGAATGTTAGCTTCAAAATAGTCTACAATTCATGAAACGTTGTCAATTTTGCGAAAATTTAAAACCAATTGAAAAAAAAGTACATTTTTCTCAAAAACTGACCATAATTTCAGCGTACGCTCATCATTTTACGACCCTTTGTCATCATTTTTCAAGTTTGTCCTTCTTCTTTTCAAAAATTGCCAAATTTGGTTTCATCAATCATCTTTATTCTTCAATTTTCCCCCTCCCAAGAAAAAAAAGGCGACATCATTTTTTTCTTCTTCATTTCTTTGTTAGTGTACATTTTCTCCACTTTTGCGCCAAAAAGTGTATACAAAAAAAGAGAATTGAGATTATAATCGGAATTCCAGGTTTTTAACTTTAGTTTACACTTTTTGAAACACCAAATTTGACCGATTTTTTGGGAAGATATGGGTTGTTGAAAAATTTTTGTTTTCGAAATTTCGAACCCTCATAACTTTTGGAGAAATTGTTCATTTTTGGTGAATTTTCAACCATTTTGATGCTCAAATTCTGAATTTTCAAATTTTCAGCATCAAAATGATATATAAATCATGAAAATTGGTCAATTTTTCAAAAAATGACGAGTGTTTGAAAAAAGGTTTTCGAAATTTCATGGCACCCCATTTTTAAAACCTTCTAACTTTTTATGAAATTGTCCATTTTTGATAAAATTCGGACCATTTTGAAGCTGAAAATCTGAATTTTGAAAATTTTGAACTTTACTTTTCATTAGTTGATATCTAATTTTAAAAAAACTCAAAAAGTAAAGAAGCTTCCAAAATCATGCTTAAAAATTAAAAAAAAAAGATGCTGTAACTTTGTCATTTTTCAGTGATTTTTCGTGGTTTTTACACCTAAATAATGCAAAAAACTTAATTTTCAGGTTTTTAGCTTCCAAAAACAGTAAAGATCATAAAATTATTGCAGGTTATCAAAAAGTTATGATCCTTCAAAATGTACGCTCAAAATTTTTCAGACCTAAAATGTTCAAAATAATATAACTTTATGAGATTTTTATGGATTTAGGTGATTTTTATATCATTTTAAAGCTAAGAATCTGAATTTTCATCATTTGCAGGCTGTTGGTCTGTAAAGTTCCAGAAAATTACATTTTTTTGTCAAAAAAAAAATTATTTTCAGTTTTCTGACCCCCCTCGTTTCTTAGAAATTACACATCTATTATGTTCATTCATCACCACTTTTTCTCTCTTTTTTTTCCTTTTTTATATGCAAAAAAAAGAAAACAAAACGAATAAGAAAAAGCCACCAAAAAAGGCGTCCAACGGGGGAAGGGGGAGAGTCAGACATGCAGAGTGCGTCTCGCGCACTCTGCATGTCTGACACTCTCGCTCGAAGAGACGGCAGACGGCGATACGCTCAGCTGATTCAGCTGCGAGTACGTAAATAGGCATAGAAAAAGAGAGAAAAAGACATAAACATCATAAAATTCGCTCCGTCTCTCTCTTTTTTATTTTTGAGGGACGCAAATGAAAGCGAAAGCCAGAAAGGACCCCGGTTTTTTTTATTCTTTTCTTTTTTCTGCATTTTCAGTCAACAAGTTCTTTAAAGATAGACATCTCTTTCTTTTTTTAAATGTAATCTGTTTTTGTGTACTTTTGTTCTTCGTTTTTTTCAGTTTTTTGGTCCTCTTCTTAATTTAGAACTGTTCTTTTAAAGTTTATTTAAAGTTTGTGGTGTTTGGTGTACTTTGATGTCCTTTGGCCGTATTTTTATGATATTTAGAGTAAACTAAGGCTGAAAATTTAAAATTTAAAAACTTCAGCTTTTGAAATCAAAAGGATTCATAAAATTTGGACAATTGGTTTTAAAATTATGAGCTCTTCAAAAATTAGCTTCAAAAATTTTCAGCAGCTTTATCAAATTTCCATCAATTTTTATTATTTTTAGACCAAAATAAAGCTGAAAATTTGAAATTTCCGATTTTCAGCTTTTAAACGCACTAAGTTTCATCGAATTTGGCCAATGTTTTGAAAAGTTACAAGCTTTTAAAATAGATGCAAAAATTTTAAAAAAATTTCAGACCTGAAATTTTCAAAATACTGTAACTTTATCATTTTTCGTTAGAATT
Organism: Caenorhabditis virilis; assembly: GCA_964036255.1. Taxonomy (NCBI): domain Eukaryota; kingdom Metazoa; phylum Nematoda; class Chromadorea; order Rhabditida; family Rhabditidae; genus Caenorhabditis; species Caenorhabditis virilis. The sequence goes on along the minus strand of OZ038415.1, from coordinate 17,231,890 downwards.
TCGTTTTTTCCAGACCATTCGAAAGCTAAAATCTTGAATTTTTTGAATATTTAGTTTTCGTTTTTATTTTAATTGAATTTGTAATCTAAAACATCCATCAAAAATGACATTACCTATCAAACATTTTTTTTTCGAAAAAAAATTATATTTTCCTCTCAACATTTATTTGACAATTTTGACAATAACCAAAAAATTCAATTTTCCCTAAAAAAACGAAGCGAAATAAAAATTTTTTTTTGGAAACTGGTTTATGTCTTTTTGCCCAAATTTCAACGCCTCTCGCCTGTTTAGTTTTTTTCTCAACTAAATTCTTCTTCTCTTTTTCCACCAAAACTTACTGCAGTAAACTTTAGCTTTCCTCTTTTCCGTTCTGTTTTCCTAAAATCACATAACATCATTCATTTTGGTGAAAAATAAGAGAGTAAGCAAATCAACTAAAGACACTCGAGACAAAAAATAGAACGATAAACATGTTTATTTGTTTATTCATCGAAATTTTTTTGTTTTCTTTTAGTTTTCGAGTGGCTTTTTGACTCTGGTTCCAGTTTATATCATATAATATAGCTGTTTTTCAACAAATGTTGTGGATAAATAAAATGCAAAAGCAAAACCCTCATTTTTTACACTGAGGGGGTCGAACTCTAGGTCTTGCTAATGGTAGGCAAACTTACTAACCACTCAGACAACTGGGGAACTAGCCGTGCGGCAGTTTTCCGACTAGTTTTCCGGTCAGTCCGACTAGTTCCTCGACTATGGTGTGACTAGTTGGAACTGCCGACAGACTAGTTGAAACTGTCGAAGAACTAGTCAAAACTCTCGAGAGGCTAGTCGAAAATCGGTCGGCGGCAAATAAATTTCTCGCAGCCACCACGGGATACCATAGAAATTTCACGTGGCGGCGGCGTAGTGGGGGTGGTGTTAAGCGATGACAGCGAGAAACCCTTTCTGGAACCGAACCTGCGACGACTTGACCTCCTGCTTGCTTGACGAGACGTTGAACCATTTGACTATACCTGAACATGTGGGGAAAGGGGGAAAGTGCGCTGATATGTGCGCTAGCGGCAGAGTTAGGAGGAGTACATGTAGGAGAACTTGGATAATCATTACTATTGTTCTAGGAAAAGGATTGGGCTCAAATTTCGAGAATTGGTAGATTGAAACATGATTGTTAATAATAGTATTTTTTTTGAAAAAAAAAATTATTTTCATTTTTTGCAAGGTGAAAATAATTTGTCACGGATCAGTGTGTAAATCCTAAACTGAAATTTGATAGACGCAAATAAGATAACTTTCATATTTACTAAACGATTAAAAAATACAGGGTGTTTAATAAATACTGCAGGAAGCCTACTGGTACAACGAAAAATTAAGTTTCTTACGAGAATTTCCTTGATTTCAGTTCCCTGATATTATTTCTCATTAATTTAAAAGTTTCATGTGATTAGGACGTTTTTTAGAGAAATGGTGAAGGAAAAACCAGACCCAATTTCATGTTCGCATGCTCGCACCTCGCGAGTTTATGTTCGTTCATATTGACAGATTCACATTTCTTAGCTCTTATCCAAAAACTAATCAGAAACTTTTTATTTATATTTTAAAAACCTTTTGGAGCTTATTAACTTGCAGTAATAATTTTTAGGGAACTTGAATCATCCTTACACTACCTGATTTTGGACATCGTATCAAAAACTATAAAATTTGCACTTTTTTGTTGGAAAACTGTCAAAATAGAAAATAATCTAGAATCATTCTATTTATTTTATCGTTCTCCCTTAGCTACATTCCATACTGAAAAATTAGAATTCTAGATTACGATTAGCTCATTTTATGCAGAAAAGTTCACTTTTTGATGGATCCAAAATTGACAAAAGAAAAAGTAGGTCCCCAAAACTGTGCCGGTGAAAAAATTGTTTCTCATTTTACAAACTTTTAAGTTTAATATATGTTTGAAGTGATAATCGAACTTTCATTAGACCAATTTTCAAATTCTTATGATAATTGAGCGGTCAGTAACGTTGAAAAATGTAAACTCAAACCCGCGAGCAAAGAGGGCTTGAACTTCGTTACAATATGTGACTCCGATTCAAACACAAATGCAAGGGGTAGGAAAATTCTCAATAAATTGTATACAAATATATTTGTATTGAAGTTATTCGGAGTTTCAAGGAGTTTCGTCTCGTAGTTTCAAAAATATATGTGTCTGAAGCGTCCTGCAGTATTTATTGAACACCCTGCATGTTGTACTTGAGCATATTGAAAATCAGAAGTGGGAGTGACTAAATTGTTTCTGTCTTTTTAAATGAAGCATAGTTCATTTGAAACATAATTTACGCTGATAAAGGAACTGCGTTCAAAACTGCTTAGAACTACGAGAATTAGTTTTCGAGCTCAAAATCGGAAAAATACAAAAAATGCGCTAAATTTCAGCGAATTTCGGGGAAATTTTAAACTTCTAGGCTTACAAAAAGGGCATTTTCAAAAATTTTTTACCTTATGTGCTCAAATTTGGCACATTGACTAAAACTAGTTTCCATATGATCGTTTTATTATAAAATATTGAGTTTGAGCCAAGTTACAGCTCAGTAAAGTTCGAGTTTTTACTTAAGCTTCTATAGTAGCGGTCAAAAAGAAATACATCTTCAGTATTTCTGTCATAGCTCGCTCGGCGCATAGTCGGATTTTTTAAATGAAATTTGGAGATGACATGCACTGGAATCTAAATTCTAAAATACCATACAAATCTTGCATACCAGAGCACAGTTTTGATATTTTTTGTGATTTTTCGGGTTTTCAGACAGTGACAGTTACAAATGTTTTACGAAGTTATGTAGAAGTTTTCATGGAAAACTATCTTTTTTAGTTTTATTAAAGGCCTGACTGTATTTTCAGATCTAAATAAATGCAAAGAGAGTATTCAGAAAAAACTCTACCGATGAAAGTTTGGGAGCGAGTCGGTGAAAGCGGTGGATCACCATGAAACCGACTAGATCTTCGAATCCAGTCGATCTTTATTAATTTAAATATTGTTTTTAAACACTCAATATAACAAGAAAACAGAAAAATAATGTTAATATAGCATCTAATATTCACAATCGCAAACAGAGATCAGAATAGTCAAATAGTAACAAAATTTTTAAGTGAATCCGACACATTCAACGTTTTTTCTATTGTTTCGAGCTGAAAATACAGTCAGACCTTTAATAAAACTAAAAAATATGGTTTTACGTGATAATTCTATATATCACAACTTCGAAAAATTGTCTGAGTTCACAAGGGACAAGTAATGGCGTGTGGGTCTGTAAGTTTGTCGAAATTTGAACTCTAATGAGATGTAACTTGGTTCAAAACCAATATATCTTGTTGAAAAATTCCGAAAGACACACATTTGAGGTAGTTTCAGAGAGGGACGATGTCTGAGGCGCAAACAGCGGTGTCCTAGACCGAATATCAGAGGAAAAGTCTTGTAACTTTACAGATAAGTAACACACACATCAATAAACATAACAACCACTAAGCAACCCCAATATGTGTCCCCGCGTTGCGTGGGTGCACCCGCTTTTTGCTGAAAACTTTAGCCCAGCATAACTCAGCTCAAAATGAGAACTATAAAGCAATTTTCATATTTCTGGATAGCTCTTAACGTGATCTATAACTTTGTAGTTGACATAAAAATTCAAAGAAAAAATATTAAAAACGAAAATTTGAAGAAAAGAAAGGGAATTTCAGTTTTCAAATTTTTCTGGTCGAAAGCCACATCAACCCGAGACATTTTACTTCATTTTCTAAAGAGGATGAAATTCTGTACCGGAATCAAAAATAAACCTTTTAAAAAAAGAGGGGGATTATTGTGACGAAGGTAAAAAATAAAAACGTCAAATTTTGAAGCATTTTATTGCAGAAATGGTTGTTTAAGCCTGAATTTAGACCCTTAAAAATAGTTGATGTGCTTAAAACATTAATCGTAGGACTCAATTATGCATAACTAACATTTTCCAAAAGTTTTTTGGTGGAAATCGAAAGAAAAACAAAATTTTTTTTGAAAAAACGAATAAATAGAAAATTATTTTTTCGATTTTCACCAAAAAACTTTTGGAGAATGTTAATTTTACATAATTGAGACGTATGTCTAACTTATTAGGCACATAAACTGTTCTTAAGGGTCTAAATTCAGGCTTAAACAACCATTTCTGCAATAAAATGCTTCAAAATTAGACGTTTTTATTTTTTATCTTTGGCACAATAGACCCCCTAATTTTTTAAAAGGTTATTTTTGATTCCGGTATAGACTTTCAACCATAATTAAAAAATTAAGTAAAAAAGTTTTGGGTTGATGTGGTTTTCCACCAGAAAATTGTGAAAAACTGAAACCCATTTTCTTTTCTTCAAATTTTCGTTTTTAACATTTGTTATTTGAATTTTTATATTAACTACAAAGTTATAGATCATGTTAAGATATATCCAAAAATATGAAAATTACGTTATAGTTCTCATTTTAAGCTGAGTTATGATGCGCCAAAATTTTCAGCAAAAAGCGGGTACACCCGCGCAACGCGAGGGCACCTATTGGAGTTGGTTAGTTGTCGTCCACTGATGTGTGTATCTGTAAAGTTGCAGGACTTTTCTTTTGATTCGATCTAGGACACCGCTGTTTAATGCGCCTCACATCGTCTATAAATAAAATATCATTTCTAGACCGTTATCCTTAGAAAGCTTGATAAAATTCTGACAAGGGGAAGGGTGCGAACTCGGTCTTAGAGTTTTACACCAGATCTCATTCAGATCTATCCAAAATCCTGAACGATTGTCATGAACCCGACGAAAACTAAAAGCTAGGGCTTTACTGACCTTCTTACCAAAATTCTAAAGCTCTACCTAAAATCCTTGTTACTCAAATATACATTATTTTGTGCTGTTCCCTTATTACGAAGTTTGGTAAACTTTAAAACCCGAAAAATACGATTTTCTTGAAAATAACGGTTTGGGATATCCTTTGGTTTTTTGAAACAATTTACTACTTCAGTATTGTAACCGTGAACACATCAGGAAATTTTTGACAAGATGGCTTTCAGTCAATTTAGGTGAAAAAAGATTTTACCCGAGATGTTATATCAAAACCATATTTTTAAAAGTTATTATTGCGAACAAGGCATCAAAGATGAAAATGTTTATGAAGTTGATATACTGATACTGTGTAGTTGATATAACATTTCAAAACACAAAACTTAAATACGAAAATTTGAAGATATAGGAAATGGATTTCAGTTTTTCAAATTTTTTGGTGTAAAACCATATCAACCCGAAACATTTTATTTTAAATTCTGAAAGAGGAAGAAATGTTGTACTAGAATCAAAAATAAACTAGAAAAATGAGGGACCCATTGTATCGAAAATAGGCTTTAAATTTCAAAGAATTTTCTTGCAGTAAGGATTGTTTAAGCTTTAATCTAGACCCTTAAAAATAGTTTATGTGCTTAAAAAGTAAAACATGCGTCTCAATTATGCATAATTTACATTTTCCAAAAGTTTTTTGGTAAAAATCGAAAAAAAAAATTTTTTGACGATTATTTCATAAATTTTCCAAAAAAATTAAAAATGTTTTTATTATTTTCACCAAAAAACTTTTGGAAGATGTTAATTCTGCATAATTGAAACATATGTTCATCATTTCAAGCGCCGAAACTGTTATTAAAGGTCTAAATTCAGGAAAATATGAAGAATAGTTTCCAGTTCTCATTTTCCCCAAAAAGCGGGTGGACCCGCGCAACGCGGGGACACATATTTGGGTTGGTTAGTTTTTTTGTGTTCACTGATCTGTGTGTTACATCTATAAAGTTACAGAACATTACCGGTATAAATATTATATTCGACTGATAGCATACTGGTTTCCTTACTGAAATTTTAAAGAATCTCTTTTTCGATCAAGTAAAGAATCAAAAACAAAAGAAAACTGCATAACAGTATTCGAAAACAGGCGGATCTTCAAAATGTTACTTTTACTTGTTGCGCTTCCTCTGAAAATGCAAAAAAAAACAGTTTTCCTCTTATTACAAAATTTGGTGAACTTAGATGTCTTAAAAATAAGATTTTCTTGAAATCAATGGTTTGGAATCTCCTTCGACTTTTCCAAATAGTTTACTACTTTATTATTGTAATCGTAAGCACACCAAAAAAAATTCCCTGCATAACACCCTATTTTCAGTCAATTGTTTTCAGTCAATTTTGGTGAAAAAAACCTTTTTAACCCGAGATATTATATCAAAACTACGATTTCTCAGGTTTTATTGCGAAAAAGACATTTCAGATGAAAATGTTTAAGAAAAGTTGAAAATTACAAAATTTTGTAAAAACTCGGGAAAAAATTCAAAATTTCACTCATAGTTCATGATTTTACAGAAAAAATATCTTTTCAACCATTTTCAGAACTTTGAACAGTTTGATAAAAATAAAATTTGATTCGACTAGTTCTTGGTCAGTTACGACTAGTTTTTGGGTGAGTTCGAGCAGTTTCGACTAGCCTGTCGAGAGTAACTGACCGACAGGCTAGTCGAACGCGCCCGAACTCACCCGAAAACTAGTTCCCCAGTTGTCTGAGCAGAACGCCAACTTGTTGTTGTGGGAGAGCTTTGTGTTTTGCGCTTATATGTATGCTGTCCCCTCAATATTTTCAGAAAGTTCAAAAATTTCGAAATTATGAAATCATGTGTATTAAAAATGTAATTTTAGAATCTAGAATCCCTAATCCGCCCAATTTCCTCTCCTAAACCCCTTTCCTTTCTATTAATCAACTGAGTGGTCATGCAGTGCCCTTTCCATCTTATTTTTCTCTCACCAAGCTTTTTCTTTTCTTTATCACATAAACCCCGCCCCTCCGTTTTTTTTCGTCTAAAGCTTGACGACTTTTCATTCTCATTTTCAAAAAATTCCTTCCAGCATGCCATTTATCGGAAGAGATTGGCGTGCTCCGGGCGAAACATGGGTACGTACACCGCACACGAATGGATGGGAGAGGACCAAATTGCGACCGGTTCAGGTAAATTTTTGGGAGTTTTTGGGGAGTTTAGGGGCTAGATTCTGTATTTTTCAGATTTAGGGGATCATTTTGATGTAAAATTTGTGAAAAATGGGGAAATTTTTGAAAAGTTATGGTTATTTAAAAATTAGCAATTTTATGATTTTTGACCTCTTTTTCAAATATCTGCAACTTTTCTGAAAATTTGCATCAAATGTTGAATTTTATCTTATTTTGAAGCCCAAATTCTGAATTTTCAGATTCTATGCATTACTTTGAGTCCAAATATCGTATAAATCGAATAAAACTGAAAATAGTTAGGATAGTTCGAAAAGTTAATTTTTTTAAACCCTGATTTTCAACGTATCATAACTTTCTCAAAAATTTTCAGAAAAAGCTGAAATTTATCGCATTAGAAAGCTAAAAACCTAAATATTCAGAATCTGACATTTATTTTGGTCTAAAAATCATAAAAATAGGAAAAAATTGAAAAAACAACTAATTCTTCATAAAATTTCCGATTTTCGACCTTTTTTTTTCAAAAAATCATAACTTTTGTAAAAATCATCAAAAATTCACAATCTAACACTATTTTAAAGCTAAAATTCTCAATTTTTCAGATAACTGCATCCGACCCCATCTCCATTCCATCAGACCCTTCACTCAGCCCAACAACCACAACCCTTTACGACATTGATCAAAATTCGTCATGTGGTTCATTTTCAAGTACAGATGATTCTGGTAAGTACATATTTCTTGTTTTCTAGATGCTTGAATTCTGAAAATTCAGAAATTAGTGAAATTCTGGTCCAAATTTCATGGAATTTCGTCAAGTTTGAAGAAGGTTACCATTGTTTGAAAATTTTGGACCTAATTTGAAAAAAGTCAAATTTTTCAATTGCTCATAACTTTTTGAAAAATAGCCCGATTTTAAAGATTTTTGGGCCGTTTTGAAGCTAAAAATCTGAAAAACAGAAAATGTGGATTTTTTTGGTACAAAAATTGTAAAATGTGCACAATTTTCAAGAAAGTTGCAGCATTTCAAAAAAAAAATATGTTTCGCAAGCCAACACCCTTTTTCCAAATTTTTCTCTCAAACATTTTTTTTTGGGTCTCAAGTACCAAGAAGATGACCAAAATCATAAGATATACCTCCCAACGTCAGCTTTTGTTCAAAGTACGGCCGGGCTCTTAACGAGTGAGAAATTTCGTAAAAAAAAGTCAGCTGATGGTCACAATGATAAAAACGAAAAAGATGATTTTGACCTAAGGGGTTTTCCAATCAGCCGAGAATTCAAACGAACTTGTCAGCTGTCTAGGACAAGTTCAGAGTTTGAGAAAAATGAACTTCAGGAGACACTCGATTCGTGGAAATGTGTAAAAGTTTTTTAAATAAGGGGGGGGGGGAAGAAATAGTGATTAGTATTGGAAAATTTTGAATTTTCAAGAAGCTCTAACTTTTCTCAAAATCCTTCGAAAATTATGAAACTACTATTAAAATGAAGGTAAATAGCAGAATTTTCAGATTCTAAGCTTCAAAATGGTCTAGAAATTATAAAATTTGAGAAATCTTACGAAAAGTTATTAGAATTTGAAATTTCAAAATGTTCTGAATTTTCAAGGTATTGTAAGGTTTCAGGAAATCTATGGAAATTTATGAAACCGGTATCGATTTGACGCTAAGATTCTGAATTTTAAGGTTTTTAGCTTCAAAATGGTCTAGAAATTATAAATTTTGAGAAATATTACGAAAAGTTGTGAGCATTTGAAATTTTAAAGATTTTTTTAATTTTCAAGGTACTGTTACTTTTCTGAAAATCCATAGAAAGTTATGAAATTAGTATCAACTTGGTGCTAAGTACCTGAATTTTCAGATTCTTAGCTTCAAAATAGTCTAAAATTACAGAAGTTGAGAAATTTTATGAATAGTTATGAGAATTTTGAAATTTCAAAATTTTTAGAATTTTCAAGGCGCTGTTACTTTTCTGAAAATCCATGGAAATTTATGAAGCTGGTATCATTTTGCTGCAGAGAACCTGAATTTTCAGATGCTTATCTCCAAAATGGTCTAAAAATGAAAGTATTTGAGAAATTTTACGAATAGCTATGAGCATTTGAAAATTTTGAATTTTCAAGATTTTTGAAATTTTCAAGGCGTTCTAACTTTTCTCGAAATCCATCCAAAGTTACGAAATTAATATTAAATTGATGCTAAGAACCTGAATTTTCAGATTCTGAGCTTCAAAACAGTCTAAAAATTACAGAATTAGAGACATTTTACGAAAAGTTATGAGAATTTGAAAATTTTGAAATTTCAAGATTTTTTTAATTTTCAAGGCGCTGTACCTCTCTGAAAATTGATGGAAATTTATGAAGCTGATATCAATTTGACGCTAAGAACCTGAATTTTCAGAATCGTAGCTTCCAAACGGTCTAAAATAGATAGAATTTGAGAAATTTTACGAAGTTATGAGAATTTGAAAATTTCAAGATTTTTTGAAATTTCAAGGCGCTATAACTGCTCTGAAAATTGACGAAAATTCATAAAGCTACCCTGGAATTTTAGATTTTCAGATTTTTAGCTTTGAAATGTTTTAATAATCATAAAAATCCGTTAAGCTATCGAAAATTTATGAGCATTTGGAAATTTGGAATTTTCTAGATTGGGTATAATCATACAATCTACATACATGTTGCATAGAACTCATAATTACTAGCACCGTCTCTTTAAAAACAATTTTTTGCACCTGCTCCTGGTCATCCAATGGTCATGAGCAATTCCCCTCATGCTCAATGAGCACGCACCTGATTTGAGAATTGCTCGTGAAAGAGGGCATGCACCTCGAGGTCGGCTTAAGACTTGGGAAAAGCTGGAAAGGGAGGAGGGGGGGGGGGGGTCATTATATGCTTATTAGTGAATTATTAATATTTTGGACAATGTAAACTGGCATGGTGAAAATGAAAGGGCGGTTTTGAGAAGAATGGAGATTTTGTTGAATTTTTAAGGGGTGTTGAAAAAATGAGGGGATCTTTGGAGCATTTTCAGATGGATATAACCTTTTCGAAAAATGACCTCTTTTGTTAATTTTTACTGTAAAATCAAGCAAAAAATCTGAAATTTTAGATTCTAAGCTTTAAAATAGTATAAACATCAATCATCAAAGTAGGTTTATTTCTTAAAAATGTATGACCTATTGAAAATTTTGATTTTTGCAAGTACCACTTTTTGAAACGCTGTAATTTTCTTCAAGTTGCATAATGTTTTATGTTTTTGATACCAAAATAAAGACAAAAATTGGAATTTTCAGAATTTCAGCTTTAAAATAAGATCAAAATCAGTTTTGTTGACCGATTTTAAGGAAAGTTGTGACTATGCAAAAACTGAGGGGTTATTTTTGACATTGGAGTTGGGGCATTTTTGAAAATCCATAACTTTCTTCAAATTTGACCAATTTTTATGTTTTTTATACTAACATGAAGCTCAGAATCTGGATTTTCAGAATTCTACCTCCAAAAATTAAAAAAATTGAAGATGTGTCATAAAAAAGTACCATGAAAAGCCGAAAAATGTCCCAAAATTCACCACCCAACTGAAAGCTGTTAACAACACCACCTTTCGAATACTTCAGACCTGAAATTTTCACATTTTCAGACTCAAATGACAAAGATTGGATTCCACACTGCTTCGTCAAAAGTAACTCAAAGGAATTCATCGGCTGCACGAGCATGAGTGAAGCGTTCCATCGGCTTGATCTGTCTCGAGCTGTCAGTGACGTCAGAAGATTCAATTTTGTTTGTAAAGTGGGTTTTCAATATGAAATTGGTGCTGAAAGTGTGAATTTTCAGAATTTTAGCTTCAAAATTCTATATAAATCATAAAAATTGGATGATTTTAAGAAAAGTTATGGCGTTTTGAAAAAATTGTAATTTTTGCAAAAAGTCAAATTTTCATAACTTTGCCTGAAATTGCAGGAGATTTCTGAATTTTGGATCGATGTGAAGCTGAAATTCTGAATTTTCAGATTTTCAGCATCAAATTGATATATAAATCATAAAAATTAGTCAATTTTTCAAAAAATGACGAGTGTTTGAAAAAAAGTCGTCGAAATTTCGTGGCACCCCCATTTTCAAAACCCTCTAACTTTTTATGAAATTGTTCATTTTTTATGAAATTTGGACCATTTTGAAGCTGAAAATCTTAACTTTCAGATTTTTTGCTTTAAAATTATCTAAAAATCATAGAAATGGGATAATTTTAAGAAAAGTTATAGCGTTTTGAAAAAAATTAATTTTTGGAAAAAATTTCAAATTTCATAACTTTGGCTGAAATTGCAGGAGAGTTCTGAAATTTAGATCGACATAAAGCTGAAATTCTAAATTTTCAGATTTTCAGATCTTCATTTCAGAAAAATCAATTAAAAACGTTGAATTTTGAATTTTGAAAAAAAAACCCAAAATTTTAGTTAAAATTTTCAACTGGCCATAACTTTTCTAAAAAACCATCAATTCTCATAAATTTGCCATCAAATTAAAGCTTAAATCTTATATTTTCCAGGTAGTCCAAATTCTAGTCGAAGAAAAACTGCCAAACTTGTCAGCTACGGCTCGAAAATCGTTACTGGGTATTCTAATCGCCATATGTTTCCGCTCGTCAAACGAGGATGTACATGTATCGACTGCGAAGGATCTTGTGAAACAAGTAGGTTATTGATTGATGTTTTGGATAAAGGCTGAAAATTTGAAATTTTGGCTTTAAATTACACTAAAATTCATGATTTTCTGATAATTTTGAGCCAAGTTATGTAGAATCACAATTTTTTTAAGGGACCTTAAATTTTGCACAAATTTTATTGGAATTCATGAATTTTTTGAAGATTGATTTAAAAAATCTGAAAATTTACAATTTACCCTTTATTTTAGTCTAAAATTCATGAAAATCTGAAAATTTTTAAAAAAGTTATGATAATTTGAAAAATCGAAAAATTTCGTAAATTTTCAAAATCCCATAACTTTGCTCAAAATTGTCCAATTCTTTTGATTTTTAGCTCAAATTAAAGCAAATTCAATTTTTCACAGTTCGGAAATGGTCTGGACAACGTCTACGTCTGTGGTTCACCTCAACTTATCACCCGACACCACCAAACCGCCGCCTCACTTCTAGACCTCATATCGGAGAAAAATGTGCAGACCGCCGCGGATGCTCCCGATGAGACGTCCACCACGTTTTTGGATCTTCCGAGAGAGGTGAATATTTGAAGATTTTAGGTTTTTAGCTTTAAAATGGTGTAAAAAACATGAAATTCGGTTCATTTTTCAAAGAGTTGTGATTTTTAGAAAATTTTGATTTTTTTCAATTTTCAAATCGTTGTAACTTTTTGCAAAATTTATCATTTTTCATGAATTTTATATTGTTTTAAAGCTAAAATTCCGAATTTTCAGATTTTTAGCTTCAAAATGGCGAAAAATCTTAAAATTCGGTTGATTTTTCAAAAAGTTGTGATTTTTTGAAAATTTTGATTTTTTTCAATTTTCAAATACTTATAACTTTTTGGAAAATTTACCAGTTTTTATGAATTTTATATTATTTTAAAGCAAAAATTCTGGATTTTCAGATTTTTTGCATTTTAATTCTTAAAAATCACGAATTGTCCATGTTTCAGGTCGTCACTTTAATTCTTCGCCGTTTACCTGATCATCAGGCGCTGTTGGAAGCTGCCCAGGTTCATGATGTACGTTTTTTTTTTTCAAATTTCGTTTTTTTTTCAGAGAAAATCTTTCAAATTTTGTAAATTTTTTCAGGCTCTTGAAGATATTATCGATTCGGAGATGAAGATCTGGGAGTCATTGTGTAAATTTCATTTTCAGGAGAATCAGGTACATTTTTAGAACATATGACATTTTTTGGAAAGTTTAAAAGAGTTTCGCGGTTTTTAAAAGAGTTTAGAGCTGAAAATCTGAAAATATAGAACTTCAGCTTCAAAATGAGCCAAAAATCTTAGAAATTGGTCAATTTTTCGAAAAATCTCAAAAAGTTCTCAAAAAATCATAATTTTCAAATAATCTTATCTTTTTCAAAAATTATCCAAAATTTAAGATTTTTACACCATTTTGAAGCTGAAAATATGAAAATTCAGGATTTTGGCTTCAAAATGAGGTAAATAGCTTGTAAAATGATGAAAATTTCGAAAAGTTACAAGTCCCCAAAAAAATTCCAAAATTTTTAAAATCGAAAATCTTAAAATAATCATAACTTTTTCAAAAATTATCCAAATTTCAAGATTTTTATACCATTTTAAAGCTGAAAATCTGAAAATTAATAATTTCAGCAGCATAATGAGCCAAAAATTATGAAAATTGGTTAATTTTAAGAAAATTTAAGAAATTTTCAAAAATCAAGTTTTTTTTCGATTAACCATAACTTTCTTGAAAATTGACGAAACTTTTAGATTTTTACACCATTTCGAAGCTGAAAATCTGAATTTTCAGAATATAGCTGCAATTTTCCTAAAAAGCCCTCCTAAAACAAATTTTTTCCAGATCAAACTCCAAAAATCGGCGACAAAATCGTGGCGTCAAACATTTTTCGACTTGAAAAAATACCACGGTTGCCGTGAACTCTACGCCGATTTAATCCACATCTGTTGCCATTGTAAAGCTCTTTTCTGGAAATCTTTGGGTCATCCGTGTGTTCGGGACGGGAGTGCACCGTCGGTTCGGGTCACGCCACGTCAATTTGTGGATATGTTGATTTACCTGTGAAAAATTGGATTTTTTTGTAAATTTTTGTTTGTATTTTATTTTTTCGTCGGTTTTGATGGATTTGTGAGATTTTTAGCTTTACAATGGTGCAAGAATTTTGAAATTTGGCGAATGTTTGAAAAAGTTATGATTATTTGAAGATTTTCGAAAAAAAAAATTTCTAACATTTTTTAAAACTCGCCACTAATCGAGAATTTTATCATTTATTTACCTCATTTTAAAGCAACAATTCTGAAATTTCAGATTTTCAGCTTCAAAATGATGTAAAAATCTTGAAATTTGGATAATTTTTGAAAAAGTTATGATTAATTGAAAATTATGGTTTTTTGAAAATTTTTTGAGATTTTCAAAAATTCGTAACTTTTCGAAAAATTGACCAAATTTCAACATTTTTGGCTCATTTTGAAGCTGAAATTCTAAATTTTCAGATTCTGAATCTTTCAATCCATCAAAACTTCCCATTTACCTATCAAAATTCAAAATTCCTACTATCTTTCAAAACCTCATAATTTTCATCGTTTTCTGGGGGGCATTTTTTTTTCTATTCAACGAATTGGTGTTTTTTTTTCTGCAAAATCTGTTTTGTCATTTCATTCGGTATGTATTTTGATTCGTCTAGATCTTTCAATTGGTGTTTTCTTGTCACTGTTTCAAATTTGAAATAAAGATTCATTTTGGTTAATTTTCAAAAATTTTCAGTCTTGAATTAGTCCTAATTTTTCGAAAATTGACAGAATTTTAAGATTTTTTACAGCATTTTGGAGCTAGGAATCTGAAAATTCAGATTTTCAGCTTCAAAATGAGCTAAAATTCATGCAAAACTGTCAAATTTTCGAAAAGTTACAGGTTCTTAAAAATCTGGAAAAAAATGAAACAAAATTTAGATGATCATGCTTTTTGATCAATGTTTTTTTAGATTTTTAAGAACTTAATACCATTTTGGTGCAAAAAATCTTTAAATTTCAGATTTTCAGATTTAAAATGGTATAAAAATCTTAATAATTTAACAATTTTCTGAAAAGTTGTGATAATTTGAAAATTATGATTTTTTGTAATTTTTTAAGATTTTCCGGAAGCTGTAACTATTCGAAAATTAAATGGGTTTTTATAAATTTTAGCTCATTTTGAAGCTGAAATTCAGAATTTTCAGAATTTTTGCTTTAAAATGTTGCAAATATCTTGAAAATTGAAAACATTTCTGAAAATTTGTGATCATTTGAAAATTTTTATTTATGTAATTTTTTTTTCAAATTTTCCGGAAGCTGTAACTTTTCGAATATTTGATAGTTTTATATAAATTTTAGCTCATTTTGAAGCTGAAATTCACAATTTTCAGAATTTTTGCTTCAAAATTTTGTAAATGACTTTAAAAGTGACAAATTTTCGGAAAAATTGTGATCCTTAGAATATACACATATTTTTTAATCGTGAATTTTAGGAGCCTCTAACTTTTCGAAAATTTGTTAGCTTTACTTGAATTCTAGCTCATTTTAAAGCTGAAATTCTGAATTTTCAGATTCTTAACTTCAAAATGGTGTAAATGTCTTGATATTAGACAAAGTTTCCAAAAAGTTGTGATCATTTGAAAATTATGATTTTTGTATTTTTTTTCAAATTTTCTGGAAGCTGTAACTTTTCGAATATTTGATAGTTTTATATAAATTTTAGCTCATTTTGAAGCTGAAATTCTTATTTTTCAGATTATTAGCTCTAAAATGGTGTAAATGTCTTGATATTAGACAAAGTTTCCAAAAAGTTGTGATCATTTGAAAATTATGATTTTTGTATTTTTTTTCAAATTTTCTGGAAGCTGTAACTTTTCGAATATTTGATAGTTTTATATAAATCTTAGCTCATTTTGAAGCTGAAATTCACAATTTTCAGAATTTTTGCTTCAAAATTTTGTAAATGACTTTAAAAGTGACAAATTTTCGGAAAAATTGTGATCCTTAGAATATACACATATTTTTTAATCGTGAATTTTAGGAGCCTCTAACTTTTCGAAAATTTGTTAGCTTTACTTGAATTTTAGCTCATTTTGAAGCTGAAATTCTTATTTTTCAGATTCTTAACTTCAAAATGGTGTAAATGTCTTGATATTAGACAAAGTTTCCAAAAAGTTGTGATCATTTGAAAATTATGATTTTTGTATTTTTTTTCAAATTTTCTGGAAGCTGTAACTTTTAGAAAATTTGATAGTTTTATATAAATTTTAGCTCATTTTGAAGCTGAAATTCTTATTTTTCAGATTATTAGCTCTAAAATGTTGTAAATATCTTAAAAAATGACAAATTTTTGGAAAAACATTTGTCAAAATTGATGTTTTATGGGGTTGTATTAGAATTTGTTGTTTTTTTTTGGTCGCGAGGTGAAATGGACGGGGTGTAATTGGAGATGAGTAGTCTGGGATCAGTGCGCACCAGACTTGGAATGGTTTTCTCGAGAGTTCAACTTTTTGTGAACTTTTTGGCGGGAGGTCCCGGTTTTTTCCAAAAAGTTTTAGAGCCCGCAATTTTTCGAAAATTTGTCACCTTTACATGAATTCTAGCTCATTTTGAAGCTGAAATTCAGAATTTTCAGATTTTTAACATCAAAATGGTTAAATATTTTAAAATTAGACACATTTTCAGAAAAATTATGACTTTTTGAAAATTGTGGGTACCTAATTGAGGGTACTTGAAAAAAGTTCAATTTTCAAACTGTTGTAACTTTTCGAAATCTTTATAGTTTTTCATGATTTCTAGCTCATTTTGATGCTCAAATATTAAATTTTCAGAAAATCTCAGAAATTTCAAAAAATTCAAGTTCCCTATAGCTCAAAAATCTGAAGTTTGACCCCCCCCCCCCACGCCAAAATTCATAACCCCTTCTAAAATCGGCTTAAAACCTTCATTTCTCCCCCTGTCAAACAACCATTTGAGACAATGCAAAATCGTCGAAAAATTATTGTCGGCGCGACTTAAGCGTGTTTTGTTAACTCATCATCCTATTGTTATTTGTTTGGAAAACATAACAAAACATCATTTTTCAATGGGACGGAAAAATGATGATTTTTTTTTCACTTTTTTTCCTTCCGGAAACCAACCTGATCTTCCCTTTGTGCATTATTTTACGACACATTTGAAACAATAACAAATTCCATTGAAATTGGGCAACAGGGGCAGGATTTTGTTGGTGAAGTGAGAGCATCAGGTTACACAAAAGTGTTGGGAAACATTGTTGTTTTTTTTTTGAATTTGACAATGAATGGATGTCCGGGTTGTGGAAGATCAGCATCGAAGGAGAAATTAGTGATCTTTAGCTTTAAAATATTTTAAAAATCTGAAAAATCGATTGATTTTAAGGAAAATTATAGGGGTTTGAAAAATGTGAATTTTTAAAATTTTTCAAAATTTTGTATTTTTCTTCAAAATTTATCAATATTCATGATTTATGGCTTATTTTAATGCTAAAATTCTAAATTTTCAGATTGTAAGCTTTAAAATATTTCAAAAATCTGAAAAATCGATAGATTTTAAGTAAAGTTATGATGTTTTGAAAAATGAGTATTTTTCAAAATTTTCAAATGTTTATATATTTTTCTTCAAAATTTGTCAATTTTTATAAATTAAGGCTTCTTTTTATACGAATATTCTAAAAGTTCATATTTTCAGCTTCAAAAAACTTTGAAAATCTTAAAAATCGATTGATTTTCAGAAAAGTTATATTCATTTGAAAAATGAGAATTTTTGAACATTTTCAAAAGTTTCCATTTTTCTTCAAAATTGATCAATTTTTATGGATGGAGGCTACTTTTAATACGAATATTCTGAAAGATCATACTTTTAGCTTCAAAAAACTTCAAAAGTCGTAAAAATCGATTGATTTTCATAAAAGTTATAGTAATTTGAGAACTACTCATTTTTCAAATGAATATCAAATGATTGTATTTTTCTTCAAAATTGATCAATTTTTATGATCTACGGCTTAATTTTTGAAGTGTTTTGAAGCTAATAATGTTAAAAAATAGAATTTCAGCTTCCAAATGGTCCAAAAATCTCTAAAAATGATAAATTTTTTAAAAAGTTACGAGCCACCAAAAATCTTGAAACATTTTTTAAATTAAAATTTTCAAATTATCACAACTTATCGAAATATTCATCAATTTCCAAAATTTTTAGTGTATTCTAAAGCCCAGAATCTGATAAAGCTAAATTTTAGCATTGCAATTCTCCAAAAATCTCAAATATTGGCCAATTTGGAGGAAAACTATTCAAAATTACAAAAATAACAATTTTCTCTAATAATTTTCAATCATATCATAACTTTCTGAAGAAATTATCAATTCCTATGATTTTCATATTATTTTGATCCAAAAAATCTGAAATTTAAGAAAATGTTGTCTAGAATCTACAGAAACTCGTAAAATTTTAAGAATTCTTCAAATAATCATAATTTTCTAAAAAAACATGTTTTTATATCAATTTTCAAATTATCATTACTTTCTGAAAAAAATTTCAATTCCTATGATTTTGATATTATTTTGAAGCTAAAAATCTAGAATTTCAGAATTTCAGCTTACAAATGATCCAAAAATCTTGAAAATCGATGCAATTCTCAAAAAGTTATAGGCTACCAAACATTTTTCGAAAAAACGGGGACCTCCCGCCAAAAAGTTCACAAAAAGTTGAACTCTTGCGAGAAAACCATTCCGCGTCTGGTGAGCACTGATCCCAGACTACTCATCTCCAATTACACCCCGTCCATTTAACCCCCCTTCACAAAAAAAACAACAAATTCTAATACAACTACCCGTAAAACATCAATTTCTTCCCACCCGTCGTCGTCCTCCCGTTCTTTTCAAAATGCTTGCGCCTTTCGAAGAGTCGCCACCGGTGGTCACTTTTGTGTGTGTTTGACATGTCTTTTTGTTTGTTCGTGCTCCCTTTTCCCCCCAATGTGCTCCGGGAGCCTAAACCTAGGCCACGCCCAATTTTTTGGAATTTTTTTGTGTGTTGGGTCTTTACGACGAGGGGGCAAAGATTTCCCCGCCGCTGTCTCTCCACCACTATATTTGAAGCTGAGATTTTGTGAATTTTTTTCAAATTTTTTGGATTTTTCACAAAATTATGAAAAATTGGTGGTCATTGTTGTTGCTGCTGGTTTGCAGTGTTCAAGGTAAGTGTTGCTTTAAGGAGCTGTAGTCTTTCTTGAAATTGACTATTTTCTGATATTTTTGGTTCTTTGGGATGCTGAAATTCTAAATTTTCAGATTCTGGGCTTTAAAATTCACGAAGAAATTTTGAAATTGATCAATTTTTAAGAAAGTTATGATCATTTGAAAATTGTAAAAAAACATCATTTTTTGTAATTTTTAAAAATACATAGTTTCCCTCCAAATTAACCGGGTTTTGAAGTTTTTAGAGCATCGTAATGCTGAAATTCTGAATTTTTAGATTCTGTGCTTTAAAATTCACTTAGAAGTTTTGAAATTGCCCAATTTTTAAGAAAGTTATGATCATTTGAAAATTAGAGAAAATTTTTTTTGCAATTTTGAAAACTCATAGTTTTCCTCCAAATTGACCGGACTTTTAAATATTGAGATCATTGTAATACTGAAACTCTGAATTTTCAGATTCTGAGCTTTAAAACTAGCTAAAATATTTTGAAACTGGTTAATTTTATAGAAAGTTATGAACATTTGAAAATGAGAGAAATTAATTTTTTTTTTGAAATTTTGAAAAATCATAATTTCCCTCCAAATTGACAAATTTTCAAAAATCTTAAAGCATCGTAATACGAAAATACTCAATTTTCAGATTTTTAGCTTTAAAATGCACCAAAGAGTATCAAAATTGGTCAATTTTGGAAAATTCTATGATAATTTCAAAATTAAGATTTTTTGCTAAAAATTTTTTTAAAAATAGTTTTCCTCCAAATTTACTTTTTTTGGAATATTGTGATGCTGAAATTCTGAAATTTTAGAATTTCAGCTTTCAAACTCACTAAAGATAATTAAAATCCGTTAATTGTTGGAAAAGTTATGAAATCTTTTGAGGAAAACTTGAATTTTTTCAAATTTTAGAACGTCATAGTTTTCCTCCAAATAGTCCGATTTCTAAAATTTTTGAAGCATTTGAAAGCTAAAATTCTGAATTTTCAGATTCCGTTCTTCCAAATCCACTAAACTTCATGAAAATTGATCAATTTTTCGAAAACTTACAATAATTTGAAAAAAGTCAATTTTTTTTCAATTTTTGAAATTGTGCTTTTTTTCCTCAATTTAAACTATTTTTTGATATTTTTGGACCATTTTGTGTCTAAAAAACCGGAATTTTTCATTTTGCAGCATTCAAAAGTTCCAGAAGTGTTCACTTTCATCGATTCTTTAACAAAATGGTACCAAAAGTCATATCCTCTGATTTTTCAAAAAAAACTGTATTTGATACGTTTCGAAAAATTTCTAAAGCTGAAATTTGTGAAATTCGTAATTGTAGCATTCAAATGGTATAAATTTGACAATTTCCTGAAAATTTAAAGACAGCCGTCGTCTGAAAATGAGTATAAATTTTGTATGTATGTTCAAGAGTTGTAGCTTTTCTTAAAATTGATTTTTCAATTTTGCAAGTGTCTCGCATATTGTAAAAAAGCTAGAATTTGAAATTTCCAGAATCTTAGCTTTCAAATAGGACAAAAATCATTAAAATTAATTAATTTTTCGAAAAGTTATGCCTTTTGGAAATCCCGTTTTTTTTCCATTTTCGAGGGTTAGCAGTATTCCTCTAAGTTGAGCATTTTAGGCGAACTTTGGATCACTTGAAAGCAAAAATTCTGCATTTTCAGATTTTTGCCTTTAAAATACACTAAAATTCATAAAAATCCATCAATTATTCGAAAAGTTATGAGCTTTTTAAAATGTTGTTTTTTTTTTTTGAAAATTTCGAATTTAAGTATTTTTACTTTAAATTGAGCATTTCTCACTATTTTTAGATAAATTAAAATCTGAAATCCTAAATTTTCAGATTGTTTGCTTCAAAATGCACTAGATGTTATAAAAATCCAACAAATTTTCGAAAAGTTATGATATTTTTGAAAATCCAATACTTTCCATTTTCGAAGATTAGCAGTATTCCTTTAAAATGATCATTTCTCACTATTTTTAGATCAATTAAAATCTGAAATTCAAAATTTTCAGATTTTTGGCTTCAAAATACACTAAATTTCATAAAAATCCATCAAATTTTCAAAAAGTTATGACCTTTTAAAATATTTTCGAAAATCCAGTATGTTCCATTTTCGATGATTAGCAGTATTCCTTTAAATTGCTCATTTCTCACGATCTCTGGCTCATTTTAAAGCCACAATTCTAAATTTTCAGATTCTTAGCTTCGAAATACACTAAAATTTATAAAAATCAATCAATTTTTCAAAAAGTTATGACCTTTTTTCAAAAATTCGCAATTTTTCCTTTAAAGACATGGTGTCAGTTCGACGTTTCAAAATTTTCTGCATATTCCTACAGAAACCCTAAACATTATCTTTTTCTCAATCCGATTTTTGTACAAAAAAAATTGCGAGTTCCAAAAGAGGGAGAGAGAGGGGGAGATTTTCGAAAATCCAAAGCAAACACAGAAAATCTCGGGGCCCCGTGTGTGTGAAGTGTTCGCTTCTTCTCCCTCCAATACAGTTCCAAAATATCATATCTTCTGTTGTCTTGTTGTTTTTACGCGCAGAAGGGGACGGCGGGAATCATGATCCTATATATCTTTTTCAAGACACGGTTCGTTTCTGACAACTCTCTCTCTTCGCCACAAAATACACAAAAATAGAAATTTTGTGGATTGGAGGGGGGGGAGGGGGTTTGTTTATATTGTCATGCAAAAAATGGAATAGAATAAAATATCAAAAGATCGTTTTGGAGAGGGGTGGGGAGGCATATTGGCTTTAATTGGAGGTTAATTGCTAATTACTTATCGTTAATTAGTCTCAAAAAAGGTCAGAATTGTTTTTTTTTACTTGATTGACAATAGAATGGGAATTACTTGGAAATAATTAGGATTAATCGGTATTAATGAATAATTAGTATTAATTGGTATTAATTGGCCTTAATTGCCTAGTTAATTGCGGAAATTATGCAGGAAAAAATTTTAGAATTCCCAAATTTTAAAAAATGAATTTTTTCTTCCAAAAACTGAAAATTTTCAAGTGATCGTAATTTTTTGGAAAATTTACCGATTTTTATGAATTTTGGAGCATTTTGAAGCTGAAATTCTGAAAATTCTGAATTTTTGCACTATATAGATTGAAAATATTAAAATTGTGTCAATTTTGAGCAGTTGAGCAGAGTTTCTGGTCGTTAGAAAAATTGAAAGCAAAAGTCTAGGGTTTCCGGAGTTTCAGAAAATTTTTGAAACGTAGAACTGACACCCTGTCTTTAAAGGATAACTGAAAAAACAACAATTTTCAAAAGATTATAACTTTTTGAAAAATTGATGGAGTTTTATGAAATTTATTGTATTTTGAAGCTAAGAATCTGAAAATTTAGAATTTCAGCTATCAATTAAGTCAAAGATCGCTAAAAATGCTGCATTTAAAGGAATTCGAAATTTTTGAAAAAAAATACACATTTTTGAAAAATCATAACTCTTCGAGAAATTGCCAAATTTTTGCTATTTTTAGTGCATTTTGAAGCTAAATATCTGAAAATTCTGTATTTTCGCTTGAAAGTGGTCTACACTACCTACAAGTCGGGTAATTTTAAAGAAAATCACAATATTTTGAAATATTGAAAAAAACAATTGAAATACCTTGATTTTAAGAATTCATAACTTTTCAAGAAATTTTCCAATTTATGCGATTTTTAATGCATTTTAAAGTTAAATATCTGAAAATGCAGAATTTTTGCTTCAAAATGGTCAAAACTACCAAAAAATCAAGTAATTTTAATGAAAATTACAATATTTTAAAGTTAAACATCTGAAAATTTAAAATATGTGCTTCTTAATGGTCTGAGGCCTTTATAAATTGGGATACATTGACGAAAACTACAAAATTTTCAAAATCTGAAAAAAAAACTTAATTTTCAAACACTCATAATTTTTGAAAAATTGATCGATTTTTATGAATTTTGGTGCGTTTTAAAGCTGAAAATCTGAAAATTCAAAATTTTAGCTTTAAAATGGTATAAAAATCAAGAAAATAGGAAGATTTTCAAAAATTTAGCAACACTTCAAAAAAGTAACCTCCCCATTTTTACAGGCAACATCTACAGTAACCCTCAACCCCAATATGCCGCTTCTTCAGGTGGTTACGGTAATTTTTATTTTTTTCTCTAAACTTTCTGTTTTTTAAAGAATAATGACTTCGAAAACACAAATTCTTGCCATTTATCGTAGCTATTATGAAGCAAAAAATGTGTCAACATTTCGTTTTTTTCCGACGCAAATTTTGTTGACATAAGCCAGATTTCGGTTTCATGACATGGAAGCATACACAATAGGGAAAACAATACAAAAAAATGCAGAAAAATCTTGAGAAACCGGGACAATTATCAAGGGAAAAAACTGGTGTTAAACAAGGGAAAATAACGCTTCAGAAGAAAAAATTTCGTAATTTTAAAGGGCTCCCAAGTTTTCGTAAAATTTATCGATTTCAAAAATTTCTGGCTCATTTTAATGCTGAAATTCTGAATTTTAAGATTTTTAGCTTCAAAATAAACTAAAAACCATATAAATTGATCAATTTTTCGAAAAGTTATGATTGGTTGAAAAAATTTTCTTTAAAAAAATTTCCAAATTAGCATAACTTTTTGAAATACTTTCCAATTTTGATGATTTTTGGTGCATTTTAAAGCTTATAATCTGAAAATTCAGAATTTTTGCATTTCAAAGCTTTAACAATTTCAAAAAATGGTCAATTTGGAGGAAAACTATGAATTTTCAAAATTACGGAAAAAAATTATTTTCTCCAATTTTCAAATGATCATAACTTTCTTGAAAATTAACCAATTTCAAAATTTTATGGCTTATTTTTATGACAAAATTCCGAGTTTTAAGTTTTTGAACTTTCGAATAACCCAAAAACCACTTAATTAGAACAATTTTTCGAAAAGTTATGACCATTTGAAATTATTTTGGGGAAATTTTTTCAAAAGATCACAATTTCCCGAAATATTTTTCAATTTTTCTGATTTTTAGTGCATTTTAAAGCAAAGAATCTGGATATTCAGATGTTTATCTTTAAAATGCGCCATAATATATAAAAATTGACCAATTTTTCAAAAAGATATGATCGTTTGAAAAAATTATTTTTTCAAAAAAAAATGTTCTTCCCAGTTAACAATTTTTATTGGGTTTTTAACCACTTTGTAACTAAAATCTGAAATTTTAATTTTTCAGCATCGACTTATCATATATTTACAAAAAAATGACAATTATGCCAGATTTTTTCAAAAAAGAAAATCCCAAAATATTAAGATCATTTATTAAAATCTATTTTTTCCAGTATGCATCGGTTTTTGGAAGATTTAACCGAGGTATCAGGTTTTAGTGCATCGTTGTGCTAGAATTCTGAATTGTTAGAATTTCAGCTTTCTAATGCTGTAAAAAACTCAAAAATCGATCGATTTTTCGAAAAGTTATGGGTTTTTGAAATTCAGGGGTTTTTTTTGGTATTTCAGCTTTTTCTCTAAATGGTCTTCTTTCTTCACTAATTAGTCACATTCTACACATTTTAGATCATTATGATGTTAAAATTCAAAATTTTCAGATTCTTAGCTTCCAAATGAACCAAAATTCATGGAAATCGTTAAATTTTTCAAAAACTTATGATCACTCGAAAAATTGAGATTTTCAGAACAAAAATAAATTTTCTAGAAATGTATTATTATAAGAAATTTTTTGACATTTTCAGCATCTGTTGTATTTGCCTAGAAATGTTTAAAAAAACTTCAAAATTATTTTCACAAATTTTTTGAAACGTATATAAACTAGTTGAAAAATCATTGAGAGTCTGAAAATTTGTAATTTTCAAATGATCATAACTTTTCGAAAAATTTATCAATTTTCATGAAATATGGTTTATTTTAAAGCTGAAAATCTGATATTTCAGATTTTCAGCTTAAAAAAACAAAAATCACAAAAATCGAGAAATAATTCGAAAAGTTATGAGCATTAGAAAAAAAAAATTTTTTTTTGCCCTAAATCATATAATTTTGGACAATTTTCAAAAATACTGGATTTTCAGTTGATTTTCATGTTTAGAAATTAATGCAAAAGAATCTGAGAGTGACAAATTTTCAGGTCGATATTAATAAACAGTATTTTTTACTACGTTTCAAAATGTTTCTAAAAATCTGGAAAAATATATTAAATTAATTATTTTCACAAAATTGGTTGATTTTAATAAATTTTGATGGATTTTAAAGCTGGAAACCTGAAATTTCAGATTCTTGGCTTTAAAATGCACTAAAAATCATCAAAATTGAAAAATATTTCAAAAAGTTATGATCATTTGAAAATTAAGAAATTCTGAAAAAAAAAGAATTTGTTCAAATGATCATAATTTTTCGAAAAATTGGTCAATTATTATTTGCTTTAGTTCATTTTGAAGCTAAACATCTGAAATTTCAGATTCTTAGCTTCAAAATGCACTAAAAATCATCAAAAATGAAAAATATTTCAGGAAGTTATGATCATTTGAAAATTAAGAAAAAATGTTTAAAAAAAATTACATTTTCGAACGAGCATAACTTTTCGCAAAATTTATCGATTTCCATAAAATTAACTGCATTAAAAAGCTGAAATTTTACATTTTCAGGCGAGGTTCAATACTCCTACCAACCTCAACCCCAGGTCCAACAACAGGTGCCCTATCCACAAGAAGCCCAGCAGTCCCAACAACAACAACAACAACAACAGCAACAAACCCTTCAATTCCACGCCTACAACTCACAGCCCGGTGTGCAATATGGTCAATCTCCCGACACAAGCGGATTCTATCCAAATCAGGCGGCAATCAATGCCGCCGCGACGTCATATGCCACAAATGCCGCGCAACAGTATGCGCAGACGTATAGTGCTCAGCAGAGTGGTGTGCAGGCGGGAGCCGCGCAGATTGATCAAACGAATTTGGCCAAATATTCACAGTATTTGGACATTTTGCAAAAGGTTTGTTTTTTTTTTTTTTTCCGCAATTTTTAGCCCCGTGGCCTATAAATCCAAATTTTTCGAAAACCTCGTCCGCCAATATTTTGCCATCATGTTTGGTGCCATTAGAAAGCTAATTCTCCCCTGATATTGGAAAATATGATCTAAATATGAAATTTAGCTTTTTTCCGTTATTTTCAGCCATTTTCAGTGTGTGGCCTAGAAAACCAAAATTTGCTAAAAACTCGTCCCCCAATATTTTGCCATCATGTTGGGTGTCATTAGAACGCTAATTTTCCACTGATATTGGAAAATATGATCTAAATATGAAATTTAGCTTTTTTCCGTTATTCTCAGCCATTTTCAGTGTGTGGCCTAGAAAACCAATATTTGCAAAAAACTAGTCCCCCCATATTTTGCCATCATGTTGGGTGTCATTAGAACGCTAACTTTTCACGAATAACGAAAAATATAATCGTTCTCCTTGAAAACCATTCCAAAATTGGCAATATATATTTTCAGGCGTACGGTATTCAACTACCCGGTGAGCTAGCCGTACCTGCCGCCACTGCCGCTCCACAGCCGGTCGCTCAGCAAACTGTATATGGACAGCAGCAACAGGTTCAACAGCCGCAGACATCGTATGGATATGGGCAAACCTCGCAATCCGTGCAAGAGCAACAACAACAACAACAGCAACAACAGAGTTATCAACAACAATTGGCGACCTATCAGCAACAAGTCGCTGCTCAGCAAATGGCTCAACAACAGCAACAGCAACAACAGATGCTTCAGCAGCAACAGCAGCTGATCCAACAGCAACAGCAATTACAACAGCAGCAACAGCAACAGAACCAATATGGTGTCCAACCAAATCCCTACGTGACCCAGACGCAGTCCCAACCCCAGCCACCTGCCCAAGTCCAACCATATTCTCCACAACAGCCGCAACCTCCAGCACCGGCTCCGGCCACCTACGTGCCTCAGCAACCTGTTCCAGCACCACAGGTCCAACCATACGTCCCTCAACAGCCTCAACCTACCGCTGCTCCGTATGTTCCACAGACAACGCAGCCAGCTTCTGCTCCTCCACAATACAAGTCCAACTACCAGACCGCTGCCTTGGGACAGACTTATGGGCAGCCAAAGCCGCAGGTTTATACTTATGGATCACAGGGTGCTTCTGCTCCTGCTCCTGTCCAGGCGCCGGCTCCAGTTCAAGCTCCGGTCCAGAAGCCGACTCATTCTACCGCCCAGGTCCAAATCCAACAACAACAACATACCTACGGTCCAAATGGCATCATTGAGGAGGTTGCAACCTCGGGAAGTGTTGTATCTCAGCAGCGGGTGGTCCCACCAAGGCCTGTCGCACCACAGACGACGAAGGCACAAGTTACAAGGCCACCACAACCTCCACCACAAACTCGGCCACCAACTAGGCCACAGACCAGACCGACCGCTCCGCCGACTGCTCCGCCGACCGCCCCGCCCCGACCAAAAACCACCAAGCCGGCGCCAACGACCCCAACATCCAACAACATGTCCTTAACCCAACAGATTCGAAAACTTCCCGCTGTTTTGTACGTCGACTCGCGAAACGAAAATGCGAAGAGCACTGAAACATTGCTCAGAGAGACGTACGGTCTGCCGTTGGTCACTTTTTATGTTGATAAGGTAGGTGGCCTAGGAATAAATAAGCGAAAACTAGTCCCTCACATTCAAACATGGGCCAAAAATAATAAGTATTTTCTCATCTAATTTAGCAGCGCGCCGAAGTTTTTCAAAAAATTCGAATTTTTCGAAAAATGGACCGATTTTCAGAATTTTCAGATCATTTTAAAGCTGAAAATCTGAAAATACATGTATTCAAAATGATATAAAGAATTGGCATCAAAATCAATTTTATTAGAAAAAAATCATAAAATTTTTGAAACAGCAATTTTTGCAAGAAATCCGAAATTTTCAAAAGTGTCATAACTTTCCAAAAAATGGGTCAATTTTCAAGATTTTTGGTGCATTTTGAAGCTAAACATCTGAAAATTCTGATTTTTTAGTTGCAAAATGGTTTACACTAGCCAAAAATTGGTTAATTTTGAAAAATATTGTAAAATTTTGAAATGTTGAAAAAACAATGTTTTTTCAATTAATCATATATTTTCGAAAACTCAATCAATTTTAAAATTTTTTGACGCATTTTGAAGCTGAAATTCTGAAAATTAAGAATTTCAACTTCTTCCTTGTTTAAGCCATTTGATAATTGGATAATTTTAAAGAAAACTACAAATTTTCAAAATTCTCCGAAAAAATACATCAAATTTCAAAAATTCATAACATTTCGAAAAAAATAATCAGAATTTTCTACGTTTCACAAAATTCATTAAAATTCCCATGACAATTCCCAAGAATTATTTTTAGGTTTGAAACGGTACCAAAATTTTTGAAAACGGTCAAATTTTGAGAAAATCACAAAATTTTGATTATTGAACAATTTTTAAAAAAAATTTCCTGTTTCAAAATTTTTATTTCAATTTTGCTTTTTTTTTTGAAAGTTGTTAAGCTACCCCCCATTTTACATAAATGTATGAACTTGCTGGTTTTTAGGGAATTAATATCAAATTTCGGTGATTTTTAAAAAATGTCAATTTTTTTTTGGAAACTCATTTTCAAATGTATATTTCTGGGAATTTTGTAGAGTTTTCATAAAAATGGGAAAAAACCGAATTTTCAAAATATCATAACTTTTCGAAAAATTTATAGATTTTTATGATTTTTGATGCATTTTGAAGCTGAATATCTGAAATTTCGAAATTTCAGATTTTAAATGGTATAAAATTTTCAAAAACGGTAAAATATTGAGAAAATAACACATCTTTGAAATTTTGAAATTTTGAAAAAAAAACTTCCAATATTCAAATGATCATAACTTTTCAAAAAATATATAGTTTTTTATAAAATTTGGTTCATTTTGATGCTGAAAATCTAAAAATTTCGAATTTAAGCTTTAAATGAGCCAAAAATCGTGAAAAATGCTCAATTTAAAGGAAAACTGCTAATCTTCGAAAATGGGAAAAATTCGAATTTTCAAAATATCATAACTTTTCGAAAAATTTATAGATTTTTATGATTTTTGATGCATTTTGAAGCTGAATATCTGAAATTTCGAAATTTCAGATTTTAAATGGTATAAAATTTTCAAAAACGGTAAAATATTGAGAAAATAACACATCTTTGAAATTTTGAAATTTTGAAAAAAAAAACTTTCAATATTCAAATGATCATAACTTTTCAAAAAATATATCGTTTTTTATAAAATTTGGTTCATTTTGATGCTGAAAATCTAAAAATTTCGAATTTAAGCTTTAAATGAGCCAAAAATCGTGAAAAACTGCTAATCTTCGAAAATGGGAAAAATTCGAATTTTCAAAATATCATAACTTTTCGAAAAATTTATAGATTTTTATGATTTTTGATGCATTTTGAAGCTGAATATCTGAAATTTCGAAATTTCAGATTTTAAATGGTATAAAATTTTCAAAAACGGTAAAATATTGAGAAAATAACACATCTTTGAAATTTTGAAATTTTGAAAAAAAAAACTTTCAATATTCAAATGATCATAACTTTTCAAAAAATATATCGTTTTTTATAAAATTTGGTTCATTTTGATGCTGAAAATCTAAAAATTTCGAATTTAAGCTTTAAATGAGCCAAAAATCGTGAAAAATGCTCAATTTAAAGGAAAACTGCTAATCTTCGAAAATGGGAAAAATTCGAATTTTCAAAATATCATAACTTTTCGAAAAATTTATAGATTTTTATGATTTTTGATGCATTTTGAAGCTGAATATCTGAAATTTCGAAATTTCAGATTTTAAATGGTATAAAATTTTCAAAAACGGTAAAATATTGAGAAAATAACACATCTTTGAAATTTTGAAATTTTGAAAAAAAAAACTTTCAATATTCAAATGATCATAACTTTTCAAAAAATATATCGTTTTTTATAAAATTTGGTTCATTTTGATGCTGAAAATCTAAAAATTTCGAATTTAAGCTTTAAATGAGCCAAAAATCGTGAAAAACTGCTAATCTTCGAAAATGGGAAAAATTCGAATTTTCAAAATATCATAACTTTTCGAAAAATTTATAGATTTTTATGATTTTTGATGCATTTTGAAGCTGAATATCTGAAATTTCGAAATTTCAGATTTTAAATGGTATAAAATTTTCAAAAACGGTAAAATATTGAGAAAATAACACATCTTTGAAATTTTGAAATTTTGAAAAAAAAAACTTTCAATATTCAAATGATCATAACTTTTCAAAAAATATATCGTTTTTTATAAAATTTGGTTCATTTTGATGCTGAAAATCTAAAAATTTCGAATTTAAGCTTTAAATGAGCCAAAAATCGTGAAAAATGCTCAATTTAAAGGAAAACTGCTAATCTTCGAAAATGGGAAAAATTCGAATTTTCAAAATATCATAACTTTTCGAAAAATTTATAGATTTTTATGATTTTTGATGCATTTTGAAGCTGAATATCTGAAATTTCGAAATTTCAGATTTTAAATGGTATAAAATTTTCAAAAACGGTAAAATATTGAGAAAATAACACATCTTTGAAATTTTGAAATTTTGAAAAAAAAACTTCCAATATTCAAATGATCATAACTTTTCAAAAAATATATCGTTTTTTATAAAATTTGGTTCATTTTGATGCTGAAAATCTAAAAATTTCGAATTTAAGCTTTAAATGAGCCAAAAATCGTGAAAAATGCTCAATTTAAAGGAAAACTGCTAATCTTCGAAAATGGGAAAAATTCGAATTTTCAAAATATCATAACTTTTCGAAAAATTTACAGATATTTATGAATTTTGGTGCATTTTAAAGCTGAATATCTGGAAATCTGGAATTTCAGCTTTTAAATGGTATAAAAATGCTCAAAAACGGTCAAATATTGAGAAAATAACTCATTTTTAAAAATTTGAAAAAAAAACTTCCAATTTTCAAATGATCATAACTTTTCAAAAAATATATCGGTTTTATAAAATTTGGTGCATTTTGATGCTGAAAATCTGAAAATGTAGAATTTAAGCTTTAAAATGAGCCAAAAATCGCGAAAAATGCTCAATTTAAAGGAAAACTGCTTGTCTTCGAAAATGGGAAAAAATTCGAATTTTCAAAATACCATAACTAAACGCTTAGCGCGCTTCTAAATTAAAGTTTGTTTTTTCAAAACAAGTCTTCTGTCAAAAATGCCTATTTCTAATAGATCCTTGTAAAACCTGGATTACCTATAAGTGGCCTAGAAAAACAACATGGCCTAGAAATCCCAAAGACTAGTCCCCGTTGTCAAAAATGCCCAAAAATCACCGAATTTCCGCATTCTAGGGTTTTCAAGCACGCAGAAACTGAAAATCCCAATTTCCAGATTGAAAAACCGGCGGTTATCGAACGACAGCTCCAACAATTGACCGCTCACAAGGGTCTTCCATACCTCTTCATTTGTGGCACATTCATTGGAAGTGAGTCTTTAAAGAGGGGTGTTCAGGGAATTTCCGAGGAAAACAATTTTCAGGTGATCAACACATTGAAAACTATCACACAAACGGTCAAATTCCGCAATTGGTTGAATATGTATGCGGTGATGAGAAGAAATCGAAAAAGAACAAGAAAACGACGTCTTAAAAACCGCCCTCCCCCGGCGCTAATTTTTCTGGATTTTCAGTATTAATTTAATTATAATTGTCTACGAATATTTATTTATATATTTAGTATTTATTTTTCCCTAAAATTTGCATTTTCAGCCCTCAAATTGCCTCATACGAATATTTATGATTTTTCGAATAAAAATTTATTTTTCCAAAAAAAGTGACCTCACAATTTCGCAACTTTGAACAGCTTTTTCCGCGGGAGCTCCCGAAATCGACATCGACGCCAACGGAGCCCGCCATCTGCACACCGCGACCACCGTAGGATTTCGAGCGTCTCTGGGAAAATTCGACAACCACACCAGCGAATCTCGCCCGAGTTTTCCATTGTTCGACGGGTTTTGTCGAGATTGGCGCGAACGCCGTAGATGTTTTGGTGGTTGAGGATGGTGTCGAGCATCTGGAAATTCTGGATTTTTGGAAAAATCAGGTTTTTAGCTTTAAAATGCACCAAAATTCATACGAATCCATACATTTTTCGAAAAGTTATGATATTTTGAAAATTCGAATTTTTCCAATTTTCGAAGATTAGCAGTGTTCCTTTAAATTGAGCATTTTTCCCGATTTTTAGCTCATTTCAAAGCTAAAATTCTAAATTTTCAGATTTTCAGCATCAAAATGCACCAAATTTTATAAAAACCGATATATTTTTCGAAAAGTTATGATTATTTGAGAATTGGAAGTTTTTTTTCAAAATTTCAAAAATGTGTCAAATTCTCAATATTTGACCGTTTTTGAACGTTTTTATACCAATTACAAGCTAAAATTCCAAATTTTCAGATTTTTAGCTTTAAATTACACTAAAATTCATAAAAATCGATAAATCTTTCAAAAAGTTATGATATTTTGAAAATTTGAATTTTTCACATTTTCGAAGATTTGCAGTTTTCCTTTAAATGGAGCATTTTTCACGATTTTTGGCTCCTTTAAAAGCTGAAATTCTACATTTTCAAATTTTCAGCATCAAAATGCACCAAATTTATGTTTTTGTCTCATTTCAAAGCTAAAATTCGAAAAAGTCAGATTTTCATCTTCAAAATGCACCAAAATTCATAAAAACCTACGTATTTTTCGAAAAGTTATGATCATTTGAAAATTGAAAGTTTTTTTCAAAATTTCAAAAATGTGTTATTTTCTCAATATTTGACCGTTTATGAACAGTTTTATACCATTTAAAAGCTGAAATTCTAAATTTTCAGATTTTCCGCTTTAAAATACACTAATATTTATAAGAATCGATAAATGTTCCGAAAAGTTATGAATATTTGAAAATTCTAATGTTTCCCCATTTTCGAAGATTAGCTTTGAGTTTTCCTTTAAATTGAGCATTTTTCACAATTTTTAGCTGATTTGAAAGCTAAAATTCGAAATTTTCACATTTTTGGCTTTTTTTAAAGAATTTCAACATGAAAACTCTACAAAATTCCCAGAAATAAACATTTAAAAATGGGTTTCCAAAAAAATTGTTCAATAATCAAAATTTCGTGATTTTCTCAAAATTTGACCGTTTCCAAAAATTTTGGTACCATTTCAAACCTAAAGAAAGTTATATCCACGGTTATAACATCAGTCTTATTTTCATGGGAATTTTAATAAATTTTTTGAAACGTAGAAAATTCTGGATTTTTTTTCGAAATGTTGTGAATTTTTGAAATCGGTGTATTTCTCTTTTCGGAGAATTTTGAAAATATTTAGTTCTCTTTAAAATTATCCAATTATCAAATGGCTTAAACAATGAAGAAGTTGAAATTCTTAATTTTCAGAATTCTAGCTTTAAAATGCGCCAAAAAAATTTAAAATTGATGGATTTTTCGAAAATATATGATTAATTGAAAAAATCTTCTTTTTTTTTTCAAAATTTCAAAATTTTTCAATATTTTTCAAAATTACCCAATTTTTGGCTGGAAACCATTTTGCAACTAAAAAATCAGAATTTTCAGATGTTTAGCTTCAAAATGCACCAAAAATATTGAAAATTGACCCATTTTTTGGAAAGTTATGACACTTTCGAAAAATTCGATTTCGTATAAAAATTTGCTGTTTCAAAATGTTTATGATTTTTTTTTCTGAAAACATTGATTTTGATTAGATTGATGTTGCCACGTCATGAATTTTCAGATTTTCAGCTTTAAAAATATCTAAAAATTCTGAAAATCGGTCCATTTTTCGAAAAATTATAAGCTGGGAAAAAATTTTCAGTTATTAACTGCTTGAATAAAATAATTTATTAACTTTCATGAGATTTTTAAATGACTTTTTTGAAACGTAGAAAATTCTGGTTTGTTTTTTGGATAAATCAAGAGGGGTAATAATTTTTCAAATTCAAAAAAATAGCTTCAAAATGAGCCAAAAATCATGAAAATCTAGAAATTTTTCGAAAAGTTATGGTATTTTAAAAATGGGATATCCAAAATGTTTGGGGCTCTGTAATTTTCTTCAAAATTGTCGGTTTTTCAAGATTTCTAGACCAATTTAAAGCTGAAATTCTGAATTTTCAGATTTTTTACTTTTCAAAAAGGAAGATTTGCGTCATCAAAATGTCTCGAAACTTTTAAAAATTCAGATGGAAATAACTAAATTTGAGTTTACTGATCATTTTCAGTTTGAAATTTTTTGAAATTTTGGTTTTTTGAAATTTAATTAGTTATGAAAATTTAATCCGTTAGAAAGCAAAAACCATGACGAAAGTATTAATTTTCTAAATATCAAATTTCAAAAAAAAATTTG
This sequence comes from Caenorhabditis virilis, assembly GCA_964036255.1. Classification (NCBI taxonomy): domain Eukaryota; kingdom Metazoa; phylum Nematoda; class Chromadorea; order Rhabditida; family Rhabditidae; genus Caenorhabditis; species Caenorhabditis virilis. The sequence continues at coordinate 17,197,555 of OZ038415.1, read as the reverse complement.
GAAACAGCTAATTTTTAGCAAAAAAAAATCAAATTTATAGAAAAACCCAACTTTTCGAAAAATTGGTCGCTTTTTATAATTTCAGGTGTTTTAAGATTTTAAAAACATTAAAATCTGAAAATTCAGAATTTCAGCTTCAAATTGATCTACAAATCTTGAAAAATGGAGAATTTTGATGAAAACTGCAGGTCTTCAAAAAAATTAGATACCCTATTTTTGAACTAGCATAACTTTTCGACAAATTGGTCGATTTTGATAATTTCAACGGTTTTGAGAAGCTTAAAATCTGAAAACAGAATTTCAGCTTTAATTTGATCTAGAAATGTGGAAAAATGGACAATTTTGAAGAAAATTGCTGGTCTCCAAAAAAAATTGAATACCCTACTTTTGAAATACTATAACTTTTCGAAAAATTGATCGATTTTCATGATTTTTGGTTCATTTTGAAGCTATTTTTTTGAATTTTACGTTTGTGGCACTCACGTTATCTTGAAAAATGTTAAATGTGCAATTTTTTAAAAATTATTACCAATCTTGATATTTACAAAAAAAAAGACAAGAATTTTCTACGTTTCAAAACAGTCATTTAAAAATCTAATGAAAATTAATAAATTATTTTATTCAAGCAGTTAATCACTGAAATTTGTTTCCCAGTTTTAAAATGACACCAGAACTTTAGAAATAGGTCAAATTTTTTTGAGAAAACATCAATATTTTGAAAATTTGAAAAAAAACCGAAATTTTCCAGATTTCAAAAAATTATAATTTTTCGAATAATGGACCGATTTTCAGAATTTTCAGATCATTTTAAAGCTGAAAATCTGAAATTTTATGGTTTCGAATCAGAATGTCTATCAAAAACAATGTTTTCAGAAAAAAATCAAAAATTGTTGAAACCGCAATTTTTATAAGAAATCCAAATTTTCAAAAGTGTCATAACTTTCCAAAAAATGGAGCGATTTTCAAGATTTTTGGTGCATTTTAAAGCTAAAGATCTGAAAATTTGGTTTTTTAGTTGAAGAATGGTTTACGCTAGCCAAAAATTGGGTAATTTTGAAAAATATTGTAAAATTTTGAAATTTTGAATAAATTTTTTAAATTAATCATATATTTTCGAAAAATCAATCGATTTTAAATTTTTTTGGCGCATTTTGAAGCTAAAATTCTGAAAATTCAGAATTTCACCTTTTTCGTTGTTCCAGCCGTTCAAAAATTGGTTAATTTTTAAAAAAACTACAAATTTTTAAAATTCTCCAAAAAGAAAAAAACCATCGATTTCAAAAATTCATAACATTTCGAAAAATTGGTCGATTTCCAAGATCTTTGGTTCATTTTAAAGCAAAAATTCGCAATTTTCAAAATAATTAGAAAAAAAACAAACTTTTATCAATCTCTTGGGACGAGTCGTCGCAAACAAATAATCATCCACATATCGTTTATACCAAATTGTGCTCGATTTGTTGATGAATGTTTTCCAATGGGTTTTCTCGAAATCCGCCAGGTACATCTGGAAAAAAAACTGAAATGTCAAATGTCTGTGAACGGAGTTTTAATAATAGAAAATGTAACATTTTTAAAAAATTTTTGAAATTTTTGAAACCGAATTTTTTTTTTCGAAATTCAACTGTTTATAATTTTCCGAAAAAATTGAGCAATTTTGCCAAATTGTGATTCACTTTAAAGCGAAAATTCTGAAAATTCAGAATATTTGCGTCAAAACCGTCCTAAAATCTCAAAAAATGATCCATTTGAAGAAAAACTACAGACAATTGAAAATATGATTACAGAAGTAAATTTTTTTGAAAAAAATTTCAAAATGTTATCATTTCCCACGGTTTTGCATTACTTCAAACTGAAATTCAGAATTTTCAGATTTTCAGCATCAAAATGCACCAAAATTCATAAAAATCGATGTTTTTCGAGAAGTTATGACTATTTGAAAATTAGAATTTTTTCCAAAATTTTAAAATTTTAAAAACTTGATATTTTCTCAATATTTGACCATTTTGGACCATTTTTATACCATTTTAAAGCTGACATTCAGAATTTTCAGATTTTCAGCTTCAAAATGCACCAAAATTCATAAAAATTTACGAATTTTTCAAAAAGTTATGACCATTTGAAAATTGGAGGTTTTTCAAAATTTCAAAATTTTTTAAATATGTTTTTTTCTTGGAATATTTTACCATTTTCGAACGTTTTTATACCATTTTGAAGCTAAAAATCTGAATTTTCAGATTTTCAGCATCAAAATGTATCAAAATTCATAAAAATCGATAAACTTTTCGAAAAGTTATGAACATTTGAAAATTGACAATTTTGCAAAATTTCAAAAATTCGTTACTTTCTCAATATTTGACCATTTTTGAACGTTTTTATACCATTTGAAAGCTGAAAATCTGAATTTCCAAATTTTCAGCTTTAAAATGCACAAAAAAAATTCATGAATTTTTCAAAAAGTTGTAATGATTTGAAAATTACCACATTTTTGAAATTTTGGAATGATTACCAATTTTCAACATATCATAACTTTTCGAAAAAATAATCAATTTCGATGGTTTTTAGTGCATTTTAAAGCTGTAAATCTGAAATTTCGGATTTTTAGCTTTAAAACTCACCGGAAAGTCTCCAAATTGACCAATTTTCCTTTCATAAAAAATTATTGAAAATCAAATTACACTCGCTGAAAAGATCATGGACTGTCGTTTTTTAAACTGTTCTTTCGTTTAACTTTATTTTGAAACGTATACAAACTTTTTAGAAGAAAAACCTATAAAATTTTCATTTTCTTTTGAAAAATTGCTGAAAAATGTGGAAAGTTTTATTTTATTTCAGAATTAATTTTGAGAAAACTGTATCAAATCTTTTTACTGGAAGATTAAGGGCCACCTCGAAAAAAAATCACTTACCTAAACTTTGAAACAGCATTTTTTTCAAACAATTTTTAAAATAAACAATTAACCGTACTCAAAGTTTGAAAATTGTTTAGAAACTGTAATTTTTCAAAATAAATTCTGTGAAATTTAAAATTTGTGAAAAAAAAGCCATTTTTTAAAATTCTGAAATTTTTCGAAAAATTGCACAATATTTATAATTTTTGTAGCATTTTTCAGCTGAAAATTTGAAAATTCATAATTTTCAGATTTTTAGCTTTAAAATGCATTAAAAATTATAGAAATTGATAAATTTTTCAAAAAGTTATGAGCTTTCGAAAAAATTCAGAAATTTTTTAAAATACCGTTTCAACATTTTCAGTTTTTTTGTCGAAATCCGTTCGACCAGCAAACAGTCGCCGCCCACAATCAAATAACAACAAATTTGAAGAGATAAAAACAAAGACCAGCGCTTCATTCCTCACAATTTTATTATTTGATAAATTTTCGCTTTTTATATTTTTTATGTTTCACAGTTTATTTTTCATGTTATCGTTATCGTATTTTTTCTTTCTTTTTTATCCTTAGTTTAATTACCCAAGTTTGAGGTATCCAAGGCATTGGTGTTGTACACCACAATTTATTGTTGCTTACAATAAATATTCTAAAACAAACTATTAGTCATTTTGGCATATTATATCAAGTCTGAATTCAAATTGGAAACAACAATTCCTTTATGGTGCATCGACAAGTTTAAGAATCCGAGATTTTTTCTAACAAGCTTAAGCATTCTCCAAGTGATTTCCAAGAGTCCAAAGTATTTCTAAAAGATTCTATCAGATTTTGATATAAGATTGTGAATTTGTTTTGATTTTGCATCATATTTTGATTGACATTCCTTGGTATTTGTTTGTGAAAGTTTTTGATTCGATTGATTGTGATTGTTTATGAGGGATTGAAAATAAAAAGAATAAGATGTCAAGTTTAAAGTATGATTTGTCGAAAGTAACTCGTGCAGAAAACTCATTGGCAATTGAAGTGGACAAGAGCAAATTGTTGCTTCCAAAGTTAATTGATGGTCAAAGTATTCTCAAGTATGAACAAGATATTAAAGAAGTTTCAGATTTGTTGAATAAGAAAGTTGAAGTTCTTACTGCAAGGGCAGTTGAGTTAGAGAACAAAGTTTATGAAGTGGCTAAGGAAGAGGAAGATCTTGACATAAGCAAATATGAAGACAGATTGGAAGAAGTTAATAAGGTGGTTGCTGAAGCTGAAGAATTGATTATTAATATGACCACGAAGCTCAAAGTTGCAAAAGATAACGTTAAAGAACGAGAAGAAGAAGAAGACAGAAAAGAACAAGTATTGGCAGCAAGAATAAGAAGAAGTTTAAGTATGAGCAGTCAGGGTGATACTGTTGTTCAACATGTTCAACACGTTCAAGAATCAAGACCAAATTTGAACCGTCCATTACCGGTTGTGCAACTTCCAATTTTTGACGGAAAACTCTGGGAGTTTCCCAATTTTTGGACTTTGTTCACTGAGATTGTCGACAAATCAAATGAGTCAAAGATTTTGAAATACAATCATCTAATTCAGTGCCTAAGAAGAGAACCAAAAGATTTGATCAGCAGATATATGGTAACTGAAGAAAATTATGATTTGGCTAAGAAAGTTTTAAGTGAAAGACACAAGAATACTTCAAGTACGATTTCAGAATTGAACAAAAAGTTGGATAGATTGAACCCAATGGATGATCGAATTTTTGAACAAAGAAAGCTTTTCGACAAGATTTTTTCGGTTACAGAACAATTGAAAAATCTAGGACAAGAAGATGATTCTCGAAGAATCCAAGAATTGATTTTGGGAAAATTCTCATCGAAGATTCGAGAAGCAATTTTCCGCAAACAAGTTAATATGGAGAATTCGGAAAACTGGAAAACAAAAGAATTGCTTGAAGTTTTAGATGAAGAAGTGAAGAAAGAAGAAAAGATTCAAAGTATGAAAAAGAATTATGAACCTGATATGACACTGCAACACAATTTCAATCGGCATAATGTTAAGAATAAGTTCAATAATAAAGTTCAAGATCGTGGAATGAATTTTAACAATATTCGGAGATGTACTTATTGCAAAGCTTCTCATCGTGAAACTGAATGTCAAGTCCCAGTCGAAGAAAGATGGAACGTTGTTCGTAATGAAAAGCTTTGTTTCAATTGTCTCAAAAATGGTCACAGCAGCAGAGAATGCCGAAATAAGTTTTATTGTCAAAATTGCAAAAAGAAGCACCACACAAGTTTATGCCAACCATTTAAGCAACCAATGATGAATACTCAAGAAACACCAATATTATCGAATGCAAATCGAAATGAAAGCAGAAGAATGACCACTAATTTCAGGGCAAGACCAAATTTCAATCAAGGACAATATCAATATCAGCCCAATGTTCAGCAGCAAGCACCACAACAAAATGCTAATGTTATACAACCCAATGCCCAAAATCGTCAAGCGCCAAATTTCCAACGGAATCAACCAACTCAACAAAGAAACCAAGATCCAAGAAATTATCGAACAAGGCAAACCAATCCAAGAACCCAGAGAGTTAATACAATGAATGTTGAAGATGTGAACCAAGACCAACCAGAAAATCAAGCAGCCGTTGAAGAAGGAAATATGTTTTTCCAGACGGATAATTCTAAAGTCAATTTCAAGCCATCAAAGAATCTTCAAATTGGGTATATTCCCACAGTCAATTGCCTTGCATACAATGTTGCCAAAAATGATTGGGAAAAGATCTCTGTAATGATTGATAGTGGAGCTGATAATACGCATCTTAAAGCAGAGTTAATGAATTCATGGAATCTTCCAAAAACTGGTGAAAAGAAAGTAAGAATTCAAACTTTTGGAAATAAGACAAGTGAGCCGGAAAGAAAATTTTTGTCACAAATTTCACTTCTTGGTGACAATAAAATTTTGAAAATCAACGCTTTGGTATCAAAAGAATTGACGGGAAGGATACCGAAAGCGCCATTAACCAACAATGATATTGAGTTTTTGAAAGAAAACAACATCCAGATCAATGAAAGCTCAGAAGAAAATGAAACTTATCCTGATGTTGTAATCGGTGCAGATGCATTTTGCAAAGTTATCAAAGGAGATATCATTCGATTACCATCCGGAATTAATGTGATCAACACTGTTTTTGGATACACTACAATTGGACATGCTAACAATGATGATGATGAAGACGATGATTCAAAGAATGTTTATCCAATCATGATGAATACAGCAGTTTGTGAAAATGATGAAGCTGCTAAAGAATTGGAATGGATTGATAACAAGGTGGAACCAGAATTCACAGGTCCAGAAAAAGATGAAAAAGCTCAAGTAAATAAAGAAGTAATGGAGAACTTCCGAAAGACCATTGAGAAGCGTGAAGAGGGATATTTTGTCGAATTTCCATGGAAGACGAATAAAATGGAATTGCCAGACAATTATGCAATTGCATTTCGACGATTAGAAAGTGTTGTGCGCACTTCCACAAAAGAAGTTTTGAATCAAGTGAATGATGTTTTCCAAGATCAATTGAAAAAAGGCATAATTGAAGTGGTTCCAAATGAAGAAATTGATAAGGGATTCATTCACTACAATCCGCACAGACCAGTAATTACTCCTGCAAAAACAACAACGAAATGTCGAGTAGTTATTGATGGTTCTGCACATTATAAGAATGAACTTTCACTGAATGATGTTATTCATGATGGCCCAGTACTACTACAAGATCTATTTCAAATACTGATTCGCTTCCGATCCGGAAAGAATGCCATTGTTTCGGATATCGAAAAAGCCTTTTTATATGTGCATTTGAAAGAAGATGAAAGGGATGCTACAAGACTTTTATGGTTGAAAGACGTCAACAAACCAGCTGAAGGAGACAACCTGATGATTTTAAGATTCAGAAGAGTTCTTTTTGGAGTCAATGCTTCGCCGTTTCTCCTAAATGCAACAATTCAAGTTCACTTGGAGAAAGAAGAAGATCAAAAATTGGCCAAATCGATCTCAAACATGATATATGTGGATAATATTTTATTGACAACTGATGAAAAGACTGATGGACTATATGGAATTCTCAAGGCAATTTTCAACCGCGCAAATATGAATTTGAGAGAATTTTTAAGCAACGACCAATCATTCAATGAAAATATTGAAGAAAAAGACAAGATGCAAGAAAAAGAAACGAAAATTCTTGGTGTCAAATGGAATTCGGACGGAGACTACATGGAATTTGAATGCAAATTCAAACCATCAACGAAATATACAAGACGAGAAGTTTCAAGTAAAATATCATCCGTTTTCGATCCGTATGGAGTTATGATTCCATTGCTGCTTAAAATGAGAACATTCTATAGTTCATTGTGGAAAAACAGTCAAAAATGGGATACAATTTTGGCTGCGGAAGAAGTAGACAAGTGGAAAGAACTGATTGAAGAAGTGCAAGGATTCAAGATAAGAATTCCAAGAGAATTGATTGATAAGTCTAATCCAAATACGCTGATTGTATTCACCGACGCAAGCATACTTGGAACTACATGCTGTTGTTATGCAAAAAGTCAACGAAAAACTCCACATCTGCTTGCCGCAAAAGCTAAAGTCACAAACAAGAGCCAAAAATGGACTATTCCAAAGTTAGAATTGAAAGGATTGACTGAAGGAGTCGAAATGACCAATGACATCATAAATGCTTGCAAGAAGGAAGAAATTGGAATTGAAAAAGTGTATTTGATGATTGACAGTGATGTGACGAAAGGTTGGATACAAGGATCCCCTGGAAAAAAGGATTCTGGAGTTTTTGTCATGAACAGAATCAGAAAAATCAAGAAGATATTGTCAGAATGGATTGATGAGAACATTGCTGTGAAAATTGGACATGTGAATACAGCAGAAAATCCTGCGGATGCTGGCACAAGAGGATTAACAAAAGAAGAACTGGAAAACCACATTTGGTGGAACGGCCCAAAATATTTGGAGTTGCAAGAAGAATTCTGGCCAAAACAAACCGATTTATTTGAAATTCAAGAAGATGTTCATATTCAGAGAGTGAATACGTCAATGAATGTTGAGTCGGAAAATTGGAAAGAAGACCCATTTTTGTTCAAAACAAAGTCGCTGACAAAAAGGAAAAGATCAACTGCATATCTTTTAAGATTTGTCAATTCTACAAGCCGAAAATTGCCAATATACAAATCAATGATCAAGAAAGTTCCAGAGTTGAGAATGATGAGAGATTCCAAAGATTTGACTGATAAAGAACTGAAGGCTAGTGAACAACTGATTGTCAAATTCCATCAGAAAACATTAGGACAAAAAACGCTGGAGAAGGTTAAGCAGTTAAAGCCATTTTTGGATGAAAAAGGAATTGTTAGATGTCAAGGCAGAATGAGGAATATGGATGAAAATGAAGACGTTACAATGCCAATTTTGATCAGAGAAAACAGTCAATTGAGCAAAATGATTATTCTCGAAGCCCATGGAAAAATGCATTGTTCAATTCCGCATACTATGTCAAATGCAAGAGAACAATTTTGGATCCCAAGACTAAGACAACAAGTGAAGAAGACAATTTCAAGATGTATAAGATGCCAAAGATTCAATTCGAAAACTTTCAAATATCCAGACATGACTGATTTGCCAAAGATAAGAGTCACAAGAGCGCGTCCATTCGCCAATGTTGGATTGGATTACTTCGGACCGTTGCTGTTCAGAAAATCAAATGGATCAATTGAAAAATGTTATGGAGCAATTATCACTTGTACTGTCACAAGATTGATTTTTCTTGATATTGCAAAAGACTTGAAAACCGACACATTTTTAATGATTCTTCGACGATTCTTTTCGATGTATGGAACGCCAAATTCAATTGTTTCGGATAATGCACCAACGTTTTTACTTGGAAGAAGCATTTTGCAAAATGCATGGAAGGAGAACAACATATCGGAAGATATTCAAGCGTATTGCATGGATAAAGAGATTTCATGGAAGAACATCACCGCATATTCTCCGTGGAAGGGAGGATTCTACGAAAGGCTAATCAGATCGGTGAAAATGGCGTTGAACAAGAACTAGGGAAGGAAAATATTGAATTTTGAAGAATTGAGAACTGTGATTCAAGAGATCGCTGGTTCACTGAATACAAGACCATTGACTTATTGTGAAGAGAATGAAATCATCAAACCAATCAGACCAATTGATTTCATTGCTCCAGAAATCAAAATAACTTTGCCACAACTGAAAAACGAAGAACATGATGATCCTGAATTTTTGACTCCACAAGAAGAAGCACAGTTGAAAACAAGACTTGAAACATTGGAAGCGTTACAAAGTTCGACAGATCGTGCTGATCAAATTTGGAAAGTTTGGAAAAATGAATATTTGAAAGAATTGAGATCGAAACAAAAATCGAGAATGGATTCACGAAGAGGAGATCTGAAAAAACCGAAGTTGGGACAAATTGTTTTGTTGAAAGATGAAAATCTTCCAAGAAACGCGTGGAAAATGGGAAGAATCACAGAAGTTGTGGAAGATTCTGATGGTATGATTCGTGAAGTTCGACTGAAAACCATAACAAATCGTCAAATTTCAAGACCGGTTAATTTGATTGTTCCTCTGGAAATCGATGAAGATGAAAAAGAAGAAGTTTTGAAGTTGACTGAAATTATTCCAGAAAAAGATGAGGTTGAAAATGTTGAACAAGAAGAGACGGAAAAAACAAGAAGCAACCCATACAATCTTCGAAAAAGGACAAATGTGAATTATGATGAAACTTCGGATGATGAAAATGATTACGTCAAAACTACAATCAATTTATGTCAAACTGGTGAAAAACTTGAATTTCCAAAAAGGATTACTCGATATGCAAATCCGCTTCATGGTATTTTGCCTACAAAATGGTTTCAAACAATTATGCTGTTAATTGTAATGACTATGGTTCAAGGAAGTAATAATTGGATAAGATGTACAACGACTGGAGTTTCAATTCAAATAATTTCGAAAGGAACCATTCAAGTTTGCTCAAAGAGCGTATGCAACAATTTTGATACATCAAGTAAATTGTTCCAAGGACAAAAATCATTGCAAATGTGGATACCGCCAGACGTAAAAAGTAAACAACACACAATAACTGTGAAGACAATGGAAAACAATGAGGTGGTCACATTTAAAAAAGAATGCCCAAGAATATCAATTTGTGACACAATTCAATGCACATGGTGTTGGGAAAACATTTTGAACCCAACCTGCTCTCCAATTTGGTCAACAGTTGGAACAAGCACATTGATCTACTTGGTTCTATTTTTTTGTTATTGCGCCTGTTTCGTTCCAGTATCTCTATGTGGACCAATTTTTATGATTTTCCATGTCGTCAAAGCAATTTTTTGGATAGTCAAAAAAGTTTTGGAATACATTTTCAATGTGATCTATTGGCTGAAGGAAAAAATTATGCAAAGAAGAAGAAGGTCAAGAATTCGAAGAAGACAAGATGAAGTAAAACAAGCATTATTGGCAATTACGATTATTGTATTGATTCATGGAAGTGTTCAAGGATGTCAAGATGTTGATGCATTAGATGAGATAAATAAGAGTTGTATAACCTTACCAAATGGAAATGAAAAATGCTCTATCAAATCCAAAGAATTGATCAAGTTGAATGCGAATACAAAAGAAGCTTGCCTAAGAATCAGGAAAGACAATGGAACAATTCAAGAAATTCAGTTGAGCTGGAATAAATTGAAGTTGGAATGCCAAAAGGAAACAATCGTTTTTTCAAGAGAAGTCGAATTGAAAACATTGAGTTCGAAACGTTGTCCGTACATGGGAAGCTGTGTTGACGAAAAATGTGGTAATGTTTCCAAAAATTCAATGATTCCGGAACTTCAAGAAGCAAATACGTATCCTGGTCATACGGGTTGTGCAGAGAGCTGTGGAGGATTTGGATGTAATTGTCTCTCATTTTCCAGTGGATGTCTATTTTATCGAGTGTATGCTAAACCAGTAAATGATGAAGTTTATGAAGTAATGAAATGTACTGGTTTCAAGGAAACATTGGAAATGAAGATCAAAACAATGAACTTTGGAAGAAACACAATTCAAGAAAAACAAGTTGATCTGTATCCGAATGTACCATTGATTTTCAACAGTTTCACGATAACTTTGATCGATGTGAATTCACCTCCAAATCCAATGCTCCAACAATGGTTCGTGAAAAAGAAGAACATATTTGCTTCCTGGAACACCAATGAAATCCCACAACTAAGATGTAATTCTATGAAAGCTGCCAAAGAACTGAAATGTCAATTGAACAAAGAATGTGATTGCGAAAGCGCCGAAACCAAAATGAATTGTGAATGCGAAAACCCAAGTATCGAAGACAGATTCAACTCCATCCACCATAGATTCCCAATTATCACACCTCAAATGACATTTGACAACAAAAATGAGGAAATTATTGCGGAAATAGATGAAAATGTTTTTTCAACAATTGCCATCCATTTCCAAGAAAAAGTTGAATCAAGGATAGTCAAGTCAGCTGATTTTTGTGAAGCTCAAATTCAAAGTATTGAAGGATGCTACAAATGCCAACATGGTGCCGAAATTTCTATTTCATGCAAGTCAGAAAGCTCATATGCAATTGGAGAAATGGTGTGCGATGGAAAAAATCATTACACTATTCATTGTGCAAAGAACGGAAAACTGTCAAAAATTGTAATGTACTCTGAAGAAGCCAAACTAAAGAGCAAATGCAAAATATCATGTGGAAAAGATGAAAAAGAATTGATGTTGCTGGCAATTTTGAAGTTTGAACCAAATGTTGATTTGATTTTGAAAAGAATGTTGAAGGGCGACATAGCAAGTATTACAGAATTGAGAATTCCTGATATGTTCTTTTTATTTGAATTCCACAAAATATTTTTGTATGTTTCAATGGGAATTTTCATTGTCGTTGGAATTTTGGCACTAGGACTACTTTCCATGTGGACAAAAGGAAGTGCCAGTGCAATACTTGTACCATTAAAATGTTTGATGAAATTGTTAAGAATTCTGATTTGGATCTTTATGAAAATGATTAAGATGTTTTTTGCAATAATCAAGTTCATTTGGAAAATGTTTTGGAAAATGTTTATGCTGAGACAAAAGCATAAAAATGATATACATATAGCCTAAGAATATTGTTTATGAATACGCTTATGATCAGCTTTTAGTTCCTTTTCAAAGTAATAATGCATAGAAACACCTAATAGAAACAAAAAGCAAGTAGTTATTAAGTCTTCAAGTTTTTTTTAAGATGAAATGAAATAATAAGTTAATAAGTGAAGATAAAGCCAAAAAATTCGATGTTTTCTCTCGCAACAATTCAACAATGTTTTTTTTTCAGAAATGACACCAACACCAGGAACGCAGAAACCAATGAAAACAACTGAAGCCACAAAAGAAAAAGCGCAAAAAACAACAAAAGAAGTGGCGCAAATTGCAAGTAAAAAAGACCCCAATGAAATGACTCAAATGCACAGAGCAATAATGAAATTAAAAGAAGCTGTCAATGAACAAACGAATGGCTTAAAAATAAAAATTTCGGAAGGCACCAAACAGATATTAAAGCAAATGGAAGAAGACCGTAAATTGGATGATCCGATGAAGGAATCGAAAATTGAACTGCTGGAGCAAAAAATCGAAGTCATATGTGGAAAATTGGAAGGAATTCAGAAGAGGTTAGAAGAAGTGATTGAGAAGAAATCGGTTGAAACAACAGCGACAAGGAAAAGGATTGAGTTTGATGAGAAAAAAGAAGACGATGTTTATGAAGAGAGAAGACCAAGATCCCGTTCGCGATCAAGAAGAAGAAGATCTCCATCAAGGGAAAGATTTGAACGGTCGACTCCGATCAGGAGAAGAGATCAGTCGGCTCCAAGAATGGAGGATAGAGGCTCGTCGCGGAATTTTATGAGAAGCAAATTGAGGTGGAAGAATTGTATTGAGGCGGGTTTCGAAGACCCAAATACAGACGAGGAGGAGATTAATAATATTCGAATTGAGATCGAAGAACAGAATTCTTCTCCACGAATTGAAACATTAATAAGATGGATTGGGAAGCGCATGGGAGACAAGGACACAAAATGTCTGATTTGCACAAAAGGCAGACATTTTTCCGACCGGTGCAACGTTTATGTAACGGCAGAAGAAAGGAAAGAGAAAGTTAAAGCAGACAAAAGATGTTACCGATGTCTGCGATTTTACGAAGGATCGAGTCATCAATGTCAATACAAACCATGTGGATATTGCGAAGAGGTGAACAGAGGCCACAAAAGCCCCTGGCACCACACGAGCTTGTGCACGTTGCCATCGCCACATGATTCTTCAACAGGGCAAGAATGGATTGTTAAAAAAGTAGAAAAGAAATCAAGAATGCCTTCGCTGTAAAAATTTGAGTAAGTAAAAAGATGCAAGATGATAATATAATAAGAAGAAGTTTTTTTTTCAGTTGGGGAGTGTCGAAATCCGTTCGACCAGCAAACAGTCGCCGCCCACAATCAAATAACAACAAATTTGAAGAGATAAAAACAAAGACCAGCGCTTCATTCCTCACAATTTTATTATTTGATAAATTTTCGCTTTTTATATTTTTTATGTTTCACAGTTTATTTTTCATGTTATCGTTATCGTATTTTTTCTTTCTTTTTTATCCTTAGTTTAATTACCCAAGTTTGAGGTATCCAAGGCATTGGTGTTGTACACCACAATTTATTGTTGCTTACAATAAATATTCTAAAACAAACTATTAGTCATTTTGGCATATTATATCAAGTCTGAATTCAAATTGGAAACAACAATTCCTTTATTTTTTTTGTGAATTTTTGCCAATTAGTTGGCTTCTCAGGCGATGTTTTAATGTTGAAATTCAGAATTTTCAGATTTTCAGCTTCAAAATGCACTAAAAATCATAGAAATTGATAATTGTTTCGAAAAGTTATGATTTGTTGAAAATTGGTAAAAAATTTATCGATTTTTATGAATTTTGGCGCATTTTGAAGCTGAAAATCTGGAAATTCTGAATTTCAACATTAAAACATTACAAAGCGATATTTTTTGCAAAAATTCACAAATCAATTGAAATTTTTGAAGCACTATTTTTTTTATTAAATCCTATTTTTTCAAATTCTCATAACTTTTCGAAAAATTTACCAATTTGTATAATCTTTAGTGTACTTTGAAGCTGAACATCTCAAAATTCTGAATTAATTTTTTTTACAGCTGCTCTTCTTAATCTATATATAATAAAGTTAAAATAAGAAAGCTCAAGAAAATTTGAAGCGGTGATTTTTCGAAAATAATTTTTTTTTTCAATTAATCATAACTTTTTAAAAATCTGCCCAATTTTTATGAATTTTGGAGCATTTTGAAGCTGAAAATCTGAAAATTTAGAATCTTAGTGTTTTCTTTTAAAAAAACGAAAATATTTTCATAGAAATTGGAAATAACAACTTTCAAAACATTTAGAAAAACCTACAAAGTCTTCAGAAAATCGATTCACCAACGTTTATTGCGAGCATGTTTTATTGACATGAACATAATGTTAGGTTCTTATGATACAGAAATTCGGAATTTTCAGATTTTCAGCTTCAAAATACACTAAAAATCACAAAAATCGATACATTTTTCGAAAAGTTATGATTAATTGAAAATAAAAGTATTTTAAAATAAAATCACCGTTCCAAATTCTTTTGAACCATTGATACCTTTTTTTAACCGTAACTGCTCGCTAAAATCAAGCTGAAATTCAGAATTTTCAGATTTTCAGCTTCAAAATGCTCCAAAAATTATAGAAATTGGTGGATTTTTCGAAAAGTTATAAGAATTTTAAATTTATAGGAAATGTAACCAATAAATACCCAATTTTATTAATACAAGTTAAACAAAAATAAAAATTTTCACTTTTTTCAGCGATTTTTCAAAAGAAAATGGAAATATTATATGTTTCTCTTCTAAAAAGTTTTGTATACGTTTCAAAATAAACATAAACGAATGTAAATTTTAAAAAACGACAGTCCATGATCTGACCACTTTAATTAGATCTTCAATATTTTTTAATGGGCGGAAAATTGGTTCATTTCAAAGTTTTGTGGTGCGTTTTAAAGCTAAAAATCCGAATTTTCAGATTTTCAGCTTTAAAATGCACTAAAAATAATAGAAATTGAGCAATTTTTCGAAAAGCTAGGAGGTTTTTAAAATGTGCTATTTTTTCAATTATTTTTCCTAATTTTCAAATGATCATAACTTTTTGAAAAATTCATCAATTTTTATAAAATTTGATGCATTTTAAAGCTGAAATTCTGAAAATTCAGAATTTCAACTTTAAAATGGTATAAAAATGTTCAAAAATGATAAAATATTGAGAAAGTATCACAATTTTAAAAATTTGAAATTTTGGAAAAATTATCAATTTTCAAATAATCATAACTTTTTGAAAAATTTATGGATTTTTATGAATTGTGGTGCATCAGAAAATTTAGAATTTCAGCTTTTAAATGGTATAAATATGGTCAAAAATGATCAAATATTGAGAAAATTACAGATTTCTGAAATTGTGAAAAAATTACCTAATTTCAAATAATCATAACTTTTTGAAAAACGCATCGATTTTTATGAATTTTGGTGCATTTTGAAGCTGAAAATCTGAAAATTTAGAATTTCAACTTTTAAATGGTATAAAAATCGTTCAAGAACGGTAATATTTCAAGAAAATTACGCATTTTTGAAATTTTAGAAAAAAAGACAAATTTTCAAAAAATCATAACTTTTTGAATAATTTATCGATTTTTATAATTTTTAGTGCATTTTGAAGATAAAAATCTGAAAATTTCGAATTTCAGCAAAAAAATTAATAATATGTGCAAAAATCTCACATGAGCCAGCTTCGAAGATAACGGATGTCCCTGCGGTACGCCATCCTTCATAACATATGAATTCCCATCAAAATTCACACGAAATCCATCAATCACATTATTCAAAACTTCAATCACATGTCCACCCATCACTCTTGTCATATTATCATTCCCCCGAATGATCTGTCCTTTGACCATTTGCACCCGGCTCAAGAAAAAGTCCCTCGCTTCATTTGGTGTCCTTCCAGCACACACCAATTGAAATTTCACATTCTCCTTCTCTTCCAAAAGTACCCATCCATCAACGAACCAGAACACCATCTCCTTATCAATCCAATTCCCAATGATTTCCTTCAATTTCTCATGTTTCAGACTACCGAAACAATCGGTTATGTCGGTTTTCATGACCATTACTTTGTGAGTGATCGGCAGTTGCGATTTTCGTTGGAGAAATTTGCGAAGACTTTTGATGCTTTCAGAGATTGCTGAAGAAATATTTGTTTTTCAGATTCTGGGCTTCAAAATGAGCTAAAAACTAAGAAATTTTGTTAATTTTTCAAAAAAATACGAGCTTTTAAAAATTTTGATTTTTTCTGGCACAAACAAAAAATTTCAAAACTTCGTAACCTTCTTCATTCTTGACCAATTTAGAAAATCTTTTCAGTTTTCTGAAGCTGAAAACCTGAATTTTCAGATTTTGAGCTTCAAAATGAGCTAAAAATTATGAGGATTGGTCAATTTTTCGAAAAAATACGAGCTATTAAAAATTTTGATTTTTTCTGGCATAATCAAAAAATTTCAAAACCTCATAACTTTCTTCATTCTTGACCAATTTAGAAAATCTTTTCAATATTTGAAGTAAAAAACCTGAATTTTCAGATTCTGAGCTTTGAAATGAGCTTAAAATGAAGAAATTTGGTCAATTTTTCGAAAGAATACGCATAATTAAAAATTTTGATTTTTTTTTTGAACTTTTAAATTGGCCTCAAAATTTTTAAAATTGAGGAAAATTCAAAATTCAAAACATTTTTAGAATCTACATTATAAGACGAATCGATTCATACCAAACGTATCAAAATCCTGCGTGTGAATCTTGAGATATGGTAGTTTGACCCCCCCCCCATTTCCATTTCCAGACATAATCAAAAAAATTTCAAATTTCAAAACTTCGTAACTTTCTTCATTCTTGACCAATTTTGCAAATCTTTTAAGTTTTATAAAGTCAAAAACCTGAATTTTCAGATTCTAAGCTTCAGAATGAGCTAAAAACTAAGAAATATGGTCAATTTTTCGAAAAGATACGAGCTTTTAAAAATTTTGATTTTTTTAGCATAATCAAAAAATTTCAAAACCTCATAACTTTCTTCATTCTTGGCCAATTTAGAAAATCTTTTTAGTATTCTGAAGCCAAAAACCTAAATTTTCAGATTCTGAGCTTTGAAATAAGCTAAAAACTGAGAAATTTGGTCAATTTTTCGAAAACTTATGATTACTTGAAAATATCATTTTTAAAGCTAATTTTTAAAATTTTGTAAAATTAGCCAAAAACAGCTCAAAATAATTTTCAGATCCAATATTTTCAGATTTCTAACAATTAACAAAAACAACTCACAATACTCCTTCATCCCATTTAATCGAAAAACCAATCTCAAAACCGCATTAACCTTCCGAAACATATCCCTCTGCCCCGTCTCGACCATTCTCCCGCAACAAACCGGGCGAATCTTCTCATTTCTCACGATAAACTTCACTTTTGGCAATTTTTTCACCTTTTCCGCCAATTTTTGCAATTTGTATTTTCGGTGAAATTTCCGGTGCTCTTTTTCCATTAGCCGGTTGTATTGATTACGCCAGACGATTCGTGAGCCGTTTGTGGTTCGAATTTTGCATAATACTTGACTGAAAAATAATTTATTAATGGAAATTTAGAATCTTCAGAGTTTCAGCTTCAGAATGATATAGAATTTATAAAAATCGAGCAATTTTTCAAAAAGTTATGATTTTTTGAAAATTTAGGTTTTTTTTTAATTTCAAGTTTTTGTTAATTTACTAAAATTTGATCAATTTTCAACTATGTTAGACCATTTTAAAGCTGAAATTCTAAATTTTCAGATTTTCAGCTTCAAAATGCACTTAAAACTGTAAAAATAGATAAATTTTTCGAAAAGTTATAAGAATTTGAAAAATTTCGAAAAAATTTTACTGTTACAAAATTTTTGTCGTTTTTTGTTTCTTTTTACCAAACTTTTTTCTGCTTGACCAGTATTCAAGTGTTGAAATTCTAAAACTTCAGATCTTCAGCTTCAAAATAATCCAAATTTCATAGAAATTTGTCAATTTTTCGAGAAGTTATGAGAATTTGAAAAGTTTAGAAAAAAAATTGAAAATTCGAAAATTTTTAAAGTTTGTCAATTTTCCAAAATTTGATCAATTTTCAAAAATTTCAGACTATTTTAAAGCTGAAATTCTAAATTTTCAGATTTTTTGCCTCAAAATTCTCACAATTTCATTAAAGTTGGTCAATTTTTCGAAAAAGTAATGAGAATTTGAAAAATTAGGTGTACTATTTGGTTTTTTCAAAAATTTTGTAAATTTTCTAACAAAATGCTCAGATTATCAACTTCAAAACGATTAAGAAAAGAAAAATACATAAAAATGAACAAAAAACAAAAAACAATCCATCCACTGACTAATCAATGCAACTTATGGGGGAGGGATATATGGAGTGAGAGGGTACAGAGATACATAAATGTCTATGTGTGGGGAGGGGAGCCTGTATTAGTGATATTGTAATTTGGAGAGACTTAGAATATTGTATACGTGAATATACAAGAAAAAATTGCTGCCTCTTGTACGAGCAATTTTTCAAAAAGTTATGATTTTTTGAAAAATTAGGTTTTTCAAAATGTTAACGTTTTGTTAATTTACTAAAATTTGATCAATTTTCAACTATTTTAGATCATTTTAAAGCTGAAATTCTAAATTTTCAGGTTTTTAGCTTCAAAATTATATAAAATTTATAAAAATCGAGCAATCTTTCAAAAAGTAATGATTTTTTGAAAAATTAGATTTTTCAAAATGTTATTTTTTTTGAAAATTTGCCAAAATTTGGTCAATTTTCAAAATTTTTAGACTATTTTAAAGCTTAAATTCTGAATTTTTAGATTTTCAGCTTCATACAGATATAAGTATGTTGAAAATCCGACAATTTTTCAAAAAGTTATGGTTTTTTGAAAAATTAGGTTTTTCAAAATGTTAAGTGTTTGTAAATTTGCTAAAATTTGATGAATTTTCAAAATTTTTAGACCATTTTAAAGCTGAAATTCTGAATTTTCAGATTTTTAACTTTCAAATGCACCAAAATTCATAAAAATCGATAAATTTTTCAAAAAGTTATGAGTTTTTGAAAAATTAGGTTTAAAAATTTTGGAAATTTGCCAAAATTTGATTGATTTTCAATACTGTTTCGAAATGTTCATTTTTTTTTGTCAATTATTCCGATTTATTGGCAATGTTTTGATGTTGAAATTCAGAATTTTCAGGTTTTCAGCTTCAAACATGTGCAATAAATCATTGAAATTGATGAATATTTCGAAAAGTTATGAGAATTTGAAAAATTTAGAAATAATTTTTACTGTTTCAAAATTTTCACTTTTGTTTCTTTTTAGCAAAATTTTTGCTCAATCACAATCACTTGAGGTTAAAATTCAGAAATTTCAGATTTCTAGCTTCAAAATTCTCCAAATTTCATTAAAATTGGTCAATTTTTCGAAAAGTTATGAGAATTTGAAAAAAGTTCAGAAAAAATTGAAAATACTGTTTCAAAATATTCATTTTTTGCAGATTTTCGATAAATTGTCCGCTATTCGCGTAATTTTTTCCGCTGCTGAAATTCCGAATTTTCGTATTTTCTGCTTCAAAATGCACTAAAAATTATAGAAATTGATGAAAATTAAATGAGAATTTTGAAAATTTCAGAAAAAAATTGTACTTTTCAAAATTTCTGTTCTTTTTTGTCTTTTTGTCAAAAATTTTGCTACACCACCGATGTTTGATGCTGAAATTCTGAAATTTCATATTTTCAGCTTCAAAATGCGCAAAAAATCATTGAAATTGGTACATTTTTCGAAAAGTTATGAACATTTGAAAAATTAAGAAAATTAAAAAAAAAACACTATTTCGAAATTTTCAGTTTTTCTGGATTTTTGCCAAATATTCCGCTACTCGGGCGATGTTCTAATACTGAAATTCTAAATTTTCAGATTTTTAGCTTCAAAATGCACTTAAAACTGTAAAAATTGGCCAATTTTTCGAAAATTTATGAGAATTTGAAAAATTAGGTGTATTATTTGGTTTTTTCAAAATTTTTCAAAGTTTTTGTAAATTTTCTAAAAGATTATCAGCTTCAAAATGATTAAGAAAAAGAAATAAATAAAATATGAAGATATTAGATAAGATAAGCGCGAAAAAATGGAAGAAAGAGGGAAAAATAAAATAAAAATCTAAAGATGAAAAATAGATTTTAAAAATATTCTAAAAATAAATTCTAAGCGCATATTATTTTTTTTAAAAACTTTAATAAATGCACAAAAAACAAGCTATCCTTATTTTTTGTCCATAATGACTGATCAATACAACTTATGGAGGGAGAGATATATGGAATGAGAGGGTACAGAGATAAATGTCTATGTGTGGGAGTGGGAGCCTATATTAGTGATAATGTAATTTGGAGAGATTTAGAATCTTGTATACGTGAATATTCAAAAAAAAATTGCTGCCTCTTTTAACCCCCCCCCCCCCAAATATATCTGTAGATAGACTTAAATTTTGAGTGTGTAAGGAAAGTTAAAGTACAGACGGAAAGTTAATAAAAGCAGTGGATTCTATTTAAAGATAGAAGTTTTACAAAAGCTAACATTTTATCAATTTTCAAAAATTTCAGACCATTTTAAAGCTTAAATTCTAAATTTTCAGATTTTCAGCTTTAAAATACACCAAATTTCATAGAAATTTGTCAATTTTTCGAGAAGTTAGGATAATTTGAAAAGTTTAGAAATAATTTTTATTGTTTCAAAATGTATGTTTTTTGTCTTTTTGCCAAAATGTTTGCTTCATGAACGCTGTTCTATGCTAAAATTCCAAAATTTCAGATTTTCAGCTTCAAAATACTCCAAATTTCATGGAAATCTGCAAATTTTTCGAAAAGTTATGAGAATTTGAAAATTTCAAAAAAAATGTTACTGTTTCAAAATTTTCACTTTTGTTTCTTTTTGCCAAAATTCCTGCTACGCGAACGCTGTCCTATGCTAAAATTCTAAAATTTCAGATTTTCTACTTCAAAATGCACTAAAAATTTATAGAAATTGATGCATTTTTCGAAAAGATATGAGAATTTGAAAATTGCAGTAAAAAATTTTGCAGTCTCAAAATTTTCACATTTGTTTCGTTTTACCAAAGTTTTTGCTACACGACCACTTTTCAAAGACAAAAATTCTAAAATTTCAGATTTTCAGCTTCAAAATACTCCAAATGTCATAGAAATTGGTCAATTTTTCGAAAAGTTATGAGAATTTAAAAAATTCAGAAAATATTTTACTGTTTCGAAATGTTCACTTTTGTTTTTTTTTTTACAAAAAATGTTGCTGCTTTACCAGGTCAACGCCTAAAATTCAGAAATTTCAGATTTTCAGCTTCAAAATTCTCCAAATTTCATTAAAATTGGTCCATTTTTCGAAAAGTTATGAGAATTTGAAAAATAAAGAAATAATTTTTAAAAAATAACGTTTCGAAATATTGAGTTCTTTCTGAATTTTTCCCGAATATTCCGCTTATCCCGCAATGTCTTAATGTTGAAATTCAGAATTTTCAGATTTTCAGCTTCAAAATGCTCTGAATTTCATTAAAATTGGTCAGTTTTTCGAAAAGTTATGAACATTTGAAAAATTTAGAAATAATTTTTACTGTTTCAAAATTTTTCACTTTTGTTTCTTCTTTTTCTCAAAATTTCTGCTTAAAGACAGCTGTTCAGTTAATTTGACCCTACCTGGTTTTAGTTTCAAAAATTAGAGCGTACTCTAATTAGTACAATGCAATTTATGCGAAATCACACCGATAAATACACGCGTCATAGCAGCCGTCCAAAGTTGGAAAAATAAAATTTTGAATTGCCGCGTGTCCGTGCGACGCGGTCGGTGTCCGTGCAACGCGGTCGGCATTGGCGCGAAACACAATTATTTGAATTTGGCTACATATTGGCATTGTTCTTTGGACCACCTGGGCTCCCATTCGAATTTTGAATTTTTGCCTAGATTTTGGATCGTGTTAACTGACAAGCTGTCTTTAACGACAGCTGTCCTGTTCTAAAATTCTGAAATTTCAGATTTTCAGCTTCAAAATGCGCAAAAAATCATTGAAATTCATACATTTTTCGAAAAGTTATGAGAATTTAAGAAATTTAGAAACAATTTTCACTGTTTCAAAATTTTTGTTTTTTTTTCTTTTTGATTAAAATTTCTGCTTCGCGATGAGTGTTTACCGCTAAAAGTCGATTTTTATGAATTTTCGATAAAATTGAAGTTCATATTCCAAATTTTAAGAAAACTCCTCTTACGTCAACACTTTCAGCACAATCAACGCCACCACCACTTTGACACGCTTCACCACCTCCAACTGCACCGCCCGTTTTTCAGCCACATCATTGAACCGTCCGGAAAACTCCCTCATTCGAAAACACCTCGAAATCGGTGCGAATTTGTGCAAAAATTCAGGAATTCTCCCGGAATTCATTCCCCGAAGAACCCATTGAACCGCCCATTCGGTCATCAACTCCCGATTCGGCTCCCCGATCAGCTCATCGAGTCGAATTTTCAGCCAAAATTTGTCGATGAAGAATTTCAGATTTTCCCTGGTTACCATCACGTCTTTAAAGGTTTTCGCTTTTTTATAAACTCCCTGGCGCTTGCTTTTTTCCGTCCATTTGATGATCCTGGTGCCATCCAGAAAATTCGTGATCTTCCGGTGAACTTCAGTTCCTTCGAGGTATGGTACCAACGGCGGGTCGAAAATATCGATTGGCTTGAATTTTGGCTGAAACATTTTTCAAATTCTTATAACTTTTCGAAAAATTTATCAATTTCTATAATTTTTAGTGCATTTTGAAGCTGAAAATCTAAAAATTCTGAATTTGAGCATTAAAGCACTGGCATAAATTAGAATAATTGGTAGAAATTCACAAAAAATACTGAACATTTTGAAACAGGTTTTTTAAAAATTTTTCTTAATTTTTCAAATTCTCATATCTTTTCGAAAAATTTATCAATTTCTATAATTTTTAGTGCATTTTGAAGCTGAAAATCTAAAAATTCTGAATTTGAGCATTAAAGCAATGGCGGAAATTAGAATAATTGGTAGAAATTCACAAAAAATACTGAAAATTTTGAAACAGGTTTTTTAAAAATTTTTCTTAATTTTTCAAATTCTTACAACTTTTCGAAAAATTTATCAATTTCTATAATTTTTAGTGCAATTTGAAGCTGAAAATCAGAAAATTTAGAATTTCAACATGAAAAGACCGGCAAATGTATCAGAATAATTGGCAAAATGCACAAAAAATTAACATTTTGAAACAGTATTTTTTTCTTAATTTTTCAAATTCTTATAACTTTTCGAAACATTTATCAATTTCTATAATTTTTTGAGCATTTTGGAGCTTAAAATCTGAAAATTGAGAAATTCAGCTTCAAAATGGTCCAAATTTCTATCAGAATCGATAAATATTTCGAAAAGTTGAAGATATTTGAAATTTCGAAATTTTACTGTAAATCAAATTTTTTTTAAATGGTTACAATTTTTCGAAACATTTATCAATTTTATTGAAATTAGAATCATTTTAAAGCTGAAAATCCGAAAATTCTGAATTTCAGCATTAAACTTCTGTCTAACAAGCGGAATAATTGCCAGAAATTCACAAAAAACTGGGAAAATTTTGAAGCAGTATTTTTTTTAAATTTTTCAAATTCATACAACTTTTCGAAAAATCCATCAATTTCTATAATTTTTAGTGCATTTTGAAGCTGAAAATCTGAAAATTCTGAATTTTAACATTAAAGCATTTCATGAAATAGTGGTATCTTTTTAAAAATTAATTTTTAAGTATTTCTCGAAATTTTTTTCTCGACCATTTGAAATCGTGAAACAGCAAGTTCTTTGCTGAAAATCAAAAACTCAATCTCCTCTGAAAATATGCAATTTCACTCCGAGCTACGCTCACATTTCGAGAAATTTCAAATTAGAAAAAAAATTGATAAAAACGTGTGGGATACGTTTCTCAGATTTTTCAAATGCTCATAAGTTTTCGACAAATTTATCAATTTCTATAATTTTTTTGCGCATTTTGAAGCTAAAATTCTAAATTTTCAGATTATTAGCTCCAAAATGCGCCAAAATTCATAAAACTTGGGCAATATTTCAAAATGTTATGATAATTTGAAAAAATAAATTTAGTTGATTAATTTTCTTATAACTTTTCGAAAATTTGAAGAAATGGGATATGTCCTGAATTAATATTTTGAAATTGAAAAAAACAACTCAAGGCAATTTGAAGCGGTGATTTTTTGAAAATAAAATTTTTTAAAATTAATCATAGCTTTTCAAAAAATTGATCAATTTCTATGAATTTTAAAGCAATTTAAAGCTAATAATCTGAAAATTTCGAATTTTAGCTTCAAATTGCACCAAAATTTATAGAAATTGATAAATTTTTCGAAAAAAATTTTTTTTTGCGAATTTTTGAAAATGTGAATTTTTTTTTGTGCATTTTGCCAATTATTCCGCTTCTCAGCCGCTGTTTTAATGTTAAAATTCTGAATTTTCATATTTTCAGCTTCAAAATGCCCAAAAAAGCATAGAAATTGATATATTTTTCGAAAAAATTTGAAAAGAAAATTTGAAGCGGTGATTTTTTAAAATAAAATTTTTTAAAATTAATCATAACTTTTCAAAAAATTGATAAATTTTTATGATTTTTAGAGAAATTTAAAGCTAAAAATCTGAAAATTTCGAATTTTAGCTTCAAAATGCACTAAAAACTATAAAAATTGATGCATTTTTCGAAAACTTATGAGCATTTGAAAAATCAGAAAAATCAGAAAATAATATTTTTTGTGATTTTTTGAAAATTTTCATTTTTATGTGCATTTTGCCAATTATTATTTTTTCAAAAAATTAATCAATTTCTTTAATTTTTAGTGCATTTAAAAGCTTAAAATCTGAAAATTCAAAATTTCCGCTTCAAAACTGTACTCATACGTTGAAAATCGGTCAATTTGAAGGAAAACTACAACCATTTGAGATTCTTGAAAAATTTCATTAAACCAATTTTTTCTGCAATATTGCGTCTGTTCTTGAAATCATGCTGAAATTCTGAAGTTTCAGATTTTTAGCTTCAAAATGTTTCAAAAATCATAAAACATTCAAGACGAACCTCTCATAATTTAAAAAACATAAACTGTTTTAAAAAATATAATTTTGAAACAGTAAAAAAATTGAAAAAACCCGTATTTTTAAAAAATTAAAATTATTTCAAACTTGATTTGTTTTTTTTTCATTTTTCAAAAATTTTATTTTCTTTTTGAAGCTGAAAATTTGAGATTTTGTTTTTTCTTAAATGGGTACGTCCTAAATTAATATTTTGAAATTGAAAAAAACAACTCAAGAAAATTTTAAGCGTTGATTTAAAAAAAAATTTTTTCAAATAATCATAGTTTTTTCAAAAAATTGGTAAATTTTAACGATATTTAAAGCATTTTAAAGCTAAAAATCTAAAAATTTAGAATTTTAGCTTCAAAATGCACTAAAAATTATAGAAATTGATAAATTTTTCGAAAACTTATGAGCATTTGAAAAATCAATAATTTTTTTTTGTGAATTTTTGAAAATGTTAATTTTTTGTCCATTTTTGCCAAATATTCCGCTTCTCAGCCGCTGTTTTAATTTTAAAATTCAGAATTTTCAGATTTTCAGCTTCAAAATGCGCAAAAAATCATAGAAATTGATGGATTTTTCGAAAAGTTATAAGAATTTGAAATTTATAGAAAATGTAACCAATAAATACCAATTTTGTTAATACAAGTTACACAAAAATACAAATTTCCTTATTTTTCCGCGATTTTTCAAAAGAAAATGAAAGTTTTATATGTTTTCCTTCTAAAAAGTTTGTATACGTTTCAAAATAAAGTTAATCTAATGACAATTTTAAAAAAGACAGTCCATTTAGCTATGCTAAAATACTAAAATGCTCAAAGTCTGGTCAATAAAAATTGATTTTCAATATTTTTCAATTTTCCCGTTCGGTGATTTTTTGAAAATTAGAAGTTTAAATAAATAATTCATCACTTTTCAAATTCTTTTTTATTTTATTTTTGAAGCAGATAAAAACAGTTCAAAAAATGGTGAAACTGTGATTTTTTAAAACTTAATTTATTTTTTTCACATTATCATAACTTTTCGAAATATTGTTCAATTTTCATGAATTTTGGAGTATTTTGAAGCCAAAAATCTGAAAATTTAGAACTTGTGCTTCAAAATGGTCCAAATTTCATCAGAATCGATAAATATTTCGAAAAGTTGAAGATATTTGAAATTTCGAAATTTTACGATAAATCCAATTTTTAAATCGTAATACTTTTTCGAAAAAATTTTCAATTTTAAGCTTCAAATCTGAAAATTCGGATTTTTAGCATGGTTTTTAGAGCAATGCATTCATAAAATATTGCGGCTTGAAAAAAATAAAAACAGTTCAAAAAAAGGTGAAACTGTGATTTTTTAACTTAATTTATTTTTTCAAATAATCATAACTTTTCGAAAAATTTATCGATTTTATTGAAATTAGGATCATTTTAAAGCTGAAAATCAGCAAATTTAGAAATTGAGCTTCAAAACAGTCCAAATTTCATGAGAATCGAGAAATATTTCGAAAAGTTGAAGATATTTGAAATTTCGAAATTTTACAGTGAAATTTTCTTAAAAATTAATTTTCAGTTCAACTATTTAAAATTTGAAGCTTCAAACCTCTATTAAATCCTGAAATAAATAACGAAATTCCAGCTTCCAATTTTTAGAAAGTTTTTAAGCCAAAAAATTTGTCATTTCAAAAGTTGTTTTTACTTACATTACAAATCAATTATTTTCAATCATTTAAGTATAATTTTGAATTGTCTGAATTTCCAGAATTTCCAGATTTATTTTCAGCTAAAAAATGAACACAAAATCATAAAAATGTTCAACATTATTCGGAAAGTTAAAGTAGTTTGAAAGGAAGTTCATTTTAAAAACTCACAGTTTCAAATTCAGCTTTTTTGTTTTGTTCAAAAAATTTGCTTAACAAGAAACTAAGAAATTCAAAAATAACTATAAAAATTGATACATTTTTCAAAAATCTCAAATAGTTGTAGCGAACCTTCAAATTGACTGATTTTTAAGTTTGGAGGACAGTTTTGAAGCTGAAATTGAGGATTTTCAGATTTTCAGCTTCAAAATGCACTAAAAATTATAGAAATTGATAAATTTTTCGAAAAATCATAAGAATTTAAAAAAAAACGAATAATTTTAAAAAATCACCGTTTCAAATTTATTTGAACCGTTTTCACTATTTTCATTTTCAGTTCTTTTAAAAATTTTAAAGCCCAATTCCTAACTTTTCAGATTTTCAGCCAAGTTTTAAAAATTATATTGAAATTCAGAATTTTAAGATTTTCAGCATCAAAATATTGCAAAAAATAAGAAAATTCTGAAATTCAGCTTTAAAATGATCTATAAATTATATAAATTGATCAATTATTCGAAAAAATACGAATTTTTGAAAATGTTTGTTTTTTTTCTAAAATTTCAAAAATGTGTGTTTTTTTTTGAAATATTTTCTTGAAATAGTACCATTTTTTAACGATTTTTATACCAGTTAAAAGCTGAAATTATAAATTTTCCGATTTTCAACTTCAAATAGCACCAAAATTCATAAAAATCGATAAATTTTTCAAAAAGTTATAATTGTTTGAAAATTGGTAATTTTTCCGAAATTTCACATTTTTAAAATTGTGCTATTTTCTCAATATTTGATCATTTTCGAACGTTTTTATACCATTTTAAAGCTAAAATTCTGAATTCACAGATTTTCAGCTTTAAAATGCACAAAAAATGATAAAAATTGATGAATTTTTCAAAAAGTTATGAGCATATACCGTTTCAAAAATTTGATTTTAAAGGCGATGTGATATTCCCTGTGATACACACGACACTTCTTAGAATTTTTTCAAAACTCCGAAAAAAAAATATTCGGAAATTGTTTTGTTTGTTTTTCAAACATTAACTAACTCACGTATACCAAAAAAATTATTTTTCTCAATTTTGAAACGTATCCCACACTTTTTTTTCAAATTTAAAATTTCTCGAAAAATTAAAGAAAAATATAAATATTGTTCAAGATTTTCTGATAATTTGGAAGCTGGAATTTCGTTTATAATTTCAAAATTTAATAGAGGTTTGAATTGAAGCTTTAAATTCCAAATTGTTGAACTCAAAATTAATTTTAAAAATTTTCACTGTTTTAGAATATTAATTTTTCTGCATATCAATAAAACATGTTCAGTACAGGATAAGTATTTTAATATTCTTTTAGATTAGGAATTTTTAGATTTTAAGCTTTAAAATGATCCTAATTTCATTAAAATTGATAAATTTTTCGAAAAAATATTACCATTTAAAAACTTAGACTTACTGTAAAATTTCGAAATTTCAAATATTCCCAACTTTTCGAAATATTTATCGATTCTGATGAAATTTGGACCGTTTTGATGCTGAAATTCTGAATTTTCAGTTTTTAATCTCCAAAACTCTCCAAATTTCATAAAAATTGAACAATAACTAGAAAAATGATTATCATTTAAAAAAATGTGATTTACAGTAAAATTTCGAAATTTCAAACATCTTCAACTTTTCGAAATATTTCTCGAGTCTGATGAAATTTGGACCATTTTGAAGCTTAATTTTGTAAATTTTCAGATTTCGAATATATTCTGCATTTTTTGAAAATCGGTAAGTTATTCAAAAAGTTATGACTATTTGAAACTTCCAATTTGCTAAAAAATTCAAATTTTCAAATGGTTGTAGTTTTCCTTCAAATTGTCCAGTTTTTAACATCCGAAGACAGTTTTGAAACGAAAATTCAGAATTTTCAAATTTTCAGCTTCAAAATGCGCAAAAAATCATAAAAATTGATAGATTTTTCAAAAAGTTATGATAAAATTAAGTGTTTCTCAAAAAGTTGGCATAAAGTCAAAATTTGATCACGTTATCATTTTTTTAAACGAATTTGATACTAAAATACAGAATGAAAAAGTTTTAAGCTTCCGAATAATTTATACTTTTTAAAAATCGGTAAGTTATTCAAAAAGTTATGACTATTTGAAATTTCCAATTTACTAAAAAAAATTTCAAATGTTCGGTGGTAGTTTTACTTCAAATTGACCGATTTTTAACTTTTAAGGACATTTTTGATGCTGAAATTCTGAATTTTTAGATTTTTAGCTTTAAAATGCTCCAAAATTCATAAAAAGTTAACAATAATTCGAAAAGTTACGATTATTTGAAAAAAAAAAGAATAATGTTAAAAAACCAACGTTTCAAATTTTTTTGAACCGTTTTTCACTATTTTGATGCCGCAATATTTTTACAATGTATTAGCCCTTAATCGTGCTGAATTTCAGAATTATCACATTTTCAGCTTCAAAATGCACTAAAAATTATAGAAATTGATCAATTTTTCGAAAAGTTATGAGAATTTGAAAAATTGCAAAAATTTTTGTTAAAAATTTACTGTTTCAAAATTTTCATTTTTTTGGCGCATTTTTGTTAGAAATTTCTATTCGCATTCTTGGAATTTTAAAAAACAAATCAACCAACCTCTCCGTTTTCCCACTTTTCAAACTTCAAAAACTCCAACTCTTTGCGTTTATCGAATAATTCGCGGCATTTATTGATATCGGTCATATTTTCCAGAAGTTCGTAGAGATTGAGTTCGGGTGGTAGGTCGGTTATTTTCTGCAAAAAAAAAATATTAATTTTGAAGAATTTTTTGAAAATTTAAGTCCAAAAATTCAAAATCTTAATCTTAAAATGTTTTCCAAGCCATTGCATTTCAAAAATACGTTTCAAAAATATGTCAAGATTGTTTATTTATTTATTTAAATTCAATTGAAACATATAATCATAACAAAAAATGAACAAACAAAAAAAATGAAGAAACCGGATGAATAATTTATAATCAATTGAATGTTACAAAGACCCATATACCCGCAAGAGTATAAGGCCATCAGAAAAAGAAGTGAGTAACATGAGATTTATACAATGTTTTTAGAGATTGAGAATATACATTTTTTGACAATAGGGTATGGGAGACTAAGATCAATAAGATGAGAGACTTTATTCCATTGTGGAATGATTTTATCATAAAAAGAATGACATGGTTTTTTTATAAGAATAATTCTATTTGGATTTCTGGATGATTTAGTTAGTCTACAAAATTCATAAAAGGATGGTTGGTGAGTTAAGCATTTGAGGCATTTCGCAATATGGCAAAGTGCAAAATTGAGAATCCTATGGGAAGTTTTTATGACATTTAGGTGATGTAGGCGATTTTCATAGGATGAATAAGATATATTACAACGAGAAAAAATTATTTTAGAAAATTTTCGTAAGGGGCCCTCAATTTTTTGAATGAGTGAGGCTGTAAGAGAGGGAAAGAAAATTTCACAGCAGTAATCAATAAGAGGAGATACATAAATTTTGAAAATACGGATATATTTATAAACATCAAAAAAATGATAGCATTTTAAAATTTGAGAAACTCTAAGATTGGCTAAGTTTAAAATATGGTTGATATGATATTTAAAGGTTAGGCTAGAGTCAACAAAAACACCCAAATCTCTGATGTAAGGGACTTTACTAATGATTACATTATTGGCTGTATAGATAGATTGTGGATTAGAGGGGCCATGATGTATGACAAAAGACTTATCAGGGGCAAGAAACATTTCAAATTTTTTGGACCAGTCACAAATTGCATTAATTACAGATTGAATACTTGTGGGGTTAGACCCAATGATTTTGATATCATCAGCAAATGCTAGGATTTTGACATCAGGTGTTTGTAGTTTAAAAATATCGTTTAAAAATATAATAAATAAAATGGGACCACTAACCGTCCCTTGGAGAACACCGGATGGAATTGGGGCAGGGGAGGAAGACACCGGATGGAATTGGGGCAGGGGAGGAAGATTGTTCAGAATTTTTTCTTGCCAGTCTGACAGGTGTTTCTCTCTGTTTTCAATTATTTATACCATTTTGAAGCTGAAATTCTGAATTTTCATATTTTCAGCTTTAAAATGCACTAGAAACTCTTGAAAATCGGTAAATTTTTCGAAAAGTTATGATTATTTGAAAATTAAGGTTTTTTTTTAAATTCTATCATTTTTTAATTTTAAATATACATTCTAAAGCTGACATTCTGAATTTTCAGATTAGCTTTAAAATTCACTAATAAATATAAAAATTGAAAAATTTTTCAAAAAGATATGAGCATTTGAAAAAATAAGGTTTTTTTATTATTTAAAAAAGTTGTCATTTTCTCAAATTTAGACAGTTTTTCAATTTATTTATATCATTTTGAAGCAACAATTCTGAATTTTCGGATTTTTAGCTTCAAAATTCACTAAATTTCATCAAAATTTGTCAATTTTTCGAAAAGTTATCATTTTTCGAAAATCGGAAAATGGAAATTTCAAAAGTCTGTCATTTTCTCAAATTTTGACAGTTTTCAAGTTATTTACATCATTTTAAAGTTGAAATTCAAAATGCACTAAAAATTATAAAATTGATAAATTTTCGAGAAATATATGATTTTTTGAAAAAATCGGATTTATTGAAAAATAGCCTCACATTTTCAAATGTCTATAACTTTTTGAAATATGTACCGAATTTAATGAAATTTAGAACATTTTAAAGCCAAAATTCTGAATTTTCAGATTTTTAGCTTTAACATTCACCAAAACTCTAAAAAATCGGAAAAAAAATTCGTAAAGTTATGATAATTTGAAAATAAAATTTTTTAAAAATATTTCAAATAGTTGTCATTTTCTCATATTTCGACAGTTTTCCAATATATTTATATCATTTTAAAGCCAAAATTCTGAATTCTCAGATTCTAAACTTTAAAATTCACTAGGATTCTTAGAAATCGGAAATTTTTCAAAAAGTTACATTTTTTTGAAAAATGTGTCAATTTTTAGGATTTAATGAAAATAGTCACAATTTCAAATGTCCATAACTTTTTGAAATGTGCACCGAATTCAATAAAATTTAGACTAGTTTAAAGCTAAAATTCTATATTTTTAGATTTTCTGGCTTTAAAATTTGCCAAAATCTTAAAAATCTGTAAATTTTCAAAAAGTTATGATTATTTGGAAAATTAAGGTTTTTAAAATATTTCAACTAGTTGTTATTTTCTCAAATTTCGACAGTTTTTCAATTTATTTATATCATTTAAAAGCTGAAATTCTGAATTTTCAGATTTTAAGCTTTAAAATCCACCGAAAATCTTGAAAATCGGTTAATTTTTCGAAAAGTTATGATCATTTGAAAATAAGGTTTTTCAAAAATTATTTCTAAAAAATCACTTTTTCAAAATCAATAATCCCCAAAGTTAAAAATTCTCTTCTTTCTCCTCCAACCGTTCGTTTAATGTCATCAATCCCTTCATTTTCCGAAAAACCTTAAACCAATTGATTTCGTCCCCCACCTACCCGCCAAAAGAGACACATATACCGTAAAACTAAATTTATCGCCTCCTTCTCCCCCCCAAAGCCCATTAGCATGCCCATTCAATTTATTTTTGTGACAACAAACACCCTTTTTCGGTCAGACAGCAAAAAAAAGAGAAATGGTGTTTTAAACTACCGTAATCCTTTTTCCACACTTTTTCTTGGATGAGTTTTTGATTTTCAAGGTTTTTTGAAAAATTTGACTATTTTTCAAAAATCATAACTTTTCGAAAAATTTACCAATTTCTATAATTTTTTGTGCATTTTGAAGCTGAAAATCTGAAAATTTAGAATTGTAGCTTTAAAATGGTATAAATTTTATTAAATTTGGTGCACATTTCAAAAAGATATAGAAATTTGAAATTGTGACGCTATTTTTCATTAAATCCGATTTTTTCAAAACATTATAACTTTTCGAAAATTTTATATCTTTATCTTTATTCATGACACAAATTGAAATATACAGAAAAGAAACAAAAAAAAAATGATGAATAAGATTGATGAAGTTACCCGCAAGAGTAACAGGGACTAATAGTTATAAAGTTATACAGCATGACGGTTAATCTTAGAAATGACTAATAGGTGGACAAAATCTTGATATGATAAAAATGAATTGATATTGTTAGTAAGTGAGTTCCACAGTGGAACATAGCAATCAAAAAATGTATTGCAGTGAGTGCCAATAAGCTTTAACATCATTGGTTTACGCTTGTTAGTGGAAAAAACGACAAATTTATTAAGATCCGGAAATGAAACCATTCCGGTAAGACATTGGTATAGAAATTTTAAACCCGTACGGGATCTTCGAAGTAAGAGAGAGTTTAGTGATAAAGTACAAAGTCTATCGGCATAAGATGAATATGAGATGTTACAACGTTGACAAATTTTCCTTGAAAAATGCCTGAGCGGGGTTTCAAGAGCTGTTGAGAGGGAAGAACTAAGGAAAGGGTCAAAAATTTCAGAGCAATATTCTAGTAAAGGCAACACGTATGATTTGAAAAGAAATACATAAAAACTGAAGTTAGTTGATTTGAAACAAAAAAGCAATTGTTTAGTTTTTAATGCAGCTAGAGAAGATATTTTACGGATATGTGGATCAAATGAGAGATTAGAGTCAACTAAAACTCCAAGGTCTCGTACAACAAAGGATTGAGTAATGGGAACATTGTTGATAACATAAGTAAAAATATTGGAAGAAGATTTTCCTATTCGGATAAAGTTCGTTTTAAGTGGGGCAATAGGAAGACGATTGGCAACGGACCATAAATACAATAAATTTAGAGAAGTTTGTAGAGCTTCACAATCCGAGCTGAAAACTTTAATGTCGTCAGCAAAGCCTGAGATACCGACTTTGCCATTAATACAATCAAATAGGTCATTAATATAAATAAGAAAAAGTAGTGGACCACTGACAGTACCTTGAGGCACTCCAGAAAGGATTGGGAAAGATGTATTGGATACAAAGTCATTGATTTTGATAGAAAAAGAACGGTTACTGAGAAAGTCGGTGTACCAGCGCACAAGTTTATAATCGAGACCAAATTTAAGGAGTTTGGATACAAGTAAATCATGGGGTACTGAGTCAAAAGCTTTAGAAAAATCAATATAAATAACATCAACAAATGAATCGGTTTTAATAATACGTTTCCAGGTAGATAGAGAGGATAGCAATGCAGTTTTGCAGCTTCTCCTATTGAGAAAACCATGTTGGTTGACATTGAATTTATGAGAAAAACGAAAACGAACAGAGTGAGCAAGTATTCTCTCCATAACTCTACAAATAGGATCAGTAAGAGAGATTGGGCGGTAGTTTTGGGGACAGGATTTTGGTCCTTTTTTATGGAGTGGTATTATAATTGAATGTTTTTGATCAATTTCTATGATTTTTAGTGTATTTTGAAGCTGAAAATCTGAAAATTCTGAATTTTAGCTTTAAAATGGTATACATTTTACTAAATTCGATACTCATTTCAAAAAGTTATAGAGATTTGAAATTGTGAAGCTATTTTTCATTAAATCCATTTTTTCAAAAAATCATTACTTTTCGAAAAATCAATCAATTTCTATGATTTTCTGCGCATTTTGAAGCTACAAATCTGAAAATTCAGAATTTCAGCTTTAAAACTATCTTAAAATGTTAAAAATCGGTTCATTTGAAGGAAAACTACAACCATTTGAGAAATTTGAAAAAATCATAAAATCAAAATTTTCAAAAAATCATAACTTTTCGAAAAATTTGTAAATTTATATAATCTTTAGTGCATTTTGAAGCTAAAAATCTGAAAATTCAGAATTTCAGCTTTAGAAGTGTCCTCAAATTTTAAAAATTGGACAGTTTGAAGAAAAACTACAACGATTTGAAAATTTGAATTTTTTTTAGCAAATCGGAAATTTCAATTAGTCATAACTTTTTGAATAATTCCCCGATTTTTAAAAATTACAAAATAATCGAAAGCTTAATATCTCGTGTTTGTCAGTATCAAATTAGTGTGAAAAAAATGATAACTTGAACAAATTTTGACTTTTTTGCCAACTTTTGAGAAACACTTTTTCAAACGATCATAACTTTTTAAATAATAGACCGCATTTCGAGAATTTTATCTCATTTTAAAGATGACACTCTGAATATTCAGATTTTCAGCTTTAAAATACACTACAATTCTAGAAAATCGGTCAATTTGCCAAAAAGTTATAATATTTTGAAAAAACAGTAAGATTTTTCAAAATCCTCTAATTTATGACCCCTTATCTGCCAACACTAACCCCCTATGCAAAGTTCACCAGGTATTTAGGATGATCCGAGTGTCTGTCTTAATATCATGTTATAGTACCATTATCCGATCCTAATGAATGTTGCGTAAACAGATCCACCACTAATCTAATTAATCCCCCCTCCCCCCTTGATTCTAACACACTCGTGCCACTGTTGTAATAACTAAATACTACCTGCTGAGTTAAGGGATGCTCTTTTGGCTCTTACGTCATTTGGCAAAAACAGATTTGCACGACAAGTCAAGTTCCAGCTGCCTATTTCCGATTTTCTAGATACTATTGGAAATCTAAGAAAATTTTTTAACAAAAAATTTTCTGACTTTTCAAAAAATTCATAACTTTTCGAATAATTTATCGATTTTGAAGATTTTCATAGTATTTTGAAGCTGAAAATCTGAAAATTCTGAATTTCAGCTTCAAAATGGACTTTAATTTGTTAAATTCGGTGAATATTTCGAAAAGTTACAGTAATTTGAAATTTTGAGGCAGAATAAAAAAAATTCCAAATTTTTCAAATAATCATAACTTTTCGAATAAGTGATCGATTTTATAGATTTTTATAGTATTTTGAAGCTAAAAATCTGAATATTCTGAATTGCAGCTTCAAAATGGTCCTAACTTTGATATATTCGATGTATGTGTCGAAAATTAACAGCTATTTAAAAATTGCGAAAAAATTTATCAATAAAACTGAATTTTAAAAAAATCATAACTTTTCAAATAATTCTTCGATTTTCATGAAATATACCATATTGTAAAGCGATAAATCTGAAAATTCAGAATTTTAGGATGTTAATAGTCTAGAAATATTGAAAACAATCATATTTTCGAAAAATTACAGTTCCAAGTTTTTAACATGAAAAAAACCTTACTTTTCAAACGGTCATAACTTTTCGTAACATTTATCGATTTTTATGCTTTTTATAGTATTTTGAAGCTAATAATCTGAAAATTCTAAATTTCAGCTTAAAAATTGTCTTAATTTTGTTAAATTCGATGCAAGTCTCGAAAAGCTACAACGATTTGAAATTGCGAGAAAACATATATTTTCAAAACCTTATTTTTCAAACGAGCATAACTTTTCGAAAAATTGATCATTTTTCATAGAATTTAAAGTGTTTTGAAGCAAAAAATCTGAAAATTTTGAATTTCAGCACAAGATTGGTAAAAAAATGGGAGAGAGGAACCAAATTTCGAAAAAGTTGTATCCATTTGAAAATTCGATAAAAATCACTGTTTCACAATTTTCTTTTTAGTTTTCAAAAATTATAAAGATAGATTTCTATTATAAAAAACATGTTGATCTTAATAATCGTTTAAAACTACAAATTTGAAAAATCCTACTTAAATTATACGTTTCAAAGAACTTATTTATAAAATCAAAGATTGAAAATATCTAATATAGGATGAATTGATCTTTTTCAAAACTCTAAACATCTTTCTTGACCAATTTTCAGAGTATTATCTCTGGACTTCTTAAAAAATACCGCAAAAGGAACTGGAAATAAGGAAATTGTCTACAAAATGAGCCAAAAAACATGAAATTTGGAGCATGATTTGAAAAGTTATTCAATTTTTCAGAAATTTTTTAAAAAATTTTCTGACATTTGGGAAAATTGTTGGAAATGACCCCCTTTTAGGACTTTATCAGTGTTTTTTTTTAATTTTTATTATAGACCAATTTTCAGATTTTCAGATAAGTAAGATCTCGAACAAGTTAAAATCAGACTATTTATTTTTTTTTCAATTTTGAAACAGGAAAAATTTCAGAATTTTAAAACTTTTTTCAAATGAACATAACTTTTCGAATAATTGATCATTTTTCATAAAATTTGAAGCGTTTTGTAGCTAAAAATCTGAAAATACTGAATTTTAGCTTTACAATGGTCCTTATTTTGTTAAATTCGATGCATATCTCGAAAAGTTACAACGATTTGAAATTGTGAAACAATAAAAAAATTCCGAATTTTCAAATATTCGTAACTTCTCGAAAATTGACCAATTTTGATGAAGTTTGGAGCATTTGAAAGCGAAAAATCTGAAAAATCTGAATTTCTACTTCAAAATGGTCCACTTTTTGTTAAATTTGGTGAAAATTTCGAAAGGTTGCAGTCATTTGAAATTGTAAAGCATTAAATTTTTCAAAAAAAACTTATATTTTCAAATATTCATAACTTTTCGAAAAATTTATCCATTTTGACGATTTCTATAATATTTTGAAGCTAAAAATCTGAAAATTCAGAATTTCAGCATCAAAATGGTAAAAAATGTCGAAATTGAAAAATTGGAAGACTTGTTCTCATACGTTTCAGAATTAATTTTTATCTTAGTGATCGGCTAATTACGCAATAGCAATTGTAGTTGTGCATTTCCAAACTAAAAAATAATCCATAGAAGTTGTGAAGAAAAAAATAGTCTACAAAATGAGCCAAAAATCACGAAATTTGGAGCATTTTTCGAAAAGTTGTTCAATTTTTTAGAAATTTTTTTGAAAAATTTCTGATATTTGGGAAAATTGGTTGGAAATGGCATCATTTAGCGTCTATTCTTTAACAATTTGAGTTTTATAGACAAATTTACAGAATTTCAGTCCCATAAAATCACAAATTTCGCGCACTTTTGACCCTTATTCAAATTATATCCCATAATAATAATAAAAAGTCGCACAACAATTGATTAAGTGAATTTATTAAACTTCTTATAATAATAAGACAATAATTACATATTCATAGATTTCGAACAATACAAAAACCGCCATAAATAAAGTGATAATCCCCCCATTGTGACAGCTGAAGGAAAACGGGGAGTATCCCCCCCCTAACCAGACGAAGTCAGACAATCCACCGAAAAACAGGCATTCTGTTTACATTTTCCACACTTTTGCGACGGAATTTTTCCATTTTTGGACGAAGATGGTCGTGCCAAAGGTTGGGTGGATCTAAGGGAGGTTATCTGAAAAAAAGGGGGTGAATTTGGGGACAATCCGCCGTTTAGAAATATAACAAAAGCATACCTGTTCTCTGGCGGCTGTTAGCTCCGCTTGGAGGGTATGATTGGCATTGGTTAGATGTTTGATCCTGGAAGAAATATATATATAATTTTCTTAATTCAAAAAAAAATCCAACTACCGTAATCCTTTAAAGGTACACAATGGTTTTAAGAAAAAAAACATGTTTTTTTAAAAATTACAAAATTTTCAATCGATCATAACTTTTCGAAAAATTTATCAATTTTTATGAAAGTTGGAGCATTTTAAAGCTAAAAATTTGAAAATTCAGAATTTTTGCTTTGAAATGATACAAATAAATTGAAAAACTGTTTAAATTTGAGAAAATGACAGAGACTTTTGAAATCCCCAATTTTAAATCCGATTTTCGAAAAATCACAACTTTTCGAAAAATTGACCATTTTTTGTGAAATTTGGAGCATTTTGAAGCTGAAAATCTAAAATTTCAGAATTTCAGCACTGTGGCCGTTTTTTTGAACAAAAATGCCCGTAAATATATGAAAATTTGCAAATACAAGAATTATCGATGAATTTGCAAACAAATGGGGGGAAATCGAGTTTTTGAAACGTATCCAAGGTTTGCAAGGGTGCTATTTTGTTTTCAAAAAAAAAGTTAGGAACAGATCTAAACTCCCGAGTAAAATTTTGATTAATTTTTTGAAAAAGTTATGATAATTTGGAAAAAAATCAAATTTATCAAAAAAAAAATTTTTTTTTAATTTTTCGAAATTTTTATCAAATTTCGACGTTTGGATCATTTTTGTAGCTCAAATTCTGAATGTTCAGATTTTTAGCTTTAAAATAATCCAGATTTCATTAACATTGATAAATGTTTCGAAAAGTTATGAGCATTTGAAAATTTACGGTATCATGAAAAATTTCGAAATTTCAAGCATCTTCAGCTTTTCGAAATTTTTATCGATTTTTATGAAATTTAGACCATTTCGAAGCTCAAATTCTGAATGTTCAGATTTTCAGCTTTAAATGATCTTAATTTCATTAAAATTGACAAATATTTCGAAAAGTTATCAGCATTTGAAAATTTACAGTTTTCTGAAAAATTTCGAAATTTCAAATATCGTCAGCTTTTCGACGTATTTATCGATAATAATGGCATTTGGACCTTTTTGAAGCAAAATTCCTGAATTTTTAGATTTTAAGCTTTAAAATGACCATAATTTCGAGTAAATTTATAAATTTTTCGAGAAGTTATGAGCATTTGAAAATTACGGTTTTCTGAAAAATTTCGGAAATTTCAAACATCTTCAACTTTTCGAAATATTTACCTCTTTTGATGAAATCTGGACCATTTTGAAGCTAAATTTCTGAATTTTCAGATTTTTAGCTTTAAAACGCTTCAAAATTAATAGAAATTGGCCAATTCTTCAAAATTATATGACCATTTGAAAAATGGAAAAAAATTGCCGTTTCAAAATTTTCGCATAATTTCAATTTTATTCTTAAAAATATTGCGTTACCCATGATTTTCAAAATGTTAAAAAATATTTTTTTCAAACAAAATCTCACCAATTCGATGCCAACAACAACGTGTTCGCTTTACTCATCCTCCTCGAGTTCGTGTCGTTGGTATACGGTAGACACTCCCTTAATGCTTCAAATTCCTCATTCAATTCATGCATTCGTCTTCTCTCTCGACTGTTTATCGAGTTTCGAAGTAGGTTTTGTTCCTGGAAAATTTTTTTTGAATTTGGGGGATTTTTTAGTATCCAAAATTTCAGAAATTTTTCCTATAAATTTAAATATCTCAAAATGTGAATAACGTTTTGAAAAATGCTTCAAATTCCATGATTTTTGGCTCATTTTGTAGACAATTTCTTTCTCTACAACTTCTATTGAGTATTTTTTAGATTAGAAAGGCGATTCACATACCATTGCGTAATTAACCAATCATTAAAATAAATAATAATTCTGAAACGTATGAGAACAAAGTTTCCAGTTTTTTTAATTTCGTCTTCTTTTTACCATTTTGATGCTGAAATTATGAATTTTCAGATTTTTAGCTTCAAAATATTATAGAAATCATAAAAATCTATCAATTATTCAAAAAGTTATGAATATTTGCAAATATAAGGTTTTCTGAAAATTTACTACTATTTCACAATTTCAAATGACTGCAACTTTTCGAAATTTTCACCGAATTTAACAAGATTAAGATCGTTATGGAGCTGAAATTCTGAATTTTCAGATTTTTAGCTTTAAAATTCTCTAAATTTCATCAAAATTGGTCAATTTTTCGAAAAGTTATGAATATTTGAAAATTCGAAAAAAAATTTTTTGCTGTTTCACAATTTCAAATCGTTGAAACATATAATTTTAATTTGTTTTTCAAATTTGTTTTTTTATTTTTCAAATTTCTAGTTTTCAAACGATTACTAAGATTAAGATTATCTACATAACTTAATAATATCTCTATAATTTTTGAAAAATAAAAAAACATTTTTGAAACAATGATTTTTATAGAATTTTCAAATGGATGCAAATTTTTCGAAATTAGGTTTCTCTCCAGCAATTTTCTACTAATATGGTGCAGAAATTCAGCATTTTCAGATTTTTAGCTTCAAAATACTCTAGAAATCATAAAAATCTATGCATTTTTCAAAAAGTTATGAATATTTGAAAATTTGAGAAAAAAAATTGTTTAGCTGTTTCACAGTTTCAAATTGTTGTATCTTTTCGACATATTTCTCGAATTGAGCAAATTTAGAACCTTTTTGAAGCTAAAATTCTGAATTTTCAGATTTTTAGCTTCAAAATACTCTAAAAATCATAAAAATCTATGCATCTTTTGAAAAGTTATGAACATTTGAAAATTCGAAAAAAATTTTGCTGTTTTACAATTTCAAATCGTTGTAACTTTTCGACACATGCATCGAATTTAACAATATTAGGACCATTTTAAAGCTGAAATTCAGCATTTTCAGATTTTTTGCTTCAAAATACTACAAAAATCATGAAAATCGATAAATTTTTCGAAAAGTTACGAATATTTGAAAATTCGAAAAAAAATTGTTTGCTGTTTCACAATTTCAAATCGTTGTAACTTTTCGAAATTTTCACCGAATTTAACAAAATTAAGACCATTTTGAAGCTAAAATTCAGAATTTTCAGGTTTTCAGCTTTAAAATACTTCAAATTTCATAAAAATCGATCAATTATTCGATCATTTGAAAAAGTTTTTAAACTTTTTAATTTTTTCCTGTTTCAAAATTTTTTTTAAAAATAAATAGTCTGATTTTAACTTGTTCTAGAAATATGTGATCCTATTTCTAATAATTCTGAAACTCAATTTACATCCGTTCAAGACCCAATATTAGTTTTTTTTTTTGGTTTTTCTTATCTGTGCAGACAGGTGCACAATATTGTTCATTTGTGTAAAAATAACAATAATTAGCATGTAATTGGTCTAGATGGTGTGAATTGATATGGAATTATGGAGATATCTAGATTTACAAAAAAAATCTGGAAAACGTGTTTTTTTTAAACTTACAGTACTTTCAGAAAATTAGAAACGTTCCAAAAATTTTCTAAAAATTACTTTTTTTCAAATTCTCAAAAATGTCAGCAATGTTAATGAATTTAGGACTTTTTTAAGGCTAAAAATTTGAAAATTCAGAAACTCGGCTTTATAATGATCCTAATTTCATCAAAATCTATAAACATTTCGAAAAGTTACAGCTATTTGAAATTTTGAAATTTTACAGAAAATATCATTTTTTTCAAATGTTCATAACTTTTCGAAATATTTATCGATTTTGATGAAATTTGGATCATTTTGAAGCTCAATTTCTGAATATTCAGAAACTGAGCTTCAAAATGGTCCAAGGATCATAAAAATCGATGAATATTTCGAAAAGTTATAGCTATTTGAAATTTTGAAATTTTACAGAAAATAAAAAATTTTCAATTGCTCATATTGCCAGACCTAGTTGTGCCTAAAATGAAAACTGAAAATTTTACACAATTTTTTGAATTTTTTTCAAATTCTCATAACTTTTCGAAAAATTTAATAATAATAGTGAAATTAGGAAAATCCGCTCCACAGACATAAATAATTCTAAATCTATATCAAAAATTGGTTTTAAAATTTTGAAACAGCAAATTTTTCAAAAAATCCTAACTTTTCGAAATATCAACTAATCTTCATGAATTTTAGCATATTTTGAAGCTAAAAATCTGAAAATTCAGAATGTTTGCTTCAAAATGGTCTAAATTTCAGGAGAATCGAGAAATATTTCGAAAAGTTATGAGAATTTTGAAATTTTTCAGAAAACCATAAATTTTAAAATGCTCATAACTTTTCGAATTATTTATCAATTATAATAAAATTTGAATCATTCTAAAGTTAAAAATCTGAATATTCAGGAATTAAGCTTAAAAATGGTCTAAATTTCATAAAAATCGATAAATATTTCGAAAAGTTGAAGCTATTTGAAATTTCGAAATTTTTCAGAAAACCGTAAATTTTCAAATGCTCATAACTTTTCGAAAAATCCATCGATTTTTATAAAATTTAGAGCATTCTGAAGCTAAAAATCTGAGGAATCAGAATTTCTGCTTTAATGTTATGTAAAGTTTTCTAAAGTGTGTAATTTCTCGTAAAAACACGAGTTGCTGAAAATGGAGTATTACAAAAAATATGGAAAATTTCAATTAACCATAACTTTTCGAAAAATTGTCCAATTTTCATGAAATTTGAAGTATTTGAAAGCTAAAAATCTGAAAATTCAGAATTTCAGCTTTAAAACGCTCGAAAAAATGTGGAAATGCATCAAATAATCAAAAAACCTAGAGATTGACTAATTTTTCATTTTAAAAACCCTTCAATTTCAAATTATCACACCTTTTCGAAAAATCCACCGATTTTTGTGAAATTGGTATCAATTTATAGATAAAACTCTCAAAAACACGAACCTTCTCATTCAACCCTTGCATCTTCTTTCGATTACTCCCCAACGCTCGTTTCCTCCGAACATACGGTTCAAATTCTTCGGGCGACAATGGCAAGCTTCCCATTGGCGGTGACAAAGGATTTAACGTAATGATGACAACTGTCTAGCGACCGGACCGCCTGACTAATTGGATAAAATAACAGAAAGGCGTTACCGGAGAAAGAAGTGGGCGGAGCTTATTGTCATCTTGAGAATGAAGAAGAAGAGGGGAGTACTGTAGAGAGGCGTCTGGCGCAAAACGGAGAAGAGGGGCATATGACTCTATTATCGGATTAAATCCAATTTGAGACGGGGGGAATAAGAAGGAACCTATAAATTATTGCAGGTGTCTTCACAATTATTAGTGTCAGATTTCAAAAAATAATATATTTAGCAAAAAAAATTCAAAAATAAAAATAAAAACTTTTCTCGAATAACTTCTCGAAAAATGCTCCAAATTACTCGATTTATGGCTCATTTTGTAGCCAATTTCTTTCTTCACAGTCCCATTGAGATATTTTCTAGAAGTTTTGAACCAAAAATCCGTAGAAAACATTTTTGAACAGCCCCTCTCTTTTTCTGAATTGCAGGCATTTCGAGATACCAGAACTTTGTTTTACAGCATTTAACCAATTTTAATGCTGAAATTTTTCGAATTTATTTTCAGCTTTGAAATAAATTCCAAGTTTCATAAAATAAAAACGGGTCAAAAGCTTTGATCATTTTATAGCTGAAAT
This sequence comes from Caenorhabditis virilis, assembly GCA_964036255.1. Classification (NCBI taxonomy): domain Eukaryota; kingdom Metazoa; phylum Nematoda; class Chromadorea; order Rhabditida; family Rhabditidae; genus Caenorhabditis; species Caenorhabditis virilis. Next base: position 17,153,417 of record OZ038415.1, on the reverse strand, counting down.
TCGGAAATTTCAGATTTTCAGCTTTAAAATACTCTAAATTTCATAAAAATTGACCCATTTGTTGAAAAGTTATGATCTTTTGAAAATATCGCTCTTCAAAAAATTTCAAATGAACATGATTTTGTCAAATTTTGACGGCTTTTTTCAAATTATGGACCATTTTGAAGCTGAAAATCTGAAAAATCCAGATTTTAGCTTTAAAATACCACAAGTTTCATAAAAATCGGATAATTTTTCGAGAAAATATAATTACTTGAAAATTTTGACTTTTTCTTTAATTTCAAAATTTTTAGAAAATTTTTTTCTTCAAATTTGTTGTATATGCGTTCCAAAAAGAGTACCTAGAGGTTGAAATTCTGAAAAATTCATATTTTTATCTTCAAAATACTCCAAGTTTCATAAAAATCGGTTAATTTTTCGGAAACTTATGAATTTTTGAAAATTTCAAATTTTCTGAAAACTTTTTTTGTTGTTTAAAAATTTTTAGAAGTTTTTTAATTGATTTTTCACGAGTTTTACGTCATTACGATGCAAAAATTCTGAATTTTCAGATTCTGAACTTCAAAATACTCTAAATTTCATGAAAATCGGACAATTTTTCGAAAAGTTATGATTATTTGAAAATTTCGAAAAAATTTATTGTTTCAAAATTTTTTATTAATTACTTTTTCAAGTATTCAAGTACTGTAGTTATAAACCTAAAAACCTGAAAATTTAAGATTTTACCTTCAAAATACCTCAAATTTCATAAAAATCGGTTAATTTTTCGGAAAATTATGATTTTTTTGAAAATTTCTAAATTTTCTGATAAAATTTTTGCTGTTTCAAAATTTTTAGAAATTTTCTTAAATTTTTATTTTTGAATTTTATCGTTTTCGTCATTTTCAGATTATCCTGCATTGGTTAACTTTTAATTTTATGAAAATCTGACTTTTTTTAGAAAAGTAATATATATTCAAAATTTTTTTAAATTTCCAAATTTCAAATGGCTGCCACTTTTCGAAACATTCACCAAATTTGAAAATATTGGGACCATTTTGAAGCTGAAATTCTGAATTTTTGGAATATTTCACTTTAAATTGGTCATACTTTCATATATGGTTAAATATGATATTTTGAAAAACGGTCTCGTTTCAAAAATTTACAAAATTTCGATGATCTTTTATTCTTTGAAAATTTGATTCGTTTTTCAGGAATTTACGTCAATAACATGCTGAAATTCTTAATTTACAGATTCTGAGCTTCAAATTAGTCTAAAGTTCATGAAAATCGGACAACTTTTCGAAAAGTTCTGATTATTCGAAAATTTCGAAAAAAATTTGCTGTTTCAAAAATTTTTATTAATTACTTTTCCAAATATTGATCGTTTTTTAAATTATAAACAATTTTGAAGCTGAAAACCTGAAAATTTAAGATTTTACCTTCCAAATACTCCAAGTTTCATAAAAATCGGTTAATTTTTCGGAAACTTATACATTTTTGAAAATTTCCAAATTTTCTGAAAAACATTTTTTTTGCTGTTTCAAAATTTTTAGAACTTTTTGTTCTCATTTCTTAAATTCTGTTGATGTCTTCCTGCTGGAATTCGAAATTTTCAGATTTTTCCCAATTTAAAATAGTCTAACTTTCATTAAAATTGGTCAATTTTTTTAACTCAAAAGCTATTTGAAATTTTTCTTTTTAAAAAATTGAATAACTTTTCGAAAAATGCTCCAAATTCCATGATTTTTGGCTCATTTTGTAGCCAATCTATTTTTTCACAATCCTATTGAACTATTTTTTCGAATTTAGAGACAGAAAATCTGAAAATTTCCCGAAAAGTGGTCTATAGAAGTTGTAAATGACAAATCTGATTTTTTTTCAAGTTTCCCCAAAATTTCAGATTTTTTGAATAATTTTCTAAAAAAAAATTGAATAACATTCCAAAAAATTCTTCAAATTTTATGGTTGCAAAAAAAATCTTATACCGTAATCAATTTAAAGGTACACAATGATTTTGGTGAAAATCGGTAAATATTTCGAAAAATTGAAGACTTTTGAAATGTTCATTAAACCTTAATTTTCAAATGATCACAACTTTTCGAAAAATCCATCGATTTTTATAAAATTTAGAGCATTCTGAAGCTAAAAATCTGAAAAATCGGAATATCTGCTTTAAATATTATGAAACGTTTCTAAAATGTGTCATTTCTCGTAAAAACACGAGCTTATGAAAATCTAGTTTTACAGAAAAGCTAAACAATTTCAATTAAGCATAACGTTTCAAAAAATTGATCAATTTTGGTGAAATTTGAAGCATTTTGAAGCTAAAAAACGGAAAATTCAGAATTTCAGCACCTGCACTGTGTCTAAAAATCGAAAACATGACAAAAATGACCGATAAGCAAAATTTTTTAAAAATTGAACAATTTTTCGAAAAATGCTCCAAATTTTGTGATCTTTGGCTCATTTTGTAGACAATTTCTTTCTTTAGAAACCTATTGACCTATTTTTTGAATTTCTAGATCAAAAGTCCTGAAAAGTGGTCTACAGAAGTTGTAAAAGCCAATATTTCCAGTCAACTAGTCAAGTTTTGAGCAATTTCTGAAAAATTGAATATCTTTTCGAAAACTGCTCCAAATTTCTTGATTTTTGGCTCATTTTGTAGACAATTTAAATTTTCACAATTCCATTAAACCATTTTTTGAATAAATAGCTAGCCCGAAACCCCCCGAAAAATCCCAAAAAATCTACCACCAACCTGCCAACTCATTCCCACTGCTCATCGATCCGGTCCAAATAACACACCAAATTCGAAACAAAAACGATTCCCTTCCCGCTGTTGCGCAATAACCAATTGACTGGTTCCTGAAAGTACTCATTTACTCTCTGGCTCATATTTTCAATAGGGAGAACAGTTGGTTTAATCGCTACTTAAGCAGTCAAGAAGAACAAAAACGGAATACAATACAATATAGACACACAAAAAAGTACACAATACTAATTATATAATTAATTGGTTGGTACTCACCGGATTATCTAGAAATGAAAGTGGGGGGGGGGGGTATATAACCTCGTATCAGTTTTTAAAAATAAATAAAAATTTATAAAAAAATTTTGAAACGGCAAAATTTTCGAAATTATCAATTTATCATAACTTTTCTAAAAATTGTCCGATTTTCATGAAATTTAGAGTATTTTGAAGTTCAGAATCTGAAAATTCAGAATTTTAGCATCTTAATGACATCAAGATCTGAAAAATCAATCAAAAAGAAATTCTAAAAATTTTGAAACAGCGAAAAATTTTTTTTTAGAAAATTTAGAAATGTTCAAAAAATCATAAGTTTCCGAAAAATTAATCGATTTTTATGAAATTTGCAGTATTTTGAAGGAAAATCTTAAATTTTCAGGTTTTCAGCTTTAAAGAGGCTTATGATCAAAAAACAGATCAATATTTGAAAAAGTAATTGATAAAAATTTTTGAAACGGCAAATTTTTCGAAATTTTGAAATAAGCATTACTTTTCGAAAAATTGTCCGAGTTTCATGAAATTTAGAGTATTTTGAAGTTCAGAATCTGAAAATTCAGAATTTTAGCATCTTAAAATCAATCAATCAAAAAGAACTTCTAAAAATTTTGAAACAGCGAAAAAAATTTTTTGGAACATTTAGAAATTTTCAAAAAATCATAAGTTTCCGAAAAATTAACTGATTTTTTTGAAACTTGTGGTATTTTGAAGGTACAATCTTAAATTTTCAGGTTTTCCGCTTCAAAATTGTTTATGAATAAAAAAGCGATCAATATTTGAAAAAGTAATTAATATAAATTTTTGAAACAGCAATTTTTTCGAAATAATCAAAACTTTTCGAAAAATTGTCCGATTTCCATGAAATTTAGAAAATATTGAAGTTCAGAGTCTGAAAATTCAGAATTTCAGCATCTTATTGACTAAATTCATGAAAAATCAATCAAAATCAATCGAAGAATAAAAGGTCCTTGAAATGTTGTAAATTTTTGAAATGGGCCAATTTTCAAAACATCATATTTAAGAGACAGTGTCTGAGTCGCGTTAAATTTAACACGTTAGTACGTGCCCTAGGCCGAATAATTGTGCTATCAACTTGAAACTTTGTACGCGAGTGCGGTAGAGGTCAAAGATTATTTTCGTACCACAAAACCTGTAAAGTGTCCCGGCGTTCGGAGGGAGCTCCCCATTTTATCTTACAACTTTGACCGGCTATAACTTTGCTCATTTTCCGAACTACGAGCTGATATGTATATTATTAGAAAGCTCTCATTATGTCCTACAACTTTAATGTTAACAACAAAGCGCAAAAAAATTTTTTTGAGTATGAAAATGTTGAAGATAGAAAATTGGATTTAGTTTTTCATAATTTTCAAATGAAAAACCCCCTTTGGCGGTATAAAAATTTTATGAATTCCTGTAGAAAAAGATTTTTCCTATCGAATGATGTATATAAGATCAACAACTCAGGGTCCCATAGTTTCAAAAAATAGCCAAATATGCGAAAAAATGACACTTTTTGGCCAAAACTGCACATTCAAATGAGCTGTAAATACCTTAAAATTGAGCATTTTGTTTCAAATTTGAACTTAAGTGGTCGTTTTTATTATTTTCTTCCATTTCGCTCCATTTTTTGAAAGAAAAATCAAAAAAATATTTTTTTTGAAAATTTTCGATGACTTTTTTTGGCCAATTTTTCGAAAAATTTTGTAAAATTTTTTATTGCACTTTTTGCTCAAAAATGTTTCTGTTGTTTCAAAAAACGACCAATTATGATGTTTACGATATAAAATTGGCAAAAAAACGCAAAAAAAATTTTTTTTAATTTTTTCGAAAAATTGACCAAAAAAGTCATCGAAAATTTTCAAAAAAATTTTTTTTCGATTTTTCTGCCAAAAATGGATCGAAATGGAAGAAAATAATAAAAACGACCTTTTCAGTTCAAATTTGAAACAAAAAGCTCAATTTTAAGGTATTTACAGCTCATTTGAATGTGCAGTTTTGGCCAAAAAGTGTCATTTTTTCGCATATTTGGCTATTTTTTGAAACTATGGGACCCTGAGTTTTTGATCTTATATATATAATTCGATAGGAAAAATCATTTTCTACAGGAATTCGTAAAATTTTTATACCGCCAAAGGGGGTTTTTCATTTGAAAATTATGAAAAACTAAATCCAATTTTCTATCTTCAACATTTTCATACTCAAAAAAAATTTTTTGCGCTTTGTTGTTAACAATAAAGTTGTAGAACATAATGAGAGCTTTCTAATAATATACACATCTTTCGGAAAATGAGCAAAGTTATATCCGGTCAAAGTTGTAAGACAAAATGGGGAGCTCCCCCCGAACGCCAAGACACTTCACAGTTTTTATGGTACGAAAATAATCTTTGACCTCTACCGCACTCGCGTACAAAGTTTCAAGTTGATAGCACAATTATTCGGCCTAGGGCACTAGGATTCAACCCGACTCGGACATCGTCTCTTAACCTTACGCATCGTGATACCCGAGCCAAACAAAATTTAAGAAATAAGAGAAAGAAATTATAAAAATTTTGAAACAGCAAAAAAGTTTTTTCAGAAAATTGAGAAATTTTCAAAAAATCATAAGTTTCCTAAAAATTAATCGATTTTTATGAAACTTGTGGTATTTTGAAGATAAAAAACTGAATTTTTCAGATTTTCAGCTTTAAAGAAGATTCTGATTAAAAAACCGATCAATATTTCAAAAAGTAAGTAATACAATTTTCTGAAACAGCAAATGTTTAAAAATTTTAAAATAATCATAACTTTTCGAAAAATTGTCCGATTTCCATGAAATTTAAACTATTTTGAAATTCAGAATCTGAAAATTCAAAATGTTTGCATGTTAATGACGTAAAGACATGAAAAATCAATCAAATTTTCAAAGAATAATAGGCCCTTGAAATTTTGAAAATTATTGAAACGGGCCAATTTAAAAAAAAAATCATATTTAACGTTATATGAAAGTTAGACTACTGAAGTGGGAAAAATCTGAAAATGTAGAATTTCAGAAACAGGATACCAAATCAAACAAAATTCAAGACATCAGATTATCAGTTTCAAAATGGTGTATAACTAAAGAGCAGATCAATATTTTAAAAAGTAAATAATAAAATTTTCTGAAACTGCAAAATTTTCAAATAATCATAACTTTTCGAAAAATTGTCCGATTTTCATGAAATTTAGATTATATTGAAGTTCAGAATCTGAAAATTTAGAATTTTAGCATCATAATGACGTCAAGACATGAAAAATCAATCAAATTTTCAAAGAATGATAGGTCCTTGAAATGTTGTAAATTTTTGAAATGGGCCAATTTTCAAAACATCATATTTAACCTTACATGAATGTTAGACTACTGAAGTGAGAAAAATTTGAAAATATAGAATTTCAGAATCGGAATACCTGAGCCAAACGAAATTTAAGAAATAAGAGAAACAAGTTATAAAAATTTTGAAACAGCAAAAAAAATTTTTTTAGAAAATTTAGAAATTTTCAAAAAATCATAAATTTCCGAAAAATTAACCGATTTTTATGAAATTTGCGGTATTTTGAAGGTAAAATCTTAAATTTTCAGGTTTTCAGTTTCAAAACTGTTTATGAATTAAAAAACGATCAATATTTGAAAAAGTAATTGATAAAAATTTTTGAAACTGCAAATTTTTCGAAATTTTCAAATAATCATAACTTTTCGAAAAATTGTCCGATTTTCATGAAATTTAGACTATTTTGAAGTTCAGAGTCTGAAAATTCAGAATTTCAGCATCTTAATGACATACAATTCATGAAAAATCAATAAAATTTTCAAATGTCTTCGAAATTTGAGAATTTTTGAAATGGACCAATTTTCAAAACATCATATTTAACCTTACATGAACGTTAGACTACTGAAGTGGGAAAAATCTGAAAATCTAGAATTGCAAAAAAGTTCTAAAAATTTTGAAACAGCAAAACGAGTTTTTCAGAAAATTTAGAAATCTTCAAAAAATCATAAGTTTCCGAAATATTAACCGATTTTTATGAAAAATTCAGTATTTTTCAGTTTTTTAGCTTCAATGCGACTAAGTAACAGATCAATATTTTAAAAAGTAATTAATACAATTTTCTGAAACCGCAAATTTTTCGAAATTTTCAAATAATTATAACTTTTCGAAAAATTGTCCGATTTTCATGAAATTTAGATTATATTGAAGTTCAGAATCTGAAAATTCAGAATTTTCGCATCTTAATGATGTCAAGACATGAAAAATCACTCAAATTTTCGAAGAATAACATGTCCTAGAAATTTTGTAAATTATTGAAACGGGTCAATTTTCAAAATCTTAAATTTAAGCTTACATGAAAGTTAGACTACAGAAGTGATGAACTGTGAAAATTTTGAATAAATAAAAGTAAAAAAGTTCTAAAAATTTTGAAACAGTAAAAAAATGTGTCATTAAATTTAGAAATTTTCAAATAGTCATAAGTTTCCGATTTTCAAAAAAATGATCATAACTTTTCAATAAATTGGTCAATTTTTATAAAATTTAGAGTATTTTGAAGATAAAAATCTGAAAATTCAGAATTTCAGCTTCAAAACTATCAAAAACTTTTGAAAATACATTAGTTTCTCGAAAAACGCGAGCTTCTAAAAACGAGTATACCAGAAAACCACGTTTCTTTTTCAAAAAAAAAATCTAAACTTTTCAAAAATTAATTTGTTAAAGGAACAGAATCTTAAAATCTTAGATCTTTTATTTTAGATATTTTCAGAAAATGTTAAATTCACAAAAATTTCGAAGAAAATTTACATACTGATTCTAAACTTTTGAAAAAAATAAACCTAGTTTTCAAACAATCATAACTTTTTGCAAAATTAACCAATTTTCAAAATTTTTATATCATTTTAAAGCTGAAATTCTGAAAAATCAGAATTTTAGCATCAGAATGGTATAAAAATTTCGAAAATCGATGAATATTCGAAAAAGTAGAAAACTGTAAAAAAGTAATGAAAAAACATGTTTTTGGATAGAAAAAGTAAGTTTTTTATACATTTTCAAAAAATTCTGAAAAACAGTTTTTCACTGATTTGAACAGTTTTTAGCTATTATCAATAGAAACTATTTTCAGAGTCGAAAAAATCAATAAACAATTTTTCACCTTTTTTGAAACAGCAAAAATTTTTCGAAATTTTCAAATAATCATAACTTTTCGATATATTTATCAATTTTTACGTTTTTTGGAGCATTTTGAAGCTCAGAAACTGAAAATTCACTTTCTCGGCGTTAGAATGACCTAAACATCATTAAAATTGACCGAATTTATGAAAAACCGCAGACTTCGAAATTTTTGAAATCTTGAAAAAAAACCATTTTTCAAATAATCATAACTTTTTGCAAAATTAACCAATTTTCAAAATTTTTGTATCATTTTAAAGCTGAAATTCTGAAAATTCAGGATTTTAGCATCAGAAACGTATAAAAATTTCGAAAATCTATGAATATTCGAAAAAGTTACAATCGATTGAAATTTTCAAAAAAGTAATAATTTTTTTACAATTTTCCTTGACAATTAAAGCCTTTCTTAGCTGAAAATCTTTAAATTTTGATTTTTAAGCTTTAAAGGTTTATAGTAATTTCAATAGCAACAAAATTTTGAAAAAATTTCGAGACTTGTCTTTTTTTTGAAACAGCAAAGATTTTTCGAAATTTTCAAATAATCATAACTTTTCGAAAGAAGCATCAATTTTCACGTTTTTTGGAGCATTTTGAAGCTCAGAAACTGAAAATTCCATTTTTCGACGTTAGAATGACCTAAACATCATAAAAATTGACCGCCGTTACGAAAAACCGCAGACCTTGAAACTTTTGAAATCCTTGAAAAAAAACCTAGTTTTCAAAAACAATCATAACTTTTCGATACATTCATCAATTTTCACGTTTTTTGGAGCATTTTGATGCTCAGAAACTGAAAATTCAATTTTTCGGCTTTTTAATGACCTAAACATCATAAAAATTAACCGACGTTACGAAAAACCGCAGACCTCGAAACTTTTGAAATACTTGAAAAAACCCTAGTTTTCAAAAACAATCATAACTTTTCGAAAAATTCACGAATTTTAATGAAATATACCCCATTTTACAGAAAAAAATCTAAATTTTTCGATTTTTAGCACAAAAGCGGTTTTAAAATAACTAAAATAAATTTGTTTTTAAAAGTTAAAGTCTTTTGAAATTTTCCAATAAGATCCTATTTCAAAAAAAGGTTTCACAAAACTTAAACTAATAATTTCCACATAAAAACAATAGCAAGAAAAGAAAAACAAAGGCAACCCGAAAAAGAAACCAACCTAACATGCGTCTACCCGTTGTGAACAACAAAACAAGAGACGCCGCAAGCGGGTTACGGTAGGCGGCAAAAAAACATGTTTTTTGATGTTTTGCCAAAATGGAGTCGGACTTGGCTACTTTTAATAAAAATGCACGTTGGCCATAATTTGGAGCATTAGAATTTAATTAATATGTTCCTTTTTCAAATCCAAAAAAGAAAATAAGAATTATTGATTTTTTTTTGAAACCGCAAAACTTTTAAAAACCTAATTTTTTCAAAGAATTTTAAAAATAAATTAATTTCTTTTAAAATTTGGAGTATTTCTAGGCTCTAAGCATGAAAATTCGGAATTTCTATGATCTTCCAAAATATTGAAAATTTTCGAAATCTTGACCCAATTTCCAATTTTTTTGAAAAATTTAGACCTTTTTAAGGCCCAAAATCTTAAAATTCAGAATTTCAAATTTTCAATGCTTTTAAAATCTTTAAAATTGTCCAATTATTCAAAAATTGCAAATCTCAGAAATTTTTAAAAAATTGAAAAAGGCCTAATTTTCAAATGATCTCAACTTTTCGAAAAATTTATCGATTTTTGCAAAAATCGATAAATTTTTCAAAAAGTTGATCTCATAAAAAATATAAACATCAGATGACAGTCCATCTCATCTTTATAATTATAAGAAAACCAAAATTTTACAATGAAAAAATAAAAAAACGAGATGAGAGATACAATATGAGGTGGAGAGAACGAGAGAGAAAAGGAATAATTAAAATGAAGATCTCAAATTTATGCTTAAGGACAGCAAGTAGGTATGTTTTAAAAAATTGGCAGTGTGTTTTCGATTTAAAAAAAAATAATTCTGCTCCACCTCTTAAAGACAAACTGCCAGAGAAAAAAAAAAAGAAGAAAAACCAATAATTCGGTGTAAATGAGAACAAATACGAAGAAGAAATTCTTTTAAAAGGAAACGAATAATTAGAGAAGAATCTTGGTCTCAAAAATCAAGTGCCAAGACCTTATCGGAACAAGAAAAAACAAATAAAAGGCCTTGAAAAAGCCTGAAAAGAGATTGTTGTTAGGGGGGCCTAAAACTTGGAATTGAGAACAAATAAAAAGGGGGGGGGACAAAAAAATCTTAATTTACTATATTATTTCCATAATATTTACCAAAAATAATAATAATTAAGAAAAAACAATGGGGACTGGATTATATATTGATTGATTAAATTTGGGGAGAAATGTGAATGTGCGTAACTTCATCTTTTTACATAATCATGCAGCGATCAGCCGGGTCAGATGGATCAGACGATTCGGAGAATTCAACGGTTATCGAAGAAACAGTGTCGCCTTCTCCGTCTTCGAGGCGAGCTGATGGGTTTTCACCGATTGGCCACTGAAAAATATTCGGCTTTGTTTTGAGAACTACTTCGATTCGGGATTTTTCCAGGAAAAACTAATAATCCAGTTAAAAAGGATTTGGATTTCTATAAACCTGGAAATTTTAGACAAACTAGAATTTTATGATAGAAATTTCAATTTGTAAACTGTATTTCAACTTAGTTCGTTTATTTCGAAAACCCCTCATTTTATCAAACTCCAAAAAAACCCCTTACGTTTTGCTTCTTCATCACATATGTCTCTGGTGGGTCGTGAACCTTTCCAGAATCGGCCGAATAGACAGTCGACGTCGCATTTGGTGCCAATTTCATACGAGCCGAGAATTGGAACGAAGCTTCTTTGTTTCCAGCCTTCACGACAAGTTTGTATCCTCCAATGTTCACCTCCTCATCCAAGCTGTTCGCAATACGAACCCATTGTCCATTCTCGTCAACCTCATCAATTCCAACCGGTCCGCTTGTCTCCTTGTTGAGCTGAAAATTAAGGATTTATCGATTTTATTCAACAATCTTTGAAAATCTTACTCTAGATCTTCTATTCAAGAAATCGATGTCCTCATCAGCACTTGTATCATGAACACGACGACGTTTAACTCCTCGTTGAGCGCTTGCCGATCCGGTGCTGAACGAAACATGATGCGAAGTATTGACAGCATCCTGGGTCAAATTGAGACGTTCCTCTTCACCTTCCAACAATGTTTGATAGGTCTTCAATTCGGCATCCAATTGAATCTTCACATCCAACAAATCATGGAACTCCGTCATCATTCTCTCAATTTCCCTATTCAAATCCGCAATTCTTGCCTCCTTATCATTCAATTTATCCTGATACATGCTTCTCAAGTTATCCAAATCATTCCTCAACTTCTCAATCAATGCCGTATTTCCCGAGGTGCTGTGTTCAATCTCACGAAGACGAACACGAAGTTTTCCAGCTTCATCCATCGCCAATTCCTGACGTTCTCTCGCATCGTTCAATTTGTTCTTGTAGGACTCCTCGAAAGCGGCCTTGTTTTGCGACAAGTTCGCTTGGAATTGAGCACGCATTTCAGCCAATTGATCTTGAAGTTTTGATTGGTATTCGTCGTTGATTTGACGAGCGTAGGTGGTCATGTCAACTTGACGCTTGTGGCGAACTTCTTCGAGTTCCTGGAACAAGGATGAGATTTATATGACTTTTTCTTTAATCAAATTTTAATTCCAACTTTAAAGTCTAAATTTTAAAAATCGTTATCAACAAGAGTGAATTTTCGAAAGTTTCATATTTTTCAAAGAAATCATTTTAAAAAACTTACTCCCTTGTGCCGAGCCAAAGCAAACGCCAAATCCTCTTCCAACGCCTTGATCTTATTATTCGCCGCCGCTCTCAACAAAGTCTCATCCTCGATCGCCTTCTTCAAACCATCGACTTGATCGCGGAGCACTGCGTTGTTGTTCTTGAGCTCCTGAAATTCCGATTTTCTGATTTTTTTCATCAATTTCTTAACCCACATCATTTTCCACAACCAATTTATCATTTCTCGCTTGAAGATTCTTCTGTTTCGCCTGACTTTGATCAGCAACCGATTGAGCGTGAAGCGCTTGCTCTTCAGCTCCAGCCAGCTCTCTTTCAAGCCTCTCGACGAGCGGTTTAAGTCGTTTGACTTCAATTTTCGCCGCATCGTATTCGATTTTGTTCTTCGAGAGCTCGTCTTGAGCCAAGTCGAGTGCGCGACGAAGACGAGCCTGGAAAATTCAAATTTCTTCTCAAGAAAACCATTGTCACTGAGCCGTATCATAAGTTTATTTACTGTTTGCACATCTACAAGCCAATGTAAACAACAAAAAAGGTTCTCAATATGGTCAAATGCAAATACCTTTTCAGCTTCGAACCGATCGCTCAATCCAGACTTCTCTTTTTTCTCTGTGACTTCGATGTCACGGATTTGAACTTGAAGGCGGTTGTTATCAGCTTCCAATTGACGGACTTTCTGCAAAATTCGAAGTTTTTGGGTTGAACGATTGCAATTATGCTTCTTACGTCGATATAAGTGGCCAAACGACTGTTCAACGATGTCAAATGATCCTTCTCTTGAATACGCTTGTGCTCCAACAAGGATCCGCTGAAAATTTACAAATTCACTCACGGTGTGTAAAAGTGAACGTACACCATGGTTGCGGACTTTCTTGCGGCAGCCTTGGTGGAGGCGGGGTTTGAATGCAAACAGTGCACAGTCTTCAACCCCGCCCCCTGTATTATTTTTCAGTTTTTATTTATTTATTTTTGTTTTTGATAGAAAAAAAACATTTTAGGTATTTTTTTCGACGGAATTTGACTAAATAAATTTTTTAGGGTGTTGAAATTTCATTTAGAACAGATTTCACGCCAATTATCGTATTTTCACTGCTGTTTTCATTGGTTTTTAATTTTCTTTTGAAAAATAATTCATTTACAGAATATACATCGAGAAGAATCATCAACATCACTGGAATTTTATCTTCAAATACTTCCACAATTGTTACGGAGATTTTATGACCAGGTAAACAAGAATAAAACACTGAATTCAATAATTATCTACAGATATTTGGTTAAGGAAGAAACGTCGATAATTTTTCGATTATTTCGAATTCAGTTCATCATTTCTCGCATCCGCAACAGCCACTTCTTCTTGCATTTTACAAGATTCATCGGTAAAATTTATTAAATAGCAAATATTTCTGTATTCTAGCCAAAATTTTTCCAGAAAATCGATTAATGAAACAATGACGACGGATTCCAGCTGGTTTCGAATTGAAGAGCAAGTTCATTTTTTATTCGGTGAATTTTTGACAATATTGTTCCATTCCACAAATTATATCGTAGGTTAATTCTGTTCTTCCAGGATAGCCCATTCCGATAAGTACACGAAAGTAGCGCAGAACCTTCCGAGGACGACAAACAACCAATAAAGTAAGGAACAAGTAATATTTTTTGTACATAATTCAATAAATAATTGTTTTAAACTGAATAATAATGTTATTATATTCTCTTGCCTGGAATCGAGTATGAGCATTTAAAAAAAAACTTTATATTATTCACAATAATAATATTTAATATGAAACCTTACTTTTCCGATCGTCGTATGTCACCTTTTCGTGTTTTTCTTTTCATCGTGAACGTTGGCGATATAATAAACCAGTAGTCGATAATTTTCTTTATTGTACGATGAAAGAACTTTCCTGAAAGAACAGAAATAACCTACGATATAATTTTTGGAATGGAACAATATTGATAAAAATTCACCAAAGAAAAATATGTGCTTGAAATTTCCACTTTTAAAAGCTAAAAAAAAGCTTTTCATCGCATCTTCAATTCGAAACCAGCTAGAATCCGTCGTCATTGTGTCATTAATCGAATTTCTGAAAAATGTTGGCTAGAATACAGAAATATTTGCTATTTAATAAATTTTACCTATGAATCTTGTAAAATGCAAGAAGAAGTGGCTGTTGCGGATGCGAGAAATGAAGAACTGCATTCGAAATAATCGAAAAACTATCGGCATTTCTTCCTTAACCAAATATCTGAAGATAATTATTGAATTCAGTGTTTTATTCTTGTTTACCTTGTCATAAAATCTCCGTAACAATTGTGGAAGCATTTGATGATAAAATTCCAGTGATGTTGATGATTCTTCTCGATGTATATTCTGTAAATGAATTATTTTTCAAAAGAAAATTAAAAACCAATGAAAACAGCAGTGAAAATACGATAATTGGCGTGAAATCTGTTCTAAATGAAACTTCAACACCCTAAAAAATTTATTTAGTCAAATTCCGTCGAAAAAAATACCTAAAATGTGTTTTTTCTATCAAAAACAAAAATAAATAAATAAAAACTGAAAAATAATACAGGGGGCGGGGTTGAAGACTGTGCACTGTTTGCATTCAAACCCCGCCTCCACCAAGGCTGCCGCAAGAAAGTCCGCAACAACGGATTTCTGTGGAGAGTCGTTCACTTTTACAAACCGTGTCACTATGAAATAACGTTTTGAACTTTAATTTTCGCGCTAAGACCCAAATAATTGAATCCGTGACCAAGTCCACTGAAAAAATGTATCTCTGAGAAGCTAGTTTTCATTTTTTCGGACTAAATATGTCTTTTCCGAGTAATTTAGGATCACTTCTCAACTATTGACAATATTTTCTGTTTTAGGCTCAAAATGAACTCAAAATAGGCATTTTGGGCTCAGCGGACAGTTTAGACTCTCCTTATGAAATTTTCAAAGTTTGGCAGCCTATAACTTCCTTCTGGACCAGATTCTTGTCGAACCTAATGAGTTCATCCCTTTCTAAATAGGTAACGCCAGGATTTTGGCGCCGATTTCAAATATTTGGGTCTTCAAGCGATACAATTCCAAATTCTTACAATGAGTCATCTCCACCACCATTGCTGATCGTCGAGGTGTTTGTTGGTGTAGCGCTGATGCGCGCACTTCTTGTCGCTTTACGGGTTGACATATTTTTCTCTGCAAAATTTCGCACTTTTAGCAAGATTTCATTACGGACAGAGAAAAAAAACAATAAACGAGCGTGAAAAGGAAAAATTGCTGAGAAAGAAATTTGATAAGGAATGATTCATCATGAAATGCCCCCTATAGCAACATTTTTCTTAAGAAGAACAAAAAAATGCATGAAAAGGGCCAGAAATAAAAAAAAACTTTCAAAAAAACGACTGGCGACGTCAACATTCAGACAACTAGAGGAATAAATAGGCGAAAAACAGAATTGGCAACATCTATGGGGGCGCTCGCGAGAAACGGCGCCAGTGCGCGCTCATTCGTCGTCGCAGTGTGTTAAAAGTGAGGTACGCTAGAGAATGAGCGCTCACTTTTCTACTCGTACACATTTTGTGTATGTATGTTTGTTTGGCAGGCCAGTAGAAGAAAAAATATGCAACATAAATACTAGAGGTGTTTAGACGCTTTGTAAATCGAAAAATCAGACAACAAATCGGGAAAAAAGGGTTTGAATGACCTTTGTATACAATAATTGAAGATCCTCATCAAAGTTCGAAATGCGGAAAATCGGTTACATCGCCGTGAGAGGCTGAGAAATAAATACGAAAATTTTTTCATTTTGAAAAAAATGACATTTATTTAACTAATCAAAACTTTTTGTGATTGCAATGGAAAGGAACCTTGAGGTTTGTCAATTTTCAGAAAAAAGCTTTCAAGAATTAAAAAAAAAATCATATATATTATAATTTTTACAAGAAAAAATCATTTTTGAGGTGATTTCTTGAAATTTGCACGCTTAATGGGCAAAAATAAGCGAAGAGCTCGTCAATTTCAATATTTTTCAAAAAAAAATCTCAAAATTTGATGAAAAACGGGACAAAATCACAAAAAATGCAAAAACGAAATTCAAATCCTAAATTTATTGATTTTTCCAGCTGGCGGAATTCAAATTCGCACGCTACTGTAACGCATTCTTTGCGAGATCCTTGCCACCAATTATCAACATGTGCCTTTAAAAGGTGCTTACTGTCAGGCGGCATTATTTTATTTTTTTTTTCAATTTTTCCCATTTTTCACAGTTTGAGCTAAATTTTAACGTTTTCCTTCTTTTTTCCATTGCCTACCGCATCGAAAAAGCGAAAAACAACCTCAAAACAAAATTTATTACCATTTTTGTCCTTTTTCTACGCAACATTCGAAAAGATGCAATAAATTTCCCATTCGCGCGATCTTTGTCTTTTTCCTCCCACCGGTGAATGGGAAAAATAGTAGAAATGACTTCAAAGGTTTTGAAATGTCATTTCTCACAATCAGAGATAAGACAGCTAATTTGATAATTAAAAATGTTTTAGAAATCGAAAAATTTCGAAATAAAGAAAAAAAAATTGCGATAGTTGTTGTAAAAAATAAAGAAAGAGCAATAAGTTTGCTCGTACTACAGCCTCAAAGGTTAAAAGGGACGACAAATGCAACAAAAACCCCCCAGCATATGAGTAAAAAAGAAGAAAAGACAACAAGAGCCCGGGAAGTTTTGAGAGAAGGGAACATTTCGAAACAAAAAAATAGTGTGGGAGTAAGCTGAGGTTTTTCCCCACAAATATTTTTGTCAGAGGGCGCCCCGCGATCCGTTGCCATATGGAGAATGCACTGACAGAATGGTGCAGGGTTTAAACATCTGTTTTATGAGATGGGGTGTTGAAAAGACGGTGAATAGTGAGATATTTTCGCGAAAAGAGTAGTAAATTAAACAAAAGTGTCAGTTTTTGTACTTTTTTCCGCATTTTATAAACTTGGCTTATTAAAATTTGTGATCTTTTACTCTTTGATCATCTTATTTTGAAAAAAGTAGTATGCTTTGAGAACCGAATGAGAGCGAGTCTCTGTTGGAACTTGGAAGAGTGCCAAAATTGCACGAGGATCAGCTTATATGAGTTTTTGCCTTAATTTCAATCAGAAAATTAATAAAATCATGGAGAGAAGCTAAAAATTTCAGAAATTAGCTTTTTTTCAAATGAATAATATTAAACCATGTTTTTTTTGACGGATATGAACGTCAGATTAGTGTTTTAAAGGTTAATAAAGTGCTGAATAAGTATTTGCCAATAATTATGTCATCGATTTGAGCCATTTCCTTGTAAAATTGTAATTACCTATCGATTTTTCAAAAATTAGTGAGTTTTCTTTGTAAAAAAAGATTATTCGCATAAAGACGGCTCCGGAGAGCTCAAGAATAAGTTTGGATGAATAAGACGAAGATAGTGAAGCTATTGATAGCAAAATGTTGTAGAAAAATTTAAAAGTTAAAAAGTATAAAATAGATATTTCTGGATATTTGAGTTTCTGGCCTAGAAATCCAAATTTTTGCGGACTAACTTTATCCGGAAATATCTATTTTGTATTTTTTAACTTTCAAAATTTTTCGGCAGCATTTTTCTAACAATAGGTTGACTATCATCTTCTTATTCACCCAAGCTCATTCTTGAGCTCTCCGGTGCCGTCTTTATGCGAATAAAGATTTTTTTACAAATAAAAATTCGCTAATTTTTGAAAAATCGATAGGTAACTCCAATTTTACAAGAAAATGGCTCAAATCGACGCGTTTTCAAAAATCAATAGCATAGTTATTGGAAACATAATTTATTAAACTCTTAACTAAGCTTTAAAACACTATACAATAGCTATTATCCCGAAAAAACATGATTACATCTCATTAATTCGAAAAAAACCAATTTTTTAGCTCTTTTCCATGTCCAACTTCATTTTCAGATGGAATTTTTGCATTCATCAACAATTCTAGTGAAAAAAAGAAGATGACGCTCAAAAAATGCTCCTCTAGACGTCTGCGCACAAAAAAATCCGAAAATTATAAAAAATGTAAGGGGCGAAAACAAAACGAGCCCACTTATAGGCAGATGTTATTTTCAATGTCCTTGAGAAGCACATGTACCCCAATTCTCACAAAAAAATAAAATTATATGAGATTTGAAACATTTTTTGAGAAGGGGAAGACTCCTTGAGGCGGTCTCAAATTACTTTTTTTTCCTTTTCGAGAAAAAAAACTTCAAATGAGAAAAGGATCAAAAAACATTTGAATTACTATGGTTGCGAGTCAGAATAGCGAGAGGGGGAGCTAACAAGGTCATTGTGGACATTTTGTACTCATGATACTGTTAAAACTAGTTTTTTTCTTCGAAAAGTTGAATAAAAGGGAAAGGATTTGCATACTTGTAGGAGTTGTTTTCAAAAAATCAGGTTTTTTGCAGTTAAAATACAAAAATCCACTTTTTTTTCGATGTTTCAAACAAAATTCGAAAAATAGTCCAAGAAAGTGTAGGAAAAAGTGTTGCAGGGTTCGTTTTAAGACCCAAATCTTGATATAATTGTCCCTTTAAACACTTTTATCAAAAATTGGATCAATTCTGAAAATTTCAAACTTCTCCAACTAATTTCAAAAAGTCCTATGAAAGTTAGTCTGAAATGTTCGAATTTATCCCATTTTTCCGTGTTTAAAGGGACATTGCTATCCAGATTTGGGTCTTGAAGCGATTCCAGCAAAAATCAAAAAGTCCTATACTTTCCTAGATTATTTTTCGAAGTTTGTTTTGAGAAATATTGAAAAATTCAAAAAATCCTAGGTTTTTTGGATATTTTTCAACTGACAATATAGGATCCAGGAAACTATAGTTTTTAATAATATATATACAACTTAAAAATTCTAGAATTTTTAAAAACCTAGCCGAAATTCGAAAATTTAGGCCAAAAATGTTAAAATTCGAGAAATATAGCATTATACAACGTTTTTCCCTAAAAATGTAATGTCACTGATAAAATAACATTTAAAATCTTGCTGATAAATAAATAAAAAAGGAGAATTTCGAAAATTTTCAAAAAAAAACATTTCTGACATCACTCTAGACGCCGACGCTTCCCCACTTCCCTTGGCGCCACAAACAAGCAGTCCAAAAACATTTGCGCTCTAATGGCATTTTTTCGAATAAACAAAAAGAATCTAACAGAGAGAGAGAGGTATGCAGACGGTCAGAATGTCAAAGGGAGGTGGGGACTAGGTTTTTTGGCCGAAGAAATTTTCTCGTCCTGCTCAATTTGATGAAATTTACATCATTTTTAGGGGTTTTCTTTAATTTATATATATTTTCCTTTTTTCGTAAGATTATTGTATTCTTTAAAATTGCTGTAACGTTAAAAAATCAGCATTTTTGAAGAAATTCAAGAATTTCAAAAGAATTGTCAACTTCCCGTTGGAATTTGAAACTAAATAAATATCTATGATCTTTTGAGAAGTCGTTAAAAATTGCAGAAAGTGTCGAAAAATGCAATTTTTAAAGTTTCCTCAGAAATCCATAGAGATTGGCGGATATCTCTAGACTTTTCTGAAAAAAAAATTCGAATCTGTTCCCGGAAAAGCCAGGAAAAAAGACTGCAAATGTATAACTTCTTTTTGAATTCCAATTTTCTATTGTAAATGAATAAAAATATGAGTTCTGGCTCTTAGTGAAACTTCTGGAATTCCATAGAATATTCTGGAATCCTAAGGAACCTTGATTCAGAGTCACAGCTCTTATTTTTATTCATTTACAATGGAAAATTTGAATTTAAAAGAAAGTTAAGCTTTTTCAGCTTTTCTTACTAAATTGACGCTTTTCCAGGAACCGATTAGAATTCCATTTTTCCGAAAAGCAGAGATATCCTCAAATTTCTACGGATTTCTGAGGAAAATTAAAAAATTGCATTTTTGACCTTTTTTGCAATTTTTAAAGACTTCTCAAAAGATCATAGATATTTAATTAGTTTCAAATTCGAACTGGAAGTTGGCAAATCATGTGAAATTTTTTAATTCCTTCAAAAATTCTGAATTTACGAGTGCATAGCCGTACTTCTTGAAATTCATAGCCGTACTTCTTGAATTACCAAAAAAAATCAATAATTTTCTAAATTTTCAGCCTTTCAAACATCCTCCTCGCATCTCTGAAAAATGGATCAACTTCTCGATGTCGACACCTTGAAGAAATTGTCACCAGAACAACAGGAGCAAGTGATCGCTGGAGTTAAGCAGCAAGCCGCACTGACGAATGCTCAGAATTTAGTCACTGTAAGTGGTTTTTTCGTGAAATTTTTAAAAATATGTCAAAAAATCAGATTTAAAAGCTTGAAAATGTGTTTTCCATGCTCCAAATCTGTAGTAAGTGTTTTTATTCGCTTCAAGACCCAAGCGATATGCGCCTTTAAACAATTTCATGGAGAATAATTTATTTTTGTGTCTATCTTTACCAAAAATGACCAGGGATGAGCCCAAGTGGACTCAGAAGGCCTTGAAAAGCTGAAATAGGCCAAAGAAATGAAACATTTCCCAAAAAACGACGTTTTTGGTCCTAAATAGGACATTATGGGCCTCGACGGGTCAGTTGGACTTACCGCCTTATGGAAACAAGAGGGAATTAGTCCAAAAATGAGAAATATTATTTTTTCGGCCTTTTTCCGCCTCCAGGGCTCACTGGAGCTCACCCAACATCGTTTACCACAAAGATAGAAACAAAAACAAATTTTTTAAATGAAATTGTTTAAAGGGACATATACTTAATCGGTTGGGTCTTGAAGCGTCTAAAAAATCGTGCAAAAACTGAAATTCAAAAAAAATTCCATTAAGAAACCAGTTTCTAAAAATGTTATCCACTTTAATATTCGGTTTCACCCAAATTACATCTCAAATATCGATTTTTTTCGAATTTTCAGAATTTTAGCATGAAAAAACGTTCAGAGCCTAAAAAATAAGTAATCATACAAAATTTGATTACTTCCAGATTCTAGAATCCAGAATCAACACGAAATTTGGTATTCTGACTTTTTTTTTCTAGAAAGATCAGAAATAAGTAGCAGTGTGCCTTTAAAATACTCACTTCTCAATTTTCCAGGACATATCTGAAAAATGCACCAACAAATGCATCACGTCGCCAGGTACGGCTCTCTCCAACAACGAGAAGCAATGCTTGCAACGCTGCATGGACCGTTTCATGGAATCGTGGAATCTCGTCTCGCAAACCCTTCAAAAACGACTTCAGGACGAGATTGCGAGCGCCGGTATGGGACAATTCGGCGGACAGGGTGGATCATCATTCTCATAGACCCCCGTTTATTTTTTGTTTTTTCTTCTTCTTTCTCCCAAAAATTTGTTTTGTTGAATTTTTTAGTGAATATAATTTTTTTAGACATACAGATAAGTTTTAACAAGAAAAAGCTCCAAAAATACAAGTAGATAAATTAGACATAATAATAATTAGTACTTAGTTAAAAGCAGAAAACGGGTGTACTCGTAACAAACAAAAATTATGGTCGTTCTTCTTTTTTTTTTTTAGAAAAATACAAGAATAAGATTGAAAATAAAAATACAAGAGGTACATGAATTTCAGAATCTCTTTTAGGAAAAAGCGCAGCACACAATTTAAACTGGCAACAATTGTGGTTGTGAATCGACGACGTCGGATGGTTCGTCGGCATCTTCGTCGTCCGCGTCGTTCTTATTGTTGTCTGGGACTGGGCTGTGGCCGTCAATCTGGAAAAAGGGGAAAATTAATGACGAAAATTTTGAAATTTTCGATTTTTTAAAACATTTCTCGAAATCTAATCAAATTCCCGAAAAATGCCTCATTTTCCCGCCGTCCAGCTCATTTTGAAGCTCAAATTCTGAATTTTCACTATTTTAAGCTTCAAAACTATCTGAAAATTTCAAATTTGATAATTTTCAGACAAGTATTTCGCTTCTTTGAAAATTATTGCTAGATTTTTTGAGAGCTTCCAATTTTTTGGAAAATTTCACCATTTTGCACAAATTTTGGCATATTTAGTGAAATTCTGAATTTTTCAGCATTTCAACTTGAAAATGAGTGCAATTTCCAAGAAATTTATGCCAAACACTCCAACTTCTAATGATTACTCACAATAGATTACATTGTCAGAGACACTGACTCAGAGTAACTTTTAAATTTCACGTAATTCAAATGGTACCCGCAAAAAGAGAAAAAAGAAAGATAAAATCTTCTATGAGCTGGAAAATAAATAAACGTGGAAAGTGAGACTATATAAAATGAAAGATTTCCCAGTTGTTAACCATCATTTATAAATTATTCGATGAATAAAATGACCGGTGTTTCAATGATAAGATTGCTACTCATGTTCATCGTGATTCAATCAATAATTGTACAATGTGAAGAAGTATTCCAAAACGATGAATCGTTTAATGAATACTGCAAAAGATATCATGGAGCGTATGTTGGGGCAAAGACGAAAAAGGTACTACTCTTTATAATAAGGCAGCTTCAAAGAGTACTTTATTATAGGACAAAGGCGCCACATGCACAGTGAAATTCCGGATTTCAACAGCAAACCAAGAACAAGCTGATAGATTCTGCAGGGATTGGGTACCACAACAATTCGTTTCTTCCACAAGATCAGACAAAGAAGTAACATGCGTTGCACAAGTGAGCCATATATGCAAATCCGGATGGACCAACTTATACGGAGTTTGTTACAAATTGATGGACAATGGAAAACCAATGACAAAATCCGAAGCTCAAACCAAATGCATCGATGACGGAGCAGAACTCTACCATTACAGTCGACCAGATGTGCCAGAGATGCTCTCAACAACCTTCGATTTGTCAACAATTTGGTTGATGGATTCTGATGTGGATGCTCGATTAATTGGTCGGAATCCCATGACAAAACCTGCATCAGGATCAGCATTTGCAATGGTTTTCAATTCTGCACCAATTCTTCATGTCCGATTCATGTCAATCATTCCAATCGACCCAAATAAGAAGTCAATGGTAATTTGTACAAAACCGGGGAAAATAATGGGAGATGGAAACATACCTGAACTTGTGAAACCCTTGAACTTGCCACTCGTTTGGTCTGATACCCTCTTTTATCAGACGAATCTCCATGCGTAAGTTGTGAAAATAAGCTAAGAATTTCTCTTTG
This sequence comes from Caenorhabditis virilis, assembly GCA_964036255.1. Taxonomy (NCBI): domain Eukaryota; kingdom Metazoa; phylum Nematoda; class Chromadorea; order Rhabditida; family Rhabditidae; genus Caenorhabditis; species Caenorhabditis virilis. Next base: position 17,130,212 of record OZ038415.1, on the reverse strand, counting down.
AAAAAATCTAAATTCTTTCCAGGCGAAAGGGGGACATCAATGACTATGACACCATTTGTCAAACGTACTTCAAACCATTCTTGAATGAAGATTCCCTCAAACAAGCTTTTTGGGCCGACAATGTTCCTATTGTTCTTCCGTATTTGGACAAATTCTCGCATTTTGTTCGACTCGGAGGCCAACGCGACGTCTCACAAAATCGTCGCCAAGAAAAATGCCATAAAACTTTTACAACCCCCAGCGTCTCTACGATAGTCGCAGACATTCAAGATGCGTTTATGATTCGGTCCGGTTTCACCAGAATGACCATGTTGTACGAACCTTGGCTAACAATGTGGTTCCCACGAGAAGCGTGTGATTCACAATATAGTACATCACTTGTTTTTAAGTAAGTCGTTTTTATTTTTATTTTCAACAAAATAAGTACATTTCAGACCAAAGCCATGGATTTACGAAATGTCAGATGCATATCGAGCACCAATCATTTGTGAAATTACACAGGAGCACGGAATTCATCCAGTGTTCCGCGAAAAGTGTTACACAAGATGGACTACATCTGCACGAAGGCACTGTTTCACGTTCTTAGAGTTTCCAAAAGATCGAGAAGAAGCTGATCATTTATGTTCGTTGTATACAACAGATGTACATGCAATTGGCGACGATGCCGAAAAGGAACAAATGAGAAAGTTGATGACTCCGTGGCCTTTCGAGTATGGTTGGATCGGTGAAAAGAGAGGAAATGAGTGTTTGGCACTTTCAAAATCTGGTCAGAAGGTTGTTCAATCATGCGGAAAGAAGCTTCCAGTATTTTGTGGTTATTTTCTACGTCCATGGGGACAACCTTGAATAAGTTGGTAATTATTGGGAAAAAATAAATTATTGATTGATTAATTAATTGTTGCTTGTGTTCACAAATCCATTTATAACATCGATGTTTTATTAAAGTGTCTGCTTACTGATTTTTTGTTTCAATCTATTCAGAATGGCCAATTATTAATGAATTTAACAACAACGAAAAACATTCTTTCGGGCGCCAAAAATTCTTTCGAGTCCAAGACAGCTCCCCAAAAGTGCGGAAAACAGGTATCGAGGGACCATTTTTTTGCGAAAATTTAAAATTTAAAAAAAAACTGAAAATAAAACCCTTAAACTATCAAAAATTTTGAAACTGCTAAAAAAATGCTAGTTTTCAGAATTAATTCAAAAAAAAAACCCCCAATGTTTGTGATATCCATCATTTTTTGGCTGAAAATGCCAAAAATTCTGATTTTTGACACCCCCACCCTCCCCACCGCCAAAAAACCTAATAAAACCAACCAAAATCTGCTTATCCATCGGTACACCATTCCAAACCTTTCCAAACTCTCTCCTAAACAACGCAAAAATGCAAACCGGTCCCAACGTGAACGGCACCAGATAAATAAGCGCCGGTTGTGCCATTCTCATCAAAGACAACGCGACGAACGTCGCGATGAGCCCTACTCCATATCCTAGAAATTTTGAGAAAATTTCGTTTCAGGACCATTTTTCCATTTTTCAAGAAATTACCTATAACACAAACCAATCCGTACAACAACCTCGTCTTTTCCTCAAACCCGTTCATTGTAAAGCAGTGGGCGACCAAATATCCTGAAAAAGTTGAAAACATTTTTTTTTTAAAAGAAAATGAATACCTGGAATAATAATATCACCGAGTCCTAGGATAGTCATTTGATAGTTTTTCTCAACTTCGAGATCAATACATGAGATCATTGGATCGAAATGCATCACTTGCATCAGCATTGGGAACTGAAAAAAAACGGAGTTTGAAAATTATGAGATTTATGTCTCGAGGCCCTAGCCGATCCGAATTTTATTCGAAATGCGATCATATCCGGACCTGGTCCGAAATCGGACTCGATCCGGATTTGATCCGATCTGAACCAGATTTGACCGGAAATCCGATCCGGATTTGATCCGAAATTCGAGCCGAGCCGGATTTTATCCGAGCTGAACCAGATTTGATCAGAAATCCGATCCTATCCGGATTTGATCCGAAATCCGATCCTATACGGATTTGATCCGAAATCCCATCCGAAATCCCATCCAATCCGGATTTGATCCGAAATGCGAGCCGATCCGGATTTTATCCGATCAAAACAAGATTTGACGGAAAATCCAATCCAATCCGGATTTTATAGGAAATCCAATCCAATCCGGATTTGATTCGAAATCCAATTCAATCCGGATTTGATTCGAAATCCGAACCGATCCGGATTTTATAGGAAATCCAATCCAATCCGATCCGATCCGGATTTGATCCGAAATACGATTTTATCCGGATTTTATCAGAAATCCCATAAGATCCGGATATGATCCGAACTGCGATCCAGAACCGAACACTGCTAATTATTGGAAAATGAAACGCGGGAATTATTTTAATTTTTTTCCCGAATTTTAAGACTTTCAGCTTCGAAAGGTTCCAAAAACTCTAAAAATTAAAATTAGACCTTGAATTTCAGATTTCTCTTTCAGAAATTCATATTTTCATTTAAATTTTCGAAATAGAATACTATTCTAGATGAATTTCAAGAAAAAAGAATAGAATTTTCAAGAAATCAAAAAAAAAATCAAAAATTCTGGAAATTTCGCGTTTTCATGCTAATTTTTACTTCTTCTAAGCTTTAAAATGCTTCAAAATGTCTGAAAATTAGAATTTCCAAATAATTTTTATGATTCTTTGGGAAATTATGTTCAAAATGTGTATTTTTCCAAACGTTGAGTTAAGATTTGCTGGAAAATAAATTGCGGTTTCAAAAATGTCAAATATTTCGAAAAATTCCAAATAAAAATCTCTCCGCCCACCTTTTCCGGCTGCGCATCAATATCAATCGGCGGCAACGGATACCCGCTAAAATTGTTCCGACTATTCGAACAATCCATTCCCGTCGCCACTTCCAGCATCACTGAACACCCATTTTTCGTCCACAACGGCGTGGCGAACACCATAAATGCGTCATAGACAAACATACACGACATTAGGATACATATCCACTGAAAAAAACCCGATTTTCGATGAAAAATCACCAAAAAAACTGTACCTTAAGACTTGGCAATCTCAGCGATTTCAAAATATGAAGACAAACTGTGATATTAATAATATCCAGGAGAATGAATGCATAAGGTGTCAATCTCATAAAATACCACGTCGCGCAGAACGACAATGCCAAAATCACACTAGCGGCTCCCGTATACGTAAAATTATGTGTTTGCCCTTAAAAAATACATTTTCAAGAAAAAATTTAACAAATTTCAAAAAATACCACAAATCTTTGGAATCCACTCGATTTTCGCGTTATACCACCGATGAGCAGAAAACTCAAAGTTCGAGAAGAATGCGCGGATGCATCCGTGAACGCTTGACGTACCAAAGATGACGAGGAGGATATTGAAGAAGATTACTGAAAATAACCGCTGTTAGATTACGTAATACTAAAATTTTGAAAAAAAAAACAAGAAATGTGTCTGAAACGGGGATTTTTTTAAATTTTTTCAAAAATTTAAGAATTTCTTTAATTCTCACAAAATTTATAGCATTTTAAAGCTGAAAATCTGAAAATGCCGATTTTTACCAATAACTCGATCTGAAAATCTAGAAAATAATTGGAAAAATTTCAAACATCACAAATTTTCGAAATTTTTCGCGATTTTCAGAAAAAAACAGTATTTTAAAGCTAAAAATCGAAAATTCCGATTTTTGGCATTAAAATGATCTGAAAATTGAGAAAATATCAAAAAAACTTTAAAAATCACAACTTTTCGAAAAATTTCTCGATTTCACAAAATTTATAGTATTTTAAAGCTGAAAATTAAAAAATGCCGATTTTTTGCATTATAAGACTCAGAAAATATCAAAAAAACTGTAAAAATCACAACTTTTCGAAAAATTTCTCGATTTATAGTCTTTTAACGCTAAAAAAATCTGAAAATGCCGATTTTTAGCAATAAATCGATCTGAAAATCTAGAAAATATCAAAAAACTTCAAAAATCACAACTTTTCGAAATATTTCTCCAATTTCACAAAATTTATAATATTTTAAAGCTGAAAACCTGAAAATTCCGATTTTTAGCATTATAAGACTCAGAAAATATGGAAAAACTTCAAAAATTACAACTTTTCGAAAAATTTCTCGATTTTCACAAAATTGATAGTATTTTAAAGCTGAAAATTTGAAAATGCCGATTTTTTGCATTATAAGACTCAGAAAATATCAAAAAAAACTTTAAAAATCACAACTTTTCGAAATATTTCTCCAATTTCACAAAATTTATAATATTTTAAAGCTGAAAACCTGAAAATTCCGATTTTTAGCATTATAAGACTCAGAAAATATGGAAAAACTTCAAAAATTACAACTTTTCGAAAAATTTCTCGATTTTCACAAAATTGATAGTATTTTGAAGCTAAAAATCTAAAAATCCACAATTTCAGCCACAAAATTCATTTTTAAAAAATTCAGGATTTTTAGAGCATTTGTCCATTAAGCTAAAAGAAATTCTGAAATTCTGTATTTAAAAAATTGTTCAGAAACTGGAATTTTTTGGAAAAATACCTCTTGTCAAAATATTTCCGTTTTTTTTTCCGAAAAAAGATCTAAAATGAACTTGAAAAGCACATTTTTCGGGTAATTTTTTTTAATATTAAAAAAAGTGACTTTGTGCAAAAAGCAAGCGTTTCAAAATGTCCACTTGAAATTTTACCCTTTAAAACTTCCCGAAAAAAATGAAAATAACAATCCGTATAAAAATCATTGTTTTTAATAGAAATTTAAAGACAGCTGCTCAGTTAATTTGACCCTAACTGTTCTTAGTTTCAAAAATTAGAGCGTTATCTCATTAGTACAATGCAATTTATGCGAAATCACACCGATAAGCACACGCGTCACAGCAGCGGTCCAAAGTTGAAAAAATAAAAATTTGAATGCGCGCGTGTCCGTGCAACGCGGTCGGTGTCCGTGCAACGCGGTCGGAATTGGCGCGAAACACAATTATTTGAATCTGGTTACATATTGGTATTGTTCTTTGGACCACCTGGGCTCCCATTCGAATTTTGAATTTTTGCCTTGAATTTGGATCTGGTTAACTGACAAGCTGCCTTTAATGTTTCGCAAAAGTGAAAACGGTAATTACATATAAAAAACATATAAACTAGTGAAACGGTAATGTTTTGAAAAAAATACTGGTTTCAAAACATTGTTTTGAAAAATACAGAAATTTTTCAAAAATTCTCAAATTTTCATATTTATTGGTTCATTTTGAATCTGAAAAATCAAAAAAATCTAGAAATTTGCGAAAAAATTGGACTTCTAAATATGATATTTGATTTTCAAAACATGATCAAATTATAAAAATTTCCGGTTTCAGAAATTCAGAAAAAGCAAAAAAAAAACAAATGTATCAAATCGGATTCCAAAAAATTAATGTTTCACCTAAACATTTTTTGAAACCGTAGTTTTCTAAAAACATAATTTCAGAAAAAAAGTACGGTTTCAGAATTTTCGAAAAACCCAACTATGCGTTAAAAAAAATTTGTTTTGTTCTGCGCAGGAACTTCAAAAAGCTCGATTTTTTTCAAAAATTCCGCACTTTTATCGATTTTTTTAAGGAAAAGACCCGAAAACTCAAAATTATGGTTTAAAAATTCACACAAATGTTCAAAATTTCGGGAGCATTTTCAGACATTTTCGAAAAAAATCTTACTTCTCAAAATTAATACAAATTTTCCGAAAATAGACGGATTTTAATGCTCTTTGGTGCACTTTGAAGCTAAAATTTGAAAATTGAGTCTTCTACTTAAAATTTGTCAAAATCATCGTTTTTCATTTAAAAAATTCCCGTTTCAAAATTTCTAAACATTTTCGAATCTCTAGAACCTTATTCAGTTTTGCAATGCTGAACATAGGTGGGATTAGGTCATTTCGAAATCTCAAAGTTAAGCTCGTTACAAAAAAATATTTTTTTAAAGTTAACGCGACTACAAACCGTAAAAAGCATCAAAAACGCTGAAAAAACACTTAAAAAACGAATATCCGAAAGTGCGTCAAGGCAAACGTCTATTTTTGGATACTCATTAAAAAAGTTAAGGTCGTACACCTTGTCAAGTGAAAAAAAGTTAAACCCGTTACTAGGCTACATCCGCGGAATCCCACCTATGATGCTGAAATTAAGGAAAACAAATTTTATTAATGTCCTAAAATCATATTTCAAGCTTTTTTTGTTAAAATTTTTGCAAATATAAGAAAAAAAACGTTTTTTCATGGTTATTGATTTTTTCAAGTTTAAAATCATCTAACCCCCCCCCCCCCCTCACCGCCTTAACAAAAATCCAAAACTCTACCCAAAACCGATCGAAAATAATATCCCAACATAATCACTCCAATCAATATTCCCATCAAAATCGCAATCGCCACATAATTCCCATATTTCGCACAAAACTTGTCCACTCGACTGTTATTCTCCTCTCCCGTCGATGATCCAGATGTCGAATTCGAAGACGATGACGTCGCTTCGGCAATCGCCAAATCCTTTCCATTTTTATGACGCCAAAACGCCCACGTTCCGCCACCCGCCACACAAATCATCGCAATTAGCCAGATAATGATCATTGACGCATCAATTTGATGGGAGAGCGGGCGATGGAAGTGAAGTTCGAGATCAAAGTCGTCTAGGTCTCCGTCTGTGGCAAGTTTCTGAAGATCAGGCCATTTTAAGATTTTAAGTGCATTTTTCAAAGCTTAATTTTATTAAAAGCTTCAAAATGAGACCAAAAATGTCAAAATCGATGCATTTTGAACCAATTTATGACGTTTTGAAAATTTCAAAAATTTCTCGTGCTCATCGCGAGAACTGGTGACAGCTCTCGCAGTGAACACGAGAAAATTCACAATTTTTCAAAATCTCATAACTTTGTTCAAATTACCTCGATTTTCATAATTTTTGGCGCATTTTGTAGCTAGAAACACGCAAAATCTTAAAAATTCAAGTTTAAAGCTTCAAACTGAGACCAAAACTGTCAAAATCTTAACATTTTTCGAAGAAAAGGGTAAAATTCTGAAATCCATAAACCTACCAAAATCTTTTCCTTAAAATCCGTCCTATAGATAAAAAATGTCGGGATCGCGTTCGTCGCACTAATATATGGATCATAAAAGTCAGAAAACTGAAAAAATCCATTTTTGAAGTGAAAAATCTTCAAAATTTCGAATTTTTACCAAATAATCCTTCCATCCTGCAACAAATTGGCGTCCTCTATCCAAGATGAACAATGCGATCGCAGCATTGTGGGTTTTCAGCTGGTTTTCCTGGAAAAATATTATTCTTCGTTGTAAGACGCTTTTAAAAATTATTGATAATTTGGCATTTTCCCAATATTTTCAGAAATTGCATTTTAAAAATAATTGTAATACATTTTGTCAAATTTTCAATTTTTTTTAAAAGAACCCGAATTTCAGCTTTCACGTGATTCGCTTCAAGACCCTAAACGATTAAATATGTGTCCCTTTAAACAATTTCATGGAAAAATTTGTTTTTGTCTCTATCTTTGTGGAAAACGACCAAGGATGAGTCCACGTGGGTCCAGGAGGCAAGTAAAGCCCGAAAAACTTAAAAAATTTGCAAAAAGCTGCTATTATGGTCCTAAATCGGACATTTTTGGCCTTTACAGGTAATCTGACCTCATTACTGATATTTTGCCATTTTTTGGATCATTTCAGGCCCTTTCCGACATCCTGGATCCAAATAACCCTAACAAAAAATGGTAAAACATCCGTAATGAGTTCAAATAACCTGTAGAGAGCCATAATGTCCGATTTATAACCGTAAAGGCCGCTTTTTGCAAAATAGTTACTTTTTTCGGGCCTCTCTAGCCTTCTGAATCCACTATTGCTCACCGCTGATCATTTCCCACAAAAATAGATACAAAAACAAATATTTTCAATAAAATTGTTTAAAGGGACACAAATTTAATCGTCTGAGTCTTAAAGCGATTCATGTGATAACTATAATTCCGGTTCATTTTAGAAAAACGCATTCTACACATTTTCTAAAAATTTTTTGAAAAAAACGTATATATTTTTGAAAAACTGCTCGTTCGGGTCGAATTGAAAAAATCAATAATTTCAGGAAATTTCAAAAAATCCCAACTATACCTGATACTGTGACGCATTCCTGAAAGCCGTCGGACTAGAGACAAAAGGTCGTGTACACGTTGTTCCATCGTCATCGATCCGATATTCCAGTGGAACGATTTTATTCTCAAAATCGATTGGTTTGACCCTAGCGTCAGGCAACGGACAAATCTTCGTATTGTTCGGTCGTCCGTTCCACCAGCCGATGCGATGTCCTTTCGATGTTTCAAACGTTTCCGCCAATTTTCCGTCCTTCGATCGGAATTGTTGATAATTTGCACATATTTGAACTTGTTCCTTTGTCACCTTGTTTGCCGCCGTCAGGTAGACGAAGCTGTTCGAGTAGGCGCCGAATTCTCTCGTGGATATCTGGAAAATGGCAATTTTTTAAAATCTTGATATTCTGAACTTTCCGATTTTTTTGGTTTATAATATTGTCAGGATAATAATTTCTGGCCGCTCGTTGTGCGGAGTGTCGTTGGGAATTTACTCGCAGCGCGACCGCAACGCTCTCGAATTCAAATTTCTCAGTTGGTCTTGCGCGTTGCGGTCGCGCTGCGAGGAAATTCCCAACGACACTCCGCAAAATGAGCGGCCACAAATTCTTATCTTGACAATACTTTAAATTTAAGAATTGGTCAATTTTCAGAAAATTTATCGATTTTTCGAAAATTTCAAATTAATATTATAAATTCTTCAAAATTATTGCTTTTTGCAAATTCAGAGTAATCTTTTGCTAAAATTCTAAATTTTCAGATTTTCACTTCAAAATGAACCAAAAATTTTCAAAATCCGATAATTTTGAAAATTTGTGGATTTTACGAAAGATATGGTGTTTCAAAATTCAAAATGGCTTCAAAATTTGATACATTTTCAAAATTTCATTTTAAAGTAGCTCCGTAAGGTCCTCCTTTAATATGATTGATGTGCATTTCGCTAAAATTCTGAGTTTTAAGATTTTTAGCTTAAAAATTCGCCAAATTTCCAAAAAAATCGATAAAATTTTGAAAAATATCGATTTTTTGAAAAAATTCACTGTTTCAAAAATTCAAATGATCATAACACTTTTGAAATAATTAATCTCAGATATATTTAAAATGGTTTTCCTAAAATTCTAAATTTTCAGAATTTTATGTGCCAAAACGCACCAAAAATCATCAAAATCTGTCAATTTCCGAAAAGTTATTGATTTTTTGAAAAATTCACTATTTTCAAAGTTCAAAATAGCTATTTTTCAAATCCTTTTTCAAATTTGATGAATTTTCAACATTCGTTCGCCATTTCGATTCCAAAATTCTGAATTTTCAGATTTTCACCTTTAAAAATCTCAAAATTTGAACAAATGAGATCAATTTTGAAATTTTTTCGAAATTCACCGTTTCAAAACCTCAAATTTATTAATTTTCCCATTTTTAAAAGCTTTTCTTCTGAAAATTCTGGATTTTCAAATTAGGAGCTTCTAAATGCTCTAAATTGCTAATAAAAGTATCGCAAATTTTGAAAGTTATGATTTTTAGAGCATTTTCTGGTTTTTAGCTTCAATATATCATAAATTCCCTTAAAATCAGCCAAATTTTCGAAAAATGACGATTTTTGCAAAAATTCCCTGTTTCAATGGTTCAAATTATTAATTTTCACATTTTTAGGGTACTCCTTGTGGTAAACCAACCTACAATTTTCGAAAACGTTTTAAAATTTCAATATTTCTCAACTATTTTCAGCTAAAATCCCGATTTTCACATTTTCAGCATCTAAACACTCAAAATAACATAAAAATTGGGCCAAAGTCCGAAAAATTGATTTTTTTTCAAAATACGTTTTCTGAGAAGATTTTCTAAAACATTACCTGTCCAACATAAAGAGCGAGAAGAACCAGAAGAACACCGACTACCCGCTGTATCGTCATCCAAGTGTTTGGTTAGTATACTTTGTTGAGAAACTTCCGGCGACGACAAAGGATCAAAAAAGGGAAGGTGAAGTTTCTGAAAAAAATTGAAATTATGGTTTTTTTGGAAAATAAAAGAAAAATTAATTTAAAAACGAAAAGAACGTGTAAATATAAGTAGAAATGGGGGCACCAAGCTAGAAAAACGATTTTTATCTGAAAATTCAAAAATTTCAGAAATTCTAGCAGTTTATTAGTTTTCAGAAATTGTTGAAAACTCAGAAACACCAATTATTAATGAATGTCAAAAAAAAAATTTTTTCGGGCGCCCGTGGGTCCAAAACAGCTTCCGCAAAAGTGCGGAAAGCAGGCGGTGGCAGTGCAAAGCGGGCGGTGCCACCACCCGTTTTTTGGTTTTTGAGGGACCGTTTTGCTCAAAATTAAGCTTTTGAACTGAATTTTTTTGTAGATTCCGTTCATAATAGGTGATTCTGAGTCGATTAAAGCAAAAATTGAAAATCAGTAAACAGACACTTTAAAATATTACACATTTTCATGATTTTCCTGAATTATTTCAAATTTCTCCGTTGTCCTTATTTTTGAAAAGGATTTTTCTTTTTATTGCAAAAAAACACGCATTTCTGAGCCATTTCAAGTTCGCGGACTAATTTTCAAAAACGTTGAATTTCTAGGCCAGGTGTTCCGAAAAACTAGGCCAGCTAATTAGAAAGGAGCCATAAATTCAAAACTCGGTTTTAGAAATGATTTTCGCAAATTTATTGCTGTTCTAAACAGTCTGGAAAAAACCGAAATAGTCAGTTTTAGAGTGAAAAACGTGAAAAATTAGCCGAAAAGGTTAAAATTCGGATTTTACGCCAAAAAGGGCTACTCGACCTATTTCAGACCTTAATTAAGCTCTTAGAATCTTCACGGACAATTTACAAAATCCACAATTCTTGAAAAAACACGTTATACAGCCAAAAATTGAAAAATCAGTTGCTATCCTCCAAAAATTAACAAAAGAAACCAATTATTCAAATTTCCGTGCAAACACCACGTCGAGAAAACGCGTACTTTGCCACAAAATTTAAAATTTCAGCAAATTGGTTGTAAACGACTTTCCGCTTGCGCTTTTGGTCGAAAATGAAATATTAATTATAGGGACATACCGTTTTCCACATTTTTTTCACGAAAAAATGTTTTGAGTATAGAAAATTGCACTTATCAAACGTCAAAGAAGTCATTTCTCATTTTTTCGATTCTCAAATTATTCAAAAGCGCAGTTTCTCCTTAATGAATGCGGTAAGTTCTATAGACCGCATTTTAATTTTAAAAAAAAGTCAAATTTTCAAAAAATCATAACTTTTCAAAAAATCGATCGATTTCTATGATTTTTGGAGCATTTTGGTGCTGAAAATCTGAAAATTCGAGATTTTAGCTCAAAAATGATATAACAACGATGGATTCCAATAAAACATCGAAATTTTGTAATATGGAAGAGAAATACGAGCGGGGACTAGTTTCTCGTCGAGTGTGAAACCTAGGCCACCACTTTGTAGTTCGGTTGGAATTCGTTTGGAGTTTAGTTGTTAACTCGTGTAAAACCGTTTTGTTGGTTTTTAAGTTTCTAGTTGTTGCTAGAAAGTGACTAGCAGGTGCTAGTATAATATTCACTTGTTTTGAATCATATTTACCCGTTGTTTATCTTTTATTTCTTGTTTAAAATCTAATAAATCTTTGTAAAATAATCTCGCGTTATTTTTGTTGTTTAAACTGGTTTCTCCACCACTCTTCTTTCGTGGAACCTGAACACCACCAGGGACCACCACATTACTTGGGGGCCGAACCGGTTTAGAGTTGGAAAACCGCTTGAACAGCAAAATTTTCGTGATTTTTGAGGGTTTATTGATTTTTCTTGAATTTTTTCGCTTTTTCTTCTTTTTTTTTGCCGTTTAATTTCGAATTTTTGTACGTTCGGATTTTGTTTGGTCTTCCCCTAGTGGTTGACATTAAACAGACCGTCTGGGCAAATTATTTGAAATCTTCGTCGCCGTTTTTTTCGAATTTTTCAAATTCTGGTGTTTTGTAGTTTTTTACAAACTCAGAGACCGAGATTTTCGTTAAAATATTGATTGTGCCGCCGTTTCTTTTTTGTTCTTCCATTTGATCGAGTATAATCCTTTGGGATATATATCAGGAGAGTGGGGTAAAGAATAAAATTGAAAAATGTCGAAGATGCCAGTGTCAACATCGTCCAAGTCGCCTTCCCTCAGGTCGTGCGCATCGAAATTGTCTGTTGCATCAGGATCGGGAAGCAATTCAAATGGTGGAAATGTGCAAGTGAGGAAAGCAGATGAGAAAAATGATGACAATTTGGAGAAATATGTGCAGAATATGAACCAATTTTTGCAGGAAGTCTGCGAATGGGTAATTTCGCGTGATGATGATGCAAATTGGTCAAGTGAAGAAATCGCCAAGAAGCAAAGCGTTTGTCAGTCAGCTAGGAAGTTGCAAGAGGTTGCTGGTGATTTATTGAATGGTTGTGGAAGAAAGTTTGATGTCAGGAAGTTCAAGAATGTGGAAGAAGCTTTGAAAATTTTTTCGAAAAATATTGAAGGTGCTGAAAAGTATGCAGAATTGAACACTAGAATGTCAAAGAAGCAGAAGTGTACTATTTTTGATACATTGAAAGAAGGATATGGAAAATTGATGAAAAGTTTCGATGAAGTGAAGGAAAATGTGGCTGCGAAGGATTTTGCTGAGAATAAGCCTGAAAATGAAGCACATTTGGAAGAAGGTGAGAAAGTTTGGAAATTTATGAGAAAGTTGGGCATAGAAAATGCTGATCAATTGTGTGAAGCTATTAAAAGGCGTGCAGCTGATAATTCAAGACTTCGGAAGGAAAATCTGCAGATGATTGATGTGATGGATAAAGTTAGAATCCTCGAAGAAAATCAGAAGATTAATAGTGATATGCAGGAGGAGTTGAGAGAATCTATCCGTCAAAAAGATTTGTTAATATCGAAGTTGACTGAAAGTCAGGATAAAGAGTATTTGGAAGAATGTCGAAAAATCTGGAAAGTTTTGAAAAAGATTGGTGTGAATAGTGCAGCAAGTTGCGTAGCATTATTTGAGAATGTAGCTGATAAAGGACTCAAAGCAAGAGCTGATCTAAAGTCACAAAGTGAGAAAATTCTGCAAATGGAACAACAATTGAAAGAGGAAATCGAGGTGAAGGATGATTTGAAGGAGAAATTTTGTCTAAATGTTGATGAAATGAAAAAATTGAAGGAAAATATTCAGCAAAAGGATGTCGAAATTCCAAGGTTGAAGGAAAAGCTGAAAAAGTTGGAAAAGGAAGTCCTTTTGGCTCCGAAGAAAATTTTGTCGAATGAAGAAGAACATGTTAAAGAGGATGAGAATTCAGGAAGACATAATGTTTCGCCAGCGTTATCAGTAAAAGCGAATAAGATGTTTATTGCACATATGTTGAAGAGTTCAACTGAGCAAATTGTTGAAAAGCATAATGGAGAGATTTGTGTTGAAAATTTTGGACAAATGTGTTCAGATGGTCTGAATGAAAGAATTGCCGCAATGGAAGCGAGTATTGCAAAATTGACGGAATTTATGATTAGACAAAAGGATGCTAGGTGTGAGTCGGTCGTTGCCGAGAGCAGTTGTCCGGAGTCAGGATCAAGTTTTAGAGTGGAAAAAGCTAGAGGCTTTAATATTGATGATGAAGTGCATAAACCACAAGTTCGAAAAAGTGCTGAAGGAAGTTCAAAAGTGGAAAATGATGTTAAAAGATGTTTCAAATGTGGAAGAAATGGACATTTTGCAAAAAGATGCTGGAATAATAATGTTGCTGAAGCAAATGGTGTGAAGATTGATGCTTTTAATTGGAAAAATGAGCCAGGAGATAAAAATCATGCTACAGTTGGAAGACAAACTATTGAAAAGTCTGAAATTCTTGGCACAAAGTTGAAGCTGATTATTGATAGTGGAGCAATGACAAGTGTGTTATCGTCCAAGACATGGAATAGAATCAAGAATGGAAATTTGAAGAAAGAGAATTTTGTGGAAAGGAATCCAGGTTGTATGGAGATGAGGAATGTTTCGAAGGATAAAATGAAGATCATCCGTCAAGTTGAAGTTCCAGTGAAGATGAGAGGCATGAAAGAAGTTGTGAAATTCCAAGTTGTTGAGAATGAGAATGAACTAGCAGTGTTGGGAATGAATGCATTCAAATGTTTTGGAATATACATTGGATGGAAGAGTTTGAAGAAGGAATCGGTGAATGTGAATGCTGTGATTGTAGAGAGCAGTGGTTCAAGAGATGAGAAGTGGAAAAAGTGTTCGTTGAACTTGAAGATGATGTCCAGTAGAGGCATATGTTCGGAAAGTCCGGAACCAAATGTTTTTCAGGTTAAACCTATGGTCAACCAGTTACAATGGAGTTCATATGATCAAGTTCGAAGAAGATCAGAGATGGAAAGAACATCAAGTTCGAAGAGAGCGCCACAATTAAAAGTTGAGATCATTGGTGGAAAATATCGAATGATGGAGGTCAAGCCAAGCTGGATGCAGGGTACAAATGATGGAATGAAGGGAGCAGGTCAAAAGTGGGTCGAGAACAAGCTGAAAGTCAAGAACAGCGAAGAGACAGTTCAATTTAATAAATGTTCTACCCAAAACCCTATCGCCCCGTATTTTTGTTATTATTATGTACTGCCGAGAAACCTCAAACAGTCAGGAGCCTGTTTTTCTAAAGGAGGGGGATGTAATATGGAAGAGAAATACGAGCGGGGACTAGTTTCTCGTCGAGTGTGAAACCTAGGCCACCACTTTGTAGTTCGGTTGGAATTCGTTTGGAGTTTAGTTGTTAACTCGTGTAAAACCGTTTTGTTGGTTTTTAAGTTTCTAGTTGTTGCTAGAAAGTGACTAGCAGGTGCTAGTATAATATTCACTTGTTTTGAATCATATTTACCCGTTGTTTATCTTTTATTTCTTGTTTAAAATCTAATAAATCTTTGTAAAATAATCTCGCGTTATTTTTGTTGTTTAAACTGGTTTCTCCACCACTCTTCTTTCGTGGAACCTGAACACCACCAGGGACCACCACATTACTATTTTCGAAAAATCTATCGATTTATAAGATTTTTGGTGCATTTTGAAGCTGAAAATCTGTAAATTTCAGATTTTGGCTTCAAAATGATTAAAAAACTATGGATTTCAAAAATAAAATCGAAATTTCGAAAAATCTACCGATTTCTGGGATTTTTAGTGCATTTTGAAGCTGAAAATCAGAAAATTCTAGATTTTAGCTTCAAAATGATTAAAAAACCATGGATTTCAAAAATAAAATCTAAAAATCTAGCGATTTCTATGATGTTTGGTACATTTTGAAGCTTAAATTATTAATTTTTCGATGCTCACCTTGGAAATGCTCCAAAACTCTTGCAAAATTTAAGATTTTGAGGAAAAATAAGACAATTTTCGCTAGATCATTCAAAAAGGCTCTAAAAGCCGCCGGATCACTCAAAAAAGCTCTAAAAGGAATATATAGTTTCGGCAGTTGAATAAATTATCCACGAAACAAGTTTTTGAACCTAATAGCCAGCGAAACACCAAAAAAAACGCAAGTGTGGGTCGTTTTTGGCAATTATACTGTCTTGAGACGAATAAGAAGAAGAAGGCCAAGGTGACAAGCGGGACACGGTGAATAAGAATAATGAACACATGAAATGAAATGAGGGGAATTGAATTGTCTCGAGAAGAAGATGAAGATGAAGGAGATGAGGAACATCACGTCAAGGAATAATGATGAATTGAAATGTAATTTTCCAAATTTTGGATCGGGAGGGAAACTTTTTAATAATGAAACATCGAGAACACCGTAGCGATAAATTACGGTATTTTTAAAGGCGCAGCATTGAAATCGTATCTGGTAATGGCCGAATTCTATCAGGGAGCCGAAAATTAAATTTTATTACACAAAAATCCGAATTTTGGTAATCAAAATTATCAAGAAAACATCAAAAAAAATCACCGTATTCTTTAAAGGGACATCAACAAATGTTATGTTCCTTTAAAGAATACGGTAATTGCGATAGAGCGCAGTTAGATTTCGTAAGACTTCAAAATATCATAACTTTTTGAAAAATTGCCAAATTTTTCGGATTTGGTGCTGAAAATCTGAAAATTCAGAATTTTAGCTTTAAAATGGTCTAAATATCTAGAATATTTGTGAATTTTTCGAAAATTTATGATTTTTTGAAAAATTCGATTTCGAATAATTTTGAAGCCTATCCTCAATAGATTGTAACTTTAGCAATTTTTAAAAATCATAAATTTTTGAAAAATTGATCGTTTTCTGGAAAATTTTCTACGATTTATGATCAAAATTCAATTACACTGATAAGAAGAGAATATTTAAGCATTTTGATCACGGGTACAAAAATGTACACAAAAAAAAGGTTTTAATCGAGCAAACATTGGAATGTGATAAGGAAATAAACCAGACTGTTTTTTTGCTCTCCGGAATAATTGAATATTTTTTCAATTTTTTATTTCTATTCAAAATACATTCATTCCGCACGTTGTCCGGCCTTTTCTGACAAAATATAATGTTTTTGGCGGAAATTTTATGATTTTTTGTTATGTAATCGACTTGGAAATTTTTATTGAACACCACTAAACTCAAAATTAATAGAAAAGTAGCTTGAAACTCTGAAAAACGAGAAAAAAATAGCAAAACCTCCAAAAAAAGCAAATTTTTCTCACAAACCATCAAGTGTGCTCCATTGCGAACGCTCCGTGCTAGCTGGCGGGAATTCAAAAATTAATATTAATTTTTTATTTAAAAACAATTTTTTTTTCATTTCATTTTTACTGAAAATAAGAACATGAGAAATAAAATTCAAAAGCGATTTCCTTCCTTATTATCCCATAGTTCATTTTTTCGCTATTTTTCCCCCCAATGAGAAAAATGAACAGAAATTGGCCATAAACTTGAAAATAATCTGTTTTTCGTCAAGTCGGGTTAGAATAATTTTCGCCATTTAAGATTTATGGCATCGGGAAACGGAAAATAATTGGCAGATGTGGTTTTTGAACAGGGAACAAGGGAATACTCTGTGAAAATGGTTTTTTTTAATTTTACTGTGAAATTTTTAATATTTTGAGTTATTTATTGAAAAAATAAGACATTTCTTTCAAAAAAATGTTTGAAAAATGAGAAAAAATACATAAATTTGGAAGTAGAAAACAGAAAAAACGAAGAAAAAAAAAGAATTCTTCAAATTTTCAAAAATTAAATGTTCGCGCGTGTGCAATGGAGCGCACTTGCCCTTTCTTCCTTTTTCTTTCGCTTTCCAAGTTTCAAAATCGATAAAATAACTAATTTTTAAATATTTGTTAATAAAATACTTAAACTTTCGAAAAAAATGTCTAAAAAATTAAATTTTCAGCATTTTTAACTTATTTGAAAATTTTTTAAATATTAAATGCAGAAAAAATACAATTTTTAAAATTTCGTGAAAAAAAAGAAAAATACTTGATTTTCAAGTACCTTCCACTTTGGATACTCAAAGAGCACTTTACTAGTAGCTGTCTGAAAACGGGAGCAGACGATTAGGGTCCGGTAAAAGGGTAAATTTAGAAAAAAAAACCAAAAACACTTATATCATTTCAAAGCTCTTGAAATTGTCTACACAATGGTGTTAAAATCAATAAAATTAAAAGGCGTTGAAAAAAGTTATTCGGGGTTAAAGACAACGTACCACTAAATTTTAAAAATATCCTCCGGAACACAGTTTCTTCGTCACAATGACTAAGAATTGGCACGTGATGAAACCACAGAATTCTTAATTATCATTGGGGATGTTTGACCAAAAGTTATGAATCGTAAAACACTCTATATCCCCTTTTTATGGTTGTTTTTATCTCAATTTGATCGAAAATTGAGAATTTTGAGAATTAAAGATCGGGGTGATGCTTAGATGGGTTTTATCTTGGCTTTAAAATCAATAAAAGATAGGAAAATGGAAAAAAGTGGAACTCCGCCTTTAAGGACTCTAATAATAGAGAATTATTCAAAATATGGGCCACAAGTTCAGAACAAAATAAAAAATCTAAAAATATTTTCATTTTTCAAAATTTTCGAACACAACTTTGAGAATTCGTAGGCCATTTTAAAGCTGAAAATCTGAAAAATTTGAATTTCAGCTTCAAAATGGTCCAAAAATCTTAAAAATCCGTGATTTTTTGAAAAATTTGTTTTCGAAAATTTTCGATGCCTATTTTCAAAAGACCCTATCTTTTCGAAAAATCGGTCAATTTCTAGGATATTTGGATTATTTTGAAGCTTAAAATCTAGAAAATATGAAAATTGGAAAGAATAATCCTAACTAACATTTCTCTAGACGGACACAAAAGCGACACCAAACGACAGTACTCTTTAAGTAGCCAACATTAGAATGAGAGGGCAATACAAAGAATTATAACTTTTCGAAAAATTAAGCAATTTTTAGAAATACTAGTGCATTCTGATGTTAAAGATCTGAAATTTCAGAATTTCTGCAACACATTGGTCAAAAAATATTCTGAAAATGTGTATTTTCCAGGAAATTAGAGATCTGAATAATATTTGAACCCAATTTTCAAAGCATCATAACTTTTCGAAAAATTGCCCAATTTCTAGTATTTTTAGAGCATTTTAACGTTCAAAATCTGAAAATTCAGAATTTTAGCTTCTAAATGGTCCAAAAATTTTGAAAATCGGTGAAATTTTCGAAAAGTTGTGATTTTTTGAACAATTCGATATCGAAAAATTTCGAAGCCTATTTTCAAAAGATCCAAACTTTTCGAAAAATAGGTCAATTTCTAGTATTTTTAGAGCATTTTAACGTTCAAAATCTGAAAATTCAGAATTTTAGCTTCTAAATGGTCCAAAAATTTTGAAAATCGGTGAAATTTTCGAAAAGTTGTGATTTTTTGAACAATTCGATATCGAAAAATTTCGAAGCCTATTTTCAAAAGATCCAAACTTTTCGAAAAATAGGTCAATTTCTATTATTTTTGGACCATTTTAAAGCTGAAAATCTGAAAATTCAGAATTTTAGCTTCATAATGGTCCAAAAATCATAAAAATCCGTAAATTTTTCGAAAAGTTGTGATTTTTTGAAAAATTAAACTCAATTTCAAAAAAGTCCGAAGCCTATTTTCAAAAGATCCTAACTTTTCGAAAAATTGGTCAATTTCTAGGAAATCTGGATTATTTTGAAGCTGAAAATCTAAAAATTCTGAAAATTTCAAATAAAGCTAACTAATATGTCCACCGGCAGGACAAAAATACTCTTTAAGTAGCAAACATTAAAATGAGTGGGGGTGGGGTAACAAACTGAACTTCTTAAAACGAATAGAGAGAGAATGAAGAAGAAAATTGGAAGTGTGCGAAAAAAAAAATATCGACTTGAAAAACAGAAATTGCTTTCTTTCCTTTCTTCCGTTATTTTTTTCCTAACCTCCATCCCTCATTCCCTGAATAAAAAAAACCGGGGGTACGAGACGCAGGGTGTTGAAGAAATGTCGTCATTTCGGGTGTCTGGTCCGCAATTGCTATTTATCAATACAGCTGTGACATGGATGGCAGCATTTTTACAAAATCTTGCACATTGTATTATTGACTTCTCCGTTTTTCAAAAAAAAAAATGTTTTTCATCATCTAAAAATAGCTAATTATATTTACATATTCTTGAAAAACAACATTTTCTAATTAAAACAAATTTTTTTCATCAACAAATTTCTAGAACAACAAAATCACGAATTTATTGAAATATGTTGTTGTTACCCGAATTTCGTCATCTTAACGCGACGCGGTAGTTTTCTCGGTTTTCCTAGGTTCTCTTCAAAAACTGAAAAACCTGACTTGTGAGGATATTAATCATGAGACTAATTATTCGTAATATTCCCAAGTTTCCATAATTTTTGAAGCAATTTGAAGCTGAAATTCTGAATTTTCAGTTTTTCTGCTTCAAAATGCTCTAAAAATCTTAGAAATTGACCGGGTTTTCGAAAAGTTAGGATCTTATGAAAAAAGGTTTCGAAATTTTTGAGAAATCGAATTTTTCAAAAAATCATAAGTTTTCGAAAAATTAACAGGTTTCCATAATTTTTGGGCCATTTTGAAGCTGAAATTCTGAATTTTTAGTTTTTCAGCTTCAAAATGCTCTAAAAATCTTAAAAATTGACCGGGTTTTCGAAAAGTTAGGATCTTTTGAAAATAGGTTTCGAATTTTTTGAGAAATCGAATTTTTCAAAAAATCATAAGTTTTCGAAAAATACACCGATTTTTAAGATTTGTGGACCATTTTGAAGCTAGAATTCTGAATTTTCATTTTATGAGCATCATAATGCTCCAAAAATACTAAAAATTGGGCAATTTTTCGAAAAGTTGTGATCCTTTGAAAATTGGGTTCAAATATTGTTCAGATCTCTAATTTCCTGTAAAATCCGTATATCCGTATTTTCAGAATATTATTTGACCAATGCGTTGCTGAAATTCTGAAATTTCATATCTTTACCATCAAAATGCACTAGTATTTCTGAAAATTGCTCAATTTTTCGAAACGTTATAATTCTTTGTATTGCACTCTCATTCTAATGTTGGCTACTTAAAGAGTACTGTCGCTTGGTGTCGTATTCGTCCGCCTAGAGTAATTTTAGATAGGATTCTATACAATTTTCAGGTTTTCGAGATTTTAAGCTTTAAAATTCTCCAAAAAATATTAAAATTGGTTAATTTTTCGAAAAGTTATGATTCATTCAAAATAGGCTTCGAAATGTTTCAAAATCGAATTTTTCAAAAAATCATAACTTTTCGAAAAATTCACCGATTTTCAAGTTTTATAAACCATTTTGAAGCTGAAATTCTGAATTTTTGAGATTTTAAGCTTTAAAATTCTCCAAAAAATATTAAAATTTGTTAATTTTTCGAAAAGTTATGATTCATTCAAAATAGGCTTCGAAATATTTCGAAACCCCATTTTTCAAAAAATCATAACTTTTCGAAAAATTCACCGATTTTTAAGGATTATAAACCATTTTGAAGCTGAAATTCGGAATTTTTAGATTTTAAGCTTCAAAATGTTCTAAAAATCATGAAAATTGGTTAATTTTTCGAAAAGTTATGATTATTTGAAAAATGCATTCTTCTGTAAAAATAGCATTAGTTTTCAATATTATCTTTGAAACGATTGTTTCAAATGCCTCTGTGGATGAAAATATCATTTCACAACCTGGAAAAGTTCCAAAATACTGATAATCACCTCCCAAAAGCCGAAATGTTCACTGATTAGGTGTTTTTTGAGCTTCTGTTGGCATAGCAACGTGCTCGTTCTGAGCAGCGTCTCAAAAAACAAAACATCTCTTTTTGCTCTTTATAATTTTATTTCCAGTCATTTTTTTGAGTTTATAAATTTTTTTCATATTTTCAATTTTTACTAACTTCATCGATTTTTGGAGAAAAATTGTAAGAGTTCTCGCAGTGAACACGTGAAATTTTGACATTTTTCAAAAGCTCATAACTTTGTCAAAAATGCATCGATTTTCATGATTTTTGGCGCATTTTGTAGCTATAGTTTTATAAAATAAGAAAATCTAGGTTATACACTTCAAAATTCAGAAAAAAGTACGAATTTTGAACAAAGTTATGTCGTTTTGAAAAATTTCATAACATTGTTCAAAATGCTTCGATTTTCATGATTTTTGGTGCATTTTGTGACTAGGAATATGCAAAATCTGGAAAACGTATATTTCAAGCTACATAATGAGGCAAAAATCGTGAAAATCGAAGAATTTTGAACCAATTTATGACGTTTTGAAAATTTCGAAAATTTCTCGTCTTCACCGCGAGAAAATTTGTAGAAGATCCCACAGTGAACACGAGAAATTTGCCTCATTTTCAAAAGCTCATAACTTTGTCAAAAATGCACTAATTTTCACGATTTTTGGTGCATTTTTTAGCCAAAAATGTGAAAAATAAGAAAATACAAGTGTTAGGCTTCAAAATTTGACAAAAATCGCAAAAATCGATGAAGATTGAGACAACTTATAACGTTTTGAAAATTTGCAGAATTTCTCGCAGTGAATACGAGAAATTTTGAAATTTTTCAAAAATCCATAACGTTGTTAAAAATGCTCCGAGCTTTATGCTTTTGTAGCTAAATCCATTTTCCAAACCACTGCTTGTTTCCTTGCTCAAAAAAACAAATCGATTCCCTTTCATTTCTCTGGTGTAACACCTTTTTTCTCCCTCTCTCTACACTCTCTCCATCCTCTGCACTCTCTCCCTGTAAGACAATGATCCGTACTAGAAATACTATTAATAACAACAGTATGATGAACTTCCGATCGATTGAAATAGTGTGTGATTTAGAGAGACGCCAGATTAAAAGAGATAAGGGATCGCGTTCTCATTATTTGCATATTTTTCGTCTGATATGCCTATTTTTACGGTTCTTACTATTTCTTAAACTTCAGACCATCCATGGCAGACCAACGTCGTGGCGCTGGACAATCATCAACATCCAGAGGTTCGGTCCAAACTCAAACCGATGCACCACATGTCAGAACCGATGTGGTTGATGCTCGACGCGCCGTTGGTGTCAACTTGAATGTCCGCGCGAACATGACGACTAAAAAACCGCCACATTTTCAAGTGGTTATTAACAATATCACCAATAATAATGGGGCGACGGTGTCGGCGGAGCCAAAGACCGCACATCCGAAGAAATGGTGGACTGATATGGCGGATAATTATCATGTTTGTGGGGTTTGTTATCAGGTAAGAGTGAGGAAATAAACAAATAAATGAAAACAACATTTCTAGCGGTAAACGCGAGAAAAAAACTTTTTTTTTTCGAAATTTTCAAAATGCGTCTTTTTTTTTGAGTTTCATCTCATTTTGAAGCCTAAGACCTATATTTTCTTATTTTTCTCATTTTCAGCTACAAAATGCACCAAAAATGATGAAAATCGGAGCATTTTTAACAAAGATACAAGCTTTTGAAAATGAGGCAAATTTCTCGTGTTCACTGCGAGACCTTCTGCAAATTTTCTCGCGGTGAACACGAGAAATTTTTGGAATTTTCAAAACGTCATAAATTGGTTCAAAATGTATAGATTTTCACGATTTTTGCCTCATTTTGTAGCTTGAAACTTGAATATTCTAGATTTTGCATTTATCTAGCTACAAAATGCACCAAAAATTGTGGAAATCGAAGCATTTTGAACAAAGTTATGAGAAGTTGAAAAATATTCGAATTTTTTTGCGGTGAGCTCGAGAGACTTTTGAAAAGTTCAAAATGTCCTTAATTTGTTCAAAATTCATATATTTTCCCGATTTTTGTCATTTTTAAGCCTAAAAGCTGCATTTTCTTATTTTTCATGAATTTTGCTACAAAATGCATCAAAAATCATGAAAATTGGAGCATTTTAAACAAAGTTATGTGAATTTGAAAAATGTTGACAATTTCTCGTGTTCACTGCGAGAAATTCTGGAAATTTGCAGGAATTTCGCAAATTTTTCAAAATACCATAAATAGGTTCAAAATGCATCGATTTTTATGATTTTTGTCTTATTTTGTAGCTAAGAAAGTGCATTTTTCAGATTCTGCAAAACGATATCTAGAAAATGCACCAAAAATCATGAAAATCGGTGCATTTTTGAGAAAGTTATGAGCTTTTGAAAAATGTTAAAATTTCTCGTGTTCACTGCGAGAACGCTTACAATTTTTCTCGTGTTGAACACGAGAAATTTCAAAAATTTTCAAAACGTCATAAATTGGTTTAAAATGCATAGATTTTTAAGATTTTAGTCTCATTTTGTAGCTAAGAAAGCGTAGTTTCCAGATTTTACATTGAATCTTAACTAGATGCTCCAAAATAACAAAAATTAACGATTTTCAGGAATACAACGAGAAAGAAAAAACACCGCGCCTTCTGACATGTGGCCACACATTTTGTACAGAATGCTTGAACAAAGTCGTCCATCACTCGAACAGTATCTATCCAACATGTCCGGAATGCAGAAAGAAAACCGTTTGTAAAGTTGACGCCATTCCGATCAATTTTCAGCTTATTAGTGAGTTTATCATCTGCTTTCGTACTTAACAAAAAAGAAATCCAACGTTTTCAGAAGTTCTCGGACGTTTCTGCCTGACTGAGGAGAATCCAGGACCTGTCGCGCCACTTCAAGCATGTAATGGTGATCTTGGAGAGAATACGGTTTCCGATTTTGTTTGTAAGTTGTGATTTCATGTAAATTTTGAAAATTCACATTATTAGCTTCAAAATAGACCAAAAATCGGAAAAATCGAAGAATTTTGAACCAATTTATGATTTTTTGAAAATTTCGAAAATTTCTCGTGCTCACTGCGAGAAAATATTCAGAAGGTCTCGCAGTGAACACGAGAAATTTTGACATTTTTCAAATGCTCATTACTTTGTTAAAAATGCTCCGATTTTCACGATGTTTGGTGCATTTTGTAGCTGAAAATGTGTAAATTAAGAAAATACAGGCTATAAACTTCAAACAATAGAAAAAATGACGAATTTTGAACAAATTTATGTCGTTTTTTAAATTTTCATAACATTGTTCAAAATGGTTCGATTTTCATGATTTTTGGCGCATTTTGTAGCTATTCATATGCAAAATCTGGAAAAATTATGTTCTAAGCTACAAAACGAGGCAAAAATCGGGAAAATCGAAAAATTTTGAACCAATTTATGATGTTTTGAAAATATCGAAAATTTCTCGTGTTCACGACGAGAAAATTTAAAGAATTTCTCGCAGTGAACACGAGAAATTTTGACATTTTTCAAATTCTCATAACTTTGTCAAAAATGCACAGATTTTCATGATTTTTGGTGCATTTTGTAGCTGAAAATTTGAAAAATTAGAAAATAGATACATTTCGAACAATTGTGTCACATTTTGAAAATTTCTCGTATAAGGAAATAAAAATCAGCGAGAAATTGAAAAAAGACAATCATAACTACATTTTCAGACGAACTCCGAAACAAGATCAAAGAATTGGGAGTGCTTATGGCACATGAACGCCGATTGGTCAGAGAAGATCACGTCCCAGAGCTTGATATTTGTACAAATGAAATAGCGAGCATTAAAAGCTCATTGAGAGTGGTATTATCAGCGCACAAGGATTTCCAACGCAAGGATTACAATCCAGAAGTGTTCGAAGTGAATAACAATGCTGATGGTGGCGGTGGAAATGAGGTTGAAAGTTCGGACAGTGAGTTGTCCGGTGATGATGACGACGACGATGATGATTACGACGATGATGATGATGACGATGATGAGGATCATTGGGCCGATGATAGTTGGAACACACCTGCCATGTCCGAAGAAGAAGTTGATATTATGGATCATATCGATCGAATGATTCGATCCCCGGCGATCCCCCTAGCACCGGCTTTTCCTCTCTTCCAGGAGAATGCTCGACGAGCGGTGTTTGGAAACCCAGCACCAGCACCGGATGCTCGGCAGCCTGTTTCGAATTCTTTGGGGTACTTTTTTTTAAAAATTCGGTTGAAAAAATCGTAATTTTCCCATTTTTAAAAATCTTTCATAACTGTGTTCAAATTTCATCAATTTTTGCACTTTTTAGCGCATTTTGTAGCTAAATTCATATAAAATTAGAAAATTCATTTTTTTGGCTTCAAAATAAGACCAAAATTATAAAATCCCGTGGATTTTGAAGCAAGTTATGATGTTTTGAAAAATCCTTAAATTTCACGTGTTCACTGCGAGAAAATTTACAGAATTTCTCGCTGTGAACACGAGAAATGTTCCTAATTTTCAAAAGTTCATAACTTCGTCCAAAATGCTCCGATTTTTATAATTTTTGGTGCATTTTGTAGCCAATATCGTGGAAAATAAGAAAATTCAATTTTTCAGCTTCAAAATTAAATAAAAATAGTAAAAAAAAAGCCGAAATTTGAGACAATTTTTCCCAAAGTTATTTCAGCGGACCTGTCGTCACTCACCAACCGCAGTATATTCTTCTTCCACAACCGGCGCCATTGCCGGCTGTTGTTAATCAAGGCCCACTTTTGTTGCAGCCGTACCGACAGGCACCGCCACAACCGGTACAACAACCACAGATGCAACCACCACCGCCACCAACCACCGAATTCTTTAGAGTACGTTTGCCTTTTTTTTTCTTTTCTTATTTTTTTTTTAGAATAGTCTTTTAAATTAATCGAAAATTCCAAGTTCTCGGGTTAGATTGAAATTTTTTAACTTGGTTACTGATTTTCAAACCAGAAATTTGATTTTTCTAGTTCATTTTCATGCACGAAACCATTATTTTCTTATTTTACACGAATTCAGCTACAAAATGCATCAAAAATCATAAAAATCGGAGAATTTTTAACAAAGTTATGAGCTTTTGAAAATTTTCAAAGTTTCTCGTGCTCACTGCGAGACCTTCTGCAAACTTTCTCGCGGTGAACACGAGAAATTTTAGTAATTTTCAAAACGTCATAAATCTGTTCAATATTCTTCGATTTTCACGATTTATGCCTTATTTTGAAGCCTAAAACCAGTATTTTCTTATTTTACACGAATTCGGCTACAAAATGCATCAAAAATCATAAAAATCGGAGCATTTTTAACGAAGTTATTCAAAAAATCATAAATTGCTACAAAATCCACCGATTTATCTAATTTTTGGAGGATTTGGAACCTAAAAACCTCAACATTTTGATTTTTTATTCACCTAATAATTTTTTTCTAGTTTGTAAGCGCACGTGGACAACCATTGGTAGAATGCAGCCTTTGCGGGTGTGCAATGCATCCCAGCTGCGTGAACGCCCATAAGAATGGACGTCGTCACAAGGAAAATGAGCATCGGTGAGCTCTCAAAATATTTTCAGATAAGAACCCCTTTTTTCAGACGAAACTCCGGCCAACCTCTCATTTCTAATATTGAATGGCGCGAGCGTATGCGCCGCCCGACCCATGCCACAACTGCTCAAATGGCTCAAGCCGTCCCAGCTCAGGTGGTGGCTCCACCACCGCCATCGCAATTACCAGCACCATCGACGCAATTTCCAACGATTTATAATCTTCCAAGTACCGGCCTTCAGGTGCTCAATGTGACCCGTCCGGCGGGATGGGTTATGGATGGTATCCCACCTAGGACTGTCCCAAGTGCCAGTGGATATATTTCTTATCCATATTCAGCAACTTGGCACAATCATTAATTTTTTTCGAATCTTAATATTTAATTGTGAAAATTCTTGTAAAATATTTACCAAACAAAAAAAATTCCGGTAGTTTTTAGAAAGCCCCAAGCGAAGAAATCTGTAATCTAGTTTTCATAATGATGTTTTTTCCCCCGAATAATTTATCGATTTTTATTTTCCTGGGATCATTTTAAAGCAAAAATTCTGAATTTTCAGATTTTTAGCTTTAAAACGCTCTAGATTTCTCAAAAATTGGTTAATTTTTCGAAAAGTTGGGATATTTTGAAAATAGGCTTCGAAAGTTTTGGAACACTAGTTTTTCAAAGAGTCATAACGTTTCGAAATATTTATGGATTTACATGATTTTTGGACCATTTTGAAGCTAAAATTCTGAATTTTCAGATTTTTAGCCTTAAAATGCTCCAAAAAACTTTAAAAACGGTCAAATTTTCGAAAATTTATAACAATTTGAAATCTGGGTGTGAAATTTTAAAAATTCCTAGTTTTCTCAAAACTTACCCAATTTTTATGATTTCTAGAGCATTTTGAAGCTGAAATTCGGAATTTTTAGATGTTTAGCTTTAAAATGCTCTAGTTTTCTAGAAAATGCGTTAAATTTTCAAAAAGTTATGACAAATTTAAATTTTGGATTTGAAATTTAAAAATTCATAGTTTTCTTAAAAATTACCCAATTTTTAAAATTTGTAGAGCATTTTGAAGCTAAAATTCGGAATTTTCAGATTTTTAGCTTTTAAATGCACTAATTTTCTTTAAAATTTGTCAAATTTTCGAAAATTTATAACAATTTGAAATTTTGGTTGATTATTTTCAGTTTGCTTCTCTTCTAACAATTCTCTTTTATTCTTTTAAATACATTTTTAAATTATTTTTAAACATTCTTGTAAAATTAATAAAACAAAAAAAGATTCCGGTAGTTTTTAGAAAAGTCCCCCTTTCCCCCTTCCCCCGGGTCCATGTCCCAGCAATTTCAGATTTTCTTAAAGACCAAAAAAAATCTTGAATTTTAAAATTCCCCCATTTCTTCTTTCAAAATATAACGCTTCCTGCTTTAAGCCCCCACCCATATTATTTCTTGTGCTTCTGCTATTTGTTTTGTGATAATTTCCAACATTTATTTATACTATTATTGATTTTCAGGGCGTCCATATCAGGGCCATATCTGCATACACATTTTCATGTTTTATAATCGATTTTTGTGAATATTTTTTTTGCTATTTTCTTGTATTTGAATAAAGTTTTGACAAAAAAAACGTTTCAATTATATTTCACACTAAACCAATTGAAATTGATTTAAATTTTTAGACATAAATTTTTCAAAAAAAACATTTGAAACGGGAACATTTTCGAGATTTCATCAAAACCGTGTATAATGCGATTTTTCGTGGCTTTGGATTTCTTTAAAACGTATTTGAAGCTTAAATCCGGAATTTCCAGATTTTTAGCTTTAAAATGCTCTACATTTCTGAAAAATTCGTTAATTTTTCGAGAAGTTAGGATCTTTTGAAAATAGGCTTCGAAAGTTTTTGAAAACGAATTCTTTAAAAAGTCATAACTTTTCGAAATATTTATCGATTTACAAGATATTTGAACCATTTTGAAGCTTAAATTACGAATTTTCAGATATTTAGCTTCAAAATACTCCAAAAAACTTTGAAAGTCGTCAAATTTTTGGAAAGTTATGACAATTTGTCGTAATTTGTCGGGTCAAACTATCATATCTCAAGATTCACACAAAGGATTTTGATGCTTTTGGTATCATTCGATTCGTATTAAAATGTAGATATTTTTAGCATTTAAAGGCAGCCGAGAAAAACGATAAACTCTTTACAGTAGGCTCCTTCAATCACAATTTCATTATTGTTGTTTGTTTCATCATTATCTGACAGTAGTTCGCGGAAAAAAGATGAAAATGCCATCAAGACCTGAATTTCTCACAGTTATATTCTTTTTCACTTTTTTTCTACGCTAATATTTTTGCTTTCATTTCATTTATTTTACTCCCCTCTTTTCTGCTCTTTAAAAAAATTAAACAGTTTTTTAATTTCGAAAATTTCAAATAATTTTCAAAAAAAAACTAGAATTTCCGAAATTTTTTAAAATTCTAGAAATTTCAGATAATTCTTAAATATCAGAAAATTTATAAAACTCTAAAAATTTCGAATAATTTTTAAAATCTAAAAATTTCAGACAATTCTTAAAATTTTTTAATAGTCTGGAAATTTCCGAAATTCAAAAGTTTTTTTAATATTCTAGAAATTTCAGATAATTCTTAAATTTCAGAAAATTTCCAATTATTTTTAAAATTCTAGAAATTTCAGATAATTCTTAAAAATGTTTTAATATTCTGAAAATTTCCATTAATTTCCGAAATTCAAAAAATATTTAAATTCTAGAAATTTCAGCGAATTTTTAAATTTCAGATATTTTCAAATAATTTTTAAAATTCTAGAAATTTCATAAATTTCAGAAATGAGTTTTCTACCATTGTGGAAGCTTTGAAAATTGACCGAATCAACATACAAATTTATCCGCGTAACACTTTTCCGGCCCAGGCCAATAATGTTTTCGGAAATGCAGAACGACTTCCGAGCTGATATTTTTTGGAATTAAAAAATCCCTTGATTCGGATGTTTGAATTCCAGAAGTTGAGATGAATCGAATACGAGTAAAGCACGAAATTATTGGGTGGTTATCTTTTTGATATACGAATGTGCCGATGATAAAAAATTTCGAAGAATGGTCGAAATGGCAATCCATTTCTTTGAATCCTCTATCGGCCAGTGTTACGTTGATTTCGACATCACATGACCATAAATTCGATTGTTCATAATCATATATACATTTGACACCAACTGCCACATGTTCCTTATTATCCACCGGATTTATCATTGAACGACAGAATACTTTCCTGAAAAGAAGACGATGCTACTCTTATTTGAAGAAAAAAAACGATTCCTGAAATTTCTCAACGAACCATGTTATGTTTTCTGTCTTGATGAATCTTGACGCTGAAGTGTTTGATTTAAATGAGAGATCTCCACAATATTCTCCTCTCTCGTGCATTTTTGACATGTTTCTAGAAACTGAGGGGAAATTTGAAAGGAAAAAACACTGAATTAACTAATATAATAAATTGGGGAAACGTTTGCAATAAATAAAAGAACAGTCTGTTTAAAGAACGGTAAAAATATAAAGATTTGCTATAAAATTGGCGAAAATATGAATATAAGATCCAAGAAACAAGGTAACTCCATTCTGCGGTGCCCGTGCGATTTGAAAATAATGCTGAAAAACTGAAAAATGGAGCATCAAGAGCTGTAATTTCAAAATTCACCAATGAGATTACTATCAAAAAACTTGAAGCTCGATCCTAGGAAACTGGATCATAATCACTTTCGCAACAAAACTCTTGTAAGAACTGAAAATTTCCTAATAGGCTTCGAAAGTTTTCGACAACGAGTTTTTCAAATAGTCATAACTTTTGGAAATTTTCATCGATTTTTAAGATATTTGGACCATTTTGAAGCTCAAATTCTGTATTTTCAGTTGAAATTTCACAATTCTAGCTTCAAAATGGTCCAAATATCTTGTAAATTGATACATATTTCGAAAAGTTTGACTCTTTGAAAAAAATCGTTTTCGAAAACGTTTGAAGCCAATTTTCAAAAGATCCTAACTTCTCGAAAATTTTAACTAATTTTTAAGAATAGTGGAGCATTTTAAAGTTTAAAAAAACTGCAACTTCCGAATTTAAGTTTCAAATACGTTTAAAAAAATGCAAACCCACGAAAAATTGCATTATACAATGCTTTGGTGAAATCCTGAAAATTTTCCGTTTCAAATTTTTTGAAACATAAATGTTTAAAAAATTAAATTGATGATTTGGAGAGTGAAATATAATCGATAATAGATGAGTATAAACCATGGATTTTGTGAATTTAAAACTTTTGAATATTTTTAAAATATAAGGGGGATAATGAGCTCAAATAGAAGTCATAAAAACTTGTTAGATCAATGCTGATGGACGCTCGGAATAAAAAATGAACGAACAATATTTTTATTGCACTTCGCTTTTTATTGGTGCGAAAATGGAGCAGCTGCGGGACCTCCTGCTGCTATTATTTTAGAAGAAAAAAAAAGAGAAACAATGTAGAAATAAGAGACTCGGAGAGGTATAAAAAGTTATTTTTGTTGATTAATAACACCTTTTTTTGTGAGGAAACTATGTCGCTAGTCGGACACCTCCTTTAAAATACTCGAAGTTTCCCTGTTTCTTGGATCTTATATTCATTTTTTAAAGCAAATCTTTATATTTTTAACTTTATTTAAACTGACTGTTCTTTTATTTATTGCAAACGTTTCCCCAATTTATTATATTAGTTAATTCGGTGATTTTTCCTTTCAAATTTTCCCTTCAGTTTCTAGAAACATGTCAAAAATGCACGAGAGAGGAGAATATTGTGGAGATCTCGATTTCGAATCAAACACTTCAGCGTCAAGATTCATCAAGGCAGAAAACATAACATGGTTCGTTGAAAAATTTCTGAAAACGCTTTTTTTCTTCAAAAAAAGAGTAGCTTCGTCTTTATTCAGGAAAGTATTCTTTCGTTCAATGATAGATCCAATGAATAATAAGGAACATGTGGCAGTTGGTGTCAAATGTATACATGATTATGAACAATCGAATTTATGGTCATGTGATGTCGAAATCACCGTAACACTGGCCGATAGAGGATTCAAAGAAATCGATTGTCATTTCGATCATTCTTCGAAATCTGTTATCATCGGCACATTCGTATATCAAACAGATAACCGTCCAATAATTTCGAGCTTTACTCGTATTCGATTCAAGTCAACATCTGTAATTCAAACATCCGAATCAAGGGATTTCTTAATTCCAAAAAATATCAGCTCGGAAGTCGTTCTGCATGTCAAATATGCATGGATTAAGAAAAAGTTGTATTCTGACAAATACGTACGTTTTTTTTGTTCAATTTTCAAAGCTCCCCCTTCTGGAATTTTTTATTAAAAAATATTGAGTTCGCACCATTTTACAACTCACAAAAAAGGAGGGACTAACTTTGGGAAGTTAGTCCCTCAAAAATTGCCATAGAAAAGTGAATAATAATATAATTGTGAGAAATTCAGGTCTTAATGGCATTTTCATCTTTTTTCCGCGATATACTGTCAGATAAAGATGGAAAAAACAACAATAATGAAATTGTGCTTCAAGGATTCCTCTATAAACATTTTATCGTTTTTCTCAGCTACCTATATGGAGAGAAACAACAAATTACCAGTAAGTTTCTGAAAATGTATTATCTCTTACATTATGCGTGTTTTTTTTTCAGTGGCAAATGTGAATGTCATGCTAGAGTATGCCACAAGATTTGACGTTGGATGTTTGCAACACGATTGTGAAGAATTTTTAAAGCTACAAAACATAACAACACATCCAGCGGAGATACCCTATCGCATAAGGAGGCTACAAAACTCCTCCTATTTAAAAAAAGAGACTTGAAATTTGTAAATGTGCATCTTTTCCCATCTTTTAATTATAAGAATCCAAGAAAAACAACGTTCCAACAAAAAAGATGCGAAAACATTTATTTTATTTTAAACTAAAAAGATTGTTCTAAATTTTTAAAAACTTTTCAAATGAATCCATTTCATTGTTTAATTCCTTTTTTATCAAAGTTGTTTACTGTGTGATCAAAAAATGTATTAAAAGAGGACTAAACAGATGTCAAAAACCATCATAAAACGATAAAATGCGGTCTATCTAATGTCGTAACGGGTTGAATTAAAAAATTTAAGATAAAACGTATTAATACGAAAAAAAACGAGAGAAACATTGTTATTCGAAGCAGGGCTGGGGGGCGGCCGGCTTCGGCCGCCGCGGCATTTGAAAATCGAGACAAGCCGCGGCCGCGGCCGCGAAATAAAGTAACAACTACGCGGCTGCGGCAGCCGCGGCCGGCCGCAGTGCAATGCACACCATCACAAAATTGCGGAATGCACACAATTTGACGAGCAAAATTTTTTATTTATCGAGATTTTCGAAACTAGTTTTTAATGAATAAGGTAAAGAAAATAAAGTAAAAACATTGAAAACTATTCAACATTACGCAAAATATCATTTTCAACATTTAAAATTGTTTAATAAATTATTTTTCGAATATTTCTCATCCCAACTCCCTGAAAAAAGGATTAAATCAGTGCAATGTGTGCATTTATTAAAAAATTTTCGTGTTTTAC
The DNA here is from genome assembly GCA_964036255.1 of Caenorhabditis virilis. Classification (NCBI taxonomy): domain Eukaryota; kingdom Metazoa; phylum Nematoda; class Chromadorea; order Rhabditida; family Rhabditidae; genus Caenorhabditis; species Caenorhabditis virilis. Next base: position 17,096,614 of record OZ038415.1, on the reverse strand, counting down.
AACGCATTTTAAAAAAAATACATTCTCCTATCGAAAAAAAGAATAACCACTTTCAAAAATGCGGCTGCCGCGGCTTTGGGCCGCGAACGCGACGCAACCGCTCCGCGGCTGCCGCGGCCGCCGGCTGCGGCGGCTTTCAGCCGGATTGGCCGCCGTTTCCCCAGCCCTGGTTGAAACGGACTTATACCCCTTATTCCCCTCGTTACAATTTTTACGGGATTCGAGACCCAAACGATAAAAATGAAGAATTTGCGAAAACAGTTGTTTTTATTTTTCGTTTCTCAAAACTACTTTTTCCATTTTTTTGCATTGGCAAAAGTTTGAAATTAACATTTCTGTTAATCTGACAATCAAAAATTCCTTCGTTTTTCTTCTCTAAAACTTTATTATCCCGAATTTCGCACATTTCAAAATATAATTCCATGGATCCAAAAATTCAGGGCTGGGGGGCGGCCGGCTTCGGCCGCCGCGGCATTTGAAAATCGAGACAAGCCGCGGCCGCGGCCGCGAAATAGAGTAACAACTACGCGGCCGGCCGCAGTGCAATGCACACCATCACAAAATTGCGGAATGCACACAATTTGACGAGCAAAATTTTTTAATTATCGAGATTTTCGAAACTAGTTTTTAATAAATAAGGTAATGAAAATAAAGTAAAAACATTTAAAAATATTCAACATTACGCAAAATATCATTTTCAACATTTAAAACTTTTTAATAAATCATTTTTCGAAGATTTCTCATCCCAACTCCCTGAAAAAAGGGTTAAATCAGTACAATGTGTGCATTTATTAAAAAATTTTCGTGTTTTACAACGCATTTTCTTAAAAATACATTCTCCTATCGAAAAAAAGAATAACCACTTTCAAAAATGCGGCTGCCGCGGCTTTGGGCCGCGAACGCGACGCAACCGCTCCGCAGGCCGCGGCTGCCGCGGCCGCCGGCTGCGGCGGCTTTCAGCCGGATTGGCCGCCGTTTCCCCAGCCCTGATTCGAAGCGCTTGTTCTCAGGGAAGAACTTTCCGAATTTGGGTTTCTAGTCCGCGGAGTCTGTTTCTAGGCCAAATTAAATTTTTTAACATGTAAAATAAGTAAAACAAGGTAACTTCGAGTATTTTAAAGGAGGTGTCCGACTAGTAGTCTCCTCACAAAAAAATGGTGTTAGTTATTAAGAAAAAATGCAATTTTTGTACCTCTCTGAGTCTCATATTTCAACATTGTTTCTCTTTTTATTTCTAAAATAATATCAGCGGGAGGTCCCCCCCAAACCCGCATCTGGTGACCAGATTCTGCTCCATTTTGGCACCAATAAAAAAGCGAAGTGCAATAAAAATACTGTCCGTTCAGTTTTTTATTCCAATCATCATTGGTCTAACAATTTTTATGACTTCTATGTGTGCTCGTGATTCCTTTTTTTTTTTTTCTTTTACGTGTTTTTTTTTTTAATTTTGAACATTTTTTCAGTATTTTTTAAAATTCACAAAAACCTTTCGAAATATTTATGGATTTACAAGATATTTGGACCACTTTGAAGCTGAAATTCTGTATTTTCAGTTTTACAGCTTTAAAAAGCTCAACAGTTAAAATTAGTCAATTTTTCGAAAATTTATGATTTGTTGAAAATTAGACTCACCGATAATGCTAATTTTTTGCAACGGTGTTTTTTTTTTTGAATAATTGATCATTTTTTATTTTTCTATAATTAATTTGAGCGTATCCTTTGAATTTCAATATTTTCCGCTTTAAAATGCTATAAAAATCTCAAAAATCGGTTAATTTTTCGAAAAATTATGACAATTTGAAATTTGTGTTCGAAATTTTCGAAATTTCAAGTTTTCTTGAAAATCATTCATTTTTCAAGATTTATAAAGCATTTTGAAGCTGGAATTCTGAACATTCAGAATTTCAGCATTTATGCCTCAAAACAAATATTTTCAAATCGTACGAACACCGCAGAACAGATACTCATACAAACGGAATAGAACTGAACATATAGCACTTCGCTTTTAATGGGTGCGAAAATGGAGCAGCTGCGGGACCTCCCGCTCTCATTATTATAGAAATATAAAAAAGAAACAATGTAGAAATATGATACTCAGAGAGTCATAAAAATTGCATTTTTTCTTAATAACTAACACCTTTTTTTGCGAGGAGACTATGTCGCGAGTCGGACACCTCCTTTAAAATACTTTTTTGTGAGGATACTAGTAGTCGGATACCTCCTTTAAAACTCGAGGTTGCCTTGTTTATTGGATCTTATATTCATATTTTCGCCAATTTTTAACTTTCTTTAAACAGTCTGTTCTTTTATTTATTGAAAACGTTTCCCCAATTTATTATATTAGTTAATTCACCAGGAGTTGCGTGCCGCTACGCGGCAAAACTCCTGGACGACGCCTCGCCTTCGGCTTCGCTTCCTAACACGCCTCCGGCGTGCCCCTTTTGTTACATTCGTTTCAAATAAAGATTACTTGTTATTGTCAACTCAATTATTATTGATCATTGCGTTCGGAAGGCTGCTCAACCTCACAGCCGCTCCGCACGCACGCGACGCGGTTACCTCCCACTAAGCACTGAAATATTGGCGGGAAAATTAATTTTTCAAATTTTCCAGTGTGCTGAGTGTCGGCAGCCGCGTCGCGTGCGTACGGAGCGGCTGTGAGGTTGAGCAGCCTTCCCAACGCAATGATCAAGAATAATTGAGTTGACAATATGAGATTCCAAACATGGTGACCTAATTTTTCTTTGAAATCCGGAGTTAGTTGTTCGTTTATCATATATTTGGATTTCGCTTTTATTATCTACAATCATAACAACTACTTTTTCTACGGCTCGCCTCCGGCTTCGCCCCTTACACGCCTCCGGCGTCACTTTCAATTATTTAGCGATTTCACACCTTCTGAATTTAATTATGTGGACCGAAATTTCTTGATCGAAAAGTATTGGAATGCGAGCCGAAGGCACAGAAGAAGCTCGCCTTCGGCTCGCTTCTTCCGTGCCTTCGGCACGCATTCCAATACTTTTGATCGTTTTTCCAACGCCGCTGCGTGGCGAAACGCTCCTAATCTAAATTTTTAAAAATCTCAGTGGAATATTCTAAAAAAATACCAATCATAATGGTCACACTTGATTATATATCGATTGGTTATAATTAGCCGCTTAAATAAAAAAATGAATCTGAAAAGAGTTCTTTACTCTAGCTGTTTCCATTAAAAGTAGTCATCACAATAGTACGATCATTCTCTTTGAATAATTTTTTAAAGAATAAATCTCAACTCAGAAATGAAAACAAAAAAATGAAGAAATGTAAATCCGCAATCATTAGGTTTCGAAAAATTTCATCCTCTTTCGGTAACTTCTATAGTCTACCGGTTAAATAATCATTTCTTTACGTGAACCGATGCGAGTTCAATTCCACTCAGTAACTTTTGAATTTTACTATGAAAAAGGCTTCAGACACACGCCCCGCCTCCTTACCCAGTTATATAAAAGGATTGTTTTTTCTTTCAAAATTTCCATTCAGCTTCTACAAACATGTCAAGAATGCGCCAGAGAGGAACCTACCACGGGGTTCTAGATTTCAAATCAAACACTTCAGCGTCAAGATTCATCAAGAGAGAAAACATAACATGGTTCGTTGAGAAATTTCAGGAATTGTTTTTTTTTCTTCAAATAAGAGTAGCATCGTCTTCTTTTCAGGAAAGTATTCTGTCGTTCAATGATAAATCCGGTGGATAATAAGGAACATGTGGCAGTTGGTGTCAAGTGTATATATGACTATGAACAATCGAATTTATGGTCATGTGATGTCGAAATCAACGTATCGCTATCCAATAGAGAATTCAAAGAAATTAATTGCCATTTCGACCATTCTTCGAAATTTTTTATTATCGGAACATTCGTATATCAAAAAGATAACGATCCAATAATTTCCTGCTACACTCGTATTCGATTCATCTCAACTTCTGGAATTCAAAGATCCGAATCTAGGCGTTTTTCAATTCCAAAAAATATTAGCTCGGAAGTCGTTCTGCATTTCAAAAAGTTCTGGTCGACAAAGATATACGCGGATAAATATGTAAGTTGATTCGATCAATTTTCAAAGCTTCCACAATGGTAGAAAACTCATTTTGAGTAGTGTTCTTTGAAGTGTTCTTTTGATTTAAAAATTATCTGAAATTTTCAGTATTTTAAAATTATTCGAAATTTCTAGAAATTTCTGAAATTTAAAGGAGGGCTTTACGGAGATAATGAATATATCTGGGATGAAAATAGACTTCATACTCATTCCAAATCTGTTTTTAAAATGGCTTACAAGGGCTTAGAAAAAGGTTCAACCGGCGCAAACTAGTCCGCAGGCATAAAAAATCCCAAAAAAATTTAAAAAACAAATTTTAATTTTAAAAAACATTTAAAAAAAGGAGTAACATGTTTTCTGCATAACTATTCATTAACGAAACACGAAAAAAGCTCATAGGAAAAAGTTCGACACTTTTTCTAGGCCATTGTTTTGAAGCTCATTTTCTCGGCTTCTAGGTGGTTTTAGAAAATTTTAAAAACAGTTTTGGAATGAGAATGAAGTCTATTTTCATTTAAGCTACATTTATTATCTCCGTAAAGCCCTCTGATTATCTGAATTTTCTTGGAATATTAAGAATTCTGGAAATTGCCAGAAAATTTCAAAAAATTTAAGAATTATCAGAAATGTCTGGAACTTGAAATTTTTTGACATTTTCTGAAATTTAAGAATTATCTGAAATTTCTTAAGAATTACAAAAATTTTTGGAAATTTCTGAAATTTAAAAAAAGTTTATTTAATTTTTTTAGAGCAGAAAAGGGGAGGGGGGGGGGGGGGTGGAGTATAAATGAATAATGAATGAGAAATTCAGGTCTTAATGGCATTTTCATCTTTTTTCCGCGAAATACTGTCAGATAAAGATGAAACAAACAACAATAATGAAATTGTGATTGAAGGAGCCTATAGTCAAGAGTTTAGCGTTTTTCTCAGATACCTATATGGAGAAAAACAACAAATTACCAGTAAGTTTAAGTTTCTGAAAATGTATTATCTCTAATATTTTCTGCTTTTTTTCAGCTAAAAATGTGGATTTCCTTCTAAGGTTTGCCACAAGATTTGACGTTGGATGTTTGCAAAACGATTGCGAAGAATTTTTAAGGCTACCAACCGAAACAACACTTCCAGCGAAGATACCCGCCTGGCTCCGAAGGATGCGAATACGGGCGGCTTTAATGAAACAATGAATGTTTTTTAAACACGCTTGTGTACGAATAAAACGAGAAAATCATTTTTTTATTCACAGCGCTGTAAACAACTTTCCGAGTGGTATATTCAACTGAAATTTTAAATTGGCCCTAAAATTTTGAAAATGAAGGAAATTTCAAAATTTAAAATGTTAAAAATATCTACATTTTAATACGAATCGAATGATACCAAAAATTTTATTCAAATACAAGAAAATAGCAAAAATATTCACAAAAATCGATTATAAAACATGAAAATGTGTATGCAGATATGGCCCTGATATGGACGCCCTGAAAATCAATAATAGTATAAATAAATGTTGGAAATTATCACAACAAAATAGCAGAAGCACAAGAAATAATATGGGTGGGGGCTCAAAGCAGGAAGCGTTATATTTTGAAAGAAGAAATGGGGGAATTTTAAAATTCAAGATTTTTTTGGTCTTTAAGAAAATCTGGAATTGCTGGGACATGGACCCGGGGGAAGGGGGAAGGGGGGACTTTTCTAAAAACTACTGGAATCTTTTTTTATTTTAAACATTTTACAAGAATTTTTAAAAATAATTTGAATAAAAGATAATTGTTAGAAGAGAAGCAAACTGAAAATAATCAAACCAAAATTTCAAATTGTTATAAATTTTCGAAAATTTGACAAATTTCTAAGAAAATTAGTGCATTTTAAAGCTGAAAATCTGAAAATTCAGAATTTTTGCTTCAAAATGGTCTACAAATCTTAAAAATTGGGTAATTTTTGAGAAAACTAGGAATTTTGAAAATTTAAAATAAAAAATTTCAATTTGTCATAACTTTTCGAAAATTTGACGACTTTTAAAGTTTTTTGGACCATTTTGAAGCTAACAATCTGAAAATTCAGAATTTTAACTTCAAAACGGTTTACAAATCTCAAAAAATGATTGATTTTTAAGAAAACTAGAGATTTTGGAAAGAACCCAAATTTTCGGGACATGGACCCGGGGGGGGGGGGGGGGGGGGCTGTTCTAAAAACTACCGGAATCTTTTTTTTTAGTTTTACAAGAATTTAAAAAAATAATTTTAGAATATATTTAAAAGAATAAAAGAGAATTGTTAGAAGAGAAGAAAACTAGACATTTGAAAATCATCAAACCAAAATTTCGAATTGTTTTAAATTTGACAAATTTCTAAGAAAATTAGTGCATTTTAAAGCTGAAAATCTGAAAATTCAGAATTTTTGCTTCAAAATGGTTTAAAAATATTGAAAATTGGCGAATTTTTAAGAAAACTATGAATTTTTAAAATTTCAAATCCAAAATTTTAAATTGTCGTAAGTTTTCGAAAATTTGACGACTTTTAAAGTTTTTTGGAGAATAATTTCGTGCTTTATTCGTATTCGATTCAAGTCAACTTCTGGAATTCAAAGATCCGAATCTAGGCGTTTTTCAATTCCAAAAAATATTAGCTCGGAAGTCGTTCTGGATTTCAAAAAGTTGGTGTCGGCAAAGTTATACGCGGATAAATATGTAAGTTGATTCGGTCAATTTTCAAAGCTTCCACAATGGTCGAAACTAATTTTGAGCGGCGTATGTTTTATCAACTTTACCTCCAAGACGTTGCGATAAAGTCATATTGTGATAGGCGAACTTTGAGAAGCTTGAAGAAGCAAATTGAAATTAGGTAGGGTCAAATTAACTGATACACTGTCTTTAAAGTGTATGTTTACTGATTTTCAATTTTTTTTCAATCTTTTCAGAAACACCAATTATGAATCAATTTGACAAAAAAACCACATTTTTTCGGCCGCTTGTGGGTATAAAACATCTCTAGAAAATTGGCCTAACATTAGGCCATTCTAACTCAACATTTTGAATTTTTCTTGATTCTTCATGTAACAATTTTTTCGAACTAATTTTCGCAACCTTTTCTAGGTCATTTCGAACTCGTTGTCGCGGATTCTAAAGGTCCTCCGTTGAAAAAACATAAATTTTCCACTAAAAAACCCTCACAATAAGCGTTCAATGATAACGAACCAACAACTGAGCAGGCCTTCAATTGACAACGATCTCCTTCACTGTCAAATTTGAAAATGCGTGTGTCTCTCTTGTCGTATCCGACAACCCTTCCCTCTGTATCCATAAAGAACATTGGCAAAGTACTTGTTCGCCTCGCTCACTGTGATTAAGTGGGTATTGTCCGGCGGGATGGGTTATGGATGGTATCCCACCTAGGACTGTCCCAAGTGCCAGTGGATATATTTCTTATCCATATTCAGCAACTTGGCACAATCATTAATTTTTTTCGAATCTTAATTTAATTGTGAAAATTCTTGTAAAATATTTTCCAAACAAAAAAATTCCTGTAGTTTTAGAAAAGCTCTACTGTAGCAACAAACCGATTCCAAACGCGCTCTACTGACAAACCTCGATTTTTTAGGGTGTTCCGGTGCACGGACCAAAAAATTTTTTTTCATAATTGGTCCAATAGATATCAAAAATGCATTTATGACTCCAAAATAATATTTTCAATACGTACGGACACGGAAAAGGCAATACAAACTTGCGAAAACAGTGGTGCGCGTTTGGAATCGAGTTGAACGAACAGTAATTTGGCTCACCGAAAGAAATCTCTCGTTTTCATAATGATGTTTTTTCCCCCGAATAATTTATCGATTTTTATTTTCCTGGGATTAATTTGAAGCAAAAAATCTGAATTTTCAGATTTTTAGCTTTAAAATGCTCTACTTTTCTCACAAATTGGTTAATTTTTCGAAAAATTAGGATCTTTTGAAATAGGCATTGAAAGTTTTCGAAAACTAATTTTTCAAAGAGTCATAACTTTAGGAAATATTTATCGTTTTACATGATTTTTGGACCATTTTGAAGCTAAAATTCTGAATTTTCAGATGTTTAGCTTTAGAATGCTCCACAAAACTTAAAAAGCCGTCAAATTTTCGAAAAGTTATGAAAATTTGAAATTTAAGACTTGAAATTAAAAAATTCCTAGTTTTCTTAAAAATTCCCCAATTTTCAATATTTTAAAACCATTTTGAAGCTAAAATTCAGAATTTTCAGATTTTTAGCTTTAAAATGCACTAATTTTCTTAAAAATTTGTCAAATTTTCGAAAATTTATAACAATTTGAAATTTTGGTTTGATTATTTTCAGTTTGCTTCTCTTCTAACAATTATCTTTTATTCAAATTATTTTTAAAAATTCTTGTAAAATGTTTAAAATAAAAAAAGATTCCGGTAGTTTTTAGAAAAGTCCCCCCTTCCCCCTTCCCCGGGTCCATGTCCCAGCAATTTCAGATTTTCTTAAAGACCAAAAAAAATCTTGAATTTTAAAATTCCCCCATTTCTTTCAAAATATAACGCTTCCTGCTTCAAGCCCCCACCCATATTTTCTTGTGCTTCTGCTATTTGTTTTGTGATAATTTCCAACATTTATTTATAATATTATTGATTTTCAGGGCGTCCATATCAGGGTCATATCTGCATACACATTTTCATGTTTTTTAATCGATTTTTGTGAATATTTTTGCTATTTTCTTGTATTTTTTTGAGTTGAATAAAGTGTAAAAAGATTTCTATTATATTTAACTAGATCAATTTAAATCAATTTAAATTTTTAGACGTTCATTTTTCAAAAAAACATTTGAAACGGGAAAATTTTCGAGATTTCATCAAAACCGTGTATAATGCGATTTTTCGTGGCTTTGGATTTCTTTAAAACGTATTTGAAGCTGAAATTCGGAATTTCCAGATTTTTAGCTTTAAAATGCTCTACATTTCTCAAAAATTGGTTAATTTTTCGAAAAGTTAGGATCTTTTGAAAATAGACTTTAAAAGTTTTCGAGTACAAATTTACTTACTACCATATCTCAAGACTCACACACAGGATTTTGTTGCTTTTGGTATCATTCGATTCGTATTAAAATTTAGATATTTTTAACATTTGAAATTTTGAAATTTCCTCCATTTTGAAAATTTTAGCGCCAATTAAAAATTTCAGTTGAATATACCACTCGGAAAGTGCTTGAATCCAGCGCTTTGAATAAAAAATTGATTTTCTCGTTTTATTCGTACAAAAGCGTTTTTTAAAAAATATTCATTGTTTCATTAAAGCCGTCAGTAGTCGCATCCTTCGGAGCCAGGCGGGTATCTTCGTTATGAAGCTTTCTTTAGTTATGTTTTGTAGCTTTAAAAATTCTTCACAATCGCGTTGCAAACATCCAACGTCAAATGTTGTGGCAAACCTTAGAAGGTAATCCACATTTTTAGCTGAAAAAAGCAGAAAATGTTAGAGATAATACATTTTCAGAAACTTACTGGTAATTTGTTGTTTTTCTCGATGTAGGCAGCCGAGAAAAACGATAAACTCTTTACAGTAGGCTCCTTCAATCACAATTTCATTATTGTTGTTTGTTTCATCATTATCTGACAGTAGTTCGCGGAAAAAAGATGAAAATGCCATTAAGACCTGAATTTCTCACAGTTATATTCTTTTTCACTTTTTTTCTACGCTAATATTTTTGCTTTCATAACATTTATTTTACTCCCCTCTTTTCTGCTCTTTAAAAAAATTAAACAGTTTTTTAATTTCGAAAATTTCAAATAATTTTCAAAAAAAAACTAGAATTTCCGTAATTTTTTAAAATTCTAGAAATTTCAGATAATTCTTAAATATCAGAAAATTTATAAAACTCTAAAAATTTCGAATAATTTTTAAAATCTAAAAATTTCAGACAATTCTTAAAATTTTTTAATAGTCTGGAAATTTCCGAAATTCAAAAATTTTTTTAATATTCTAGAAATTTCAGATAATTCTTAAATTTCAGAAAATTTCCAATTATTTTTAAAATTCTAGAAATTTCAGATAATTCTTTAAAATTTTTTAATATTCTGAAAATTTCCATTAATTTCCGAAATTCAAAAAATATTTAAATTCTAGAAATTTCAGCGAATTTTTAAATTTCAGATATTTTCAAATAATTTTTAAAATTCTAGAAATTTCATAAATTTCAGAAATGAGTTTTCTACCATTGTGGAAGCTTTGAAAATTGACCGAATCAACATACAAATTTATCCGCGTAACACTTTTCCGGCCCAGGCCAATAATGTTTTCGGAAATGCAGAACGACTTCCGAGCTGATATTTTTTGGAATTAAAAAATCCCTTGATTCGGATGTTTGAATTCCAGAAGTTGAGATGAATCGAATACGAGTAAAGCACGAAATTATTGGGTGGTTATCTTTTTGATATACGAATGTGCCGATGATAAAAAATTTCGAAGAATGGTCGAAATGGCAATTCATTTCTTTGAATCCTCTATCGGCCAGTGTTACGTTGATTTCGACATCACATGACCATAAATTCGATTGTTCATAGTCATATATACATTTGACACCAACTGCCACATGTTCCTTATTATCCACTGGATTTATCATTGAACGACAGAATACTTTCCTGAAAAGAAGACGATGCTACTCTTTTTTGAAGAAAAAAAAACAATTCCTGAAATTTCTCAACGAACCATGTTATGTTTTCTGTCTTGATGAATCTTGACGCTGAAGTGTTTGATTTAAATGAGAGATCTCCACAATATTCTCCTCTCTCGTGCATTTTTGACATGTTTCTATAAACTGATAGTAATTGAAATGAAAAAGCACCGAATTAACTAATATAATAAATTGGGGAAACGTTTGCAATAAATAAAAGAACAATATGTTTAAATAAAGTTAAAAATATAAATAGTTGCAATAAAATTGGCGAAAATATGAATATAAGATCCAAGAAACAAGGTAACTTCGAGTATTTTAAAGGAGATGTCCGACTACTAGTCTCCTCACAAAAAAAGGTGTTATTAATGAACACAAGTCACTTTTTATGACTCTCGTTCAAACAAACTCATATTTCGACATTGTTTCTTTTTTATTTCTAAAATAATATCAGCGGGAGGTCCCCCCCCCCCCCAAACCCGCATCTGGTGACCAGATTCTGGTCCATTTTCGCACCAATAAAAAGCGAAGTGCAATAAAAATACTGTCCGTTCATTATTTATTCCAATCATCATTGGTCTAACATAACCGATTTTAACAAAGCAACATCAATGCCGAAAGCATGTTACATGAATTCTGATTGTAACAAGGACAATGGCGAGTTTTGTGGTGCCGCATCTCATCCGGGATTCGAAAGAGGGGTGGATAGAAGTGGAAAAGATGGTACTCCACTGAGTTTCTGCTACAAGTGTATGTTGTTTAGAACTTCCGGAAGAGAATATGAAGAATATATTTGCAGTTCAAAACTTTGGAGAAACTAATGCAAAACCTCTTATTATCGGGGAGAAAAGGGACCTAATAGGATGCAAGAAGAATGCGGATTGATTTAAAACATTTCGTTTCTTTATAGACATATTTTTTAACATTAAGAGGTAGACTGTCAGTTTTTTTCAATTTAAAGGAGGGCTTACGAAGGTAATAAATGTACCTTAAATGAAAATAGACTTCATTCTCATTCGAAATCAGTTTTTAAAATTTTCAAAATCCACCTAGTAGCCGAGAAAATGAGCTTCAAAACAACGGCCTAGAAAAGGGGTCACCTGGCCGAACTTTTTCCTATGATCTTTTTCAGTTTTTTTGGAAATTGTTGATGAAGGTGTGATTTATAAAAGGATGTGTTTTTGATAGACAAACTTTGAGCAGCTATAACTCGAGCTTAATTTAAAAAATTATCTAACATTTCTAGAACTTGAAATTTTTTTATGAATTTCGGAAATTATTGCACATTTCCAGAATATTAAAAACATTTTTAAATTATCTGAAATTTCAGTATTTAAAAAATTATTCGAAATTCAGGTCTTGATGGCATCTTCATCTTTTTTCCGCGATATACTGGCAAACCAAGATGGAACTAACACCAATAATGAAATTGTGATTAAAGGAGTTTTCTATCAACATTTTATCTTTCTTCTCAGCTACTTATATGGAGAAAAACTACAAATTACCAGTAAGTTTCTGAAAATGTATTATCTCTAACATTTTCTACTTTTTTTTCAGATAAAAATGTGAATATCCTGCTGGAGTTGGCCACAACATTTGACGTTGGGTGTTTGCAACGCGATTGTGAAGAATTTTTGAAGCTTTCAAGAGAAGCAACACATTCAGTTGAGGAGAAGCGACGATTTGATTCATGTAGAGTTCGAGCCGTCTACTTCCAATGGAGGCATCCTTTTTTATAAACAAAACCATCATTACAATGCTACCCAATGGCAAGGGTCGTTTTTTAGAGTAATAATTTTGCAATATTTTTAAACATTTTTCATGTATTAAAATCATGGCAAACAATAAAAAAAGAACGTTTTTTTAACTGAATAAATAATTGTTTGAAGATGCTCAGAAAGTTGCCGAAATTTTCAAAGCATATTTTTCCACAACATGTCTATTTTCATTTAATGTACATTCATTAGCTCCGTAAAGTCCTTCTTTAAAAGCGCATTTGAAGCTCAAATTCGGAATTTTCATTTTTTTTCAGCTTTAAAATGAGCTTTAAAACTCTACATTTCTTAAAAATTCGGTAATTTTTCGAAAAATTGATCATTTCTCATTTTCCTGGAGTTATTAGAAGTTGATGTTTTTGAATTTTCATATTTTCAGCTTTAAACTGCTGTATATAAACAAAATCGTGACAACTATCATTATACTGATAGAATCTGTTGTAAAAGATCTTTCCTATTTGGAAATTATTTTGAACAAATGTTCAGTTTAAAAATAGTTATGATCATTATGATCAATCGAATTTATGGTCATGTGATGTCGAAATCAACGTAAGACTGGCCGATGGAGGATTCAAAGATATGGATTGTCGTTTCGACCATTCTTCGAAATTTGTTATCATCGGCACATTCGTATATCAAAAATATAACCACCTAATAATTACGAGCTTTATTCGTATTCGATTCATCTCAACCTCTGTAATTCAAACATCCTAATCAAGGGATTTTTCAGTTCCAAAAAATATTAGCTCGGAAGTCGTTCTGAATGTCAAATATGCATCGATTAAGAAAAAGTTGTATTCTGACAAATACGTAAGTTTTTTTGTTCAATTTTCAAAGCTGCCCATTCTAGAATGTTTTATTAAAAAATATTGAGTTGGCACCATTTTACAACTCATAAAAAAGGAGGGACTAACTTTGGGAAGTTAGTCCCTCAAAAATTGCCGTAGAAAAGTGAATAATAATATAATTGTGAGAAATTAAGGTCTTAAGAGTCGATGTCTCAGAAAGTCGAACATACTGTGGCACAGTTGCACCAACGTGAAGCTAGGATCTTGATATTTTGCATAGAGGGTACCTAGGCCCCCCTTAGAAAAAAAATATATAATTTATTTGGCCACGCCCCCTTTGACCTAGTGAAAAAAATCCGAGTGGTCCCTAAATCGAAATTTTTAGTTTTAGAGATAAAGTCAAAATCTCATCGGGAATGGATTACCCGCACATTTTTGAGTATTTTTCATGTTGACACCTAATTTCCAGCTCGTCGGCATCATGCCGAAATTTTTATTTTTCTGAAAAAATGGTCCAAATTTTCCAGTTTTTCCCATTTTTCGATATGATGAAGTACTTGGCCCCGAATGGAAAAATGGAAATTTTTAATCCTTATTATGTTTGTCATCAAAATCCATGTTGATTTAGCGGAATCCCTGTAACCTTTTTGGGGTTTCAGGGCAAAATAGGCGAGATTTTCGCAAAATTCCAAAGGGTCCCCCCTATGGATGAAAAAATCGAAAATTTTAAAATCTCCCCATATTATCAGAGGGACTCTTACTAATAAATATCTACTGTTTCCCAAAATATTAGTCATCATGTGGACCTATGGGCCGCGTGGCAACAGCTCAAAGAACCTTCATTCAATATCGCGATTTCCAATACATGCAACAGTTTTCTGTGTACGGGGACTGAAGGTATTTGAGCTGCTGCTACATCGTCCATTGGTCCACAAGATGGCTCATATTTTGGGAAACACTAAATATTTATTAGTAAGAGTCCCTCTGATAATATGGGCAAATTTTAAAATTTTAAAATTTTTTTGCAAACTTTTTCCATAGGGGGGACCCTTTGGAATTTTGCTAAAATTTCGCCTATTTTCCCCTGAAAACCCAAAAAGGTTACAGGGATTCCGCTAAACCAACATGGAATTTGATGACAATCATCATAAGGATTAAAAATTTCCATATTTCCATTCGGGGCCAAGTACTTCATCATATCGAAAAATGGGAAAAACTGGAAAATGTGGACCACTTTTTGAGAAAAATCAAATTTTCGGCATGATGCCGACAAGCTCGAAATTAGGTGTCAACATGAAAAATACTCAGAAATGTGCGGGTAATCCATTCCCGATGAGATTTTGACTTTATCTTTAAAACTAAAAATTTCGATTTTGGGACCACCCGGATTTTTTTCACTAGGTCAAAGGGGGCGTGGCCAAATAAATTATGTATTTTTTTTCTAAGGGGGGCCTAGGTACCCTCCATGCAAAATATCAAGATCCTAGCTTCACGTTGGTGCAACTGTGCCATAGCCAATAGGCCTGATGTCGAAAATCTCAGACATCGACTATTAATGGCATTTTCATCTTTTTTCCGCGATATACTGTCAGATAAAGATGAAACAAACAACAATAATGAAATTGTGATTGAAGGAACCTACTATACATTTTTTATCGATTTTCTCTGCTACCTATATGGAAAGAAACAATACATTACCAGTAAGTTTCTGAAAATGTATTATCTCTTACATTTTGTGTGTTTTTTTTAGTGGGAAATGTGAATGTCATGCTGAATTATGCCACAAGATTTGACGTTGGATGTTTGCAACACGATTGTGAAGAATTTTTAAAGCTACAAAACATAACAACACATCCAGCGAAGATACCCTACTATTGTCAAGATAATAATTTCTGGCCGCTCGTTTTGCGGAGTGTCGTTGGGAATTTACTCGCAGCGCGACCGCAACGCGCTCTAATTCAAATTTCTCAGTTGGTCTTGCGCGTAGCGGTCGCGTTGCGAGTAAATTCCCAACGACACTCCGCAAAACGAGCGGCCAGAAATTTTTATCTTGACAATAATACGATCTAGCAAATTTTTTCATATTGTCAACTCAATTATTCTTGATCATTGCGTTCAGAATTCTGCTCAACCTCACAACCGCTCCGCACGCACGCGACACGGCTGCCGACACTCAACGCACTGGAAAATTTGAAAAATTAATTTTCGCGCCAATATTTCAGTGTTGAGTGGGAGGTAGCCGCGTCGCGTGCGTGCGGAGCGGCTGTGAGGTTGAGCAGCCTTCCGAACGCAATGATCAAGAATTATTGAGTTGACAATACAACCAAATCAAGTGCCGATCAGGATGAGAATCTCAGGAGAAGCGGTAGTAAAAAACCCCGAAACAATGAACATTTTCAGAAGCGTCATGACAAAACAACCCTAATCTCGTTTGACAGGTGCCTAGACGGCTGCAAAATTATGCGAGAAATACACCGCAAATCCATGAATCTGAAGAGCGACCGCGAAAAAAGTGTACCATATGATAACAATTGAGAAGATGCCTTTAAACGTCGGTTTTTTGATTCCTTCTGGATCGTTGACATATTCGAAAATCTCCGGTAATTGACCTCTAAGTCCGATCATGCATTGAACGATTCCGAGTGCAAAATGAGACAAGTAATTGATGTATTTGAGCTGGAAATCAATGTTATTTTTCGTCAATTATTTCTTTATTTAAGTTTACCTTATTCCTTGACATCAATGACAATATAATTGGAATGAACGAAAGTTCCACGCTGATTAAAATATGTAATACATTTTAGGATTACTTCTTCACAAGGTTCCTAGGATCTAGGTTCTAGTAGCATACTAAGTTTTAGGTCAAGACTAGGTTTCCTATGCTTCAAACTAAACAAAAACTCTCGTGAATTATGTACGCTCAACACCTTCTGCAATGTGCTTATGGTTTTTCTTTTCACGTACGCAATTGTTCGTCAGCGTGTATACAACTCCATCGACGCGTCTACCTAAAATTAATAGCACCTGGCAAGTTGGACAGCAATGCATAGAATATGGAAATCCATACAATCTGTACATTTTTGGCGACGGTTTGCTTTTTTTTCAACAGAAAAACATAAATAAAAAATTCAGAGCAACCCGCCACCGATATTCTACGAAAATCGCATTTATTTATAAGAAAGAAATGCGATTACTCCTCATCGAGGCGGAGAGTTCGAAGATTGGGTTATCAAGAAACCAATCAATGTCAAATGCAAGTTTGAAGTTAATTAAAATTAAGAGCCATAAGTTCTAAATTTTAGTAATGCGGAGGGTGGGGGTAACGTCCCTTAACGTCCAAAACAATTCAATACAATAAAATTCGAAAAATCTGAACGATAAATGAAAAATCACTTAAAAAACCACTAGAAAACGTTATTTTCAAACAATTCCCTTAAAGGCACACACAATTTATTTTTAATTGGGTCTCGTAACGCTCGGGGGAAGAAAGGAATTTTTTTGAATTTTCAGCCATTTCTTTGTCAAATATCTTCGTGATTTTTCTGTTTTTCATGTTTTCGTGTAGTTTATCTCAAAAATTAAATAGTTTTTTTGCAAAATCCCTGGATTTCAGTGCCAATTTTTGGGTTTTGTGAGAAAAAAGTCATGTTACTTCTTGAAAAAAGTGTTTCGGTGAAAGGAAACAATAATGATAAAACTTTCAGCTTACTCAACATGGCTCAGAACATTTTATTGGTAGGTTATGGCTATATTGGACAAGAAATTGCCAGAAAACTAGGAGAAAAAGGTGATTTTTTCAAGAGTTTCACATTGAATGTTTGATTTTTACAGGAATCAAAGCCTCAATTTTTCGTGACGGATCAACCAATGCAGAAAAGGATATCAAAATGAATGATCTTGAAAAATTTACTGTAAATATAGCTTTTCTTTTTGAAGACATTTCAAAAATTAGATGCTGAAAAACCGAAACTTTCAGCTTATCATTGTCGCAGATTCAAGCAATGAAACGCGAAAACGAATCAGAATCTGGTCACAACAAAAACCGAAAAGAGTTTTTTTCTGCGACGTCAGATTTTTTTTTCCTACTGGTCCTCAGAAGGAAGTGATTTGGTTTGTTAATGTTTTGATTAATTGATTTTCATGAATTTTTCTATTTTTAGACGCTTGAAACGGATGAAAGCAGTGAAGAGCCGGTTCGTGGGTCTTCCATTCTTAGAAAATTATGGACACGTCTATATGAAATAGAGGAATTGGTTTGCAACTTTTATTAAAGCTATGACGATAAAAAGTTTTACTTTCAGAAGGGACGCCACTACATTCACAGCGAAGATGCTGCATTCTTAACAATGCCATTCCAAAGAACCCAAACCGAAATGAGAATGTCTAAATTATTCTCAGTGCAAGCTTCCACGACTTCCCTTCCAGCTATTTTGTTCGTTGTGAAGATGCTTGTGGATGATATTTTGAAGATATACGATGGTGAAGCTGCTAAGAACTACTGGCGGTTAGTGTTTTCTCATAATAAGTTTAAATAAACTTCCTGATTTTAGAAACGTTGAATATGTCGATGTGCAATCCTTGTTGTTTTCAAAATCCATGGATGACGCTACAATAATAGATGATTTTTTCCCGGAAAAATTTTGGGAGAGTATCAGGAACCTGAACATCATGGCTTGTGGAGACATTGAAAAGTGTGATGACTTCATGCGATGCTGTGCTAGTGTCGGTGTAGGCTTGCTAAGCCAAGTTTTCTTAATGTCGGAGAAGGATTGCGAAAAAACAAGTAACATCTTGTCCCGAAATCCACAAATAGTGTCTATTCCGTCGTTGGATAGTGCATGCCGGTTTTGGGATGAACCTCACGATCTTCTCATTCGCTTGGATGGAATCGCGAACTTTTTTCAATCGGCACATGAACGTGAGTTGAAATTGAAGATGAAAAACAGTTTATTTTTCAGATAATACAATTGAGAATACAATAGTCGAGTCAAAGCTTGGAGCATTTGGAAGATCAACGTCAAATGAAATTGTGACACAATTTTTCAAGATGCTCGATTTAGAAAAGTATCTTTCATTTAAAAAAATAAAACGAGCAAAAGAAAATTTCAGGTCATTTTTCTATTATGATGAATTCGACGGATATGATACAATGATGATTGGAGGAGCAGAAGATGTTCTAAAAATGACAGCAGAGTTGGATGTAAAACTCGAAACACTTTTGGAAGAATATTTGCAGTTGGAAAACTCAGAAGAATACCTCGAAGAAAGTATTAGCCAGAACAAAACAAAAATTGCAGAGGTAATTCAAATTAAAAGCGGGGCACCGCCTAATTATGCATTTTTTATCGTCAATAAACCAAAAAAATGCAAAATGTTCAGCATAAAAAGGAACCGCTTTTGGTATCAAGAATCAGCGAATTAATCGAAAGCGAAGAAACATACACTGAAGTGAAAACGAAATGTGTTGTAATCAAAACATCAACTCGTGCATCTTATTTTCTACCAGTTGTTGGCCTCGTCGACTCGGAAGAACTGAAACCAGGAGATCTCGTCGGTGTCAACAAGGATTCTTACTTGATTCTTGAGAAGTTACCAGCTGAATATGATTCACGTGTCAAAGCGATGGAAGTTGATGAGCGACCAACTGAGCAATATGCAGATATTGGAGGATGCGACAAACAAATCCAGGAATTGATCGAAGCTGTCGTATTACCTATGACACATAAAGATCGATTTGTCAACTTGGGAATTCATCCACCGAAGGGAGTTTTGATGTACGGACCTCCAGGTGAATTTTATTTTAATAATTCCTACTGAAAGTAGAATTTTCTTTCAGGAACCGGTAAAACCATGATGGCTCGTGCAGTTGCTGCTCAAACGAACTCGACATTCTTGAAATTGGCAGGTCCTCAACTCGTTCAAATGTGCATCGGTGATGGAGCAAAATTGGTCCGAGATGCCTTTGCTCTAGCGAAGGAAAAAGCTCCAGCCATCATTTTCATTGATGAGCTGGATGCTATTGGTACAAAACGTTTCGATTCGGAAAAAGCTGGAGATCGTGATGTTCAAAGAACTATGCTCGAACTGTTGAATCAATTGGACGGATTCCAGCCAAATGATGATATTAAGGTTTTCAAACTCTTATTCATATATTATTTCAAAGAAAAATAACTTCAGATCATTGCCGCCACCAATAGAATTGATGTTTTGGATCCAGCTCTGCTTCGTTCAGGACGTCTTGATCGTAAAATTGAATTGCCGCATCCAAACGAGGACGGAAGAGCAAGAATTATGCAAATTCATTCAAGAAAAATGAATGTCAAGTATGTTTAATTCTAAAAATTAATATTTTAATGGCAATATGAATTTTTTCAGCAAATATGTCAATTTCGAAGAATTGGCTAGATGTACCGATGATTTCAATGGTGCGCAATGTAAAGCTGTGTGCGTCGAAGCGGTTAGTTGATTTTTTTCCCGTTGCTTTAAATCGTACAATGGAAATTTCAGGGTATGATCGCCCTTCGTCGCGATGCCACAGAGATTCTTCACGAAGACTTTACGGATGCCATCCAAGAAGTAGCGAACAAGAGAAATAATTGTTTTCAATATTTTGTATAGTTTTCCCTTATTTTATGTTAGTTTTTGGTCCCATTCAGTAACTACGGAAGTAGTAAATTTTCCTAGACTTTTAAGCCCCCCCCCCTTTCAACTTTGCATATGTTGTTTTTTATTTCCATAATTTATTCTATCACGCCTTGTCTCGAATTGAACGATAAATTATTTGTTTTTTATTCAGGATAAGAGTATTAATCATAGAAATATAATATTGCCACACTTCGGCACTATTGGTAAAGTTCAAAAACTTGAAATGTGTACAAAAAGCTAATTTTTAAACCCATTAAAATTTTCTTCCCCTTAAAAATCAAATTCCCGAAAATCCTACGCAAACACTTTCAAAAAATCAATATTTTAATTTTTTATCTCACCAGGACTTCTATCTTTAACTCCCCTATTCAAAAATTTAAAAAAAAACCATGATTATACAAGATAATCAGCTAGACAAAAGCCTAGTACGATGCTCCACCCCCTCCCCCTTTGAAACCATCACTTTATTCTCAAGTACTAAACAAAACCCAAATAAAAATCAAATAAAATCGATGGTCTAAATAAATTCTAAATAAAATCCCAATTTTCCCCTCCTAGAAAAAATTGAAATTCCCCTTTTTCTTTTCAAAAAAAAAACAAAAAATCCAAAATAAACTATATATAATAATCAAATAATAAGTATAAACGATAGAATACACATACAACAAATCGGGGGGAAGCGGAGCCTTAAAACAGCCTAAATTCTCGAAATTTCTCCCCCGCCTTTGGATGACTTGAAACGGAAACGGAAACAAAAATCAAATAAAAATCCGTGGTTAGTTTAAAGAAGGAAATTTAGAAAAAAAAGATGGTGGTTTCAAAATTTTTGGGGACTTCTTAGTACAACGATTGGATTTGTTTCAGATTTTTTTTTTCTGAAAAAAATCAATATAACACAAAAAAATGATGGCATTTTTGATAAGAAGAGGAAGATCATTAATGAAACAAAAAAAGAAGACAAAAAAATAGTATTTAGGAAAAAGCACATTTTAACCTATTATATGTATGATTACTCGTCATCGGGGGAAATTCTTAAATTTTTAGAAAACTATTTTTAAAAACACATTTTTTTGCGGGGGGCGGGCGGGCAGGCAGCTAAACAAAAAAATACCGTAAGACCAGAATTTGAAAGAACAATGAAGAAAAATCAAAAAAATCAATAATTTCCATTTGTAAACTGTGGTTGTTGAGATGAATTTTGGGAGGCTGATGTTGTTGGTGGCGGAGGCGCTTGTGATGGGGGTACTGACTGCGGTTGAAGGTACATTAACTGCGGATTCGGACCCATTATGCCACGTGGGAAATCTGGAAAACGACAAATTTCAGAAAAGAAACACATTTACGTTTCTTAAATAAGTTTCTAGCGGTTATCTCGAAAAGTACGCAATTTGTCGTAAAATGTAATGTTCAAGAAATTTGGAATATTTTCAGAAAATGTATCCTCCATTCAAATTCTAGTCATTGTCTTGAAAAGTACGCAATTTGTCGTAAAATGTAATGTTCAAGAAATTTCGAATATTTTCAGAAAATGTATCCGCAATTCAAAGTCTAGCCATTGCCTTGAAAAGTACGCGATTTGTCGTAAAATGTGACGTTTTGCACAAAACTCCAATTTTTCTAATATTTTCTCAAAAGTACGCAATATGTCGTAAGATAATGTTTTTCTTAGTAATTAGTTGTTTTAAGCATATGCTAAAAAAATCCAGTTTTTATTAAAATACTGCGATAAACCCCTTATTTCAGTCGATTTTTAAAAGTACGCAAATTGTCGTAAAATGAGGCATTTTGCACAAAACTCGAATTTTTCGAATATTTTCTCAAAAGTACGCAATTTGTCGTAAAATGTGACGTTTTGCACAAAACACCAATTTTTCTAATATTTTCTCAAAAGTACGCAATATGTCGTAAGATAATGTTTTTCTTAGTAAGTTGGTCTTTTTAGGCATATGCTAAAAAATACAGTTTTTGTTTTAAAAACTGCGATAAACCCCTTATTTCAGTCGATTTTTAAAAGTACGCAATTTGTCGTAAGATCGTGTGTTTTCAAATTTCTGTTTTAGAAATTTTATATTTTCTATATAGTTTCAAAACGTCGGTTT
Source organism: Caenorhabditis virilis (assembly GCA_964036255.1). Lineage (NCBI taxonomy): Eukaryota > Metazoa > Nematoda > Chromadorea > Rhabditida > Rhabditidae > Caenorhabditis > Caenorhabditis virilis. The sequence goes on along the minus strand of OZ038415.1, from coordinate 17,074,574 downwards.
AACATTTTTATCCGAAAAATATGCAATACGCAATTTGTCGTAAATTAAAGTGTATTTCTGAGCTTTCACAGTGCTTTACCCCAAAAATAAAAAAAAACATGTGTTTTTTTTCGTTCTTGAGCAAATTTCTAAATTTTTCAGAAAATCCAACAAAAAAACCCACAATTCAAAACCCTTCCCTGTTGCTGCTGCTGCAAATTGTGATGAAACAGAAAATGATAGGGTGGAAGCAGAAATGACTGATTAAAAGGCGTCGTCGGAGTTTGAGCTCCATTTTGTTGAGAAGCAGCAGCAGCGGCAGCGGCAGCCGTCGCCGGGTCTACAGACATGTCAAGCTTGAATTCACCTGAAAACGGTTCTTCTCCTGAAACTCGAATTATTCGAGGGAAACAACAACAAAAAAACTCACTTTTCCGTTCTGTTATAAACGGCTTGTCGCACAACACATTCGGATGATTTCCGGCACAATTGCTGCACGATTGCTCGCAGATCTGCAAAAAAAAATCAATGAAAAATGAAAAATTTGATTTTTCTAATTTTTTGGATCAAAAACAAACATTTCTACATTTAAATTAAACTTAAAGTTCTTTGATTAGTAGATTCTCATTTTTCAAAAATAAAAAAAAGCCAAGATTTTTAGAAAAATTGAAGAGAATACGCGAAAATTCTCAATTTTTCAAAGTCTCATAACTTTCTTCAAATTTTTTAGATTTCCACGATTTTTGATGCATTTTGTAGCTGAAAACGTGAAAATTTTGAAAAATTCAAGTTTTAAGCTGCAAAATGAGATAAAAATCTAAAAAATCGAAACATTTTGAACCAATTTATGAAATTTTGAAAATTTCAAAAATTTCTCGTGCTCATCGCGAGAACTGGCGAAAGCTCTCGCAGTGAACACGAGAAAATGCTCAATTTTTCAAAGTCTCACAACTTTCTTCAAAGTTCTTCGATTTTCACGATTTTTGGCGCATTTTGTAGCTGAAAACATGAAAAATTTGAAAAATTCAAGTTTCAGGCTGCAAAATGAGATAATAATCTAAAAAATCAATAAAGTATGAACAAATTTATGACATTTTGAAAATTTCAAAAATTTCTCGTGTTCACCGCGAGAACTGGAGAAAGTTCTCGCAGTGAACACGAGAAAATGCTCAATTTTTCAAAAGCTCACAATTTTCTTAGATTTTCATGTGTTACGTCCCAGAGAACACTCAAAGTTACATCATGTGACTTCATCTCACAAAGACCCTGCAGCCACATCTCTAACATCTATAAGCACACACTATTTCTCTAAAACATCATGTGTAGTTCTTTTCATGTGTATATTCATTCTGGGTGAGAGACAGCCACTAACATCGGTTGTTTCTCGAAGTACAATAAACATCTATGAGTTACTTCTTGTTCTGAAACAATACAACCCACATATAATTAACATCTTGGACTGGCGATCCAAGATCGTTAAATGGAGGTTCCACCAGTAGGTGGCCAGCTTTCGCCTTTCACCTATAAAAGCTGCTCCACCGAGAATTTTTGAGTGTCAAAGGATTCTGCTGTTAAATCAATATTTCCTGTATTCCGCTACACCCCAGGAAATCGCCAGATCCTAATATTCGATTGATATTCCATTCTTGTCGTCAGTATATTCATTCAATCATTCTTATGGTGCAATGTGGAAAACAATCTATTCGACAGTTTACCATCAATTTGGCAATACACAATTACAAGGATTACAAGTAAATTTTCTAGTTTCACGGCGATTCGTTTGATTGTATTTTTGGTTAAAAATTTGAATTTGTTTTGTGATGAAATTTTGAAAAAGAGGAAAATATTTTGAAGCAAAAAGCTATGAACTTTGGTCCCGATGAATTATGAAATTGATAAAATTGAAATATATTCCGGCTGGCGGAGAAGGACGGAGGAGAACGGCCGATGAGGGAATTATAATGTGAAATATTTTTATTGAATTGAATTGTATTTTTTCATTCAATCATTTTGAATTGCTAACACCACTTGATTGTTGTATGAGTAGAAAATGTTAATCCTTATCCAAATTAAAAATGTTAATTTCTATTGTTAAGGTTTTGAAACTCTTCTGATTTGATTGGTTACCTTATTAGAATTGAGATTTGATCTTAAAAAGTCCGTGAAACGAGTCTAGCACCCGACAAGCAATTTAGGGTTGATAGTGAAGCTGAACTTCAATTAAGAAATTATCATCTGTTGAATTGATTGTATTGTATTGTTTTAAGAACGCCCCACGAATCCTCATAGGTATATACCATCGTTATTATTGTATTACTTTCCAGAAATGCCAGTCTACTTGAAGCTCAATAACATCTTACAAAAACATCAAATTATGCTTCAAGGGACGAAGCATCTGTGGAAGGGTGGGATGTTACGTCCCAGAGAACACTCAAAGTTACATCATGTGATTTTCATCCACTCGCATCTCTGTGAACCTAGTTTATACAAGGGACACCACTTTACTTTTCTCTAAAACATCATGTGTAGTTCTTTTCATGTGTATATTCATTCTGGGTGAGAGACAGCCACTAACATCGGTTGTTTCTCGAAGTACAATAAACATCTATGAGTTACTTCTTGTTCTGAAACAATACAACCCACATATAATTAACATCTTGGACTGGCGATCCAAGATCGTTAAACATGATTTTTGGTGCATTTTGTAGCTTGATACATGAAAAATTTGAAAAATTCAAGTTTCAGGCTGCAAAATGAGATAAAAATCTAAAAAATCAATAAAGTTTGAAACAATTTCGAAATTTTTCAAAATATTCTCATCATTACCTGATTATGAGCGTGCGGCACCGTTCCATACAACAACGGCTCAATCGTCGTCGCATATTTCGACGTCGACGTGATCGGATGTGTCGGCGGCTCGCGTCGCGGCAAATACGCCGGCTGATGTAGCCTCGCCAGGATCATTCCATTCATATCATCCTCATTCTCCACCGTTTTCAGTCTCGTCGCATTAAACTCGTCGGATATCGCTTGTGACAACATCATTCTCGCCGGCAAGTCTGACAAATCATTCAAGTACTGCACAACGTCATCCGCTGTCGACGTTTCCTGCAGCCGCGGTAGAATCCGATTGTCCGGTTTCTGCTGCAAGAAAATTTCAAATTTCCGTCTCATTTTTAAACAATTTCAAAAATCACCTTATCATACTGCTCCATTCCAAATGGATCCAATAACCGCCGATGCATATCCCATACCTGGTTCCGTGTTCGAATCGTGTATGTCGTTTCACCATCACTCCAATGAATCTGAAAATCCGGGATTTTCAGCTCAATCTCAAAAATCAATCAATATACCGCAATGTGAAAGCAATTCTGTGATTCTCCGTCAATTTTTTTCGCTTTAAATCTTGTTATAAACGCCATTGTTCCGGTGCTTGTTTTGTTGTTGAATGTAAATGGTTTGTACAAGGAATCTGAAAATCAAACTTTCGAAGAAGAATAATATTTTCTGAATTCCTTAATGATTTGAAAAGCTGAAAATTTCAGAAATCGCTTAAGCTATTATTATCGAATTTCTAAAGCTAAAAATCTGAATTTTTTAAAAGCAACTATTAAAAACGGCTTTTTTTAAAGCTTAAACTCCAAAATTTTCAGAATTTAATAACCAAAGTTCTGAAAATTTAAAAACTTTAGATTTACTGTTTCAAAATGTTAAAAAACGTTTTTAAAAATTATATATATATATTCACAATATTAAAAACCCTCTTTTTGTAAGCTGAAAGTCAAAGTTTTAGAAGAAAACACTTTTTTTGGATGTTTTAAAGACAGTGGACCAGTTAATTTGACCCTATTTTGAAGATTAATTCTGAGAGCCTAGAAATCTGAAAATTCACATTTTTTTTCTGTGAAAATTCCGAACAGAAATTTTAAAATGCTTCAAAAAAGTGAAAATTTGAAAAATTCTTGAAATTTATAGTGTTTTGAAATACTTAAAGACAGCGGATCAGTTAATTTTACCCTACCTGTTCTTAGTTTCAAAAAATAGAGCGTGTTCTCATTAGTACAATGCAATTTATGCGAAATCACACCGATAAGTACACGCGTCATAGCAGCGGTCCAAAGTTGAAAAAATCAAGATTTGAATGCGGGCGTGTCCGTGCGACGCGGTCAGTGTCCGTGCAACGCGGTCGGAATTGGCGCGAAACACAATTATTTGAATGTGGCTACACGTTGGTATTGTTCTTTGGACCACCTGCGCTCCCTTTCCAATTTTGATTTTTTGCCTTGAATTTGGATCGTGTTAACTGATCAGCTGCCTTTAAAGACAGCGGATCAGTTAATTTGACCCTACCTGATCTTAATTTCAAAAATTAGAGCATTCTCTCATTAGTACTACGCAATTTATGCGAAATCATACCGATACATACACGCATCATAGCAGCCGTCCAAAATTAAAAAAAAATGAAAATTTGAATGCGCGCCGGATCGTGCAACGCGGTCGGAATTGGCGCGAAACACAATTATTTGAATTTGGCTGCATATAGATTGTTCTTTCGGCCACCTGGGCTCCCATTCGAATTTTCGAATCGCGCGTGTCCGTGCGACGCGGTCGGTGTCCGTGCGACGCGGTCGGAATTGGCGCGAAACGCAATTATTTGAATTTGGTTGCATATCGGTATTTTTCTGACGGCCTTCTGAGCCTCCGTTCGAATTTTGATGTTTTGCCTTTAATTTGGATCGTGTTAACTGACCAACTGCCTTTAATAAAGGATTACAATGAAATTTAAATAGAAAATCGTAAGAAAATTGAAAATTCACTGTTTCGAAATTTTGTGAAGTTTTCATTTTGAAAAACAGATGATTTTTTGCTCCATCGGCTATTAAGCTGAAACTTGATAAATTTAAAAACAGACGTTTCCTGTTTCGAAATACTCTAGTAAAAAATTTGCTGAAATAAAAAAATTATGAAAAATTCAAAATGTTCAGTCGGAAAATTGACAAATTAAAATTTTCAAAATTAAATTTCAAAAATGAAATGTTTTCGTATTTATCTGATATTCACTTTATTTTAAGCTTAAAGTCGGAATTTCAGACTTTAAGCATAAAAAACTCTAAAAATTATACAATTAATTAATTTTTTTTTAAAATTAAAAATTTACTGTTTCAAAATTAACATTTTAAAAAGGAAATGTTTTCGCATTTGATATTTACCTTATTTTAAGCTAAAAGTCGAAATTTCAAACTTTAAGCATTAAAAACTCTAAAATGAAACAGCTAATTAATTTTTGAAAAAAATTAATAAATTTACTGTTTCTAAATTAAAATTCTTAAAAAACTAAAAAAGGTTCTTATTCATTATTCATTTGCTCGCTCTGATGTAGGCTTAAAATCGAAATTTCAGATTTTTTACATTATAAACTCTAAAAATGAAACAGCTAATTAATTTTTGAAAAAAATTAATAAATTTACTGTTTCTAAATTAAAATTCTTAAAAAACTAAAAAAGGTTCTTATTCATTATTCATTTGCTCGCTCTGATGTAGGCTTAAAATCGAAATTTCAGATTTTTTACATTATAAACTCTAAAAATGAAACAGCTAATTAATTTTTGGGAAAAATTAAAAATTTACTGTTTCAAAATTAAAATTAAATTTTTTTCTTATTCGACATAAATTAACTAATTTTTGCTGTAAGCTTAAAATCGAAATTTCAGATTATTATCATTAAAAACTCCAAAAATGATCTACTGCTCGTTCAATTCGATTCCAAACGCGCACCACTGTTTTCGCAAGCTTCTCTTGCCTTTTCCGTGTCCGTACGTGTTTAAAATATTATTTTTGAGTTATAATTGCATTTTTAGTATCTATTGGACGAATTATGAAAAATATTTTTTTTTTGTCCGTGCACCGGACCACCCCAAAACATCGAGGTTTGTCAGTAGAGCGCGTTTGGAATTGGTTTGCTTCTACAGTAGTTAATTAATTTTTGAAAAAAACCGCTAAAATTTATAAATTTACTGTTTCTAAATTAAAAATCTTCGTTTCTCTCTTTCAAAAATCAATATCGCTATAATCTTCATTTGATAAGCTAAAAAACCGAGATTTTCAGCCTAGAAACCTCTGAAAAACAGAGCAATTTATAAATTCATGAAAAAATGTCAAAATATACAAGATTTTCGTTTCGAATAATCGCAAAACCCCGTTTTTTCTGTTGAAAACCATAATAAATTCGAAGAAAGCATTTTTTCCAAATTTAGGTACCCAAAAAACGTTTTTTTCTAAAACCTTCTTTCTTTTTCATTAATGGATGTAATAAGACTGCGAATTTTTAAAACGCGAGTTTCTAACCAGCTTAGAATTTCATAAATTTCAAAATTCTTCACAAATTAAAAAAAAATGCCCCACCTTCAAACCCATTCCTATTAAACAACATCTCCTGCATCTCACTCCCCTCTCTCAAAATCTCCTCCGTATCCGAAACCGTTCCAGATTCCTTGTCATCGTCCTCCTCCTCGTCCTCCTCTTCTTCCGTTATCCGCCTTCCAACTCCACTTTTCGACACGAAATGCATCCCAACGTCTTGCTCGGCGGCCACTCTTTTCTCTTGTTCGTGAATATTCTCGAGCTCCTTCAATTCACACCGTATATCGTCACGTGCGTTTGTGTATCGCATTTTGTCCGGAACTGCGAATGCCGGATGATGGATGCAAGCGGAGACTGCAAAAAAAATCAATTATTATCTAAAAATATTGATTATATTTAAATTTTTCAAAGAATTTCAGAAAAAAGGTTGTTTTTTTCAGAAAGATAGTTTTTAAAGAATTTCTAGATCACTTTAAAGCTCAAAATTTTGTGAAATTTGCCTTGGCTTTCAAAAGCTGAAAAAAAACGATGAGAGAATAACAAACGGACCAATTTTAAAGAAAAAAAAATGTCAAATCACTTAAAATTTGAAAAAAGCTTCAAAATATTCTAAAAATCAAAAATTAATCAATTTTCAAAAGACTGACTCACCAATTTTTCCCATCGACTGTAAAACCACCATTTTCTCCATAATCCCCGGCATCTGATCCAAATGAACCTGTCTCGACGCCAAAATATAGCTATCAACGTAGCACGCCACTTGATGCGCCGAACGCCGATTCGCCGAGTTCAACAGTGCCACCAACGCGTAAAGCGACTCGAGAATTTTGCTCAAATTCAAGAAAGCCGTCGGTTTTTCAACGTGTGCCGTTATTGGATAAGCGCCGTTCGGTGCAATTGGTACTGGTGGCTTGTTCGCTCCTTGTTCACCGATTTCACCCGCTTTTTGACCTGAAATTATCACTTTTTCCAAAATTTTAGAAAACATGGTCGTATTTCAAGCTTTTTCCTGTTTTTTTTTGTTCAAAAAGTAAATTAGGTGGCATACTGTCTTTAAGAAGAAAAAAAACCAAATTATCATTTTTTTAAAACATTGCCAACTCAAAAAATGACCAGTTTTCACTAAAAACTGAAAATTTCAAGTGAAAATTCGAAATTTCGACTAAATTCCTAATTATTCACATTTTAGACCTCTTTTTGCTTATATGCGACAATTTTAGACCCAAAATTCATTTTTTCATTACAAATTTTTCAAGAACTCGACAAAAACTCCAAAATCTCTAGTTTTTACTTATTAAACCAGAATTTCTATGCAAATTTGCAAATAAATACAATTTTTACTGTTTCTGAATTTCATTTTATGATTTTTTTTCCAGTGAAAATAATCAATGAAAATCTAAGAATTTTGTAGCGAAAAACTTGTGGTACCCTATCTTTAAGACGTAAAATAATAAATATATATTGTATCGACTGATTTTGTATCGAAAACTCTATAATATCAAAGGGTACGCTTTGAAAATCCCCAATTCTCAAAATCATAAGTCAAACATGTGTGGCACCTTGTCTTTAAGAGCCCAAATACTAATTTTAGGACTAAATACAATTTTTGAGCATTTTTGTTGGTTTTTAAATTTTCATTTCAAATATTTGCTCAATTTTGAAGGCTCGATTTCAATTCTAAAAATTCCGAGCCATAACACAATTTTGAACATTTCTTTGTTGTCAAAATTTAAAATTTCATCAAAATTCATATTTTTTAATGCTTTCATAATTTCAAAATGAATTTTCATGATTTTAAACTCAAAATTCGGCTAAACTATTTGCAAAAGCTATATTTCTAACAATCATAGGTTAAACATGTGTGACACCTTGTCTTTAAGAACCTAAATACTAATTTTAGGACTTATTTCTATAATTTTGAGCATTTTTTTGATATCTAAAGAATTTCCTCACCTTCTTTATTCGTCTCAACCGCCACATTCTCTTCCTCGCCCTTCTGTCCATTCTTCCCTTGTGACTCCTTCGATCCATTAGTCGTCGGTGTGGCCGGTCCGCCATACGATGATCCATTCGTCGTCGCCACTGTCTTCTGCGACACCTTCGTCGTCTGCGTCGGGTTGAACACATTCAAATAAGCCAGCTGACAATTCGGCGAAGGGAACACACTTATCGGATTATCAGAGTTCGCCCGCGATTCGATCGGCTTCAATTGAAGCGCCGTATTCCGTGCGAGACCTTCTATGCAATTCCCAACAAGACGAAGATCGAGCGGATTTACCAGGTTCATCAGCTCACATAAAAGCTCCACTTTATCCCAATCGCTATGCTGCGTAAACGCCAAAACCGTATCCGAGTACCGTTCAATTCTCCGTTCCGCTCCAAATCCCGACGATTCTGGCAGCGCTTCCATTTCCGTCGATTGATGTTTCAGCGCTGGTTTTTCCGCTTGTTCCTGTTGTACTGGTGCTGCTGGTACTGTCTTCTTCTCTTTCTCCTTCTCCAACGCCGCCGCCACCGTCTCCTTCTTCTCTGGCTTTTTCGCTTGTGCTCCTCCTCCTATCGGCACAGTAATCGACGTCTCCTTTGACTTAGTTCCAGTATTACTCGAATTTGACGCCGAATAGTACGAATTCTGTTGATGACCTCGTCGACTTTGTGAAGAATTATCGCGATACTGCAAAAATATCGATTTTTATTTGAAAATTCCAAATTTTTGTTGCTCACCTTATCTTGTCGTCCTTTATTTGATGGCGCCAGATGATTGTTGCTCTTGCATCCGCTGAAATTCCTTTCAAACATTATTTCTATTGTAATTTTCAGATTTTTTCCGATTTTCAGAATTTTCAGAACATTTTGAAGCTAAAAATCTAAAAATTCTTTAAAAATTCCAAAAATTCCAAAATTTTCATCATTTTTTGAACAAAAATTTGGTAAACACGGTAATTTTAAAATTTATGAGCTATTTCTTATTCTAATGAAGCTAAATACCTTAAAATTCAAAATTTCAGCTTAAAAATTGTCTAAAGCTGTAAAAAGGGAAGAATCTGAAAAATATTTAACTCTCGGGTGCACCCTCTCCCTGAATAACTACTTCTAAAAACCCAAATTTCACATTTTTTCGATAAAAAATCGAAAAATCAGAGTTTTAGAATGTTTTCTCATGTTTTTTGATCAATTTTTCAATATTTCAGAATAAATTCACAAGGATCTTTTAATATTTAATCCTTTTTTCAATTTCATACGTTTTTTTGTAGAAAAATGGGTCAAAAAGAGTTTTTCTTTAAAATTTAAAAAATTGAATGAATTTTCTGAAATTTTGGCTCATTTTAAAATAATTTTTTAAAAATTCAAAATTATTCACCTCTCCCTGCTATCCTTCTCCCTTGCCGTCCGATTATTCTGCGATTGCTGCTGCTGTTCCCCTCCACCCTTACAGTTCCCTCGATAACTCCCTCCTTGATAATTCTGCGAGCCGCCAGACGTCGTTTTCTCGCGTTTCTGTTGCCGACTATTCAAATTCCCCTTTTGCGCCGCTGTAGTCGATGCTGTCGCCGATGACGCTGACATCTGATGATTTTGGCTCTGTGCTGATGGCTGTTGTTGTTGTTGGGTACTCGAGTTCGATGACGACGTCGACGATGCCACCGATGTGTTCGTCGTTCCATTTTGATGCGAAATCGGCTGTCCAGCTGGGTTTGATACTCCTTTTTCTCCTGAAAATACAATTATTTTCTAATAAAATCATTTTTTAAGTGATTTCTATATATTTTTCGTTTTTTATATAAACATGAAACGTCCAGACCCACACTGATTTAAATTTTAAGCAAAAATATTCAAAAATATTTCAAAAATCGAAAAAAAAAATCATTTTTACACCTTTTTGGTTAAAAATGATCACATTTTATTAATTATTATTATTTATAAGAATTTCTAGCTGCAAAATTCCTCGACACCCTTTTTGTTTCCTTTTTGGCTTAAAAAAGGTGCAAGTTGGCACATTTTCATTGAAAAACTGCAAAAAAGTCGGTCAAACTCTCTTTAAAGACGCTATCCCATTAATTTTTTTAATTTCTTGAAAAAATATTGGATTTTTACGAAATTTTAGGAAAAAATTCATTCCGTGGGTGAAATTTAGAGTTTCACACCTTTCAGAATTTAGAATAATTGGAAATTTGTTCGAAAAACCAAATTTCAATGTGAAATATTCAAAAATAACCATTTTCTAAGCTTGTTATATTGTTTTGAAGGTGCAATTCTGATTTTTGGGATTTTCGCTACAAAAATGGCTGAAAATATGGTTAAATTAAACATTTTTCAAAATTTTACCCAGGTTCTGGAAACTTTGAATCGTTTTAAGCTTTACCGTTTCAAAATTTTGTGAAATTTGGTCTTTTTTTTCAAAAATCGATTTATATTATGGTAGTTATGAAATTTTGAATTTTACGGTAGTAATGTAATTTCAAAAATTGAAAATTAATTTGAAAATTAATGGAAAATCGAAATTTTAGTTCATTTTGATCATTTTTGAATTCTATAACAACTTTGAAAGGGAAATTATGAATCTTCAGTCTAAAAAATGCAAAAATGAATAATTTTCGATAATTTTCTGGAATATTTTAGTTTTGTGATGCTGAAAATATTGTTTTTGCAGATTTATGGCTCAAGAAATGTTGAATATTCCAAAAATTCATGATAATTTCAAAATTTTTTCTTTTTTTGCAAATATTAAAGGACTGGAAGTTAAAATTACGGTTTTTCAGACATTTTTGAAAATAGTAGTTAAAATATATGTAAATATAACATATTTTAACGTCAATTTTCAAAATTTTCCGAAAATCCAAAATTTAAACTTCTAATCCATTAATATTTGCAAAATAAGAATGAAATTTTTGAAATAATCGCAAATTTTTGGAATATTCAACATTTCTTGAGCCAAGCATCTGAAAAACAATATTTTCAGCACCAAAAATTTAAAATATCCCAGAAAATTATCAAAATCTATTAATTTCTGCATTTTTCGAACTTAAAATTCATAATTTCTGTTTCAAAGTTGTTATAGAATTCAAAAAATGACCAAATTTTCCGAATTTCCATTATTTTTCAAATTTCTTTTCAATTTTTCAAATTACATTACTACCGGAAAATTCAAAATTTCATAACTACCATAATATAAATCGATTTTTGAAAAAAAAACCAAATTTCACAACATTTTGAAGCGACAAAGCTTAAAATGATTCAAAGTTTCCAGAACCTGGGTCAAATTTTGAAAAATGTTTAATTTAACCACATTTTCAGCCATTTTTGTAGCGAAAATCCCAAAAAATCCGAATTTCAGCTTCAAAACAACAAAACAAGTTCAGAAAATGGTCATTTTTGAATATATCACATTGAAATTCGATTTTTCAAACAAATTTCCAAATATTCTAAATTCTGAAAGTTCCAAAACTCTACATTTCACCCCCCGAATGATTTTTTCTCTAAAATTTCTTAAAAATCCAATATTTTTACAAATTTTACCTCCAATATTCATCGCCTTTTCCAAGTTTTCCTTCGAAGCCGAATTCGCCGCATTTATACTGCTTCCTCCATCATTGTTCTTCTTTTGGTTCTAAAAATCAAAAAATTATCGATTTTTTGAAGATCAATTGAAAAAACTCACTTTCTGTTTAACCATACTCACTACCAGACTCCAGAAAAATTTGATATTTCTCTAAATGCTTCTGGAACCGCTGAAAAACTGATTATTTAAAACATTTCAACGTTTTTCAGATAAAAAACCGGTTAGAAACCGTATATAGGTCAAAAAATGTAGAATTCTTCAAAAAAATATAAAAAATATTTACAAAATTGAGCAAAAATAAATAAAAAAGTGAAATAAAACAGGAATGTTTAAGCATTGATTCTTGGAACCGTGTATTTCACAAACTCGTAGTGAATCTCGTCCTCTTGGATCGTTTTCGAGTTTTCTTCACTCGTTTCTACGGAACGGATCAGCTGTTTCTTATCAAATGCCTTGAATTGAACATCGGCGTCGAATCTGAAGAAAAATACACTTTCCGAAGAGTTTTCAGATAATTTTGTTTTAGAAAATTTGATTTTCAAAGCTTCCCGAGATTCACTTCAAGACCCAAACGTTTAAATATGTGTCCCTTTAAACAATTTCATACAGAAAAAATTATTTTCGTGGTTATCTTTGTGAAAAACAATCAGAGTTGGGCCCATGTGTATCCAGGAGGCCCGAAAAGCCCAAAATAGTCTAGAAAATCCCAAAAATAAATTGAAAATTCGTTTAAATGACCCTCGAGGCTCGAAAACATGACATTTGTTGTAAATTGTTATATTTTCGGCCTCAGGTGGGCCTTAAAGCGCCAAAATCGGATTTTATAAGACTCAAGGGTCATTTGGGCGCAAATTCCATTTTTTCGGCTTTTTTTGGACCATTTTAGGCTTTTCGGGCCTCTTGGGTGCACTCGGGCCCATCCCTGACCGTTTTCCACAAAAATATGCAATTTTTCCATGAAACTGTTTAAAGGGACAAATATTTAATAGTTTGGGTCTTGAAGTGAAGTCCGTGGAAACTGCAGTTCGAAAAATTCCGGTTTCTCGTTATTTTTTCAGGCAAAAAACAAGAATTTTTTGAAAAAATCGAATAAAAACATACAGACCAAGAAGATTTTTTGGATTTCTAGGCCAGATGGGTAACTTGGCCTAGAAACCCAGATTTTCGCGGACTAACTTGTCAAAATTTGAATTTTTTCAACATTTGTTGAAATTAAAATCTCTTTTCTAGGAACTGAACTCCAAAATGCTCAAATTTTCAGAACTGAGTATATTTTCCATTTTTCAGCGGTTTTCCACTATTTTTTTTTCCAATTTCAAGCCTTACCTTTCATAAATATGAGTTATATACAACTCATCAACCCAATTGTTTCTCATCGCCTCCTCATAAATCTCAGCTCCTCCAATATTGAAAATCGTCTCGATTTGGCTGGCAAATGGCTCAGTTGACAGGAGTTTTAGTGCACTTTCGAAGCTGTTCCTGGAAAATTGAAGGTATTTGCGTGGAACTAATTGTACTTCTTTACATCACAATCACATTTTCCTCCTGTACCTGTGGCAGCTTACGGCTAAGCACCACATTTAAACGGCCGGCGAGTGGTCGACGCTTCTCCGGGATGCTTTCCCAGCATTTTCGACCCATTATCACCGCGTTTTTCTGAAAAACAAAATTTAATTTTTAATTCAAACTATTTATTAATAAATACCTTTTTCGGATCTTGTACAGCTTTTGTAACCTTTGCAAAATGCCTCAAATCACCCTTCAATGACCAAGGAAGATCGCCATTTTTTCCTATTCCCTTATCCGCATCCATTGCTACTACTATTTTCATCCTACGAAGTGTCATTCTGGAACAAATGGTAATTAAACAAAATACAAATATGTAAGTAATTCCCGAGAGAAAAAAATAAGAAAAATCAATAATTTGGAAACAAATATTTTTAAATAAATAAAGAAAAATAAAAATTACACCAATATTCCCAGAAATGTCCCAACACTTTACTACCAGGATAAAAATACCCATCAAGTGGGTGTTTGGAAGAGGAGGGGGGCAGTACCTATGTATGCTGAGATGGAGCGTGCTTGCATTTCGCGGTTTTTGGGGACTGGTGGAAGTTTCGAAAAAACGAGCATTTTAGTATTTTTTATCGATGTTTTTGAATAATATAGTGTTTATTTATTTTCTATATTGATTTTTAAATTTTTTGATAATGGACCTATGCAGAAACTAAAAATGCTGCAAAAAATTGCAAACAAATGCAAAAAATTCAATGCAGAAACGTGAAAAAAATTGCAAGAAATGACAAGAAATTGCAATTTTTTGCAGCCGATTTACGGGAAATCTACCTCTATCGTTGCGTGACCATCAAAGAAAAACGGCTCTTGACCATATTTTCCGCATTTATGGACGCACACAGGTGAAATGTGTGCCGGGTCCCGCAGCGAAGAGTACGAACCTTTGAACTTTTTACCGTAGATTTCCCGTAAATCGGCTGCAAAAAATTGCAATTTCTTGTCATTTCTTGCAATTTTTTCACGTTTCTGCATTGAATTTATTGCATTTGTTTGCAATTTTTTGCAGCATTTTTAGTTTCTGCATAGGTCCATAAAGAAAAATAGTAAAAATTGGAAAAATAAGAAAAAATCAATATTTTGAATTTAATGGACCTATTCAGTTTGAAAAAAAAATACAAAAAATGTCGAGAAATTCAATGCAGAAATTGCAGAGAAATGTCGAGAAATGCAGAGAAATTGCAATTTCTCTGCATTTCTCGGCATGCCATTTTTTTCGACCGAGACAGTCTTTTTCGGTCTAAATCAGATATGTTGGGCCTCTAAGGGCCATTGGGACTCACTACTAATTTTTTGGTAAAATTTCCACAACCATAGGCACAAAAACAACCATTTTTCATAAAATTGTTTAAAGGGACACAGATTAAACCGTTTGGGTCTTGAAGAAAACCAGTTCAAAAAATGCAGAGAAATTGAAATTTCACTGCATTTCTCGACATTTCTCTGCAATTTCTGCATTGAATTTCTCGACATTTTTTGTATTTTTTTTTCAAACTGAATAGGTCCATAAACCGCCGCGCTAAATACGGTTTTTATTTTCTTGGCGAAAGATTTGTAATTTTTTGCACTATGCGCCTTTAAATATACCGTACTTCGTTGTAATTTTATTGTTTCAAAGCAGGGCTGGGGGGCGGCCGGCTTCGGCCGCCGCGGCATTTGAAAATCGAGACAAGCCGCGGCCGCGGCCGCGAAATAGAGTAACAACTACGCGGCCGCGCGGCTGCGGCAGCCGCGGCCGGCCGCAGTGCAATGCACACCATCACAAAATTGCGGAATGCACACAATTTGACGAGCAAAATTTTTTAATTATCGAGATTTTCGAAAGTAGTTTTTAATGAATAAGGTAATGAAAATGAAGTAAAAACATTGAAAACTATTCAACATTACGCAAAATATCATTTTCAACATTTAAAATTTTTAAATAAATCATTTTTCGAAGATTTTTCATCCCAACTCCCTGAAAAAAGGGTTAAATCAGTACAATGTGTGCATTTATTAAAAAATTTTCGTGTTTTACAACGCATTTTCTTAAAAAAACATTCTCCTATCGAAAAAAAGAATAACCACTTTCAAAAATGCGGCTGCCGCGGCTTTGGGCCGCGAACGCGACGCAACCGCTCCGCAGGCCGCGGCTGCCGCGGCCGCCGGCTGCGGCGGCTTTCAGCCGGATTGGCCGCCGTTTCCCCAGCCCTGTTTCAAAGTCCTTGGCAATTATTCCAGCGTGCGCCTTTAAACTACTGTAAAATTTGTATTTTTTCGAAAATTTAAATTTTTAATTTACAGAAAAATGGCGGATACCGATGGATTCGCAATTCCACGACCACCAAGACAATTCGGATCATTGGCGAGTGAAGCAAGTGTTCGGGCGATTTTGGTAAGAAATGAGAATTTTGTAAAAGAAAGATTTAAAAAATTCAAAAACGTGTAAATTATTTATTTTTATTTAAAAAAACGCTTCATTTCAGAATGATTCCGCAGCAAACCAAGCGCCATCAACCCCAATGGAACGTATGCCAGCAAATCCGATCGAATCGCGTCATGATTCTGAAATGTTGGCCGAGTTTGAGAGAAGACGTCGGGCTCGTACACTAACCCTTCCGACTGATGATGTACAAGTGAAATTGAAGCTTCGAGCACTTAATCAACCGATTTGTCTCTTCGGCGAGGATATATTGGATCGGAGAGAACGTCTAAGAGCACTTCTTTCGACTATGAGTGAGGATGAAGTTGCGGCGATTTTACATACAGATGAGGTGATTATTTTCGATTAAAAAATAAGAAAAATTTATCGTTTTCAAAAAACTAGTCTCTAGGAAATGCTAAGAAATAAATTAGCTACAAAATGAGCTAAAAATCATTAAATTAGACCGATTTTCAGTAAAGTTATTCAAATTTTTAGAAAAATTAGATTTTAAAACCAAATTTTTAGATTTTCGTCTATAAATTATGAAAAATAGTATCTAGAAAACGCTAAAAAAGAAATTGGCGTCAAAATGAGCCGAAAATCATTAAATTCGAGCGATTTTCAGAAAAGTAGTTTAAATTTCAAGACTTTTCCCGAAAAATCCCCATTTTCCAGGTAAACGCGGATAAGAACGACGAGGAAAGTGTGACTTGGTACCATCGGGGACCAACCGAGCTCCGGGCGGCACGAATGAAAATCGGCGACTTCTCCCTACGACGTGCAAAAGCGAGACTTGCAAAGGCGAGAGAGGAGCTGAAGGTGCCGGCGCATGAGCGGGCACTTGAACGACAGGAGACGCATAAATGGATTCAACAGATCAATTTGCATTCATCACAGGTTGCGGATACAAGACCGGTGTCGTTTTGTGAATTTTCAGCGGATTCTGAGCATATTGGTAAGGCTATTGAAGAAAAATGGCATTTTTTTGAAATTTCAAGTAAATATTGTAAAAATTGCTCAATTTGGATGATTTTAAGCTCATTTTGAAGCCAATTTCTTTATTTACAAGTTCCAGAAACAATTTTCCAAATTTTTTAGCTCAAAATCTGGAAAATTGGAGGTTAACCTCCAATTTTCTGAAAATTTGAATTATTTTTCTAAAAATGACTAAATTTCCATGATTTTTGGATCATTTTGAAGTCAATTTCTTTTTTTCAGCAATTATCAGAGATTTTTGCCAGTTTTCTATTAAAAATCAAAAAATTTGAAAAAAAAAGTCTAAGAAATGTTAATTTTTAAATTTTCTGAAAATTTTTGGTAAATTCCTCAATAATGGCCCGAATTTTATGATTTCTAGTTCATTTTGTGGACAATTTCGATATTTACACGTTCCAGAATCTGTTTTTCAAATTTTATAGCTCAAAATCGGAAATTTTGCTAGAAAATCGAATATTTTTGAAAATTTGAAATAAAAAACGTTGATTTTTAAATTTTTCTCAAAAATTCGAATTAATTCTTCAAAAATGGCTCGAATTCTATGATTTTTAGGTCGTTTTATAGGCAATTTCTGTATTTACAAGTTCCAGAATCCGTTTTTCAAATTTTATAGCTCAAAATCGGAAATTTTGCTAGAAAATCGAATATTTTTGAAAATTTGAAATAAAAAACGTTGATTTTTAAATTTTTCTCAAAAATTCGAATTAATTCTTCAAAAATGGCTCGAATTCTATGATTTCTAGGTCGTTTTATAGGCAATTTCTGTATTTACAAGTTCCAGAATCCGTTTTTCAAATTTTATAGCTCAAAATCGGAAATTTTGCTAGAAAATCGAATATTTTTGAAAATTTGAAATAAAAAACGTTGATTTTTAAATTTTTCTCAAAAATTCGAATTAATTCTTCAAAAATGGCTCGAATTCTATGATTTCTAGGTCGTTTTATAGGCAATTTCTGTATTTACAAGTTCCAGAATCCGTTTTTCAAATTTTATAGCTCAAAATCGGAAATTTTGCTAGAAAATCGAATATTTTTGAAAAATTCGAATAAAAGCTCCAAAATTGGTTCAATTTGGATGATTTTGGGCTCATTTTGAAGCAAATGTTCTATTTTAGCAACTCCTAGAGGATATTTTTCAGTTTATGCCGTTTTTCTGAAAAAAATCAAAAATTTTGAAAATTTGTAATAAAAAACGTTGATTTTTAAATTTTTCCCAAAAATTCGTATAAAGTCTTCAAAAATGGCTCAAATTCTAGGATTTCTAGGTCATTTTGAAGCAAATTAATTTTTTACAAGTTCTAGAAAACTATTTTTCAAAATTTATAGATCAAAATCTGGAAATTTTGCCTGAAAAACCAGTTTTTCTAAAAATTTATCAAAAATCATCCATTTTTTCAGTAACCGCCGGATGGTCAGGAGCCGTAGCCGTCTGGAACCGTGCCAGTTGCCAAAAAGAGGCGCAATACACGGGGCATGTTGAACAAGCGGGATGCGCCCGCTTCCATCCGGGAGCATTCGTTTCAAACGACAAAGCGAGCTTAAACGTGGTCTCCGGGGGATATAATGGAACGGTTCTTTTATGGTCGCTGGATCAGGAAGCACCGATTGGAGAGTTGGAGAAGCATTCGGAAAGGGTTGCGAAACTGGCGTTTCATCCGAATGGGCTTCATTTGGCGACGGCATGGTAGGGCGTTTATTGATTTTTGGTTTAATATAATAAAGAGGTTTTTAGCTACGATTCAACATGGAGAATGTATGATCTTAATACGAAGAAGGAGCTGTTGTTCCAAGAAGGGCATGCAAAGGTATATTCACAAATTGTTAAGAATTTTGAAAGAATACCGATTTTAGAGCGTTGGAGACGTTTCGTTCCATCCGGATGGGTCCGTCGCATTGACAGGAGGACATGATTGTTATGGAAGAGTGTGGGATTTGAGAACCGGGAGGTGTATTATGTTTTTGGATGGGCATACAAAAGAGATTCATACGGTCGAATGGTTGCCGAATGGGTAGGTGTTTAGAGTTTTGAAAAGGCGAGGGATTTTTTGATTTTTCAACCATTTTTGGATTTATTTAAGAAATTATGGATTAAAATTTCTAGATTTTGGGATTTCTAAGCCTTAAAAAGGTTTTTATTCAATTTTTTGTAGAAATTTGAATATTGAAGCTAAATTTTAAGATTTTGAGCTATAAATTTGGATTTTAAGCCGGAATTTCCAGATTTTTGACTGTAAATTTTCAAAAATAGCTCCTAGAACTTGTCAAAACAGAAATTGGCTTCAAAATGAGCTAGGAATCACGAAATTTGAGCAATTTTTAGAAAAATTGGATTTTTAATCGAATTTTCCAGATTTTTGGCTGTAAATTTTTAAAAATGGCTCCTGCAATTTGTAGAAATGGAAATTGGCTTCAAAATGAGCTAGGAATCATGAAATTTGAGCAGTTTTAAGAAAAGTTGTTCAAATTTTTAGAAAAATTGGATTTTCAGTCGAAATTTTCGTATTTTTTACTGTAAATTTAAAAAATAGCTCCTGGAACTTGTAAAAATAGAAATTGGCTTCAAAGTGAGCTAGGAAGTCTGAAATTTGATGAATTTTTAGAAACATTGTATTTTCAACCGAAATTTCTAGATATTTGACTGTAAATTTAAAAAATAGCTCCTAGAACGTGTCAAAACAGACATTGGCTTCAAAATGAGGCCAAAAACATGCAAAATGAGTCATTTTTAGGGGGTTTATTTAATTTTTGTAGAAATTTGAAAATTGAAGCAAAATTTCCAGATTTTGAGCTATAAATTTTAAGAAATATTGGATTTTCAGCCGAAATTTCAATATTTTGGAATGTAAATTTTAAAAAATAGCTCTAGGCCACGTTCACGCGTTGTATGCCACTGCCTTTTGTAGACTCGAACTTGTTAAAACAGAAATTGGCTTCAAAATGAGCTAGGAATCATGAAATTTGAGCAATTTCTAGTAAAGTTATTTAAATTTTTAGAAAAACTGGGTTTTCAGCCGAAATTTTCGTATTTTTGACTGTAAATTTAAAAAATAGCTCCTGGAACTTGTAGAAATAGAAATTGGCTTCAGAATGAGCTAGAAATCATGAAATTTGAGCAGTTTTTAGAAAAGCTGTTTAAATTTTCAGAAAATTGGATATTTTCAGGTTTTGATCCATTTTTCAAAAGCTCAAAATCGTTTTGGAGAATTTTTACATAAAGCCTTATTCGAGATTTTTATCGGAAATTAGCATTTTTTAAATGAAACCGATTTTTTAAAAAATTTCACAAAAAATGATTTTTTTTGTAAAACTATGATATTTTTCCAGATTCGAAATGGTGACCGGATCGTCTGACAATAGTATCAAAGTGTGGGATTTGAGAATGAGAAGAAATACTTATACAATGCCGGCGCATACAAGTATCGTATCCAGGGTTCGAGCAGACGCTGGCGGCAAATATTTGATATCTGCAAGTTATGATTGTTCCTTGAAAGTGGGTTTCCATAGGCGATTTTTCCAGAAAAATCCACGCTTCTTCCAGATTTGGTCCACTACCGGCTGGCAACCGCTTCGTCAACTTCAAGGACATGATACTAGAATCCTTTGTGTTGATATTAGTCCAAATGGCCAATGGATTTGCTCGTCAGCTTTTGATCGAACTTTTAAGTTATGGGCTCAATCGGATTATTGATTTTTTGGATTTGTTTTATTTATTGATCTTTTGTTGTTGGAAAAATATCAGAGAATTATGAACCAGTTTTTATGAAATGTACAGAAATTCGATTTTTTGGGGAAATTACGTTGTACTCTGCCGCAGGCCTTTGATTGTTTGTATCTTTTTACCGCACATTGCACAGATTCCCTTCTGATAGGCACAAGTTGAGCAATAATGACTGCCGACTTGATGGATGAGCATTTTGCAGAGTTTACACTTGGCTCCAACGATTTGTGCTCTGAAAATTGAGTTTTTAAAAAAATTATAACATTTTTTAAAAACTTCTTATCCACTCCAATTAATCGATTTTTCGTCGTCTGGATTTTCGCAATTTTTCCATCTGCACCTCTATTGATTTTCTTATTCCGATATGGGTCTACTCCGACGATTTTTGTTAATTTCTTTTCGCCTGGAAAATTTCAGATTTTTCTTAAAGGCAGGGTACCAGTTAATTTTTTATTGGGAAAATGAGATCCCTGCTTTAAAAAATAATAACAAAAAATCGTATCCCAATCAAATTATCAAAAAATTAGCATTTTGACATTTTTTTAGGCGGGGACTAGCTTTTTGCGTTTTCTAGGCCATGCAAAATGTATAGCCTATTTTTCTAGATTTTTAGATTTTCGAAAAATATACAAAAAACACGTTCCAGTTCCAAATTTAACGGAAAAACTACTTTTTTTTTGAAAAATAGGCTACTGTAGTTTAAAGGCACACACCACTTTTCGCTACTTCGTGGTGAGACCTATGAGAAAAGTGCTATGTACCTTTAAACATACCGTATTTTTTCAATTTTTTAAAAATTAAGTTTTAAGAAACTCACAATCTCCACAAACCATTGATTTTTTAAATATGTATAATTAAAAGAAGAAGTCCTAAAATTTATAGAATTTAAAGAATAAAAAAAAGATATCTGCAAAATTATATAAATTAAAATAGAGCAGTAAACTCGTATCTGAAATAATAAATAAAATAAAATGGAACTTTTATATTGACAGAAAATGGAAATAAATAAGGGAAAAAGTATATAAATAAAACAGTTTTTAACAAAAAAGAGGTATTTATTGGCCCATTCCATGAGCGGCACATTCGTTCTGAAGTTGTAGTTGGAGCTCCTCGAGCTTTCGTTTCAGTGCGGCGATTCCCATGGTGACGATTTTTTGGGATGGGAGGGCACCGGTTCCTTCGACTGGAAAAATATGATTTTTCTAAAAATGTCAGAAAATTTTAAAAATCTTACTCGAATAATAAAATTTATTAGGTTTTCCAGTAGGGTTGTACGGCGCCTCCTTCTCATCATCATCTTTCAATTCCGAATGTTCACTTCTTGGCCATTCACTAGCTGTTGGATAAATCGTATGACGGAGGGAGTTGTCAGGATCATATTCAAAAGCCACACCACATGTCGGGTTCCATTTCGCGTGTTCCTTGCCGAAACCCTTCTTCGCGTAGCATTTAAGGTTCAATTCTTGTCCTTTTCTCAATTTCACGATTAAAATATCCTCCCTGGCGGCGAAATCGTCTCGAAAACCGGCTCGTTCACGCAGAGCTTGACCACAAGCCGGACGGACGGCCGTATCAGTCAATGGTTGCAAGTCTGCCGTTGTCACTGACACTGTTTTATCACCTTTGCATTTTACTTGGAGGATAAAGGCAATTGAGCATTCGTCGCAGAATTCCGCACATTCGCAATCCTTTAAAAAAATCAATAATTTTTTAAAATTTTTATTACAAATTTCTTACTCTAGTATACTGCATTTTCTCAACTGTATAATCCGAAATAAATGGAATCAGACCCATGCGATGTGCAATAAATTCATCATGAAGAACGCTGGTATTTGATTCAATTTGTACCCAATCGATGGCTATTGTAGGAACCTTTAAACCTTTATTTCATTTTTAAAAACCTTTTAAATTACTCACCTCTGCGATAAAAACCCTCCGCAACGAATTTGCAACACTTAAATCCGTGTCCGACAGCACAAACTTAATAAGATCATTTCCTAGCTCGGTAACCTCGATTTGTGGTTGATTGGCGTATGGCATTTCCGCTAAATTATTTTAAAAATATGATTTTGTAAAAATAATGGTAAAAAAACAAAAAAAACGCTTCGAAAATTCAAAAATTCCCCGCTAAACAACACCCCTCTTGCGTAATTCCGTAGCATTGTTTAAAGGCGCATGGTATACTGTAGCAACAGTTTGGGCTGTGCTCTATTGTCATTTAAATATTTATTTGAACTTTTTGTGTTTTTGATGATTTTAACAAGTTTTCTTTTATTTTTTCACAATTTCGGGTGAAAAATGACATTTTAAACAATTTTTCACGTTTATTTTCGATAAAATCGCAAAATTTACACCTTAAAAGCGGCATTTTCCAGAATGAATCGCTACGATCGTGCTATTACTATCTTCTCCCCAGATGGTCACTTGTTCCAGGTGGAATATGCTCAAGAAGCAGTGAAGAAAGGATCAACAGCGGTGAGAATTTAAAATGGCGAAGAATAAATGTAGAAATAATTGTTTGTAGGTCGGAGTTCGTGGAAAGAACTGCATTGTCATCGGCGTCGAGAAGAAGTCGATTCCAGCGCTTCAAGACGATCGTACGATTCGTAAAATTCACATGATTGACGATCATGTGATGCTCGCATTTGCTGGACTTTCAGCCGATGCTCGAGTTTTGGTGGATCGTTCAAGAATCGAGTGCCAGTCGTATAAACTCACTCTTGAGGATCCGGTCACTGTTGCTTATATTGCACGTTATATTGCGAATACTAAACAGGTAAGGGATGTTTGGAAATAAAGGATTAATGAAAAAAAAAATGAAAATTCACGCGATGAAACCAAATTGCCAAATTTTCTATTTTTTTTTGACAAATCATAGATTTCTGGAAAATATCATTAAAAATAGGTACTAAATATGCTGCAAGAGGTCAAAATATAAATATCCATTGAGAAAAACCTTAAAATTTGTATATTTTAAGGTTTAGTCGATTTCTATTTCGACTTTTCGTATGTTAAGCTCAAAAAAATGATGTAAACATATTTTTTGCTAGTTCCTGTCACTATTCATATTTTTAACGGTTCTGAGAAGCTTCAGGTCTTGTCACGAATCATTTCGAAATCAGATTCCTGCCGAGACCTGAAAATACAGTAGCCAAAATAACTGAAGTCTTCAAAACGGATTGTATCATCCAATATTTTCAAAAAAAGATGTTTTCCCAACCAACACGATTTCCAGCGCTTCACCCAATCACCAGGACGTCGACCATTCGGTATCTCAATGCTGATCGGTGGTTTCGACTACGATGGTACACCAAGACTCTTCAAAACCGAACCATCCGGTGCATATTACGAATATTTGGCAAATTCGACAGGTCGTGGCGAGAAGCCGGTTCGCGAGTATTTGGAAGAGCATTACAAGGACGAGAATATTGAGACCGAGGAGAGCACTTTGAAGCTTGTTGTTAAATCTTTGGCACAGGTCAGATTTTGCAAAATGAATTGAACTTTAGAATGCGAGTAAATGAAGCGAATGCTCTTTGAAACAGATTTTTTTTCTAAAAATACGCAAAATTATAATTTTTCAGCTCAAAATCTAAATGTTCGGCTTTTTCAGAACGCTGAATATTTAAAATTTATTCATAACTGCCCAATTTATGATAAAATGTTAATTTTATTGAAAATTGCAACTTTTTAACTAAAAATCGACCATTTCTCGCAGTGACAAAACCAATTTTCAGCTTCTAGACCACCTTTTAATTGGTATTTGGTCAAAATATTGATTTTTTAATTGTGCCTCACTCCCTTGAAGTTTTAACCTTCTAGAAAACTGAAAATTGCTGAAAAATACACATTTTGAGGTGTAATATTATTATTTTGCATATTTTTGGCAGAAAAATCCAAAAAATGTCAAGCTGAATTTCCGATTTTCCATGTTTTCCAGGTCGTTCAATCCGGATCGCAAAATATCGAAATTGCTGTGATGAAGAGAGTCGGGGTACGTTTTTGTTTTCTGCTTTTATTTATTTCTTTTTTTTTTTTGCTGTCTCGCGCTTTTTAGAATCGGACGTCGTTTTTTGAGATTTATGAACTCTTTTGGAGAGGATTTATTCTTTTTTCTTGGAGAAAAGAATGGAAAATGGAACAAAATGTGTGTTTTTTTGTCAGAAATCAAATTTTGGACGTTCGGATGTTGAAAATTGGATTTTTGCATTTAAAATTGAATTTTGATGGGATTTGGGACAATTTTTGTTGTTTTTTTGACAGATGATAGAACTTTGAAGGTTTAGGAATTGTATAGTTCAAAATTTGTACTTTAAAATAAATGTTCACCAAAATGATCGATTTTTTTGGAAAATTTGAAATTTGAAGCGTTTTCTAAATGTTTGTTATGAAACCGCTTCAAAAAATTCATATACCAAGAATTTTTCGAAATTTTACAAGTTTCAATTAAATTAAAATCGAATCGGGAAAGTTGATACAAAAATTCGAAAGAACAATCTAATTACATAGTGTTCTCGCATTGGAAATTGCATTTTGGATGCAGTTTTGCAGTTTTTTTTGTTTCAGAACACACTAAGTTCCGTTATTGTAAAAATATTTGAATTTTATTTATAATTGCGGGAAATTTTGAAAAATGACTGTTGAAACGGCTTTTTTTCAGAAAATTGTCAAAATATATGGTATATTATTGAAGTTTTGAAGTATTGCGAAAAATATGATTTATCAGCATTAATATTGTCAAGATAAAAATTTCTGGTCACTCGTTTTGCGGAGTGTTGTTGGGAATTTTTTTTGTTGTTGAGAAATTTGAATTTGAGCGCGTTGCGGTCGCGCTGCGAGTAAATCCCCAACGACACTCCGCGAAACGAGCGGCCAGAAATTATTATCTTGACAATAACTTGTAATAATAAAATCGGAAGAGCTGAAATACGAATTTCGAAAGTGTTGATTATGAAACAGTAATTTTTTTCAAAAATTTTGAATTTTCTAGAAATCCGTTCGAGTCTGAATTTTTATTTCAATTCTAAATTGGTCTTGAAGCAATATTCCATTTTTTAAAGTTTTACTCGCTTTTTCAGAGAATCTCTGTGATTTTTGACATAATTTATTAAATTTTGAAATGCTGTCAATTTTTTGAAAGAAATGAATATTTTAAATTTTAATTATGAGAACCTAGAAATCTGAAAATGCGCATTTTTTTGCTGTAATTTTGAAAATTCTGAACAGAAATTTTAAAAATTATTCAAAAACCCGTGAAAATTTAAAGGAGGGTTTTACGGAGATTATTAATGGGCCTGGGATGAAAATAGGCTTCAGACTCGTTCCAAACATGTATTTAAAATTTTCTAAAACCAACTAGAAGCCGAGAAAATGAGACTTCAAAACAATGGCCTAGAAAAAAGGGCCACCGGCGAAAACTAGTCCGCAGGCATGAAAAGTCCAAAAGAATGAAAAACAAAACATAAATTAAGATGAAAAAACATTAAAAAGGACTACTATAAGCATTCTGCATAACTATTTATCAACGAAACACGAAAAAAGTTCATAGGAAAAAGTTCGGCCAGGTGGACACTTTTTCTAGGCCATTGTTTTGCGGCGTGTTTTCTCGGCTTCTAGGTGGTTTTAGAAAATTTTAAATACAGATTTGGAATGAGTCTGAAGCCTATTTTCTTCCCAGACGCATTCATAATCTCCGTAAAGCCCTCCTTTAAAGTATCCGAAACTAAACATCTTAGGCCCAATTTCAGCAAAAAATCTTGATTTTTGCTTGAAATAGGTGCTCGTGAAAGTGCTCCTGAAGGTGCTCCTGAAAATTTCTGAAAACTCATTATGCCCCACTTTAAGGGTCAATTTGACGCCAAATTTCCCCGATAATCTGAAATTTTCAGCGTTTTTCTAAAATTATTAAATCTCGAGAACTTGAAAATTTGAAAAAATCTTGAAAATTATGGTATTCCGAAGTTTTTTCTCACATAAATCTGGGAATAGATTTATAGATTTAGAAAGCTAAAAATATTTTTAAAATTTTCGAATTTCCGATAATTGATGATGTAAAATATTGGTTTTTAATTAAGAATTTTAAAATTCTCTTTTTTTTGCAGGACGAAGTCCAACAACGCGTCCTCACCGTCGATGAAGTCGACGAGATTCTGAAAATTGTCGAAGCCGAGCGTCAAGCAGCCGAAGCTGAAGAGGCGGCATCGAAGAAGAAGTAAATGCTCTCTGAGCCCTAAATGTTACCCCCTTCGAAAAAATTTTCGTTTCGACCCCCTTTCTTCCTTTTTTTTTCCTAATTTATGTGCTCTATTTATTGTATTCTTCAATCAATTTTCTTTTTTTTTAATTACAGTACTCAAGTGATCCTTAAGTACAGTAATCCCCCTTTTTTTATTAGAGAGAAAGTGAGAGAGAGAGAGTACGGTGAAATTGATTTGTTTCCAAAAATTTTGTGTGTGTATTCATAAATTATTCTTCATTCAGAAATCAGAAGTCAAACTCGGGAAAAAGGTTATGCAAATTGTTCTATACATTTCCGGTAAAATCGGGGGGCCTCCCCTCCCCCCTTTTCTCGGAAAAATGGGCGGGGCTTAGAAAATGTACCTACTATGGACGCCCATGTTGGGAAGGAGAGAGCGTCGTTTTGTACTTGTTTTTCTTGATTGTATAGTTTTTTCTTCTAAATTTCAAGTTTTTCTTTAAATTTTATATTATTTGAGCTTTCTGGGATTTTTTGCAAAATTGTTTTGAAGTAGGATTCTCAGCCAAACGAAAACATTTTTCGAAACTTGATGGAATAGGGATTTCATTTTTAAAACAACATTTCTCACCTAACTTTTTATTGGATGAGTAGCCTATAAAAATGGCAATAAAGAGCTCTAATAAAATGTTTTAGCTCACATCTGAAATATGAATCGGAATTTGAGATTTAGCAAAAAATTTGGAAATCTGAAAATGCACGATTTTTGAAAAGTTGCGTTTATTTTCAAAATTATTAGAAATCACTTTTCAATTGACCCATTTCTGATTTTTATATCACATTAAAGCTAGGAATCTGAAAATTTCAGTTTTTAGCTTCATTTTAAGCAAAGAATGGTAAAAATCGATAAATTTTTCGAGAAGTTATGTTGGTTTGAAAATTTTGAAAAAATTTTCAAAATCTGCATTTTAGAGAGCTTACAACTTTTTTGAAAATTTTAACTTTTATTGAATTTGATATCATATTGAAGCTGAGAATCTGAAAATGTTAGATTTCAGCTTTATTTTAAGCTAAAAATTGTAGAAATTGATTAATTTTTCGAAAATATGGAGTCATTTGAAAAATTTGAAAATATTGTTGTTCGAAAATCACTCTTTTTTGAAATGATCAAATTCTTCTGAAATTCTTGCAATTTTAGCCATTTTTATGTAGGTAGAAAGCTTTAAATGTAAGGATCTAGAATCTGTAAACCTTTTTGAAAATATGGTCTGGTTCTCGAAATATGGTTTCTTAAAGGTAGGGTGTCACAAGATACAAGAACAAATACCCCTATCTTTAAATGCTCATAACTTTTCTTGAAATTTCTCAATTTTTGTGATTTTTTCTTATTTTGAAGCAAAGAATTTGGAAATTCAAGAATTTCTCGTCAAAATTAGCTAAAATTTATGGATTTTGGTAAATTGGTCGACAAATTAGAGCTCTTGAAAAAGCGAAAAAATTCGAATGGTTTTCAAATCCTCACAACTTCCCTTAAAATTTTTCAATTTTATTCATTTTCATATCATATTAAAGAGAATCTGAAAATTTCAGATTTTAACTTCATTTTAAGCCAAGAATGGTAAAAATTGGTAAATTTTTCGAGAAGTTACATTGATTTGAAAATTTTGAAAATCTACATTTTTGTGACCTCATAACTTTTTCTGAAAATTTTCACTGTTATTAATTTTTATATCACTGTGAAGCTGAGAATCTGTAAATTTCAGCTTTTTGCTTTATTTTAAGCCAAAAATGGTAAAAATCGATAAATTTTTCGAGAAGTTATAATAATTTGAAAATTTTGAAAATTTTTTTCAAAATCGGTATTTTAGAGAGCTTATAACTTTTTTTGAAAATTTTTAATTTTATTGATTTTTGTATCATATTAAAGCTGATAATCTGAAAATTTCATATTTTGTCTTTAATTAACGCCAAAAACGGTAAAAATCGATCAATTTTTCGAAAAGTTATAGTGATTTGAAAATTTTGCAAAAAAAAAAATCCGATTTTTCAAATACCCATAACTTTTTTCAAAATTGTTCAAATTCCAGAAACTTAATATCAACCGATAGCTGGAATTCTATATTTTTAGAAAATTAAACTTTCAACCTTTAATTTCATAGAATAATTACCGAAAAATGTGAGAAAAATGGCTCTTTTTTGAAAATTTGAAAAAAAAAATTTTTTTAAAGAGATGGATCAAAAATGAATTTTTTAAAAGAAATTCTAAAAATACACACTTCGAAAAAATTGTTCTATAATTCCTCTCTCTTCCGCTATTTTTGCTCCAAAAAATGCTCACAGAACAGATTTTTTGTGCATGTGTTTCGTTAAACGAATTTAGTCCTCCCCCCATCCGCCCGCCCGCCACCATTTTTGCGGAAGGTGACACACAATAGTTGTTCGGGGGGGTCCGCGCCAAAAAAAAAAAGAGAATTTTGATTGAATTTTCGTGCTTTTTCTTCTCCTTCTTCCTTTTTTGTTCATTTTTTCGCGTGTGCCTTCCTTTTATGTAAAATGTATGCGCATACCCATCTTATTTTATGATTTTTGTAAATATTTGCATTTTTTTTGCAAAAAATTACTTTTTTCACAGAGGAAATTGGTCAATTTTGGTGCATTATGGAACCTAGATGATGGAATTAGTGGTTTTTGAAAATTTTACCAAGAATTTTTGGGTTATTTTGGGATTGCTCATTTTTGGGATCAGAACTACTGGAACTTATGGATATCAGTTTGAACAGCATGGTACGTGGATTTAATTGAATTTTAGATGGATTTGAAGCTAGGAATTTGAATATTTCAGATTTCGGCTTTAATATAAGCCAAGAATCGTAAAAATCGATCAATTTTTCGAAAAGTTATAGGGATTTGAAAATTTTGAAAAATATTTTCAAAATCTGTATTTTGGAGTGCTTATAACTTTTATTGATTTTTATATCATTTTGAAGCTGAGAATATGAAAATTTCAGATTTTGTCTTCAATTTGAGCTAAAAATTATAGAAATCCGTACAAATTTCAAAAAGTTACTAGATTTTGAAATTTCAAATTTTTCAAATTCCTGTGAATTTCTTAGAAAATTTTCAATTTTTATGGTAGTCGTATCATTTTGAAGCTGAGAATCTGAAAACTTCAGATTTTAGCTTCACTTTAAGCCATGGATGATAAAAATCGACCAATTTTTCGAAAAGTTATAGGGATTTGAAAATGTTGAAAAATAGTTTCAAAATCTTGATTTTGGAGAGCTTATAAATTTTTTGAAGTTTTTTAACTTTATCGATTTTTATATCAAATTAAACCTGAGAATCTGAAAACTTCATATTTTGGCTTCATTTAGAGCAAAGGATGATAAAAATCGACCAATTTTTCGAGAAGTTATGATGATTTGAAATTTTTGAAAAATATTTTCAAAATCTGTATTAAAAATCACTATTTTTTGAAATGATCAAATTCTGGTGAAATTCTTGCAATTTTAGCCAATTTGTATATAATTAGAAAGCTTTGAATGTAAGGGTTTAGAATCTAGAATTTTTTTCTGAAAATATGATCTGGTTCTCGAAATATGGTTTCTTAAAGGCAGGGTGTCACAAGATACAAGAACAAATACCCTATTTTTAAATGCTCATAACTTTTCTTGACATTTTTCAATTTTCATAATTTTTATATCACTAAATAGATAAGAATCTGTATTTTTGAGATATTGTTGTTAACTTGAGCTAGAATGCGGATTTTGTGATAAAATCAGTTCTTTAAAACCTAAAATTTTCTGAAAATCGACTTTTTTAAAATGCTCATAACTTTTTTCATAATTGACCAAATTCCATAAAATTGGTATTACTAAGTGACTGAAATTCTATATTTCCAAATTATCACCCTCCACAATCTTAAAAATTAAGATTTCACCTTAATTTTGGGGTCCAAAAACGGCCGAGCGTCATATTTTGATTAATAGAAAACGGAACCGCTCTTTCAGTCTCCTCAAAACGCCGCCCCTCAATTTCTCATCATTAACAAAACTGCAGCCAATTTGTGTGCACTTGCGCATATACGTGTTGTTTCCCGGAAATCCGAGGCCTCTGCGGTTTTTTCCGGTTCGTTCACAGGTGCATGATTTGTGCATTTTCATGTTCTCGCGAGAAAAAGGGGGAGACGGGTTGGGGTTAATTAAAAACCAATTATTGGCGGTAGCGTGGATTGCGAGGGGTGAAAAATGACCAGGAGGGATTTTTTGGAATAAGAATGGGTTTTTTTTATGTGTCGCAAGACATCAATGAGTATTGAGCCATTGAAATCTTGAAAAAAAGCTTAAGTTTTGTTGAAACAGTAAATTTTTGAAATTTTCAAATAGATATAGAATTTCGATAAATTATCCGTATTTCACGATTGTTAGCTCATTTTAAAGCCTGAAACGTAATTTAGCAGGTTATAAGCTTCAAAATGATGTATTTTAAACGAAATTTGAGATATTGGGAGCAAAGATATGATAATTCTAAAAAAAAATCCATATTTTCAGAATTTTCGAAATTTTTGAATAGGTACAATTTTCCAAAAAATTGATGGATTTTTACAAACTTTGGTGCATTTAGATTCGTGAATTTTTCAAATTAAAGCCTTATTTCTCCCGCTGAAATGGATTGATTTAAATCTTGAAAAAAACTTAAATTTTGTTGAAACAGTAAATTTTTGAAATTTTCAAATAGCTGCTGCATTTCGATTAATAGTCGTAATTACACGGTTGTTAGCTCATTTTAAAGCTTGAAACGTAATTTAGCAGGCTATAAGCTTTAAAATGATGTATTCTAAACGAAATTTGAGATAGTGGGAGCAAAGATATGATAATTCTAAAAAACCCATATTTTCAGATTTTTCGAAATTCTGCAATAGGCACAATTTTCCGAAAATTGATGGATTTTCACAAATTTTGGTGTTTTTAGATTCTTGAATTTTTCAGATTAAAGCGGTATTTCTCCCACCGAAATTGATTTATTGAAATATTGTAAAAATTTTAAGTTTCCAATGAAACAGTAAAGTTTTGACATTTTCAAATAGACGTTGAATTTCGACAAATAGTCGGATTTTCACGATTTTTATTGCATTCTGAAGCCGGGAACATGATTTAGGAGGTTATACGCTTCAAAATGATGTATTCGACATGAAATTTGAGATATTTTGAGCAAAGATACGATTATTCTA
Source organism: Caenorhabditis virilis (assembly GCA_964036255.1). Taxonomy (NCBI): domain Eukaryota; kingdom Metazoa; phylum Nematoda; class Chromadorea; order Rhabditida; family Rhabditidae; genus Caenorhabditis; species Caenorhabditis virilis. Next base: position 17,042,560 of record OZ038415.1, on the reverse strand, counting down.
TAAAACCCAAATTTTCAGATTCTTCGAAATGTTTAGAATAGTTGGAAAAGGAAAAAAATTAGTTTTTTTTTTTGAGAAATTAATGAATTTTAACAAAGTTTTGCTTAATTCAAGATTAATTGAACTTTTAAGATTAAAACTTCTTATCCGTTTGTATTGATTTTTGAAATCTTGAAAAAAATTTCCGTTTCCCAAGAAACAGTAAATTTTTGAAATTTTCAAATAGCTGTTGTATTTCGATAAATCGTCGGAATTTCAAGATTGGTAGCTTATTTGAAAGCTTGAAACGTAATTTAGAAGGCCACTAGCTTTGAAACGATGTATTCCAAATGAAATTTGAGATATTGGAAGCAAAGATATGATAACTCTAAAAAACACAAATTTTCAGAATTTTCGAAATTTTTGAATAGGTACAATTTTTCGAAAAATTGATGGATTTTTACAAACTTTGGTGCATTTTGAAAAATGAAACTTGAATTTTCGAATGATCAATTTTTCAGCAAAATGTTGACTATAGAAGAAAGAACGCAGCAAAATTATATTTCATCACTAAATGGTTCAACTTTTTGCTGAAACAGTAAATTTTTGAAATTTTCAAATAGCTGTTGTATTTCGATAAATCGTCCGAATTTCACGACTGTTAGCTTATTTTAAAGCTGGAAACTTAATTTAGCAGGCTATAAGCTTCAAAATTACGTATTCTATATGAAATTTGAGATATTTTGAGCAAAGATATGATAATTCTAAAAAAAACACAATTTTTCAGTTTTTTCGAAATTCTGCAATGGGCACAATTTCCCGAAAAATTAATGGAATTTTACAAACTTTGGTGCCTTTTGAAAAATTAATTTTTCAGATTAAAGCGGTATTTCTCCCAACGAGATTGATTTATTGAAATCTTGTAAACATTTTAAGTTTCCGATGAAACAGTAAATTTTTGAAATTTTCAAATATATGTAGCATTCCGATAAATTGTCGGAATTTGACGATTGGTAGCTCATTTAAAGGGTGAAACGTAATTTAACAGGCTATATGCTTTAAAATGGTGCATTACACATTTAATTTGAGATATTTTAAGCAAAGATATGCTAATTCTAAAAAACACAAATTTTCAGATTCTTCGAAATGTTTAGAATAGTTGGAAAAGGAAAACAACTCGTTTTTTGAGAAATTAACGAAATTTAACAAAATTTTGCTCAATTCAAGATTATTTGAATTTTTTAGATTAAAGCTTATTATCCAGTTATATTGATTTTCGAAATCTTGAAAACAATTTAAGTTTACGATGAAACAGTAAATTTTTGAAATTTTCAAATAGCTGTTGTATTTCGATAAATAGTCATGATTGCACGATTGTTATCTTATTTTAAAGCTTGGAACTGAAATATTTCAGTTTTAAGCTTCAAAATGATATATTCGACATGAAAATTGAAATATTTTGAGCAAAGATATGATTATTCTAAAAAAAAAAGATTTTCTCAGAATTTTCGAAATTTTTGAATAGGCACAATTTTCCGAAAAATTGATGGATTTTTACAAACTTTGGTGCATTTTAAAGAGAGGATCATAATTTATCAGAGTTTTTGCTTTAAAATAATGCATCGTGCGTGAAATTTGAGATATTTCGAGCAAAGATATGACAATTCTAAAAAAACCATTTTTTCAGATTTTTTTTCTACAGTTCAAAATAAAGACCCCGCAATTTTCCAGAAGACCGCGTCCCAAACGCTCCCCAAAATGTTCGTGTCAAGACCCAATCGACGTCAGCAACCCTCTGGTGGGACGCGCCATCCGACCCAACCGTGCTGATAAGAGGGTATACGGTGGAATACGGTGAGGGGAGTATTTCTCAAAGGATATTGATTGATGGAGCAGAGAGTACAACGTTTACGGTCACTAGGTTAAGTAAGTGACTTTTTGTTGAATCACATTAAAATGCGGGAGGATCCGTAGATTTTGATTTTAAAAAAAGATCATAAAAAATGACCAGAAGTCCGAAAAAGCTGATTTTTTTAATGATCATAAAATCAATCGATATTTTGACTTTATGAAATTCAGGCTCAATTACACCGATTTCTGCGGATTCTCCCGCATTTCTATTCCATTCTTTTTTTCCAGAACCCAATACCAATTACGTCTTCGCTGTTTCGGCATACAATGAAGCTGACGGTGAAGATGGCACCAAAGTGATGATTGCCGCGAAAACCTTAGAAGAGCACGCTTCAAGTTCCACTGAGAAACTGTGGCCGCCGACGAGTGTTCGAGCAAGAATCGATGAAAAATCTCCAGAAGGCGGCGTGGCCATCGTTTCGTGGGATGATCCGAATCCGGAGCAATCTGCTGAGAACTCGATTGATGCGATGCAGAGGCAGTATGTTGTGAAGTAGGGCTTTTTGATGGTTTATTAGGAGATTTGGTTACATTTGACATAAAAATTATGAAATTTCAAGATTTCAGCTTTAAAATTCTGTGAATATTTTGAAAATTGAAGAATTTTGAGAAAAGTTATGGATATTTGAAAAATTTCGGAATTTTAGCGATTTCAAAAATTTCATAAGTTTTCGTGAAATTGATGCTTTTTGACCATTTTTAGCTTGTTTTAAAGCTGAAATTCTGAATTTTCAGATCCAGGGCCTTAAAATGACGTAACGCTCATTAAAATTGAAAATTTCTGGGAAAAATATGATATATTGAAAATTTTAAAAAATTTTCCAGAATTTCAAATTCTCATAACTTTCTTCAAAATTTTTCAAATTTCTTGAATTATAGTTCATTTTAAAGCAAAAATTCCGAATTTTCAGAATCAGGGCTTTAAAATGATGTAACGCTCATAAAAATTGAAAATTTCTGCGAAAAAATATGACCTTTTGAAAAAACCTGTAAAATTTTCCAGAATTTCAAATTATCATAACTTTTTTCAATATTGCTCAAATTACTTAAGTCATAGCTCATTTTAAAGCTAAAATTCCGAATTTTCAGATTCTCGGCTTTAAAATGATGGAAAATATATAAAAATTAAAAAATTTCGAAAAAGTGATGATTTTTTGAAAATTTTTGAAAAAAGTTCCTAAACTTTCAAAGTCTCATAACTTTTTTAAAAATTGCTCAAATTTGTTCAACTATTGCTCATTTTATTGCTGAAATTCTGATTTTTCCGATTCTTGGCTTAAAAATGATGGAAAGTATATAAAAATTAAAAAATTTCGAAAAAGTGATGATTTTTTGAAAAATTTTGAAAAAAATTCCTAAACTTTCAAATTCTCATAACTTTTTTCAAAATTGCTCAAATTTCTTAAACTATAGCTCATTTTAAAGCTAAAAAAATGAGCTTATATATTCCAGCTACGGTATCTACGAAAGCGATATCCAGCAAAAAGTGCGTTCAAACGCAAAAACCGTCAAACTAACCAATCTGCAACCCGGAAAAGAGTACGAAATTTCGGTGAAAGTTTTAGCCGGCGATGGAAACGAAAGTCCGTGGAGTATAAGGGATCTTTTCCAGGTATTGATTGAAATTTCAGCGTTTTTTCGGCAAAAAAAAATTCAATTTAGGTCCCTGAAACCGGCTCATTTGGTCAGAAAAAGGTATCGAGATTCGATTGGCAGTGTGCCATAAATGACACGGAAATGTGCGGGATTTACACAAGTTCACATTGGAAATTTTGTGAAGCTAAACATGATTACTACACGAGAAGGGATTCTGGAGCATGTCCGAGTGCTCGATATCCTAGCTCACCGGCTCATTTGACAACGCCGGTGGTGAATTTACCTGATGCTACTTCACTGTGTCTTTATTTGAAATTTGCGCTTTTGAGTTTTCATCCAGGTATTTAATTTTTAGATTTTTGAATTTGAAAAATATTGTGGATTCAGATAAAAAAAGAATTATGAAAAAATGTACATTTTAAGCTAAGATATGCTCATTTTAATAGGGTTTCTTTTTAAAGAAACTTCGTGATGTTTACGGCTCTGTAACTTTTTGCGGGTTTTAGATTTTAACGTTATTTTTATTGTTTTAAAAAGCTTGAAGCTTCTTCTACTGAAAAATATAAAATTTATTTGAAAAAATTGATTTAAACCTGAGATATGCTCCATTTAGTGCGGCTCATTTTCAGATTTCACAAAAAAAAATTTTTTTTTCACATGAAGTGTAACTTTTTTCAAAATAATGATTTTCTCATTATTTTTATAGTTTCTGAAAGCTGGAGTTTTGAGAATTAAAAAAATTTAACTTTGCTGAAAAATATTGATTTTTGGCTGAAATATAACCATTTTTGCGAAGGTGTCTACATTTATCTTACAAAAAATAGATAGTGTATTCAATTGCTTGTAACTTTTCATAAAATTGGTATTTTGTGAAGCGGTTTATTTTTTCTAAATACTGAGATTTTCAGATTTTTCGAAAACTTACATTCGTCTCAAAATATTGATTTAAAGCTGAGTTATGCTCATTTTATTGAGGGTAGTTTTTTTTTTCGAAAAAAATCAAATAAAAAAATCAATATTTTCTATAAACGTCTATAACATTAAAAGAAATCAATATTTTTGTCACACATATAAACTTTTTCAAAAGCTTAAAATTTCAGAATTTTAGAAAATTTTAAATTGTCTTAAAATACCATCTAGAAGCTGAGATATAGTCATTTGAGTTAAATTAAATTTTAGAAAAATTTGCATTAAGTTTTGGAGCCTATAACTTTTCTCTATATTAGAAATTTATTACACTTTTTACATTTTCGAAAAGCTGAAAACTTCAGCATTTCAAAAATATAACCGATTTTAAAAAATATTGATTTCGAGCAAAGTTATGCTCACTTCAGTAGGACTCGCTTCAAGTGAGCACTTCCCTTCCCCGTTTTCAAAAGTTGACTGAAATTCTGAAATTTTGGATATTCTCACATTTTTCCAAATTTTACACTTTTATTTCAAAAAAGCTAGACTTTTTCGCCCAAAAACGTTCAAAAAATTATTTTCAAAGGTGCACATATTCCAAAAAAACTCTCTTGTTTCACATAAATTATTTCAAAGCCTTTTTTTTCGGGGCTGAACACCATTTTTTGGGCATCCTCAGAGATTCAAACCAATATTTTATAAAACTAGACGTTTCAACCTTTTTGAATCTTTTTAGATTTTGAAAAAATGTTCAGAAACAAAAAAGTTATGAGACTTTGAAAATGGTTCCATTTTTATTGGACAATTGGATCATAATTAGTTAATTAGGCATAATTAACCAATTAGCTAAGCTAATTACTAATTAGGATATTAATTACAGGTCAAATGAAAGTAGAAATTTTTCGTGACGGAGACATCAGCAATCGTCAAATCATCTGGAAGACTCGAATGGCTAATGTGAAAACTCATCTAGTCCAACATGTCTATGTACCATTTCAGAAGCAGCCTAGACCCTTCAAGGTATGCTTTTTAGAGTCCAGGACCTAAAAATTCGAATTCTACGTATTTAAATTAGTGGGAAATGTGAAAATTGGCTCATTTTCGGTCCATGGCCTAGAAAACCAAGTTTTGCAATTTCTAGGCCACATAACTCTTTTTCCAGGCTTCTGTGGCACTGAAATGGGAAGGAAAATCGATTCCACGTGTGATTGTTCATCAAATAGACGTGTACTCTGGCGGATGTCCGGAACGATCCACAGGTAAGCCTTAAATGGCCTAGAAAACCAATTGAGTTTGGGTTTCTAGGCCATGTGATAAAAATCTTCCGAAAAACGATTTTTCTGCATTTTTCGTCGCGTTAAACACAATTTATAATGTTTAGAAACCCAAAATCTGGCCAAAAACCTCAAAATAAATCAAGTGGAACCCTGTCTTTAAGGAAATTTTGAAAAATCTTCTGCAAAACGGTTTTTCAACATTTTCCGACACGTTGAACACAATTAATAATGTTTAGAGACCCAAAATCAGGCCGAAAACCTCAAAATAAATCAAGTGGTACCCTGTCTTTAAGAAAAATTTTTAAAAAATTCTCAAAATTGGTCCCAGACCAAAAAATTGCATTCTTTCACCCTTTTTGTTCCTCCAAAACCAAGAAAAATTGTTTCAAGGATGTCCATCGTCATATTCACCCCCCTCCTTCCAAAAATTAGACCACGCCCACTTTTTTGCACCGCTTCTCTCGCTACGCTCATCAAAACCAAAGGAAGAAGACACCAAAACCAAAAAATACATTTATTTTTTTGGAAAAGTGCCAAAAAAGGAGTTTTTGAAGCTTTCTTTTGATAATCCTTTAAGAAACCCCCAGATTTTCTACTCATTTTTTAACCCAAATTTTTTCGAATTTTTTTCCCAAATTTTTTGATGCTTTGGAGTACTCATGAATTCTAATGACACGTCATTTCTATTATTACTGTGATTTTGGAGAGAAATTGCTGATTTGGAGCGTTTTTCTGCTGTTTTTGGCGGTGATCGAATGCCAACCACCGGCGTTTTTTTCGTTGAACTCGTTGCCTGGAGGTGGGTGTGGGGTTTTTGGTTATAACTTGGGGGTGTGAAGGAATTTTGGGATGGGATTTATGGCATCGGATTGGAAATTTTTTCTAGTTTCTAAAAAGTGTAAACATGATAGGATTTGGTTGGAATAAGAGGTCGGAAAATTGATGAATACTGAAATTTAACTTTTTTTTAAGTTTTTTAGATTTCAAATGGGTATAACTTGTGTTCTAGTCAATTAAAATTACTCAATTATGCAGTACGTGATAGATGATTTTATTATCTTTCAAAAAAGTATAAACAACTCCAATTTTTATTTGATAATGAGCAACAAATAAGCTAAAAGGCAAGCATCACTCAAAATTTCAATTTTTTTCTCAACTTTAAAAGGCTGTAACTTTTTTTCTAAAAATAAAAACTCAGTCATTTTTATATCATTAAATAGAAAATTTAATTCTCAATTAGAAAAATATAAACACTCTATTCATCATCTCAATAATTTCGTCAGAAATTTACTTTTAAACACCCACTCTACACTAATCCAAAATTTTTTAACTACCAAATTTAGGTCAACTTTAACGGTCTGTCACTTTCTTCCAAATGACCGTAAATGCATGAAATTTCTATCATTCGATAACGAATTTTTTGCGCTTTTCGAAAAACATAAATTGATGACAATTGAATCCGTGTAAATTGCCTATAAAGACAAAAAAGTGGACTTTAATTGTTTAGTGAAAAGCTGATTGAATTAGGACTTTTAAAAGTGATCTAATTTTGTTCAAAAAAATCGGAAAACTATAAAATTTATTTTTTTGATAGGATTTTTTGTGCTCTTTCAAATCATATATATTTTGGTTATTGAGGGTTTTTTAGAAATTTTCTGAAATAATTTTTCCGACAAAAATGTTTTTTTGAATAGGGCTATTTTCTCGCAACTGTAATTTTGGCTAAGATTGTCTGATTTTATTGAATTTTATTTTATTTTGTAGAGAAAATATTTCCCTTCAAAATGATATCAAATTCAATAGTATTGAAAAAAGTTAGCATTTGAATACGTGTCTTCAAAGTGGGTGGCTTTTAAAAAATTCTAAAAAAAATGCGACCAAAAATCGATTTTTTAGAATTCTCCATTCCCGTTCTAATAACTTATTGTATACCATTTTGTAGTTTAAAAAATTGTCTATCTTTTAAAACTAAATTCAAAACAAATTCTCGCTTCAATACCTAAAAAATTAGAGCCCTTCAAAATCTAGATATTTTCATTTGTAAGATTCGAGTAGTTCGACCCTTTCGACCTCTAAATCTTCACTTTTTAACAACCTTAACAAAATCTCAAGAAAAAAAAACAATTCCACACCAAAAAGAAAAAGAAAATCGAGTGTGTCCTTCTTTTATTGCATAATTTATGGGGATCTTTTTTTAATACATTTGTTGTGTAGAGAGGAAATAGTGTAGAGCTGGTCGAGAGACGCAGACAATTTGACCACGGTTACGGTAATTAAAGGCACAGTGGATTAAGTAGGTGTTGGCCTTTGGTTTTAAAAAAATCTTTGAATTTTTTTGAAAACTTCAAAAAAATTGAGAAAAATTTAAATTTTCAAAGCTTTCTAATATATAAGCGCAATTCGCAAGTTGTACACCATGTGGTTGATGGTGTAGTGGTTAAGCATTTTGCCTATCATTCTAAAGGTCAAGGGTTCGATTCCTCTTGATGGTTTTTGCAGTTTTTTACTTTTTTGCCTTATGTTTCAAGCATCTAGCATCCAACTTTCATCAAAATCTCAACTAAGAATCATTTTTCATGCAACAGATGCCGAAATTAGCCAGAATGTCCCAACGGGGGTTTTGTCCTCTCCAATTTCGGTCCGTTTTGTCTTCTGATTATTTATGCACATAACACCTGCCCTCCCCCGGAACTGGGTCCAATAGGGAAACCATCAATGAAAATCTGTGTTGTGAGGTCAGTATAGCGGAAAGATGAGCTTTTTGATGAATTGTGCTCTTCTTTCCTTTTCGAAAAAGAGAAGAAAAAAGCAATACACGTCTTCTCTTCCGATAGTCATTAATTATGGCTTTTTATGTTTTTTCGGGGATTTTTCTTTTTCTTTTTATTTTTTTAGAAAAAAGTAAAAATAAAAAATCCACCGATTTTTGAAAAAGATTGAAAGTCGTGGCGGCCAGAATATATAAGCACACCTCACCGACTCCCCTTCGATTGTGCCAGTTGTCGTTTTGGTAGTGTGTTCGACTACCAATCCGACTTTCTTTGGGGTTAGAAGTTCAATTCCCTTCAACGAAAAACATTTTGCATTTTTGTTTAAAGGTGTTTTTCAACCAAAACACCTCGTAAATAACACTAAACAACCAAAAAACTTGTGAGTCCATTTCTCATGAGACGCTTGTTCTAAGCAAACGACCCAAACATCGTTTTTTTCTTGCTAGTAACTTGAAGGAGAGCGTTATTTTGAGATAATATGTCCCCCGGGGGAGATGGTTGTGGGGGGGAGAAGACAAAGCAAAAAAATGTATCGGAAGGGAAAGTTGAAAGAAGAAAAACGCTGGGAGCTGAGGTGATTTTTTTAAGGAACGGGGGAATCCCTGAATTGAGATTTTTGGTGCTCCCAGAAAACCTATTTTAAAATGGTATTTTAGAGTTTCTGAATTAAAAAGGTTTCAATATATTGACAAAAGACTCAATTTTCTACAATCTCCAGAAAAAATCAAGAAAATTGGTGGATTTATTGCAAAGTTATTTGAATTTTTCGGAAAATCTGAAAATTGGCTATAACTCTGCTGAAAGTCAATATTTTTCAGAAATTCGTAGAGATTCTGAATCCTCGGAAAATTATCTATCTCTTTATTGAACTGAACTTCAAAAAGTTTATGAGAAAGTCTGAAAATTGAGGTATTTTCAGCATATTTATTTAAATTTTTCAAAAAATCTGAAAATTGGCTATAACTCGGCTGAAAATCAATATTTTTCCGAAATTCTTTGAGATTCTGAAACCTTGGAAAATTTTCCATCTATCTACTGACGTCGATTTCTTAAATTTCTTTTTGAAAACATTTTTTTTCAATGTTTTCTCGAAGTTCTAAAATTTTGATACATTTTCAGCTAGAATACAATTCCCAATGCCCGCTTTTTTGTAAGCTCTTCGTCCATAATAAATTATATGCTCCAATCCCAAACCAAAACCACTCTTGAACACTTTTGACACAATAATAAACACTCTTTTCGCGTCCTTTTTGCATTTTTCGTGAAAAAAAAATTGGTAGTGGGGCCAAACATTTTCAAGAAGAACCAATGTGGAAGAAAAAGAGGAAGCGAACTATGTGTAGTATTTGAGGCGAAAAGGACAAAATGATAGATGGGAATATGGGAGAAGCATATAGTTTTCTTGAACAAAACAACAAAACGAGTGGGGGGATTAGAAATGACATCTCGAATTTGGACAACACCGAGGTTTAAGGTATTAAAATTGTGATAGGATTTTGAGGGGCATGTTTCCAAGTTTCAGATTTTTTCCAAGGTTTTTGGAAATCGGAAATCATTTCCCAATAAAAAAAATTTTTTTAATTCAGAAAATTTTAAAAATAATTTTTTAAAAAATCGAGTCTATAGTTTGATAGACAATATTCTGCGGTTTCAGAATATCCAAGAATTTCTGAAAAATATTGGTTTTCAGCCGAGTTATAGTCAATTTTCAGATTTTTTGAAAAATTGAGATACATTTTCTGAAAATGGCTCAATTTTTCAGATTTTCGTAGAATTTCAGAAATCCAGTTTAATAAAGGGATAGAGAATTTTCCGAGGTTTCAGAATCTCTAAGAATTTCAGAAAAATATTAATTTTCAGCCGAGTTATAGTCAATTTTCAGATTTTTTGAAAAATTTTGCAAAATTTTCTGAAAATGACTCAATTTTTCAGATTTTCGTAGAATTTCAGAAATCCAGTTTAATAGAGGGATAGAGAATTTTCCGAGCTTTCAGAATCTCTAAGAATTTCAGAAAAATATTAATGTTCAGCCGAATTATAGCCAATTTTCAGATTTTTTGAAACATTTTGCAAGATTTTCTGAAAATGACTCAATTTTTCAGATTTTCGTAGAATTTCAGAAATTTAATTCAATAAAGGGATAGACAATTTTCTGAAGTTTCAGATGCTCTAGGAATTTCAGAAAAACATTGATTTTCAGCCGAGTTATAGCTAATTTTAAGATTTTTTGAAAAAATTGAGATAACTTGCTAAAAATACCTCAAATGTTCATATTTTCATAGAATTTGAGAAATCTAGTTCAGTAAAGGGATAGAGAATTTTCCGAGATTTCAGAATCTCCAAGAATTTCTGAAAAAGATTGATTTTCAGCCGAGTTATAGCCAATTTTTAGATTTTTAGCAATATTAAAGTATATTTGCTGAAAATGGCTCAATTTTTCAGATTTCCATAGAATTTGAGAAATCTAATTCAATAAAGGGATAGAGAATTTTCCTAAGATTTCAGAATCTCAAAGAATTTCTGAAAAATATTAATTTTCAGCCGAGTTATAGCCAATTTTTAGATTTTGAGCAATATTAAAGTATATTTGCTGAAAACGGCTCAATTTTTCAGATTTTTTGTAGACATCGTAGATAATTAAGTTTTCTAAAGATTCTACAGAAAATTTTGTGAAATCTTTTAGACCAATTATCATAAAATTATGAAATTTACAACTAGCTCTTGCATAATTATAAATCTAAAGGTCATGAGTTCAAGGCCGCACAGTGTCAGCTATTTTTTTGCAAATCCTTGTAAACCGCATTTTTTTCAGATACCGAAACCGAAGTGGACCTTCTGGCACCAGTTGAAGCATCCCTAAATGCAGATTCTCGCGTATTCCGTGCGAAAGGAATCGACTCCCTTCCAGCCATCGGTCTCCAGAGGGGTGTTGAAATTGCGGTCCCGTACCGTTTGTATCTACCCAGAAACTTTTTCAAGCAATTTTCCTTGTTGGCCACTATTAAACCCATGGATAAGAGGTTGGTTTTGGTGGAGTGGTCTAGGTTTCGTGGACTAGGATACCAAAGTTAGTCCCCCTTGCTGAAAGGTGCTAGAAAAATTACTATAACTTTGCTCAACGTGCATATTTTCCAAAGATTTATGGATGGTTCGAAAGCTCATGATATTCTACACGATATGTTAAAAATATTATCCTTTTAAAAAATTTGGTGTCCTAGAATTAGTGGCCTAGGAATGCAACATTGAAAGTTAGTCTACCTAAAACAGGGTGTTAGAAAAAATACTATAACATTGCTCAAAGTGTACAGTTTCCAAATATTTTTACATTTTTCGAAAGCGCTTGAAATTTTGCACAAAACTATAAAAAGCACGTTTCTGAAAATCATTCTATTTAAAATTTACAACTCTCAAAACTGATAAATCTCAGTTTTCTTATAGAGGAGGCTACCTATTCGCAGCGGTAAACGCATTCGATTCGGCAGTAGATGTAGGATTATTAATCGAACCAGCAGGTATTTTCAAATTGTCCAGAAAATTTTCCTAAATCTGAAATTCTAGGCACCCAACAAACGAACATTTCACTAGTTGTGCGATCCAACGCGATCGCCTCATTCCTGGTTGATGATTTCTCACAACGATGGACACAATTTGCACTGGAAGTCGTTGAGAATACAATCACTTTTTATTTTAGATGTCAGCGGTTTGCTTCGAGACAGGTACGCTTTTTTGAGATGTCTGGAAAAAATTATTTTCAGCAAAATATTTCATTTTTATGAAAAAATAGAGTTTTTTTTTGGAAAAATAGCCATAATTCCTCCAAAAATGAATATTTTTTAGAAATTCTTTCGGATTCTGAAACCCCAGAAAATTCTCTACTCAATTGTTTTAGGCAATTTCTACGAAAATCTAGAAATTATATATTTTTTCAGAATAATAAATTTTAATAAACTTTTTGAAAATCTGAAAAAATCGATAATTTTCAAATTGCCATAACTCGGCTCAAAATTAATATTTTTCAAAAATTCTTTCAGATTCTAAAACCTGAAAATCTCCTTTAACAATTTATCAATTATGTTTAAATTTTTTTGAAAATCTGAAAAAACACGATAATTTTCAAATTGCCATAACTCGGCTGAAAATCAATTTTTTTTAGAAATATTTCCGGATTCTGAAATTCTAAGAATTCCTCTAATTAGCCATTTGCGAAGTTTTTTATAAAATTTCTGAAATTAAATGTATTTTCAGCAATAATATTTCAGTTTTTTCAAAAATCTGAAAAAATCGATTATTTTCAAATTGCCATAACTCGGCTGAAAATCGATATTTTTCAGACATTTTTACAGATTCTGAAAATTCAAAAAAATGGCTTTCCTAATATCAAACAACTTTCCCCAAAATCCAACCATTTTCCAGGTAACATCCCTTCCCGAATTCTCATTCGATGAAGCCGAGAAGCTCTACATCGCAAGCGCCGGACCAATAATCGACAATGGTTTTGAGGTTTATTTTAATAGTTTTCGTTTTATTTTTTCAAAATTGCTCACTTCCCGCTCAAATTCTCATCTTGGTAAGTTTTAGGAAGCAAAATGCTGGATGCACAACCCAAAAAAACCAAAAACAAATAAAAAATAATAAATGAATGAGTTATGTGTACCTTACCTATAAAAACGAAAGGGTATTCTGGCATTTCTATGCACATAAACTTTTTCTTATTCTCGTTTTTTTCTTTTTTCCTCATTTTTGATCCCAAAATGACGGTATCCCAGGCTTTATGAGAAGCGTGCCCGCTTTGTTGGCGCCGAAATGTTAATGGTTTTTGGCGAGGTGTATATTTGCTCAGAATGGGTTTTGGACGTCGTTTTTGGTGGGAAAATGTAGAATGGGTTTTTTCGAACAGAATGGTACCTTTTTTGACCAAATATGTTTTTGATGTCATAGGGTTATCAATGTTTTAGCGAAGGCTCTCCAAACTAGAGGGGGGGTTTTAAAGTTAGTAACTTTGTCGGCTTCTAACTTTTTTATAAATTAATATATTTTTGTAAATTTAAGACCGTTTGATAGAAAATTTTTTCCTTTTTCAAATGAGTATAAATACACAAAATATTTGTGGGATATTTTAATATTAAGACCAATTTTCCAATAACTCCTCAAAAATTACGACTAGCCCATTTTTGAGCCAATTTTGACGGCTTCTAACTTTTCAAAAAATCGAGCGATTTTCAAAATTTGTACACCATTTGGTAGAAAATTTCCTCCTCTTTTGAATGTTACCAAAATTGTAATATTTCTCTCCAAAATTCTAAAAATACAGTTCATTTTTCGAGAACGTCTTACTAAATGCCTCCGAAGCCAACTTTGAAACTTTGAAACTTTGTATCCCTTCGAAAATACCCCCATTTTCAAAAATCTCGTTCAATAATATAGAAAATTTTCTGCTTTTTCGAATGAGCCTAGAAAAAAGATGGAAGCACTGAAGAATTCCAGATTCTGATTAATTTTTCTAAAATATACAATTTTTTTGAAAATTGCGTTTTCAATCCTGTTTTTTGAGCCTTTACTCCTATTTGATTAATAATAGTAAACATGGGTTCTATTGCTTTTATCACATTTTTTTGTTTTTTAAAATCTAACCTACTTTTTTCTGAAATTTTTAGATTTCAGAAAAAATTCTAAATTTTTGTGAAATCTAAAAAAATATTTAAAAATCACGTTCCCTTGACAATATGGGCGCCTTTTGCACCTCGCTGTTCCAAGTGCCTCAATGATGTAGTGGTAACGCAGTACGAACTTTGTTTTGAAGGTCGCGGGTTCAATTCCACCTCCTCTAAAACTTTTTTGCGATTTATTTTTTCTTCAAAATCTGGCACCAATCCAATAATTTATTTCATATTTATTATATTATCCTGCACTAAGGACCCCCCCCCCAAAGCATCTGTAAAAAGCAATAAACCATCCTTTCGACTTAACATAAACAAAAAATGTCTCAAGAAATCGGGTCGTTTTTTATAATAAATTTATTTTAAAAGAATTGTTGTTGTCCTGTCTTCTCGAAGAAGGAGGAAAAGAGATGAAACATTACGACGGTCGTTTATCATTTTGTGTTCAGAATGGGGGCTCCAGCCATTTTTTCCCCCTCGTTTTTGAAACAGATAATGGTGGTTTTTTGCGGCGGGGACCATTTTTTTTCGGGGGGCGGCGTGTTTCGGGTTCTGTCGATTTGTGATAAATGGGGTGATAAAGAATGGGGGCTTGAACCTATTATTTTCGTTTCTATTCTGCAAATATATAACTTTTTCGAACGTTTTTTGAACCCGAAAGTTTTGCCGCCAGAAACCTGTTTTTCTGCTCTATTTTTCTGAAAATTAATATTTTTTTGTCTGAAATTTTTCTCAAAATATTGAAAAGCGATCAAGGTTTCATAAAATAGGTTTTTTTTTAATTTTTGAAAAAAAAAACATTTTTGCGAAAATTTTTAGAAAAAAATTTAAAAAAATTATTTTTTCCAGATTTTCTCAAAATGTCTGAAAATCGTTAAAGCATCAAAAATCAAACATTTAAATCCTAATTTCAGGCGAAAATATCGATTTTCTGCCAAGTTATAGAATTTTAAAGGTGTCAAGATGTCCCACATTGGGAACTTTGAATACCTGTATCTTGACTGAAAATCAAGATTTTTGGCTGAAATTTGGCTTAAAACTTTCAAAACGAAGTTTGCTTTGAAGTAATTAAGAAATTACTAATTTTGAAAAAAAAAAGTTTTTTTTTTCAAAAATTTCGAAAATTTTCTAAAAAAAAATTTTTTTTCAATTTTCCCCAAATTTTTTCAATATGTCTGCACATCGCTAGAGTATCTGAAACTGAACATCTTAGTCCAAATTTCAGCGAAAAATATTGATTTTTGCTTGAAATATGTGCTTCTGAAAATTTCTGAAAATCTCATTTTTGCCCCACTTTAAAGGTCAATTTGGCGCCAAAATTCCCCAAAAAAATGAATTTTTCAGCGTTTTCTAAAATTCGTGATTCTCCATAACCTTGCCATATCAATTTCTCGTCGAAAATTCGAGAAAATGTAAGATTTTCGAACCCCCCAAAATCACGAAAAATTCCAAAATTTGTCAAAATTTTTCAATAAAATTGATTTGGCGATGATTCATTCATCGTGTCTCGTTCAACAGATTCGCCACTCTAGAAGAGACGCAGACCATTTTTTTGCGAAACCAAAAACAAAAAAAAAACATCTCGGTTGCAATAAGATTTGATATCATTTCTCATCATTTTTTTTCTTTTCGGATCATTTTGCTCTTTTCATCTTCTTAAAGGTGTCAAAGCCTCCTGGTTTCTGTATCACGTGATTCTGTTGAGCCTAAAAAATTTTGATTCCCATTTTTATTTCGAAAATCCACTTTTTTGCGTTAAAAACCTCATTTTTAGGCCATTATGAAGTCGTCGCCTAGGAATCCAAATTATTCGGAAATCTAGGCCACCAATGCATTTTCCTTAAAGACACAAGTTCACAAGATATTTTCGTTTTTTCCTACTTATTTAAAAATCCAATTTTCTTACGTTTTGTCACTTTTCTTCGTCACTTTTCTTAGAATTAGAAGTCGTGACCTAGAAAACCAAATTATTCGAAATTCTAGGCCAGCATTGCATTTTCCTTAAAGACAGAGATTCACTAGTTATTTTTTTCTCTTTTCTCTCTAATCCTCTCCAATAATCAGTATCTCTATAGGAAATGAACATCTTACTCATACTCCTCCTCCTTCTACCACTTTCAGTACACGGAGCTGGAAGTGAGGAGGAAAAATCGCTTGAAGCTGAAAATGAGCTTTTATCCGAATCCGAAAATTGGACGGATTCTCCCGACGTTCATTCGGAAGCAACCGGTGGCGAAATACCGGGGCCGATAATTTACCAAATGCCGGTTATCCGCGAAGACGTTCATTTACGGAGTACGCGGAATTCCGACGAACTTGAGCCGCAGACGATGCCACCGATTGAGACCATCGAGGTGGCGTCGTATGAGAATTTGAGCGGCGAAGAGGAAGAATTTGGGGTAAGGGTGTTTTTTTTTGTAATTTGGGGATTTTCTAGGGTGCGATACAAGAGCTGAAATTGATTGATGACGCGAATCAGGGAGCCAGACAGTGTGATGAACAATGGGTAGCTTTTAAGTTTCTAGAAAAACGTAGTTCCATTTTTTTGCATCATGATTTTAGATGATTTTTCGGAAATTTTCTGAAAACTGTTACAAACAAAATGTTAAGAAAATTTTCAGCTTTAAAATTAGCCTAATTTTATGAAAATTGACCAACTTTGAAAAAAGTAGTAACGATTTGAAAGTCATGGTCTGAACGTTTGAAAAAAGTGTGTCCTACAACATTTTCAGCAGATTTTCAGCTTTAAAATGAGCATTTTCTGAAAATTATTTCTAACAAAATTCTAAGAAAATTTTCAGCTTTAAAATGAGCCCGAAATCATCAAAATTGAGCATTTCTGAAAAAAGTAGTAACGATTTTAAAATCGTGATATCAGATGGTTTTTCTAAAAAATTCTGAAAATTGTTTCAAACTAAATTTTCAGCAGATTTTCAGCTTTGAAATGAGCCTTATGAAAATTGACAAACTTTTAAAAAAGTAGTAACCGTTTAAAAATCACGATTTTTATTAGTTACCTATTAGACATAAATTAGTTCATTTTTCTCTTAGTGGCGTCGCCGAAAAATGGAAAAACAATTGATGCCAAAGGTAAGCTTCTTCCATTCTTTGCTCCATAAAACAAATGGTCCCAACTAGTGGGACACTGCTTTTGTACTTCTGAAGTGTAGTCAACAGTGTTGTGAACACTTTCGTTTTATCGATTTTTTTCAAATTTTATTTTCAATTTTTTAGGACGGCTCAGGTGACCCAGACGTTGAGAATCGGTTGACGAAAGCGCCGGAAGGTAAAGGAGACCCGAAAATTATAAAAAATTACATTTTTTATAGTGGAGTACACAAAATTCGGGTCTGGAAGCATGCCACCAACCCCTGCAGCGCCACCACCATATCCTACACCGCAAAAGGCACCGGAAGGTACGATACGGCCGATTTTTCTAAAAATGGTTTCAAACATAATTTTCAGAATTTTTTCAGCTTTAAAATGAGCCAAAAATCGTAAATATTGAGCATTTCTTAAAAAAGTAGTTACATTTTTAAAATCACGATTTCAGACATTTTTTCTAAAAATTATTTCAAACAAAATATTAAGAAAAATTTCAGCTTCAAAATAGGCTGAAATTCGTGAAATTTGGAAAATTCTGAAAAAAGTAGTTACATTTTTAAAACTAGGATTTCAGACATATTTTCTAAAAATTTCTAAAAATTATTTCAAACAAAATTTTCAGCAAATTTTCAGCTTCAAAATGAGCTGAAAATCGTGAAAATTAGAAAATTCTGAAAAAAGTAGTTACATTTTTAAAACTAGGATTTCAGACATATTTTCTAAAAATTTCTAAAAATTATTTCAAACAAAATTTTCAGCAAATTTTCAGCTTCAAAATGAGCTGAAAATCGTGAAAATTAGAAAATTCTGAAAAAAGTAGTTTCAGTTTTAAAATCTCAATTTCAGACATTTTTTCTGAAAATTTCTAAAAATCACGATTTCAGGTGTTTTTCTCAATATTTCTAAAAATTGTTTCAAACAAAATTTTCAGCAAATTTTCAGCTTCAAAGTAAGCTGAAAATTCGGAAAATTGAAAAATTCTGATAAATGAAGTTACAGTTTTAAAATCACGATATCAGATATTTTTTCTGAAAATTTCTAAAAATTATTTCCAACACAAAATTTCAGCAAATTTTAAGCTTCGAAATAAGCTGAAAATCGTAAAAATTGGTGAATTCTGGAAAAAGTAGTTAGAGTTTTAAAATCACGATTTCAGGTGTTTTTTTTCCGAAATTTTATAAAAAATAGTTCAAAAAAATGTTCAAAAAAATTTCAGCTTTAAAATGAGCCCAAGATCCTAAAATTCGAATATATATTTGAGAACTAGATCCAAAAAAAACCACCCCATCCATTTCAGCCGACATCTATGGAATTCCATTAGCCGATGACTCTCTCGTCATACCCATCCGAAATTTAGGTTCACATAATTTGCCAAATTTTCCCCCCTTCCCGTTTTCTCAAAAAAAAAACATCCATTAGAAATTGCATGGTTTGAAATTCGCTTATTTTTTGCTTTTCTAGAATTTCAGTCCTTTATCCAGAAAATCGATAATTCCAGAAATTCGAGAGTTGAACACTGCATTCGCTCAACAAAAGGATGCTCAAACTTGCACGCAAGTATGTCAGGGACAAGTTGGACCGAAAGGCGAGGACGGGATCCCAGGATCACATGGACAACCGGGACATCCCGGACAACGAGGGGAAGATGGGTCAATCGGACCGAAAGGTGATCAAGGGCCGTCCGGGCCGCCAGGCATGCCAGGGCTTCCGGGACCACCGGGTCCTCCGGGACACACAACGACGAGTAATTTTGGAAGTGGACCTGCAGTCGAGGGACCGCCTGGACCGGCTGGACCACCAGGATTGCCGGGAGCGACGGGAAGAGATGGAGCACCTGGGGAACGAGGACCACATGGGCCGCCAGGGCCAAAAGGAGAGGATGGATTGAGTTTGGAGAGTTTAAGTGATGATGATATTGAACGAATTGCTCGAAGGGTGGCACAATTGAATAAGGTGAGCATTCATTCCCCATGATTTCCAGAAAAGTGCTGAAATTCAGAATTTTCAGAATTTTAGCTACAAAATTCTTAGAATTCGAAAAAAGTTTTAACTTTTCTACGGGCCGTCAATTTTCCTTAAAAACCTCATTTTTGACCATTTTTGGCTCATTTTGAAGCGAAAATTCTGAATTTTCAGATTTTCAGCTTCAAAATGCTCTAAAAATTATGTCAATGGGCCGAATTCTCGAAAAGTTATGATCCCTTGAAAATGGTTATCAAAAATATTTAAATTACGAAAATTAGCTGTTTCAAAATTTTGATATTACGAAAATTTAATATTTTTTAAATAATGAATTCGACTTTGCGACAATTAATCAATAAAATGTCAAAAGAAAAAAATGCCTACAAAATGAGCCAAAGATCATGAAATTTGGAGCATTTTTCGAAAAGTCATTCAATTTTTCAGAAAATCAATATTTTTTATTCTTACAATCGTATGGCCGTCATTTTTCTGAAAATTAACAGTTTTCCAAGATCTTTGGATCATTTTGAAGCGAAAATTCTGAATTTTCAGATTTTCAGCTTCAAAATGCTCTAAAAATTATGTCAATGGGCTGAATTCTCGAAAAGTTATGATCTCTTGAAAATGGTTATCAAAAATATTTAAATTACGAAAATTAGCTGTTTCAAAATTTTGATATTACGAAAATTTTATTTTTTTTAAATAATGAATTCGACTTTGCGACAATTAATCAATAAAATGTCAAAAGAAAAAATGCCTACAAAATGAGCCAAAGATCATGAAATTTGGAGCATTTTTCGAAAAGTTATTCAATTTTTCAGAAAATCAAAAATTTTTATTCTTACAATCGTATGGCCGTCATTTTTCTGAAAATTAACAGTTTTCCAAGATTTTTGGATCATTAATAGCAAAAATTCTGCATTTTCAGATTTTTAGCTTCAAAATGCTCTAAAAATCATGGAAATAGGCCAAATTCTCGAAAATTTGTGATAGTCTGAAAAATTATAAAAATATTGTAATCAGAATTTTGGAAGCTCTCCATTTTCCTAAAAATAAACCTTTTCTGAACATTTTTGGCTCTTTGAAGCGAAAATTCTTAATTTGCGGATTTTTAGCTTCAAAATGCTCTAAAAATCATTGAAATGGACCGATTTCTCGAAAAGTTATGATCGCTTGAAGATAGTTATCGAAAATATTTCAATTCTGAAAAATTCTGTTTCAAAATTTTGATATTTCGAAAATGTAAGATTTTTTAAATAGTAAATTTAGTAAGTTATGAAAATCAATCAATAAAAAGTACAAAGAAGTTTTTGAACAGTAAATTCCAAAAAAATAGGTCAATAGGTGTCTAAAGAAAGAAATTGTCTTCAAAATGAGCAAAACCTCATATAATTTGGAGCATTTTTCGAAAAGTTATTAAATTTTTAAGTTTTCCGAAATTTTTTAAAGATTTTTGATTACAGCCACCTCAATCGCTGCCAGAATACAACCCACGTGTCCACAGCTACACCACCAAAGGCGAAAAAGGGGATCGAGGACCACCCGGACCACCGGGAGCACCCGGCCACTCCGTGGCAACAAATGGTTGGTTTTTGTTTATTTTTTTTTGGAAAGAAGCAATTTGTGTTTATTTTACTTTGAAAAAATGCGACTTTTGTTGCTAACATTTCTGCTAGTACGATTTTCAACTGCGGTTTTATATTTTCCGGTTCCGGACGTGTTTTTGAGAGGTAATCTTGTGGAAATTTAGAAAAATGAGCCAATAGAGTTGTGAAGAAAACAATAGGCTACAAAATGAGCCAAAGGGCATGAAAATCGGAGAATTTGCTGAAAAGTTGAATAACTTTTTGAAAGATGCTCCAAATTTCATGATTTTTGGTTCATTTTGTAGACAATTTCTTTTCTTAGAAACCTATTGACCTATTTTTTGGAAGTTGTAGCCAGAAATCTGAAAATATCTGAAAAATCGTCTGTAGAAGTTATAAATCACACTTTTTTTTAGCAATTCAGCCAGATTTCTGAATTTTTGAAGCATTTTCTTAAAAATTGTAGAACTTTTCGAAAAATGCTCCAAATTTTATGGTTTTTGGCTCATTTTGTAGGCAATTTCTTTATCCACAATCCTATTTGGATGCCTTTTATTCAATCATCGCCCTCTCAATAGACCAATGTTTGAAAAATTCGTATTTGCGAAATATCAATTAATTGAAACAGCAGAATTTTGAAAATTGGGTCGAATGTTAATGGATCACAACTTTTCAACTCTTGGGCCAATTTTTATGATTTGTATACCATTTTGAAGCTGCGAATCTGAAAATTTAGAATCTCTGCATCAAAATTACCTACCATGATTGAAAATCATTTAATTTTTAGAAAACTGAAGACCTTTTCAATTTCAAAATTAAAAACAAGTTTTTTAAAACACATGTTCAAGTAATCCCAATTTCGGTGAATTTCTATTATTCTTAGGGAATTTCAAAGATTAAAAATTCGAAAAAAAATCCACATTCATGTGATCCAACGAAAATTCGAAAAGCTAAAAAAACCAGAAATTTGAAAAATTACATTTTTTATTCAAAAATCAGAAGACCGTCATTTTTCCGAAAATTGACAGTTTTTGAAGATCTTTAGATCATTTTGAAGCAAAAATTCTGAATTTTCAGATTCTTAGCTTTAAAATGCTCTTAAAATCATAAAAATTGGCCAAATTCTCAAAAATGTGTGATCACTTGAAAAAAAAGTCAAAATTGTATTCAGAAATTTTGGAACCTCTCAATTTTCCTAAAAATTAACCATATTTTAACATTTTTAGAGCATTTTTATGCTGAAATTCTGAATTTCCAGATTTTAAGCTTCAAAATACACTAAAAATCTTGGAAATTGATCAAATTTTCAAAACGTTGTGGTCTTTAGAAAAATCAAGATTAAAAAATATTGTATTCAGAAAAATTTGAAAGCTCTCCATTTTCCCAAATATTGGCCATTTTTAAAATTTTTTAGATCATTTTAAAGCGGATATTCTGAATTTTCAGATTTTTAGCTTTAAAATGCTCTAAAAATGATGAAAATTGATCAAATTATCGAAAAGTTGTGATCAATTGAAAATGCGAAAAAAAATTTAAAAATTTCGATGTTTCAACTCACTACTATTTTGAAAACTTTTGAAAATTGATTAATGACTAGATTTTCAGCGATATCCATTTCTTTCAGCCATCTCCTCCTCCGGCTCGCCAGTAAGTGTCTACGCGACCACCGTCGAACTCTTCGCGTCCGCCAAATCCACACAAGTCGGACAACTGGCATTTGCCACGTCATCTCAGCAGCTTTTCATTCGAGTAACCAATGGTTGGAAGGAAATCCAATTGTCGCAATTTCATCCATTCGTTGAGACCCGTCAATCAATGGTAAGTAGGGTTTCGAAAAATTTTCAAAATCACCCTTCAAAAAGTGATTTCTGAAACCACTTTTTTAAAAAATTTCAAAAATTTCTTCTCAGCCCATGGAAATGGACGCACGATTTAGTCCAAATAGTCTAGAATTCTGGGTAAGTCTATAAAATCTGCCAAGAAATGTTGTATTGTGGTTTTGACACTTTTTTTTTGTATAGTTCAACGTGAAGGGGGTTTTTGTGCTGAACTTCTTAAAGATAGGAGGTCGACAATATATTTTTTGACTTTATAAGCGTTTTAGCATGTTTTGAAAGTGTTATCCGGCGGAAATATGGTCCTGGGGGACTCGGGAACTCCCCCATCAGTTTTCAATCGGCGGACTAGTTTTCCATAACAAAATTGGTTTTCTAGGCCATATTTCAAATGTGGCCTAGTTTGTCAATTTTCTTGGAAATCGAAAACGTTTTTGAAAAATAAGGTTGAATTTGATCTCATACAAATCAATAAAAAATCCTAAATTTTGAAAGGGGACTAGTTCTTCTTAAAATTAGAAATTTGGTTTTCTAGGCCACGTTCAAAAACCCTTGAAAACGACGGTTTTTGATTGGATTTTCACAATTATTATGTGTCCGGATCCTTTAAAAACCGCTTGGGATGCTTTGCCCATTAATTTTCAGCCGGGGGACTAGTTTTTTCGAAATATGGTTTTCTAGGCCACACTCTGAATTGGCTCAGAATCGTCGGTTTTCAATGTTGTTTTCACATTTTAATAATTTAAAAACCACTAGGAATCCTGTGACCATTAATTTTCGGTCGGGGGACTAGTTTTTCGGAAATTTGGTTTTCTAGACCACGCTCAAAAAACTGTGACGAACTACGATTTGTGAAGGGATTTTCACAATTATTATGTGCCCGAACTCCTTAAAAATTACTTTGGATGCCTTTCCCATTAGTTTTAAGACAGGGACTAGTTTTCTGGAAATTTGGTTTTCTAGGCCACGCACAAGAAACCATGGGATACTATGGTTTTCGCTGCGATTTTCACAATTAGTATGTGCCCGAACCGCTTGGACGCCACCTGAGATCCTTAAACCATCAATTTTCAATCGGGGGACTAGTTTTTGGGAAATTTGGTTTTCTAGGCCACGCTCAAAAAACCGTTGAAAATGACGATTTTTGATGGGATTTTCACTCCAGAATAAGATTTTCAGCACAAAAACGAAAAAACACGAAAAATCCTAAATTTGGTAATTCTCAGAATCAACAAATCGCTCATAAGTGTTCGTCGCGTCTGCCACGCTCGAACGTCGAGAATGTGTTGCTAGTGAGAAAAATTGAATCTTAGAATATATATTTTTCCGAATTTGGAAAACAGAGTCCTTAGTTTTTTTCGGATCACCCATATTTTCTTAGTTTTCTTGTATTTGTCCTTTAGTGGTTGGAATTTAATTTTTTTTGGAAATTTTTCTGAAAAAATCTGAAATTTTCAGCAAAATTCGAGGCAAAACGACCAAATTGAGCGTCCGAGTCAGTTGGCACAACAACCGTGGGCTCCGCGAACGAATTTAGTCCAAAATCGAGGAAATGATGATGGAAATCATAATAAAGAAAGGGTGGTAAGTCGGGGTTTTGGAAAGTCCGTCGTTTTTCTGAAAATTGACCATTTTTGAGGATTTTTAGATCTTTGTGATACTGAAATTCTGAATTTTCAGATTTTCAGCTTTAATATGCTCATAAATGTATGGAAATTGACCAAATTATCAAAAAGTTGTGATCATTTGAAAAATGATCAAACAGAAATTTGGAAGCTCTCCATTTTCCTAAATATTGACCATTTTTGACCATTTTTGGATCATCTTGAAGCCAATAATCTGAATTTTCAGGTTTTCAGCTTTAAAATGCTCTAAATACCATAAAAATCGGTCCAATTCTCGAAAAGTTGTGATCATTTGAAAAATAGAGATAAAAAAATATTGTAGTCACAAATTTGGAAGCTCCCCATTTTCCCAAAGATAGACCATTTTTCAAAATTTTTGGATCATACGGAAGCCAATATTCTGAATTTTCAGATTTTTAGCTTTAAAATGCTCTAGAAATCATGAAAAGTGATCAAATTGTTGAAAAGTTGTGACCACATGAAAAATGTGAAAAAAAATTTAAAATGTTTCAACTCAAATATTCCTTAAAAATGTTTGAAAATTGATCAATAGTATTGGTGTAGTTCTATGATATTATCAAATTCTGGTATATAAAATTTGAAAACCGCTAAAAAATGTTAAAGGGAAAGGTCTGGGCTTCAAAATGAGCCAAAAGCCATTAAATTGGAAAAATCAATTTTTTTATGCTAAAAATAAAAAATCCGTCATTCCTCTAAAAATTGACAGTTTTTGAACATTTTTATATAGATTTGAAGCCAATATTCTGAATTTTCAGATTTTTTGCTTTAAAATGCTCTAAATATCATAAAAATTGGTCCAATTCTCGAAAAGTTGTGATCATTTGAAAAATCGAGATCAAAAAATATTGTAGTCAGAAATTTGGAAGCTCTCCATTTTCCCAAAGATTGACCATTTTTGAAATATTTTGGATCATTTTGAAGCCAATATTCTGAATTTTCAGATTTTCAGCTTCAAAATTCTCTAAAAATGATAAAAATTGATCAAATTCTTTAAAAGTTGTGATCAATTGAAAAATGTGAAAAATTTTTAAATCTCTGTTTCAACTCAATATTTTTAAAAACATTTTTGAAAATTGATCAATGGCAATGTGCAGTTTGCTCATATTATCAGATTCTAGTATATCAAATTTGAAAACCGCCAAAAAATTTTAAAGGGAAAGGTTTGGGCTCCAAAATGAGCCAACAATCATTAAATTGGAAAAATCAAAATTTTGATACTAAAAATTAAAAGGCCATCATTTCTCTAAAAATTGGCAGTTTTTAAACTTTTTGGATCATTTTGAAGCCAATATTCTGAATTTTCAAAATTTCTACTTTAAAATGCTTTAAAATTCATGAAAATTGATGAAATTCTCGAAAAGTTGTGATCAATTGAAAAATCTGAAAAAAAAATTAAAAATCGCTGTTTCAACTCATTTTTTTTAGAATTTTTTAAAACTGATTAATTATTCAGAGCTATATGCAAATGCTCCAAAATTCATGAAAAGGGACCAAATTCTCGAAAATTTGTGACAACTTGAAAAATTTAAAAACTATTGTATGCAAAACTTTGGAAGGACTCCATATTCCTAAAAATAAACCTTTTCTTAACATTCTTAGGTCATTTTGAAGCCAATATTCTGAATTTTCAGATTTTGAGCTTTAAAATGCTCTAAAAATCATGAAAATCGGTCAAATTATCGAAAAGTTGTGATCAAATGAAAAATCTGAAAAAAATTTAAAAATCGCTGTTTCAAACAGAATTTTTGAAAACTGATTAATTATTCAGAGCTATATGCATCTCAAAACATTTTCAGCAAATTTATTCCAATTTTCAGATCCACATGATTGCGCTCTCCTCGCCGACGAATGGAAATTTGAACGGATTGCGTGGTGCCGACTTGAAGTGTTATCGTGAGGCTAGAATCGCCGGATTCACTACCACCTTCCGTGCCATGTTGTCCAGTAATGTTCAGGTGAGTGAGAAATTTCTGAAAATTATTCCCAACAAAATTTTCAGCAGAATTTCAGCTTCAAAATGAGCCTAAAATCGTAAAAATTGGACCATAATGAAAAATGTAGTAATTTCCGTTTTAAAATCTCGTTTTCAGCGGATTTTTCAAAACATTTTCAAAAATCAAAACAAACAATATTTTCAGAAAATTTTCAGCTTTAAAATGAGCTATAAATCATGAAAATTGAGCCATTCAAAAAAAAGTAGTTACAGTTTTAAAATGCTCATTTTTCTAAAAATTTTAAATCTTCTTTTCGTTGCAGGACCTCGTCCGAATCGTGCATTCCGTCGACGCGGACACCCCAATTGTCAATCTCGAAGGCCAACACTTATTCGCGAGTTGGAGATCATTCGTCAATGGTGTCCAAATCTCAAGCTCCGCCCCCTTATTGTCATTCAATCGTAGAGATGTACTTCGGGACCCAACTTGGCCGGATAAGAGAGTTTGGCATGGTTCCAAGACTGGAGGAATTCGCGGCGAACAGTACTGCGATGGATGGAGAAGATCTGATGGTGAGTTGGTGCATTTTGGGCTAGTTCCTAGAGAATTTTGGATTTCTAGGCCACGCGTACATTTCTAGACCTAAACTGTGTAATTTCATGAAGTTTGCCTTAAATTTGTGTACTTAAGTATGATCATAGAAAGAAGACCAATTTTCAGACAAAAATCTCAAAAAATGGCCTAGTTTACCAAACAATTTGGTTTTCTAGGCCACGTCTAAAAATTAGCATTTTTCGCAGATTTTAACTGTTTTTTTTTGTTTAATCAATGTTTCGAAATGCAACGACAAGTAGAAACTAAAATACCAGAAAAAATTTCTGATAATGGCCTAGTAAAACACAAATTTGGGTCTCTAGGCCACGTCTGAAAAATCATCAAAAATCAATATTTTCAATCGGAATTTCACTTTTTTCCAATTTAAAATTCTCTCATTAAAAATAATTGATTATCTGCTTCAGTTGCCTTCAAAATGGCCTAGAAAAACACAAATTTGGGTTTCTAGGCCACGTCTGAAAAATCATCAAAAATCAATATTTTTCAACCGGAATTTCCAATTTTTTTAAAATTTAAAATTCGCTCATTAAAAATAATTGATTATCTGCTTCAGTTGTCTTCAAAATGACCTAGAAAAACATAAATTTGGGTCTTTAGGCCACGTCTGAAAAATCAATACTTTTTAACCGGATTTTCACATTCCAGAGTAATTTCAGACGAATTTTCCGAATTTTCAGCTCAATTATCATCATTCTCCGGTCATATCTACACAAACACCAGTGTCTTCCAACCGGCACCCGCCACCCAATGCGACAACAAACTGATCGTTTTGTGCGTCGAAAACATGTCGAAATATCATGGAGACAAAATTTTGCGACTTCGACGAATCCCGCATGATTTGAGAAAGTGACTTTAATTTGTTGTTTTTTTTTTTTGAAAAATTTTTTTATTAATTAGTTCCAGAATTTTAGTTTTTTGTCTGAAAAAATCTCGAAACCGTGACGGTTCTACTTCATTTTTGTTTTCTCTTTTTTTCTCAATTTTTTGCTTTCTTCACCAAAATATGCCAAATTCTCAGTTATTACTGCCATTTTTTATAAATTCTTATATTTTTATATTTAATTTCTAATCATACTATATAATAAAGCGTTAAGGCGTGTGTGTGTGTGTTCGCATTCTAGAATATTCCAGAAAATTCTAATTAAGCGTGAATTAAGCGTGGGGAACAAGCGCAAAAAGATTCAGAACACATTTCAAGATTTAGAAATGCCTAAAGGCCTAAAAATCGGCCTTTTCTCGGGCCGAAAAAAATGAATCTTTATAAATCCATGATTTCAAGATTTCATTTGAAAGCCGAATGAATTTACAACCCAATGAACTAAAAAATTTAAATTTTCGTTCATTTTGAATAGTAATTACTTCATTTTTAAAAAATGCAGACATTGAGGTAATTGAAGAGGTGAAAAAGAGTGTGAGTAAATTGAGAGAGTGTGGTAACGGCGGAGGTGGAGGATTAGACAATTTAATTAATAAAAATGTCTGTAATCACATTTCAAAATTGATAAAAATCGATAATTTTCAAGCGTTGTGTTCAGAATTGAATAAACTTTCGAACGAAAACCTGAAATTTCGATTTTTCGGAAATTTATTTTTTTCGGTCTAAGAAAAGGTCCGTTTTCGGGCCTTTCTGATTTAAAAAAGCTGAAAATTTCTTTGGAACATTGTAGAGCTGATTGCAAGGTTTCTAAAAATATACAACTTATTTTAAAAATAAGTTAAATTCAGCCGCAAAAACGATTTTCATGCGCAACATAATTTCAGTGGCTTCGTTGATGTGCGAGTCTCACCGGCTATTGAATTGTCAAGTTGAGTCAAATCTGAAACTTGATTTTTTCAGCCAAATGTCATACCTTTTGAAAAAGAATTTATGTTTTTCGAAAGAGGGGAACAAGCGCAAAAAGATTCAAAACACATTTCAAGATTTAGAAATGCGTAAAGGCCTAAAAATCGGCCTTTTGTCGGGCCGGAAAAAATGAATCTTTATAAATGCGAGATTTCAAGGTTTTATTTGAAAGCCGAATGAATTTACAACCCAATGAACTATAAACTTTAAATGTTCGTTCATTTTGAAATGTAATTACTTCATTTTTAAAAAATGCAGACATTGAGGTAATTGAAGAGGTGAAAAAGAGGGTGAGTAAATTGAGAGAGTGTGGTAAAGGCGGAGGTGGAGGATTAGACAATTTAATTAATAAAAATGTCTGTAATCACATTTCAAAATTGATAAAAATCTATAATTTTCAGGCGTTGTGTTCAGAATTCATTCAACTTTCAAACGAAAGCCTGACATTTTGATTTTTCGGAAATTTATTTTTTTCGGTCCAAGAAAAGGTCCGTTTTCGGACCTTTCTGATTTAAAAAATCTGAAAATTTCGTTGGAACATTGTAGAGCTAATTGCGAGGTTTCTAAAAATATACATCTTATTTCAAAAATCAATGAAATTCAGCCGCAAAAACGATTTTCATGTACAACATAATTTCAGTGGCTTCGTTGATGTGCGAGTCTCACCGGCTATTGAATTGTCAAGTTGAGTCAAATCTGAAACTTGATTTTTTCAGCCAAATGTCATAGCTTTTAAAAAAGAATTTATGTTTTTCGAAAGAGGGGAACAAGCGCTAAAAGATTCAGAAAACATTTCGAGATTTAGAAATGCTTAAAGGCCTAAAAATCGGCCTTTTATCGGGCCGGAAAAAATGAATCTTTATAAATCCATGATTTCAAGATGTCATTTGAAAGCCGAATGAATTTACAACCCAATGAACTAAAAAAATTAAATTTTCCTTCATTTTGAATAGTAATTACTTCATTTTTAAAAAATGTAGACATTGAGGTAATTGAAGAGGTGAAAAAGAAGGTGAGTAAATTGAGAGAGTGTGGTAAAGGCGGAGGTGGAGGATTACGCAATTTAATTTCGAAAAATGTCTGTAATCACATTTCAAAATTGATAAAAATCTATAAGTTTCAGGCGTTGTATTCAGCATTCATTAGACTTTCAAACGAATCCCTAACAGTTCGATTTTTCGGAAATTTATTTTTTTCGGTCTAAGAAAATGTCCGTTTTCGGGCCTTTCTGATTTAAAAAATCTGAAAATTTCTTTGGAACATTGTAGAGCTAATTGCGAGGTTTCTAAAAATATACATCTTATTTCAAAAATCAATGAAATTCAGCCGCAAAAACGATTTTCATGTACAACATAATTTCAGTGGCTTCGTTGATGTGCGAGTCTCACCGACTATTGAATTGTCAAGTTGAGTCAAATCTGAAACTTGATTTTTTCAGCCAAATGTCATACCTTTTAAAAAAGAATTTATGTTTTTCGAAAGAGGGGAACAAGCGCAAAAAGATTCAGAACACATTTCAAAATTTAGAAATGCTTAAAGGCCTAAAAATCGGCCTTTTGTCGGGCCGGAAAAAATGAATATTTGAAAATCCGAAGTTTCAAGTTTTCATTTGAAATCCGAATGAATTTACAACCCAATGAATTAAAAAATTTCAGTTTTTGGTTATTTTGAAATGTAATTACTTCACGTTTAAAAAATGCAGACATTGAGGTAATTGAAGAGGTGAAAAAGAGGGTGAGTAAATTGAGAGAGTGTTGTAACGGCGGAGGTGGAGGATTAGACAATTTAATTAATAAAAATGTCTGTAATCACATTTCAAAATGGATAAAACTTGATAATTTTCAGGCATTGTGTTCAGAATTCATTCGACTTTCAAACGAAAGCCTGACATTTTGATTTTTCAGAAATTTATTTTTTTAGGCCCAAAAAAATGTCCGTTTTCGGACCTTTCTGATTTAAAAAATCTGAAAATTTCTTTGGAACATTGTAGAGCTGATTGCGAGGTTTCTAAAAATATACAATTTCTATTAAAAATAAGCTAAATTCAACCGCAAAAACGATTTTCATGTGCAACATAATTTCAGTGGCTTCGTAGATGTGCGAGTCTCACCGGCTATTGAATTGTCAAATTGTCGTCAAATCTGAAACTTGATTTTTTCAGCCAAATGTCATAGCTTTTAAAAAAGAATTTATGTTTTTCGAAAGAGGGGAACAAGCGCAAAAAGATTCAAAACACATTTCAAGATTTAGAAATGCCTAAAGGCCCGAAAATCGGCCTTTTCTCGGGCCGAAAAAAATAAATATTTGAAAATCCGAAGTTTCAAGTTTTCATTTGAAAGCCGAATGAATTTGCAACCCAATGAACTATAAACTTTAAATGTTCGTTCATTTTGAAATGTAATTACTTCATTTTTAAAAAATGCAGACATTGAGGTAATTGAAGAGGTGGAAAAGAGGGTGAGTAAATTGAGAGAGTGTGGTAACGGCGGAGGTGGAGGATTAGACAATTTAATTAATAAAAATGTCTGTAATCACATTTCAAAATTGATAAAAATCGATAAGTTTCAGGCATTGTGTTCAGAATTCATTCGACTTTCAAACGAATCTCTAACACTTCGATTTTTCGGAAATTTATTTTTTTCGGTCTAAGAAAAGGTCCGTTTTCGGGCCTTTCTGATTTAAAATTAGACAATTTAATTAATAAAAATGCCTGTAATCACATTTCAAAATTAATAAAAATTTTCAGCTTCAAAGTGTCCTGAAAATCCTGAAAATTGGAAAATTCTGAACAAAGTAGTTACATTTTTAAAAGCAATATTTTTTCTATTACATAAACAATCATAAGTTTTCAAATCAATACAGTTTTTTGTGTCAACCAAATTATTTCTCATTTATAAATTTAGAGATAAGAGGTACTTTCATTCCTTTTCAAATATATGTTTGAATTCATTCTTTGTTAGAAATTCTCAAAATTTTTTCCAGATGACCTCCAAATGTGAACATTGTTATAAAACATTTCAGAAAGGCTCGCAATCTTCAAAGGCTTTGTGTAAGTTCTTTAAAATGAGCTTAAAATCATAAAAATTGATAAATTTAAAGTAAAGTTACATAATTTTGAAATTTTTTTAATTTCTCGCATAGAACACGATAAATGTAAACAACTTTCAAATGATCATAAATCGATGTCTTGTTCATCGATTATAATGATTTATAGCTTATTTTAAAGCCAATGTTTCATAGAATATCAAAATCTACTTTTCATGCTTCAAAATGAGATCAAAATCTCAAAAATAAATGAATTTTAAGTCGAGTTACAACATTGCAAAAATTACCTAGAAAAACTAAGTTATTGATTTTGTAGATTATGACTTCAATTTCTGCCCAGCATGCGACAAACAACTGTTCGGGGAAAATTCGTCGGAGGAGGATAATACTTCTGGAACATGTACAGATAATGATTCCAAGTTGTCGCGATCTTCAGGTTGTTCTGATGGTCCGTATCAGGTATGATTTTCCGAGCAATTTTTGGGATACTGTAGTTTTAAAGACGCATATCTATTTTTCAAAATTTTCTAATATCTAATTGTTTGTACTCATTTTAAAGCCCAAAACTCGAATTTTATGAGTATTTTATTACAATATTAAAAAAGCTAGGTTAAAGCAAAAAAACGATATTTTAAATAAAGATTTAAACAATTTTTGGGCTACTGTAGTTTTAAAGGCGCATATCTATTTTTCAAAATTTTCAAATATCAAAGTGTTTGTACTCAAATTAAAGCTCGAAACTTGCATTTTATGATTATTTTATCAAAATATTAAAAATTCTAGGTAAAAGCAAAAAAAACGACCTTTAAAAAAATGATTTCAACAATTTTTGGGATACTGTAGTTTTTAAAGGCGCATATCTATTTTTCAAAAGTTTCAAATATCAAAGTGTTTGTACTCAAATTAAAGCTCGAAACTCGAATTTTATGATTATTTTATCAAAATATTAAAAATTCTAGGTAAAAGCAAAAAAACGACCTTTAAAAAAATGATTTCAACAATTTTTGGGATACTGTAGTTTTAAAGGCGCATATCTATTTTTCAAAAGTTTCAAATATCAAAGTGTTTGTACTCAAATTAAAGCTCGAAACTTGAATTTTATGATTATTTTATCAAAATATTAAAAATTCTAGGTAAAAGCAAAAAAACGACCTTTAAAAAAATGATTTCAACAATTTTTGGGATACTGTAGTTTTAAAGGCGCATATCTATTTTTCAAAACTTTCAAATATCAAAGTGTTTGTACTCAAATTAAAGCTCGAAACTTGAATTTTATGATTATTTTATCAAAATATTAAAAATTCTAGGTAAAAGCAAAAAAACGACCTTTAAAAAAATGATTTCAACAATTTTTGGGATACTGTAGTTTTAAAGGCGCATATCTATTTTTCAAAACTTTCAAATATCAAAGTGTTTGTACTCAAATTAAAGCTCGAAACTTGAATTTTATGATTATTTTATCAAAATATTAAAAACAGGGGGAATTTGGTTGAAAAACGCTCAAAAAAGTTGCCATGTAGTGTTTTCTGAAAAATTTCAGACAATTTTTTTAAAATGTCAATAAATACTTTCCATATGGGATTTTTTCATGATATTTATTTTATTGTGAAGCTGAAAATTCATATTTTTAATGGCAATTTCTCCCAATGCCCTTCTTCAGGACCATAACCACGAAAATGGCGATCAACGATATGAGTCGATTCTCAGAATACTTGACGAACGAAAAGAAGACGTCGAAAACCTGAAAAACAAGTTGAAATCGATCATTTTCTCATTGGAAGATGCATCTGAAACCTATAGACATGAACATTCTTGTGATTTCGTTGAATTGAGACAACTGGTAAGCTTTACTTTTGAAAATATCTGAAAATCTATAAAAATATTATCATATTTCGTTTTTCGAATTTTTGACTAAGATATTGACCGTTTTCTAATTTTGTTATACCATTTTAAAGCTAAAATTCTGAATTGTCAGGTTTTTAGCTTCAAAATGCAGTAAAAATCATATAAATTAACCAATTTTTAAAAAAGTTATGATAATTTAAAAATCTAGTTTTTTTTTTGAAAACTCCAAAATTGTAGTTTTCTCAAAAATTGACAATTTTCTAATTTTTTTTTTAAATTGGTTAATTTCTATCATTTTAATGCGAAAAATTTGAAAATTAAGAATTTCAGCTTTAAAATGGTATAAGAAAATTAGAAAATGGTCAATTTTTGAGAAAATTACAATTTTTCGGATTTTTCAAAAAAAAACTAGATTTTGAAATTATCATAACTTTTCGAAAAACTTTTAAATTTCTAGAATGTTTACTGCATTTTGAAGCTGAAAACTTGAAAATTCTGAATTTCAGCTTTAAAATAACATATGAAAATTAGAAAACGGTCAATTTTTGAGAAAATGGCGTTTTTTGGAGTTTAAAAAAAAACTACATTTTTAAATTATCATAACTTTTTTTAAAATTGGCTGATTTCTAGAATTTTTACTGCATTTTGAAGCTGAAAACCTGAAAATTCAGAATTTTAGCTTTAAAATAGTATATTAAAATTAGAAAATGGTCAATTTTTGAGAAAGTTACAATTTTCAGGTATCCAATCATTTTCAAGACGCCCGCCGAAAACTAAAAGAAGACGAGGAAAAAGCAATGAAAAAATTGGCAAAATTCCAAATGGCAACTGTTGAAAAATGTGAAAAACAGACGAGAATTTATAGGGAAAAGCTGGAAAAATTGCAAGAAATCGAGGAGATTTCGAAGCTCCGAAAAGAAGAGGTTTTGGAGAAATTTGGGGATTTAAATTTCAAGCTATTGGATGATGTGAAAGTGCCAAAGGCTAATCAAACAATGCTTTTCGAATTGAAACTGGAAGAGTACAAAAATATCGATTTTGAGATTTTTGTTACCAAAAAACCGTTTATTCGCACTACTTTTTTCGGTAATTTTTTTCCAAAATTAAAGACAGACTGCTAGTTTCGTTTTTCAGAACTTTTCACGTTCAATTTCAAAAATTCATATTTTTCTGAGCAATCTAATGAAAAATCCCATGAAAAATTCCTACAAAATAATGATTTCAACAATTTTTGGGATACGGTAGTTTTAAAGGCGCACATATATTTTTCAAAAATTTCAAAAATCAAATTTTTTGCACTCATTTTAAAGCCAGAAATTCGAATTTTATGCTTAATTTATAAAAATATCTAAAAAATCTAGGTAAAAGCAAAAAAACAGCAGTCAAAATAAGGATCTCAAAAATTTTTGGGCTACTGTAGTTTTAAAGGCGCATATCATTTTTTTCGAAAATCTTAACTATCACAATTTTCGCATTTAATTTAAATCCCGAAACTCGAGTTTTATGATTATTTTATCAAAAAATCTTAAAAATCTAGGTAAAAGCAAAAAAACGACCTTTTAAATAAGGATTTCAAAAATTTTTGGGTTACTGTATTTTTAAAGGCGCATATCTATTTTTCAAAAGTTTCAAATATCAAATTTGTTGTGTTCATTTTAAAGCCAGAAACTCCAATTTTATGATTATTTTATAAAAATATCTAAAAAATCTAGGTAAAAGTAAAAAACAGTCAAAATAAGGATTTCCACAATTTTTGGGATACTGTAGTTTTAAAGGCGCATATCTATTTTTCACAAGATTCATATATTAAAATTTCCATACTCATTTTAAAGACCTAAACTCGAATTTTATGATCATTTTATAAAAATATTAAAAATTCTAGGTAATACCAAAAAAATGACCTTTTAAATAAGGATTTCAACAATTTTTGGGTTACTGTATTTTTAAAGGCGCATATCTATTTTTCAAAAGTTTCAAATATCAAATTTGTTGTGTTCATTTTAAAGCCAGACACTCCAATTTTATGATTATTTTATAAAAATATCTAAAAAATCTAGGTAAAAGTAAAAAACAGTCAAAATAAGGATTTCCACAATTTTTGGGATACTGTAGTTTTAAAGGCGCATATCTATTTTTCACAAGATTCATATATTAAAATTTCCATACTCATTTTAAAGACCTAAACTCGAATTTTATGATCATTTTATAAAAATATTAAAAATTCTAGGTAATACCAAAAAAATGACCTTTTAAATAAGGATTTCAACAATTTTTGGGTTACTGTATTTTTAAAGGCGCATATCTATTTTTCAAAAGTTTCAAATATCAAATTTGTTGTGTTCATTTTAAAGCCAGACACTCCAATTTTATGATTATTTTATAAAAATATCTAAAAAATCTAGGTAAAAGTAAAAAACAGTCAAAATAAGGATTTCCACAATTTTTGGGATACTGTAGTTTTAAAGGCGCATATCTATTTTTCACAAGATTCATATATTAAAATTTCCATACTCATTTTAAAGACCTAAACTCGAATTTTATGATCATTTTATAAAAATATTAAAAATTCTAGGTAATACCAAAAAAATGACCTTTTAAATAAGGATTTCAACAATTTTTGGGTTACTGTATTTTTAAAGGCGCATATCTATTTTTCAAAAGTTTCAAATATCAAATTTGTTGTGTTCATTTTAAAGCCAGACACTCCAATTTTATGATTATTTTATAAAAATATCTAAAAAATCTAGGTAAAAGTAAAAAACAGTCAAAATAAGGATTTCCACAATTTTTGGGATACTGTAGTTTTAAAGGCGCATATCTATTTTTCACAAGATTCATATATTAAAATTTCCATACTCATTTTAAAGACCTAAACTCGAATTTTATGATCATTTTATAAAAATATTAAAAATTCTAGGTAATACCAAAAAAATGACCTTTTAAATAAGGATTTCAACAATTTTTGGGTTACTGTATTTTTAAAGGCGCATATCTATTTTTCAAAAGTTTCAAATATCAAATTTGTTGTGTTCATTTTAAAGCCAGACACTCCAATTTTATGATTATTTTATAAAAATATCTAAAAAATCTAGGTAAAAGTAAAAAACAGTCAAAATAAGGATTTCCACAATTTTTGGGATACTGTAGTTTTAAAGGCGCATATCTATTTTTCACAAGATTCATATATTAAAATTTCCATACTCATTTTAAAGACCTAAACTCGAATTTTATGATCATTTTATAAAAATATTAAAAATTCTAGGTAATACCAAAAAAATGACCTTTTAAATAAGGATTTCAACAATTTTTGGGTTACTGTATTTTTAAAGGCGCATATCTATAAAAAATTGTAACTGTGAATTGCATTAGATTGTTGTCGAAAAAATGATTTTTTTTTGAAATTTTAAGGAGGAAGCCTTTAAAAAATATATTTTTCGAAAAAAAAAATGAAACCTTCAGATTCCAGTTCCGAAGATCTAATCCATAAATCCATATTATCCGAGAATAAACTTTCCGGAAATCGATACCTATTCAGGAATTATGTTATGAATGAAATTAATAATCTTGATACTTTGCGAGAAAGTTCGTTGGTTTACCAATTTTTTTGTTACTTTTAACTTTTATTTTTAACAGGTCAGGTATTCTTTATAATGCCAAATAAGTATCCAAATGATCAGCTGGAAAAATTGGAAAAATTACTGGAGATCAAAAATGTTGTGAAAACAAATTTATTGGTTATTGTCAAAGCTGTAACGTAGGTTTTTTTGGAACTGTTGGGTTTTTACATATCAAACTTAGAAAATGGTCAATTTTTGAGAAAATTACAATTTTTTGGAGTTTTCAAAAAAACACTACATTTTTAAATTATCATAATTTTTCTTAAAAATCGGTAGATTTCGAGAATTTTTAGTGCATTTTAATGCTGAAAACCTGAAAATTCAGAATTTTAGCTTTAAAACGGTATATCAAAATTCGAAAACGGTCAATCTTTGAGAAAATTACAATTTTTTTGGAGTTTTCTAAAAAAAAACTAGATTTTTAATTTATCATAACTTTTCGAAAAATTTGTTCATTTCTATGATTTTTATTGCATTTTAATGCTGAAAACCTGAAAATTTAGAATTTCAGCTTTAAAATGGTATAAAATAATTAGAAAACGGTCAATTTTTCGAGTTTTGAAAAAAAAGCTAAATTTCCAGTTCCGACGAAACAATCAACGAACAATTGGCTTCTTGGCTCGCAGGAAAAGATGTGAAGTATAGTTTCCTTCTATTTGAGAGAGAAATAATTTCAAATTGTGCAGATTTTCAAAAAATAAGGAGATGCTCAAAAAAGAGTCAGCGATTACAATTTGGATGAATATTTTCAAATTTTAATTATTTTTTACATTAATTGTTAAAATAAATTTGTATATTTTGGAGATTTTAATAAATAAGAGTCTGTAATTGATAATTTTGCTTTTATTTTTTAATTCTAAAACATATTTTTGAAAAATAATAAGGATTTTAACAATTTTTGGGCTACTGTAGTTTTAAAGGCGCATATCGATTTTTGAAAAATTTTAAATATCAAATTTTTTGTGCTCATTTTAAAGCCCGAAACTCGAATTTTATGATTATTTTATCAGAATATTAAAAATTATAGGTCAAAGAAAAAAACAGCACTCAAAATAAGGATCTCAACAATTTTAGGGATACCGTAGTTTTAAAGGCGCATATCTATTTTATAAAAATTTAAAATATCAAATTTTTTGTGCTCATTTTAAAGCCCGAAACTCGAATTTTATGATTATTGTATAAAAATATCTAAAAATGTAGATAAAAGCAAAAATAAACGACCTTTAAAATAAGGATCTCAACAATTTTTGGGCTACTGTAAAAGGTGCATATCTATTTTACAAAAATTTTCAATATCAAATTGTTTGTATTCATTATAAAGCCCAAAACTCGAATTTCACGATTATTTTATCGAAATATTAAAAATTCTAGTTAAAAGAAAAAAAAACAAAATTTTGAATAAGGATTTCAACAATTTTTGAGCTACTCTAGTTTTAAAGGCGCATATCTATTTTAAAATATTTTTTCAAATATTTTTCGGATCAACACTCAAAGACGTTTCCTTTAAAAAATAAACCCCAAATTTTGAATAGGACACTATCTTCAAAGATAAAACTGGCGACAATTCAAATTTTAAAAAAAACTATTTCTATAAATACACTATTTCTTTAAAGCTGTAGTTTTAAAGGCGCATAATTCAATCAATAACGCGCGCGCGCCCTGCCCGTAATTAAACCCGCCCTGCCCGTAAAAAAACAATTCTAAGCACCTTTTTCGAAGTTATGATAAAAACACCGGGCTTAACACACAACCCACGCTCCGTTTCGTTGCTAGGCATTTTTGAGTCATTTTTACACCTTTGTTGTTTCATTATCTATTTTCTTTTTTATGTTTAGGGTTTTTTTGGGTTATTATTATATATTTTTTAATACCTTATTTACTCCATCAATTCTATTACAGAATGATATTTAATGGAACAATTAGCGACGTACGTAAGGTTTCTAAAATCACCAAAGCAGCAAATAGTTATGGCCCAATTGTTGAAATAGGGAATGTCCCATGGTTTGTTTTAAAGGCAGTCTGTCAGTTTTTTTAAAAATAAACCGAAACTATTGATTTTTTGTTTAATTTAAAAAAATCTAATTTCAAAAATTCCATGAAAAAAATTGAAATTTTTTAAATTTTTAGAAACAATGAAAATTTTCTAAAAAATTGAAAATTTCTAAAAATAATTTCTTTAAATTTAAAATTTAAAGGATGACTAATAAATGTACCTTAAATGAAAATAGACTTCATTCTCATTCCAAATCTGTTTTTAAAATGTTCTAAAACCACCTAGAAGCTGAGAAAATGAGGCTTCAAAACAATGGCCTAGAAAAAGTGCGAAACCTAGTCCGCCGATATTATTACACGAAAAATCGTTTTATAAAATGAACAAATAAATAAAAAAGGGACTAATAACTATTTTTTTCAATTTTTTAAACGATTTTTCATGTAATAATGCCTGCGGACTAGTTTTCGCCGGTGACCACTTTTCTAGGCCATTGTTTTGAAGCCTCATTTTCTCGGCTTCTAGGTGGTTTTAGAAAATTTTAAAAACAGATTTGGAATGAGAATGAAGTCTATTTTCATCCCAGATGCATTTATTAGCTTCCTAAAGTCCTCCATTAACTTTAAAAACAATCTAGAAGTGACTATTTAATTCCCGCCAAAAGAGGGTGTTGCAAGTGCGCTCCAAAGATAATGAGACCGATTTCTTCGTGTTTTTGATCAAAAAATATTTCATTTTTCAATTTCTTTTGAAAAATGTAATTTTTCAAAAGTATGTAGGTACGAAACCATATCAAAAAAACGTTTTTAAAAATATAATTTGAATTCCAAAAAAATTTGGCGCGAAACACAAAAATTTGAATTTTTCTCAATTTATTTGAAAAAGTGTAGTTATTCCCACTGACAGTGTGTCTTTAAGCATGTCTACCCCCCATGATTTGACACAATTTTCAGGAAAACATCCATTCGCTGGAATAATTCCGAAGATTGGTTGGGAGTGTTTGCAAGCGTCTCGAATATGCCGAAATCGAATTTATGGTCTTGCGACGTGACGGCGGTTTTTCACATGATGAAAGGAGAAAGTGAACACGGTGCGATGAAAGTGAACGCGATGCGATTCACAAAATGTTTCAAAAGTGACGTAGCGGATTGGGGATTTCCGAATTTCATCAAAAAAGATGAGCTGCTCGACCGTAGAAACGATTTTTTGATAGGTGATGAGTTTAGAATAGTGGTGGAACTTGAAGTCAAGGATCCGATTGGATTCATCGAAAGACCGATAAGTGACTTCAGCGTCCCTCGAGGTATTGGTACGGAAATTGAGCTGTGTGTGGAAGGACGCTATTTATATTTTGATAAATGTGTATGTAGGTTTGTTTTTAAACATGGGAAGTTTATGAACATGAGACCTATCTCATTAAAAAGAGCGCGGCCAGGAGTCTACGAAACTGCAAATTTTAGCTGATAATATGCACAAGGGAACAAGTTATAGCGCGTCGAAATCTGAAAATTTTCTGAAATTCTGCATTTTGAAGAGCTATAACTCGGCCCAAATTCAATATTTCTAGGTGAAAATTTCAGATATATATAGCGGTTCTATTCTTAATCAATATTCCAAACTTCAGCTAATTTGGCTGAAATTTAAAAAAAACCATTTTTAACCTGTTTCACAAAAAAACATGTTTTTAAAAAATCTCAACCAAATTAGCTAAAATTTGGCAAATTGGTTAAGAATAAAACCGCTATATATATCTGAAAGTTTCATCCCAAAATATTGAGTTGGAGCCGAGTTATAGCTCTTCAAATGTCAAATTTCAGAAAAATTTCAGATTTTGAGACACTATAACTTGCTCCCTTGTGCATATTAGCAGCTGAAATTTGCAGTTTCTTAACCACCAGGTCGAGCTCTTTCTAATGAGATGGGTCTCATGTAAAACGCTTAGAACGAGATGTTGCGGGAACAAAGGAGCAAGTTATAGCGCGTCAAAATCTGAATATTTGCCAAAACGTGAACTTTGAAGTGCTATAACTCAGCTCCGTCTCAATATTTCTGCATGAAATTTTCAGATATAAATTTTGGTTCCATTCTTAACCAATTTGCCAAATTTCAGCTTATTTGGTTGAGATTTTTATAAAATTTTAATGGCTGTTTCACAAAAAAAATGTTTTTTTTTAAATCTCAACCAAATTAGCTGAAATTTGGCAAATTGGTTGAGAATAGAACCGCTATGTACATCTAAAAGTTTCACCCATAAACATTGAGTTGGAGCCGAGTTATAGCTCTTCAAAGTTCAGAATTTCAGCAAATTTTCAGATTTTGGTATCCTATAACCCGTGTTCATACCCTTCCCTAGTAAGTAAAAATCATTCCATCTAACCTAAGCAGAATCTTTTGCAGGCTCTCATGTGCTTTTCCTCAACATTTCGAGAAATCTTGTCATGTGACGACTGCCAAGAACTTGAGATTCCAGACACCGAATACTCAACTGTTGTGGCTTTCCTCCGTATTTTGAATAAAGGAAAACAAATCACAGGTTGGATTTTATATTGTTTCCGTACTTATGTGAGTGGAGCTCTTTAATTTTCAGAAAAAACTGTCGAACCCCTTCTTTCACTCGCCGATCGTTACAACGTTCACTTTCTGATTTCTCATTGTGAAGATTACCTCATTTCATCAAAAACCATTACGATTGACAAGAAAGTTCGACTTGCTGAGTCATACCATCTTTCAAGTCTTCAGGTTAGCTCCACAATTCGCTTAAGTCACGCTTAGTTCGAAAGTAGGAAAAACGCTGAATATGACGCTACGCGGAAAATGTGGTATTACCAAAAACCACATTTTCCGACACAAATACCACATTTTCCGACATTAATTTCAAATTTTTCGAAATTTTTAAAAATACTACATTCTAAAAAACCAGGAAAAACAGGAAATTTTCAGAAAAACAGGAAATTTTCAGAAAAACATAGTAGAGAATGCGACAAAAGAGGACCTCAAAAAAATAAACCATCTAATGTTAAACATGGGTGCTCTAACAGCCAAACCACTTTTGGTGAAATTATGCA
Source organism: Caenorhabditis virilis (assembly GCA_964036255.1). Taxonomy (NCBI): domain Eukaryota; kingdom Metazoa; phylum Nematoda; class Chromadorea; order Rhabditida; family Rhabditidae; genus Caenorhabditis; species Caenorhabditis virilis. Next base: position 17,000,375 of record OZ038415.1, on the reverse strand, counting down.
ATGAAGATGACGAGAAGGGCAAAACTACAAAACGGCCTGACCAGAAGAGGAGCTTCCGAAACGCTTGGATACCGGAATGTTTAATATTAATGTGTACCGCGTCGAGACGACGTCAGCAATAGAGGGGGGAATGGGGGGGGGGGGAGCACCCGGTTTTGTCCCAGCTTTTAAAAAAGCCGCATCTTTTCCAATTTTCAACTAATTTAGACATAAAATATACCATTCGAAAGCTCTCATCAAGCTCTATAAATTATCTATAGAGCTCCAGAGTGAAAATATTAATTTTCATAGAGAAAATTTCGAAAAATGAACATGTATTTTAATTTTTTTCATTATTTCCCTATTCTTCAATGATCTCATTTTGTGATATTTACTTTAATTGTTTTTCTATTGGAATTTTGTTATGATAATGAATTAATTTCTATGTTGAAGGTTTCGTATAGAAATTCTGGAATTGTGCCAGCATCGAAGGGGGGAGCACCCGCCATTGTCCCAAAACTTTTACAAGCCATAACTTTTTCAATTTTCGGCTAAATTTGGCATAAAATATACCATTCGAAAGCTCTTATCAAGCTCTATAAATCAATGGGTTTCAGGAAAATTTTTAAATCTTACCAGAAATTCAAACATTCGATTAATTTTGGCGCTCTCTGAAAACATCCAAAAAATATTTCTGGCACTTCAAATTCAAAGAACCCAAATTTAAAATTTTTGCATAACGAGGCTTAATGCACCCTTAATTCAAAAAATATGGCGCTAAACTTGAAAATACTAAAAACGACTCTTAATTTGCGCTGAATTTTTTTAAAAAAATCCAAATTTTCCGCTATATCGCGCTTAATTCGCGTTTCAAAATTTTGACATGAAATACCATTTGAAAGCTCTTATCAAGCTCTATAAATTATCAAATTTCAGGAAAAATGACGCTTACTAGGAATCCTAGTTCCGTGTCCTACGTATTTTGGAAAGAACTTAATGAATATTACAATCCACAACTACTGTATACCTGAGATAGCCATGTGCCTTTAAATCCACGTTTTTTCGAGGTCAACAGTTTGATGGTTTGTAACTTTTGAATGGCTTTATCAATTTAAACAATCTGTAGCTCAAATTGAAGATAAAAACGTGAATTTTAATAATATCTTTAAAAAATAAATAAAAATTAGTGTTTGAAATGAAAAAATACGGTGGGAAAAAAAGTTATACGACATAGAAAATTAGGGATCGCCGAAAGGCTGTGTGTGTGGTGGAGGTGTGCTGCACCAAATGCAAAACTTATTTCGTGTAACTTTTGAACGGATTGACCAAATTAAACAATTTATAGCTTTTCTGAAAGGAAATTTCTTAACGATGAGTCGCCATGTTAAAAAAATTAGATAATTTACCTTTTTTCAATTGGAAAACAAAAAAATCTTTGGAAGATTCAATTTTTAACACATTTGAATAGGTTATTTGCATATGCGCAATTGAAAAAAGTAAATTATCAAATGTTTTTAACTTGGCGACTCATCGTTAAGAAATTTCCTTTCAGAAAAGCTATAAATTGTTTAATTTGGTCAATCCGTTCAAAAGTTACACGAAATAAGTTTTGCATTTGGTGCAGCACACCTCCACCACAAACACAGCCTTGCGCATGGGGCGATCCCTAATTTTCTATGTCGTATAACTTTTTTTCCCACCGTATTTTTTTTTGACCTTTTTTACGTACAAAGGTTTTTTAATGTGTGGAATCCGAAAAATGATAGCTCAATGCACAGAAATTCCATCTTTCTATTTTTTCAAAAGTTTTCTCCTTTTCTCTATTTTTGATATTTAAAACACTAATTTTTATCTATTTTTAAAGATATTATTAAAATTCACGTTTCTATCTTCAATTTGAGCTATATATTGTTTAAATTGATAAAGCCGTTCAAAAGTTACAAACCATCAAACTGGTGACCTCGAAAAAACGTGGATTTAAAGGCGCATGGCTATCTCAGGTATACAGTAGTTGTGGATTGTAATATTTTCACATTTTATTATACACACACATACCTACGCATATACATTAAGTTCTTTCCAAAAAACGTAGGACACGAAAATAGGATTCCTAGTTAGTTAAAAATTTTCAAAAAAAAAAGAGCTAATTTCAAAAATTCCGAATTATCAGACTTATCACACTGAATTTTCCTGTTTCAAAAAAAATTTCAGGTACATTGAAACAATTAGCTATTTTTTTTTACAAAAAAACCAAAAGATTTAAAAAATCACTGACGGGTCTACCAAGGGGTTGGGGCTCTTCAGTTAGACCCCCTTGGATTAATAATAATTAGGTTAATTAGTATAAATCGAAACTAAAGAATAAAAATTAAAACTTACTTCACAAGTGCAGTATTTGTTGTCGTCGAACAAAATCCAGAAGAAGAATATGTAAATGAATATTGATAGATTACACTGGGTTTGAATATATTGAATATCCCGCTTGTTTACCAGAGTACAAGTGTCCCTTGTGTCATTGCGTATAATACACACCTACTAATGTCTACCGTATACCACTAAAAATTCCTTGAGAATAAATTGAAGTAACAAGTTATTTCCAAAATTCTAAATTTTCAAAATATTTTGGAAATTTTAATTTTCCGAAAAAATCCAAAAATTTCCAAAAAAATTCAAAAATTTCAGAATCTCCAACATTTTCAGCTTTTTAAGCCTGGGAATCAGGGCCCAATATTTGGATCAAAAAATCACCTATTAAACCAAACAAGGCCTCAAAAAAATCCAATAAAAAACACTCCATATATATTTTTTCGATTCGAAAAAACCAAAAAATTCTTACAATCAAATCTATTATAAAATAAGTGAAATTTCTTTTTTAAAAGAACATAAAATACAACTAAAATTAAATATTTTTTTGAAAAATCTTAAAATTAAAACTATACGAAATATTTTTTTAAAAAATACATTTAAATATAAAATTCTGAAATAAAAAAAGAAGTTTTTTGTCTAAATACAATTATGACAAAGTGGATCAAACAGTTGCTTTTGATGCTTTTTTTGGTGGTGGCGAAATAAATAATTATACACCAATTTGTTGATTTTGAAAAAATACAATAATTATTAAAATTTTCCAGTCGCCTTTTGTTTCGTTTGTTGCTATTTTTAGTCTTCTTCCAGTTTTCCATCCTCATCCAAAAATGAGCCCATTGCTCCGAGATATCCTTCGTGTTTCAGGTAGAGTGCGTCTATGGCTCCCTGAAAAATTGTGCAATTTTCGTTGAATTTTATGGAAATTTTCAGATTTTTAAAAAAATTTCAGAATTTTTAGAAAAACTGAAAATATTCGAAATTTTAGAAAAACAGACATTTTTTAGACATTACACGGAAACAGAAAATTTTCAGAATCTCATAAATAACTGAAATTTTTCAGATTAAAAAAAAACTGAAAATAATCGAAATTTTAGAAAAACTGAAATTTTCAATATTTTTACAAAATCTGGACTTTTTTCAAAATTTCAAGGAAGCTGAAATGTTTTTTAGATATCATAACATCTAGAACTTTTTCAGAATTTTTATAAAACTTGAAAATTTTTCAACATTTTCATAAATCACTGAAATTTTCAGATTTTTACAAAATCTGGACTTTTTTCCGAATTTTCAAAAACGCTGAAATTTTTTCCAGATTTTTTAGAAAAACTGCATTTTTTTCCAGAATTTACAAAATTTTTAATTTTTTCAGAATATTCAAGAAACAATCAAAAAATTTTCAGAATTTTTATAATTTTTTACAAAATCTGGACCTTTCTCAAAATTTTCAAAAAAAAATTTCAGAATTGTCAAAAATCTGAAATTTTTCGGAATTTCAAAAAATCTAGAATTTTTTCAGCATTTTTACCAAAACTCGATTTTTTTTTCAAAATTTTTAATTTTTTCAGCATATTTAAAAAAATCTGAAATTTCATAAAATCTAGAAATGTTTAGAACTTCATAAATAAGCTGAAAATTTTCAGAATTTCGTTAATAACTGAAATTTTTAGATTTTTACAAAATCTTGACCTTTCTCAAAATTTTCAAAAATCTAGAATTTTTTCAGAATTTTCAAAAATCTGAAATTTTTCAGAATTTTCAAAAAATCTAGAATTTTTTCGGAATTTTCAAAAATAACTGAAATTTTTCAGAAATTCATATTACACATAAAATTTTTTCAGCATTTTTATAAAATCTTAAAATATTTCAAAATCTCATTGAAACCGAAATTTTAAAATGTTATTCTTAAAACACTGAAACTATATTCGAAATTTCAAAAATTTGGAATTTTTCCGAATTTCATAAATAAGTGCACTTTTTCAGATTTTCACACGAATCTAGAATTGCTTCACATTGGAAAAAAACTAAAAAATTTCAGATTTTCCAAAAAATTTAACTTTTTCCAGATTTTTTCCAGATTTGAAACCCCAAAACCAATATTTTCGGAAAAAAACTTTTAAAAAAATTGTCTCCTCACCTTGCTCCAAAAATTGATCGCAAAACTAAGCGTTCTCATCGTAATCGGATGTTGTCTGATGAAATACCCTCCAAAATATATCCTTTTCATGTCGTAACGTGTTCCATAAAGCATCGCCATCTGAAAAATATTAAAATCGTGTTGCTTTGTTTAAACATCACAAATTCTTGCAATTGTTGCTCTAAAAATTCATGAAACCGTAATTTTTTTTTGAAATTTTCAAATTACTATCCAAAAATTCAAATATTAATCTAAATCTATTGAAATTCGATCTTTTTCCATTAAATTCTCTCAAAAAATCAAAAAATCCACAAAATGTCTACATTCCATCTGAACTCATGAATTCGATTAAATCAATATTACCAAAATGAATCCAAAAAAATTTTAAAAATTGTTGAAACCGCAATTTCAAAAAAAAAAGTGAAATATAGTCCTAAAATTGAAATTTTTCTTAAAATTCTTAAAAAATAGGAATTTAACATTGTTCAGCATTTTTCCAATACATCTCAAAAATCTAGATCCATTGGAAAAAACGTAAACGTATCGCATTTTCAACATTTTTCAAATATTTGCCAACATTTTATTCAAAACGGTCCGTAAATTATGAAAATTTGAAAAATCATTTTTTTTAAAGCTTAAAATCAATTTTTAAAAGCTTAAAATCAATTCGAAATTCGTTTCGCACACAAAAAAAATCTTTAAAAAAATTTTGACACCGTAATCTTTTCTAATAATCATCATTTTTCGATACAAAAATTATATGTGTTAAAAATAAATAAAATTCTAAGCATCAATATCAGTCAATACATTTTTGAAACCGCAATTTTTAAAAAAATAAAAAAAGTGAAAATACTCCTAAAATACCCTTAAAATTTTAATTTTTGCGGCAGTTTTTCAGTAAAATTTGTTGTTTTTCTATTACATCTCAAAAATCTAGATCCATTGGAAAAAACGTAAAATTGAAACAGTAATATTTTATTAATAACCATTTTTACAACGACTTTCTTGAAACGAGCAATTTTCGCAAATATAAAAAATTTAATAGCTAAATTTTGAAACCGTAATTTTTCTTACAATCTTTTGCTTAAAACGAGCTTTCGATTTTCAAAAAAATACAATTTGAAATTTGAAACCGTAAATAATTAGTTTTTTTTGAAAATAGTGCATTTTAAATTTTTTTCAAAATTGTATTCAAATCAATCCATAAATGATTAAAATTCGAATAAATCTGAATTGTCATTTGTCTTTAATTCGTGCCTAAATAATATTGTCAACTTAAAAATTTTGGATCATTCATTTTCTACTAAAAGACCGCAGCGCAACCGCTCGCATTAAAAAATAGCATGACTTTGTGAGAGACTTAGATTTCCTGGGTAGGTCAAAACCAACTTGAATGATCAAGAATATTTGAGTTGACAATACAACGGAAAGCAAATCATTTAAATACAAAATTCATTGAAAGAAACATTGTATGAAACGGTAATATTTTTACTCAAATAAATTTTTCTAAAAATCCTGAAATTTCTGAAAGAAAATAAGGTTTCAACAATTTTTTGGAGCCTTTTCTGAAAATAAGAGAGAATTTGACGGCAGGTTATACTTTTTAAAAAATGTATGTTTTTCAGAAAAAAAGATACATTTTTTTTGAAACCGTAATTTTTTGTAATTTTTAAAATATTCAAATTGCGGTTTCTGACTATAGAAAGATCCAAAAATCAATATTTTTAGCTTAAAATCACAATTTGAAACAGTAAATTCTTGTGTTTTCTTCTTAATTACCAGAAACAGTCAATTCGATTCAACTAAACACCGCTTCGCACACAAAAAATCAAAATAAATTTTGAAACCGTAATTTTTTCTAATAATCATCATTTTTTCTATTATAAAAATTATACGCTCTAAAATAAATACAATTCTGAGCTTCAATATCATTAAATTCAATTTTAAGGTCGTGATAGAACCACATTTTTTATATCTTTAAAAATCTTTGAAACTGTGATTTTTATTCCTAAAGTAAATTACTACAAGTTTTTAGTCTAATTGGAGAAAAGTTTAAAACCAACAACTTTTGAAACCGCTTTTTGTAAATAATATTTCGAAAAAATCTTCAAATTGGAATTTTAATTACTTTCCTAATGTTGATACAAAAACCATTAAATTTTTGACACTGGGATTTTTATTTCTATTTTTTTCAAATTTTTTTAAAATTCAAAATACTGATAATTTTCAGCCCTCTATAAAAAAACTTCAAGACTTGAAGGGATCCATTTAAAAAAAAAGTCAAAACTCAAATTCGAAACGGTAATTTTTTTTTCTCAAAAACAAATTTTTCTAAAATTCCAAATATTTAGAACCTTTTCTGAATTTTATAGAATTTGAAGAACACAAGAATTTACTGTTTCAAATTGTGATTTTAAGCTAAAAATATTGATTTTTGGATCTTTCTATAGTCAGAAACCGCAATTTGAATATTTTAAAAAATTACAAAAAATTACGGTTTCAAAAAAAATGTATCTTTTTTTCTGAAAAACATACATTTTTTAAAAAGTATAACCTGCTCTCTTATTTTCAGAAAAGGCTCCAAAAAATTGTCGAAACTTTATTTTCTTCCAGAAATTTCAGGATTTTTAGAAAAATTTATTTGAGTAAAAATATTACCGTTTCATACAATGTTTCTTTCAATGAATTTTGTATTTAAATGATTTGCTTTCCATTGTATTGTCAACTCAAATATCCTTGATCACGCAAGTTGGTTTTGACCTACCCAGAAAATCTAAGTCTCTCACAAAGTCATGCTATTTTTACATGCGAGCGGTTGCGCTGCGGTCTTTTAGTAGAAAATGAATGATCCAAAATTTTTAACTTGACAATATTATTTTGGCACAAATTAAAGACAAATGACAATTTAGATTTATTTGAATTTTAATCATTTATGGACTGCTTTGAATGAAATGCACTATTTTTCAAAAAAAACTAATTATTTACGGTTTCAAATTTCAAATTTTTTTTTTTTCAAGATAGTCGTAATAAAATTTTTTATTATAGGTAATTAACCTGTTCCCTGATGATGGCCTTTAGTGCCGAAACGTTGGAATAAATCATTTTTATCAATTTGTGCTAACTCACCAAGGGTCTACCAAGACGAGATCGTCATTTTGCCCAATTACTTACAATGCACAAGAAATCACTCATCAACTCACTTTATTTGAAAACTCAAATTCGAAACGGTAATTTTTTTTTCTCAAAAAACATGTTTAAAATTCCGAATATTGGGAAATCTTGTGAAAAAATAAAACGAAAATCTTGTGAAAATCTTGTGAATCTTGTGAAAAAATAAAAAATTTGAAACCGTAATTTTTTGTAATTTTTGAAAAATCTTCTACTTTCGGTTTCTGACGTCATAAATATCCAAAATCGATTTTCTCGGCTTAAAAATACAGTTTAAAACCGCAAATTCTTGAGGTTTCTTTTAAATTATCAAAAATGCTCAAACCGACGTAACAAAAAATCGTCCAAATCAAAAAATCATTAAATTTTAGATTGACATTGACTTCCCCTTAAAACGGTCAAAAATTACAATTTCAGTTAAAAAATGGAAATTTTGAAATCGTAATTTTTCCCCAAAATTCATTTTATTTAAAAAAAACCTTTTAACAATTTTGAAACCATTATTTTTAAAATTCAGAATAAGTAAGTATTTGACCAACCCCAAACTATCGTTAATATATTAAAAATGACTATTCCAGTTCGAAAATAATAAAAAAATTGAAATCGTAATATTTTTTTCTTATAATCACCGAAAAATTTAAAAATCCATACTTTTCAAAATAAATAAATTAAAATCTTCAATAGTATTGTCGAGATAATAATTTCTGGCCGCTCGTTTTGCAGAGTGTCGTTGGGAATTTCCTCGCAGCGCGCTCAAATTCAAATTTCTCAGCTGGTCTTGCGCGTTGCGGTCGCGCTGCGAGGAAATTCCCAACGACACTCCGCAAAACGAGCGACCACAAATTTTTATCTTGACAATAGTAAATTAAAATTTTATATAAATACATTTTTGAAATCAAAAATGTTTTTTTTGAAAATTTGAAACTGTAATTTTCTATTTTTTAAAATTGCGATTACAATTCTCTCTCTCTCTCTCTCTCCTCCCTCTCTCTCTCTCTCTCTCTCTCTCTGAAATCTTACCTGTCCAATATTATTACTAATCATCAATAACAAGCTCTTCGCAATATCCTCCGGTTTATGCTCTTCACGTTTACACGGTCCTTGAAAGATGCTACACTGAAAAATGGGGGAAAATCTCATATAATTTCAGAAATTTCCAGATAAATTCCATACCTTCGCCATCGAGCCCGCAATCAAGTCCCCTTTCAAATTCAGCTCATCATATGACCCGCCATAAATATCACAAACCAATTTATCAACATTTCTATGGTCTCCCTGGGTGGCCAGCTCCAAGAGCTCGTCAAAAGCTGAAAAATGCTTCAATTCTCTAAAAAATCGGGGTGTTTTTCAGCACTCACTTTTAGCCTGAGTCAGCAAACTACCAAGACCCATAAACGTTCCACCACCCATCGAACTTCCGCCAACTCTTTCATACTTTTCCGGCGAGTCGACTTTCAGCACACTGATCCCTGTACCAATATTAACCAAAAGGAACGGGTAGATCGAATCCTGAGCGATCGGACGGTATTGGAATCTGGAAAATTGAAGAATTTTATGAAAAATCGATTTTTTCCCGCATTTTAAGCCCTTTTTAAAGAAATCGAACATTTTTTAAATATTTGAAACAAAATTTCACGGTTTCAATGGGAAGATATCATACATTTTTGTTTTCAACTTCATTTTGGACGTTTTGTCATTTAAAAAATTCCAAGAAAATTCCAGAAAATTCCAGAAAATTCTAGAAGCTTCCAGAAAATTCTAGAAAATTCCAGAAAATTCTATAAGCTTCCAGAAAATTCTAGAAGCTTCCAGAAGCTTCCAGAACGTTCCAGAAAATTCCAAAAAATTCTAGAAGCTTCCAGAAGCTTCCAAAAAATTCTAGAAGCTTCCAGAAGCTTCCAGAACGTTCCAGAAGCTTCCAAAAAATTCTAGAAGCTTCCAAAAAATTCTAGAAGCTTCCAGAACGTTCCAGAACGTTCCAGAAAATTCCAGAAAATTCTAGAAGCTTCCAAAAAATTATAGAAGCTTCCAGAAGCTTCCAGAAAATTCCAGTAAATTCCAGAAAATTCTAGAAGCTTCCAGAAGCTTCCAAAAAATTCTAGAAGCTTCCAGAAGCTTCCAGAACGTTCCAGAAAATTCCAGAAAATTCTAGAAGCTTCCAAAAAATTCTAGAAGCTTACAGAAGCTTCCAGAACGTTCCAGAAAATTCCAGAAAATTCTAGAAGCTTCCAGAAAATTCTAGAAAATTCCAGAAAATTCTATAAGCTTCCAGAAAATTCTAGAAGCTTCCAGAAGCTTCCAGAACGTTCCAGAAAATTCCAAAAAATTCTAGAAGCTTCCAGAAGCTTCCAAAAAATTCTAGAAGCTTCCAAAAAATTCTAGAAGCTTCCAGAAAATTCCAGAAAATTCCAGAAAATTCTAGAAGCTTCCAGAAAATTCCAGAAAATTCTAGAAGCTTCCAGAAGCTTACAGAAAATTCCAGTAAATTCCAGAAAATTCTAGAAGCTTCCAGAAGCTTCCAGAACGTTCCAGAAAATTCCAAAAAATTCTAGAAGCTTCCAGAAGCTTCCAAAAAATTCTAGAAGCTTCCAAAAAATTCTAGAAGCTTCCAAAAAATTCCAGTAAATTCCAGAAAATTCTAGAAGCTTCCAGAAGCTTCCAAAAAATTCTAGAAGCTTCCAGAAGCTTCCAGAACGTTCCAGAAAATTCCAGAAAATTCTAGAAGCTTCCAAAAAATTCTAGAAGCTTACAGAAGCTTCCAGAACGTTCCAGAAAATTCCAGAAAATTCTAGAAGCTTCCAGAAAATTCTAGAAAATTCCAGAAAATTCTATAAGCTTCCAGAAAATTCTAGAAGCTTCCAGAAGCTTCCAGAACGTTCCAGAAAATTCCAAAAAATTCTAGAAGCTTCCAGAAGCTTCCAAAAAATTCTAGAAGCTTCCAAAAAATTCTAGAAGCTTCCAGAAAATTCCAGAAAATTCCAGAAAATTCTAGAAGCTTCCAGAAAATTCCAGAAAATTCTAGAAGCTTCCAGAAGCTTACAGAAAATTCCAGTAAATTCCAGAAAATTCTAGAAGCTTCCAGAAAATTCCAGAAAATTCTAGAAGCTTCCAGAAGCTTACAGAAAATTCCAGTAAATTCCAGAAAATTCTAGAAGCTTCCAGAAGCTTCCAGAACGTTCCAGAAAATTCCAGAAAATTCTAGAAGCTTCCAAAAAATTCTAGAAGCTTACAGAAGCTTCCAGAACGTTCCAGAAAATTCCAGAAAATTCTAGAAGCTTCCAGAAAATTCTAGAAAATTCCAGAAAATTCTATAAGCTTCCAGAAAATTCTAGAAGCTTCCAGAAGCTTCCAGAACGTTCCAGAAAATTCCAAAAAATTCTAGAAGCTTCCAGAAGCTTCCAAAAAATTCTAGAAGCTTCCAAAAAATTCTAGAAGCTTCCAGAAAATTCCAGAAAATTCCAGAAAATTCTAGAAGCTTCCAGAAGCTTACAGAAAATTCCAGTAAATTCCAGAAAATTCTAGAAGCTTCCAGAAGCTTCCAGAACGTTCCAGAAAATTCCAAAAAATTCTAGAAGCTTCCAGAAGCTTCCAAAAAATTCTAGAAGCTTCCAGAAAATTCCAGAAAATTCCAGAAAATTCTAGAAGCTTCCAGAAAATTCCAGAAAATTCTAGAAGCTTCCAGAAGCTTACAGAAAATTCCAGTAAATTCCAGAAAATTCTAGAAGCTTCCAGAAGCTTCCAGAACGTTCCAGAAAATTCCAAAAAATTCTAGAAGCTTCCAAAAAATTCTAGAAGCTTCCAGAAGCATTCCAGAAAATTCCAGAAAATTCTAGAAGCTTCCAGAAGCTTACAGAAAATTCCAGTAAATTCCAGAAAATTATAGAAGCTTCCAGAAGCTTCCAGAACGTTCCAGAAAATTCCAAAAAATTCTAGAAGCTTCCAGAAGCTTCGAGAACGTTCCAGAAAATTCCAAAAAATTCTAGAAGCTTCCAGAAGCTTCCAGAACGTTCCAGAAAATTCCAGAAAATTCTAGAAGCTCGAAATTTTCAGATTTACAACAAAAAAAAAATGTTGGAAATTTTTTTTTTCACAAATTTCAAATATTATTGTTTAAAAAATTCCCGTTTTATCGAAAATTGTTATTTTTTCAAAATTCTGAATTTACTCGTTTAACAGCAATTCTTAATGAATATCATTCTCCAAATTTCAACTTAATTCTGAAATTTTTTCAGTAATTATAGCATTTTATTCAAAAAAAATCCAGTTTCATCAAAATTATGCTTTTTTCACCCAACATTTTTTATTTTTAAAAAAACAAATAGATTCCAGACATTTTTTGATGAAACAGGAATTTTTTTTTCGGACAATTCACTTTTGAAAATTCAATATTTCATAGAATCCACAATTTTTTTAATCGGAAAAATTACTGTTTCAGCGGAAAATGTTTCTTTTTCTCAACATTAAGTTAGGGATAGTGAAATTTAATTTTTTCCTAAATTACAGCAAAAAAAATCCATTTTTTAAAACAAAATCTAATTAAAAAATGCAAAAATCAATAAAATCCACATTTTCATCGGAAAAAATTTTCGGTTTCAGCAAAAAAATATGTTTTTCTTTTCAAAACTCCGTTATTGATTTAATTAGGTCAATTTAAGAAAAAATCGCAAATTTGCTTAAATTAGCATTGAATTTTGATTTTTTTAAAATAAATTTTAAAATTTTCCATTTCCCTGTCAAAATTTTGAATTGTTTATAAAATTCTAAAAAAAACAAATTTTAATTTTGAAAAAAATTACTGTTTCAAAAAAAATAAAATAAAATAATCCTTTTCCAAAATTTCATTCTCTACCAGCCACTCTTTCCATTATTTTTTTGGATCTTTCAATAGAAATTTAAATTTTTTCAATTTCAAAATAAAATTTTTTAAAAAATCAATATTAGATCTCAATCCTGATAAGCATCTAAACTCAAAATTTTCACTTTTGTCCCCAAATTTCAAGGCCAAAAGACCCACTTATTCCTTCCAACCGCATCATGATGATATGTAAACGATTCATCAACATTATTGTTCAACAAAAAATTGATTCCATATATCAAAGAGCGCATTTCATCGGTTCTTTGGATTCTGAAATTCAATTTCGTTCAAATGCCGATATTTTCAACAAAAAACGGGTTACCTAACACCCAGCTCATTCCTCAAAATCTCCGAAAACTTGTACGATCCGCCACCGGTACAATGGATCACATCCTCTGACGTTCTGTCGATCCAGTTCTGAAAGAAGCCCAAAAAATCGATAATCGATTAATTTTTCCGGGAAATTTTCTCATGGCATCTTAAAAATAACAAATGAAAAACTGAGTTGCGAAATTTTCAAAAAATTTTGAAACCGTAAATTTTAAAATAATTTTTTTTCAAATTTTCAGAATTTTTCTGAAAATTAATTAAAATTTGTAATAATTTGTTAGGGTTTTTTAAATTTATGAAGAAATCATCCTAACAAGAGCACGGGGGGTTTTTTTTTACTACGGAGAGTGGACCGGAGTGAGATAGAGCGCACTTTGCGCGCAAACACACTCTCTCTGAAGAAAACGCAACAGTCTAGTGGTCTCGTTGTGTGTTCGCGGTAAGAAAGCCGCTGGATCGGTTCCCCCTGAATAAATAAATTGAAATATACATTTTGCTTTTTCTTTTCTGAGATAATGTGGAGTATGAAAATGTGTGAAAAAAAGCAAATTTACTGAAAAGGAATAGGATTATTGGAAAAATTGCGATGCAACTCAAAAAATGCAAATTGGTAACTATTAATTCCCCTAAGGAATTTTTATACAAACACCGAAACTTCCGAAATTACTTTCAAAACGCGTGTAGACATCTAACCTTCACCTTTTTGGTCTCAACTTTTTCTAAATTTCCGTTTTGGTTTTTTAAAGTTTGAAAAACTCTCAAAAATTAGCAAATTTAGTGTTAAAATTTTAAACTGCTAAGGCTTTTTAGATACAGCTTAGATCGCACTAATTCTTTCTTTAGAACGGGCCCAGGCATCACAAAAATAAGAATTTGGTCTTGAAAAATCATGAAAATTTGTAGAAGTAAAGAAAAATGCTCAAAACGTTCGCCCCAGTTCAAAAATAAATGGCAGAAGACAATATGGAAGAATTTTTGCACAATAGTTAGGCCGCAATCTGTAAGCGCGCTCTATCGATGACGGTCTATTTTTCAATGCTAGCTGTAGTAAAAAATACCCCGCGAAGAGAAATACATTAAATTCATACAAAAAACCTCTGTAAAATGTCTGAAACCGCGATTTTTCAAAAAAAAAAATCTTAAAATTTGATATTTTTTGAAACTGTAGCAAATTTTTAAAAACTCCGTGGCAAAATCGATTTTTTCAAAATATTATAAAATTGAGATTTCCCTTTTTTCGTGATAATTTTAACAAAATGCCAATTTTTGGCAAAAAAAAACTCAATTTTTAGAAATATCACCACATAAGTCTCCGAAAATAATTTTCTAGGTTAACTTTTGAAATCCTAAGTTTTTCTGAAACGGGTATTTTTTAAAATCATCAAACAAAAAATTTGACATTTTGAAATACCACTGAAATTTTGTCAAAATTCTGAAATTCTAACAGAATTCAAAAAATCGATTTAACACGAGTGTTTAAAAAAAAAATAATAATTTTCAAATTTTCAAAAAAAAAATTTTTTTTTGCCATTTTCAGAATTTTTTTGAAAATTAATTAAAATTTGTAATAATTTGTTAGGGTTCTTGAAATTTATGAAAAAATCTTCCTAACAAGAGAAATACATTAAATTCATACAAAAAACCTTTGTAAAATGTCTGAAACCGCGATTTTTTAAAATAAAAATCTTAAATTTTTATATTTTTTGAAATTGTAGCAAATTTTTATAGACTCCGAGGTAAAATCGATTTTTTCAAAATATTATAAAATTGAGATTTCCCTTTTTTCGTGATAATTTTAACAAAATGCCAATTTTTGGGAAAAACACTCTATTTTTAGAAATATCACCACATAAGTCTCCGAAAACAATTTTCTAGGTTAACTTTTGAAATCCTAAGTTTTTCTGAAACGGGTATTTTTTTTAAATCATCAAAACAAAAAATATTAATTTTAGAATTACCACTGAAATTTTGTCAAAATTCTGAAATTCTAACAGAATTCAAAAAATCGATTTAACACGAGTGTTTAAAAAAAACATCATAAATAATTTTAAAATCTTCAAAAAAAAATTTTGAAACCGTAAATTTTCAATTTTTTGTCATTTTTTTTCAAATTTCTGAAAAACCCACCATTTTTTTCCAAATCTACATGTTTCAAAAAAGAAAAAAAAATGGCGGTTCGTTCATTTTTTCAAAAATTTTCTAGGAAATTTTAATATTTTTTCTTTTAAATTCTATTTTTTAAGAAAGTCGCCTAATGAAGAGCATCAAACTACACTGAATTTTCGAAACCTTTTGAAACCGCATTTTTTTTCAGAAAAACAATATGAAAATGTATAAAATTTTATAAAAATGAGAATTTTTTTTCGAAATCATATTTTTATGAAATCGCGATTTTTTACTTCGTTCCTTTCTATATACTAATGGATTGAAGAATCCATATTATTTCAAAACAAAAAATTGAAACTGTAATTTTTCTGAAATTCTAAGGTTTTCACAGTCTGAAAATGACCACCCCCAATTTTTTGAATTTTAATTATACAAAATATCTGAAATCGTAAATTTTAAAAAATTTCAAAATTATTAAAAATTAAAAAATGTTCATTTTTTTTTAACTTTTAAAACTATCACTATCAATAATCAGCATTAAGATTTTCATTCCAAAAAAAAAGTCTCAAAATTTTGAAACCGTCATTTTTTCAGAAGCAGTACGCACGAACTACATTTCTCAACAAATTCTATTTGAAATCAATTTTTCGAAACCGTGATTTTTTTTAAATTTCGATTAATCGTAATCGAAATCGAGAAATCCTGCCGTTTTTCAAAACAAAAACTGAAACTGCAATTTTTTCTAAAATTCTAAAAATGGGTCTACAAAAAACGGGGTTTTTTTTAATTAATTAATAATTTATAAAATTGAGAAAAAAACAAAAATTGAAATTCAATAAATAAAATGCACCAGCAAGAAAAGCAGTTAACCTTATTTTAGAAATTCAATAATTTTTTTGAAACCGCAATTTTTTGAATTTCAAAAAATGGCAAAACTGCTATTTTTATCAAATGTTTTAAATTTTACAAAAAATCTGACGTACAAAAATTGAAACTGTAATTTTTTTCTGAAATTCTAAAATTTAGGGAGCTCGAAAAACAATTTTTATATAGTAGACAACACACGTTTTTAGTATAAAATGCAATAATTACTATGGAACAGTATTTTGAAAAAATTTTTTAAAAATTTTGAAAATTCCTGTAACCGTAATATTTTGAAAATAATAGTAATTTTCAAAATCAAGTCCCGAAAACTGAAAACTTTCCAATTTTTAGGAAAAAAACGGAAATATGGCCTATAAACCCGAATTGCATTTCTTCGTCCATATTCGATTTTTAAATTTTATTTTATTTTTTCGGTATCAATTGATAGATAATCTTCTTATTCATATGAAATCAATTTCCGAGCTCTCCGGGAGCCCCCGCCCCCCTTTAAAATAAGTAAAATTTCTTTTAAAAATTCCTGAAGCCGCAATATTTTGAAAATTATTCATCAAGTTCTAAAAAAATCCAATTTTCCGAGATTACTCAGAAATTTAAAGATTTTATTTAAAATTCCTAAAATCTCAATATTTTATTATTTAACAAAAAAACTTATTAAAAACCTTTCCACGTTTCCTGCAGTTCACTACACTTCGAAACAATACAAAATTTGATATCAATTTTTTGAAACCGTAGTTTTTTTTTAATTCGAAAAGCTCTTAATAATATGGAATTAGCAAACATAAACACTCTTTAGGCTCTTTTTTCAAAACAAAAAACTGAAACTGTATTTTTTTCTGAAATTCTAAAATTCTGAGAATTCGAAAAACAATTTTTTTATACCGTCGACAACAAGATTCAACACAGAAGGAATATTAACTTCATTTTTTAAAATTCAATAAATTCTTTATAGAAACCGCGAATCTTTGAATTTCAAATTTTAATCCTACAAAATATCTGAAACCGAACCTTTTTTTTAAAAAAAACCCCTTTTAATATTTTTATAATAAAACGAATATAGTAGTAATTTGAAAATTTAATAAAAAATTTTAAAATTCGTGTAACCGTAATATTTTGAAAATAATTATTCAGGTCCTAAAAACTGAACATATCCCAATTTTTTAGGGAAAAAATCTCAAAGATGGCCTAGAAACCCAAATCGCATTTCTTCGTCCATTAAACTTAATTTTTTTTTAATTCCCACCTCTTTCAAAAAATTGATGAACCGGTCGAATTGCGTGAACTTCTTGAAGTTCACCAAAACCCGTTTCGAGTCCTCATATGCAAATGATCGAGTCGGTCCGTTTAGTGACTCTTCTGGCAGCTCTTCTTCACAAACCGTTGTGTAGACCACTTTGATCAGTGTACCGCCTGAAAATGAATATTTTGAAAAATGGAAATTTTCGAAAAATTGACATTTTTCGAAAAATTTTAAAAAATCTCACCAATATCCACCGCCACTCGACTCCGTGTCCGAAACTTGGAAAACTGCTCACAAACCGGCAACGCGACATACGGCGTCTTTGGCGCTTTTACCACCTTCTCGCTGACAAGTGGCAACTGCTGTAGCGGCGGGACTTGTTGTTCGGCGAGTGGACGTGGTGTACCGCCGGCGACACTTCCAGTCGCTGAGTCGACCCGTCTGCAAGAAATTGGGATATTGTTGGGGGAATTTTCAGTTTATCAACAAAAAAACAGATCTTTATTAAAGATTTCAGCAATTTTCAAAATTTCAAGCCAACATTTAGAAATAGAAACGCGAAAACTTTTGAAACAGAAATTTTTTTATTAAAGAAAAATTTGAAATTTTAACGAGCCTGAGATATTGACTGAAAATGCCAAATTTTGGATTCAAAAAAATTGTTTTTTAATGCTGAAAATAAGAAATTTTACAAAAAACAGCGTTTTTTCACAATTTCTCAAAAAATGCGAGATTTTCTCAACATATCAAAAATAAATGACAATAAATTTTAAATTTACGGTTTCAAAATTTTTTTTTGAAATTTTTACAATTATTTATGAATGATATGACTTGAAAACGTCTTTCTAATCGATTTTTTGGTTTTTTGAATCGATTTTTCAGAATTTTGACAAAATTTCAGTGTTTTTTCAAAAATTAAATGAAAATTTGCGGTTTCATAAATTTTACAAAGTTTTGCCAAGCCATATTTGCAATTTCGTAAGGTGCTTTGAAAAAAATGTTCAGAAACCTAAATTTCTGAAAACGCTTCGTATAAAATGCCGTTTTCAGCCAGAATACGGTTTCAAAACGTTTTTTTTTTCAAATGTTCATTTAAAATTTCATATTTTGGTGATTTTCAAAAAATTTGAAAAAACCCCATTTTTTAACAGCAAAAAATTCCCGTTTGACATTTTTTTCATAAAAATTAATGAAATTTCTAATTTTTAATTTATTTTATTTCTCTCATCTAAATCTTGCTTTGAAAAATGTAAAAGCAATTATTTTTGTGCTGAAAATTCTTTAAATTTTCCAAAAAGAAAAAAAGGCAGTTTCAGAATTTGTATTTTTCTAAAAATTTGAAATTTTATTTTAATCCTCCATGTAAAATTGCGAATTCTTAATTTTTATAATTTTTCAATAAACAAAAAACACAAAATTCTTGAAACATGCTGTTGGAATTCTAGGAAATATCTCTCTTTAAAAATTCTCTAAAAATTTTAAAAACTCTTTAAAAATTTTAAAAAAATGCCAAAAAAACCAAAATTTTAAAATTTCCAACCATTTCTCAGAATTTCAGCAATCTAGATCTTGCTGAAATTCCAGAAATAATTTCAAAAAATCCAAAAATGCTCGAAAATTTCGAAAAATTTGATTTAGATCCTAATATTGCTGAAATTCAAGACATAATCTAAAAATTCTCAAAAAAACAAATTTTTTAAATTTTCAAACTATTTCTAAGAATTTCAGCAATCTAGATCTTGCTGAAATTCCAGAAATAATTTCAAAAAATCCAAAAATGCTCGAAAATTATAAAAAAAATTGATTTAGATCCTAATATTGCTGAAATCTCACCAAATTCTTTAAAAATTCCAAAACAACTATATTTTTCTAATTTTCAAACTATTTCTAAGAATTTCAGCAATCTAGATCTTTCTGAAATTCCAGAAAAAATTTCAAAAAATCTAAAAATGCTCGAAAATTTCCAAAAAATTGATTTAGATCCTAATATTGCTGAAATTCCAGAAATAATCTAAAAATTCTCAAAAAACCAAATTTTTTAAAATTTCAAACTATTTCTCAGAATTTTAGCAATCTAGATCTTGCTGAAATTCCAGAAATAATTTCAAAAAATCCTAAAATGCTCGAAAATTTAAAAAAAAATTGATTTAGATCCTAATATTGCTAAAATTTCCCCAAATTCTTTGAAAATTCCAAAACAACTATATTTTTCTAAATTTCAAACTATTTCTCAAAATTTTAGCAATCTAGATCTTTCTGAAATTCCAGAAAAAATTTCAAAAAATCTAAAAATGCTCGAAAATTTCCAAAAAATTGATTTAGATCCTAATATTGCTGAAATTCCAGAAATAATCTAAAAATTCTCAAAAAACCAAATTTTTTAAAATTTCAAACTATTTCTCAGAATTTTAGCAATCTAGATCTTGCTGAAATTCCAGAAATAATTTCAAAAAATCCTAAAATGCTCGAAAATTTAAAAAAAAATTGATTTAGATCCTAATATTGCTGAAATTCCAGAAATAATCTAAAAATTCTCAAAAAACCAAATTTTTTAAAATTTCTAACTATTTCTCAAAATTTTAGCAATCTAGATCTTTCTGAAATTCCAGAAAAAATTTCAAAAAATCCAAAAATGTTCGAAAATTAAAAAAAAATTGATTTAGATCCTAATATTGCTGAAATTCCAGAAATAATCTAAAAATTCTCAAAAAACCAAATTTTTTAAAATTTCTAACTATTTCTCAGAATTTAAGCAAACTAAATATTGCTGAAATTCCAGAAATAATTTCAAAAAATCCAAAAACGCTCGAAAATTAAAAAAAAATTGATTTAGATCCTAATATTGCTGAAATTCCAGAAATAATCTCAAAATTCTCAAAAAACCAAATTTTTAAAATTTTCAAACTATTTCTAATAATTTTAGCAATCTAAATCTTGCTGAAATTCCAGAAATAATTTCAAAAAATCAAAAAATGCTCGAAAATTAAAAAAAAAATTGATTTAGCTTCTAACATTGCTAAAATTTCACCAAATTCTTTGAAAATTCCAAAAAAATCAAATTTTTTAAAATTTCTAACTATTTCTAAGAATTTTAGCAATCTAGTCCTGCTGAAATTCCAGAAATAATTTCAAAAAATCCAAAAATGCTCGAAAATTTCCAAAAAAGGTAACTTAGCTTCTAATATTGCTGAAATTCCAGAAATAATCTAAAAATTCTCAAAAAACCAAATTTTTTAAATTTTCAAACTATTTCTCATAATTTTAGCAATCTAGATCTTTCTGACATTCCAGAAATAATTTCAAAAAATCCAAAAGTTTTCGAAAATTTCAAAAAAAATTGATTTATATCCTAATATTGCTGAAATTCCATTAAAAAGCTCAAAATTCTCAAAAAATTCCAAAAAACCTATATTTTTCTAAATTTCAAACAATTTCTCAATATTTTCACAATCTAGATCTTTCTGAAATTCCAGTAAAAATCCCCAAAAAAAACCAACTTCAATTTCGACGACAACAAAAGCTCATCCATCTTCTTATCCCTCTGCTGTGTCGGCGACGAACTAGTAGCCTTCTAAAAAATGTTACGTTTTTCTTCTTCTTTAAATTCCAATCCCAAATATTTTCAGAGAATTTTCTTTCGCCCCCAAAAATCTCCAAACCTTCAAGTTCTTTCGCAACTGCCACGTTTTCGGCGGACTATGCCTCGAAATCCGCCTAATTGTTATCGTGTGGCCCATTTTTGGAGTGTGCTACTAAAATTCAAATAATTTTAAAGTTCAAATCAACTTTTCAAAAACAACGAAATTCAAGAAAACGATTGAGAAAACATAAGAATTTATGACAAAAATCGCAAAAACCGTAAAAATCGCACCAAAAAGTCGAAAAACGATAACAAAAATTGTTGTAGTGGTGTTTATGGTTCTTTTATCATCAAATTATGATAGTTTTGTGTACGGAGGAGAGGCGGGAGTAAGGCGCTCACGTGAATTCCCAAAAAAGAAAGAAAATAGGCGGGAGAACCCGTACAACAACCGAAAAAAAGAACCTAGATGCACTTTAAGGACAAATCTTCTTCCATTTTAATCATTTTTCACGAAAAACTGGTTCTGGTCTGGAAAAGGGCATATTTTCCAGAAAAAGTTTCCAAAAGTCTGTTTTTTTCGAACTAAACATCAGAAAATCAACTTTTTAAAAATTACTGTAATTTAAAGGCGCATAGCTTAATTTGCATAATTTTAAATTGATCATGCACTTTTTTTTGAAAAAAACATGTTTTTATCGATTTTTTTCGACATTTTCAAATTCCCCATCGAATTTTCAGCAAAATAACAGATTATGTTCAAAAATTATCGATTTTTTCAACGTTCTATAGATAAAAAACGTTCAAAAATATTTTTACAAAAAAAAATCTCGAAAATGTTTAAAATTTAGATTTTCAGACATATTAATCATTTTTCTGGAAAAACAGGTTTCTGGTGTGGAAAAGGGCATTTGTTTCAGAAAAGGAATTTTTCAAAAATATGTTTTTTTTTCGAACTAAAAATCACAGAAAATCAAGTTTTTCAGCAATTTTTAAAAATTACCGTAATTTAAAGGCGCATAGCTTAATTTGCATAATTTTAAATTGATCGAGCACCTTTTTTTTTTTGAAAAAAAATGTTTTTATTCGATTTTTCAGAAATTTTCAGCAAAATAACAGATTTTTGGTTTCCGAGGAGTAAAATTTTCAAAAATTATCGATTTTTTCGAAATTATAGATAAAAATTTCGAAAAAACATGTTTTTGCTTTAAAAAATCTTAAAATTCACATTTTCAGATATTTCCAGAGCATAACAAATTATTTTCAAAGAAAAATCTAAAAATTACAAAATTATTCTGTTAAAACGATTACTGTAATTTAAAGGCGCATAGCTTAATTTTAGTGAACTCGGTAAGTTCAGAAAATTCCCGATTTATCAGCTTTCAATTGAAAAATCTAATAAAATAACATTTTCAGAAAATTCCTACAATTTAAAGGAGCATTTAAAGGCACATGGATTTTCAAAATTTTAAGATTTATAGAAAAAATCCCAAAATTTCAAATAAAAATTTGTTTTGCAAAAAAGTGAATTTTTATCACCCCATAAATTTCTCCATGTCAATGAAACAACCAAAAAAAAGGATGGTTCTAAACCATCCATCCAAACAAAAAAAGAAGAAGAAGAAGAACAATGAACGAGTTGTTATCGTCTAACAAACTTAAAGACTATAATTTCCATCTTTATCACTTAGTCAATAAAATTCGATTTTTAGACAAAAATCAATTTAAAAAAATTTGAAATTTTAATTTCAAAAAATTCTGAATTTAGAAATCTATTTTACAATACATTATAAATGGCTCAAAACATTAAAATTTCAAAAAATATTGAAACGGTAAATATTAAATTCAGAAAAAAAATGAAAAACCAGAATCCGGTCAATAAAAATGTGGAATCCGTGAATTTTTCCAAAAATTTTCAAATTCTTAAACTTTAACCGAATCTACAGTAATCTAGACAATTAAGGAAATCTACAGTAATTCCTAAACGTATAACATGCTACTGTAATCCAGAAAAATAACCGAATCTACAGTAATCCAGATGATTCTCTAAATCTACAGTAGCCCCTAAAATTAAGGAGATGTACAGTAATCCAGAGAACATATCCGAATCTACCGTAATCCAGAAAATTGTCTGAATCCATAGTAATCCAGAAAACTGTCTAAATCTACAGTAACCCTTAAAGTCAAGGAAATCTACAGTAATGCAGAAATTTATCCGAATCCAGAGAAATCCAGAAAAATATCTGAATCCACAGTAATCCAGAAAAAATATCCGAATCTACAGTAATCCAGAAAACTGCCTAAATCTACAGTAATCCAGAAAACTGCCTAAATCTACAGTAATCCAGAAAAAATATCTGAATCTACAGTAATCCAGAAAACTACCTAAATCTACAGTAATCCAGAAAAAATATCTGAATCTACAGTAATCCACAAATTTATCAAAATCTACAGTAATCCAGAAAAATATCCGATTCTACAGTAATCCAGTAAATTGTCTGAATCTACAGTAACCCCAAAAATTAAGGAAATCTACAGTAATCCATAAAAATATCAAAATCCGCCGTAATCCAAGAAAAAAGAAGTTTCAAGCAAATATCTAAAAACTCAGGAAATTTCAAAAATTCCCAAATATCGTGAAAAATTTCAAAATTCCATAGAACCTGCAAATTCCGCCAAAAAAATATATTTTTTAAAAACTGATAAAAAACCACCTCACCAAAATTCCCCTCTCTCATATTAATACCCCATTTTTTGCCTATTTTTCGCAATCAATCAAAATGTGCCTCCCTCTCTCTCTCTCTTCACAAAAATGGTCCGATATCAGCCCACCGCTCTTTCTAAAACATGTGAATTCCCCCACTTCCTTCTTATCTAACCCAGAAATTATCAAAAGCATCTCCCCCCTCCCGCCGCCGTCATTTATTTGCCAAAAACATAATAATAATCATTAATGGCAAATAAGACCTCCCCTCTCTCTCTCTCTATTTTTGCTCGTTCTCTGCCATAAATGTACTGATCTTTGATTATAGGTTTTAGGTTCAGGAAAAACCACATTTTCAACATTTCAACCCCCCAAAAAACAACAATAACTCCTTATCATAAAAACCAAAACCAAAACCAAAATCAGAAATCACGCGAACAACCACCAAAATGATGCTTTTCTGAGCTCTTTCCTAATCAGTCTCTGAACGATTTGTTTATCATTTCGCTCTTTTTTTTTGTAGGAGGAAGAAAAATATTTTTCTGCAAAATTATCGCCGGGGGTACGTTTTGAACTCTTTTTGTTTCTGAACACATTCATCAATTATCAACTAGTGACACCTTGTCTTTAAGAACATGAATTTGTAGTTCTCTTGGAATTGGCTCTTCTCCTCGAGAATTACAAATTCGTGATCTTAAAGGCACTGTGCCACTTTACTTAGATTTTGGAAATTTATTTCAAAAAAATCTGAAAACTTTGAAAAAGATACCCTTGTCCACGATAACTACAAATTTTCAAAAAATCTTAAAGATAGTGTCCTACTTGACAAAATAAAAAATCGCTCTCTTCTCAGGAATTACTAAATTCGTGATCTTAAAGGCACTGTCCCACTTTGCTTTGATCTTTGGGAATTTCTTTCGAAAAAAATACCTTTGTCCACGAGAACTACAAAATTTTCAAAAATTCTTAAAGATAGCATCCTACTTAAAGGCACTGTCCCACTTTACTTAGATTTTTGGGAATTTCTTTCAAAAAAGTCTGAAATCCTGCAAATTTTGAAAAAAAATGCCCTTGTCCACGAGAACTACAAAATTTTCAAAAATTCTTAAAGATATTGTACTACTTGACAAAAAAATCGCGCTTCTCCTCATGAACTACAAATTGCCGCCCTTAAAGACAGTGTCCCACTTTAAAGTCACTCCTCAACAATTTTAAATTCCAATTCTTAAAGACAATGTCCCACTCCCCTCCCCCTCCCAAAACCTCCATTTTTGAAATAAACATGCGCTAACACCTCTAAAAACATTTTGTTATCGTCTTTCCCGAGATCATTATAAAAAACCAATTAAAAAACTTGAAAAAATATAAAAAAAAAGTAACAAAACAAAAAAAAACACTACGCTCATTATCCTTTCGATGCTCCACCATCAACCGGTGAGAAACTTGGTCGTTTGATGTTAAAACTCAAGCGCGGCGCTTGTTTCGTCGGTTTCGTCTCCGTCGACGACGACAATGATAATGTCGACAGTGTATTCTTCATTTGAAGAAATGGTGGCGGCGGTGGAAGAGATGGTGGAACTGGTTGGCTGAAAATTCGTTTCTTTTCTTGAATTTTTTGAGAATTCGTTAAAAACCACGTTTTTTTCCGTTCATAACCAATTTTTAGTAATTTTTAGAAAATTGTTAACAAAAATCACAGTTTCAGTCTATTCTTAATATTTTTCCTAATTTTCTAACGGTAGTGTTTCTATGAAGTCTATAAAGCTTTTTTTAAAAAAGAAAAAACGAAAAAAATTGAGAGAACATAAAAAAACAATTTTTTAACAGTTAAAAATGTTTAATTTAGAAATATCCTAGCTACAGTATAGCTACACTACGCTAGAGATAGAAAAACAACCATTTTATCATATCAATTTGTTGTTGGAAATCTTTTGTGTATTTTTATTCTAACGAATTTTTTGGGGGGACGAATATATATTTAAAAAATATAAAATCACTGTTTCAGAATAATGATTTTAAATTTAAATTTTTCAAAAAATCTATTTAAAAAAATAAAGATTACGGTTTCAGAAAAAAATTTATTTATTTTCAATTTGCAATTAAATTGTAAGTTTTCGGCATGTTTAAAGGAGGGTTTTACGGAGATTATGAATGCACCTGGGATGAAAATAGGCTTCATTCTCATTCCAAATCTGTTTTTAAAATTTTCTAAAACCACCTAGAAGCCGAGAAAACACGCCTCAAAACAATGGCCTAGAAAAAAGGGCCACCGGCGAAAACTAGTCCGCAGGCATGAAAAGTCCAAAAAATGAAAAACAAAACATAAATTAAGATGAAAAACATAAAAAAGAACTAGTATAAGCATTCTGCATAACTATTTATTAACGAAACACGAAAGAAAGCTCATAGGAAAAAGTTCGACCAGGTGGCCCTTTTTTCTAGGCCATTGTTTTGAAGCTCATTTTCTCGGCTTCTAGGTGGTTTTAGAACATTTTAAATACAGATTTGGAATGAGAATGAAGTACATTTTCATCAGAGACGCATTTTTATCTCCATAAGGTCCTCCTTTAAAGGGACTCTTTACTGAATTTGGGTTTCAATTCCATTTACATCTTCTTCACAGTATTTGAAAACCTATACAAGAAAAAAAAAGTATCAAAATTTCCTTTTCGAGTACACGAAAAAAGCACATTTACAGGATAAGGCAGCCAAATGGCCTAACCCTTCGGCCGCGCGCGAGAGAGCATGCGAATGTGAGAGTTTTCGCATTTGTTAGGCCATTCGCCGCCTTATCCTGTAAATGTGTTTTTTCGCGTACTAGAAAAGGAAAATTCGCAAAAATATTTGTCTTCTATAGGTTTTTAAATATCAAGAAGAAGATGAAAATAGAATTGAAACCCAAAAACAGTAAAGAATCCCTTTAATGTGATTTTTTTCAAAAAAAAAAAAGCTATTTCGAGGGTAAAATTCGCCATTTTCTAAAAATAGTCGATAAAAGCATTCTGTTTTGAATTTCAGCCCGAAAATACTTTAAAATTCTGATTTTCTTTATTTATTATTAATTATCGAGCCAATTCCTCAAATTTATAAAAATTTAAAAATTTTTAACGAAATTTTCAAAAAAAAACATAATTTTTAAAACAAAATTATCAATTTCAATCGATTTTTCAAATTTCAAAACCAATCTTCTAAAAATCTCAAGATTGTTTAACAACATAGAAAAAACGGCGTGTTTCAGCGAGCCCGCTTTCATGCGGAGTATAAGCGCGGAATGTGCGGGCCTGCTTATATTCCGGCGTGTACGCACATTCCACGCGCATGAGAGCGGGCTCGTTGAAACACGTCGATTTTTCTTTGAGAATAATCACAATAACCGAAAAAAAAGGTTTCAGAACGAAATTCGGGTGAAAAATGATATTTTTAACATTAAAAATCTCAAATAAATTTTTTTTAATTCGAAAAACATGAATTTTTAGCAAATCTTTATCAAATAATCTCCTCATTTCTAAAAAAAAATCAAAGTTCAAAAAAATTGAAGTAACTCTGAAAAAACATTCAATTTTCCGGAAATATTCCAACTTTTAACGAATTTTCAGAAAACTCTGGAATTATTTAATTTAATTTAATTGAAATTATAAAAGAAATTATCTGATCACAATTATACTCCGAAAATTTCCAATTTATTATATAAAACCGTGAATATTAAATTCTTCTTAAAAACTCAAATTTAATTTCTTTTTTCCAAAAAAAATTTTTTTACGGTTTCTATTTTTTTGTTATTATTTATGTTTCATATTGTCAACTCAATAATTCGTGATCATTGCGTTCGGAAGACCTCACAGCCGCTCCGCAAGCACGCGACGCGGCTGCCGGCACTCAACACACTGGAAAAATTTGAATAATCAATTTTCCCGCCAATATTTCAGTGTTGAGTTCCCACGGGAGGTCGCCGCGTCGCGTGCGTGCGGAGCGGCTGTGAGGTTGAGCAGCCTTCCGAACGCAATGATCAAGAATAATTGAGTTGACAATACCAATTTGGTGTTCTCCTCATTTTATGATAAACACCAAATTTTCTATCAAAAACAAATGGTTTCTGGCTTTTTTCTATCGCAAATTTCGAATTTTTGGCATTATTTTCGCAAAAAGTTTAATTTTTTAAATTTCTGAAAAAAAAACTAAACTTTTTCATATTCCAAATTTTTTAAAGCTAATTTAACAGTTAGAAACCTTTAATTATCCATCAAAAAACAATTTTTTGTTGCAAATTTTTACGGTTTCAATTTTTTGGTATTATTTATTTCGTTAATTCTATCAAAAAATTGTTATAAACTTTTTTTTTCAAATTTTTACACTTAGGAAACAGTTGACCTTAATTTATACATATCTAACAATATTCTAATCATTCTGAAACCGAAAATTTTTAAAAACAAAAAAAAATCAATTTTCCTTCAAAAAAGTGGGCAAAATTGACCACAAAATGCCCAAAAAGATACAAATCTATCAAAACAAAAATCGAAGAAAAAAAAAGGTGGTAGACGTCCTCTAATCTAAAGAAAAAAGGGATGCCGAGATCGATTTTCACCATCTCTCTGATCATCATCATCATCCGTATCTTGTAGGCTAGATTATATATATATATATTGTTTTTTGTTCCTTTTTTCTTCATTTTTTTCCTGTTTGTGACATTACAAATTAAGATCATTTTGGCTAGAGAATTGAATGTAGTCTGTAATAAAAATTGAAAAAAAAACAATTTTTCTGAAAAATTCATGATTTTTTTCAAATTTTCAAAAACTTCTGAAATTTTTAAAATAATTTCAAGGTACCATTTCCCAAAATATTCGGATCGTGTAGCTATTATTAGAAATTAGAAAAAAAAATTTAAAATTACAAAAAAAACTATTTTTTTCCAATTTTCAGAAACTTCTGAAATTTTAAAAATAATTTCAAGACTCGTTAAAAAAATTGCATTTTATAATATTTTCAACTTTTCTTAATTTTTTGATGCGTACAAGAAATTGGAATAATTTTTTAAAAAATCCGAAATTCCGGAAAAAATTAGTATGAAACTGTAAATTTTCAAATTTTCAGAAACTTTATTCAAACTTTTTTCAGTAAATTACTTTTCTGAAAATCTCTTAAAATTTTAAAATTCTTAAACTTAAAGGAGGACTGAGGGAACGAAATAAATGGTTTGAAATGGTAAAAGTATGATTGTTTATCAATAAATGGCGCATATCTATTTTAAAGGCGCATATCTATTTTTAAAAAAAATTCTAACTATTAAAAATGAGTACACTTAATTTGAAACCCGAAGCTCGAACTTTGTGATTATTTTATAAAAAAATTAAAAATTCTAGGACAAACCAAAAAAAAACTTTTAATAAGGATTTCAACTATTTTTGGGTTACTGTAGTTTTAAAGGCGCGTACTTCAATTCGATTCCAAACGCGCACCACTGTTTTCGCAAGTTTGTATTGCCTTTTCCGTGTCCATACGTATTGAAATTATTATTTTTGAGTTATCAATGCATTTTTGGTATCTATTGGACCAATTATGAACAATTATTTTTTTTGTCCGTCCCCCGGAACACACCAAAAACCCGCGGTTTGTCAGTAGAGCGCGTTTGGAATCGGTTTGTTGCTACAGTATCTATTTTTAAAAAAGGATGCAATGAATGGTTTAAAAATGATAAAAGTATGATTGTTTATCAATAAATGAAAAAAAGCGAAAAATATTCGAAAACTGCGAAAAAAAACGATAAAATCCTAGATGCCCCTAAATGGCCGAAGAACCGCGTTTGGTTTTCTAGGCCGTTTGTCTCTGCTTTTTTGAAAACCCCACGTTTTTTCCTCTGTTCCATTTTTTTGCAAAAAAAAATATTGAAAAAGAGGAAAACTGTGCGAAAAAAGTGGTTTTCAAAGAAGATAAAAACAAATGGCCTAGAAAACCAAACTGCGGTCTCTTCGGCCATTAGGGACATATAAGATTTTATCGGTTTTTTATCTTTTTGAATTTTCTTTTCGCCATTTTCGATTTGCATCTTCATTTTTTTCATTTAATTGCAAACAATCATACTTTTATCAATTTTATACAATTAATGAGTTGAAAATTAATTATTTCGAAAATGTTTCAAAAATTTTAATTGTTGAAACAGTATATTTTTCAAAAAAAAAGTTAAAATCTTTAAATTCAAAATTTTAGCCCAAAAAATTATTGAAAAAGTGCAAAAAAAAACGTTGTTTTCCAGAAAAATTAAAAAAAATGAGGGTAGGCCAAGTGTTTGGAGGCACAAGTGTTCGTGCGTTTAAAAAGTTAGGCCACGCACCCTGTAGAAGCGTTTAGCCTGAAGCAACACGAAAAATAAAATAAAATCATTAAATGGGAAATCGCGAATTCTACTTCGACTATTTTTTCAACCATGGAAAATGTTTTATAAAAAAAACGAACACATGTGCCTCCAAACACTTGGCCTACCCTCAAAAAAATGGCATAGAAGACCAAGCGCGGTTCTTCGGCCACTACATCTAAGATTTTATCGGTTTTTTTTTCTTTTTGAATTTTTTTTTTCATTTATTTGCAAACAATCATACGTTTACCCAATTTTATACCATTAATGAGTTTAAGATTAATTATTTCGAAAATGTTTTGAACATTTGAATTGTTGAAACAGAAATCTGTATTTTTCAAAATTTTCCCGATTTTTTGGAAATTTGGAGCAATTCTAAGCTAAAAATCTTTAAACTCAAAATTTTAGCCCAAAAAATTATTGAAAAAGCGCAAAAAAAAGTTGTTTTCCAGAAA
The DNA here is from genome assembly GCA_964036255.1 of Caenorhabditis virilis. Taxonomy (NCBI): domain Eukaryota; kingdom Metazoa; phylum Nematoda; class Chromadorea; order Rhabditida; family Rhabditidae; genus Caenorhabditis; species Caenorhabditis virilis. Next base: position 16,970,226 of record OZ038415.1, on the reverse strand, counting down.
AATAAAAACAAATGGCCTAGAAAACCAAACGCGGTTCTTCGGCCATTAGGGACATCTAAGATTTTATCGTTTTTTTTCGTTTTAAATTTTCTTTTCGCCATTTTCGATTTTTTCTCATTTATTGACAAAAATCATACTTCTATCGATGTCAAACCATTCATTTCGTCCCGAATTTCCATTTTTAAAATCATTTTATCATCATTAAAAAAATCCCGTTTTCATAAAATCTTTGAATTTCAATGGAAAATTCGCAAAAAAAACGTGAAATGGAAAAAAATTCAAATTCTGAAATTTGTTAATTTCTAATTTTCAGTAACGTTATTCGAAATTTTTTTAGAAAGTTAAATATTTCTGAAAATCTCTTCGAATGTACGTTATTTTTAATTTTCTTTAAAAAATGCTTGAATAACATTTCTAAAAATTAGAAATTTACGCTTTCACAAAAACAATTTCCACTTTTTCTCAAACTTCAAAAATTTCCGATTTTAAAATGACTTTGTCTTAAAAAATCCCAATTTCATAAAATATGTAAAATTCCAATGAAAAATTCTGAAAATATTAAAAAAACGGCATATTGAGCTCCAAACATATAAAAATATATAAAAAGGTCAATAAAAAATCAAATTCTTCACAAAAAAAGCCCCAACTGTACAAATAAAAAAAAGCCAAAAAAACTTTGACGGTTGCCGATTTGCAAAAGAATAGCAATTTCCCGGTTGTAAAGTTTTTTTTTCAAAAAATGCCGCGCTTTCATTTTTTTTTTTGGTTAAAAATAAAACATTCGCGAAGAATCTCTCTTTTTTTATTATTTTCGCAATATTTCAAAAAAAGTTTTTTAAAGAAGAGGACTCAGATCAAAAAATGAATTTACAATTACAACAAGTTTCTGCTTTGAAACAGCATTTTTAATTTAAAGGAGGGTTTTATGGAGCTAATAAATGTTCCTTAAATGAAAATAGGCTTCAGGCTCATTCCAAATCTGTAAAAGATCATAGAAAAAAGTTCGGCCAACTTTTTCTAGGCCATTGTTTTGAAGCCCCGTTTTCTCGGCTTCTAGGTGGTTTTAGAAAATTTTAAATACAGATTTGGAATGAGTCTGAAGCCTATTTTCTTCCCAGACGCATTCATATTCTCCGTAAAGCCCTCCTTTAAAAAACCCCAATTTTTAGCTTAAAATTTAAAAAAGAGCAATTTATTGCACAAAAACTACTGAAAACCAGTTTATTTCATAAACAATCAAATTTCCTACCAATTTCCAATTTTTACCGTTTCATAAAATTTATAAAATCTGAAATTTCCGGAAAATTTGATCTCAAACTCCCTTTTCAAAGTTTTCAACAACAAAAAACCACACCTTCTCTCTCTTCCAGCACTCAATCGATTGGTGGCTATTCCCACGTGGCTCAACAATCCTGGCGGCGGGGTCGAGAATGCGGCAGCGTTTACTGAAAAACAAAAAATTTTTTTGGTCATTTTTTAGTGTTTTCAAATTTGAAAATCTATTTTTTAAGAATTTTTTTGAATTTCTGCAAAATTTGAAAAAAAAATCTGAAACTGCAATTTTTTTTTTGCAAAATTTGTATTTTCTTGAATCCTTGGAAAATATTCCCTAGAGAAACAAAACAACAAAGTTCCAAAGTTATTCACAATTTATTTATCATAATATTTTGAAACTGGAATTTTTTTAAAGGGGGGAGCCCCCGGTTGGATTTTTAGGCCATTTTTCGGATTTCCTTATTTTTTCGACTTAAAAAACGTTTTGGGAGGCTCTGGAGAGCTCAGAAATGGGTTTCAGATGAATAAGAATATGATTATCTATCAATTGATAACAAAAAAACATTTTTAAGTCGAAAAAATAAGAAAATCGATAAAAATTTTAAAAAATCGAACATGACCGAAGAAATGCAATCAGGATTTCTAGGCCATATAAGGAAAAACACCGAAAGGTGGCCTAGAAACCCAAATCTTAGAAAATGTTCGATTTTTTATAAGGAAGTTTTAAAAAAATCAAATTCCCTGATAAAACGTAAAAATGATCTAGAAACCCAGATTTGTATTTTTTCGGCTATATTCGATTTTTAAAAATTATATGTTATCGATTTTTCTTATTTTTTCGACTTAAAAATATTTTTCCGATATCAATTGATAAATAATCATATTCATAGTCACCTGAAACCCATTTCTGAGCTCTCCAGAGCCACCAAAGACGTTTTTAGTCGAAAAAATACGAAAATCCGAAAGATGGCCTAGAAACCCAATTTTTCATTTCTTAGGTAATATCGATATTCAATTTTTTTCACCTTTTATCGATTTTTCTTATATTAGATTCTCCGGAGCGCGATTTTCAGAAAATTTTAATTTTCTAAAACGTTTTGAATAAACTTTCCGAAATTTACAGTTTCATCACGAGTTATTCATGAATTTCAAAGATTTTTCAAAAGTAAACATATCTGAATATTTTGTAATCTTGGAATTTTTTTTACAAATTCCAGATTTTTCTGAAAATTCGAAAAAAAAAAGTTTTTCCTATAAATTGACGGATAATCGTCTTCTTATTCATCTGGAGCCAATTTCTGAGCTCTCCGGAGCCCCTCCCCCATTTTTTAAAAATTAGTTTCTAATTTACCAGCTCCAACTCCAAATCCTGATCGAATTGCTGACCTTCCGGTAGCCATTGGGAAATAAACATTCGCTGGTGGCGGTTGTACCGAAAACGGTGAAATCAAGTGCGGCGTCGGTGCGAACGACGGACGGCGGAGGACACCTGATGCGATTGGCGGCGGTACCGAGAAATCAAACGGTCGAATCGAATGAGTGCGTGTAAGTCTGGGAGTTGAGAATGCGGCGGGCAGTGCCATTGGTGGCCGCGACAATGGGTTGAGGCCTGAAAATTGCAGAAAAATCAATTTTTGGTCTAGAAATCCTTAATTTTCGCGAAAAATAACATCAAATTCGAAATCTAGGACCAAAACGGGTTATAAAATATTGATTTTTGAGAGGAAATGAATTTTTACTCACAAGTGCCAATTAAAATTGCAAAATTTAGAGTTTCAGCTCAAAAATTCGATTTTTGACCATAAAAATTATGATTTTCACAAAAAATGCAAATTCTAAGTTTAAAAATACACGGAAAATCAGATTCTATCAAAAATCGAAGAATTTTTATCAGTAAATCAAATTTATCAATTTCTGACTCGAAAAATCAGAAATTTGTCAGTTTTATTATGAAAAATTGTTTGAAACTGCAAAATTTCTAAAAATACTGTTTCCAGAAATTTGAATTTTTGCTATTCAATTATTTTTTGACAAAAATTGGCAAAAACTGATCTAAAAATTCCGAAACACTATTTTTATCAATGAATTCCACAGTTTTTGCTCAAAATTCAATGCATTCAACACGCTCAATGCATTCGACGCGAAATCTTACCGAGAATTGTCAAAAAACGCAATTTTTGAGCAAAAAATTGTGAAACCCTTCACAAAATTTATTTTTCGGCATTTTTACACCCATTTTTGTACAAATGTTGTCAAAAACTATAAAAATCATTCTTTGAACCGTCTGGAAATCGTATTTTCAAAATTTTACAGTTTCAGACAATTTTTCATAATAAATAGGATATTGCTAAATTTCGAGTTTCAGCTCTAAAAATTCGACTTTTGATTAAAAATAAGGTTTTTTTCAAAAAAAATACAAATTCTACGTTCAAAAATACATAGAAAAGCTGATTTTTATCAAAAAATCAAATTTATCAATTTCTAACTCAAAAAATTGGAAACTTACCAGTTTTATTATGAAAAATTGGTTGAAACAGCAAAATTCTAAAAATACTGCTTCCAGAAAGTTCAAAAAAAAATTTTAATTAATTTTTTTCCACTTTATAAATTGACTTGTTGCTATTCAATTATTTTTTTTGGCAAAAGTTAGCCAAAACATATCTAAAAACGCCGAAACAATATTGTTATCAAAAAAATTTCATTCGACGCGAAATCTAACCGAGAATGGCCGAAAAAACGCGATTTTTGAGCAAAAAATATGAAACACTTCACAAATTTTAATTTTTTTCGGCATTTTTACACCCATTTTTGTACAAATTTTGTCAAAAGCTATAAAAATCATTCTTTGAACCTTCTGGAACCAGTATTTTCAGAATATTGCAGTTTCAAACTCTTTACTATAAAAAAATAGCAAATTTCCAATTTTTCAAGTCAAAAATTGATAAATTGATAAAAATTCTTCAAATTTTGATATTAGTGACCTCATCAGTTTTCTCATTTTTTTGTGAAACTTTAAAAATTCGAAACTTGTTTTCTGGAATGTATAACTACTTATGGAAATTGTCATTTTATTGAATTTTTGCAATTAATTTTCAAAAATTGAAATTTCGAAATTTAAGACATACATTTTTGAATTTCTCACATATTTTTTCAAATCTCAAAATTTATCAATTTATTTCGAATTTTTGTATTGTCAACTCAATTATTCTTGATCATTGCGTTCGGAAGGCTGCTCAACCTCACAGCCGCTCCGCACGCACGCGACGCGGCTGCCGACACTCAACACACTGGAATATTTTTGAATAATTAATTTTCCCGCCAATATTTCAGTGTGTTGAGTGGGAGGTCGCCGCGTCGCGTGCGTGCAGAGCGGCTGTGAGGTTGAGCAGCCTTCCGAACGCAATTATCAAGAATAATTGAGTTAACAATATAGATATTTCAAGGTTTCATCAGATTTGAAAATTAAATTCAAAAACCCAATAAACGTACCAATTATCACACTTTTCCATTCAAGAAAACAAATTTTGCATTTTCTAAACAAAAATTACTGTTTCACAAAAACCCTAAAAATGGGGAAAACTGACAAAGTTCACTATTTATTCAATGCATAGGTGGGATACCGCGGATTTGACCTAGTAACGACTTTAACTTTTTTTTCACTTGAAAAGGTGTAACGACCTTAACTCGAGGCGGATTCGAAGAACAGTGATGAAGTGATGAAAAAATGGTCATATATTCGTTTTTTAAGTGTTTTTCAGCGTTTTTGCTGCTTTTTACGTTTTGTAGTCGCCTTAACTTTTTTTTCTTTTTTTAAATATCGAGCTTAACTCTGAGATTTCGAAATGACCCAATCCCACCTATGATTCAATGAAAACGAAAATGTTGTTAAATTTTATAAAAAACTCACGGATCGGCAATTTTCTATCCCAGCTTTTCGCCAACTTATGGCAATTTTCGTTTTCGCTTTCGATGCATTCGCGGATGATTCTGAAAAAAGTGCGTTTTCTTCGTTATTTTCAGATTTTTTCAGAATATTTTTAAAAAATAAGGTTTTCAGACTTGAACGCATTATTTTCCAAATGTATTCTGTTGAATAAAATGCCGATTTAAAAAAAAATGAAATTTTAAAATTTTGAAACCGAATTTTTTAAATTTAACAATTTTTGACTCGAAAAATTGGAAATTTGCCAATTTTAGCATGATAAATAGCTTGAAACTGCAAAATTCGGAAAATACGATTTCCAGAAGGTTCAAAGAATGATTTTTATAACTTTTGACAAAATTTGTGCAAAAATGGGTTTAAAAAGGCGAAAAATTAAACTTTATGAAGGATTTCACATTTTTTGCTCAAAAATCGCGTTTTTTCGGCCATTCTCGGTTAGATTTCGCGTCGAATGCAATTTTTTTGATAACACGGTGGGATAAAGTGAACCGAAATTGTCATCACGAACAACGTGTTTGTGTGCGTACACAGTTACGACAAATTGCACACATGCAAAATTAGGAATTTTTTACAAATGGCATTTTAACGCCTACAACGAATGACAATATGAAGTTTTTGCGTTAAATACATAAAGCACGGTTTAATCTAATTTTTTTCTCGATAACAGTATTGTTTCGGCGTTCTTAGATCCATTTTTACTAATTTTTGCCAAAAAAAATAATTGAATAGCAAAAATTCAACTAATAAATTGGAAAAAATTATAAAAATCATTTTTCGATCCTTCTGGAAACAGTATTTTTAGAATTTTGTGGTTTCAGACACTTTTTCATAATAAAATGGTCAATTTTCCAATTTTTCGAGTCAGAAATTGATAAATTTGATTTACTGATAAAAATCAGCTTTTCCGTGTATTTTTAAACGTAGAATTTGCGTTTTTTAAAGGAGGGCTTTACGGAGATTATGAATGCGTCTGGGAAGAAAATAGGCTTCAGACTCATTCCAAATATGTATTTGAAATGTTCTAAAACCACCTAGAAGCCGAGAAAACACGCCTCAAAACAATGGCCTAGAAAAAAGGGCCACCTGGCCGAACTTTTTCCTATGAGCTTTTTTCGTGTTTCGTTAATAAATAGTTATGCAGAATGCTTCTAGTAGTCCTTTTTAATGTTTTTTCATCTTAATTTATGTTTTGTTTTCATTTTTTTGGACTTTTCATGCCTGTGGACTAGTTTTCGCCGGTGGCCCTTTTTTCTAGGCCATTGTTTTGAGGCGTGTTTTCTCGGCTTCTAGGTGGTTTTAGAAAATTTTAAATACAGATTTGGAATGAGTCTGAAGTCTATTTTCATCCCAGGCGCATTCATAATCTCCGTAAAACCCTCCTTTAAATGAAAAATACTAATTTTTGGTCAAAAATCGAATTTTTGAGCTGAAACTCTAAATTTAGCAATTTTAACTTACATTCATGGCAAAAACATGATTCTCTCTCTAAAATCAATATTTCCCAACCCGTTTTGGTCCTAGATTTCGAATTTCATGTTATTTTTCGTGAAATTGTATGATTTCAGGCCAAAAATGTCACTTTCAATGTAAATTTTTAAAAATAAAATTCAATTTTAAAATTTTCAGCTTTTTCTTCATTTTATCCCTATTTAATCCCTATTTTCTACATCAATCCCGAAAAATAAACGTTTGACCTATTTTTCCCCAAAAAATCCATTTTTAGGCCTCAAAACCTCAAAAAATTCAATTTTCTCAATTTTAATTGACATTTATGAAAAAAACATAATTTTCTCTCAAAAATCAATATTCTCTAACCCGTTTTGGTCCCAAATTTCGACTTAAATCCAATTTTATATATAAAAACAACATTTAAAGCAATAAACCGGCACCCGGAATCGAAATTGACCTAAAATTCGATATTTTCCAAAAAAATCTTTGTTTTAAATTTCCTGTTTCAAAATTTCAACATTTTTTTGACTAAAATTCAATTTACAGTTTTTATAATATAATTAGCCCTCGATTTTGTGAATATAATTATTTTTCAGTCTGAAAATTCAAATTTAAAGTGCTAGAACTCCAAATTTCGCTAATTTAACATCTAAAACCTCCAATTTTCTATTAAAACAATTTTTTTACACATAATTTTTAGTGCTTCAATTATTTTTTTAATTATTGATTTTTTGAGGCCAAGGATTCCAAGGCCAAGGATTCTATATGCTCTTTTTGCAAATATTTATGATTTTCGGACCAAAAATCAAATTTGAAAGCATAAAAAGCCTTTATACCATTAATTTTTGGCATTTTTCAAATTTCCAATTAAAATGCCTCTTTTTAATTGAATTTTTCACCATTTTTCAAGTTTTTAATATATTTTCCGAAAAACACAACCAACCCCATCAACGCCTTCCTCTTCCCTTGCAATTTCCGAAAAACCGCGTCCAAAACCTTCGCCTTCTTAATATTCTCCCTCAATTCCTCATCATTCATCAAATAATCATTACAACCCATGAATATCGCCTCAGCGGCCGGCTTCCAGAAAACGTCGTCGATTCGCGAGCCGACCATCGGACGGCAACGATTCGGCCTTTGAACGACACGCTCCCTTTCTGGCTGGAGAAATTTCCAGAATTTTTTGCAGTTTTTCAAAAATTTCATGAAAAACTTACAATTTTCATCGGCTCCGCTTTTTCAACATGCTTTTCTGTTGACTTGCCGAGGTATGATTTGCTGAAAATTTCCCAGATTTTTTCAATTTCTTTCAAAATTCAATTTTCAGCTGATTTTTCCAGGAAAAATTGATAAAATCATGTTTTTTTTTAATTTTTGCGCCTGGGACGAAGAAAAAAGCTTGCAACTTCAAAATATAATTTTCCTTTCAAATTTTCGTTCGAAATTTGGATTTTTTAAGGTTTTGAGGCCTAAAAATGGATTTTTTTGGGTAAAATGGGTCAAACGTTTATTTTTCGGGATTAATATAGGAAATAGGGATTAAGGGATGAGGAAAAGGCTTAAAATTTTAAAATTGAATTGTATTTTTAAAAATTTGCATGGAAGTGATATTTTTGGTCTAAAAATCATACATTTTCGCAAAAACTAACATAAAATTCGAAATCTAGGACCAACACGGGTTAGAAAATATTGATTTTCGAGGGTAAATTATGTTTTTATCATAAATGTCAGTTAAAATTGCTAAATTTAGAGTTTCAGCTCTAAAAATTCGATTTTTGATCAAAAAATAGTGTTTTTCACAAAAAATGCAAATTCTACGTTTAAAAATACACGGAAAAGCTGATTTTTATCAAAAATCGACGAATTTTTATCAGTACATCAAATTTATCAATTTCTGACACCAAAAACTGGAAACGTGCCAGTTTTATTACGAAAAATAGTTTGAAACCGCAAAATTCTAAAAATACAGTTTCCAGAAATTTCAAAAAATCATTTTAATTAATTTTTTCCAATTTATTAGTTGAATTTTTGCTATTCAATTATTTTTTTCTCAAAAATTGCCGAAAAATTAAACTTTACGAAGCGTTTCACAAATTTTTGCTCAAAAATTGCATTGTTTTACCATTCTCGGTAAGATTTCGCTTTGAATGCAATTTTTTGAGCAAAAACTGTGGAATTCATTGATAAAAATATTGTTTCGGAAGTTTTAGATCCATTTTTGCTAAAAATATATTTGATATTGGAAAAACTTTATAAAAATCATTCTTTGAACCTTCTGGAACCAGTATTTTCAGAATTTTGCGGTTTCAGACAATTTTTCATAATAAAACTGGCAATTTTCCAGTTTTTTCGTGTCAGAAATTGATAAACTGATAAAAATTCGTCGATTTTTGATAAAAATCTTGATTTACTGATAAAAATTCGTCGATTTTTGATAAAAATCAGCTTTTCCGTGTATTTTTAAACGTAGAATTTGCTTTTTTTTTTGTGAAAAACACTATTTTTCGGTCAAAAATCGAATTTTTAGAGATGAAACTCTAAATTTAGCAATTTTAATTGGCACTTGTGAGTAAAAATTCATTTCCTCTCAAAAAATAATATTTTCTAACCCGTTTTGGTCCTAGATTTCGACTTTAATGTTATTTTTCGCGTAAATGTATGATTTTAGGCCACAAATGTCACTTTCACTGCAAATTTTTAAAAATAAAATTCAATTTTAAAATTTTCACATTTTTCTTCATTCCTAAATCCCTATTTTCTACATCAATCCCCAAAAATAAAATTCTAACCCATTTTTCTCCAAAAAATCCATTTTTAGGCCTCAAAATCTTGAAAAATCCAAATTTCTCAAATTTAACTGAAATTTATGACAAAAACATAATTTCCTCTCAAAAATCAATATTTGCTAACCCGTTTTGGTCCTAAATTTCGAATTTAAAGTTAGTTTTCGCGAAAATTTATGATTTTTTGGTCAAAAATGTCACTTTCGATGCAAATTTTTAAAAATAAAATAAAATTTTTAAATTCTAAGCTTTTCGTTCATCCCTTAATCATTATTTTTTACATCAATCGCCAGAAATAACCGTTTGACTTATATTTCCCTAAAAAATCAATTTTTAGTCCTCAAAACCTCGAAAAAACGAAATTTCTCAAATTTAACTGAAATTTATGACAAAAACATAATTTTCTCACAAAAATCAATATTTTCTAACCCGTTTTGGTCGCAAATTTCGAATTTCAAGCCATTTTTCGCGAAAATGTATGATTTTTTGGTCGAAAATGTCACTTTCAATGCAATTTTTAAAAAATAAACTTCAATTTAAAATTATTAGGCTTTTCTTCATTCCTTAATCCCTATTTTCTATATCAATCCCCAGAAATAAATGTTTAGCCTATTTTTCCCCCAAAAAATCCATTTTTAGGCCTCAAAACCTCGAAAAATCCAAATTTCCTATCAAAATCTCACCTTTCCTGAGCATGCTCCTCATTCTCACTATCATAAACTCCCTCCTCATCAAATAGCTCATCCTTGACTTCCATTTCTAAAAAAAATCTTTAATTCCAGCAAAAAAGACCAAAAAAATCCAAAACAAACAATTCTGTGCATTTTCCCGTCACCGTGTTTGCACACCACTGTTCCAATATCAAGGACATTCTACTTCCATGTGTGTTTCTTTTTATTTAACAACTTCTTCGCAGCAAATTCAAATTTATTTTCGATTAAAAACATATCATAATTTCCAGACAAACGGACAAAAAAGCTCATTTGATGAACAAAACTACATGAAAAAGACAGGAGAAGAAATGAAATCGTTGTAGTTGTTTTTTTCCTTGTTTTCAAAAATTTTCTTGTGACGTCAAAATAACATTGGACAAACATTTAAAATTTGATTTGGATAAAAAGAAATAGGACAAAAAAAGTAAATAATAAAATTATCAATGGGGTTATTACGAGTGAAAATGTATAAAAAAACGAGTTTTACGATAAAAAATAACAAAATGGACAAAAAAATTGCTTCAAGCCCGGCGGCTTAGCCAATATTGTGGAAGAAGAAAAGATTGAAGGTGTTGCTGGTGATAAATTATTGATTTTCTGGAAAAAAACAAAATTTATTAAATTTTCAATAATTGCTCAATTAGTTCTGCGCATGTTCGATCTTCCGCTTAAAATTACCGCCTGTTGCAAATAAATTTATAAAATATCGAATTTTTCGCATTTTTGTGAGTAAATTCGTAGTTTTCTCGAAAATTGTAAATTTCAATCGATAAAATTCTTTCAACACCCGTTTTTGTTTAATTTTGAGTTGACAAACCGACTTCTCATACAAAAATGGTAAAAAATTCAAAAATCGTTGAAAAATCAAATTTCTTATTCTCATCATCACAATTTTTGGAAAACTGTTTAGGAACGAAAATTTTAAGCTTCTTCCGTTTTTTTTTCTCAAAAATTAGAAGGAAAATTTATCTTAGGAGCCAAAACTCCGCGAAATTTCCAGTTTTTTTTAGTCTCTTCAAAATTAACTCATAAACTATTCCCTATGTTCGATCTTCCTAACAAAGCTCTTCCCGATCTAAATAAATAAGTATTCCTAGTTGTACGCCATTTCCAATTTTCCAATCAACGAAACTATATGTATATATATATATATATATATCCGCCTTTTTCACAAAACCCCCTCCATCTTTTCTAAATTCGTTCCCCCTTCAAAAAAAAAGTGTGGAACCCCCCAACTCAACCCCATTTTCATTCTCATTCCTCCGCCATCTTTCAACCCCCATTCTTTAATTAAACCATCCACCACCACTACTACATTGTCCTAGAGGACAAAAAACCGACGAGAGACGGGCCTCAATTACCCGCCGGCCGTGCGAAGAGCCACCACCATCCCCTCATTGAGCACCAATTACCAATGTGGCATGGCAAAAAAGAAAAGAAAAACAAAACAAAATATGCATCCATTAGAATTGAATGCCCCCCTCTACTTATAAACAAGTATGTATATAAATATGGTACATGTGTTATGCTCATCTCACTTAAATATTTAGGAGGTCTTCTCCTTCTTCTCCTTTTTCCACTTCAAAATCGTGCATAATAACAAAGTTTATATAAGATATTCATCTTCTCAAGAATCTCTGGCGTTTATGAACCCATCTAAACCAGACCTCCGATTTTTGGCAATATGCCAACAGAACAAAATTGTTTGGACCAGTGCCAGTAACCACAAGTCATAATAACGACACTGAGCTTATTCGGGGGGAGAAATGAAGGGGGCTACCAACAAAAAAAGAGGGAAGAGTCAAGGACACCTGTCAGGAGTTGATTGTAATCTACCTTTCGAGATAGGTACTAATTTTTTGAGGCTATGCAACCGGAGAACATTTGTCGGCGGGAAAACGGCGGTATATGGTAAAGAACGGTGGCTGCTAGAATATTGAAAATACGTCTTAGAAGCCTATACAGCTTGAAATACCGATCTAGAAGTCTAATTTATTAGGATTTCATTTTTAGAAAGTTTCTCAAAATTCTTTTAAGATGCTTTTAAAACAAAATGCTTTTAAGCCATTTAAAAAATCCAATTTCTAATTTCGTACTCCTAAAATTCATTAATTCTTAGCTAGAACTGATTTTTTTCTTCTAAATTTGAAAAAAACTAAAATCTCAGTTCAAAAACCGCACCAAAACACCTTCATAATACCATTTTCCGCTCTACTGAACCTCTCCCCCATCTCTGATCCTATACAACTTCCGCCCTACCAATTCTAATCATACTAATTCAGCTCCAGTCACCTCAAAAACAAAACCAAACACACTTGTGATGTGTACTACCCCTCCTTTTGCCTTTTTCGGCCACAGAGTACCTTTCACCGCCAGTCATAGTCAGAACCCTAACAAACAACACCCAACTAATAATAATAACAATAATAAATACACTTGTGTTCAGCGCCTAGACCGTTTTTGCTCATTTAGTACACCGCTCATCATCAATCAACTATATATGCAAATCTTTTGTACAAACAAATGGTTAAATACTTACCTTTTCTATAAGAAAGAAAAACCACTGCAAACGTCCCACCAACACCCTTCCAAAAATCGATTAAAAAAAGCTTGGTTTTGATTAATTTTGAAAAATGAGACCGGAGGGGGGAATTGTTGTTCGAAAGAGATATTTGTTGAAAAGAAAAAGCGACTAAAACATGTTTCAGAAAGAAAAAGATTGGGAATATATTAGGTCCCCCCTCTCTAATTGGCGGCTACAGCGGCCGGGGTGTTGGTCTCCACTTTGACGGCGACTGGTTCGTCGACTGTTTCAGCAGCTGCGGCTTCTGGTGCGGCGGCTCCTTCGGCATTTTCGCCTTCTTGGGCGGCTCCAGCGGCTGCGTCAGCATTTTCACCTTCCTTTGGCTCTTCGACGGATGCTTGGCGATTTCTCTGGAAAATTCGACAATTAGATGCAAGGCTCTAGGGTACAAATTTAAAAAATTCGAATTTTGAGACCCAAATGTACGGAATTTCGCTTTATAAAAGCTTAATTGATAAAATTTAGGATTGTAAGATCAAACTTCGAGAAACTAAAGGTTTTATGGTGAAAACTTCGAGTTTTCTGTTTCTAGGACCCAATTTACGAGCCTACAATCTAAATTTAATTAACTATTCAAAAATTTCAGCCTACTCTCAAAAATGTAGGATTGTAGGCCGAAAAATCATTAAAATTTGATATTCTAGAATAAAATATTATCAGTAGAATCTGAATTCAACGGAATTCGCTTCTTAGGGCTAAAATTTAAAGAATTTTCAGGATTCTGGGGATAAAAATGGATTTAAAGCCTAGCAATTCTAGAATTTTCCAATAAAAAAATCAACTTACTCTGAAGAATCCAAGAATAGTGGTCAACAATCCAGACTTGACAACAGTGGCGGCGATCGCCTTAATCGACTCAACATCGAAACCGTCCTTGTCGAACTTCTCCTTAGCCTGAAGTCCCAAGCTCCACAAGGTCTGGAACACTGCTGAATATCCGGCTTTTCCCTTCTCCAAGATGTCGTCGCTCGACAAAACGTTTTCGACACCGGTGGCGGTGGATGCCCATTGTGCGAATGATTCAATGTTCTTCTTTTGGACTTCCTTCTGGGCGGCAGCGTCGGCGTTTTCTTCAGCAACTGCTGGTTCGATGGCTCCTGCCTGAAAAAGAGAAGGGGATTATTATTACTACTATTATGAGGAATTCGATCTTTCAAGGTTGTTTTTCGGCTAATTTGGGATAATTTAAATTAATTAAAGGGCAATGTTGACCAAATTATGTTTAGAGGTTAGTTCAAAACCCCAGGAATGCGCCAAATGATCTTTTTTGATCTAAAGAAACGTATTAAGGCAACAAAGGCTGAAATTGTGCAAATTTTTCTAGAAAATGAATTTTTAGAGCAAAAAACTGGACTTTTGCAGAAATTTCCGCTTTTATCCCTTTTTTTAAATAAAACCCTAGGATTTGAATGAATTTACAAACCATTTTCATTCTTAAATTTCGAATTTTACTGAAATTTTCCAAGAAACTTAAAATTTCGATGAAAATCGCATTTTTCTAATGAAGTTTCGGGAAATTTGATCTAAACCAAAATTTTTAAACAGCCTCATTAAAGCTGATCTTCAAATCGTTTCCTTTCAACGAAATTTACAAAAAATTGGCATTTATCCAATTCCATTCCCTCACTTTTCGACCTTTCACTATTTTATCAATTCTAAATAATTTCTCTTTGATCATTAACACTTTCCCATGAACGGTTAGCCGCCAATAAATATCTTATCAACCCGGTCATATAGATAAAAATTTGTATGATTATTATTGACATACATTCCCCCCCCCCCTCTTTTGCATAAATTTCCACCTCTTATCTCGCTTACCTGAAGACTGTTTGCAAGTTTGACCAAAATATCATTCTCACGCAAGAATCCAAGGAATTGGTTGCGAGTGGTTGCTTGATCCTTTCCTGGGATTGGTTTACGCTCCTCTTCGTTTGGAATCGCAGTGGTTTGGACCCAGTCCAAGATTTTGTAGTTGGCCTGAAAAATACAAGTTTAAAGATAGGGTTCAATGGGAAAATGGAAATGTGGAGAAATTTTTAAATTTAAACTGAATTTTTGACTGGATTTTTAAGGAAACCCTAAATTTGCATAAATTCTAATGAAAAAACACCGACAAACTCAGAATATGGAACTTTTTTCAAAAATTTACCATTTTTATTGCTAAAACCCGCTTCAAAATTCACTTATAGGAATTTTCGAAGCCAATAACTTTAGGATTATAAAAATTTTAAAAAGGCTGACTTTTCGCAATTTTTAGAGGCTTTTCATTCGTTTTCTCACAAATTTCCTAAGTAAAATCGATTTTTTAACGAATTTTCAGAAAATTCTCCATTTTTTCAAAATAGACCCCAAGAACGATTTCACACAAAAACAAGAGTCCATTCTTCATCTCATTAACAATTCAATGAAACATTCTCTTGTCTCATTTTGTGTTTTGTCGTTGTGGGGCGCTCAAATGAATGCTTCTTCTTCTTCTTCTTATTCATCTCCTTCTTCTACCCCATTTCAACATGCATCTTTATACCCAAGAGGCCACTGAAAAGAGTACATTGACCACAATTGGTACATTCTTTTGCAGAGAGAGAGACAAGGGAGGAAAGACTTCATCTAGGATCTTTTGCACGATGACAAAAATAGATGTCATTTTGAGAGCAGCATGTTGTTGGGAACACCAAACGGAACGCCTCGATTTTTCACATTTCACAACATTTTGGGTCCCCGCCCGTTCTTCAAACCGAGATAGGGGCCAAAATACTATGAATTTTTAAATTTTTTTGCTCTCGAGAAACAAAATGGGGGGAAAAGCAAATAAAACTGGGCAAAAAAATTTGATGACCGGAAACCCTAGCGTTTGAGCGACAAATTTGTACTATTACGAAAGCAGGGTTTTCGGAATTTTTTTCCAAAAATATCCATTATAGGATATTTTATTAGAAATTCGTTTTTTTTTTCGATGAAAACATCGTTTAAAGGTACTTTTTTGGATCTAAAATTTTTTGTCGGTTTTTCAAGAATAAAAACGTTCAAAAATCAATTTTCCAATCTAAAAAACCCCCATTTTACCAAATTTCCGTATTTCTATTCAATTTTTCCACAATAACACCTCCGACGGATCAAAACTATTAGCATAACCCCCATCTCGCCCCAACTCATTCAGATATTGAGGTTAATTCCTTTAATACTTCCAATTTCCGCCAATGCCACCTTCTATTTGCTTTTCTCCACACCTTTCAACAACAAAAAACTCCTTTGTACCTATTTCAAACAACAGAGAGAGGAAAACAAGGTACAAGACCTTCAAATTTCATCTTACGCAACCGAGAAACGCCAAAAAGGTCGCCATTACAACACACAAGATCCATGGCAAATTTGAGACACCGTAATACTTTGAGCGAACGTCTGGCAGTAGATAAAAGAGCGCGGAGGGAAAATGGACTGCACTAGTACATGAAAGAGATATCCGCCGACAAATGACCATTCTTTCCGGATGACTAGATAAATCTCGAAAGAATCAAGTTTTCTGTACATATATATATATATTCATCATCGAAAGTGTATCCATCGATATATGTACTGCAGTTTTGCGAAATTTCGGGTTGGCACAGCTGCAGAAAACCTCTCCAAATCAAACAGAAATTCCATGTTCAAATACAATCCAAAATTTGCGATCATTGCATCCATCATAAAAAAAAGTTCAAAAAATCGCAGAGGGAAGACTCCAAGAACACATACACACACAGATATGTTCCGCTTCGACGACTACTTCAGTATATGTTTAGTCTCAAATTTCACAGACACTTTATTATTATAGGTTTTGTTCCACCCGCGCGCAGCAACCAACGTCCGATGCCGACACTAATAATGAAAAAGTGCAATTACTATTTTTTTTTTCTCATCTAGAACTAAAGTTCATTTTACGTTTGGAACATGAGTTGGGGCCAATTTGGAGAACATAATGAAACTTTCCTCATTTTTTGCGGTATTTCGTCATTTGCGCCTTTAAAAATAACTCAATTCTGTGAAAAAGCCCTTTTCTGATGGGAAATTTCAGAAAATTCAAAAAATGTACAGCATATCTTGAAAATTCAATGCAGAAACTATCGAAAAACTTTTTTTTTCGAGTCAAGACTTTCTTTCTAAAATATTTATTTCACTTTTTGGTAGTTACTTAAAAACACACACCAATATTTGAATTCTTTAAAGGCACATAGAAAAATTTTTAGGTCTGGAATGGAAAACTCGAAAAATTCTAATTTATTGGCCTAATGCCATTATTTATATGAAAATAGGCAATTTCTTTCTAATTTTAGACTTTAATTATATTTTCCATTCAAAAGGTCACTTTTCCTCTTTCTCCGCTCGAAAAGTACAAAAAACTCAAAAATACGTCAATTTTAAGCCAGTGGGGGCTTTTTCTTCTTTGACAACTGTTTTTCAAAGCATAAACAAAGGAATTCAACAATAATTTTTGGTGCTTAGATGGTATTTAGGATTTTTCTCCTTCTTCTTGTTTTTTTTCGAAAATTTTCTTTTTCCTGCCAATCAAAAAAAAAGGACAACAATTTCGTTTCCAAAATCTGATTAGCCAGCTGTCTATGCATCTGTCCCTTGGTTTAAGGCTCCTACGAGGAGCCGCGCTCCAAAAACCCCCAAAAACAAAACCAACCTTATGAACAGCGGCCGGGATTTGTTGAGCAATCCATCCCAAAACGTCGTCCTTTGGATCCTTCGCCTCTTCCGGCTCTTTTGGCGCAGCTGGCTCCGCGTCACGATGTTTTCCCCATTTCTTGGTGAAGGTGAAGCGACGAGCAACCGATCCGCTCTTCTTTTCCTTCTTCTCTTCGACTGGCGCTGCTGCTGCTGCTGCTGCTTCAGCTGGAGCAGCTTCTTCGGTGACTGGAGCAGCGACTTGTGGCTCCTCAATTGCTGGTGGTGCTTCGGTTGGAACTGCTGGAGCAGTTTCAGTTGCGGCGACCTCTTGTTGAACAACTTCCGACATTATTACCTTTTGAGTGAATAGAATTGGGTTAGTTTTTATCTGCAAAAACACTCTTTTGAAATGAAAAAAAAACACGAGAGTGAAAGTACAAAAAACGACACAAAAAAAGAGTAAATACACAAATGAATCATCAACGATTTCGAAATAATGAGAAGGCGATAGCCTCAACGGCAGCAAAAAGCCAGAAAAGTCTCTTTCCACGCCCAGCCTGGTATGAGATGGCCAGCAGAAAGAAAGAAAAAATGGGCGGAGCTTCGGAGGAGGGCAGTAGAACACTGTTCTCGGCGAGAGAGCGCACAGACGCCGGCGACTAGAGGAATTTCATGAAAACAAGGTTTTTTTCAGCTTAAAGAATCTGAAGGGAAAGAAAATGCACTGATACATTAGAAGAAGAAGAAAGTGGACACCACTTGGCTATTCTTACAATGAACTGGACACAAGGGACCAATAAAGCCTCAGAAAAAAAAACAAATGATTGGTTAATGGGGGAATGATGAGTGTTCGCTTCAGCGGGAGGAACGGACGGACGGAGGGGTTCGAAAATCGGAATTTTGTTAAATATAAATAAGCTAACATGGAAAATGGTGGCAACAAAAACGTGCGAGAGAGTGAGAGAGCTTTGTTGTCAAGGTAACAAATTATAACTTGTTTGTGTTCGTTTCGGACAAAGTGTTCACTTTATTGACACCTTGGGATTCCCGATTTTTAGAGAAGATCGAACCGCAGCGCGACACGCGACGCGTTGAAAAGAGCAATCGCTGATTGAGGAACTTCCGATCTGGAATAGGGGTTGAGCATGATTTTTTGAGATAAATTTCAGAAATCCTTCAAAATTTGAGCTTTGAAGAACTATAACTTAGCTAGAACTTAATATTAATAGGGGGAAAAAGTATAAAACCCCAAAATTCAGCAATAACGAGTTTATGGTGAATTTTAGCAAATTTTCGAGCTTTGAGATGCTCAAAATGTTTTAATTTCCAAAATCAGAACCGCAGTCTCTATCCAATGAGGTAGAATATGTACCGTAACGGTAAAAGCACTTCCAAAATTGAAAATTGGATAACAAAATGGGAAAAAATTCACAGAATACAAATTATGCTCAAACGTCCCCAACGCGCATACTTTCAGAAAATTGTTAGAAATTCAGAAAACGTACTTGTTTCTCTGCAATTCTAAATTTAAGTAAAATCTGCTGAAAATTAGAGAAAAAGCTCACAATTTCTTCAAACATCTGACAAGATTGTGAATAAAAAGCTGATTGGCTTTTCATTGACCATTTTTTGCACTTAACGCTTATGAGAATAACAAATCACTTCATTATGACGCAATTATCAAGCAGAGAACGATTAGGAATTTCAAATTTGAGCCCAAAATGCAAAACGAACATTTTCTAATTCACTAAGAGCGATGAGTCACAACATTTTTTTGCCAAAAAAACAACAAAAGGGAGAGACAGAACGTGCCATTCATTTTTCAAGAAGAAGAGGGCAATATTACCAATATGACTGGTCATCATCATCATTTTCTTCTTCTAAATGCCCTACACAAGCAAAGTAAATAAACAAAATGATGATGAATATATTCGTAGACTGCTTATTACAGTGTAACATCATAAAATGTGCCAACTTTCTTCTCGTTTCCCCTCCACACCAAAACCGACTGAAAGATTGTTATCATGGCAACCAAAAAGAGTAAAACGACGCACATATGGAGACGACGCACTAGTCGGATTTCTTTCTCCTCTTAGGATCTAATACTCGATCAGATTAGTATATTTAGAAATGTATTTAGACGACAGATGGGAAGCGTTTCTGATCACTTATTTAGGGACAAAGTATTTCTTTTCAAAACTAACCGATGAATCACAACTTTTTTTTCTTTCCAAACGGAAATTAATGACTCATTGCACTGATCACTCAAGACACTTGCCAAGAGGAAAACACAACCGAAACGCCACATTAATTTATCATGGCTCATAAATATAGATTCCTTTCAAACAAAAATATACTTATCTTAGTTTTAGAACTCCCCCAACCGCCCGTTTTACAAATCACGAGGAATGGAACTAGTCAAACAACTAAATTTAGTTTATACAACACTTTATTTGCTATTTATTAACGGTAAACACTTAAACATAGTAATAATAAATGTCGGGGGGAGAGGTCAATTTTATTCGAAAAACCAAAAAATTCGGTTAAATTCTTTTTTTGCAAGATTTATTTACTCTAACTGGTGAGTGAACGACCAAGAACAGTATTTAATTATATTTCTACGTGAGAAATTAGAAAATATTGCAAAAATGCAAATTTTTTCTAAAAAAAATTCAAAAATTAACGTAAATGAAAGAAAAACTATAAAAAGTTACAAATTTTAGGTAGATTTTCCAAACTGTTTATGTCGAAGGACCCATTTTCAACATTTTCCAAGTAAAAACTCGAAAAATTGGCGAAAATTCGAGAAAAATGGCAAAAATAAGAGATATAAAAAATTTCGAAATTCAAAAACTGTGCAAAATGTCAGAGCGGTGAGTGCACACTTTGTAAACTACAGTAACCTAGAATAAAATAAAATGTATCGTTTCCGCTGATTTTTCAACCCAAAACACTAAATTTCGATGTCAAAACCTAAGAAGGACCCATTTTTACAAGTAAAAACTCGAAAATTTGGCGAAAATTCGAGATAAATGGCAAAAATAGGAAAAATAAGCATTTCTAAATTCAAAAAATGTGCAAATTGTCAGAGCGGTGCGTGCACACTTTGTAAACTACAGTAACCCAGAAAAAAAAATTAAAATTTATCGTTTTCCACTGTTTTTTCCACCCAAAACACTAAATTTCGAGGTCAAAACCTAAGAAAAACACTTCTCTACTTAAGAAACAATACATTTCTGAGGTTAGGGCAATTAATCTCCTTCCTCTCACTCTCTCTCTCGATACAACAACAACCACCAATGAATTTATGCATTATAAATGGAAGTCGAAGTCGGAGGGAATGAAGATGAAAACACGGAACACACGATTGTTCGTTTTTGTGAATTGAATTGAGTTGGTTGTGCTGAGTGACAAGTGGACAGAAAACGACACGATGTTTGGGATAGGGTGTCCGTTTTTGGGTGCAAATTTTGATGGATCTACAGATTTTCCGCGAAAAAATTGGGATTTTCGACTAATTGGACAACGGTTTTGATTGAAAAGGACACTTAATAATTTCTTTAGTCATAAATGACCTATTTGTTGATCAAATAATGATAAATATGAAATAAGGGTAATTATTTTAAATTTCGATTTATCAGGGAGCCCAGGAACTATGAAAGGTGCATTTCTGTGCTCCGGAGAGCACAGAAATAGTTCTAATTTGGTAAAGAAAATGATCTACCTATTGATAACAGCAAAAAGCAAGAAAGATACAAGTAAATAGATATTCGAAGTTAGTCCAAAGAAATTCGGGTTTCTAGGCCACGCACAAAAAGCCCTTACGGCCTAGAAACCCGAATTTCTATTGACTGACTTTCTTTGGAAATGTAAATAAATTTTACAATTTTTCATTTCGAAGGGAAAAAAGGTAATTAATTTCTGTCGTAAAAACAAAAAGCAGGTGAAAAAGAACGTCAGAAAACCAATTATCCGAGCAAAGAAAATGGAAAATAAACCAAACCAGCGTTAGCGGAAAAACGAAGACAATTGGCGTGTATATGGTGTATATGGTGTAACGCTCCATCTGGGGTGGAGCTTATTGCCCGCCCGGACCGCAAGAAAAAAATCGTGGTGTAAGTATGAAACATACCGTTATTTCAAGAGACGTAGGGACTCTCCCCCGTCTGCGTCTCACCGACGTGCTCCCGCCAACGGGGGCCATTCTATTTTGTAATGACCTCTAAAAAATTTGGGTGTGAGTTAGATAGTGCACATTTTCGTGGAGGGTGCAGGGATTCTGGGTGACGATGACTGCGACACCAACACCACCAGCACTCATCAGAAACATATTTATTGTGTATGTCTTTCGAAAATGAGGGTGAAAAGAGAAGAAGGGAGCAAAAAGATGACATGTGAAACCATAATTATACTAAGCGGTCGATTTTGCACTAAAATGATGAAATTCTTAAGCTATTGTTGGTTGTGAGGGGAAGAATTAATTTCAATTTTTGCTCTTTTTGTTGACACTTCCCTAAACTACCGTAACCCAATCTATTTCTAATAAAGAATGCGCCTTTAAAAATAAAAACAATGAAATTCCAGGCGGTACACTTCAAAAAACATTCAAATGTGCGCGAATTCGTCCTCGCAACCAAGAACAAGCTCATTTAAAGGATATCAATCAAATAATGTGAAGGAAAACGAGACCCATGTCCATTTGCTGGTGACCAGACCACCATGAAAGAAAATGAAATTGGTATTTAGTATTCTAGGGCATCATCATCATCATTGTTGTCCTCGTTTCACATCGGAACGATGTTTCTCAACACCTTCTCTTCTAATTTGCGGTGAGATCAGGATTCATTGGAGGGAAGGGAGGAATCGCTTATTTAAATCACATGGAGTGCGGTTTTTTTCTCTCTCGCTAAGTGCTGGGAAATGAGGAAAATTGTTGGTGAACCGGAAATTATGAGTTATACTATATTTTTAACTTTAAATAGTGGTAAAATAACCAGCAGCAGTTTTTAAAACGTTAAAAACCCCCTTTTTTTTAACAGAAAAAAAAATGAAAAACTGGGAAAACTTGAAAAATAATCACTTAAAAGTTAAAATCCTTATTTTCCCACATTTTCGGTAAGTTTGTTCACTCTAAACGATAGTAGGACCATTCTTTATTCATAAAAAACTACTTTCTACAAAAAAAAACCGGAAATTTGGCGGAAATTCGAGAAAAAACGGTAAAAATTAGGAAAAATAAAAAAATTCCTCAGTTCAAAAACTGTGCAAACTGTCAGAGCGGTGTTTGCACAGTTTGTAAACTACAGTAACCCGAAATTAAATAAAAATTCGGAAATTTTTCGTTTTTCGAAGATTTCCACCATTTTTTCACCCAAAATAGAAAATGTTACCTGTTGATTGGTTAGCAGATAACTGAAGACACAATTTAGCCAATAATTTTCCAGATTATTTCATTTTGAAATGATTTAAAATGAAAAATAAGTTTTTATTTGTATTACGTCAAATAAATTATATCTTTTCATTTTAAGTTGGTATTTTCAATAGATTTCAAGTGAAATAAACTTTCTCGATTTACAGAAAAATGTTAATTAGGGTTATACTCCTAAAACAAATTGATTTTGAGTCAATTAGAATCATAATTGGTCAATTAAATGATAAGTTGATAATCTGGTAATAATTATTGAGATTCGTTTGCTAATTACTAACCCGATAATTTAATTACCAATTTATTAAAGCTCCCATATCAGATAATTGATCAATTAGTGTCACAGTGTCCAATTTTAGTTAATTATCGTAAGTACCTCCGAATTATTATTTCTATAACTATTTAATTAAATACCATCTAATTATCATATTTAATTGTAGTTAATTACCCGATTTTCAGCGTCCTAATTTAATTAAGTAACAACTATCATGTAAAGATTATAAATATAAAAATTATAAGCCAATTTGTTATATGATAATTACTTTATTAACAGTCAATTAACTATCTTAATTACTAATTGGTCAAATAAATAAAAAAGGAGGGTGTTTTTAGCAAAAATTTTAAAAATTAGGAAAAAAAATCATAATTTTCTAGTAATTAGCTTAATTAATTAGTACTCACAATTAGTAAGTTTAAAGTCTTAATTTAGAACATATTCAATTAATTAGAGTATCAATAACCTTAACTATCTCAATTACCTCTTAATTAGTGTTTTTTAATTTTAAATTTTCTTCCTAATTAGTTTCATAATTTTCTATAAATTACGAAACTAATTATATTTTCCTCTTTTTAAAACTGTCCAAATTATCTGTTAATTAATTATTATCAACGATTTGTTAATTACCCCCAATTAGATGGTAATTAAGAGCCGAGAACCTTAATTAGAGGCGGCTAATTAGCCTCTAATTAAGGCTCTCGGCTCTTAATTGCCCTCTAATTGGGAGTAATTAACAGAACGTAAACTTCTCTGTAAAAAAACTTCTTTTTTTTCATATGACAACATTCCACCGCCCCAAACAAAAACAAAAACATTCCACAAACACCGTCAATTTGTTTCCTTCCCGCCATCGAATATCAAAACATCTTATGAATGAAAACGACGGCGTTTATAAATGTCAAATTGTGATATTTTTAGTTTTCCCCCCAAAAAATATTTTTCCTCTCCTTCTTCCTCCTCCCGCCCAGGAATTTTCGATTTTTCGCGTAGGTGTTTGGAACGGGGGGTAGGGGCGAGTAAAATGGTTTTCTTAACTATGGGAACCGAAGATGAGAAGCATCAAACAACCGTATATATATATGTATTTATGTACATGACGATCAACATAACATATACTTATGTACATTCAGGAAAAAAAAATGATCGGGGGTAAGATTATGTGGGAAAATGACTATAATCATGAGAAAAATGATGAATTCAGGGGGTGCAATTAGGGTCACAAGTTTTCTCAAAATTCATGGATTTTGATGAATTTTAGACCATTTTAAAGCTGAAAATCTGAAAATTCAGGTTTTTAGCTTTAGAATGCTATAAAAATCACAAAAAACTGAGATCTGAGAGCAGAGAAGAGAGCCGAGGAAAAATGGAACTTTTTCAGATGTCATGATTTTCAACGGGTCACAAATTCACACAAAATTCATGGATTTTAGTGATATTTAGACCAATTTAAAGCTGAAAATCTGAAAATTCAGGGTTTGAGCTTCAAAATGCTATAAAAATCACAAAAATCTGAAATCCGAGAGCAGAGAAGAGAGCCACCGAAAAATTGAAAATTTTCAGATGTCATGATTTTCAAAGGGTCACAAATTCACACAAAATTCATGGATTTTAGTGATATTTAGACCAATTTAAAGCTGAAATTCTGAAAATTCAGGGTTTGAGCTTCAAAATGCTATAAAAATCACAAAAATCTGAAATCCGAGAGCAGAGAAGAGAGCCACCGAAAAATTGAAAATTTTCAGATGTCATGATTTTCAAAGGGTCACAAATTCACACAAAATTCATGGATTTTAGTGATATTTAGACCAATTTAAAGCTGAAATTCTGAAAATTCAGGGTTTGAGCTTCAAAATGCTATAAAAATCACAAAAATCTGAAATCCGAGAGCAGAGAAGAGAGCCACCGAAAAATTGAAAATTTTCAGATGTCATGATTTTCAAAGGGTCACAAATTCACACAAAATTCATGGATTTTAGTGATATTTAGACCAATTTAAAGCTGAAATTCTGAAAATTCAGGGTTTGAGCTTCAAAATGCTATAAAAATCACAAAAATCCGAGAGCAGAGAAGAGAGCCACCGAAAAATTGAAACTTTTCAGATGTCATGATTTTCAAAGGGTCACAAATTCACTCAAAATTGATGGATTTTAATGATTTTTAGATTATTTTGAAGCTGAAATTCTGAAAATTCAGGTTTTTAGCTTCAAAATGCTACAAAAACCATTAATTTTAGAGATTTTTGTGTTGAAAAACGAGCTTTCGAAAAAATGTGCATTTTCGAATTTTTTTGCCATGGGCGGTATTAATTAGTCCAATTACACCAATAATTAGCTAATTCTATATGCAAAACCTATTTTGGATCTGTTTCCAGGACCCTAATGACTGTATAGAGTAAATTTTGATGTAATTACCCTAAGTAAAGCTTAATTAACCAGGTAAATTGCTGTTGTTATTTTAAATTCGAAATTAAAGGCTAATTGCCCCTGTTTAATTTATTTAAAGCATTTAAATTTGAAATTATATATTAATTAGACCCTAATTACCCCAGTTAATTACTGTTAAGAAGCGAGAAAAGAGTGAAAAATGATTGATTATTTTCTGTAAATTCTGAATTAATTTAAAACCTCAAATTCCTTAGTTTTGAATCAAATATATAAACTTATAATTTATTATCAAAATACCGGTGCTAATTACCTTGTTAATTGCAGTCTAATTATCTTAAAAATTCACTAAAAATTATATTTTTACTAGTTATAAAAACACCTATTTCAAAATTATAATTCATTAATTATTTACTAATAACTGACCACTGTTAATTATCTTGTTAATTACCCTAATTACCTAGTTAATTACCCGATAAGTATTATGAAAATTAGCGCCAAATTAGTTTAAAAATAAAAATAATTGTAATTCTCTAACAAATGGAGAAAATAGGCCTTTTTCGAATAGTTAAACATTTACTAATAATTAATCACTGCTAATTACCTAGTTAATTACCATATAATTATAATTGAAATAAAATTAATAATTTTATAATTTTATATTTCTAGAAAATCCCGAAAATACCCTTTTTTCGAATAATTAAACATTTTATAATCATTAACCACTGCTATTATCCTAATTACCTCGTTAATTACCCCATAATTATAATTAAAATTAGTAAATAATTTCAATTTCACATCCCGAAAAAACGCTCATTTCGAAACAATATCAAAAATTCTTGCGAAACCTCAAAAAATTGTTGCGAAATCGTGAAACATAACGAAAAATTGACTCACCAGCGAGAAAAACAACAATAGGGGGTTAAAATTCGGCAAAAATGGGCCGAAAAAATAAAATAAAACTAAAGTGCATACCAAAATTGAAAGTAAAGTGATGCATAATATCATCAAAATGCATTATAGCCCCCCCCCTCCACCTCAATTTCCGTAAAAGTACTTTTCATCACACAAAAACTAGTAAATGGCCAAGCAGCCACCATTGGTTGGGCCCCCATGACATTATCCTTCACATATATATATATAAATATAAATATATCTATTATATAAAAAGGTGTACATAATCGGATGGTGATTGACAATGAGATGATAATTATATACTTATATAATATCCCCCCTCTCCAACAAATGACAAGTCTATTCATAATCTATCACATGAATTTATATATTTTGTGATAAATAATAAATACATGCGGTAAAGGTGGCAATTTTGAAAAATGAGGTTTTTTTTTTGAAAAATGGCTTTTTCCAAATATATTAAGTAAAAATAAATAAAAGTGATAGTTCAGTTAATTAACAGGGTAATTAAATCTAATTAGGATCAATAAATGTGCTAAATTTTTGAAAAATGGCTTTTTCCAAATATATTAAGTAAAAATAAATAAATTTGATAGTTCAGTTAATTAACAGGGTAATTAATTAGGATCAATAAATGTGCGAAAATTTTGAAAAATTTATTCCAAATAAATTAAGTAAAAATAAATAAATTTGATAGTTCAATTAATTAACAGGGTAATTAACGCAATTAACAGGGTAATTAATTAACATGGTAATTAACTCTAATTAAGATAAATAAATGTGCGAAAATATTGAAAAATGATGTGGTTTTTTTTGAATAATGGCTAGCTCCAAATAAATTAAGTAAAAATAAATCAATTTGATAGTTCAGTTAATTAACAGGGTAATTAACTCTAATTAGGATCAATAAATGTGCAAAAATTTTGAAAAATGTGTTTTTTTTGAAAATGAATATTCCGAAAGACTTTTGTCAAAAAATACATTTGAAGGTTTAGTTAATTAACAGGGCAATTAACTTTAATTAGGAAGGGTAATTAACTCTAATTAGGCTCTAACTATTGAGTTTCAGTGACTTGGATCTTAATAAATTACTCGAAACGCTTATCTACAAGTTGACTAATTAAGTACCAATTAACTAGTAATTTATAGGTATTTATTTTATTGCTCTAATTTTAAAGCTCTAATTGTCAGTTAATTACCTGATAATTAGCAGATAATTAGGCCCTTCTAAGACTGAAATTTGAAAAAAAAGACAGTAGCTCTCAAATGACTTTAAATCAAAAAATACCTTCTGTTTTTTCGACGGCTTTTTCTTATACAATTATTTCCGAATTTTAGGCATTTTATAGAATTTTAAAGCAAAAAATCTGAATTTTCAGAATTTTAACTTTAAAATGGTTTAAAAATCACACAAATCCATAAATTTGGAGTGAATTTGTGACCCTTTGAAAATCATGAGATCTGAAAATTAGCCCTTTTTCGAATCCACTCTTCTCTACTCTCGAATTTCAGATTATTGTGAATTTTATAGCATTTTGAAGCTTAAAACTTGAATTTTCAGGATTTCAGCTTTAAAATGATCTAAAATTCACCAAAATCCATCAATTCGGGACGAAGTTGTGACCTATTGAAAATCATGAGATTCTCAACTTGAAACATGTTTTTCTACAAGTAATTTATCACCTCAAGGTCCATTTAATTGCGGACAAAACACAGCAAAACAATATTTATGAGGTTCGAGTCGAGGGTATAGAACATTCTATTTCTTTTTTTTTCTGCATTCGTCTCAGTCAAATTGAAAAATGGTAGCAGCTTGCGCAAAAAATTAATGACCTTCTTTTTTTTTCGAGGGGATAAATAATAGAGTTCCTATTTTTAAGCGGGTATTTTCAGGGTTATAAAGTTTCGGTTTTTTGGGTTTTGTTTGTTAATTCGGTAACTAGCTTGAATTTCCGGTATGTTAGAAAATTAGTGGCACATTGTCTTTAACAGACGAATGATTTTCAATTGGTCACAACTTCACTCAAAATTGATGGATTTTCGTTATTTTTAGAGCATTTTAATGCTGAAATTCTGAAAATCTAGGTTTTTTGCTTTAAAATGATATAAAATATATATGAAAACATGTGCTCTGAAAACAAAAATATCTACTTTTGAAAAATGAATATTTTCAGATTCCGATCTCCTGATTTTCAATAGGTCACAAATTCACTCAAAATTGATGGATTTTAGTGAATTTTATACCATTTTGAAGCTGAAATTCTGAAAATTCAAGTTTTAAGCTTCAAAATGCTCTAAAATTCACAAAAACCTGAAATCTGAGAGCAGAGAAGAGAGCCGCGGAAAATGGAACATTTTCAGATCTCATGATTTTCAAAGGGTCACAACTTCACTCCAAATTGATGGATTTTCGTGATTTTGAGACGATTTTGAAGCTGAAAATCTGAAAATTCAGGCTTTCAGCTTCAAAATGCTATATAATACACAAAATTTTTAATTAAGTGTATACAGAAAGAGCCGTGGAAAAAAAATATGGTATTTCTTGATTTAACCCCTACACGTTTTTTTTCAAATTTCCGTCTTAGAAGGGCCTAATTATATGATAATTAACAGACAATTAGAGCTTTATTACAAAATAAATACCTATAATTTATTATTTAATTGGTACTTAATTAGTCAAATTGTAGATAGAAATTTCTAGTAATTTATCAAGATTCAAGCCACTCAAACTCAATAATTAGATCCTAATTAGAGTTTATTACCCTTCCTAATTGGAGTTAATTACCTTGTTAATTAACTGAACATCAAATGCATTTTTGACATATCGGAAAATTCATTTTTCAAAAAAAAAAAAAGAATTTTTCTTCATTTTTCATATTCTCACACATTTATTGATCCTAATTAGAGTTAATTACCCTGTTAATTACATGAAAATTAATTACCAAATTTATTTTTGACTTAATTTCACATAATACCTAATAATAATCCACATAATCGATAATTACACCCTAATTAGAGTTAATTACCCTGTTAATTACATGAAAATTAATTAGAACATTTATTTTGACTTAATTTCACATAATACCTAATAATAATCCCCATAATCCACAAAGAAAAAAAATTTCCATTTAAAGACATAATTTTTCTTTCTTTTTTCTCTGCAAAAACGAAACAAAAAACTGATGGTGCAATTTCTATCTTCCAGCTCAGCCGTCGTTTAATTAAAGTGTGCCAGGGAGGCACACACACACACCCCGAAAAAGAAGAAAGGAAAAAGAGAGCATCATGCATACCAACACTCAAAATGTAATAAAAAAAATTCCACACCAGAAACGAAAGAGCCAAAAACGGGGGGCTCATTTCCATTTTACCATAATTGGATAACTCCTGGAAAAGGGGATGCTTATGAGGGGTGCAAATTTTCCGGGAGAATGGGGTTATGAAAAATGCTGAAAAACAGAAATTTTGAAAATTTCAGACATGGTATTCAATTGAAATTTTAAATTGGCCTTAAAATTTTCAAAATGAAGGAAATTTCAAAATTTAAAATGTTATAAATATATACATTTTAATACGAATCGAATGATACTAAAATCATCAAAATCCTGTTTGTGAATCTTGCGATATGATCATTCCCCTCCCCCCATTCCTAAACACGGTTTACGGTGTTTTCAACTGAAATTTTAAATTGGCCTTAAAATTTTCAAAATTGAGGAAATTTCAAAATTTAAAATGTTAAAAATATCTAAATTTTAAGACGAATCGATTGATACCAAAAGCATCAAAATCCTCCATGTGGATCTTGAGATATGATCATTTTTCCCCATTTCAAGGCATTTTTAAGGTAAAATCTGAAAATATTTAAAAATTGCCTTAAAAATTTAAAAATTGGATTTTTCTCAAAATTTCAAATAGTTTTAGAATCTACATGGAAAAACGAATCTATTGATACCAAAATTATAAAAATCCTATTTCTCAATCTTGAGATATTATCATTTTTCCCCATTTCAAGGCATTTTTAAGGTAAAATCTGAAAATATTTTAAAATTGCCTTAAAAATTTAAAAATTGGATTTTTCTCAAAATTTCAAATAGTTTTAGAATCTACATTTTAAGACGAATCGAATGATACGAAAATCATCAAAATCCTGCGTGTGAATCCTGAGATATGGTAGTTTGAAACCATTCCCAACCATGATTTACTGTATATACAACTAAAATTTTAAATTGGCCTTAAAATTTTGAAAATTAAGGAAATTTCAAAATTTAAAATGCTAAAAATATCTACATTTTAATACGAATCGAATGATACCAAAATCATAAATATCCTGTGTGTCGTTCCTGAGATATGTTCATTTTTCCCCATTTTAAGGAAAAATCTAAAAAATTGTAAAATTGTCGAAAAATCCCAAATTTTCATGCCTGCCAAAATAGTTTACAGATTTTCAGAATAGCTGAAATTTTCACCAATCTTCTGAAGAACGCCAGTCAGAGACGTAGAGCAGAAAGGTTCCCTGTATGTCTAATCTCTAGCGGGTTTCTCTCCGTCTCTCCGACGTTAGAGTGTAGACAGACAAAGACCAAAATGGCAAAGTTGTTTCGTGTCGAGGGAAGGGCAGTCGTCCAGTATATATACCCGATGTTTCGGTCATTTGTTCAGTCGGCGGTCCGGCGTCAGTGGGTTATCTCTGAAGAAAACCTCCCATTGGCACAAACTCGACCGTCTTGGACTTTTGCATTTTTTCTTCAAAATATTTTCGGAACGAACATTTTTAAATCAATTTTAGAAAAACGTTTTTATAAAATTGAGTAGAAAAGAATTATAGAAAAAAGTTATATTAGCTCAAAAAATGTTATTTTTTGAAAATTTCCTAAAATTTCAAATTTTCATGTGAAATATCTAGTTTAAAAGAAACATTTTTGAGAACGTTCCGATTTTCAACAGCAAAAGAATATCAATATGAGGAAAATCGATAAATCAAAAAAAAAATCTCAGCTTCAAAATGATCTAAAATTCACTGAAATCCTTAAAATGAAGAAATTTCAGCAATTTTCAACCGACTATAAAACGGCTTAAAATCAACCGATTTCTACGGTTTTTAAATTATTTTGAAGCTAATATCCTGAATTTTCAGAATCTAAGCTTCAAAATGATCTAAATTTCACTGAAATCCATCAACTTGACGTCAAGTTATAGTGATTTTGAAATATGATATACTTTTCATAATTTTTGACCATTTCGAAAATTTCTTAAAATCAACCGATTTCTACGATTTTTGAATTATTTTGAAGCCGAAAATTTGAATTTTCAGAATCTGGGCATTAAAATTATCTAGAAAATCACTGAAATCCATCAACTGGCCGTAAAGTTAGACCTCTATTGAGAATGATGTAATTTCAGCAATTTCAGCAATTTTCAACCAACTATAAAACGGCTTCAAATAAACCAATTTTTACGATTCTTGAATTATTTTGAAGCTAAAAATCTGAATTTTCAGAATCTTAGCTTCAAAATGACTTAAAATTCACTAAAATCCATCAATTTAACATGAAATTACGACGCAATTGAATTTGGAAAACTATTTTTAATGGCTATTTTCAACAGCTCATAAAAATGTTAAAACTCGAGATTTCTCTGCAATTTTTGGTTCATTTTAAAGCCCAGAATTTCAATTTTCAGAATTTCCAGAAGAAATATCCGAAAATTCTGGTATTTTGTGGAAAAAATAATTTTTTGAAAAAATAAAAAAAAATTTTTTAAAAGCTATAATTCCTCATTATCAAAATTTGTACAAATTCCCATACCCTTCAAAAATATTTATCAGAAGCATATTTTAAAAAAAGCTTCTAAAAACTTGACATTTCCCATGTTACAACAATTTTACACCTTTTCACCCATTCCGAACCTGTATCCTTATCACTAAAAAACCCATCTCTAGAACAAAAACAAGAACCCCCCTTATATTACACAACAACTTCTTACCCATCCTCTTTAATCCCCCAATCTTATCTTCAATTTTTACATAGCGCCCAAAAATGTCGTCGAAAAGCGACACGGTCGCTTTTGCGCTCTCCCTAGCCTGCCTTTCAGCAGGATGTGTACTACTTGTCTCTATTGCCACGTGGCAGGCTCAAATTACACGAATTGCTGAGGACGCGATCGTTGAGACACAGTTATTTCAGGTTTGTGAGGAATCGCGGATTTTTTAGCTTTAAAATGATCTGAAAATCGGAGAAATTGGTCAATTTTGGGCAATTTTTAAGTTGGTCAAAAATTATGAAAATATTTTTCATTTTTCAAAATCGCTCTAACTTGACATCAAGTTTATGGATTCCCGTGGCGTTTAGCTCATTTTAAAGCTCAGATTCTGAAAATTCAGGTTTTTAGCTTCAAAATAATATAGAAATCGTAGAAATCGGTTGATTTTAAGCCAGCTTATAGTCGGGTGAAAATGGGTAAAATTTCTGAAATTACATAAATTTTCAATAGAGGCCTAACTTTACGGCCAGTTTATGGATTTCAGTAATTTTTAGATCGTTTTGAAGCACAGATTCTGGAAATTCAGATTTTCGGCTTTAAAATAATATAGAAATCGTAGAAATCGGTTGATTTTAAGCCGTTTTATAGTCAGTTGAAAATTGATGAAATTACATCATTTTCAAAATCGCTGTAACGTGACATCAAGTTTATGGATTTCAGTGATTTTTAGATCAATTTGAAGCTCAGATTCTGAAAATTCAGATTTTTAGCTTCAAAATAATATAGAAATCGTAGAAATCGGTTGATTTTAAGCCGTTTTATAGTCAGTTGAAAATGACTGAAATTTCGTTATTTTCAAAATCGCTGTAACGTGACGTCAAGTTTATGGATTTCAGTGATTTTTAGATAATTGAAGCTCAGATTCTAAAAATTCAGGTTTTTAACTTCAAAATAATTCAAAAATCGTAGAAATTGGTTTCTTTTAAGCAATTTTGAAAAATGTCAAAAATTATGAAAAATTTGACATTTTTCAAAATCGCTGTAACTTGACGTCAAGTTAATGAATTTAAGTGATTTTTAGATAATTTTGAAGCTCAGATTCTGAAAATTCAGATTTGTAGCTTCAATTTAATTCAAAAATAGTTGAAATCGGTTAATTTTAAGCCGTTTTATAGTCAATTGAAAATTGCTGAAATTTCTTTAAATATATCATTTTTCAAAATTGGTGTAACTTTACAGCCAATTGATAGATCTCCGTGAGCTTTATATAAGGTTAACGCTGCTTTATTGAAAATTCCGATTTTCAGCTTCAAAATTATCTAGAATTCTTGAAAATCGGTGATATTTTGTCATTTTTATAATCGTTTGGAAATTGCCGAAATTTCTAAACCCCCTATCTATTTTTCAAAAAAAAAACTGAACTTTTCCAGGAAACCTCCGACAAAATCTGGGACGATTTGGTGTTCGTGGCCACCGGTGAATCCGATAGACATAAACGACAAGCATGTGAGTTGAATGAAATATTTGAAAATTTCAGTATTTACTTTTTTTTAAATTCAAATTACTACTGTAGCTTTTCTGGTACGCAAAAGCTCGTCACCGTGTACATCACAATATTTTGAAAGTACACAAAAACGAACTTTCACGTATCGATAAGCTATTTTGCTCAAAAACCGATTTACGTGGCAAAAATACGAAAACTTCCATGGATCCCAAAATTCCAGACCTAACCAGACAACCCAATCTCCCAGTGACCACTGGATTCGCATCGGTTCGTACTTCTACAACAGCCCGCCGTCAATGCAATTGTCGTGGACCTCCCGGACCACCAGGACTCGACGGTGAACCAGGAGGTAACCATCATATATCATTCCCCCCATCAATATTACCAAATCCATTCCAGACGATGGTGAACCCGGTCTCGCGGGAAAATCCGGCGACGACGACAACTCCGTCCTCCGACACGACCCGGGCCGTTGTGCCCAATGCCCAGCCGGCCCACAAGGCCCTCCAGGTCCACGCGGAGAGCCCGGTCCACCAGGAATCTCCGGCCTCCCAGGCGTCGACGGTGTTCCGGGCCGTGTTGGCATCCCCGGCGACTCTGGTCAACAGGGCGCCCCCGGCCCAGTCGGCGAGCCAGGAGAACAAGGTCCAAAAGGTCGTCCAGGCCGCGGTGGAACCCGCTATCGTGCTCTCCCCGGCCCACCAGGACCTGCCGGACCTTCCGGCGACACCGGTATGCCAGGCGTCCCAGGATCCCCAGGTCTTAATGGCGCATCCGGTGATTCCGGCCCAGCCGGACCTCGTGGACCCGCTGGAGCTCCCGGAGCCGACGGTATCCCTGGCCGACCCGGACCAACCGGCGTCAAAGGTGTCGACGGTGAATATTGTCCATGCCCCCGACAAGCAGAATAAATTCTATAATTTTAAGCTTAAAATAAATAAAACTTTCATATTTTTTCCAGACAAAAGAAATTATAGTAAAGAGAAAAAAGAAAAAAACGAGTCATTATTATAAATAATTAAAATTTCTTAATTAGTAGGCACAAAAATGCAAATATCATAAAAAATAGAATCTAGAGACATTATAAGAAACCAAAAAAATCACAAACTTCTGCACAAATACAACATATCTTAGAAATAAGTTTCAGATTCGTTTCAGATCAACTGAAATTTTTACTTAAACAAAAAAAACGAAGAAAATACAAAACGGGTGGATTCTTTCAGTATTTGGTACCACCACGGTACTCGTAAAAAACTCTATACACAGAAGAAAAAAAAATGAAAAATTGAAAAAACCGCAACTTTTACTTCTTACTCTTTTTCTGAATATTTTCCACGTAACGAAGAGTCTCCTCCTTTTCTTTTTCCATTTTGGCGATTTTTTCGCGATGCTTCTTGTCCTGGTTGTAGATGTCCGCTTTTAGGCTGTTGATCTGGAAAAAATGCAATTTTTTAAAGATTTTTTTAAAAATCAGCTAAAAAACCATTTTAAAGTTAGTTTTTCAAAAATGTCTTTAAAGGAGGGCTTTACGGAGATTATGAATGCGCCTGGGATGAAAATAGGCTTCATACTCACTCCAAATCTGTTTTTAAAATTTTCTAAAACCACCGAGAAGCCGAGAAAATGAGCTTCAAAACAATGGCCTAGAAAAAGTGTTCCACCTGGCTGAACTTTTTCCTATGAGCTTTCTTTCGTGTTTCGTTAATAAATAGTTATGCAGAATGCTTATACTAGTTCTTTTTAATGTTTTTTCAACTTAATTTATGTATTGTTTTTCATTTTTTTGGACTTTTCATGCCTGCGGACTAGTTTTCGCTGGTGGCCCCTTTTTTCTAGGCCATTGTTTTGAGGCGTGTTTTCTCGGCTTCTAGGTGGTTTTAGAAAATTTTAAATACAGATTTGGAAAGAGCCTGAAGCCTATTTTCATCCCAGGTGCATTCATAATCTCCGTAAAGCCCTCCTTTAAAATTGCTGGAATTGATTCAAAACATTCCTAGGCTGAAATTTTCAATTTTAAGACTTTAAATTATCCAAAAAACGGTCGAAATCTAATATTTATTTTGAAAAGTCCGAAAATTCTGAAAATTCAACTGAAAATCAATGAAAATGCGCTAAAATTGGCGCACATCACAATTTTTCTGGAATTCCTGTTTTTAAGCTTAAAATTATGCTTAAAAAGCGTGAATTTACTGTTTTGAAGCTCAAAATTTCAAAAATTCATGAAAATTTACAAATTTTGGAACAAAAATACGAATTTTAAATTTTAAAATCGGAAATTTTAGACTAAGTCTGTTCTTAATCAATTCCAGCAAGTTTTAAGTGATTTTTTAAACTTTTCTTTCACATTTTCAGAAATTTAGCAATTTTCGGCGGATTTCTGGAAATTATTCGATTTCGAAACGATTTTCACGAAAACCTATAAAACTTCTGAAAAATCAATTTTTCGTTTCAGAAGTTTGGATTTTTTCATACAAATCTAGAAATTCAACAACAAAACGTGCTAAAATCAAAAATTTCAGAAACCCGTTAAAATTCTCAAATTTTCTCCAAAAATGCCGTCCGCCACACTCACCAACTTCTCCTTTTCCATCATTTGCGTATCCTTCGTCTGCAGAACCGTTTTCAGACGGCTAATCTCATCGCTCAGCTTCTGAATCTTCATTTGACTCTCATTTTCAGCCAACGAATCCACTCCACCAATCACTCCGAAATGGGTGGCCGGTCGAATTTGTTTCACTGGAGTTTCTTCGGCCTGGAAAATCGGTGATAATTTTATGGGTTTTTGACATTTTCCACTAATTTTCAGATTCTATACTTTATTCAGCTTCAGAGACTGAAATTACATCATTTGAGCTCCGGAGAGCTCAGAAATATGGCTCGGATAAAAAAGAGGGCGATAATCTAAATACATATTGCTATTGTCATCTAAAATATTCTTGATCATTGCGTTTTGAGGGCTACTCAGCCTCACTGACGCTCCGCACGCACGCGACGCGGCTTCCGGCACTCAACACACTGGAAAATTTGAAAATTCAGTGTTTTGAGTGTCGGCAGCCGCTTCACGTGCGTGCGGAGCGTCAGTGAGGTTCAGTGAGCCCTCAAAACGCAATGATCAAGAATATTCAATTGACATAAGCAGCAAACAATCTTAGTTTAAAAAATTGGAACCTTGGAATCTATTTCCGGAGAAAGTTAGTCCAAAAGTTGGGTTTCTAGGCCATATAAGTCATTTTCTCTAAATGGCCTAGAAACCCAAATTTCCGCGGACTAACTTTCTTCGGAAATTCCTATATTTCATTTTTTCGAATAACATTTCTTTGCTATCCATTGGCATCGTCTTATGAGCTCTTCGGAGCCCTCCGTTGATTATTTTTTCAATTTTCATAATATTTCTAATTAAAACACCCATACCGTTTCCTCTTTCTTCCTCTTCTGCGACTTCTTATGCGCATCCTTCTCGCGATTCTCTTTCCTTTCCTTCTCCTTATCCAAATTCACGGGAACACCCGCCAAAACCGATTGTTTCGTTTGAACCGCTTGCATGTAGCATAATCGGCACAGCTGCTTCGTTCCGGCCTTCTGAAAATTAATCCATTGATTTCAATGAAGTTGGCAGGTTGCCAAAACGTTTATATTTTCTTTTTAACGGGGGGATTCCCGTTTTTCGATGAATTTCAGGTTATTCTATAGAGCTCGCTCAGGAGAGTAAGAATCTTTAAAACTTCTAAATATGCTTCTGAACATGATTTTTAAAGCTTAAAGTCTGAAAACTTGCAAAAGTTCGAAACTTCAAAAGCTACAACTTGGAGCAACCTGTTTAAAAATCGATAAAAATTCGAGGAAATTATAAAGGGAGTATTCTGCAATTGGGGATTCCTCAGATTTCGTGCAGGATGCTCTCATTATGATCTTCTCAACTTTCTATTCATTCCTATCAAGTTTGAGCCATGTTATAGCTCTCCGAACCTCAAATTTTAACAAATTTCTAGATTTTGAGCTCAAAAAATCAATAATCCTTTCATAAGTACTAATTAAAACCCGTGGAACTAAATTTTAGCGATTCTGGCGCACATTTTCTCAAATTTTTCATTTCCAAGATATTTCTTCAAAAAAAAAAACAGCTCACTCGAATCTTCTCCGACTTTGGAAACGCGCAATTCAGCTGACAATTCGCACAATGAATCGGATTCCCAAGCCTTCGAATCGACGACGCGCACCAAACACATTGTCTGTCGCGGAATGCCGCATTCAGTTGACAATACTGGCAGGTTGTCGCCTGAAAATTGAATTTTCGGTACTTTTTCAAAATTATCGCTATTTCTCCTCACCTGCCCATACTTCTCCTCATTCTTTTTACATTTTGCACACTGCGTACCACTGCAAAATTTCAAAATAGATTAATTTTCCACTAAATCGATTAAATTTACCCATTACTATTCTCCAAGTCTGTTCGGCAATTGAAACACTTCTTTAGAACAGTTCCCGACATGCCTGAAATTTTTTTATTTAAATTTTTGGTTAAAAAAATACAAAAATGCTAAAAATGATGCATTTTCCTATTTCTTTGCGCGTATAGATTGTGCAAACACGGTGACATGAAAGTGCACACAAAGCGCATGATATGACGCGCAGGCAGAGAATTGAGATAATTAGCTGAGAAAACAATTAAGAATAGAAAAACGCGAAAATAACGGGAAAAAAGCATTTATGAGTGGAAAAATAGAAATTAAATGAAGCTATCCGACATTTTTCGCATTTTTCTTGGTGCTGGATTTGAGACGAGCCGTTCTGGCGGTGCGGATCGACGTCCGGAGAGGTACTGTAAAGAAAATTAGAGTTTCATGTTTTCAGCTTCAAAAAATCGATATTTTTCTATCAAATTGAAATTTTTTTAAGTAAAAAATCCCCACAACTTTTATATACAGTGTTTTAATCTGAAAATTCTGAATTTCAGTGCCGATGAAATTCAACTTTCATCAAAATCGATGAATTTTTCAAAAAAGAAATTTTTTTTTGATATTTTGAACAGGTCAAATTTTCACAAAATCATCTTTCTCAAAAGAATTCACTGATTTGATGAATTTTGAAGCTAAAAGTCTCTAAATTCTGAATTTCAGTAATCACGTGTTTATATTCAAAGTCCACACGAATAAACTTGTGTCCTTTTAAACAATTTTTAATAAAAATTAGCTTGTATGCCTATTTTTGTGGAAACCGATCAGCGGGGAGCTCAGTTGGACTCAGGGTGCCCGAAAAGCCTGAAATAACCGAAAAATTGGTGTTTCGGGTATCTTAAGCTCTTGTCTGATCGTTTTCTACAAAAATTGGCACAAAATCCAATTTTTTTCATAAAAATGTTTAAAGAGGCACATATTTAATCGTTTGGAGTCTTGAAACGAACAACGGTATAACGAAAAAATCTTATTTCTGCATCTACCGTATCGAAATTTTTGCAGAGTGGAGGTCCATTAGAATCACTATAAAATCATTCGAAAATGTGAATTTTCTAGATTACCAGAACGAAAAGAAGAGCAATCCTCCAGAATTTCGGGAAAATTGAACCAAAGACAACCTCAGATCAAAAGAAACACATTGTATCTCTCATAAAATAGATATAATGCATCCATGGCAACCAAATCTCGACTATTAAGTAATTATACCTTATCAAATGTATCTATGAGTTTATCCCTCCAGAAAAGCTTCTCATTCGCCATCTCGAGATCCTTTTCAGCGTTTATAATGTCCGTTGCTATGTTGTTTCCGTCGTCAGGTTTCGTGAGAACAACGCAGACATCACCGCACTAGAAACGAGTATAATTTAAAGAGGGTATCACTGAAAAATGAACCTTTAATTCAGCACACTCTAATCCGTAAGTATCCGCAGTCTTCTTCGGATCATAACTCGTCCATCCTTTGCCCATAACATAAAATGGGTGTTCGTGCTGAACTATCAGGGGAACTTGAACCTTTTCATGCCCGACATGGAAAATAACGCTCACAGATCCAACCGACGCATTGATCTTCTTAACAACTGACACGTTAACCGTAACTTCTTTAGATTCTGCAGCGCATCGAATAAAATCATCCGAACAAACATCTTCAACTTTTTTAACATTCCCCTTCGGTGTTTGGAGCATTGTTCCCCTCATAAAATGGGTCGGATAATAGTCAGAATTTGGAAGCGAACCCATTTCAAATGGTATAGATGGCTCAACTATCGGTGTTCTTGGTTTTGGCGGCTCTTTTATTGCGCATTTTGGAACAATTTCTGAAACTGGTTGAGGTGTCGACGGCTCGCAGCACGTTGCCACATTTGAACTTTGTGCGAAAACGGGAGCCGTGATCTATAACCTGAAATAGCTACCGAAAACCGAAATTTCTAAAAAAAAATACCTGAATTCCTGGATTATTCATTTGAAACATTAACGACTGCTGCGCAAGAAGATACGAAGGATCCCAATATTCATTCCCTAGCTGATTTAACTATAAATCAATAATTTTTCCTAAAAAAATATATGAAACAAAAAACTCACAAAATAATTCGGGTCCATTTTCCAAACTAATATTAAAACAAAATAAAAGAAAAATAAAAATAACAATCAATAAAATGTTATCAATTTTGTGTGCTGATAACATTTATTTTTCAAATAATCGACGCAATTTTTGAATTTTAGCGAAAACGTTTCAAAACCGCAATTTTCTGTATATTTACCTGGAATGAAATTCACCAAATCTCGTAGAAAATAATCCATTTGGTTGAAAATACTGCACACGTCGAATTATGTTTTAAAAATGAAAAAAAAACGCAAAAACATTTTTTTAACCGACAACCGTACTCGAACCTCTTTTCGTGTCGAGACACATACATAAGTTATTGGTTATGCGCCTTTAAAGATAAAAAATGTTTCTGTGGATTTAAAAAATGAAAATAAGATATTTTTGCGAATTTTTCAGGCAAATATGATCCTGCTAAATAAACAAATATTATTATAACAATTTTTCAGCATTCCAACAAAAAATTGGCAGAAAATCGAAGAAAGTAAATAATTACAGTAATCGAAAATTAAAATTATTAAAAATTAATTTTCAAGTTTTAAAATACGTATTTCCTTACAAATGCAAAACTAAAAATCTTGACGAATTTCGGAAAGCACTATTTATTTTTAAATGAGTGAGTAAACAAGAAAACAGAACCCCCCCCCCCCCCCCCCCTTAAAATCCAATTTTCATTATTAGTAACGTATCATGGACCTATTCAGTTTGAAAAAAAAATACAAAAAATGTCGAGAAATTCAATGCAGAAATTGCAGAGAAATGTCGAGAAATGCAGAGAAATAGCAATTTCTCTGCATTTCTCGACATGTCTTTTTTTCGACCCAGACGGTCTTTTTGGGTCTAAATCAGATATTTTGGGCATCTAAGGGCCATTGGGACTCACTACTGAATTTTTGGTAAAATTTCCACAATCATAGACACGAAAACAAACATTTTCCATAAAATTGTTTAAAGGGACACAGATTAAATCGTTTGGGTCTTGAAGAAAACCAGTTCAAACAATGCGGAGAAATAGAAATTTCTCTGCATTTCTCGGCATTTCTCTGCAATTTCTGCATTGAATTTCTCGACATTTTTTGTATTTTTTTTTCAAACTGAATAGGTCCATCAAAGTTCCAAAATTGTATGCTTGAGGATATTTTAAATTTATTTAAAAAATTTCGTAAGACAATCGAAATGATGTTTTGCTTTTCTAGAAGGTTCTCAACGTCGGTTTTGTATCTTTGGAGTGCGCCCTTCGGCAAATCCATCAGATTTGAGCGTTTTTTCCAATTTCAAGGTTTTAAAACTGATTTTATTCGAAAAATAAATTTTTTGAGACATATTTTAGTAGCAAACGAAACAGAAATTTCTGGAATTCCAAGCAAAAACGAAAAATTATGAATTTTTCAAAAAATAAAAGAAACCGTACGTATTTCTTGATATATAATAAATTATTTAACTATATTTGTTCAAAATTTCACTCGGAATAATGCAATTTTGAGATTTTCAATTTCTCAAGGTTCTCAAAGCTTAATAGGTTTCAAACTAAAGTGGACAAACTTCAATTTGGGATCGTTTGGTACTAATTTTGGCACCCTCCTCACTACAGTAATCAGGTTTCTTGGAAAATCCATTCATAGTAGAGATTACGGTAGTCATTTGTAACACTCTCATATTAATTATTTTTTCCCTAAGGCTGACTGCTGACATTTTCGCGTTATATCTTATACACATTTTACCAGTTGGGATGCTCGAAGTGACAAGGAGGATCAAAGAAGTTTGTTGTGAGACACGCCCCCGTTCTCTTGTCAAAACACATCATTCATTAATAATAATTACATACTTGGTTTTATTTTTTATATTTTAATATTTGTATCACTGTTAAGCTAATTTTCATGTCTCTGTTATTTCTTTTTCGGTTGCTCCAGCGATAACATGAGAAGCAATGAGAGTCCAAGAAAATTCATCACTTTTTTTAATCACCCTCTATTTATATTTTTGTCTGAAAATGTATTCTTTCAGATTTTATTTCAATTAATTACACGATGATGCCAAATACGGTCTGGAAAGAGTCGTATGAAGGATCCATGAAGTGGAATGCAGCATTTTGTACCTATTCAATACTTAAAACTGAAACTATTAGGTGGTGAGTAATATATCAGAGAACAAAAATCAGACGTTCTTCTTTTTTTCAACCTTATCCGCTTTTCCAAAATGAAAAAAAACATCCAGTTTTCAATAATCCACAATAAATCCCGACGAAAAATAACAAGTAGTACCGTATCAAAGTCATAGGTCAAATACCAAAATATTGGAAAATTGCATTGGAGTTTTCGAGCGATGATTTATTTATTAAAGTTTCAGAGTGGGGAATTCACATTTTTCAAATAAAAAAGATATTTTGTCACGAATTGCAGGATAACATTTTGATACTTGCAGCAGAATATGGGTTGAATTACTGTGTTCTTCTCAGTGAAAAAACTGCGGGTCATTCGGGTGGCCGCCTTGAAAAATTAGGGGGCCCCCGGGGAGCCCGCGGCGCGTCAGAAGAAATTAAAACAAAATATATGTGTGACTCAATTCTTTCAGCAAAAACTAACAATTATTGTTTACTTTGATATCAAAATATTTAACATTTTTTCAGGTCACTCTACGGACTGTATTTCGTGCCGGAATTCGGAGAAGATGAGATATATCTTCGCATGAGTACCTGGTGCGGCGGCGGTATTGTGACACGAGATGACTGGTACATTGATGCTGAATTTGAGATTCTTGTTCAACTTGGAAACATATCATTTACGACAACCGAGGTCCGTCGTTTCGACGGTTATGAAGAAGACATTAGAACATCTTTAACGCTTACTGAATTGGAATCACTAGGGATTGAACGTGATTTTTTAATAAAAACGAAAATTCGAATCAAATCTACGTTTGGAGTTGTTTTATCGAAATTTTCGATTCCCCAGAATATTGATTCGGAAATTGTTTGTCGTCTTGGAAATCACTTATTATACATTAATAAATATGTACGTTTTCTTTTCTTTTTTGAAAAATTCATATTTTTTCCAGCCATTATTATGTTTTTCATCAAAGCTAAGGGAAAAGTTGTCTCTTCTCAATGATGGTGAAATATTAGATATTGATTCTATCGAATATGCTGATTTTGTCACTTTCCTTGAATTCTTGTACGGACAACAACGAAAAGTTAACGGTTAGTTATTTTTTTTAGTTGAATGTGAACATCTGAAAAGTGTGAATTCCAGCTTTAAAAAGAGCTAAAAATCATGAAAAAGGAAGCATTTTTCAAAATTTTACGATTTTTTGAAACTTTCCATTAAATTTTAAGATATTTATACTATTATCAAGCTAAAAATTTGAATTTTCATAATTAAATTTAATTTAATTCAAAACAATTTCTAAATTTTGACAAGTTTTGAAAAAGTTGGAGCATGATTTTTAGAATTTTTCGAAATTTTCAGTGATATTTAGGAGCTTGTGAATTAGTGAAAAAATTTGCATTTTCCATGACTTGAAGCTCATTTCGAAGCTGAAATTCAAAAATTTCAGATTTTTAGCTTCAAAATGGCGTAAAAATCTTAAAATTTGGTCACTTTTCGAGAAAGTTACAGTTTGTCGAAAATAGGGGTTTTTAATTATATTTTAAAAACTCGTCAGACTGTGAAAA
Source organism: Caenorhabditis virilis (assembly GCA_964036255.1). Classification (NCBI taxonomy): domain Eukaryota; kingdom Metazoa; phylum Nematoda; class Chromadorea; order Rhabditida; family Rhabditidae; genus Caenorhabditis; species Caenorhabditis virilis. The sequence goes on along the minus strand of OZ038415.1, from coordinate 16,926,126 downwards.
TAATTGATTTTTCATGATTTTAAACCCGTTTTAAGCTTTCATTTTTTATTACAAGATTCTAACCTTAAAATAAAAATAGTTTTCAATTTATAACCAAATTTCAGAAGTTTACGGCATTCCTGAGCTAAACATCTGAAAATTTAAAATTCAAGCTTTAAAATCATATAAAAATATGAACAATGATGAAAATGTCAAAATTTTACAAATGTCTATATGTTTTTCAAAAAAAAACTTACAAAATTATAAGATTTTCCCACTAATTTCACGCTGAAAATCTAGTTTTTTTAACAACTGTTTGCGGTTGAAATCATGATCCACTGTCTTTAACATTAATGATTTCAGCTGATAATTTATACGGCCTTCTGGTAGCAGCATCAAAATATGAAGTTGATTTCTACCTGTCGGATTGTGAGGCTTTCATCATTTCAACACAAGATTTATCGATCAGTAGAAAAATATGGCTTTCTGTTGAATTTGCATTGCCAAGAGTAAATGTAAAAACAAGAAATTAATCGATTTTCCGAATTCTGAAAATTTGTATTACAGACTTCAATAATGAACAATATCACAATTGACGAATTCAAACAGGTTTTAAATGAACTAACCTTTTGTGACGGGTCAAACATAAATGAATTAAAATCGATCGATGGTTGGAAACGTTGTTTGAATAACACGTTATTATACAGGTAAGAGAAACTTTGGGATTCAGCGAAGCATCGTTTTTTATATTTACAGAAAAATGCAAATGAGAATTTGATAAAGACAAAAGTGATGAAGAAACGTAACTGGAGTTGAAGTTAATAATCACTGTCATTAAAAGCATCCATAATAATAGATGTTTTTTAAAACTTTAATTTTAATTCCTTTCTATCGCATACTTTTTTCTGTTTTTTTTTTGATGTTGAGATAAATGGCCGAGGACTAGAAACCCAACCCAGAGGGACTAGCTTCCCAAAAATGTGTTTCTAGGCCACCATCTCGGGCGTCACATTAGTTTTGTTGTGAGAAGGCAAGCAAGCTCGTTTTTAGCCAGTTTTGGGCTGTTTTTGTTGTTTCTAGTTGAGAACTAGATTCGTCTAGCTGCGGCTAGTATTTTATTTGTTCTTTGCAATATAATTAACCTTTCTTTCGTAATTTATTCTTGTTTTAAATTTAATAAATCTTCTTGAAAATAATTCGCGTTTATTTTTGTTGTTTAAAGCTGGTTTTCATCCACTCGCATCTCTGTGAACCTAGTTTATACAAGGGACACCACTTTACTTGGGGGCCGAAGCCGTTCAGAGTTGGAAAACCGCTTAAATAACTAATTTTCGTGATTTTCGAGGGTTTATTGATTTTTCTTGAATTTTTTCTTCTTTTTTTGCCGTTTAATTTCGAATTTTTGTACGTTCGGATTTGTTTGGTCTTCCCCTAGAGGTTGACATTAAACAGACCGGCTGGGCAAATTATTTGAAATCTTCGTCGCCGTTTTTTCGTTTTTTTCAAGTTCTGTTGTTTGTAGCCATTTACAAACACTGAGACCGAGAAATTCGTTAAAAATTTGAATCGTCGGATCGTTTCACTTTTGTTCTTCTGTGGAAAGAGTATAAATACTGAGATATTTATATATCTGGAAATAGAGATATAGAATAAATTTGAAAAATTGGAAAGATGTCAGCGTCCTCGTCTTCGTCAAGGAACATGGTCGTGCCGAGAGATGGATTAGCAGTTGCATCTGGTTCGGGAGTATCAAATGTTGGTGATCAGTTGAAAAATGATTTGAAACGTAAAGAATTGGAAGATTGTTTGGAGAACATGGATCAGTTGTTGCAAAGAGTCTTCGATGAGGTTAAATCGATGGATGATGCAAAATGGTCAAAAGAGGAGATCGCCAAGAAGCAAAGCGTCTGTCAGTCAACAGAAAGGTTGCAAGAGGTTGCGGGTGATATTATGAAATTGTTTGGAAAGAAGTTTGGAGTTTGCAAATTTTTGGTTGTGGATAAATTGCTGAAAACTTTTTGGAGAAAAGTTGTGAAAGCTGAAAAATTTGTTGAAACTCAAACAAGAATGTCGAAAACGCAGAGAGAAACCATTTTCGAAGGAATGAAAGAAGGGTTTGATGTGTTGTTGGAAAAGTTGGAAGACCTGAAAGAGGATCAGGAAGATGAAGCTGAAAAAGTAGGCGCAAATGTTGAGTACATGGAAGAATGTCGAAAACTTTGGATATTTTTGAGAGCTATGAATATTGAAAGTACGGAAAAGCTTGCGGTTTGGATGGAAGCAAAGTCAGCGGAAAATTTGAAACTTTTGGAAGAGAAAAAGCAAAATGAAAGGAAATTTTTGAGCTTTTTGGAAGAAGTGGAAAATGAGAAAGCTGTTAACAGGGAAGCTTCAGATGCAAATGCAAAATTGATGTATGATATTCAACAGAAGGTTGTGGAAGTGCACGAGTTGCAGGAAAAGCTGAAACTGATGGAACAAAGTCTGAATTTGGCAAGAAATGAAATTTCTTCGGCTGAAAAAGAAAATGTTGCCAAAAATTTGTGTGAATGGAATGAAAATGAAAAAGAAGTCATTGAGATGCTGAATAGTGTGAATATTCGCAATGGAGATCAATTGGCAGATATTTTGATGAAGTTGACGAATGATTCAAATGCTAAGGAAATTCTTGAATTGGAAAATGAAAAGATTTCGTTGCAGTTGGTTGAAATGGATAAGGAAAAGCATGATATTAGATTGAAACTGGAAGATGTCCAGATGGAAATGGAACAATGGAAGGAGAATTGTGAGAGGTTGAAAGGATTGATAAATGATTCTTCTAAATCGGAAAAATTGATGGGTCATGTTCGTCAAAAATTGATCAGTTTGACAAATGGACCAGGAACACCAATACCGAAGCCTAGGAGCACGATACTCACGAAAGTTGAACCAATTCGAGTACCAGAAATCGCTGAAAGTGTGATAAAAGCTGAAAATTGGGCTCGTAAACATTTTGTGGAAGATGGAAATTTTGTTCAAAAGTCTGAAAATTTCGAAAACATTAATGAGAATGTTAAGAAGAATGAAGATCTTGTTCAAGAAACTGGAGTGTCGGACAGGAGCAAGTTATCTGATGAATTGTATTTGGTGAGAAAGCAGATGAGCTTTATGGAAACAACGTTCAGAGCAAATGCGTTGCCGGATCCAAAAGCATATACTGGAGATGATGACAGAAACTTTGGAAGTTTTCTGACTACGTTCAAATCTAAGTATGGGAAACTAATGGAGAAGGATGAAGAACTGATGACGATTTTGGAGGAAAGATTTTTGGTTGGAAAAGCACTCCAAGTGTTTAGAACCATTCCGAAAAAAGATTCATTTGATGAAACAATGGGAGAATTTCAAGAGAGGTTGAAGAAGTCAAGAAGCAGTATTTCGTTCTCGTCGATGCGAAAACTTGATCAACTGCATATTCTGGAGCACCAATCGATCAGAGATTATTGTTTATTGATTGAAAAGTTGTCAAGAGAAGCTTTTGATATGGACGATGAGAAAATCGCACCATTGAAAGTGACGAAATTGTTGAAAGCAGCTCAAAGAGATCAGACGTTGCATTGTATTTTGAATATGAAGAGAGTAGAAGTTGAATTGAAAGATCAGTATGAGACGCTGAAGAGGATAGCGTTGGAATTTGAAGAGGAAAATTTGATGAATGGAAATCAAATGGGATATTCTGATAATTTTGAAAGGAGTAGACAATGGGATGTTAACAGATTGAGTCATCCTGGTGGAAGAAAATGGGATGTTAACGGTTATAGTCATCCTGGTGGAAGAAAATGGGATGTTAACGGTTTTAGCCATCCTGGAGGAATGAAATCATCACCGGTTTCTGGTTCAAATGCTGTTCCAGTAGGATCAATGGATGAATTGAATGGAAATGTGCCAGTTGAAAGCAAATATGGAAAAAATTGTTTCAAATGTGGAAAACCTGGGCATTATGCTGCAAGATGTCAGGAAAACAATAAAGTTGCATACGCGCACGGAGTAATTTGTGATGAGAAAGCACTGCGACAGGGAAATCATGCTGTAGCTGGAAGCCTAGTACTCGAACAAGCAAAAATTCTTGGAAAGGATGTCACAATTATTATCGATAGTGGTGCTCAAGTGAGCTTGTTGTCAACCAAAACATGGAGCAGGGTCAAGAAAAGAAACTTGACGGATGAGAAGTTTGTGGAAAGTCCATCGGATAAAGATTTGGAAGTAATTGATGCGTCAAATACGAAGATGAATATTGTTCACCGAGTCGTTGTTCCGATTGAAATCAGGCACAAGAAGAAGAGTGTTTCGTTCCAAGTGTGTGAAAGTAATGAAGAATATGCTGTATTGGGCACGAATTCGTTTGAATGTTTTGGAATCCGTATTGGCTGGAAAGATGTCGTTGAAGACAAGAAGAAAGCTGTTGTGAATGCAGTGAGATTGAATCATTTTGGTGGAGCTGGAAGTGTAGGAAAGCTGCCATTTTGGAAGAATTGTGTGAAGTTGGAGAAAAGAGGTCCATTGAATGAACTTGTGATGTATAGTAAAGGCATCGAGTCGGGAAGTTCAGTGAAGGACAAGATCTTTGGAAAAGCTGGTGATCGGGGAAGTGAGCAGAAAATCGGAGGTCGTGAGAATGACAAGATGAGATGCAAGAGCAAACCGAGACACAGATGGTCGAAGAACGTGACAAATGTCACAAAACCTTTTGTTATTCAGGTTCCGTCAACGGTCAATCAATTGGATGCAAGTGCCAAGCCAAATCGTCAAATTTTTTCGATTGCCAAGTCACAAGATCAATTTGGGAGATGTTCGGAAGTGGAAACAAGTGTGAATGAGAAGCATCAGGAGAAAGATGTTGAGATTGGAGTGAAACCTCAGAATATGAAGGCCAAGAGAGTTGAGATGAATGGACAAAGTGGAAAATGGGACAAGAACCAGTTGAAAGTCGTCAAAGAACAGTCGGTTCGATGTGATAAATGTTCGACCCCATATCCCTTCTACCCGTGTTATTTTGTGATGTATCCCAACAGTCCGGAGCCTGTTCTTCTAAAGGAGGGGGATGTTGAGATAAATGGCCGAGGACTAGAAACCCAACCCAGAGGGACTAGCTTCCCAAAAATGTGTTTCTAGGCCACCATCTCGGGCGTCACATTAGTTTTGTTGTGAGAAGGCAAGCAAGCTCGTTTTTAGCCAGTTTTGGGCTGTTTTTGTTGTTTCTAGTTGAGAACTAGATTCGTCTAGCTGCGGCTAGTATTTTATTTGTTCTTTGCAATATAATTAACCTTTCTTTCGTAATTTATTCTTGTTTTAAATTTAATAAATCTTCTTGAAAATAATTCGCGTTTATTTTTGTTGTTTAAAGCTGGTTTTCATCCACTCGCATCTCTGTGAACCTAGTTTATACAAGGGACACCACTTTACTTTGAAGAAATAAAATAACTTTAAAAATTGTTTTATTCTGCTTTTTGTTCTTTACATGAGGACATTTGAATTATTTCAATTCAATTAATTTAAAATCAAAAATCTACAAAAAAAATCTTGAAATTTTGAAAGATTATTTATTTTAGAGCTTCTCATTTTTTGATGATTAATGTTTTCTAGCAGTTGAAAGAAGCACTGGGACAACTAATCCATTTTAATTTTTTTCCTGGCGGACTGAGCCAGTTATGGCGCCTTGAAAAAGTGAAAGTATTGAATCTAATGATATTTGATCCAAAAAAACATAAAATTGGCAGAAACCCTGAAAAAGAAAAAAAAATTGTGTCTTTCGGAAAAATCTAGTAATCCAGAAAGATACAAAATCTTGCCGAAATACTGAATTAATAATTTAGGGTACTTTACGTCTTAATTGACAATTTCAATGTAATTACACCGTTAATTAACAATATCAAGGTAATTATCGTTCTAATTAACAATTTAAATGTAATTATCGTCTTAATTAACGATACCAGGGCAGTAATTGCCTTAGTTAGAAATTTAAGGGTAATTAACTTCTTAAATTACAATCTCACGGTAATTAAGATTTTAATTAATAACTTCATGGTAATTGAATTCGCCAATTTGCTCAATTAATGTCTTAATTAACAATTTTAAAGGCAATAATTGTCTTAATTAACAATTTCAAGATAATTATACTGTTACTTTACAATTTCAAGGTAATTAATGTCTTAATTAACAATTGTAAGGTAATTATCGTCTTAATTAACAATTTTGAAAAGAGCATATTCCTGGGACCATGAAACCATTTCCATTTTTTCCCCGAAGGTCTAATTTCAGCCAATTATGGCGTCTTGAAAAAGTGATATTTGATCCAAAAAACATAAAATTGACAGAAATTCTGAAAATGAAAAGAAAATCTGTCTTTCGGAAAAATCTAGGAATACAGAAAATTACACTCTTAATTACACCATGTCAAGGTAATTATCGTCCTAATTAACCATACCAAGGCAATAATTGACCTAATTAACAATTTTGAGATTATTATACCGATAATTTACAATTTCAGGGAAATTAAATTCTTAAATTACAATCTCGAAGTAATTAAGATTTTAATTAATAACTTCAAGGTAGTTGAATTCGCCAATTTCCTCAATTAATGTCTTAATTAATATTTTAAAGGCAATAATCGTCTTAATTAACAATTTCCAGATAATTATACTGTTACTTTACAATCTCTGGTAATTAACATCTTAATTAATAATTTAAAGGTATTTATAGTTTTAATTAGCAACTTCAAGTAATTAATGTCTTTATTAACAATTGTAAGGAAATTAAATTTTTATAATAACCTCACTCTTAGTTAATATAACCAATTTGCTCAAGTTTGGTAGACATTTTCTGTTTTCTGAAACGCATATTTTTCGTCTCAAACTTTTTCAAAATTTCAAGATTTTTGATTTTAAAAACTAAATGAATTAAGAAAATTCAAATGTGAAGAACAAAAAACAGAATAAAGCAATTTTTAAAGTTATTTTATTTCTTCCAAAGAACAGAAAAAAATATGCGATAGAAATGAATTAAAATTAAAGTAGTAAAGTGGTGTCCCTTGTATAAACTAGGTTCACAAAGATGCGAGTAGATATAACCAGCTTTAAACAACAAAAATAAACGCGAATTATTTTCAAGAAGATTTATTAATTAAGAAACAAGAATTAAATACGAAAGAAAAAAAAGTTAATTATATTGTAAAGAACAAATAAAATACTAGCCGCAGCTAGGCGAATCTAGTTCTCAACTAGAAACAACAAAAACAGCCCAAAACTGGCTAAAAACGAGCTTGTCTGCTTTCCACAACAAAACTAATGTGACGCCCGAGAAGGTGGCCTAGAAACACACTTTGCGGAGGCTAGTCTTTTCTGTCATCATCTCCAGTATATGCTTTTGGATCCGGCAACGCATTAGCTCTGAACGTTGTTTCCATAAAGCTCATCTGCTTTCTCACCAAGTACAATTCATCAGATAACTTGCTCCTGTCCGACACTCCAGTTTCTTGAACAATATCTTCATTCTTCTTAACATTTTCATTAATGTTATCGAAATTTTCAGACTTTTGAACAAAATTTCCATCTTCCACAAAATGTTTACGAGCCCAATTTTCAGCTTTTATCACACTTTCAGCGATTTCTGGAACTCGATTTGGTTCAACTTTCGTGAGTATCGTGCTCCTAGGCTTCGGTATTGGTGTTCCTGGTCCATTTGCCAAACTGATCAATTTTTGACGTACGTGACCCATCAATTTTTCCGATTTAGAAGAATCATTTATCAATTCTTTCAACCTCTCACAATTCTCCTTCCATTGTTCCATTTCCTTCTGGACATCTTCCAGTTTCAATCTAATGTCATCCTTTTCCTTATCCATCTCAACCAATTGCAACGAAATCTTTACATTTTCCAATTCACGAATTTCTTTAGCATTTGAATCATTCGTCAATTTCATCAAAATATCTGCCAATTGATCTCCATTGCGAATATTCACACTATTCAGCATCTCAATGATTTCTCTCTCATTTTCCTTCAATTCACAAAAATTTTTGGCAACATTTTCTTTTTCAGCCGAAGAAATTTCATTTCTTGCCAAATTCAGGTTTTGTTCCATCAATTTCAGCTTATCATTCAACTCTTGTACTTCCATAACCTTCTGTTGAATATCATACATCAATTTTGCATTCGAAGCTTCCCTGTTAACAGCTTTCTCATTATCCACTTCTTCCAAAAAGCTCAAAATCTTCCCTTCATTTTGCCTTTTCTCTTCCAAAAGTTTCAAATTTTCCGCTGACTTCGCTTCCATACAAACCGCAAGCATTTCAATATTTTCAATAATCATAGCCTTCAAAAATATCCAAAGTTTTCTACACTCTTCCAGGTATTCAACATTTGCGCCTACTTTTTCAGCTTCATCTTCCTGATCCTCTTTCAGGTTTTCCAATTTTTCCATCAACACATCAAAACCTTCTTTCATTCCTTCGAAAATAGTTTCTCTCTGCGTTTTCGACATCCTTGTTTGAGTTTCAACAAACTTTTCAGCTTTCACAACTTTTTTCCAAAAAGTTTTCAGCAATTTATCCACAACCAAAAATTTAAAAAAAAAAAACTTTAAACTTCTTTCCAAACAATTTCATAATATCACCCGCAACCTCTTGCAACCTTTCTGTTGACTGACAGACGCTTTCCTTCTTGGCGATCTCCTCTTTTGACCATTTTGCATCATCCATCGATTTTACCTCATCGAAGACTCTATGCAACAACTTTATCTTTATCTTTATTCATGACACAAATTGAAATATACAGAAAAGAAGCAAAAAAAAAAAAATGATGAATAAGATTGATGAAGTTACCCGCAAGAGTAACAGGGACTCATAGTTATAAAGTTATACAGCATGACGGTTAATCTTAGAAATGACTAATAGGTGGACAAAATCTTGATATGATAAAAATGAATTGATATTGTTAGTAAGTGAGTTCCACAGTGGAACATAGCAATCAAAAAATGTATTGCAGTGAGTGCCAATAAGCTTTAACATCATTGGTTTACGCTTGTTAGTGGAAAAAACGACAAATTTATTAAGATCCGGAAATGAAACCATTCCGGTGAGACATTGGTATAGAAATTTTAAACCCGTACGGGATCTTCGAAGTAAGAGAGAGTTTAGTGATAAAGTACAAAGTCTATCGGCATAAGATGAATATGAGATGTTACAACGTTGACAAATTTTCCTTGAAAAATGCCTGAGCGGGGTTTCAAGAGCTGTTGAGAGGGAAGAACTAAGGAAAGGGTCAAAAATTTCAGAGCAATATTCTAGTAAAGGCAATACGTATGATTTGAAAAGAAATACATAAAAACTGAAGTTAGTTGATTTGAAACAAAAAAGCAATTGTTTAGTTTTTAATGCAGCTAGAGAAGATATTTTACGGATATGTGGATCAAATGAGAGATTAGAGTCAACTAAAACTCCAAGGTCTCGTACAACAAAGGATTGAGTAATGGGAACATTGTTGATAACATAAGTAAAAATATTGGAAGAAGATTTTCCTATTCGGATAAAGTTCGTTTTAAGTGGGGCAATAGGAAGACGATTGGCAACGGACCATAAATACAATAAATTTAGAGAAGTTTGTAGAGCTTCACAATCCGAGCTGAAAACTTTAATGTCGTCAGCAAAGCCTGAGATACCGACTTTACCATTAATACAATCAAATAGGTCATTAATATAAATAAGAAAAAGTAGTGGACCACTGACAGTACCTTGAGGCACTCCAGAAAGGATTGGGAAAGATGTATTGGATACAAAGTCATTGATTTTGATAGAAAATGAACGGTTACTGAGAAAGTCGGTGTACCAGCGCACAAGTTTATAATCGAGACCAAATTTAAGGAGTTTGGATACAAGTAAATCATGGGGTACTGAGTCAAAAGCTTTAGAAAAATCAATATAAATAACATCAACAAATGAATCGGTTTTAATAATACGTTTCCAGGTAGATAGAGAGGATAGCAATGCAGTTTTGCAGCTTCTCCTATTGAGAAAACCATGTTGGTTGACATTGAATTTATGAGAAAAGCGAAAACGAACAGAGTGAGCAAGTATTCTCTCCATAACTCTACAAATAGGATCAGTAAGAGAGATTGGGCGGTAGTTTTGGGGACAGGATTTTGGTCCTTTTTTATGGAGTGGTATTATAATTGAATGTTTCCAGGCTTTTGGGACAGTGCCAGATTGAAGAGATTCGTTAAATATAATTGAAAGGGGAAGGGCTATTGATACATAACATTTTCTGAGAACAAAGTAGTTTATGTGATTAGTTGAAAAACCACATTTAAGAGGAAGTTTGGAAAGATATTTAGAGATAATGTCTGGATAAAAATGAAATAAACTTTCAGATGAATCATCACTTGATAAAGAAGGTAAGTTATGTGAAGCGCTAGAAAAATTCGAGGCGAATGTAGTACCGAAAACATGAGCTTTTTCTTCTTCAGAGACTTAAGAATTATTCGCAACAGTAAGCGCTGGAATTTCAGAGGGGGGTTTGGTTTTGGAGTTAATGTATCGAAAAATTTTACGAGAGTTTTTACATTTGAAGAAGGAGTTTTCAAACTTCTGAATACAATTGAGGTAATTAAGTTTGGTTCTGGTATACAATTTAGAACTGATCCATGTTCTCCAAACAGTTTTCCAATTCTTTACGTTTCACATCGTTTTTCAACTGATCACCAACATTTGACACTCCCGAACCAGATGCAACTGCTAATCCATCTCTCGGCACGACCATGTTCCTTGACGAAGACGAGGACGCTGACATCTTTCCAATTTTTCAAATTTATTCTTTATCTCTATTTCCAGGTATACAAATAACTCGGTATTTATACTCTTTCCACAGAAGAACAAAATTAAAACGATCCGACGATTCAAATTTTAACGAATTTCTCGGTCTCAGTGTTTGTAAATGGCTACAAACAACAGAACTTAAAAAAATCGAAAAAACAGTGGTGACGATACAAGTTTATCGAATATTCTCTGTCTCCACCTTCCTGATATGTAATACTTCCGTAAATACACTCAAGCAAGCAGAAGAAATTCGAAAAAAAACAGGCAACAAAGAAGAAAAAACGAAAAAATTCAAGAAAAAATCAATAAACTCTCAAAAATCACGAAAATTAGTTATTTAAGCGGTTTTCCAACTCTAAACAGCTTCGGCCCCCAAGTAAAGTGGTGTCCCTTGTATAAACTAGGTTCACAGAGATGCGAGTGGATATAAAAAGGTGGCCTAGAAACACACTTTGCGGAGGCTAGTCCCTCTGGGTTGGGTTTCTAGTCCTCGGCCATTTATCTCAACGAAGTTTTAAAAATCATCTATTATTACGGATGCTTTCAATGAGTTACAGATCTTCGTCCCAGTTACAGATCTTTGTCACTTTCTTCTTTATCACATTCTCAATTGCATTTTTCTGTAAATATAAAAATCTATGCTTCTCTTAATCCCAACGTTTTTCTTACCGGTATTATTAATAATGTGTTATTCAAACAACGTTTCCAACCATCGATCGATATTAATTCATTTATGTTCGATCCGTCAAAAAATGTTAGGTCGTTTAAAACTTGTTTGAGTTCGTCAATTGTGATATTGTTCATTATTGAAGTCTGTAAAACAAATTTTCAGAATTCGGAAAATCGATTAATTTTGTTTTTACATGTACTCTTGGCAATCTAAATTCAATAGAAAGGCATATTTTATAACTAATCGATAAATCTTGAGTTGAAATGATGAAATCCTCACAATCCGACAGGTAGAATTCAACGTCATATTTTGATGCAGCTAACAGAAGACCATATATATTATCAGCTGAAATCATTAATGTTAAAGACAGTGGGTCATGTTTTCAACCCAATCAATTGCAAAAAAAACTCGATTTGCAGCTTGAAATTAGTGTGAACATCTTAAAATGATGTAAGTTTTCTTTGAAAAACTTAAAAATTCGTTAAACGTTGACATTAAGGCAAAAATTAAAGCTTAAAAACGGGTTTAAATTCATGAAAAATCAATAATTTTCAAAGTTTAATTCTTTCAAAAATTCACAAGCTCCTAAATACCACTGAAAATTTCGAAAAATTCTAAAAATCATGCTCCAACTTTTCAAAACTTGTCAAAATTTAGAAATTGTTTTGAATTAAATTAAATTAAATTATAAAAATTCAAATTTTTAGCTTGAAGAAGCTGGAATTCGCACTTTTCAGATTTTCAGATTCAATCAAAAAAATAAACAAAAAAAAAAAACTAACCGTTAACTTTTCGTTGTTGTCCGTACAAGAATTCAAGGAAAGTGACAAAATCAGCATATTCGATAGAATCAATATCTAATATTTCACCATCATTGAGAAGAGACAACTTTTTTTTTCTTTTATTTTTGAAAAATTCATAATTTTTCTTTTTTTTTAGCCATTATTATGTTTTTCATCAAAGCTAAGTGTCAAGAAAGGCTCAACCATTTATTTCACATCTTGTGCATCTGACAAACTAAACGCAAGGGACGGCTTTTATACCGGCCCAAGGACAATAGAACAATGCGTTCATACATTAACAATAGTATTTCTATTATGAATCATTCTGATACATTCTCGTTAACACAAAATCATACTATATAATAAAGCGCTAAGGCCGTGCGTGTTTTCGCATTCTAGAATGCATTTCTCATGAATAACTTTTTGACCCCTCGACCGATCTGTCCCATACTTGGGGTATAGTCATGCCTCTCGGAGCGCTTCACAAAAATACTGTTTGGATCTCGGGTTACTGTAGGATTACTGTAGCTACAGTACACCAATTTTTTCACATTTTTTTTAGAATGGTCGGATCGAGACCAAATTCCCAAGTTCCGTTCGGGCCAATGGATGTGCGAATTAAAACGCCGGGCTTATTATGCCATGCCGGTCGTTTTTCCAAAGAATAGATGTCGAGTAATAACAGAAGAAATGAAAATAGTAAATTTTTGTCTGAAATTCAGAAAATTTCGGGATTTTTTAAAATTACGGACATTGCTTTAGACTTCAACAAGAATATCCCACATTATTTTATCTGTTTAAAGGCAGCATGTCAATTAACGAAAACAGTATTTTTTTTTGAAATTGTTCTGAGTCCACATTTTTTAAAAAAATAAATATTTTCAGTTTAAGACTGCAAACATAAAAAATTTAGAACAAGCAAATCTAATTTCTAAAAAAATGTCCTATTCATAAAATAAAATTTAAAAAACCATAAAAAAACAAAATATTGAATTTTCTGAATTTCAGACAAAAATTTACTATTTAGAAATTTGTTATTATTCGACGGGACCGGGACTTTTGTGGATTGAAAAAAGGACTACTTTTTTACAATTGAAAGCATAGGGTTGATAAAAACTGGCATACTGTCTTTAATAACAGTGTAGTAAGGTACCGTAGTCAACATCACCATTATGTGGTGACATCACTGCTTTGCTTAGCTGTTGGGTACGTCCCATGAGAATGTGACAAAGATATAACGGCGGTCTCTGAATAAGTGAAAAATTTACGGCCTTAGGGAAAACCTCATATTACAAATGACTACCGTAACCTTTACTAATTTAATTTAATTTAATTTATTTACGTAGCGGAAAAGCAACGTGAGAAAAAAATCAGAATATACGCAAGAAAGAAAAAAATAAAGAATCAAAAAAATTCAATGAGACATAAGTTTTTAAAATCATAATGAAGATCTTTCAAGAAAGAGAAAGAATAATGAAAACATTTAAAAAAAATATATATATATAAAGTGTAAGAAGTGTTGCATTGGGTCGGGGGCTGGGGATAAAAAGGCAAGAGTTTTAACTTTTTTAAAAAGCTTTTTTTTCTAAACCGTGAGGAAACTGTTTTCTAGTATATCAACCCGTCGTATTAAACGAGACACCATGTAAAAAAAACAGAAATGGGAATGTTTATTGGGAATGAAATAAACCAGTGTTTATTTTAAAAGTATGATGCAGATTAGCTCAATAGTGTTCTTAGTGATTTTCATTCTCGGTAATAGCACCATATAACTTTTGGATATTCTTTCCAGACAGACTTCTGATTTTAGTAAAAAATTTGGGTACAGTCCTAGGAATGAATGCTTTTTTTCGTATTCCTTTCTTGGGAATGGGATAAATAATATTAAAATACAGAACGCGTCCGAACCTTTTTAATCGAAAACAATTTACTTGAAGAAATCTTTGCTTTTTTAAACAGAACTTTTCTCAAAAATTTTTGATCAAGATATTCACGCCTTTCCTTTAAGGATTGGAGATTAAAGAGTTCAAGACGCTTTTCATAATTTAGATAATTATGATTAGTATATTTTATAACCTTACCATGCATTCGAGAAAGAAGCTTTCGAGTGAAAGTTTTCTGAGTTTTCTCAATTTCTTTGGCAAATGTATCACAAATGGAGTTTGTAACTGGTATACCATATTCTAGAAGTGAGCGAATATGTGATTTGAACAGAGCGAGATAGAACTTTGGATTTTTATTTGAGAATGCTTTGAAAATTGTAAAAATAGAAGAGTTTGCCTTTGAAATTATCTTTTTCCAATGTTCTTTGAAACTTAAATCCGTGGTAATATGAAAACCTAGATCCCTAACATTACTAACCCTTTCAACAACACAACCGTTAATAGTGTAGTCTACAAGTGCCGGTTTTTTTGATAGTGAAATAACTTTTTTTTTCTGAGCATTTAAAGGTAGATTATTATTTTTTGCCCATATAGACACCTTATCTATAGCCTGTTGAAGGGGAGCTGAAGAAAATGTTAACTGGTTATTGGTATAAATCTTAAGACTATGAAAAGGTTTTCGAAAATATCTGGTTCCTGCTGGAAGAGTACTGTACTAAATTAAAAAGAGGTGTTGAGATAAATGGCCGAGGACTAGAAACCATTGGACTAGCCTCCGCAAAGTGTGTTTCTAGGCCACATTTTCGGGCGTCACATTAGTTCTGTCGTGTGAAAGCAGACAGGCTTGTTTTTAAGCCAGTTTGGGCTTGTTTTTGTGTTTCTAGTCGCGTACTAGTTTTTCCTAGCTGAGGCTAGTTGCTTATTTTGTTCTTTGCAATCAATTAACCTTTGTTTCGTAAATTATTCTTGTTTTATAATTAATAAATTTTCTTGAAATAATTCGCGTTTATTTTTGTTGTTTAAAGCTGGTTATTTCCACTCGCATCTTTCATTTGAAAATATTTGAGGAACTGTACCTTGAGAAATTAAAAATTTCAAAATTGAAGATACCATTGACCATTATTGTCCGAACTATATTTGTTCAAAATTTCACTTGGAATAATTCAAATTCTCAAGATTCTCAAAGCTCAATGGCTTCAATTTGGGATCGTTTGGTACTAATTTTGTCACCCTCCTCACTACAGTAATCAGATTTCCTGGAAAAACCATTCATAGTTAAGATTACGGTAGTCATTTGTAATACTCTCATATTAATGTTTTTTTTCCCTAAGGAAGTCAATGTTTCGCGTTTTATCTTTTTCATATTTTACCAGTTGGGGAGGGGGGATGTTCGAGTGACAAGGAGGATCAACGAAGTTTGTTGTGAGACACGCCCCCGTTCTCTTTGCAAAACACATCATTCGTTAATAATAATAACGTACTTGGTTTTATTTTTTATATTTAAATATTTTTATCACTGTTAATATCATTTTCTTGGCTCTGCTGTTTGCTTTTTCAGCTGTTCCAGCGATAACATGAGAATCAGTGAGAGTCAAGAAAATTTAATTTGACAATGTTATATTTCTGTCTGAAAATGGTTTGTTTCAGCTTTTATTTCAATTAATTACACGATGGTGCCAAATACGGCCTGGAAAGAATCTTACGAAGGATCAATGAAGTGGACAACAGACGATGATACATATTCGGTAATCAAAACTGAAACTATTGAGTGGTGAGTAATATACTATAGTGAACAAAAGTATACATAATCAGACAAGGTAGTAAAAAAATTAGAGCTTTCTAACATTAGTACAATGCACTTTATGAGAAATCACACCGATAAATACACACAAATAAACACGTCATACGAGCTGTCCAAAGTTGAAAAAAATCAAAATTTGAATGAGCGCCGGATCGTGCAACGCGGTCGGTATTGGCGGAAAACACAATCATTTGAATGTGGCTACATATTGGTATTGTTCTTTGGATCACCTGGGCTCCCATTAAATTTTGAATTTTTGCCGCTTTCCCAATTGTAAAATAAAATGCATCCAGTTTTCAATAATCCACAATAAATCCCGACGAAAAATATATACTTGGTAAATGATTTTAAATACTTGCCTTTAAAGAGAGGGTGCCAGTTATTTAAAGGAGGGTTTTACGGAGATTATGAATGCGCCTGGGATGAAAATAGGCTTCATTCTCATTCCAAATCTGTATTTAAAATTTTCTAAAACCACCTAGAAGCCGAGAAAACACGCCTCAAAACAATGGCCTAGAAAAAAGGGCCACCGGCGAAAACTAGTCCTCAGGCATGAAAAGTCCAAAAAAATGAAAAGCAAAACATAAATTAAGATGAAAAAACATTAAAAAGGACTACTATAAGCATTCTGCATAACTATTTATTAACGAAACACGAAAAAATCTCATAGGAAAAAGTTCGGCCAGGTGGCCCTGTTTTCTAGGCCATTGTTTTGAAGCGTGTTTTCTCGGCTTCTAGGTGGTTTTAGAACATTTTAAATACATATTTGGAATGAGTCTGAAGCCTATTTTCTTCCCAGACGCATTCATAATCTCCGTAAAGCCCTCCGTTAAGTATGAAAAATTTGTTTTTCTATCGACATGTCCCATGTGAAATCCCGACCAAAACAAACCGTGACCCTGTCTTTAAGCAACAGCTCGAAATTTTGCAAAGTTTGGGCTTATAATTCATTTTTTCCATAAAACTTCGTAAGACAAAGAAAAAAAGCAATTACTTTGATATCCAAACATTAAAAATTTTTGCAGGAGAATCGATCCTAATTTAGCGGCGAACCTCATAATAAATGACTTATGTTTTCAAATCGATCTCTGGTGTTACGGCGGTATTCAGACACGAGATGACTGGTACATTGATGCTGAATTTGAGATTCTTGTTCAACTTGGAAACATAGAATTTCCGAGAAAAGGGGTGCATCATTTCAGAGCGGGTAAAATGCGTAATGCATTTGAGACATTTTCAACGCTTGATGATTTAATGATTTCTGAAATGAAATCAAGCGGGCGATGCTGTGAGCTTTTAATCAAAACGAAAATTCGAATCAAATCTGCTTTTGGAGTTGTTTTGTCGAAATTTTCGATACCCCAGAATATTGATTCGGAAATTGTTTGTCGTCTTGGAAATCATTTATTATACATTAATAAATATGTACGTTTTCTTTTATTTTTTGAAAAATTCATAATTTTTCTTTTTTTTTAGCCATTATTATGTTTTTCATCAAAACTAAGGGAAAAGTTGTCTCTTCTCAATGATGGTGAAATATTAGATATTGATTCTATCGAATATGCTGATTTTGTCACTTTCCTTGAATTCTTGTACGGACAACAACGAAAAGTTAACGGTTAGTTATTTTTGGTTGAATGTGAACATCTGAAAAATGAGAATTCCAGCTTCGAAATGAGCTACAAATCATGAAAAAGGAAGCATTTTTCAAAATTTTACGATTTTTTGAAATTTTTCTTAAAAATTTAAGATTTCCATACTATTTTCAAGATAAAAATTTGAATTTTCATAATTAAATTTAATTTAAATCAAAACAATTTCTAAGTTTTTCAAAGAACATCATTTTAAGATTTTCACACTAATTTCAAGCTGAAAATCGAGTTTTTTTTGCAATTGATTGGGTTGAAAACATGACCCACTGTCTTTAACATTAATGATTTCAGCTGATAATATATATGGTCTTCTGTTAGCTGCATCAAAATATGACGTTGACTTCTACATGTCGGATTGTGAGGATTTCATCATTTCAACTCAAGATTTATCGATTAGTTATAAAATATGCCTTTCTATTGAATTTAGATTGCCAAGAGTACATGTAAAAACAAAATTAATCGATTTTCCGAATTCTGAAAATTTGTATTATAGACTTCAATAATGAACAATATCACAATTGATGAACTCAAGCAAGTTTTAAATGAACTAACCTTTTTTGACGGATCGAACATAAATGAAGTAATATCAATCGATGATTGGAAACGTTGTTTGAATAACACGTTATTAATAATACCGGTAAGAAAAACGTTGGGATTAAGAGAAGCATCGATTTTTATATTTACAGAAAAATGCAATTGAGAATGTGATAAAGAAGAAAGTGACGAAGATCTGTAACTGGGGCGACGATCTGTAACTCATTGAAAGCATCCATAATAATAGATGTTTTTTAAAACTTTAATTTTAATTCATTTCTATCGCATCGTGCATATTTTTTTCTGTTTTTTTTTGATGAAATAAAATAACTTTAAAAATGGCTTTATTCTGTTTTTTGTTCTTCGCATTTGAATTTTCTTAATTCATTTAGTTTAAAATCTTGGGGACATAACACGACAACCGAGGTCCGTCGTTTAGACGGTTATGAAAAACAAGAAAACATTAGAACATCTTTAACGCTCACTGAATTGGAATCACTCGGGATTCTACGTGATATTTTAATAAAAACGAAAATTCGAATAAAATCTGCTTTCGGAGTTGTTTTGTCGAAATTTTCGATACCCCAGAATATTGATTCGGAAATTGTTTGTCGTCTTGGAAATCACTTATTATACATTAATAAATATGTACGTTTTCTTTTATTTATATTTTTTGAAAAATTCATATTTTTTCCAGCCATTATTATGTTTTTCATTAAAGCTAAGGGAAAAGTTTTCTCTTCTTAATGATGGCGAAATATTAGATATTGATGTTATCGAAGGTGCTAATTTTTCACTTTCCTTGAATTCTTGTACGGACAACAACGAAAAGTTAACGGTTAGTTTATTTTTTTGGTTGAATGTAAACATCTGAAAAGTGCGAATTCCAGATTTAAAAAGAGCTAAAAATCATGAAAAAGGAAGCATTTTTCAAAATTTTACGATTTTTTAAAATTTTCCATTAAATTTTAAGATACGTATACTATTATCAAGCTAAAAATTTGAATTTTTATAATTTCATTCAAAACAATTTCTAAATTTGGACAAGTTTTGAAAAAGTTGGAGCATGACTTTTATAATTTTTCGAAATTTTCAGTGATATTTAGGAGCTTGTGAATTATTGAAAAAATTTGCATTTTCCATGCCTTATAGCTCACTGAGGAGCTGGAATTCTCAATTTTCAGATTTTTATCTTCAAAATGGCGTAAAAATCTTAAAATTTGGTCACTTTTCGAGAAAGTTAGAGTTTGAAAATTAGACACGGGTTTAAGCTTTTATTTTTTACCATGAAAAATGTAGAATATGTCAACATTTTACGAATTTTTAAGTTTCTCAAGAAAAATTACAAAATTATCAGATTTTCACACTAATTTCACGCTGAAAATCGAGTTTTTTTGCAATTGATTGGTTTAAAAGCATGGCACACTGTCTTTAACATTAATGATTTCAGCTGATACGGTCTTCTGTTAGCTGCATCAAAATATGACGTTGACTTCTACCTGTCGGATTGTGAGGATTTCATCATTTCAACTCAAGATATATCGATCAGTTATAAAATATGCCTTTCTATTGAATTTAGATTGCCAAGAGTACATGTAAAAACAAAAAATTAATCGATTTTCCAAATTCTGAAAATTTGTATTACAGACTTCAATAATGAACAATATCACAATTGACGAAATCAAACAAATTTTAAATGAACTAACCTTTTTTGACGGATCGAACATAAATGAAGTAATATCAATCGATGGTTGTAAACGTTGTTTGAATAACACGTTATTAATAACCAGGAGCTGCGTGCCGCTACGCGGCAAAACTCCTGGGCGACGCCGTGGAATCCGAAAAATGATAGCTCAATGCACAGAAATTCCATCTTTCTATTTTTTCGAAAAAGTTGTTTCCTTTTCTCTATTTTTGATATTTAAAACACTAATTTTTATTTATTTATTTACGATCTTATTAAAACTCGCGTTTTTATCTTCAATTTGAGCTACAGATTGTTTAAATTGATAAAGCCATTCAAAAGTTACAAACCATCAAACTGGTGACCTCGAAAAAACGTGGATTTAAAGGCACATGGCTATCTCAGGTATACGGTAGTTATGGATTGTAATATTTTCACATTTTATTATGCACACACATACCTACGCATAGACATTAAGTTCTTTCCAAAAAACGTGTGACACGAAAAAGGATAGGATTCCTAGGATTCCTAGTCAGTAACTTTTGAATTTTACTATAAAAAAGGCTTCAGATGCACAAAAAATAGGGACAGACGCCCCGCCTCCTTACCTAGTTATATAAAAGGATACCGGTAAGAAAAACGTTGGGATTAAGAGAAGCATTGATTTTTATATTTACAGAAAAAAGCAATTGAGAATGTGATAAAGAAGAAAGTGACGAAGATCTGTAACTGGGATTACAATTAATAATTACTGTCATTGAGAGCATCCATAATAATAGGTTTTTTAAAACTTTAATTTTAATTCATTTATATGCATACTTTTTTCTGTTTTTTTTTTTGAAGAAATATTTTATTAACTTCAAAAATTGTTTTATTCTGTATTTTCTTCTTTACAATTGAATTTTCTGAATTCAATTAATTTATAATCAAAAATCTTGAAATTTTGAAAAGGTTAGAGCATGATTATTTATGTTAAAGCTTGCCACTTTGTGAAATGGCAGCATTATTAATGTTTTCTAGCAGTTGACGTAAGCAAGAGTGTTCCTGCGACAACGAATCCCTTTTCTTTTTTTCCTGACCTTCTCCTTTGAGCCAGTTATGGCGCCTTGAAAAATCTGGCTCTCAATTTTACGTAAGAATGTTTTTTTCGTTTTTATATGCCAATTCCAACGGTTTCGATAGCGATGGGATAAGATGCTTTACTAGTAACCTGAAGATGAAGTGTTCGATCACCTCGTCGTAAACCACCACTAGAAAAACAATTGAAATTCCCCTTTTTCTTTTCAAAAAACAAAAAATCCAATAATATCATAATCAAATAATAAATATAAACGATATAATACTTCTGTCTGAGTCGGGACTTCTTAGTACAACGATTGGATTTGTTTCAGATTTTTTTTCTGAGAAAAATCAATATAACACAAAAATGATGGCTTTTTTTGATAAGAAGAGGAAGATCATTAATGAAACAAAAAAAGAAGAAAAAATAGTATTTAGGAAAAATCACCTTTTCACCTGTTATACAGTCCAAAAAGAAATACACCTTCAGTATTTCTGTCGTTACTCCGCGCATAGTTGGAATTTTTAGATGAAATTTGGATATGATATGCAGTCAAAGACTAGAATCTAAATTCTCAAGTATCATACAAATTTTGCATACCAGAGCACATTTATGATATTTTTTCTGGGTTTTGCGATTTTTCGGTTATTTAGACAGTGACTGTTACGGTTTGTTTTTTGAAGTTGCGATAGAATTTTCATGTAAAACTATCGTTTTTAGTTTTATTTAAGGTCTGACTATATTTTCCATTCAGAATAATAGCAATAACAGCATTAATAAAAACTGTATCGATGAAAGTTTGAGAGCGAGTAGGTGCAGGCGGCGGAACACCGTAAGACCGACTAGATTTTTGAATCCAGTCGATCTTTTTTACTTTAAATATTGTTTTTAAAAACTCAATATAACAAGAAAACAGAAAAATAATGATAATATTGCATATCACATTCATAACTACAAATATAGTTCAGAATAGTCCAATGGCAACAAAATTTTGAAGTTAATCCGACACATTCAAAGCTGCATATCATAACGGAGAAAGGTTCAATTAATATAATCTAAATCGTATTCGAAAGAAATACATTTTTACATTATAATAAACGTAATTTTAGAAATGGACCTTAAAGATAACCCGTCTTTATGAACGGAAATTCGCTGATTTGTGTGTAGTAAACCTGGGCGTGATACTAGATAAATGTGAAGCGACCAGTTGATGCGATCTAAACACTATATTTTTGTCAATTTGTGATTAGTGAGACGTTTTACATAATTCGGTAGGTTATCATCATGGATCTGACCTTTTAACGCCTGATTTCGAGCGCGGAAATATCACGCACAGATTTAACACATGCAAATCGGTGAATCCCCGTTCATAAAAACGGGTTATCTTTAAGGTCCACTTCTAAAATTAAGTATATTATAATCTAAAAATGTTTTTCTTTCAAATACAAGTTAGTTTATATTAATTAAAACTTTTGCCGTTATGATATGCAGCTTTGAATATGTCGGATTTACTTAAAAATTGTGTTACTATTGGACTATTCTGACCTCTGTTTGTGGTTATGAATATTATATGCAATATTATCATTATTTTTCTGTTTTCTTGTTATATTGAGTTTTTTTAAAAAATATTTAAAGCAAAAAAGACCATCTGGATTCAAAGATCTAGTCGGTTTACTGTGTTCGACCGCTTGCACCTACTCGCTCTCAAACTTTCATCGATATGGTTTTTCTGAATACTGTTTTTACTATTATTTCGAGCTAAAAATACAGTCAAACATTTAATAAAACTAAAAAAAACCGGTTTTATACGAAAACTCTATCACAACTTTTTAAAAAAATTCGAACTATCACTGCCTGAAAATACCGATAATCGCAAAAATCACAAAAAATATCAAAAATGTGCTCTAGTATGCAGAATTTTTATGATACTTAAGAATTTTAATTCTCGTCATGTACTGCATATCATATCTAAATTTCATCAAAAAATTTCAACTGTGCGCGAAGTTATGACAGAAATACTGAAGGTGTATTTCTTTTTGACCGCTACTGTATGTGATTACTCGTTATCGGGGGAAATTCTTAAGGCTAAACAAATATACCGTAAGACCATGAAAGAACAATGCAACAAAAAAAGAGAAAACAATTATGGAATTAAAACAAAAATGAATATTCAATGATAGATGGCGGTTTTCAAGCATCCATAACTGGGAGACCGTTGGCAATTGTTCTGAACACTTCTGTCTCACTTATCATTTTTTGGATAACACGAAGAGTCTTTGGGAGCAATTTTACATAAGTTACATATTTGAAATCAGCATCACGAAGTTGGCTTCTATTCGAAATTCTTAAAACCACAAATATCTTCGTCATCGCCTCAATATTGTTTCGTCCGATTCTGTAAGACATATTTAAAATCTAAAGGCAGTGTCAATGTCTCTATCTTACCTTTTACCAACCGTGGTTTCGGCGAAATCTTTCATTTTTTGATTTTTACCTTGATCCATCTGAAAGTACAGAAATAATTATAGAGGAGATTAACTAATAGTTTAAATATTTATTGAAATTCTTGAAGGGTTCATGGTCGAGAAAACTATACCAATATGTTTCCAAATTCAAATAACTGTGTTTCGCGCCAATTTCCGACCGCGTCGCACGATCCGATGCGCATTCAAATTTTTATTTTTGCAATTTTGTACCGCTGCTGTGAGGCTTGCATTTACCGATGTCGAATAAATTGCATTTTGCTAATGAGAAAAATCTCTAATTTTTGAAATTGAAATCAGGTAGGATAAAATTAGTTGGTACACTTTCTTTAATCGGGGCTCCTTCCAATTTCGATTTTTTCAAAAATTTGAATAAAACACTCACTTCATCAAAAACGTCGTCGATATAAACAGCATTCTTGTCGGCTAATATTTCGTCTTTCAATGATACCTGTAATAAGCAATCATTTAACAAAATTAATTTTAAGTTATACTTCACGATTAAATATGCTTGTAACTCTCTTCCTCTGAAATATATATTGTTGGTCGGGCGTTTCTGAAAAAGTAAATTTGTGGATAAATGATCTTTGAAGCCTCTTAACACCATCTTATCTAATTTTTATGAAAAAAATTCGAGTTTTTTGCATTTTAAATTGTTGTTTTTAATCTGATAATGCCGTCTTCCAGATTTTTCGAAACTTTTTTGGTCTTCACATCTTTTTCAGAGTCCATTAAATGCGAAATGTTGTAATTGTACTCCTTTGAAAGCTTAAAGGAGGGCTTTACGCAGATAATAAATGACGTTAAAACGAAAAACAAATCATACTCATGTTATAAATGGGTTTAAAAATTTTTTTTTAATTCTTAGAAGAAAAAAAACAGAAAAACGAGCCACCTAAAAAAAAGGGGGACCGCGGAAGAACTTGTATTTCTAGTCCGCCAAAGTTTGGTTTCCTAGGCCACCTATTAAATTTGTGATTTTTTGTTTTTTTTTGCATTTAAAATGAAACAACGTTATAATTTTGCATGAAAAACAAGCTGATGAATGTTTTTTTTTAATTTCAGTTTTCATAGCCGTACTTTTTCTTGTTTTCTGCTATTTTTTTCAGAATGGGAGTGTTGTATTTGTGTAGAAAATAAATAATTACAAAATTTGACATCAATTTTTGCTCTGTTTTTCATTTGAAATGCAAAAAAAATGAATAAAAAAGAACAAATTTAATAAGTGGCCTAGGAAACCAAACATTCATTAACTAAGTACCAGCCGTTTACCGCCTAAAATGTCCAATGGGTCCTAGACCCGTCTTCGAACACATTTTTCTAGAACATCCTGTGATTTTCTGGAAGGTTCTGAAATTTTTTTGAAGCTACTGAAAGCTTCTGGAATTTTCTGTTCTGATTTAAAGCGAAAAATGACCAAAACGTTATTTTTTTCGGCCGCAGACAGTCTTTTTGGGGGCCTAAATCAGAAATGTTGGGCCTCTTGAATTTTTTCCATAAAATTTTTTAAAGGGGCACACCTTTAATCGTTTGGGTCTTAAAAAGAAAACTACAGTTCAAAAAATACCCGAGAAATTGCAAGATTTTATAGTTTTTTTTCGCGATTTTCAATTTTTTTTTCGCATTTATTGATTGAAAATCACTTCTATAAATTTTAAACCATTTATCTCGCATAATGGATTTTGAAGCTAATATTCTAAAAATTCTGATTTTCAGCTTCAAATTCTTCTTAAAGGAGGGCTTTACGCAGATTATAAACGAAGTTAAAACGCAAAAAAAATCATACTCATGTTATAAATGGGTTAAAAATTTTTTTTTAAAGAGATTCTTTACTGTTTTTGGGTTTCTATTCCATTTTCATATTTTTCTTGATATTTGAAAGGCTACAAGAAAAATATTTTTGCGAAATTTCCTTTTATAGTACACGAAAATACACATTTACAGGGTAAGGCGGCGAGTGGCCTAACAATTGCAAATTCTCTCACATTCCCATGCTCTCTCGCGCGCGGCCGAAGGGTTAGGCCATTAGCCGCCTTACCTTGTAAATTTGCTTTTTTCGTGTACTAAAAAAGGAAATTTCGATAAAGTTTTGTGCTTCTATAAGTTTTCAAATACTGTGAAGAAGATGAAAATGAAATTGAAACCCAAATTAAGTAAAGAGTTCCTTTAATTCGTAGAAGAAAACACAGAAAAAACGAGCCACCTAAAAAAAAGGGAGACCGCGGAAGAACTTGTGTTTCTAGTCCGCGAAAGTTTGGTTTCCTAGGCCACCTATTAAATTTGTGCTTTTTATTCATTTTTTATTCATTGGTATTGTTTTTTTTTGCATTAAAATGAAAAACAGAGCAAAAAGTGATGCAAAATTTTGCAATTATTTAGTTTCTACAAAAATACAACATTAGTTTTTCCCATTCTGAAAAAAATAGCAGAAAACAACAAAAAGTACGGCTATGAAAACTGAAATTAAAAAAAAATTCATCAGCTTGTTTTTCATGCAAAGTTATAACCTTGTTTCATTTTAAATGCAAAAAAAAACAAAAAAAAAGAATACATTTAATAGGTGGCCTAGGAAACCAAACTTTCGCGGACTAAAAACACAAGTTCTTCCGCGGTATCCCTTTTTTTTAAGTGGCTCGTTTTTTCTTTTTTTTTCTTCTAAGAATTAAAAATTTTTTAAAAACCCATTTATAACATGAGTATGATTTTTTTTGCGTTTTAATTTCATTTATAATCTGCGTAAAGCCCTCCTTTAAAATCGGGTTTTTTTCAGCTCATTCGAAGAATCGAAAAAGAAATTGTAAGGCAATTTTTTGAAACAGTTTTTTAAGTTTCTAACTCTTTCTTGAGTTCGGAGTGCCAGAAGTTTTTGAATAAAAAGAATTTCAGTTTAAGACTGCAAAACATGAAAAATTAGGAACAAGCGAATCAAAATTCTAAAAAAAATCCTAGAAAACATTTTTATGTCAAAAAAGTTTAAAAACCGATAACATATCATTTTTTAAAGAATAGAATATGACCGAAGAAATGCAATCCAGATTTCTAGGCCATATAAGAAAAAATACCGAGATATATAAATGCTACTCTTACGAAATATTCGTTTTTTCAAATGGAAATTTTATCAAGAAACTCATGATTAGGAAAAACACGATGCTCAGATTGCATTTCTTCGACCATATTCGATTTATTAAAATTATGTTATCGGTTTTTCTTATTTTTACGACTTAAAAATGTTTTTCCGGTCTCAATTGATAAATAATCATATTGTTATTCATCTGAAATTTTTCTGAACCATTTCTGAGCATTCCAGAGCCCCGCACAACTTTTTTTAAGTCGAAAAATAAGAAAACCCAGAAGATGACCTAGAAACCATATTTTTTTCATTTCTTCTTAGGTAATTCTTAAAGTGGGACTGAGGGGACGAAATAAATGGTTTAAAAATGATGAAAGTACGATTGCTGATAATTAAATGAAAAAAGTTCAAAGAAAAACTTGAAAATGACGAAAAAATGTTCCGAAAAAAAACCCATAAACCCGGTTTTCGCTCTAATGGCCGAAGAAACGCTTTTTGGTTTTCTAGGCCATTTAATTTTTTTCTCGGCCGCCTGACTTTGTTTTTGAACATTTATTTTTTTATACTCTTTTATGGATAATTTTCTCTGAAAAAAACTGAAAAGCAAAGAAAAGAACAAACAAGAAAAAAAAAATGATGGCCGAGAAAAAATCTAATGGTCTAGAAAACCAAAAAGCGTTTCTTCGGCCATTAGGGCCAAAACCGGGTTTATGATTTTTTTCGGAAGTTTTTTTCGCCATATTCGAGTGTTTCGGATTTTTTTCATTTAATTATCAACAATCATACTTTCGTCATTTTAAAACCATTTATTTCGTCCCCTCACCCCCCCCCCCCCCTTAAGTATATTCAATTTTTTGCAACTTTTATCGACTTTCTTACATGATATCCTCTGGAGAGCGATTTTCAGATAATGTTAATTTTCTAAAGCGTTTTGAAGAAGTTTCAGAAATTTACAGTTTCATAAAAACATTTTTTTTTTTAGAAATTCAGACTTTCTATAATTCACGAGTTATTTATGAATTTCAAAGATTTCAAGAAAAATTTCAAGATTTCAAGAAAAATTTTGAAAAAATTTTTTAAATTTAAAATCTCCCCATATTATCAGAGGGAGTCTTACTAATGAATATTTAGTGTCTCCCAAAATATTAGCCATCTTGTGGAAAATTTTTCCATGCGGGGACCCTTTGGAAGTTTGCGACGCACTGTAAAATTTCGCCTATGTTGCACTGAAGCCCCAAAAAGGTTTTATGGGGTTTCAATGCAAATACAGAATTTCGCGCTTCGAAAATTTTGAAAACAGGAATATAACACTCTTGAAATTTCGCAAAAGCAGCAAAAAAAACAAAAACAAAAATTTCCTAGATTCGAACCCTCGACCTCATGCTTATCAGTCAAACACACTGGCGCTGCACCACCATGTCGGTTGAAAACTACATGTGCTTTACCAAATATATGTTAGAGCGAAAAATGAAGTAAATTTGGGCAAAAACTTTGAGGGACCATAAAAAGCTCCTAGGAGTCCATCGGCAAAAAATGAAAACGCTACCTTGTAGACAAGTATATGATCTTTCCAATGAGCTATCTCCCATTCAAAACAATTAACATTTGCTCGAATACTTCCCTTGTTAGAATTTTTTTCGATAAAATTTCAAAATTTTATAAATTAAAAAAATACTATCAGGTTGATAATTTGAAAAAATTGAAATTCGTAATTTTTTTTCGAAATTGTGCATTTTTTAAATTTCTAAAATTTTGAAATTTTATCGAAATAAATTCTAAAGTAATAAATTAAAAATTTTTTTCCGTTTAAAAATTAAACAATATATATATATATATATATATTGTTTTTTTTTTCTAAATTTTCAGATTTCTTTTATTCAATAAGTTAGATATTGAAAAAAAAAAAAAGAAGAAGAAACTAACATTCCAAAGCTCCGTCGACGGCCGAACCTGTGTCATTTGGAACGTTTGAGCTATTCAATTCCCGTATTAAAACCATCAATGCTGACGGAATACTATAAGTGCTGAAAATGTCATTTTTCCGAAAAGTTAAGGCTTCAAAATTCTACAAAAACCCAACCTATTAAACTTTTCCTTTATTTTCCAATTGAGGTCTTCTTTCAATGGCACCATTGAAATTTCATAAAAAGAATTAGTATCCCATTTTCCGTCATCCGTTTCCGAAATCTCAACTGAAAAATGCAATTTAAAATTTTAAATACTGAAAATTGCTACTTTGTTGAAGTGTTTTCTTATTTGCTTATTTGAAAGAGAATTTTACGCTGGTAACCACTGTGAGGACATACGCAGATTATAAATGAAGTTAAAACGCAAAAAAAAAACATACTTATGTATTTTAAATTAGGCCACCTATTAAAGTGGTGCGTTTTTATTCATTTTTTATTCGGAAAAAAAATCGGAAACCCGATTTTCCGAAAAAATAAATCGGAAAATAAATCGGAAAACCGATTTTCCGAAAAAAAAATTTCGGAAAAAAAATCGGAAAACCGTTTTTCCGAAAAAAATCTCGGAAAAAAATGTTCGTTTCCGATTTTCCGAAAAGTTTTTTCCGACCAAGCCTGTCAGGGATAGACAGTACTGGGAAAGGTTTTTCTGACCCATCCCCTTAGTGAGTCTGATCCCATCTTCTTAGTGTGTTGATAGCCCACAAGTTCAGGATTATTTGTTCGCAACATAGGTGGGATAGTGCTCTTTTTCGGTAGTACCCCCGTAACTTTTTTCAAGACAGCAGGGTGTAGGAAGCTTAAAATATTTCAGAAAAGCTTTTGATTCGAACCAAAAACCATTTTTGTGCAAAAGATAGGCACTGAAAACGTGTACCCCCTTAACTTTTTTAAAATTTAACGGGTTTGCCCCCTTAACTCTGAATTTTTGAAATAACACTATCCCACCTGTGGTTCGCAATTTTTATTAAGCCCCGCCCACTTTTGCAAGTGCGACACGTCGGCAAATTTCGGAACCACATTTTTTTTCTCTTGATGAACCAAAATTAATATTTCAAACAGATATGACAGAAAATGTTGAAGTGATCATTTTTACCTCAGGTAGTAATTTGCTAACACAGCGCCTTTATTTTGAAAAAAAAATCTATGTTCGATTTTGAGGTTTTTGGCATTTTTGAACAATACGTATCACTCTTGTGAAATTTAGTTTTGGTGTATTTAGATTCCTCATATTTGTTTACATCTTTGGTAAAGTTTCGTATTCGATATATATAGGGCCCCGCGAATTATAGGTCGTCAAAGAATCCCAAGTTGCGCATCCTGAAAAATCAATAAGCTCAAACATGACCAAATTTCATAAAATCAACGGCAAATGGAAGCTCTTGGTGTTTTTATCAATATTATTAAAGAAAATAGTTTGGTTTGAAAAAAACATCACTCAATTCGATTTTCTCACAAAAAATCATTTTTTGGTCATCAGGAGAAAAAATTTGGTCCCGAAATTTGGCAACGTGAAAGCGGGCGGGGCTTTAAAAAATCCACTAATAAAAATTGCAGAAAAATAATCCTGGACTCATATCAATACATCATGTACCATTAATGAGATACTTTTTATGAGTCTTCACTATTTTTCGGCCCTCTCATAATTTGTGTCAAAAATCAGTTTCAAAACCGTTTTCCGTGTTTTGTTTGGTGATATTATATTTTTGTTACAACATCATAATACACGACAATAAGTCATTATGGCAGAAAATAATTTTTAGATATTGTGAAAAATATGAAAAAACAAATTTCAGTTCAGAACCGGGTCATTGGAACCGCGTAGAACCGGTCCGTGGATCCGGGTATTGGAACCGGATCGGAGCACTGATTTTGAGCTCGAAAAAATCTAGTTCAAACGGCTTATTAGCAGTTTTTGAGCGATTTCAGCATCAGCGTAAAATTCTCTATCAAATTAGACATTAGACATATCTTATTAAAAACACTAACTAGGAATACTATTTTCGTCAGGCGTTTTTTTGGAAGGAAAATAATGTATGTATATGCGTAGGTATGTGTGTGTGTATAATACAATGTGAAATCATCTCACAACTACCCTATACCTGAGATAGCCACGTGCCTTTAAATCCACTTTTTTTGAGGACATGAGTTTGGTGTTTTGTAACTTTTGAATGGCTTTATCAATTTAAAAGGGGGGGGGGGCTGGTGGGACGAAATAAATGGTTGAAAAATGATGAAAGTATGATTGTTGATAAACAAATGAAAAAAATCCAAAGAAAAACTCGAAATGACGAAAAAAAACCACAAGCCCGGTTCTCGCCCTAATGGCCGAAGAAATGCGTTTTGGTTTTCTAGGCCATTTTATTTTCTCGTCCGCCTGATTTTTTTCGAAAAATTATTTTTTATCTTGTTTTTCTTTTCGTTCCAATTTTTTTTCAGAGAAAATTGTCCATAAAAGAGCATTTAAAAAAATTAACGTTCAAAAGAAATGTATAAAAGAATATTTTAAAAAAAAAATTTTAATTAGGCGGCCGAGAAAACCAAAAAGCGTTTCTTCGGCCATTAGGGCGAAAAACGGGGTTATAGCAGAGCTGTGCATTTCTCGTTTCTCGAATTTCTCGACATTTTTCGAGAAAATTTCTCGAAAAACCAAAACGCGTGTCTTCGATCCTGGGTTATGGTTTTTTTTTCGGATTTTTTTCGCCATTTTCGAGTTTTTTTTTTGATTTTTTTTTTCATTTCTTTATTGTCAACTCAAATTTTCCTGATCATTTGGTTTTGGCCTACCCAGAAAATCTAAGTCTCTCACACAGTCGTGCTATTTTTAAATGCGAGCGGTTGCACTGCGGTCTTTTAGTAGAAAATGGATGATCCAAAATTTTTAACTTGACAATATCAACAATCATACTTTCATCATTTTTTAAACGATTTATTTCGTCCCCTCAGCCCCCTTTAAATAAATGAGAAATTTCGCAAACTTGGAAGCATATTTTATAATTTTTCATATTTTCCAAAGATCAAATTTTTAATACATCGTCACACTCCTTTAAAGGGGCGCTGAGGAGACGAAATAAATCGTTTAAAAATGATGAAAGTATGATAAATAAAAGAAAAAAATTAAAAAAAAACTCGAAAATGACGAAAAAATGACGAAAAAAAGTTCCGAAAAAAAAACAACCATAACCCAGGTGTTCGCCCGAATGGCCGAAGAAACGCTTTTTAGTCCTAGACAAGGCCACTTGTTTTTTATCGGCCGCCTAATTTTATTTTTTGAAATTTTATTTTTTAATTACTCTTTTATACATTTCTTTTGAAAGTTTATTTTTTTACTACTCTTTTATGGATAATTTTCTCTGGAAAAAAATTGGGAAAACCGAAAAACAAGATTTAAATAATAATTTTTCAAAAAAAAATCAGGCGGTCGAGAAAAAACAAATGGTATAGAAAACCGAAACGCGTTTCTTCGTCCATTAGGGCGAGAACCAGGTTTATGGGTTTTTTTTCGAACATTTTTTCACCATTTTCGAGTTTTCCTTTCGATTTTTTTCATTTATTTATCAACAATCATACTTTTATCATTTTTCAACCATTTATTTCGTCCCTCATATAATTTCGGCTCGCGTTACAAGCCGCCACGTCACGCGTACCGATTACGACTCGTTTTTAAAGGAGGGCTTTACGCAGATTATAAATCAAGTTAAAACGCAAAAAAAAGACATACTCATGTTATAAATGGGTTTAAAAAAATTTTTTTAATTCAGAGAAGAAAAAAAAACAGAAAAAACGAGCCACCTGGAAAAAAAGGGACACCGCAGAAGAACTAGTGTTTCTAGTCCGCGACAGCTTGGTTTCCTAGGCCAACTATTAAATTTGTGCGTTATTATTTATTTTTGTTTTTTTTGCATTTAAAATGAAACAAGGTTATAATTTTGCATGAAAAACAAGCTGATGAATGTTTGTTTTTTAAATTTTAGTTTTTATAACCGTACTTTTTGTTGTTTTCACCATTTTTTTTCAGAATGGGATGGGAAAAACTAGGACGTGTTGTATTCGTTTAGAAACTAAATAATTGCAAAATTTTACTTTTTGCTCCGTTTTTCATTTTAAATGCAAAAAAAGCAAAAAAAAAGTTAAAAAACGAATAAACACGCCAAATTTAATAGTTGGCCTAGAAAACCAAACTTTCGCGGACTAGAAACAAAAGTTCTTCCGCGGTGTCCCTTTTTTTCCAGGTGGCTCGTTTTTTCTGTTTTTTTTCTTCTCTGAATTAAATTTTTTTTTAAAAACCCATTTATGACATGAGTATGTCTTTTTTTTGCGTTTAAACGTCATTTATAATCTGCGTAAAGCCCTCCTTTAAGAAATTTCTTTTCAGAAATATAAATTGCTTAATGATTTTGGTCAATCCGTTCAAAAGTTACACGAAATAAAAGTTTTGTATTCAACACACCACTCACAGCCTTGCGCATGAGGCGATCCATAATTTTCTTTCGAAAATGATGTTTTCTTTTCTCTTTTTTGATATATAAAAACGTATTTTTATTTCTTTGTTTAAGATATTATTAAAATTCATGATTTTGGCTTCAATTTGAGCTACAAATCGTTCAAATTGATAAAGCCATTCAAAAGTTACAAACCACCAAACTCGTGACCTCAAAAAAGTGGATTTAGAGGCGCGTGGCTATCTCAGGTATAGGGTAGTTGTGAGATAATATTTTCACATTGTATTATACACACACACATACCTACGCATATACATTATGTTCCTTCCAAAAAACGTCTGACGGAAGTAGAATTCCTAGTAAGAGAAAGATAAGTAATTTTAGTTAAAGGCAGTGTACCAACTAATCTAATTCTTATTCAAAAATTAAATGAAACTTTCAAATTTCTAAAAAAAAAAACTAACCTATAATTTTGCCAAACATCGAATTGTATCCACAAGAAAAAAAATGGTATCCAACATCAACTGCAAATTCAACACAATCAACGGTATCATATGTATCCGAATCTCCACAAATCATTGAAATTGAATTATAAATGTACGAATTGATTGTTTCCTTTCTTATATTATTGATGATTTCCGGAAGGTATTCCAATTTCCGTATAACAAATTCTTCAATGCAGGTGTAGACTTTAATAGTTCGGTGGTGGATTTGATACAATTGTTGAGTTGTTCCTGGTTCAAATTTTGTTCTCATTCTTAATTCCGTGTTTCCAATCTGAAAATATGACTGATTATTTCATCATTTGGTCAGTAAATTAAATTTAATGTAAAACCGCAGCATAAAATTTCAAATGTATTTTCGATAGACAATTTTTTTGTTTTCAAAAGAACATTTATCGAAACATAGTTTTTAAATTATTAAACTTTAGATAAAAAATTTAAGATGAACTCAACCTGTTCAAGACAACCTACGAAAGGTTCGAAATCTAATAAACGTTGTGGAAATCTGTTTTTATCCCTAAAGATATTTTTGAAAAAAAATCGAACCTTTTTTAATTTTCTAAAACCACCTAGAAGCCCTTTCCTAGGCAATTTTCAAAAACAGATTTTGAATGAGAGTGAAGTATATTTGTTTTGAAGATACATTTATTATCTCCGTAAAGCTCTCCTTTAAATTAAAAGGGGCGGAGGCAACGAAATATACGTTTTTAACGTTAATCGAACGCGCACCACTGTTTTCAAAATGTTATAAACCGTGTCCGTACGTATTGAAAAGATTTTTTTTCGAGTCATAAATTCATTTTTTGTATCTATTGGATCTAAGTTGTTATTTTCTTCTTTTATATTTATGAACAATCATCATTTTTAAACCTTAGTTCGTTACCTCAGCCTCTTAATTTTTTAATTATAGAAATTTCGGTTAAAATATGATTTTATTCAATTTTTAA
Organism: Caenorhabditis virilis; assembly: GCA_964036255.1. Classification (NCBI taxonomy): domain Eukaryota; kingdom Metazoa; phylum Nematoda; class Chromadorea; order Rhabditida; family Rhabditidae; genus Caenorhabditis; species Caenorhabditis virilis. Next base: position 16,891,831 of record OZ038415.1, on the reverse strand, counting down.
TGAAATATTAAAGGAGGGCATTACAAAGCTAATGAATGCAACTGGAATGAAAATACATAGAAACTTTTTCTTGGTAATCGTTTCGTAGCGACTTTTCTGGGTTCCAACGTAGTGTTATAAAAATATTAAAACAGATTTGGAATGAGAATGAAGTCCATTTTCACCCTAGCTTCATTCATTATTAATAGCTCTGTAATGCCAAAGATTTGTTCGAAAAGTTCGATAAATGCTAAAATAGTTTTTTTGCATAGATTTTTTGTGTTTTTTGAAATTTTCCAGATTTTTTATTTTTTTAACTAAAAAAATTCGAAATATACCACTTTGTTCGTTGAAGGTGTTGTTGGTCTATAGAAAATCAAATGAGCAAGTTGTCCGATTGCTATTTGAGAAAAAAACTTTTTTTCAGAAAATTTCATGATATACATTCCGCCAGTAAGTGAAAGTTTCAAGTACGGTTGTACATCCATTTGGGATACAAATTGTTCTTTTGTAAGACATTTTGCTGATGGCGGTAGGAAAAAGTATATACGTCCTTCTGTTGCATTGCCCGACGATGGTTGCATGTAGTATCTGGAAAAAGGTTTTGGAATTGAAAGAAAATTTTAAAAAAAGTGTTTTAATTTTTAAAAAATGAACAAAGAAAAGTTATTTACCGTAATTTCCCAATTAAAAAAAAAATCACATTTAGCAAATTCTTTAAAAAATACGACGGGAGTTTCAGTAAAAAATTAAGGTTATTCGCATGAATATGTGTGGAAATTTCAATTTTTTTATTTAGAAAAGTTAAGAATTTCCATCATCATGTTTTGAATAAAATAAAAATGTTGAAACTTGACAGTTAAATAGAAAAAATAGTTTCATGTAATTTTTATATTTTCTGCTTTCCTAATGGACAGGGATAGGCGAGCTGTGGTAGATCTTGGCCGAGTAGCTTTTTCGTGATTTTGAGATTTTTCGTTTCTCGAAAAATTGGTATTTCTCACTAGGATTCCTATTTTCGTTTTTTGGAAAGAACTTAATGTATATGCGTAGGTATGTGTGTATAATAAAATGTAAAAAAATATTACAATCCACAACTACCGTATACATGAGATAGAAATGTGCCTTTAAATCCACGTTTTGTCGAGGTCACAAGTTTGATGGTTTATAACTTTTGAATGGTTTTATCAATTTAAATAATCTGTAGCTCAAATTGAAGATAAAAACGTGAATTTTAATAATATCGTAAAAAATAAATAAAAATTAGTGTTTTAAGTATCAAAAATAGAGAAAAGAAAAAAAAACATTTACGAAAAATAGAAAGATGACATTTTTGTGCATTAAGATATAATTTTTCGGATTCAACGCATTAAAAAACCTGTATATAGTTAAATACACAAAAAAATACGGTGAAAAAAAAATTATACGACATAGAAAATTAAGGATCGCCCCATGCGCAAGGCTGTGTGTGTGATGGAGGTGTGCTGCACCAAATGCAAAACTTTTATTTCGTGTAACTTTTGAACGGATTGACCAAATTAAACAATTTATAGCTTTTCTGAAAGGAAATTTCTTAAAGATGAGTCGCCATGTTTAAAAAAAATTAGATAATTTACCTTTTTTCAATTGCAAAATAAAAAAATCTTTGGAAGATTCAATTTTTAACACATTTGAATAGGTTATTTGCATATGCGCAATTGAAAAAAAGTAAATTATCAAATGTTTTTAACTTGGCGACTCATCGTTAAGAAATTTCCTTTCAGAAAAGCTATAAATTGTTTAATTTGGTCAATCCGTTCAAAAGTTACACGAAATAAGTTTTGCATTTGGTGCAGCACTCCTGGACCACACACACAGCCCTGCGCATGGGACGATCCCTAATTTTCTATGTCGTATAACTTTTTTTCCCACCGTATTTTTTTGACCTTTTTTACGTGCAAAGGTTTTTTAATGATTCGACGCCGATGTTCAATTCAACGCATTTGATAAGAAACAATTGATCCGTTTCGTAGAAACGAGTGAGACAAACTCGAAAACAATTCAAGAGGAAGAGATTCACTACGAGTTCAGCACACCACACACACAGCCTTGCGCATGGGGCGATCCCTAATTTTCTATGTCGAAAAACTTTTTTCCCACCGTATTTTTTTGACCTTTATTACGTGCAAAGGTTTTTTAATGCGTAGAATCCGAAAAATGATAGCTCAATGCACAGAAATTCCATCTTTCTATTTTTTCAAAAAAGTTTTTTCCTTTTCTCTATTTTTGATATTTAAAACACTAATTTTTATTTTTTTTTAACGATATTATTAATATTCACGTTTTTATCTTCAATTTGAGCTACAGATTGTTTAAATTGATAAAGTTATTCAAAAGTTACAAACCATCAAACTGGTGACCTCGAAAAAAACGTGGATTTAAAGGCATATGGCTATCTCAGGTATACGGTAGTTGTGGATTGTAATATTTTCACATTTTATTATACACGCACATACCTACGCATATACATTAAGTTCTTTCCAAAAAACGTAGGACACGAAAATAGGATTCCTAGTCAGTTTTGTCTGAACATTGATATTACAGTAACCCGAAAGCCGTAAAAATAATGATATTTGATTTCAGAAGATTTTTCGGATATAATAAATTTTATTAGGAAATTCGGAATTTCCAACCACCTTTCTACTATTTTTTATTTATTTTTCAATACCATTTCAAGTTTTTATGGACTACCTTTTTCTTTGACATTTCATTTTTAAAAATCTAAATTTTGAAAAAAAAATTCAGATTTTTGAGATTAATTCTAAAAATAAAATAATTACTGTCTCTCAAAACTTTTTATGGAATCAATCAGTTTGAAATTTTTTTAAAAACCAACTTAGGAAAAGAAATGCACCGGAACATTCCCATTTTGTTCGGGAATTGTCAGTCCCGGAAATTTACAGTTTGGCTCAAACGTGTACGATTTTCAAAAACTTCACTGCAAATGAAAACTGGAGTATTACTGGCCTCGTTAGTAAAATTTTAAAGCTCTACCTGAAATCCTTGATACTGAAATATGAATTTCTTTTTCATAATTTAATTTTTTTCCATCAAATAAAGCCAAACTTTTTTTTGCTAAATATTGAATTTTCGGTCTTTTCTGTCATCGTCGGTTCACGTGGGCTCAGCCCTGATAATTTTCCACAAAGATCGACACAAAAAGAAAGTTTTTCCATGAAGATGTTTAAAGAGGCACATATTTAATAGTTTGGATCTTGAAACCTTTAACGAGAAAAATGCAATTTTAAAAAATTCTCTGAATTTCTCTGCCACTTCTGTATTAAATTTACAAAAATAAAAACCAAAAATATTATAATTTTGACAAGAATCCCAAATCTTATACATTTTTTTCTAAATATCGATTTTTTCTATAACGTGATCTTCTATTCATCTCAAATCCATTTCTGAACTCTCGGAGCACCCTCTCCCTTAATAACTACTTCTAAAAACCAAAATTTCATATTTTTCAATAAAAAATTGAAACAGCAGAGTTTTAGAATATTTTCTCAAGTTTTTGATCAATTTTTAAATATTTGAGAATAAATTCACAAGAATATTTTCATATAAAACCCTTTTTCAATTTCATACGGTTTTTTTTGTAGAAAACTGTGTCAAAAATAAATGTTTTATTTAACATTTTAAAAATTGTATGAATTTTCTAAATTGTTATAAATTTTGGCTCGTTTGAAAATATTTTTTTAAAAATTTCACATTTTCGTTAAAAAATTCAAAAATATTCACCTCTCGAGCTTATTCTGCTGTTTTTCACCACGTTCGCAATTCGTCGTTGTCTCATGCTTCTGTTGTAGATTGTACAAATTCCCTTTTTTCACTTGTGTATTCGATGAAGACGAGACAAGAAACATATCGGTTACATCGGCAACATTTTGATGGGCATTCGTAGTTTTAGAATCATTTGGCAGTGTTTCTTCTCCTGAAAATACTTTTTTTTTCTAATAAAATAATTTTTTAAAGTGATTTATATATTTTTTTTAGATACCATTAAATGTCCAAATACGCTCTGATTTAAATTTTAAGCAAAAAAAAAAATTCAAAAATTGTTTTCAGAAATCACTTTTTTACACTTTTTTGGTTAAAAAATATCAGATTTTATTTAATATCATTATAAATCCCTAGAAACTCTTTTTTGTTTTCTCTTTCAAGACGCAATCCCATTAATTTTTTCATTTTTCCAAAAAATCGTAAATTTTTGAAATAATCAACACTTTTTGAGCCAAGTATCTGAAAAGTAACATTCTCAGCATCACAAAATTAAAATATTCCAGAAAATTATCGAAAACTATTCATTTATGCATTTTTTAGACATTCTTTCTGTTTCAAAATTGAAAAATGGCCAAACTTTCGATTTGGTATGATTTTCCAAATTTCTTTCCAATTTTTGATATTATATTACGATTGGAAAATTAAAATTTTCAGAACTACTATAATCTTAATCGATTTTTGAAAAAAAAAAACCAAATTTCACAAAATTTTGAAACATTAAAGCTTAAAACGATTCAAGTTTCCTGAACCAGGCCAAATTTTGAAAAACGTTCACTTTAACCACATTTTCCAAAAATACTTCAATTTTCAGCCATTTTTGTAGCGAGAATCCTAAAAAATCCCAATTTCAGCTTCAAAACAGCATAACAAGTTCAGAAAATGGTCATTTTTGAATATTTCACATTAAAATTTGATTTTTCAACCATTTTCAAAATTCATAGCAAAATTTCGGATTTATAAATTTAGTTAAAATTAGAAATGTACTGTTTCAAACTTTTAAACATGTTTTTTTTCAATAATCAAAGTCGATTCTCCCCTTTCCACAAGCTAAAAACTTGGAATTTCAGATTTTTAGCCTGGAAAACTCTGAAAAATAGAGCAATTTATTAATTCATAAAAAATTTATAATTATTGAAAATATACAAATTTATTGTTTTGAAAAATCGCTAATAAATGGTTTCTCTTGAAAACCGTAAAAAATTCGAAGAAAACAATTTTTGTTTGAAATTTAGATTCTTCAAATTTAGGTACCAAACATTTCAAAAATTTTTGTTTTCTAAAACCTTTTGGAATTATACATTTTCCATTAATATTGGATCAATCGAATTCAATGTGAATTTTTCAAAAAATTTGGATTTCATAAGTTTCGAAAATTTTCAAAAATTAAAAAATATGCCTCACTCGTATTCCTTTTCAAGTCCTTCTCATATTTCGCCGAAGCCATCGGATGCGTCGGCGGCTCACGCCGCGGCAAATACTCCGGCTGATGTAGCCTCGCCAGGATCATTCCATTCATATCATCCTCATTTTCCACCGTTTTCAGTCTCGTCGCATTAAACTCGTCGGATATCTCTTGTGACAACATCATTCTCGCCGGCAAGTCTGACAAATCATTCAAGTACTGCACAACATCATCCGCTGTCGACGTTTCCTGCAGCCGCGGTAGAATCCGATTGTCCGGTTTCTGCTGAAAAAATTTCGAAAATTTCAAATTTTTCATAATTTCTAAAAATTTCAAATTTCTCTTTTTTTTTTAAAATTTCAAATCACCTTATCATACTGCTCCATTCCAAATGGATCCAATAACCGCCGATGCATATCCCATACCTGGTTCCGTGTTCGGATCGTGTATGTCGTTTCACCATCACTCCAATGAATCTGAAAACCCGGGATTTTCAGCTCTATCTCAAAAATCAATCAATATACCGCAATGTGAAAGCAATTCTGTGATTCTCCGTCAATTTTTTTCGCTTTAAATCTTGTTATAAACGCCATTGTTCCGGTGCTTGTTTTGTTGTTGAATGTAAATGGTTTGTACAAGGAATCTGAAAATTAAACTTTCGAAGAAGAATATTTTTAAAACTGAATTCTCCATTTTTGGATAGTTGAAAATTTCATAAATCGCTTAAGCTATTATTATCCAATCTCTAAAGCTAAAAATCTGAATTTTTTAAAAGCTACTATTAAAAACGGCCTTTTTTAAAGCTTTAACTCTAAAATTTTCAGAATTTAATTCCGAAAGTTCTGAAAATTTAAAAACTTTAAATTTACTGTTTCAAAATGTTAAAAAACGTTTAAAAAAATTATATATATATTCACAATATTTAAAAAAAACCCCTCTTTTTGTAAGCTGAAAATCAAAGTTTTTAGAAGAAAACACTTTTTTGGATGTTTTAAAGACAGTGGACCAGTTAATTTGACCCTATTTGAAAGTTTAATTCTGAGAGCCTAGAAATCTGAAAATGCACATTTTTTTCTGTGAAAATTCTGAACAGAAATTAAAAAATGCTTCAAAAAAGTGAAAATTTGAAAAATTCTTGAAATTTATGGTGTATTGAAATACTTAAAGACAGTGGATCAGTTAATTTGACCCTCCCTTATCTTAGTTTCAAAAATTAGAGTTTTCTCTCATTAGTATAATGCAATTTATACGAAAACATATCGATAAATACACACACGCGTCATAGAAGCGTCAAAAGTTGAAAAAATCAAAATTTGAATGTGCGCGTGCCCGTGCGACGCGGTCGGAATTGGCGCGAAAGTTTCGCGGCGAAACACAATTATTTGAATTTAGCTACATATTGGTATTGTTCTTTGGACCTGGGATCCCATTCGAATTTTGATTTTTTTTGCCTTGAATTTGGATCGTGTTAACTGACCAACTGCCTTTAACAAAGGATTACAATGAAATTTAAATAGAAAATCATAAGAAAATTGAAAATTCACTGTTTCGAAATTTTGTGAAGTTTTCATTTTGAAAAACCGATGATTTTTTGCTCCATCGGCTATTAAGCTGAAACTTGATAAATTTAAAAACAGACGTTTCCTGTTTCGAAATACTCTAGTAAAAAATTTGCTGAAATAAAAAAATTATGAAAAATTCAAAATGTTCAGTCGGAAAATTGACAAATTAAAATTTTCAAAATTAAATTTCAAAAATGAAATGTTTTCGTATTTATCTGATATTCACTTTATTTTAATCTTAAAGTCGAAATTTCAGACTTTAAGCATAAAAAACTCTAAAAATGATACAATTAATTAATTTTTTTTTAAAATTAAAAATTTACTGTTTCAAAATTAAAATTTTAAAAAGGAAATGTTTTCGCATTTGATATTTACCTTATTTTAAGCTTAAAGTCGAAATTTCAGACTTTAAGCATAAAAAACTCTAAAAATGATACAATTCATTAATTTTTTTTAAAAATTAAAAATTTACTGTTTCAAAATTAAAATTTTAAAAAGGAAATGTTTTCGCATTTGATATTTACCTTATTTTAAGCTAAAAGTCGAAATTTCAAACTTTAAGCATTAAAAACTCTAAAATGAAACAGCAAATAAATTTTTGGAAAAAATTAATAAATTTACTGTTTCTAAATTAAAATTCTTAAAAAACTAAAAAAGGTTCTTATTCATTCTTCATTTGCTCGCTCTGATGTAGGCTTAAAATCGAAATTTCAGATTTTTAGCCTGGAAAACTCTGAAAAATAGAGCAATTTATTAATTCATAAAAAATTTATAATTATTGAAAATATACAAATTTATTGTTTTGAAAAATCGCTAATAAATGGTTTCTCTTGAAAACCGTAAAAAATTCGAAGAAAACAATTTTTGTTTGAAATTTAGATTCTTCAAATTTAGGTACCAAACATTTCAAAAATTTTTGTTTTCTAAAACCTTTTGGAATTATACATTTTCCATTAATATTGGATCAATCGAATTCAATGTGAATTTTTCAAAAAATTTGGATTTCATAAGTTTCGAAAATTTTCAAAAATTAAAAAATATGCCTCACTCGTATTCCTTTTCAAGTCCTTCTCATATTTCGCCGAAGCCATCGGATGCGTCGGCGGCTCACGCCGCGGCAAATACTCCGGCTGATGTAGCCTCGCCAGGATCATTCCATTCATATCATCCTCATTTTCCACCGTTTTCAGTCTCGTCGCATTAAACTCGTCGGATATCTCTTGTGACAACATCATTCTCGCCGGCAAGTCTGACAAATCATTCAAGTACTGCACAACATCATCCGCTGTCGACGTTTCCTGCAGCCGCGGTAGAATCCGATTGTCCGGTTTCTGCTGAAAAAATTTCGAAAATTTCAAATTTTTCATAATTTCTAAAAATTTCAAATTTCTCTTATTTTTTAAAAATTTCAAATCACCTTATCATACTGCTCCATTCCAAATGGATCCAACAACCGCCGATGCATATCCCATACCTGGTTCCGTGTTCGGATCGTGTATGTCGTTTCACCATCACTCCAATGAATCTGAAAATCCGGGATTTTCAGCTTGATCTCAAAAATCAATCAATATACCGCAATGTGAAAGCAATTCTGTGATTCTCCGTCAATTTTTTTCGCTTTAAATCTTGTTATAAACGCCATTGTTCCGGTGCTTGTTTTGTTGTTGAATGTAAATGGTTTGTACAAGGAATCTGAAAATCTGAATTTGAAAATCGAGACAAGCCGCGGCCGCGGCCGCGAAATACAGTAACAACTACGCGGCCGCAGTGCAATGCACACCATCACAAAATTGCGGAATGCACACAATTTGACGAGCAAAATTTTTTATTTATCGAGATTTTCGAAACTAGTTTTTAATGAATAAGGCATAGGTGGGATACCACGGATTTGGCCTAGTAACGAGTTTAACTTTTTTTTCACTTGACAAGGTGTAACCACCTTAACTCGAGGCGGATTTGAAGAACAGTGATGAAAAAATTGGTCACAGATCACCGAAAAAAATACATTTTTTAAAAAATGATGTTATGTATGAATATAATTAGAATAAAAAGTGTTATTTTCCGCAAAATGAAGTAAGAATAAAATTAAGAAAAATCGAAAAAAAAGCTAAAGATTAAAGAATTTACAAAGGTTGAAACAAGTCAAATATGCAGGCATTTAGAGATGAACTTTTGCGAACGCCGAACAATATGGAATCTGAATTGAAGTCGAACGTGGAAGGATGGAAGAAAAACATACCACGATAACTAAATATAATAATTGTAGGTTGTTGTGTGCACTATTCCTTCGATTGGTATATCAAGAAGAAATTGACGATCAGATTGAGAGCGAGAGAAAACGTGTTAAGTTAATGTTTTTTTTTCATGATCATAACCTAGGAAAACGGAATTTTATGGACTTGGTTTTGGTATCAAAATGTGCGTACTGAAGCGTATTTTTCAAAAAGTAAAAACAGTTTCGAAAAATTTGAGGGCGACCGTGTGACGCATTCGCCCGAGCGTGTGAGCCTCAATCCGCGGCCCTGAGGATCGGGCGAGTGCTTCATCGGTGTGCAAATTTTTTTTAACCTCAAATATATATTTTCGGATTCATCTCAGAAAGACGAATCTAATGATACTAAAAAAAAAATTTTTAAAGAAATTTTGAAAAAAAAATTTAAAAAAAATTTTTTTAAAGAAATTTTGAAAAAAAATTTTTTTTAATGTTTTCTTTAGTTTTTGGTATCATTAGATTCGTCTTATTGAGCTGATTACAAAACTATAAGTTTGAGGTTAAAAAAACGAGTGCGCACCGATGAAGCACTCGCCCGAGTGTGAGAGCCTCAATCCGCGGTCCTGAGGATCGGGCGAGTGCTTCATCAGTGCGCACTCGTTTTTTTAACTTTAATTTTATATTTTCGGAATCAGTTCAGAAAGACGAATCTAATTATATAAAAAAAATTAAAGAAAAAACTTTTTTTTAATTCAAAAAAAAAATTTAACAAAAAATTTTGAAAAAAATTGAAAAAAAATTTCTAACTTTTTTTAAATTAAAAAAAGTTTTTTCTTTAATTTTTGGTATCATTAGATTCGTCTTATTGCTTCATCGGTGCGCACTCATTTTTTAAACTTAAAATTTATATTTTCGGATTCATCTCGGAAAGACGAATCTAATGATACTAAAAACGTTTTTTAAAGACATTTTGAAAAAAAATTTTTTTGAACATTTTTTTTAAATTTTTGGTATCATTAGATTCGTCTTATTGAGCTGATTCCGAAAATATAAAATTGAAGTTAAAAAAACGAGTGCGCACTGATGAAGCACTCGCCCGATCCTCAGGACCGCGGATTGAGGCTCTCACACTCGGGTGAGTGCTTCATCGGTGCGCACTCATTTTTAAAACTTAAAATTTATATTTTCGGAATCAGCTCAGAAAGACGAATCTAATGATACTAAAAAAAGTGTTTTAAAGACATTTTGAAAAAAAAATGTTTGAACATTTTTTTTACATAAAAAAAGTTTTTTTCTTTAATTTTTTGTATCATTAGATTCGTCTTATTGAGCTGATTCCGAAAATATAAATTTAAAACTCGCCCGATCCTCAGGGCCGCGGATTGAGGCTCACACGCTCGGGCGAATGCGTCACACGGTCGCACTCAATTTTTTTTATTTTTTGAAAAATATGCTTCAGTACGCACATTTTGATACCAAAACCAAGTCCATACTGTTCCGTTTTCCTATGTTATGATCAGAAAACAGTTATGTTCAATAGCACCTTGGCCTAAAATTTCATTTTCGGAAAAAAAAATGTTTCCATAATTTTCGTTATCATTAGATTCGTCTTATTTCATCGGTGCGCACTCGTTTTTTTAACCTCAAACTTATATTTTTGGAATCAGCTCAATAAGACGAATCTAATGATACCAAAAACTAAAGAAAACATTAAAAAAAAATTTTTTTTAATTTTTTTTCAAAATTTCTTAAAAAAATTTTTTTTTGGTATCATTAGATTCGTCTTTCTGAGATGAATCCGAAAATATATATTTGAGGTTTAAAAAAATTTGCACACCGATGAAGCACTCGCCCGATCCTCAGGGCCGCGGATTGAGGCTCACACGCTCGGGCGAATGCGTCACACGGTCGCCCTCAAATTTTTCGAAACTGTTTTTACTTTTTGAAAAATACGCTTCAGTACGCACATTTTGATACCAAAACCAAGTCCATAAAATTCCGTTTTCCTAGGTTATGATCATGAAAAAAAAACATTAACTTAACACGTTTTCTCTCGCTCTCAATCTGATCGTCAATTTCTTCTTGATATACCAATCGAAGGAATAGTGCACACAACAACCTACAATTATTATATTTAGTTATCGTGGTATGTTTTTCTTCCATCCTTCCACGTTCGACTTCAATTCAGATTCCATATTGTTCGGCGTTCGCAAAAGTTCATCTCTAAATGCCTGCATATTTGACTTGTTTCAACCTTTGTAAATTCTTTAATCTTTAGCTTTTTTTTCGATTTTTCTTAATTTTATTCTTACTTCATTTTGCGGAAAATAACACTTTTTATTCTAATTATATTCATACATAACATCATTTTTAAAAATCGAACTTTTAACCAATTTTTTCATCACTGTTCTTCGAATCAGCCTTTATACAAAAAAATTATTAATTGTAAGTTCTTTTACCTGAGCATTTTGTTACAAAAACTAAATTAAACATTTTATTAGTGAGCATCCGAATAAAAACGTTTGCCTTGACGCACTTTCGGATATTCGTTTTTTAGGTGTTTTTTCAGAGTTTTGCTGCTTTTTACGTTTTGTAGTCGCCTTAACTTAAAAAAAAATTTTTTTTGTAACGAGCTTAACTTTGAGATTTCGAAATGACGTAATCCCACCTATGGAATAAGGTAAAGAAAATAAAGTAAAAACATTGAAAACTATTCAAAATTACGCAAAATATCATTTTCAACATTTAAAATTTTTTAATAAATCATTTTTCGAAGATTTCTCATCCCAACTCCCTGAAAAAAGGGTTAAATCAGTACAATGTGTGCATTTATTAAAAAATGTTCGTGTTTTACAACGCATTTTCTTAAAAATACATTCTCCTATTGAAAAAGACTTTCAGCCGGATTGACCGCCGTTTCCCCAGCCCTGGCTGAAAATTCATAATTTCTGTTTCTAAGTTTTAATAGAATTCATAAATAACTAAAACGAATGAAATTTTCCGAATTTCATTATTTTTCAAATTTCTTTTCAATTTTTGAACTATTGTAAAATTCAAAATTTCAGAATGACCATAATCTTAATCTATTTTTGAAAAAAAAACAACCAAATTTTTACAAAATTTTGAAACGACAAAGCTTAAAACTATTCAAATTTTCCAGAACCTGGGTCAAAATTTGAAAAATGTGCAATTTAAGAGTCGAAAAATCGATAAATTTCTATGATTTTTGGTGCATTTTCAAGCTGAAAATCTGAAAACACTAGATTTTAGCTCTAAAATGACTTAAAAGCCCTGGATTTCAAAATAAAGTCGCAATTCTGGAAAAAAATCTTCAAAAAATCATTACTTTTCCAAAAATCGATCGATTTCTGCTTTTTGAAGCATTTTTAAGCTAAATTCAAAGCTAGAAAAACTATTTTTTCTGAATTGAACATTTTCATAAATTCTAGCAATTTATTCAGAAATTATCGAAAACGTAAAATATTTTCAGAAACCATAAAAAATCAATAATTTTTTCAAGAAAATAATTTAAAAGCTGGTTTTTCCGCTAAAAACTGAAATTTTTCTTAAAATATCCCAAATTTTCATGACTTTCCTGAATTATTTTAAATTTCATTGTTTTCCTTATTTTTAAAAGTATGTTTCTTTAAAAAAAACACGTATTTCTGAGCCATTTCAAGTTCGCGGACTAATTTTCAAAAAATTTGAATTTCTAGGCCAGGTGTTCTAAAAATCTAGGCTAGGCCAGCTAATTAGAAATTAGAAATAAATTGAAAACTCTCTTTTAGATTTTCGCAAATTTATTGCGGTTTTAAATATTCTGAAAAGCCGAAAAGGTTGTTTTAGAGAAAAAAACGTGAAAAATTAGCCGAAAAAGTAAAAATTAAGATTTTTATTCAACAAATGGACTATTCGGCATATTTCAGACCCTATATAGGCTCGTAGAATCTTCGCGGACCATTTAGAAAATCCGCTATACTTGCAAATTAAAATATTTTCAGACTTTTTGGTTCGTAATACTTTAAATTTAAAATTTAAACTTTACTTTTAATTTTTAAACTTTTTAAAAACTTTACTTTAAAAAAACCAGGTTATAAAAAAATTAAGACTAATCGATTGGATTTTTAAGGGGGTTGCCTTTAAAATTCCTTATAATATATAGAAATTGAGAGGGGAAATTTGAAAAATGCTTTTGAGCTTCGAAAAAAGGGGAAATTCAGAAATTTCTGAAACTTTTCGATAAACAAATGGATTTTAAAATGTTTTGAGACCAACTTGGAGCTGAATTTCAAGGGTTTTAGATTTAAAATAAGGGAAAACTTATAAAAGTTCAGAAGAAAGAAAAAAACAAGTCGAAAATTCAAAAATAAATAAATATTTTTCAAAAAGTCATGGAATTTCACTATTTTAGGCTTAAATGAAGAAGACGATACTATTACACGTGAAAACTCTTCGGAAAAAATTTCAAAAATAAGAAAATTGTAAAAAAAATGTGATTCAAGCGAAGAAAAGATGCAAAAAGTGTGAACCACGTGATGAAACAAAATATAATTTGACATACTGTTGCAAAAGCACACATTTTGTGGTGAGAACACACGCATGTTTCACCGTTATGTTCCTTTAATCATGGTAGTTTAAAAAAATCGTAGAAAAACCAAACTAAATAGGTGAAAAAGCGGTGAAATGTTGATGAAACGAACGGTAGAAAAAGGGTGGCGCTAGAGTGTTTAGCGACACATATCTGCGTAATTGCGTTGCATTGTACTATATCCATTCGCTTGCTAACCGTTTTGCTATTTTTGGTTGATAAAGGGGGGGGGGGGGAGATTTTTTTTTGAAGATGATGACGCCTAATCTTTAAATTGTTTGTCCTATATTTTTTTACAAGACATTTCCGAACTCTGCTAATAAAAATGTTAATTTTAAGTCTTCAAGTCAAATTGCTATCCTTCACATTTCGATCTGGAATAGAACTTCATGCAATATTCTTCTCAAATTGATGCACAAAAAATTGATTTTTCTTTTTTTTTGAAAAATCTGAGCATAGCGAACAAATCAAGGAAGTTTACAAATAAAAAACATTTCAATTGATAAATGAAGAACACTAATTTTCAGGTGCTGAGCATCAAAACAATGTAGCAACTAATAAAAGCCGAAAAAAATTAAAATTTCTGAAATTTGTTGATAAATTATTGGTTTTTGAGGATTTCTAGATTAAATCAGGACTAATCGATTGAATTTTAAAGGGTTCGCCTTTAAAATTCTTTACAAAATATAGAAATTGAGAGAGGCAAGTTGAAAAACGCCTTTGAGCTTCGAAAAAAGGAGAAATTCAGAAATTTCTGAAACTTTTCGATAAACAAATGGATTTTAAAATTTTTTGAGATTCAAGGGTTTTAGATCTAAAATGAGGGAAAACTAATAAAAGTTCAGAAGAAAAAAAACAAGTCGAAAATTCAAAAATAAATAAATATTTTTCAAAAAGTCATGGAATTTCACGATTTTAGGCTTAAATCAAGAAGGCGATAGTATTATACGTGAAAACTCTTCGGAAAAAATTTTAAAAATAAGAAAATTGTAAAAAAAATGTGATTCAGGCGAAGAAAAGAAGAAAAAATGCAAAAAATGTGAATCACGTGAAGAAAAAAAATTAATTTGGCATACTGTTGCAAAAGCACACATTTCGTGGTGAGAAATCACGCATGTTTCACCGTTATGTTCCTTTAATCTTGGTAAGTTGAAAATTTTTTGAAAATCGTAGAAAAAACCAAACTAAATAGGTGAAAAAGCGGTGAAATGTTGGTGAAACGAACGGTAGAAAAAGGGTGGCGCTAGAGTGTTTAGCGATACACAGAGGTTTACCACATATCTGCGTAATTGCGTTGCATTGTACTATATCGATTCGCTTTCTAACTGTTTCGATTTTTTTTTGATAAAGGGGGGGGGGGGGAGATCCGATTATGATTTTTTTTTGAAGATGATGACGCCTATTCTTTAAATTGTTTGTGCTATCTTTTTTTACAAGACATTCCCGAACTCTGCTAATAAAAATGTAATTTTAAATGTTCAAGTTTAATTGCTATCCTTCACATTTCGATCTGAAAGAGAACTTCATGCAATATTCCTCTCAATTGATTAAAATGACTCCATTTGTTTATTTATGCCTTCACTTTGGTGTTCGGGACGAACGCTGGTATCTTCTTCATTTATTTTCGGTTGATTTTGGTGCAACCGTGTTGCAACAATGGTCCGAAGGATGTGGAGAGGAACGTGTTGCGATGACAGATGGTGACAGATTCAGAATTTCATGGAAACCTGGAGAACAAAAATATGACAAATTTGGATATTTTAGTTGTAAATCAACAAATCAAAATTTATTTTCATCTTGGAGTTATGAACATTGAAATTGCTTGTCAAAAGCCAAAAACACTTTCTTAACATTATATTAATTTACTGATTTTCCAGAAAATCATTTGTTTCGTTCATGTCACAAAATCCGATGTTGAGTATCGTTGAATGAACTGGAAAACAATGATCAAGAAGAGAACTCAGGGGCATTGTCGCCGTTCCGATGCCAATCTAAAAAATGCTTCACTTGTGTGCGCTCATTCCTCCGCCCACCGTGTGTTGTTCTAATTTCTTTTTTCCCTGTTCAAAATTGATGAAATCAGCTGATTTTTTTTAGATTGAACACGAAAAGGCTATAGCTTTCGAAAAAAGATTGAAAGCCTACAAATTTTCAACAATTTAAATTGAATTTTCGGTATTTCAAAAAATAGTAATCTCGATATAATTAAAGGGGAACTTTAAGCAGGTTATAAACGTTGCATAATCGATGTTAAATTCAATTTTAAATACCTAAGTAAACAAATTTTGCAAAAAAAGCAAAAAAAAAATCTTTTAATTACCGGTTCATTTTTTTTGCCTTTTTCTTTATTGAACGAGTAACTCTTGCGGGTTAATTGTTCTTATTCATCATTTAGTTCTCTTTGAATAAAATGATATATATATATAAAAAATAAGGGCACCCGGAATTGAACTTTGGTCTCAAAAACGTAAAAGTTTCAACCAAAGTGGTAGCCAAGTTCGATTCCGGGTGCTCTTTTTTTTTGCATCTCTGTGTGTCAACATTTTACAAATGTCTATATGTTTTTCAAAAAAAAACTTACAAAATTATAAGATTTTCACACTAATTTCACGATGAAAATCTAGTTTTTTTAAACAACTGATTGCGGTTGTAAAAAAAAAACTTTCTTTAACATTAATGATTTCAGCTGATAATGTATACGGTCTTCTGGTAGCTGCATCAAAATATAAAGTTGACTTCTACCTGTCGGATTGTGAGGATTTCATAATTTCAACACAAGATTTATCGATCAGCAGAAAAATATGGCTTTCTGTTGAATTTGCATTGCCAAGAGTAAATGTAAAAACAAGAAATTAATCGATTTGCCGAATTCTGAAAATTTGTATTACAGACTTCAATAATGAACAATATCACAATTGCCGAATTCAAACAGGTTTTAAATGAACTAACCTTTTGTGACGGGTCAAACATAAATGAATTAAAATCGATCGATGGTTGGAAACGTTGTTTGAATAACACGTTATTATACAGGTAAGAGAAACTTTGGGATTCAGATAAGCATAGATTTTTATATTTATAGAAAAAAATGCAAATGAGAATGTGATAAAGACAAAGTGATGAAGAAACGTGACTGGAAGTTAATAATTACTGTCATTAAAAGCATCCATAATAATAGATGTTTTTTAAAACTTTAATTTTAATTCATTTCTATCGCATCGTGTATCCTTTTTTCTGCTTTTTTTTTTGGAATAAATAAAAAGGCGTAAAAAATTTAGAAATTTGTTTTATTCTCTATTTTCTTCTTTACATTTGAATTTTCTGAATTCAATTAATCAAAATTATAATCAAAAATCTTGAAATTTTGAAAAGGTTAGATCACGCTTATTTATATAAGATCTTGCCACTTTGTGAAATGGCAACATGATTAATGTTTTCTAGCAGTTGAAAAGTGCATAGTCCTGGGACCCCCTTTTCTTTTTTTTTCCTGACGGGCTCCTTTGAGCCAGTTATGGCGACTTGAAAAATCTGGCACTCAATTTTACGTAAGAATATTTTTGCATTTTGATATGCTAAATATGACGGCTTCGAGAGCGATGTGGTAAGTTGATTGACAGTAACCTGAAGATGAAGTGCTCATAATAGTCTTCAATGTAGCCTAGTCGGCAATAATAATAGTCTTAATTAACAATTTCAAGATAATTATACTGTTAATTTACAATTTCAAGGTAATTAACATCTCAATTAATCATTGAAAGGTAATTATAGTTTTAATTAACAATATCAAGGTAATTAACGTATTTGTTATCAATTGAAAGGTAATTAACTAGGATTTTTAAAAAATTCAAGGTAATTATTGTTTTAATTAACAATTTAAAGACAATAATAGTCTTAATTAACAATTTCAAGATAATTATACTGTTAATTTACAACTTCGACGTTCAAGATCACATTTTGAAGAAGCCCCTTAAAATCCAAGGAAACGTGGAGATGTTCAGACCAAAATAAACATTTTTCCTACTGAAAATCATTCATGTTACGAAGACCCACATATTTGGTGTTTTTTTTTCAATGTCTCACTCTGAAAACCAACATTTTCCAGTGAAAATCACACAATGTGCTCGGCTGCACAATGTGCACCCTCCCCCTCTCTCTCTTTTCCATGGCAACCAAAGAGCGGACATTTCTCCCCTTCTCCTATTTTTTATCCAAACATTTTTCAAGTATTACTACTTCACTATTATAATAATAATAATAAAAATATTCGGCGCATTTTTTTAAATTACCTGAAAAAATAATGGATGATGAAAATAATGACGGACAGTTGTAAGTTATGAGAATTTTTGCAATTTTTGCGAATTATTAATCAATTTCAAGCATAAATTATGAATTTTGAGATTATTACAATTTTTTTGATCTAGAGATCATAAAAATCCATACATTTTGAGTAAAATTTGGCCGATTTGAAATTTTTTGTGTTTTTTGGGACCTGATTTCAAGGCCTTCTAACTTTTTTCAAAATCATCCGATTTCTAAGAATTTTGGAGCAATTTGAAGCTGATAATATGAATATTGAGATAATAACAATCAAATTAGTCTAAAAATTTTTTTAAATTCATAAATTTTGAGAAAAGTAACAGCACTTTGAAATTTGGCCCATTTCCCAATTTTTTGGACCCGATTTCAAAGAATCGTAATTTTTTACAAAATCAATCGATTTTGTGGAATTTTGGATTAATTGGAAGCTTAAATTAAATATTTTAAAATAATAACTGTTATTTTGATTTAAAAAAAAATCAATAAAATCTATAAATATTGAAGAAAATAACAGCGATTTGGAAAATTTTTAAAATTTTTGGGACCCGATTTCAAGGAGTCGTGACTTCTTTAAAAATTGTTGAAATCTACCGAATTTTGGATTAAATTAAAGCTGAAAGTCTCAAATTTAAGATTATTGTAATCAATTTGATGTAAAAATCAATAAAGTCCATAAATATTGAGAAAAGTTAAAGCGATTTGAAATTTGAAAATTTTTTTGAAAAATCGGTTTTTTCAGTGAAATTCCCGAACTTCCGGAAGGACGATTACTCGAAATTCGACTAATTTCCAATTGGGGTGATCCAACATTAATTGGCTTGAATTCGGTGGAAATTTTCATCGAGGATGGGACTAGGGCGAGGGTGGAAAAGGTGAGCATTTTGGAGAAGTTTTGGAAAATTTCGGAAAACCTTCAGATCTTCTCAAACACTTCAAACACGTCCGGACACATTGAATCCCTGCTAACCGAATCATTAATTTGTAAGGATACTGAAAAAATGTGGTGCGCCAATATGAGAGCCCATAACGAGCAGTTCGAGGCGACCGTTCCGATCACCATCTCAATTGTGATGGTTGAACCTGTTCGAATTGCCATGTGTCGATTTTGGAACTATAACGCGTCGAGGGTTAAAGCACAAATTGGTGTTCGTCAGGTGGAGGTTCGTTTCGACGGTGTTCCGGTTTTTCGCGGCGAGATTGATTGCTCATTTTCAATGGATACGGAATTTGAAGCACAGATGGGAGATGTGAGTCTATTTTTTTTCAATTTTTCGCGGAACCTTCAAGGGGTAAGGGGTGACATTTTGACATTTTTAAGCTTAGATTATGAATTTTCAGAAATTTGTGAACAATTTGATATAAAAATCATAAAATTTTATTGATTTTGTGAAACGTTACAGCGATTTGAAATTTGGGTGCACTTCACAAAAAGACCTTATTTCAAGGCGTTGTAGCTTTTTTCAAAATTATCCAATTTTCTTGATTTTTGGATCATTTTGAAGCTGAAATTATGAATATTGAGATAATTACAATTATTGTGAACTAAAAATCATAAAAATCCACAAATTTTGAGAAAAATTATGCCGATTTGAAAATTAAATGAATTTTTGGTATCCAAATTCAATTAACCACAACTTCTCTCTCTCAAAATTCTCCAATTTTCTTGATTTTTGGATCATTTTGAAGCGAAGATTATGAATATTTAGAAAATTTTAATTTCAGTGGTGTGAAGTTCGTGAAAATTAATAAATTTCACAAAAAGTTAGGGATATTTGAAAAAAAGTGGATTTTAGGTACTCAAATTCAGGTATCCATAACTTTTGCTAAGATTCTCCGATTTTTTCATTTTTGGATCATTTTGAAGCAGGTTTTATGATTAATGAGATAATTATAATTATTTTGAACTAGATTTCATAAAACAACATGAATCTTGAGAAAAGTTATGCCGATATGAAATTTGGGTGTTTTTGGGGGGGGCCTGATTTCAAGACCTCATAACTTTTTAGAAAATCCTCCGATTTCTAATAATTTTATATTATTTTAAAGCTAGAATTACGAATAATGAGATAATTACAACTATTCTGAACGAAAAATATCACAAAAACCCGTTAATTTTGAGAAAAGCAAAAGGTTTTTTGTTGAAAGGAATTGTACTTCTAACCCTCAAGACTGTCGGATTGGTAATCGAACACACTACCAAAAAGCCAATTGGCACAATCGAAATAGTATGTGTAAGGTGTGCTTATATATTCTGGTCAGCACGACTTTTCAATCTTTTTCAAAAATCGGTGGATTTTTTTTATTTTGAAGCCGCTGAATTGTAAAGCCATCTATTCCAGACAATTCTCTTCACAACCGACGAAACAATCCTCGAATCAATTGCCAAAAATGATGTTTGTTTGATAAGTGACCAACTTCCAAGCCACTCGGAAAATCGTCTAGAAATCCCGGACGCTCTAACCCCGTACCGTCCGACGACTTCCGAGTCTCGAGACGTTCAAACAGTCCAAACGCCTGTGGAAATTCTAGACATTCCACCCGCTTTTCCAACAAGGCCGACGAGCTCGAAAACGGATGTGAAAAGTTGGTGGTAACTTTTGCAGAAACATTTTTTCATTCATTTTTCAGTGCTTCATCTCGAACTCGTTGGAAATTGGGGAATGCGAGGTCTGATCGGGTTAACGGGGGTTGAAATTGTTGATGAATACAATAGGGTTATAGAACATGACTTGATGAATGTAACATGTTCTGTAGGGGATCCGGAACATGTGAAAAGGTAGAGAAAACATTTATATAATTTTACAATTCACTTTTTTTGGAGCCCGATTTCAAGGGTCATAACTTTTTTCAAAATTTTCCTATTTTTTCAGCTTTTTCTCATTTTGAAGCTGAAATTATAATTTTTAAGAAAATCACAATTATTTTGGTATAGAAATCATAAAAATCTATGAATTTTGAGAGAAGTTAAGCACATTTGAAATTTCCACAATTTTGGAGCCCGGTTTGAAGGGTCCTAACTTTTTTCAAAATTTTCCTATTTTTTCAGATTTTTCTCATTTTGAAGCTGAAATTATAATTTTTAAGAAAATCACAATTATTTTGGTATAGAAATCATAAAAATCTATGAATTTTGAGAAAAGTGACGCCCATTTGAAGTTTCCACAATTTTTGGAGCCAGGTTTCTGGTCATAACTTTTTTCAAATTTTTCAAATTTTTTCATACTTTGGCTCATTTTGAAGCTGAAACCATGCATTTTACGATAATCGCAATCAATTTGATATTGTAAGCCTGGGAATGAATGAAAATGGCCAACAATATGAATGACTGGAAAATCCAAAATTTTTCTACATTTTCCAGACTTTTCAATGGTAAAAACCTGACGAGAAACCATGAAGATATGCTTCTTGTGGAATTTAATGATAAGAAACCGGTCACCATATCGATTAGCTTCACTAAACCAATTTCTCTAAAAGCTATATCGATTTACAACTATAACTCTTCTTTTGAATTATCATATGCTGGAACGAAAGTCATGCATATTTTTGTGAATGGAAAATTGGCGATGAGTGACGTCATGCTTCGAAAAGCTACAGGATTTGTGTATTTCGATTATGTGCAGGATGTGGTGGTTGATACATCGGGCATTGTTGTAGCAGCGGTTCCGAGACCGACGACTCATACTATTGGGGGATGTGAGTATTGATTGGAATCTTATAACTTTTCTCAAAATTCTCCAATTTGCTTGATCTTTAGATCATTTTGAAGCTAAAATAATGAACATTCAGAAAATTTCAATTTCGTTTGTGTAAAAATCATGAAAATCCATAAATTTCACGAAAAGTTAGGGATATTTGAAAAAAAGTGGATTTTAGGTACCTAAATTCAGGTATCCATAACTTTTCTCAAAATTCTCCAATTTTATTGATTTTTGGATCATTTTGAAGCTAAGATTATGAATATTCAGAAAATTACAATCTCTTTGGTGTGAAAACCGCGAAAATCCATATATTTTGAGAAAAGTTGAATCGATTTGAAAACCTATATTTTCCAGTCCTGTTCCAACTCCGCCTTCTCTCCACATGGGGTGACGAGTTCTACGTCGGTTTGAATGGAATAGAGATTTTCGACAGAAAAGGCCTGAAAATCAATGTAAAGGAGCATAGTAAGATCCGATCCGATCACCTAAAACCCTAGTTCACATTTTCAGACCTGGCAGCGTTTCCAGAAAGCGTCAACATTCTCCCAAATATCAAAAACGATTTGAGACGTTCGAATAATTTGATAAATGGGATAAATGACACGGATGAGTAGGGATTTTTCCAGATATTTTCAGAAAAATCAACACTTTTTCTTTCAGACCAAAATATATGTGGCTTACTCCGCTGTTACCGAATCGATGCTCCAGAGTGTTTTTTGTTTTTGACACGCCGACTTTTATTTCAAAAATGATTATTTATAATTATCGAAAAACACCAGAACGGGGTGTTAGACACGTTTCGGTGGGTTTGAAACGCGCTCCATTGAGAAATTGGGTTTTTGGCATTTAGCCAAAATTTTAGAACGTGTAAAATTACATTAAAATTAAAATTAGAGATGATAAGGGAAAAGTCCCTTTATACGTATATAAAAGATAATAAACGCAGGTTCAGTGGTAGATTTAATATTTATTACGTTTTTAGTCTTTACAGACGAATATTCAAGGAAAATAACTTAAAACAAGGTTAAAAGGTGCATAATTAATGGGGAGAATAACTGGGATGGGAAGCGAACGTATTACCAAGTTAATAAAACGATAAAAACGGAAAGAAACGTACGAAAAGATAGGGAAAACGTGTTCGAATCGACGAATTTATAGTTTGCGCGTCAAATCAGATGTATTGCGTCCAATGCACACACTGCTTGACTACCGTACCCTTTGAATTAATTGAAATTGCATATTTTCGGTCCGATTGTCCTGACAAATTTTTAAGGTTCAAGTTATCAATAACAATTCTTTCAGCTCAGCGTCGACGACCTGATCATTTTCTCAGGCGAAATTCCGGCAAGCACATCGGATGCGACAGCGAAATTGGAGATTAATTTACAAGATTTGTGAAGTGTTCCACAAATTAGTTGATTTTGTGTACTGGTTTGAGATGTGATTTTGATTTTTTTTTTCAAGAAAAAGCACCACATTTTTCTGATTCGAAATAAATAATACCGGATTTTTTAAACCTTGAAAATTAATTTTTAAAATTTTAAAATTGGGGTTACTGTAATTTTTTATTACTTTCTTCGATTTTCCGCCAATTTTTTGTTGGAATGCTGAAAAATTGTTATAATAATATTTGTTTTATTTAGCAGAATCATATTTGCCTGAAAAATTCGCAAAAATATCTTATTTTCATTTTAAAAATCCGCAGAAACATTTTCTATCTTTAAAGGCGCACAACAAATAACTTTTGCAAGTGTCTCGACACGAAAAGAGGTTTGAGTACGGTAGTCGGTTAAAAACAATTTTTTTGTGTTTTTTTTCATTTTTGAAAAATAATTCGACG
The DNA here is from genome assembly GCA_964036255.1 of Caenorhabditis virilis. NCBI lineage: Eukaryota > Metazoa > Nematoda > Chromadorea > Rhabditida > Rhabditidae > Caenorhabditis > Caenorhabditis virilis. The sequence continues at coordinate 16,868,414 of OZ038415.1, read as the reverse complement.
TGTGGAATATTTTCAACCAAAGTTTTTGTTTTTTTTTCTACGAGATTTGGCGAAAAAAAACAGAAAATCTTTATTCTTAAAAAATCTGGAACTCAAGTTGACGATTTTTCGAATGCGCTAAAAAAACGAAATTTGATGCTGTCAAGGGGGTTTTATTTAATTAAATTAACTTTTCCGTATATTTGAAACAATTGAAATTTTTAGATTTCGTTCAAAAATTCTGATCTTATATCTCCTTAATGTCTCCTCAATTTTGAGATTCCGTTTTGTCTGAATGTCTGAAATTTTGTAATTTTATAATTTTCAAAATTACGACATATCAAAAAAATAATTAATTAATTGGGCAGATTGACTAATTTAATTAGCTTGAAGTTATTAATTAAAATCTTAATTACCTGGAAATTGTTAATTAAGACAATGATTGTTCTTAATTAATTACGAAAATTCAAATGTCCTCCTGTGAAGAAGAAAATACAGAATAAAACAAATTTCTAATTTTATTACGTCATTTTATTTCTTCCAAAAAAAGCAGAAAAAAGGATACACGATGCGATAGAAATGAATTAAAATTAAAGTTTTAAAAAACATCTATTATTATGGATTATTTCAATGACAGTAATTATTAACAGAAATTGCAGTTACGTTTATTCATCACTATTGTTTTTATCACATAATCAATTGCATTTTTCTGTAAATATAAAAATCGATGCTTCTCTTAATCCCAACGTTTTTCTTACCGGTATTTTTAATAACTTGTTATTCAAACAACGTTTCCAATCATCGATCGATATTACTTCATTTATGTTCGATCCGTCAAAAACGGTTAGGTCGTTTAAAACTTTTTTGATTTCGTCAATTGTGATATTGTTCATTATTGAAGTCTGTAATACAAATTTTCAGAATTCGGAAAATCTATTAATTTTGTTTTTACATGTACTCTTGGCAATCTAAATTCAACAGAAAGGCATATTTTTTTACTAATCGATAAATCTTGAGTTGAAATGATGAAATCCTCACAATCCGAAATGTAGAATTCAACGTCATATTTTGATGCAGCTAACAGAAGACCATATATATTATCAGCTGAAATCATTAATGTTAAAGACAGTGGGTCATGTTTTCAAACCAATCAATTGCAAAAAAACTCGATTTTCAGCGTGAAATTAGTGTGAAAATCTTACAATTTTGCAATTTTTTTTTGAGAAACTTAAAAATTCGTAAAATATTGACATATTCTTCATTTTTCATGATTTTTAGCTCATTTTAAAGCTAGAATTTTGAATTTTCAGATGTTTAGCTAGGAATGCCGCAAACTTCTGAAATTTGGTCATAGATACAAATGCTTTAGAATACGGTTGTTTCAAAGCTCAAAATTTGAAGAAAATTATGAGGAAAACGAAGTAATTTTCAATTTTGATAGGAAAATTGAAAATGATTTTTATTTTAAGGTTTAAAATCTGGAAATAAAAAAAGCGGATTTAAAATCATGAAAAATCAATAGATTTCAAAGTCTTACGAGTTTTTAAAATATAATTATAAAAACCCTATTTTCGACTAACTCTAATTTTCTCGAAAAGTGACCAAATTTTATGATTTTTACGCCATTTTGAAGATAAAAATCTGAAATTTTTGAATTCCAGCTTTATAATCAGCTAATTGTCATGAAAAATGCAATTTTTTTACAAATTCACAAACTCCAAAAAATATCACTAGTATGAAAATCTTAAATTTTTAAGAAAATTAAGCTCCAACTTTTTCAAAACTTGTCAAAATTTAGAAATTGTTTTGAATTAAATTTAATTAAATTATGAAAATTCAAATTTTTAGCTTGATAATAGTATAAATATCTTAAAATTTAAAGGAAAATTTCAAAAAATCGTAAAATTTTGAAAAATGCTTCCTTTTTCATGATTTTTAGCTCTTTTTAAAGCTGGAATTCACACTTTTCAGATGTTCAGATTCAATCAAAAAAATAAACTAACCGTTAACTTTTCGTTGTTGTCCGTACAAGAATTCAAGGAAAGTGACAAAATCAGCATATTCGATAGAATCAATATCTAATATTTCACCATCATTGAGAAGAGACAACTTTTCCCTTAGCTTTGATGAAAAACATAATAATGGCTGGAGAGAATATGATTTTTTCAAAAAAGAAAAGAAAACGTACATATTTATTAATGTATAATAAGTGATTTCCAAGACGACAAACAATTTCCGAATCAATATTCTGGGGTATCGAAAATTTCGACAAAACAACTCCAAAAGCAGATTTGATTCGAATTTTCGTTTTTATTAAAACATCACGGCATCGCCCGCGTGTTTTCATTTCAGAAATCGTTAAAGGCGTTTCACATACTTTACGCATATGGCACACTCTGAAACTATGCAGATATTTTTCCGTAAATTTTTTGTCTCCAAATTGAACTAGAAACTCCATTTCAACGTCTATGTTCGCGTTACGTGAAAACCTATTAATTCCGTGGCACCAGACAGTAATTTCAAAATATAGTTTTCCTTTGTAGTTCGGCTCGAAAGAAGGATCGATTGTCCTGTAAAAATACTAAATGTTAAGTAAAAAGGTAAACAATAATGAGATTTTTGTTTCGTTTTTTCTATTGTCAACTCAAATATTCTTGATCATTGCGTTTTGAGAGCCGCTCAACTTCACAGACGCTCCGCACACACGCACGCGGCTGCCGACACTCAACACACTATAAAATCAGCGGGAAAATAAATGTTTCAAATATTCCAATTCCGTTCGTGCGGAGCGTCTGTGACGTTGAGAAGCCCTCATAACGCGATGATCAAGAATATTTGAGTTGACAGTAGAAAGAAATTCATTAATGTCCTGATTGTTTTTTTTCTTCCGAACTTGTACGGAAAATAATGAATTTTAAGCATAAAAATAGCATAACTTTGAAATTAGTGATTTTTTGTGAATTGCATTGGTATTACAGTTGAACAGGGTTGAAAAACGGGACGCCTGCCTTAAAGACTTTTTTCATCAAAAATGAAGCAATACCCAGATTTCATGTTTGTTCTCTATAGTTTATTACTCACCACTTAATAGTTTCTGCTTTGATTACCGAATATGTATTATCGCCTTTTGACCACTTCATGCATCCTTCGTACGATTCTTTCCAGACCGTATTTGGCATCATCGTGTAATTAATTGAAATAAAAGCTGAAAGAATACATTTTCAGACAAAAATATAAATAGAGGGTGATTAAAAAAAGTGATGAATTTTCTTGGACTCTCATTGATTCTCATGTTATCGCTGGAGCAGCCGAAAAAGAAATAACAGGGACATGAAAATTATATTAACAGTGATACAAATATTAAAATATAAAAAATAAAACCTATTATGTAATTATTATTAATGAATGATATATTTTGCAAAGAGAACGAGGGCGTGTCTCACAACAAAGGTTTCGTTGATCCCTTTTGTCACTTCGAACATCCCATCTCTCTACCCCAACTGGTAAAATGTGAAAAAGATATAACGCGAAACATTGACTGCCTTAGGGAAAAACATTTTTATGACCGTATTACAAATGCCTACCGTAATCTTAACTATGAATGGATTTTCCTGGAAATATGATTACTGTAGTGAGGAGGGCGCCAAAATTAGTACCAAACGATCCCAAATTGAATTTTACCGAAATTAGTTTGAAACCTATTAAGCTTTGAGAACCTTGAGAAATTGAAAATCTCAAAATTGAATTATTCCAAATGAAATTTTGGACAAAATATAGTTAAATAATTTATTATATATCAAGAAATACGTACGGTTTCTTTTATTTTTTGAAAAATTCATAATTTTTCTTTTTTGCAGGGAATTCCAGAAATTTCTGTTTCGTTTGCTACTAAAATATGTCTCAAAAAATTTATTTTTCGAATAAAATCGGTTTAAAAACCTAGAAATTAGAAAAAACGCTCAAATCTGATGGATTTGCCGAAGGGCGCACTCCAAAGATACAAAACCGATGTTCAGAACCTTCTAGTAAAGCTAAACATCATTTCGATTGTTTTCCGAAATTTTTTAAATCAATTTAAAATATCCTCAAGCATACAATTTTGGAACTGCGATAATGTGACTAATTAGAAACTTATTATTTGAAGGGAAAAGTAATCCTTTAAATTTTTATTTGAGACATTAATTACCTTGAAATTGTTTATCAAGAGTATAATTACCTTGAAGTTGCTAATTAAAACTAGAAATACCTTGAAATTATTAATTAAGATGTTAATTACCATGAGATTGTAAATGAACAGTATAATTATTTTGAAATTGTTAATTAAGTCAATTATTGCCTTTAAAATTTTAATTACGGCATTAATTGAGCAAATTGCCATTAGCAAGATTTTGTATCCCTCTGGATTACTAGATTTTTTTCGAAAGAGAGACTTTTTTTCCATTTTCAGGATTTCTGTCAATTTTATGGCTTTTTGGATCAAATATCACTAGATTCAATATTTCACTTCAATATTTTTTCACGGCGCCATAACTGGCTCAAAAGAGCCCGTCAGGAAAAAAATGAAAACGGTTTCGTGCTCCCAGGAATATTCACTTTTCAACTGCTAGAAAACATTAATCATGTTGCCATTTCAAAAAGTGACAAGCTCTTACATAAATAACAGAACTTTTTCAAAACTGCAATATTTTTTTTGTAGATTTTAAATTGAAATTAATTGAATTCAAATAATTCAAATGTCCTCCTGTAAAGAAGAAAACACAGAATAAAACAATTTTTAAAGTTATTTTATTTCTTCAAAAAAAAACAGAAAAAAGTATGCGATAGAAATGAATTAAAATTAAAGTTTTAAAAAACATCTATTATTATGGATGCTTTCAATGACAGTAATTATTAACTGCAATTCCAGTTACGTTTCTTCATCACTTTTGTCTTTATCACATTCTCAATTGCATTTTTCTGTAAATATAAAAATCGATGGTTCTCTTAATCCCAACGTTTTTCTTACCGGTATTATTAATAATGTGTTATTAAAAAAATGTTTCCAATCATCGATCGATATTAATTCATTTATGTTCGATCCGTCAAAAAAGGTTAGGTTGTTTAAAACTTGTTTGATTTCATCAATTGTGATATTGTTCATTATTGAAGTCTGTAATACAAATTTTCAGAATTCGGCAAATCGATTAATTTTGTTTTTACATGTACTCTTGGCAATCTAAATTCAATAGAAAAGCATATTTTATAACTAATCGATATATCTTGAGTTGAAATGATGAAATCCTCACAATCCGAAATATAGAATTCAACGTCATATTTTGATGCAGCTAACAGAAGACCATATATATTATCAGCTGAAATCATTAATGTTAAAGACAGTGTGTCATGTTTTCAAACCAATCAATTGCAAAAAACTAGATTTTCAGCGTGAAATTAGTGTAAAATCTGATAATTTTGTAATTTTTCTTGAGAAACTTAAAAATTCGTAAATTGTTGACATATTCTTCATTGTTCATGATTTTTAGCTAATTTTAAAGATAGAATTTTAAATTTTCAGATGTTTAGCTCAGGAATGCCGTAAACTTCTGAAATTTGGTCATAGATAAAAAAAATGCTTATATTTTCGACAAACTCTAATTTTCTCGAAAAGTGACCAAATTTTAAGATTTTTACGCCATTTTGAAGCTAAGAATCTGAAATTTTTGAATTTCAGCTTCGCAATGAGCTAAAAGTCATGGAAAATGCAAATTTTTTCAATAATTCACAAGCTCCTAAATACCACTGAAAATTTCGAAAAATTATAAAAATCATGCTCCAACTTTTTCAAAACTTGTCACAATTTAGAAATTGTTTTGAATTAAATTTAATTTTATTATGAAAATTCAAATTTTTAGCTTGAAAATAGTATAAATTTCTTAAAATTTAATGGAAAATTTCAAAATATCGTAAAATTTTGAAAAATGCTTCCTTTTTCATGATTTTTAGCTCATTTTGAAGCTGGAATTCTCATTTTTCAGATTTTCACATTCAATCAAAAAAAAAAACTGACCGTTAACTTTTCGTTGTTGTCCGTACAAGAATTCAAGGAAAGTGACAAAATCAGCATATTCGATAGAATCAATATCTAATATTTCACCATCATTGAGAAGAGACAACTTTTCCCTTAGCTTTGATGAAAAACATAATAATGGCTGGAAAAATATGAATTTTTCAAAAAAGAAAAGAAAACGTACATATTTATTAATGTATAATAAGTGATTTCCAAGACGACAAACAATTTCCGAATCAATATTCTGGGGTATCGAAAATTTCGACAAAACAACTCCAAAAGCAGATTTGATTCGAATTTTCGTTTTGATTAAAACATCACGGCATCGCCCGCGTGATTTCATTTCAGTAATCGTTAAAGGTGTTTCACATACTTTACGCATTTTGAAATATTTGAAACGATGAACATATATTTCAGTAAATGTTCTGTCTCCAAATTGAACTAGAAACTCCATTTCAACATCTATGTTCGAGTTATGTGAAAACATATTAATTACGTGACACCAGACAGTAATTTGAAAATATAGTTTTCCTTTGTAGTTCGGCGCGAAAGAAGGTTCGATTTTCCTGTAAAAATACTAAATTTTAAGTAAAAAGGTAAACAATAATTTTTAGTGTTATACTGAAAGAGGGACCATTTTTCATTAGAATGTCCTTATCGTTTTTTTTTCTTCCGAACTTTTATGGAAAATAATGAATTTTAAGCATAAAAATAGCATAACTTTGAAATTAGTGATTTTTTGTGAATTGCATTGGTATTACAGTTGAACAGGGTTGAAAAACGGGACGCCTGCCTTAAAGACTTTTTTCATCAAAAATGAAGCAATACCCAGATTTCATGTTTGTTCTCTATAGTTTATTACTCACCACTTAATAGTTTCTGCTTTGATTACCGAATATGTATTATCGCCTTTTGTCCACTTCATGGATCCTTCATACGATTCCTTCCAGGCCGTATTTGGCATCATCGTGCAATTAATTGAAATAAAAGCTAAAAGAATACATTTTCAGAAAAAAATATAATTAGAGGTATTGTCAAGATATATTTTCTTAGACGCTCAATTATTCTCATCTTTTCGCTGGAGCAGCCGAAAAACAAACAGCAGGGCCAAGAAAATTAGCTTAACAGTGATACAAATATTAAAATATAAAAAATAAAACCAAGTATGCAATTATTATTAACGAATGATGTGTTTTGACAAGAGAACGTGGGGCGTGTCTCACAACAAAGGTTTCGTTGATCCCTTTTGTCACTTCGAGCATCCCAACTGGTAAAATGTGAAAAAGATATAACGCGAAACATTGACTGCCTTAGGGAAAAACATTTATATGACCGTATTACAAATGCCTACCGTAATCTTAACTATGAATGGATTTTCCAGGAAATCTGATTACTGTAGTGAGGAGGGTACCAAAATTAGTACCAAACGATCACAAATTGAAGTTTGACCACTTTAGTTTGAAACCTATTAAGCTTTGAGAACCTTGAGAAATTGAAAATCTCAAAATTGAATTATTCCAAATGAAATTTTGGACAAAATATAGTTAAATAATTTATTATATATCAAGAAATACGTACAGTTTCTTTTATTTTTTGAAAAATTCATATTTTTTCGTTTTTGCAGGGAATTCCAGAAATTTCTGTTTCGTTTGCTACTAAAATATGTCTCAAAAAATTTATTTTTCGAATAAAATCGGTTTAAAAACCTAGAAATTGGAAAAAACGCTCAAACCTGATGGATTTGCGGAAGGGCGCACTCCAAAGATACAAAACCGACATTGAGAACCTTCTAGAAAAGCAAAACATCATTACGATTGTTTTACGACATTTTTTAAATCAATTTAAAATATCCTCAAGCATACAATTTTGGAACTGTGATACGTGACTAATTAGAAAGAAAAGTAATCCTTTTTTACAATTGAAAGCAGATAGGGTTGAAAAAAACTGACATACTATCTTTAATAACAGTGTAGTAAGGTACCGTAGTCAACAGCACCATTATGTGGTGACATCAGTGCTTTGCTTAGCTGTTGGGAACGTACCATGAGAAAATGACAAAGATATAACGGCGGTCTCTGAATAAGTGAAAAATTTACGGCCTTAGGTAAAGACATTTATATGCGCATATTGTGAATGACTAAATTTAAGATGGAAACCTGTTTTTATTGATTTAGAAATAAATAATTCTAAATTCAAGTTCAATTTCGAGATTTTTCCTCGATTCCTCGATTTCCTCGATTTTCCAGTCAATTTCTTATTAAAGTGTCTGTTTACTGAGTTTTAATTTTTGTTTTAATCGACTCAGAATCACCTGTTATTAACGGAATCAGCAAAAAAATTCAGTTCAAAAGCTTAATTTTGAGCAAAACGGTCCCTCAAAAACCCAAAAACGGGTGGTGGCACCGCTCGCTTTGCACTGCCACCGCCTGTTTTCCGCACTATTGCAGAAGCTGTTTTGGACCCACGGCACCCGAAAAAAAATTTTTTTTGACAAATTTATTAATAATAGGTGTTTCTGAATAGATTAAAACAACAATTGAAAATCAGTAAACAAACACTTTAAAGGAGAACTATGCGCAGGTTATAAAAGTTGCTTAATCGATCTGGAATTCAATCTTATACACCTAACTGATAGTGAAAAAATATACAAAAAACTAGAGATGCAAAAAAACGAGCACCCGGAATCGAACTTGGCTACCACTTTGGTTGAAACTTTTACGTTTTTGAGACCAAAGTTCAATTCCGGGTGCCCTTATTTTTTGCAAAATTTGTTTACTTATTTATTTAAAATTGAATTTAACATCGATTATGCAACATTTATAACCTGCTTAAAGTTCCCCTTTAATTATATCGAGATTACTATTTTTTGAAATACCGAAAATTCAGTTTAAATTGTTGAAAATTTGTAGGCTTTCAATCTTTTTTCGAAAGCTAGAGCCTTTTCATGTTCAATCTAAAAAAATCAGCTGATTTCATCAATTTTGAACAGTAAAAAAGAAATTAGAACAACACACGGTGGGCGGAGGAATGAGCGCACACAAGTGAAGCATTTTTTAGATTGGCGTCGGAACGGCGACAATGCCCCTGAGTTCTCTTCTTGATCATTGTTTTCCAGTTCATTCAACGATTCTCAACGTCATCATCGGATTTTGTGACATGAACGAAACAAATGTTTTTCTGGAAAATCAGTAAATTAATATAATGTTAAGAAAGTGTTTTTGGCTTTTTTTATTTCAATGTTCATAACTCCAAGATGAAAATAAATTTTGATTTGTTGATTTACAACTAAAATATCCAAATTTGTCATTTTTTGTTCTCCAGGTTTCCATGAAATTCTGAATCTGTCACCATCTGTCATCACAACACGTTCCTCTCCACATCCTTCGGACCATTGTTGCAACACGGTTGCACCAAATCAACCGAAAATAAATGAAGAAGATACCAGCGTTCGTCCCGAACACCAAAATGAAGGCATAAATAAACAAATGGAGTCATTTTAATCAATTGAGAAGTATATTGCATGAAGTTCTCTTTCAGATGGAAATGTGAAGGATAGCAATTAAACTTGAAGATTTAAAAGTACATTTTTATTAGCACAGTTTGGAAATGTCTTGTAAAAAAAGATAGCACAAACAATTTAAAGATTAGGCGTCATCATCTTCAAAAAAAAAATCGTAATCAGATCTCCCCCCCCCCCCCTTTATCAAAAAAAAAAGCGAAACAGTTAGCAAGCGAATCGATATAGCACAATGCAACGCAATTACGCAGATATGTGGTAAACCTCTGTGTATCGCTAAACACTCTAGCGCCACCCTTTTTCTACCGTTCGTTTCACCAACATTTCACCGCTTTTTCACCTATTTAGTTTGGTTTTTTCTACGATTTTCAAAAAAAATTTCAACTTACCAAGATTAAAGGAACATAACGGTGAAACATGCGTGATTTCTCACCACGA